>OZ034813.1:40249224-41732974 GCA_964030455.1 Linum trigynum | reverse complement strand
CAACTCGTTGAGAAGAACTTGAACAGCAGTAGCAGCAGCAGTGGTAGCAACAGTAATAACCACCATCATCTCTCCACTGAGCTAAAGAATTTCCAGCTCCCCTCAATGGGTGGGACTGGGACACACAAAGAGGAAGTGATGGATGAGGAAGCAGCAGAGATGTACTGCAACGGGATCAGCCATAGCCAGAGCTCCTTCATGATGTACTCATCAGGGAGTGGCAGTGGCAAGGAGGCCGCCGGTTTGTCGAATTTGGAGTGGAAGGAGGAAGAGAGTTTGTTGCCATTGTTCAACTCATCAGCAGGAGGGCAGTCTTTCTGGGATGGATCACTAACCCTCCCTTCTCCTTTCCACTGAGTTATTTTGTTTTTGGTGTCCACTTTGTTACTGTCACTTTTTTCACTAACATATTGCAGAACCTCTTTTGCTGTACCTTTTTACTGCTTGGGAAAAATGCACCATCTGTTTTGTGTATAATTTGCACACGCTTGTATTGAGTAAGAATATCAGAATAAACAAGCAAGAACGTTGTTTCATGTACTTGTAAATTTCAGTCCCGAGAGAGAGAAAAATAACTGGAAACCCAAAGTTTTTGGTCATGTATGTAAACACAGACAGGTCAGTTAATAATATTTTACTGTGTTCATTGTTTTAACTTGCTGTTGCCATCAGAATTCAGATTGTTGCCTGCCCTTTATTAATCTAAAAATAAAGATCAGGTGAACATCTGTATAAGTCTAGTTGATAGTTTCTAATATTTCCTTTTTCTTCTTGCTTTTCAGTCATGGTGCAAGCTAATTATGAAAGAAAATTACATGGTGAAAATGGTGAAAAGGGAAGATGTTTGAGTTCGGAAAGATTTGGGTACATTCGTCCTAATGGTGAAAGGTTGGGAAGTATAGTGGTATCTTGTATAAATTTTTTTTTTTTGATAGTTTTATATGCAAGAAAAGTTGAATCTACACATCCTCCAATAATATATGGTAGAGTTTTGAGTAATTTTCTCCATTTCAAATTTTCTGCAACGAGAGTGAAAATAGGAAGGACAATTTGGTCTTTACAATTAAATATTTATTTTATATAAAATATCAGTAGCAGGATTTGAACCTGGGTCTCTTCCAGAAAAGACAACAATCATAACCAATTACATTAAACAAATTTAATATATCTTTTTGAATAAAAAACATACAAGAAGTTAAACTCGAAAAATCTGAGGACTTTTCCATCATGATTATCAAGCTCACTAAGTCTACCGTATGTATTTTTTAATTTAAATATTTTTTTATGATTTTTTTATCTTTGTTCTTATCTCTTTCTAACTTACTCCGAAATTTCCTACATCGTACAATAGTTTGCGCCCCTTTCACTTCATAGTAAAAGGACGTCTTTGAAAATCAATATTCTGGTATCTCTGGGCCCTGCGATTTTATTGTTGAGGATTTAAGCTGGGCAAGTAGAAGATTTCAACTCCAATATCAATCTATGACGAATAGAATCAAGTTCAATAAATGGAGTTGCAGAAGGAGGATTAGAAATAGAATTTTTGGTCGAAACATATGCCTCTTGAAATTGGCGATAGAGTGAATAAAAATTTGGTTGTACGACGAAGAGTGGTGGCCATTGGATCTTTAGGTTTATGATTTTTGCAGCTATCACAACCTATTTATATTTTAAAACGAGGAACTTATAGATAAGGAGTGTCTAATTTTGTGTCTTATTAATTTGATCGAGTCTATTAGTTTATTGGAGGTAACCCAAATTGTTCGTTTGCTCTCAAGTTTTGATGGTCCACTCTTAGCTGAGTTGTTAGTAGTATATAGTTGACTTGAATCAACAACTCTCCATTTCTTTTTGGGCAAATACAATATAATATCCATAACTATTATGGATCGGGAATTTATATCCTCAACTATCAATATACAAATTAATATCCATAACTATAGTTGCGGGTCAAGATATGGCTAACAGTCTATTACCACCGTTAAATTTGTAACGGAGACTGCCATGTCAGCATTCATATTGGCGTCCACATCAGCAAATAATTAAATATATGATTTTTATTTTTAAATTAAAAAAATTAAAAAATTAAAGTTGAAAAACAAACTCAACCTCTCTCCCCTCTTTTTCCCCCTATCTTCCTCCAGCATCACCTTGCTTCCTCCGCCCTCCCCTGTCTCCCTCTTCTTCTTCTTCTTCTTCTTCCCCTATCTTCCTCCACCGTCCCCTGGCTTCCTCCACCCTCCCCTGTCTCCCTCTTCTTCTTCCCCTATCTTCCTCCACTGTCCCCTGGCTTCCTCCGCCCTCCCCTGTCTCCCTCTTCTTCTTCCCTTATTATTTACTTAATCAATTCCACAGGGATGCCACGATCTCAATTCCACCTCGGTTTTTTTTGTCAGGTCAGCATTGCAGAAAGACCTACTAATGGGGTATTAACGGACAATTAACGATTGGATATTAATTTGTATATTGATAGTTGAGGATATAAATCTCCGATTCATAATAGTTATGGATATTATATTGTATTTGCCCTTTCTTTTTTATTAGTGGTGGTATATTTTTCCTAAAAGGTGAGTATTTAACCTTTTATGTAGGATTGTGAGATTGGTTTCTATGGGTCGTGTGGGAATTTTATTGAGCTTTTATACTCTATCTTTCTTGACAATCAACTAACCAATAGCATTTAAATGAGGCTTAATTATCATTATGAAAATGTGATCAATGATACATTTATATATTTCATATTATTAAATGATTGTGATGTTTCTTTTAATGTTTGACATATATATTATTTCTTTATGTATCATTTCGATCGAAGGATTGTCAATAAAATTAAACAGGTTACATAATTAAACGTAACATAAAAATATAAATAACAAAATATGAACATTCCGGCCAACGGGCCGGGTTATAAGCTAGTAATATAATACGCCGAAGGGAAAAAAGAGAGCCCCATTTCAAATTTCCTGCAACGAGAGTGAAAGTAGGAAGGACATTTTGGTCTTCACAATTACTTTTTTTTATTCATTAAAAAGACACGTACTGGGATTCGAACCATGACCATTTTAAAGAAAAGCAAGGATAATAACCAATCACACTAAGCACATTTGTTGTATCTTTTTAAATTAGAAACATATAATAGTAGGGAGGAAAAAACCCTTCCCCCATTTCAAATTCCCTGCTCCATGAGCGTTTGTAGGAAGGGTAGAATAGGGAGTGTCAATTTTTTTTCTCTTTCCTCTGTGGAACGGGCCAACTTACCGTACACATGTGAATTTAAACGGGCCCAGGAGTGTCAATTTTTTTTTCTTTAAGCCCTTTTATTTCTCCGTGGTGACAAAATATATATGAAAAGGTAAAAGTAATACTCCTTTTTATTGTTAAAAATAAAACATTTAACAATAAACTAATGCATGGTATCTAATGGGCTAACCGCCAACCATACAATAAAAGAGTTGAATGTGCCTGACCTACATGGGATTTGGCCATCAAGTAAAATAAATGAACATCATTGGTTTGTCATTCTAAAATAAGCTAATTTCTCTGACATAATATATATTATGCTATTATTTTATATCTTAGTGGCTAAAATATAATGTATTTTAAATTTATTCAATGGTTCAACCTCAACCAACACAATTAGTCCAATTTTTATCATTTCAAATATATATTTTATAATTATTTGATATCATAATGATCAAATTATAATGTATTTTATAGGGAATCGTTTGGTATTTGTTAGTAAAAAATTAAACATAAAGATCTATTTGGTTATTTTAAACATTATAACGATTCTAAACATTTTCAGTTCCTTTTAAATTTTTATGGTTTTATTCCCGAATAAGTGATGTGCAAATGGCGAATTGTAGTCGTCTCTTTTCTTTCACTATTTTTTATTTTCAAATAGAAAGTTTAAAAGTAAAGAATAATTAGAATTTGGCATGGGTCGTCAAACAGGCTGAATTTCAAGTTTTGGCCCGTTTGTTTTATGCATTGAAAATTTATTAGCATTTTGATGGAAATGGCTTGGAAAAAAGACATATAAGTTGTACCTTTGCAGAAATGTTCTCAAATGTTTTAATGCTTTGTGAATCAAGTTCCGTGACTTTTGTGATGGTGTATGTGCTTGACAATTGCTCGATGTTGTAATTGCTTAATTTGAGAGTAAATCTTTTGATTTTCCCTATGAGTTGTGATACCAGTTCTGGTGGTTGCAGCATGTTGTCGTTGTTAGCCTGTAAAAGTTGTTCCGCCGTGGTGCTAAATACCTTTCTTTCTTTTTTAACAAATTGTGTAGTAGTGCTATGAAACAGACCACCCATGAACGCTACGCTTATTATGGTCTGGTCTTACTTCCGGTGGTGAGAAATTGTGAATTGAGATCATATTCGCCTACCGCACTGTGTCTGGCTGGTGGCTGCTTACTGTGCTCTCTAGAGTTATGAAATAGACTACCCATGAACGTTTCCCTTAAGAGTCCATAACTTTTGCGAAAAACCAAATTTAGGCAATCAAAGGTGGTGGATATGTGATGATTTTTTATGGCTTAATTGTTTGTGAATTGGATATCTGATCTTTGTATGATTGGAGGGGATGTTTGCTTAATAGAATAATCCATTTTAATTCATGTTTATTTTTAACATGAACTTTAGTAACTCAAAACCTTCGAGACACATATCACCTACTGCATTGTATCATTTTGCCTGGGTGCTTGCTGTGTTGTCAAACTTCTTTGTTGCTGCTGCTTTTACACTAACAGGGGAGGTAAGAACCCATGAATGTTTCCGTTTGACACAAACAGGAGGACTTGCTTCTAAATCGTGCACTAAAGATGATTGGAGGAAACATCTCTATTGGAGTTGATATACTTGAGACCAGAACAAAAGCAATGTATAACATCAAAACCAACCATCTGAACTATTAGCATTGTTGCTTTACTATTTTTTCGTGGTTGAGTCTCCTTCAAAAAATTTAGTTTGATTTTAGAAAATTTTGCTTCTGCAGTCCTGTCTTGCCACCAACGCGTTCAGTAGATGGAGATGGCAGAGGCGAAGGCTATTTTTGTGTTGTTGTTGCGGGTTTAGGGATCGGTTTGTGAAGAAGAGGGAGAAGAGAGGGGGAAAGGGAAATGCAGGAGAGGGGGGTAACTCTTTTCTCTGACAAAAATGGAGTGAAGAAAGGAATTATGATCAGTAAGGATATGGTTATCTTACATAACGGTCTCTATTCTGTTTGAATTGAGCTTGGGAGGCAGTGATAAGGACGAGCTGCAACCAATTCATAGTGAGAAGAGAGCTATGAACTGTGATCATGTCTTATTTCAAGTTAGAAGGTAGTTTCAGTATAAGGATTATTTAATTTGACAAGTTGTTTCGTCCATGATTCTTGGTAGTTTCAGTGCCATTCTAGCCATTGTTTAGTCTGTAATTTTTGAGAATTGATGTGCGAGTAATGACTTTCACTTAGCTTCAACTATTATGTGTGTATTTATTGACATGTGATAGAAATCTCTTTTCCTTTTCTTTGAATTCAGTTTCATACTCTAATTGTATCATTTGTACATAAGCAAATCATGCTCGAGATGACAACTCGCTGATAAGGCTGGTGCAAGGAACGGAGCCATCATTAGAATTCATACCGACAACGGGGAGGGATGCCCAGGACTAATTCAATGATGATTGATGATGGTATGATAAAAATTGCAGTCTGCATCAACACCAATTTCTAGGCCTAAGTAAAGTTATTCAACCCAGAACTCTGTTTAGCGCTAAAAATTTCCCTCACCCAACCTTGAACCTGTTTGACCCACTTATGAAGAGTCAAGATACATGAATATGACTAATCCTCTCCGTTCGTATTTTCTTATTGACTCTTTCTGACCCTTTAGGTTGGGGCGGGTCGGGAAGAATCGGATTAGTGGGTCGGTCCTAATCAAGTGGAATCCCAATCCCTTCACTCTCACTTGCTTTCTCTCCTATTCCACAAGTGGGTAACAAACAGTAATCCGACCAACGGGCCGGGTAATAGGCTAGTTTTATCTAAGGCAAGAATGCAAATCTTATCTTAAATCTTAATCTTAAAATATATTAAAGGGCTTTTAGATTTAAGCGACTGCCACGTACTCCTCCCTGTAATTTGAGACTATCCACGTCAGCCTATAATAAACCCGTTCCGCAGAGAAAACCGTTGTGTTCTTCCGCTGAACTATTCCGCCGCTTTCTCTCCTCCAAAATCCATAACCGCAATCACCTCCCGCCTGCCCTAGCCTAATCTATTACATGTTATTCCAATCAACTGCACCGCAACAGTGTGAATTCTGCTTTCGGCCACCGCAGGCGACCACCCCGCAGCCCGCTCTCATCTCCGCCGTCTTTTGGGCGCTCTTCTACCATATCTCATCGCTGCTCTCGACCTCTTTTGGTTAATTCCATAAGATTTTCTTATTGCAAATTTGCAATGTCTTTCGTTTGCTTTGATTTGGTGGTCATTGGATTATTTGTTGTTCTGCATAAAGGGCTGTATGTGCATCTTTGCAGGGACCTCCAGTGAGAAGGTAACAAGAACTACGAGGAAATTTTCTCCACATCAAAGATTCGTCCGCCATTGATTCGCAAAAGCACGCCAAATTTTGTACCATCCTTGCTATAGTGATATTATGTTCATTTTGTTATAGGCTTTGTATCTAATCAATTCGAACTAGAGGAGCAGCATATAAACAGATTCATGATAGCGGCTTTGGTCTACCATTGTCGCTTTTCTGACACACAAATGTCTTAGATCATTGTGCAGTTACGACGAATTACTCTAGCCCTTCAAGTTCGACTCCAACTCAAGCATCTTCTTCTTTGGCATCTACCGACAACTCCGAACTGTCATTTTACATAAGGTACCCTCAATTAGGTGATGCATTCCATGCATATATCATTGATTGTGACTCTAAAGTTGTTCAGTATGATAGTGCCTTTAGCATATAAACCCGATGTCATCACTTACAACTCCATCTTAAATGGGTCGTGTAAGATGGTAAACTAATGCATGTCCTGAGTTGCTTGAAAAAAAGGCAACGTTTGTGTTGTCGCCCTAATATTGCTAGATATGACACTATCATTGATGACCTCTATAAGGATGATTTGATTTCTAGAACTTTAGATATCTTTTCAGAGTTGACGGATAAGAAAATATAACCATATGCTTTCACCTACCATTGCTTGATTTGTGGCATGTGCATTTTGCTTAGGAGGCTTAAGCTTTAATAATGTTGACTAAGATGGTAGGAAGTAATATATACCGAATTTATTCACCTTTGTCACATTGCTTGATGATTTTAGCAAAGATGGAACGATTTTTGAGGCTAGAGCTATGATCAAAGTAATGATTTAAAGTAAAGTGTGTTGAAATATCATCGATAATCTTTTTCTTTTCTGACAAACCAAATTCGTATACCATTATAAAGGGTCATAAATTTTAGCTAGACTACTACGTACTATTTCCAAATTGGACTTATAAACCTAAAAGTTGGATATCATCAAATATAGCCAATTAGCCATAAATTAAAATAATAAAAATCAATGTCAAAATATAATAATAGAGCTAACTGCCCAACTGGCAGGGTTCAAGCTAGTAATTCTTAAAAGAAGGCTCGAGTTGAATTTCATTCTGCGGTTCAGATTAATTAGCCTACATAATATCTTTAAATTACATTGCGTTCTTCGTCCTTTTTCTTTCCCTTTCTCCCATTCGCATTGTTCACATACGTAAGATTACGAAAAGCCTTAGCTATGCAACTTCTGTCATATATATATATGCAATACTAGATGGTTAACTTCCCATATCACAATCCAACCATGTCTGAAACAATACTAAAACAACATACATCCGAAAGCTACAACACTTCAAACAACCAATGAATTAAGTAGGCGCAAAACCAACTCTTTTAGATAAAGAAAACACTTTGCAGTCAGTATCTTCCATCTTTTATTTTAGCTTTTACGTAGTCTTACAACCAGCATGTTGTGTAGCCTCTTGATCAAACCTTAGCTGAGTTATACCTGCAGACGTTCAAACATCATTGTCAAAACTCGCTGTATTTATTATAAAGACAACGCCAGGATGAGCAGGAGGGTCCAAATTCGACAGGGTTCCAACGTCAACAGAGCAGTGAGTCGGGACATTTACCTCAATAGAGGACGTGAAGGGGTCTGCGGCTCTTCTCCATTCAGTTGGATGCCGTCAGTTACCGGAGGAACACTTGTAGATCGAGAAAAGCAGTCCAGCGCCTTAAGACCCTGTGTATGTAATGGAAACGGAATGATCAACCCAAGAAACTGATGCCATAGCAAGAATGCAGGGCCAAATTGCAATTTCATATCAGTGTTTCACTTATAACTTTTCGTTCTTTGGTGACAGCAGCATGTTGAATGCAGTGTACCATGCACAAAATGAAACAGACAAGCAGAATCTCCTAATGCCTTCCCAGCTCGATTCTAGACATGGAGGCATTAGACAAAAGCACCTGACAGTCATTTCCATATACAGGCATTCAACATTGAAAACACTTCCTAATAACTATAATTTCCTTCACAAACCGAAACTACTAGAAGGAAGCAAGGGCCAGGGCATAATATAACCTACAGTGTCAAGTCACAAATTAACGTAATGATTGAGATTGATAGAAGTAAATCCCAGCTGCTTTAGGAACCCTCGTACTGATAAACAAGTTTAATGCATTAATAACTATAGAAGCATCCATAGGTTTTGGAAAATGCAACTTTCAGCGAACCACATACTTCGTTACATATCGAATTATAGCAGTGCATGAATAGAATACAGGCAGAAATAACAAAACCAACATCAGCACTAGCATAATTACCATGGGACCTGAAACATCATGGAATGTGATTGAACGAGTTCTACTTGGCAAAAACTCTTCCTGTAACAAATTCAATAAAGAAACAAAAACAAATCATTTTTGCTGCATAGTATCAATTTTTTTTACTATTTAAGTCATAAGGAAAATGCTAAAATTGTAAAGTAGGTCATCCATTCTTCTTGATGATTAACCAGCCGTTGCTAGAACTATATGAGGTGCATTTATCTGGACCTGTCCTAAGGATGATTCTTAAACTGCAACAGGGGAGAGTTATTTTTTTGCCATAATGGCTAAAGAGATCATGCTAACCTCCAGGGCCTCAGGCATTTTCACTTTCTTTCCCTGGACGAAGTTGCAGAGGTACTGAATACCAAGATTAGCTCGACTCTGTCACACAAAAACAACAAATCAGAACCCTGTGAGACTTGAACAAGGAAATACAAAACAAAAGATTTTTTTAAGGAGGAAGGGATGTCGCTCTTCTTAGAATCAACCAAATCTTATTAACCGCATACTACCAGATTCATTTATGAATCCAAAAAATGCACAATAGATTCTTTGTATCCGGAACCAAATTAGTAGTTCCGCATCTTACTAGAACAGATTAAATGTCTACAGGAAGTGCTTTTATCTATCTATCCGCTGATCAGAAAAAATACCTGTTTGCCCTCCAGTGAATCCAGCTTCTCATCCTGCAAAATGAAGGAAGTGATGTCTGAATCTTGAAACAACCATCACAGAATAAGGAACCGAAAGAGAAGGAAAATGACAATTAACTAGGAACACAGAGAGATTAGCAAATGACAGCAACAGTATGGATGACACAAACACCAGCGCAAAAACGAAATTAGGAAGTAAAACCTACCAACACGCTAACATAATTTATCAAATTCGCCATTCCAGAATCAAGCAACAGAATGTTGTCGTTGATAGCATTGACCTGCATCCAATAGTGGATGGCATTAAGACAAAATGACACCTTTAACACTTCATAGAGGTATTGAATCCATATTTCGACAAAGGCAGACATGTAATAGTATTATGTTCGCTTGAGTAAGAACCAAGGCAGGTAATCAGTTATTTTGTTTCGAGGAAGAGTTAAAAAAAAAATATATCGAGGAAGAGTTAAAAAAAAAATATATCGAGGAAGAGAAATCACGCACATCACTTTCAATTTTCCGAGACAGCTCATTCTGCTTATCCATCTTATCATCCAAACCCTGAATGCGCTGTGTTAAGTGTTCCTTTGCTTTCTGGGCCCAAAAGAACGCACAAATCATTGTTAGATGCTATAGAGGTAAGCAATAATGATTTCATAACAAGATAGCAACAGACTCCTAACGTCCCCAAATCATTGAGCTAATTCTGCAGTTTGTCTAGTCCAAGCAAAAACTTCACAGCAAGCTCAAATAAACAACCAATTAAATGATAACCTGATTAACTTACTAACTGACCAACTAACCAATTTACTAAATTGCGGGAGAGGAATAAAACAAACAAAAATCCAACACGTGAAACAACTTACAGCCAAAGCATCAGTTACGCCCTCCAGATGCTTTGTCAAGTTCGAAACAGCAGCTGTCATACTCTGCTTTGTCACATACATAAGATCTGAAAGTTTCCAACCCTAAAAAGCAAAGAGGAAACTTCAGTTGAAATTTTCACACTCCCTAGAAACAACAAGTAGACTATATTAGGGGATCAAAGCAATCCCAAGCAATTTAACTTACCTTCCACCATATATAACCATATCCTACTGCTCCCACTGTAGCTGCTGGAATAATATAACCAGTAAAATTACCTGCAATAACCACCAGACAGATAAAATTCCCAGCTAATCTAATTCATAACCGCATTTCACTACCCAGGTTTTGATTCATTAGATGTATATTCACACCAACGTGTACAAAGTTCAGCAACCTCATTGGATAGTGCTAAATGGAAAGTAGAGGCGATACCTGATTGACCAGTATTCAGAACCGTTATGTGCCGCGCCGAAGTGAGTTGTCGGACTTGTTGTGCCAATAGACGCACCTTCAAGTTTTTTCAAGAGCAAGAAAGGAGATCATATGAAACAATGCAAGCTACTTAACTCGCAACAGACAGAGACCCTAGAAACAGATTTTACGCACAAACAAAAGCCTGAATCCCCCCCTTTTTACCTGCTGCGAGAGCACATCCGCCTGACCTGTCTCGCCATCCGAATCCCCTTTCTCAATTCCCTTCACTAGAGCCTGACACAAACAAAAACGTAGCAGCCGTCACTTCTCTTCCAAAATCACCAAACAGAAACGCAAACAAGCAAAAAAATCTACCTCGCACACAGAATTTTTACAGTTTTAAGATTATGGATACTAGGTCCAGCAAAATCTACTAACTAAATTCGCGAGCAGATCGACAAAACAAAGGTAATTCGAAGATTACCTGAAGCTCACCGATCAGGTCTGATAATTTACCTTTCTGGATCAAAACCGTACCGAAATAACCTGGAAGCGAGACCAGCTAAGTCAGATACGAATCAGGGGAACAGAGAAGCGATGCTGTATCGAAAGATAAAAAAATGAGAAAGGAGCCAGAAACGGTGATCGAGCGGCGGCGGGAACTACCTGCTCCGGCGATTAGCAGGACCCGAGAACCCAGAGCAGCTTGCATAGCCATGATTGCGAGCTGAAAGAATCACACGAACTCGGAAACCTAGCTGGGATGGAGGGGAAAATAAATTTCCGTGGTTGCGAAGTCATAAAGGTTGAAAACAAAATAATATATATCAATTATTAATTCGTCTCGTGCTGGGCCAGTTACTGGGCCTGCTTAACCGACTCTGGTATTCAGGCCCAAAAGCGACCCATTTGATCAACGAATACCGCACCGCAAGGACGAATATGCCCCAGCTGGGATAGCTGCCCCGGATTATTGAATAGCAAACGACAAAACCTATCTTCCTTCCCTTCCCCGTAAATAATCCAACGGTCCAAAACGCAAATATGTGGAAGCAAGCTAGATCCGACGGTCCTGATTGGACCTCATGAAAGACCGCAGCAACAAAGAGAAATAGGGTTGTCCTTGGCTTCGTAAATTGTTATTAGCTGAAAAAACTCTCTAGAATACTCCACGCCGAGCTTCTCTGCGCCCTTCCCTACCCCAAACCTTTCCTCTCGCTCTCTCTCGCTCCGTCGTCCATTCCAGTCTCTCGTCGGGGAATCATGGGGAAAGGTCCCGGTCTCTACACCGATATCGGAAAGAAAGCCAGAGGTAGGGTTCCGATCGAATTCCTCTTTTTCTCTCACTCGCTGAAGTTTCTTCCGATTTCGTTTCTGGTCCGATCAGCGATTTGCGTTTGTGTTTGCCGAGAGCTAATCAACGGTTGTTTTGTTCTCCGTTTTGGCAGATCTTCTCTACCGGGATTACCAGGCGGACCACAAGTTCACCCTCACTACCTACACCGCCAATGGAGTCGTACGTTCCTCGCCTCGCCCCGCTTCGTTTTTTTTTTTCTTTCTTTCTGTTTTTAGGTTTTCTTCTGGTTTTGTGTTTACGGGGTGGAATGGGTGGATTGTGTTATCTGGTTTGCTCTTTCAAGGACGGTTTGGACCGTTCTTCCGACTATCAGCTGCGTGTGTGTAGTAGTTCTTCTTAGGGTCTGCGCTTCGTATTGATTCTTCATTGTTGGCTTAAAGTTGAAAAAGTCGATCAGCCACTGTGGTTCCTTTTGTTTCCGGTACTTTGCTGCTGGTGGTAGGTAACTTTTTGCTGTCCATTACAGGCAATCACCTCGACTGGTGTCAAGAAAGGTGAGCTGATCTTGGCCGATGTGACCACTCAGCTGAAGAACAAGAACATCACCACTGACGTCAAGGTGGACACAAGTTCTAACGTAAGTCAGGAAAGCAGGTGCAATGTAATTGGCATTATGGTCTTGGAAAGTTCATGTGTGAATATTAATGCATTTCTACCTTACTGTTCTAAACCTGGTTATGTTACTGGAAATTGCGTTTGGTTGTTGTTGCCAGCATATGTTCCTCATGCAGAATCACCGTGTTACACCTTGTCTTGCTCCACTCTACTCGAGTTTATATCATGGATATGTTTCTCGTGCATATTCACCTGGTTTTGTTGTTGGAAACTTGCGTTTGTTTGCTAATGGCATAGTGGTTTTATGTTTTTCATGTGGTGCACTGACGTTCCCATGATTGTACATTGAAATGCTCTTCTGGTTCGATTGATGAGTTGAACTATTCTTTCTTTCTGTCTCTGTAGCTTTTCACCACAGTCACTATTGATGAACCAGCTCCTGGACTGAAGACAATCTTTAGCTTTAAGGTCCCCGACCAGAGATCTGGCAAGGTAAAAGCTCCTCAATCCTTGTGGTCCAGTGTTCTCTAGTTGTCACTTTTCTGAATAGTTGCTGGCTAATGTGGAGAACAAATTTTTCCCAAAAAATTTTGATTGATCTGTTTTGATGAAGATCAAATGGTTAATGACTACGTATATGGAAGTCTTACTTGTGGCCTCTTGTATTGGTTGGCTTCGTTGTGGAGTACCTACTAATTAGTTCAATACCTTTGGTCATTTTCTGTTGGTTGATATCAGGTGGAACTCCAGTACCAACATGAGTACACTGGGATTAGCACTAGCATTGGTATGACTGCAAGTCCGCTTGTTAACTTCTCTGGCGTAGTTGGCAACAATATGTTGGCTCTTGGGACTGACCTCTGCTTTGACACTGCCTCTGGGAACTTCACCAAATTGAATGCTGGTTTGAGCTACACCAATGCTGACTTGGTTGCTGCTGTTACCTTGTAAGCCCCTATGCCTGCTAGTTTCATGGTCGTTGATTTCATCATCTGAAGTTGAGCACTTGTTATATTGTGTGAAAGGGCTCATGTTGTCCGTTTTCTAATAGAAATCATTTATGTTGTGTTTGTCATATGGTTTTTTTTTTTTTTTTTGTGGTTCATGTTCAATGAATTAGTGGACTTGTGTGAATGGTTGCAGGAATGACAAGGGAGATACACTCACGGCCTCCTATTACCACACCGTGAGCCCGTTGACTAGCACTGCTGTTGGTGCTGAGCTGACTCACAGCTTCTCCAGCAACGAGAACACTTTGACAATCGGCACTCAGCACGCCCTCGACCCTTTGACCACTGTCAAGGGCAGAGTGAACAACTATGGGAAAGCGAGCGCACTCATCCAGCACGCGTGGCGCCCGAAGTCTCTCTTCACCATATCTGGGGAGGTGGACACGAGGGCAATTGAGAAGAGTGCCAAGATTGGACTTGCAGTTGCCCTGAAGCCCTGAACATGGAGGTTCAACTTCTTGTCTGTGTTGGTGGCCTTGCTTTGTTAGGATTGAGAGCAGCAATAACTTGAACAGATATGATGGAGAGAAGATTATATCCCTTTTTCCAAATGGATCATGTTTATTTGTGTTGGGTTTTTTTCCCCCCTCCTTTCACACATTTTGGCGGATTATGGGTACTGTAGAAAATAATCCTTTAGTTGGTGTCAGGAACCATCATTGGTTTTCTTGGTTGCGAGTTTTGTGCATCAACCCTTTATGCAAAGGGAAGTAAAGTTTAGAAAGAAATGCTCTTCTTCACCAGCACGGTACTTTGGAAATTTTTTGGATGGAAATTGGTAAAGCTGAACCCTCCGTTTCATTCAGTTCATTTCCATATGATGTGAAGAGCCATTCCTCTTATGGAAATGATAGATTTACTATACAGTCAGATTTAAGTGATATGAAACTATTGAATCATGGTTGAATCCCACGAAATAGCGATCCTTCCTCAACAACCGAAGCACATCATTGTTCTTGTTTATCATTGAACTTAGCCTCGGATTCAGGGCCGCCTCGTCCTTTTCGGGCTTCTGGCCCAAGTACTTCTGCACCATGTTTGCTTTTGTGAAGGAGGAGGTGGTATACAAAGACTGAAGGGTTAATGCCGCATTTGGTCACTGAGATTACTAAATTGTGTCATGTTTAGTCATCAGAATAATTTAATATCAATTTTGGTCACTCGAATTACTAAAACCGGTCACATTTAGTCACTCCTAATGGGAGAAGTAGGGCTGTTAATGAGCCGAGTCGAGCCGAGCTTTGCCATATTTCGGGCTCGGCTCGTTAATATATTTTCAGGCTCGAGCTCGGCTCGTGTTCGTCACGAGCTTTAATATGCAAGCTCGAGCTCGGCTCGTTTATGAAAATGAAAGCTCGAGCTCGGCTCGTCAAATAAGCTTAACGAGCCCAAAATCAAGTTCAGCTCATAAAATGTTCATGATAGCTCAAGATTGGCCTAGAACTACGCATAAAATTACATTTAAATCTGTAGCAAAGTAAAACACAATATTTATCCCAATTTCAATACATAAAATCCATGAATTTCAATTCTTTTTTTATGCCAAACCATTAAATGAGCTTGTTCGCGAGCTTTCGAGCTGAACATGGTATGGCTCGAGTTCGGCTCGTTTAGTTAACGAGCTTGTTCGCGAGCCGGCTCGATTAAAACGAATCGAGTATAAAACGAGTTTTTCTCGAATCGCACACCGAGCCGTTCATGAGCGGCTTGGTTCATTAACAGCCCTATGGGAGAGTGACTAAATGTGACATGTTTCAGTGATTCAAGTGACTAAATGTGACATGTTTCAATAATTCGAGTGACCGAATTTGGACAGAGGCTATAGGAGAGTGACCAAATGTGACCTGTTTCAGTAATTCAAGTGACCAAAATTGATATTAAATATTTCTAGTGACTAAACATGACACGATTTAGTAATCTCAGTGACCAAATGTGGCATTTAGCCAAAGACTGAAATATACTAATGGTTGGTTGTTCAAAGTTTTTATATTGGTAAAACAAAAGCTCGACACTTGGCATTCTATATGGAAACTTGCACAATCAAATAATCGAGAGCAGGTCCCAGCTCCGGAGTTCCGCCCGACTCTCCAACCGAAATGACAGCGATCGGCGACGGGAGACCCTGGTTTTCCTCTTGAAAGAAAGTCCATATTCAAAACCCCAATATCTGTTTCCCAGTATTTCATCCAAAAGCGGCCATGAAAGCTGGCTTGAAAATGTTCTCCCTATCCGGATCATCCACCTTTAATGTCACCTCCTTTTCTTCTGCTACCTCGACTTTCCCTTCTATTCAATCGCTAAGTTCTTCTTTTTCCCCAATATCTCCCCTGACTGCCGATTCCTTGAGAATTCGACCTGCATCGTCTATTGGGTTCCCGATTTTCAGCGGAGGAAGGCGAAGCCTCTGCAGCGTTTCTGCTTCCATGTCGGGAAATGGGTCGCCGTCTTCATCTTCCCAGGTTTGGCCAGTCGTTCTCCTTATGATCTGATACCGTTGTGAATGAATAGACCGCTCACTCTGTCCAGTGTGTTTGGATGTCGATATGGCAGGAGGGATCAGACTCGTTTTTCAGGAGTGTTCTGGAAAACGTGGAATCGGTTTACTTGAGCAGGAACCCCACAGCCAAATCCATCTTGGAGCTTGTTCAGTCGGCTGATGGCGGTGAACGAATCTGTTATGATCACCTTGCTTTCAGAACATTTGGGGTATGTTTTGCTATTTCAATCAAGTCGTGCGGTTTGTAGTTTATTAATGGAAAATGGGTGTTGAAAATAATTCCAGGTGGATGGTCATGGGATTGATTCCATGGCTAGTTTCTTCCTAGATTATGGATACAAGCAAATGGAAGAACTCACATTCCCTGCCAAGAAACTCAAAGCACTGTGGTTTTCACCACCTCCCAGTGTTTCAGCTGCTAATGGTGGCAGCCGTATCCACGGGCCGTTGCCAAGGGTCTTCATATCGGAGTTACTTGTTGATCAAATGAGTCCACAAGCTCAGGTGGGAATTCCATCAAAACCATTGTACACAAGTCTCTATGTGAATTCTCTGGTTTGCTTTCTGGAAAATTGATTGCTTGCTAGCTGTCTCTCTATTAGAGAGGATTAAAGGAATGTCAGTTTAGACTTTAGAACATGGGAGTGTTAGTTTAGTACTTACCTTGTATCTTGACTCATCATCCCTTATGTCTATTTCTTAGGAAAGCGCATCATTGACAGAACATACTCACTCACCTGGCATGATTTGTTGGATGGTGTTTGAACTGTATTTCTTTCTTTCAGGAAATAATTAGAAAGTATGTCGAAATCTCGAGCAGCGGATACAAGTATGCAGCTCTTGCAAGTGCTCTTGGAACTTTGACATGGAAGAAGCCTATGCATTCTGAGTTTCAGCAGTTGGCAAGGTAGTTAAATTCCTATTGCCAGTTTTAACTAGCATTAGGTTTTATGGTGTAAAGAGCCTTGGTTTTGAATGTGTAGGGAGAGCGAGTATGCTGCATGGACCCTTGTCAATGGGTATGCCCTGAATCATGTCACCATCTCCACTCATCGGTTGAAATCTAACTTGAGGCAGATCAACAGTCTCAATCGGTTCATTGAAGAGAACGGCTTCAAATTGAACTCTGAGGGTGGTCTCCTGAAAGGTAGGATTATTAGCTAACATTGTGGCGGTTCTCTCTTGTATAGAATGCTGGATGTCACTGTCAACCATCTTCACTGTTCATCAAAGACAAGACCGACTGATAAAGGGCCATACTTCTGTTTTTTGTTCCGTCCAGTGAGCCCTGATGGTCTTCTGCTGCAGAGCTCCACTGTTGCAGATTCAATGCCTTTCCGATTTTCTGATGGTGCTGTTGAACCAGTCCCTTGTTCCTACATTGAGTTCGCAGAACGCCTTGTCTTGCCGCAGTACAAGAATCTTCCAAATGATGAGGTAATGAATGTGAACCCATTTTGTTCCAGTTATCCACAACAAATCCTGAAGATCTTCACATGTTTCTCTTAGATCTGTTTTAAGTGTATCTTCAAGATTAGCATTGCCTAAAAGTCGTACTGCTGGTAATTCAACAGGTTAAGGAGTTTCACAGGCGAGACGGGTTTGAGGTTGGAAATGCTGATAAGATCTTTGAAAGCACATCTCAAGGGCAAGTAACAAGAGCTGCATGAGAAACAGTTCCAACTGCAAATATAAAAGGATTTGGTCCTCCAACTGGTTATTATGGCCCTGAAGCATCTGAAGGCTGCTTTACCTTCTCTTGATAATTGCCTAGAATAAATGGTTTTAGCCTCTCATTGTGAAAATGCCTCCAATGTAATACAGTAATCACAGTTGTCGGACAGACTTCGTGTATCCTAGTAGTTGAAAGATGGTAGCTGGAAACAATGCCAGAGCAACAATAAACTTACTCCAAATCCAGAAACCAGTTTGACGTAACTGTTAATCAAATGTGAATTATTGAGGTGTGAAAATGATGGTTAGATGGGTTGTGATAATATCTTTGCATTCCAAACAGAGTAGCACAACTACAAACTTTCTGAATGCATTTTGTTTCAACAAGCTTCCACATGACCTACAACATTGTCCACCTGCTGGGAGATACCATCACTCTAAAACACGAAAGTTGCCTTCTTTCCATATTTCAGTTGTTCAAGAACAAATGATTTCACGGGGAGATACATCTCTACGGAGAAGGAAGCGGGAAAGACAAACAAGATGGAGATAACTACTACCGAACTCTGATCTAGTGTTTGCCATTGGGTTTAGGGGACTGATGATGATGAGGATGTTGATGATGGTAAGGAGAAGCATGTGATCCATTAGGTATCGAAAGACTTCTCGGTTGATGCCCATTTCGAGACAATAGTCCTGGCTGTGTTGTCCGCATGCCATTTTTGGAATTAGGACTCCCTGCTGCCATTCTCTCAGCTTGCATTGTCTGGAAGTAATACGATGAGCTTGCCATGTCTTTTAGATTCGGCAGAGGCTTCAGAACCTCCACAACTTCACTCATCAGTGGCCTAGCTTTTGGATCACGGCTTAGGCAGTGAGCAGCTAGCTGGGCAGCTTTCTGGGCACCCTTTATGGAGAAATGGCCTTCTAACCGAGGGTCTATCAGTCGATAAAACCTCCTCCTCTCTCCAAGATGTGGCCTCGCCCATTCTACCAGATTATGCTCTCCATTTGGCCGATTCTTGTCCATCGATCTTCTGCCAGTAATCATTTCAAGCAACACCACTCCGAAGCTGTAGACATCGCTTCTTGATGTCAGATGTCCTGGCAACATAGAAAAGCAGCAAAAGAATTTTCATAAAATCTAAAGATATTCCCCCTTGAGTAGCAACATGCGATCATGATACAACTATAGTCGTACCAGAAAATAAAAAACATTTCCATAAAACTTCAGTTAATTTCAGATCCTCTAAATATGAATTGCAGAAGATCATATAGGGTATACCTTTCTCACGTAATCACAAAAATGATAGCATAAGAGCACTGACCTGTCATTACATACTCAGGTGCAGCATAACCATAAGTCCCCATGACACGAGTTGACACATGAGTCTTGTCTCCTTCAGGACCATCTTTCGCTAGTCCAAAGTCAGAGAGTTTTGCATTATAGTCCTGTAATACACACACAGATCATAATTAAATCCAAATATAGGAAGAAAAAGGATTCCAACAGACACTACTACCTACCGCATCCAAAAGGATATTTGAAGTTTTGAAGTCGCGATAAATAACTGGTCTTTCTGCTTCTTCGTGAAGAAATGCAAGGCCCTTTGCAGCACCAAGCGCAATTTTCATCCTTATGGACCACGGAAGAGGCAAAGACCCTGGGAACAATGCACTTCTATTAGAGGGAAATAACCAAAGGATCATGATAACAATAGCAACTTTGTAAGTGGTGGTAAATATATGTGGTATAACCAAAACAGTTTCAGTTTGATCTAAAAAAGGCTACAACCAGATGGATAATAAACAAAACTAGTTTGATTCGTTAAAATTTCCTCGTCAAGGAAAATATACAGCTAACCCATATGGAATAGCAGTACAGTTAAATTAAGACCAGATTACCAAAGTGGCACATCTACCATAGGTTAGCAAAATTTGAAGTACATCTGATAGACAAACATATGAACCACTCAATGCACATACCCAATTTGGCAGAGTGGAAAGTTAGGGTTGGTGAGGCATAATCATATAACATTCAATATTCTGTTCAATGGTAGAGATTCCTGACTTATTTTCTGAAGAACTCCGAAATTATAACATGATGTCCTAAGGTCATGAAGTGCAGGAAGAAAGACAAAAGATCTAACATACTTCTAAATAAGTGATTCTCCAAGCTTCCTCGCGGCATGAACTCATAAACCAAAAGCCTTTGATCATCTTCAATGCAATAACCAATAAGCTTAACCAAGTTGGGATGTACAAGATCACCTAGATAATTCACTTCAGCCTGCCACATTCACAGAAATTGAGATCAAAGCCAAGACATTGAAGCAAAGTAGTTCAATTGTTGAAAAGAAACTGACAAGAGAAAAGGATGAAAAGAAACTGCACAATCATAACATGATGCAGATAATAGATTAGACCCACTCCATACCAGCCATTCTTTGTGACCCTGAAGTCCATCATGATTAAGGGTCTTAACAGCAACAGTAAGCCCTGTGCCAGGTTTCACCGGAGCAGTTCCATTCTCTTCAATCCAACCTTTAAACACACAACCAAAGCCGCCCTCACCAAGAAGGCTCTCAGGTCTGAAATTCCTTGTTGCTAACTTCAGATCATTGAAAGTGAACTTTCGCAACCGAGAAGCAACTTTAAGCTCCTCCTCTAGTTTGGAAGTAGATGAATGGCTTTCGGTATTACTTGTTGTTGTAGATGGGACGATGGGAGCAGTCGGCTGGTCTTTGCTAGTGTCAATTGTAGATTTACTTTCAGCTGAACCACAAATGAGTTGTCCATGTTATTCTCACAGCAACCGAAAACAAACAGGCAGGCTAGAACAATGACTGATTAACTCGAGCAGAAAGACAAACAAAAAACAAAAAAGAGTAATTCAAAGACATTCCTCTTTTCAAACAATTATTTTCACTTGAATTGCATACACATACTACGGCAAGCGTCATCCTTTGCTTTTCACTATTAGGCACGTAATCAAGCTCTATTGAAGACCATGTCCTTAACCATATTCATAACCAAGGCTCTAAAATCAGTACTGACAAACATAGCTCGAACCAAATTCCAATCAAATCAATGTACAAAATCGAACAATTAAACAACCACATTGAAGATACGAAAGCGGTAAAACTGAATACACTTAAAAATCAACAAAAACTCGACTGGAGGGAAGAGAAGGATTTACCATAACTAGTGCTGTGCCCACTAACAGAACTATCGATCTTGGATCTTGAAGAAATGCAGCTGCCTAGAAGCCTCCATTGCAGCCAGCAACCTGGGTCCGACTCTTGAATACAGTCCTCAGCGAAGCCAGAGACGCCACCACTGTCCTTCCTGTGCTTCTTTTTCTTCTTCTTCTCTTTCTTCTTCTTTCCTTTAGATTGAAACTCGAGACGAGATGGAGACTTCAAATTACCATTCTCGCCGCTTAATACCATCTTGGAGGAAGAACCCTAAAAGCCTAAACCCACTTCTCATCCAAGCACCGACAAAATCCCCAAACCATTTAACCAAAAAACTTCTTCAAAACCCAGAATCGCACCACTTGACAAGGGCAGAAAACTGGAGCGCTATAAAACCCAGAAAAAAAAAAAACAAACACACAAGAAAGCGCTCAACTTTTGCAATTCCTCATCAAAACCTACGAGGACCCAGTTGAGGAAACGAGGCGGAGATCACATGAAACGGATCAAACCACAAAACAAAACATTATTGGAGAAAGAGACAAGGAACAAAAGAACAAAGGCGCCGGGTGTAGCGAAGATTTTTGTTTTCTGGGTTTTGGCTGTGGCTTCACTCAGTTGTTCCTCGTCCCTGCTCAACGAGCAACAAGAAGAGCAGCACAAAATCTCAGTTCAGAACAGCAAATGTCTGTCTCAAAGATAACAAAATCACCCAAAAACAGTCCTCGAACGCACACAAAGGCAAAGCACACCAGCTCAAAAGCGTAAAATATTATAAACGAAAAACAAAAGACAAAAAAAAAAAAAAAAAAAACTCTACAATATTAAAAGGATCGAAAATGTAAAATGGAAAAAAAGAAGGAAAAAGCAGTAGTGAAAAACAAAAGGAGTATTTCACAATAATAATGGTTGGTTAGTATAATACTTTAGACAAATTTCATATAGACAAATCATTGGAGAAAAAAAATGATAATGGGTGCGGTTTTGATTTAACTGAACTAAATAATCGTTAATTGACTACTGGATCCAACCAGGATTATTGATTAGCTGAAACGAATAATCATTAATTTTTGTGCGGTTAATTGGCAAACCGTTAACCCGGAAAAAATGAATAGAAGGACAGGGGACACATGTTTCTCTTTCCCAAATCATACCCCACTATTCATCCCACCCCTTTATCTCTAAATTAGGAGTAGTAAACAATTTTGCAATTAACGGTATAATCGATAACCGAACCAGTACCGCCAATTGTACCGTTAACTGGCATAACCGGTATATGATCGCCAAAGTTCAGCTATTAGTATACTGATTTATACCTAGTTAGTAATCGGGGGTTACTCGTTATACCGAATAATCGAGTACCAGCCCTCCCTTCTTCTTATTATGTCTAATCGCCGCCCACCTTCACTTCCTCTCGATCTCCCCAACCCTCATCTCTTTAATCGTTGCCCACCTCCACTCTTTCTTGATCTCCCCAACCCACCTATCTCTCTAATCGTCGCCCAACAGATCTTCTTCCCCTACATATATTTCTCGCATGCATGTCCTATAGCATCGAGGAAGCACTTCTTCGTGGTGGACGTTGTCCTCTGCGAGCGGAGAGAACTCACTACGAATGAACGTCTCGATCCGCCCACCGTCGTCGCCACCATGGAGAGGCTCCCCGAGAGATTCACTGAATTAGATTTGGGTCTCAAGATTATGTCAGCGTCGGCGAGAAATCTCTCCCAAATTGCCACTTATGGTACCGTCGTCGGCGTCCTTCGCCGATCCTCTATGCACCATTTCCATTCTTTTCATCTATTTTACTCTTTATCGTTTTCATCTGCAAACCAGAACCATTAATGCATACCCACCAGTCTCCTTCTCCCTTGGGTCCCTACTACTCGAAAAATGACTAACAGGAAACAAAAGTCTTTAAGTGGACGAATGGAAAGCAGCCAAGTGGCAGTGCTCTATAATCAATTCGTCCTTTACTTTCCGCTGAGTATATAAACAAACAAGGTGATCTCAGAGAAGCTCAAGATCAACCCTTCCAAAAATCCTTGCAAGTTTTCTCTTATGGTATCAGAGCGGTCGTTCTAAAGGGATATCGCAATGTCAGTCACGCCATCACCCACTACAGCGCCAAACTCCGGCAGCGGAGCACGAGTCACAGATCCACAAAATATGCAGTTTGGATCGTTTGGAGCTGAAGGAAATGCGAGCCAAACAAGCAACGCAAAGGTCATTATGTTTAGTAATCCTCTCTACCTGAACCCAAACGAGAATATGAGTTTACCTATTGTTTCTGAGTTGATGGATGGGAATAACTATAGCATGTGGAGTAGATCTGTGATGAATGTTCTGAAAACGAAACACAAAATGGGTTTTGTGGATGGGTCTCTACCCAGACTAGCAATTACAGATCCACAATTTCATTTGTGGGATGGATGCAACACAATTGTGCATACCTGGATCTTAAACTCGCTAAACAAAGACATCAGGCATTCTGTTATAAGGCATGATAATGCTAAGGTTTTATGGGATGAACTGAAACGAAGGTTTGGACAACTGAATGCAAATAGGCTGATTAATTTGGAAGATGAAATTCACAAGTGCAAACGGGGCACACTTAGCATCACCCAGTACTACACTCAGATCAAGGGTTTATGGGATGGGTATATAGAGTACAACCCAATTGTAGCATGTAATTGTCTTTCAGGAAATACCAATCCCTGCACAACAGTAGATGCCTTTGAAAGGAATCATGAAACAAATTATCTAATTCGTTTCCTCAGGTGCTTGAACCCAGATTTTGAGATCATTAAGAAACAATTGTTGATGCTGAAACCACTGGCAACAGTCACTATAGCAGCAGATGATCTGTTGCAGTATTAGCAAGAACTGAAAGCACTTGGTAGAGCCAAGAAGGGACAATCAGTTGCATTGGTAGTTGGAGGAGAAGGAACACGAGACAATGAGATGGGAGACCAGGTTCAAGGGAAGAAGTTCTACAGGTTTTGTAAGCATACCAATCATTATATAGAAGAATGTTGGAGATTGAAGAAGAAGAAAGAGGCTGCTTAAAAGGATGAAAATACACAGCCTGAAAATCAAAGGTTTGTTGGTTTAGTTTCTTAGGGAAGTTCAAGTGGTAGTGAGAACCAAACTGAAGCCAGCTGTAGCAGTGATGCTAGCAATGTAAGTCGAACTACACTTGGTTTTACACATGAGGAAATGACAAGGTTGAGGTATATGTTGCAGGCTCGTACTACCTTATCCCTTCCTCTGCCAAATTCTTCACCTTCACCTCCTAATTCTTCTTCCATTCGACACCAAGCTTTCTCTATGTTAGTATTTACCACCCTTTCCCAACTTTGAAGGTAAATATATTCTTTCTTCTTTATTAAACATAGACAGTAACCACTTAGTCAATTTCTGGATCCTAAATACAGGTGCCTCAGATCATATAGCTTGTTCTATGGATTTATTCATTGATTATAAGTGAGTTCACAATACATTTGTGCATCTACCAAACACCGCCAAGGTTCCAGTATCACACATAGGGACTGCCATACTTCCAACAGGGTTGCATTTATACTATGTGCTCCTGGTTCCTAGTTTTTCTTTTAATCTAGTTCCATTCAGTAGGCTCACACATGATTTACCCCCTAGCCTTACACTTCCATCCTGATCTTTGTCAAATCCAGGACCTGTTAAAAAAGACGATGATTGGTTTAGCAAGAGAATCTAGAGGACTCTATCAACTCAGTTTTGCCAACCCTTCTTCCACACATCCAGTCTGTTTCCCTCAAGCTTCCGGTGTCTACAACTTTCATCATCACCAAGTTGGTCTATGGCATTAAAGACTAGGACATCCCAGTAGTGATAGGCAAACTTTATTGCATAATCTAGATTCTTCTGTTTACATTTCTAAGCCAGAACATTGTAATGTCTTTCATTTTTCCAAACACAAGAGACAACCATTTCCTGTTAGTACCAGTCATGCAACAAAACCTTTTCAGTTAATTCATATTGACATATGAGGCTTTTTTCTGTTGTTTCCTATGATGGTTATGTATATTTCTTAACTATTGATGATGATTGCACTCAAGTAGTATGGGTTAATCTGATGAAACACAAGAGTGAGGTCAAGGATTTGTTCAAAGGTTTCTGTCAATTGGTCAAGAACCAGTTTGGAACCATAGTAAAGATTGTAAGAAGTGATCAAGGTAGGGAGTTTGATATGTGTGATTATTACATGGCATAAGGTATAGATCATCATATGTCCTGTGTTTATACCCCAAAGTTGAATGCTAGGGTAGAGAGAAAGCATCATCACATTTAAATGTAGCTAGATCACTTAGGTTTCAATCTGGCACACCAATGTATTAGAGTGACTGCATCCTTCATGTAGTTTACCTTATTATCAGACTTCCCACACCAGTCTTGCACAACATTTCACCCTATGAGGCTCTTTACAAAAAAGCTTCATTCTTAGGCCATCTAAGGGTGTTTGGTTGTTTGGTGTATGCAAGTACCATAGCAGCTGGGAGATCCAAATTTGATGCCAGGGCTAGACAATGTGTCTTACTTGGTATTCTTGCATGACTTAAAGGATATAAACTACTTGACCTTCAAAAAAATCATGTTTTTATATCCAAGGATGTAGTGTTTCATGAGTCTATTCTCCCTTTCCGACATGATTCATACTCCTCCTGTTCTCTAACCGAGTCTTCTCCTCCTTCTGATACCACCCCTTCAACTTCTCAGCCTAGTTCTACTGCTCCCGGTTTGTTGATGCTTTCATCCTCTCCTAATCCACCTCCTGTATCACCCTCTGCTGATGGGGGCCAACCTATCCCTATTACAGATGCAGCTGAGAATGATGAGGATGCTGAAACAGTGCACCTGACCCACCTAATAACCCTAAGGACTTTGAGATGGAAGCAGAATTAGAACCACAGTAGGATTATGAACCTCCAATGAGACCACAAAGGACTCATAAGCTGTCTGCTATGTTTGACAACTATGAACTGGATCTTGATCTAAGTTTTGGGGCTTTTGACTCATGTGTTGCAATATCTAAGTATCCCATCTATCTTGACTTAGATCACTTAAACTCTTATGAAAAGGCCTTTTCCTTGAGTGCCATCTCTCAAATTGAACCAGCTACATATTATGAGGCAATGTAGTCAGATGTGTGGAACATGGTTGTGCAGGAAGAACTTGGAGCCTTAGAGCATAACCAAACATGGGACATAGTGAAGTTGCCAGATGGAAAGAAAGTCATTGGATATAAGTGGATGTTCAAAATCAAAAGGAAGGCTGATGGTTCCATAGAGAGATTTAAGGCTAGACTGGTGGCAAAAGGATACACTCAAGTCTATGGATTGATTTCCTAGACACTTTTTCACCAATAGCTAAAATCAACTCAGTAAAAGCACTCTTAGTAGTGGCATAAAAAATTGGACACTGGAACAACTGGATGTTTCAAATACATTTCTCCATGGAGATTTAGAGGAAGAGGTGTATATGAAGATACCTTTGGAACTTGATCTGTAGGGTGTAAATCCAAAGGGAATGGCTTGCAGGCTCAAGAAATCATTATATGGCCTCAAACAAGCATCAAGACAATGGTTTGCAAGACTAACTGGATTCCTATTGAAGAATGGATTTGCTCAATCAGCTTCAGATTACTCACTCTTTACTAAATGGGTGCATGGCAGGATTGTTGTGTTATTGGTGTATGTAGATGACAATGACATCCTCATAGGTGGAGATGCACCAAAAGACATAGAGCAAATCAAGAAGGCATTGAGTAAAAAGTTTAAAATAAAGCTGCTATGACCTCTACAATACTTTTTGGGTGTGCAAGTAAACACGACTGCAGATGGAATTAGTGTTTGTCAAAGAAAGTACGTCTTGGAGTTACTGAAGGAAACTGGATACTTGGATGCAAAGGGGTGTATTACATCATCAGACCCTAAGGTAAAACTAGCAGCAAACCAAGGGACCCCTCTAGAAGATGCTGAAGTGTATAGAAGACTGATTGGCAGGTTGCACTATGTAACAATCACAAGGCCTGATCTGACATATATTGTTCAACAATTGTGTCAATTTCAAAAACAACCATGTAGTGCTTATTTGCAAGCAGCTTAAAGGGTGTTAGGTACTTGAAGAATAGCCTTGGCCAAGGCATACATTTCAGCAGTAATGCCGACTTGAAGTTAGTGGGGTTCACGTAATCAGACTGGGCTAGCTATCCAGACACAAGGAGGTTGACAACAGGCTATTGTACTTTCCTAGGTAGCTCTTTATTGACTTGGACGAGTAAGAAGCAGACCATAGTGTCCAGATCTTCATCAGAAGCTGAGTATAGGGCTTTGTCTCTTCTGGTTTGTGAAGTTGAGTGGCTTAAGGGATTACTAGCAGAATTAAGTGTGAAAGTTCCCCTACCTATCTCAATCTATTGTGACAACAGGTCATCAATACATATACTAGAGAATCCAGTGTTCCATGAAAGAGCAAAGCATATAGAGATTGATATGCATGTGACTAGAGAAATGATTAAAACTTGATTGATCAAGCTTCACCATGTGACTACTTTCAACAAATTGGCAGACCTGTTCACAAAAGGATTGGATAGAGCACGAATGCAAGCTTTACTGGTCAAGTTAGGAGTTAGAGTGACTGCCACAACTTGATGGAGGCTGATAGAATAGAAATCCAGATTGTAGAAGGATTGGAGAAGGAAAGGTTCGAAGAAAATGAAGCTGGACAAAACGTGCAGAGAGGAAGAAACGTTTTCATTCATTGTTGGAATTGTTGGAGTCGTTTTTAGTACTACTACGTCATTTTAGTAATAGTGGTATGTAATAGCAGTTAGCCGTTTTAAACACTATTTAGTCTTTAAATGGACGAATGGAAAGCAAGCAGGTGGCAATGCTCTGTAATCTGATACGAGCACAGGTGGTTCTTGTTTGAGATCAAAGTACGCAGCACGCAATCCACTCAACGAATGGATTGAATTTGAACAAAAACTTAAAACAAAACGGTCCAAAAGTGCAACTTCTCACTTGAGAAGAGGCTCGATTGGTTTTAGTCGAAGCTCGGCCACGATTGAGGTGGTTTCAATTGGTACGAAGAAATCCTCGTTGCTGGAACGCCAACACACAAAAGGATTTGGTGACAAAGGTCACGTTTTCATTCAACTCACTCTACCATTACAATGACTCAATCTTCGACTTAAATAGACCTAAGATGTCTAGCACACCTCAAAGACTCCTAATTAGATTTAAAACTCAAGAGGAACTCAAACAAACAAAGAAAAAGAATTAAAACACAAAACAGACTCGTAATCCTAATCCTATAAGGATTCAGATTTGCTTGACTCCAAAGACAGAAATTAAATGGCAGCTTCGATATGATCTTTGGACCTTTCGTTCGAGCTCTTCCAAACTTCATTCCAATCATCCAATGCCTCATCGTTGTAGTAGAAGATGCATACTTTCATGTGGTATCAGCCTTGAACTTGACTCATGCTCAAACTCGTCGAATCAAAGCTCAAAGTAGCCTCCCCGAACTCGATTCCAGACTTAGCCAAATTCTGGCAATTTTCAGGTTTCCAGATAACAACTTTGAACGTCTAGAAAATTGCCTTCTGGTCTTCCTCTTGGGCTACCAACACACCATCTTGTAGACAAACTTATTATCTTCAAAACAAGTTAACAAGATCGAATTTTCATTGAGCCAATTGAGAGCACCGAGCCTCCAAAGTAGGCTACCTGAAACATGAAATTACTTGGACAATTTTCAGCTTCTCTTTTGCAATTCGACTTTGCTTCTTTGACGATCAATCCTGGATGGAATTTGGTCGATTTCAGGATTGTATCATAATTCATTTGTCCTTTACTTTCTGCTGAGCTATATAAACAAACAAGGTGATCTCAGAGAAACTGAAGATCAACCCTTCCACAAACCCTTGCAAGTTTTCTCTTACCTAATTTCATTATGATACTATGACTTCATAAAATTTTGGAATACAATTTATTTCTTTTAACTATGTAAGAAAATTAAATAAATCCTTTCTAAAACATCTTAACAAAAACAATAATAATAAAATGAATGAGGGCACTTCGTCTCAACTACAAGACGTCATTGTAACAACATGGATGATGGAGAAGAAGTAGAGGTTATATTCTGGTCGGCTAGCAGTTACCCATCAACAAAAAAATCATTAGCATTAGTCGACCCGCCAAGACCTAACGGTTAACCATCAATGGGGTTAGTGGTTATCCGCCTACCCTCCTGAAAGAGAGGAAGACACATAATTTTCTTTTTAAAGAATGTAGAAAAGAAAAGTAATTGGCAAGAGAAGTCAAAACAAGACACTCATTTCTTCTTTTCACTATTGTCTTCTCACCTCTCTTTTTTTCTTTGCAGATAAAATATACAAATGCATTCCCTCGTTGAACCAACGAACAGGAGCACACCCCTTATTCTCCTTCACTCTCAAACAATCAAACCTTAATTGACACAATCTCTTCCTCTTCTCCTCTTTTTTCTATCCAAGTAAAATAGAGTAGGGATGACGGCGATGAAAACATCAAGGCCGCCCATTATCGCTTCTCTCTCTCGATCATCCTCCCATCGATCTGATGAGGAAGCCACTAGAGAGGGTCCATAGCACAACAACCAGCGATTTGTGGTTCACGACACAACCTCGTCGACCAGCCTCCATTCTTAGTTTGAGCCGAGGAGACAAGGATATTGGAGTTAGTAGTGTCAAGTGGTTGGGGTAAAGTCATTTTCTTCATTTAGTGTAGTGTTTTTCCTTTTACGGGTGGTAAAAAATCCTTATTGATTATTAATCGGTTAATCGCTAATTGTCGGTTGGCTTGGTAACCCGATAAAAAATTTTCAGCTTCCATCAAACGGCCTGCATTCTTCTTAGCGGTTGAGTCGTTAGCATTTAACAGTCGGCTAGTGGTGCGGTTAACAGTTACCATGGACAACGCAAAGAAACGACAGTTGTTTTGATGGCTACGACTTACGACACAAGAACTAGTGGTGATTGAGGTTGATCACAAGGGCGGCGATGATGATGAATGAACGCTGTTTAGGATGTCGTGCCCTTCCCCACCTTTCTACACATCGTCACCTTCTTCTCTTCGCGATCATGAAAGTGTGTGTTATAAACGCGCTGCTACAGATCGGGAAATCGCAGGAAACAATAAAGCAAGAATACGAAAGCGAGAATCGAAAAACACAAACACACGATTTACGTGGTTCACTAACACGATGTGTGTTAGCTAGTCCACGGGCGAGAGAGAGCCAGTTTCACTATATCGAGGAGATTACAGATTACAGAGGAGTATGAGAAGTATTTATAGTACTTCTCCATTTGGGTCTAAACCTAATCCAATCTGGCAAAGGAAACGGTTACAGACCAGGCCTAGAACCCGAACCCAAATAACATCGAAAAACCCAAATAACAACGAGACCCCCGACTACCAGTCGTAGCGGCTGATAGTCCGATTCAAGTCACATGGACGCAATATTTTTCCATAACTATTAATATATCTATATTAATAGAGAGTATAGAATTCCAAATTGTTCATTTTCGCTTTGGTGTAGATTGTTTTATGGTTATAATTATGGAGGTGGATACCAACAACCAACCGTGTTTCAAATAAGTATTGCTAACTGAAACTATTCAATTTCCTTCCTAATCATTTACAATTTTTTGTTTTCTATTAAAACTTCAAACTCTTTTAATTTTAACCATCCTTAAATATTGCGATTTAAGAACGTTATATTCAATTATTTTCATATTTATTTTTGCAACCTTCATAATTCCTTTAGTTAATTAAAAAATATCCTCTAGTTTTCTTAATTTTGAAAATGAAAGCTCTTTTAATGATTTCTTAATTATAAATTATTACAATTTTTTACTAGTTAATTATAGCTTTTTAATCCAACTATTGCAATAATTTTCTAATTTCAACAACAACAATATATCACCATTAACAAAAAAATAGCTTTTAATCCCTCTTAATCACCTCGTTGAAAGTGTCTAATTTTATATAATAATCATAATGTTTACAATTGTTTTGCTAGTTGATAATAGCCTTTAATCCACCTAATCAGCTCGTTGAAAGTACATATAAATAACTAAGGTGAAGGGTTTGTTTGTTGGATCCTCCCTTAGATTTAACGGAATCTAAGATTACTTCAGATCGTCATCGTATGATTATTTTAGATTACGATTCATCGGCGATATGCATTTGCCTTCTCGATGATTAGGTTGCTCATACGCTTGTCTCATTGAGAATATCGCAATTTAGACTTTGCATTTGGGCATTGATATGTTGATATTTTAGATTCCTTCTTGCTTAAACTAATGACACTTAGAAATAGCAATGTGCTGGTGTGTTTCTCATTCAATCAGAGTAGTTGATAATCCAACTGGTTAACGCGAAAGCTTCGACTCAGGTGTTGAGATCATCTCTCCAGCGTGTTTCATTTCACTTCGCATCTCTTAAGTACAATAATGTTTTCCATATCATAGCAAAACAAGCCCTCCTGTTGTTGGTTCAACATTTTGTTGACCATCGTGCTTTAATTGTTTCTTAATTGACTTGCAAAAGGTCCTGTAGTTGTAGTTATATACATATCTCACTATTTCGTTATAGAGTATCCTGTCAAAATAATAATAATAATTGAACAAACTTTTTCTCCTTTTGTTGTGGATCCCTCTTTTCTATTCGTGATTTGCAAAATCATACCGAAAGTTATATTGGATAAATTAGTGCAACGGTATTTTAGTTGATCAATAGATAGCATATTGGTGTAGTACAACTTTGAAATAATATAATATATTAGACTAGCACTATACTAGTGTAATAACATTATAACCAACTGATATTATCAAGAACTAGATTAAGGTTCGCCCTCTTGACCGGAACATCTTAATTTGATAAGTGAAAACTCAATAATTTATGATTACTCATAGTTGTGGATTAGATACTTCTCATAAGCAATATGTGTCTTGGCGATATACCAAAATATTAAAGAATAATAGTATAAAAGCATAAGTTTCGATTTGGAAATTATTTCAAAAACGGTTTCAAAAATGTAAAATTATTATTATCATTTTGAATTTATTATAAAACATAAATTTATTCATTATATCATCTAAAAATTAAATTAAATTTTAAAGTACATGGATTGACAAATCAAAATCAAAATGAGGTAGTTTGATCCTGCTGTAACTTTTGCAAAAGTAGGCTTTCGAAATAAAAAAAGGGTTAATAGCAAATATTGCCCCTCTATTATTGTTCTTTCTCGTACTTGCCAATCTACTATGATTCACATTAAAATTACCCTTCTATAATAGCATATGTATTAAATACAACAACTTGGCTGTAAGATTGATTTATTTTTTAGTTTTTTAGTTTTAATTTTAATTGAAAAAGTCTAATGTGTCATTCTTACAATCACTCTCCTTGCAACATTTTTTAAATGTGGACAATCTTTAAAATCCCATCATATATTGTATTGATTGATTGTCAATTTAACAGTATAAGACTTAAATTCATAATATTTTTATAAAATTTGTACACCATACCGATATGAATGAAGTAGAGATTTTTACGATCGGACCATAGCGGGTGATAATAGGGGTGAACAAACACACCCGCAAACCGACCCAACCGTCCAACCCGACCCAACCCACCCGTATTTATCGCTAAAACGAAGGTTTTGGGTTGGGTGAAGATTTTCTTTTGTACAACCCGCCTCTTTTGGATTTTGGATTACACAACCCGTAGAACCCGACCCAACCCGTGTTCCAATTATTGGTATGAGTTCAAATCCAAAAAAATATTTATGTCGTATATAGCCATACTTATGAGAAAATTAAGATATTTCGCCATGTTTTTCTCTTAAGGTCCGGCTAATCTAATGCATTCTCCGGCTTAAAATTTAGACATAAATTTAATATAGCTATGATTCACATAATTCTTTTTCTTGTGTACAATTTTAATAGAATAACATATTATGGATGCACTCATTTGTAACATTTTTTAGCCTATTTTAACAAATGTCGTGAAAAAAACTAGACATAAGTTGAAGTAAATCAAATTTTATTAAAATTCAAACAACATTTGTGAATTTTGATACCTTTCACCTCGGTTTATTCGTTTGAATTTTTAATTAGTTATAAAATATTTTTATGGTGTAGAATAATTACATATTTTGTGTTGGGTTGGGTTTTTACTTAAAAATATCGTCAACCCGACCCAACCCAATTAGAAACAAACCGTAGAGTTTAGATTTTTTTTGGGTGGGTTTGGATTTAATATTTCCCAAACCGTAATGCATGGGTCGGGTGATTAATTAAAATGTCTAAACCCGGACCACCCGACCCATGTACACCCCTAGGCGATAATGCTTGCGTGTACAGATTTATTGGTATCTTGTCCCTCCCTGTCGCTTATAGCCTTGTACTTTTTTATATCATTGCTTTTTAGCTTAGTGTAATGTACTAACTAGTAGGTGCAGCCCCTTTTGGTTTAATGAATCGCACCGCCTCTTCTTTTCATAAAGTTCGTCAAATTTTGGCTTTAATTCAAGACAATAGCTGTGGAACTTTGTGGTTTAAATCACCCAAGAATTTCGATTGTAGGCGTTTATAGACATGTTAGCGTAGATGGTTTCCATCTTGTTGGAGGTCAGCTTTGTGCGAATACTTTACAAATGATGCAAACTAGTGAGCTGAGCAGCTAGAATTACCGTACTCGATATAATTGAAGTGATGTAATATACTGATTTTTAAGAAAATAAACGGGAAAAAATCCCACTGTACACACGTTCTTAAAAAAAATTCCCAAAATACATGAGTTATAAAAAAATTTCCCAAAGTACACATGTTTGACCATCACCGTTTTAGACAAAGGCGGTGAAGGTCATCACCGCGTTTGAAGAACACGGTGAATACTTCACCGTTTCAAACTAAAACGGTGATGCATTCACCGTTTCAAACTAAAACGGTGATGCATTCACCGTTTCAAACAAAAACGGTGATGCATTCACCGTTGTAAACTAAAACGGTGAAGGGTTCATCGCGTTTGTTAAGAACGGTGAACGCCTCACCGTTTTGGTAAAAAACGGTGATCATTTCCCACGTTTCCCACCCCTGGTAGGTCAAAATTAGGTCACAGCTACCACCTATTCACCGTTTGAGACAAACGCGGTGATGGTGTTCACCGTTTTCGACAAAAACGGTGAATAGTAGGCAGATTTTCCTATAAATAGCATACCAGCAGCAGTTGTAAAAACATAACCACTCCCCTTTCTTCAAATTTCAGCAGCCAAAATCGAGCATAATAAAATTTAAATTGGGCTAAGTACGAAATAAACTTACTTGACACCGTAGGAGAGATTTTGCAGAAGGTTGAGCTCATCATCGTTTCTCCGGTATGGACGTGGGTCGAGAGGTGCGAACATTGGAAGATGCTCCCATACCCACAGTTGAACGATGAACATCGCAGCACCAGCTTGCTTTGCCCCAACCTTCGAGCAAGTACACAGCTCCCGGTATACGCCCGCTAGCACGGCCGATCCCCAACTCTTCTCTCCAATTGCATCCCAGTCACCGGTGAGCAATGACAACCATATGCCTTGAATCCACCGGTTGGACTTGTCGGGGAACAAAAATCCACCCACCAAACCGATGAGGTAGATGCGGGCGTAGCGCTCGACTTGTTCTTCCGGTGTCTCGTCATTGATTTCCACCTCTTGCTGGATGTGAGATACCAGCCACGGGACCGACACTTGCCCAGCATTCAACGGTGGATGCCCCCGTCCTTGATTTGGTGTGGTGGTCGGCATGTCGAAGCCCAAACGATCACGGATGAGCGGCCCCCAACCTCCTCCGGGTTTGGTCGTGTTCCCAATGATGGCATCTCCAGATATAGGAAGCCCGGTGAGGATCGCCACGTCTTTGAGGGTGATCGTCATTTCCCCCTCCGCAAGGTGGAATGTATGGGTTTCGGGACGCCATCGTTCCGCCATTGCCGTAAGCAGTTCGTTGTCGATCTCGATCCGCAAGAAATGGCGCAACATTCCCAAACCGGTCCTCGCTATATAGGGCTCCAACCTTGGATGCCAAGCGGGCAAGTTATTGGTCCCTTTATGAACCACGGGAACAAGAGATTCCTAAAAAAAATAGGAAAACATCAATTTATTAGATTAAATAAAGCAAAATAAAACATTAGAAAATAATAAAATAAAGCAAGTCAGTTCATCAAATTACCGGATTGTTATCCCAAATGGCACGGGAGCGATGCATTTCTTGATCGGTTAAGAGACTCGCATCCCTTGGGCCATAATGGATATACAATCGAGGATCGTATATCTCGGCACCCATCTATAAAAAAGTAATGAAATCAGAGATTGTTTTGATAAAAAAAAAATCAAATTGTTTCGATTAAAAAAAATCACAAACCAAAAACCTACACGAAGAGCCTCTTCGTCCATTATTGGCGGAAGCCGGACAGAGGTTCGACGGGTTTAGCTTTGTAAGGGACGGGAACTTAGCGGGACGGGGGCTTTAGGGTCAAACTCTAGTAATTCTTTCTGATGTGGAAGATCGGACTTAGCCGCAACCACAGAGCATACTTAGAACGAGACTAGAGCGGATAAATTGAGGGAGAAAGAAGTGAAATGTTTGTGGGGTGAGTTGAAAGTGAAAGGGGAAGGGGGTATTTATAGTTTGGGGGAAAGGGGGGAGGAGCTGCTGCGCAGTTATTAGGGCTCCATTCACCGCGTTCATCAAACGCGGTGAACTCATCGCTTTAACCAAACGCGGTGAATGCATAGCTGACGTGGCATGCTGTGAGGCGTCGGATCGTGGGAAGAAAACCACGATCCGCGTCTCACCGCATCTAACGGCAACGGTGAAAGAACATTGGCGCGGATTGCTGACGCAAACAAACACGGGTTATTCACCGTGTTTGTCTAACGCGGTGAATACCCCGTGCTGCCACGTCAGCAACTTCACCGCGGCCAACAAAAACGGTGAAGCCTTCACCGTTTTAGTCTAAAACGGTGAAGGCTTCACCGTTTTCCTTTAAAACGGTGAGGTATTCACCGTTTTTGACTAACGCGGTGAACCCTTCACCGTTTTGGTTTGAAACGGTGAATGCATCACCGTGTTCGTCAAAAGCGGTGATGACCTTCACCGTTTTTGTCTAAAACGGTGATGCTCAAACATGTGTACTTTTGGAATTTTTTTTATAACTTATGTATTTTGGGAATTTTTTTTAAGAATTATTGTACTTTGGGATTTTTTCCAAATAAACGACACATCAAAATATGTCGTTCACTAATATAATTTGTGTCAGTTACATTCACGTACACGCATAGAAAAACACATTTCACTTATTCAAGGAATGATCAACCTAAAAGTTATAGATTCCAAAAGGTTACAACGTGTGTATAGCATCTTTCCCTAAACCAACCCTGAATGAAATTGGTCAAAAACAGGCTCAAACCTAATGCAAGTACGAAGAGCCTATATAGTGTTTGGAGAGGGGCTATATCAATCGTACAGCCAGATAAACATATTTAAAACATTACAACCAATCTTCATCTTGCCTTGAAAAAATTAAATAACAAATGTATACAAGATGCAATCAAAATCGCCGAGCATACTCGAACTCTCACCATAGAATGCCTCTAGTTGTCATCACTAACTTATAACATTTAGCAAGTCCATATAGCGTTGTAATCCATGTAGAATCGGCAGCATCGTAAGTAGGATTTCATATAAAGAGATTCTAATTTCGAGTTGGGGAATCGTAATTTCTTTAAAAAAAAACAATTACAAATTATTATGCATGTCGTTCTTATTGTATTGTAACAAAAATTTATCATAATTCGATCCTCGTTCAATTCCAAAAAGTGTATTTCACTTAACTACTTGTTGAAAAAAATAGCGCTTAATTTGAACACTCTCGTAGTCAATTTTCATGTCATTTTATGTGTTGTAGTAGTAACGACGCTAACGTTACAAGAAATGCACTCATGCGAACATATCAGCATATTATCAACCGTGCTTGCATTTCTCCACCATCGACGGCGGGAAGGCCAACTACACAACAAAACAAAAAAAAAAAAAAATTTGGCCGTCCATTGTTTATTAGAATTATCAAATTCCTAAATGTTGGGAATTCTTTTAAGCTTTGCTTGTGTGATAAGTTTAATGAACAAGGGTTGACTTGTTGTTGTGGGTAAGGGATTTGGGATGTGAAGCCAACGCATCAAAATCCGTAATTATCAAAGCCGAAAGCAAGAAGGATTGCCTAATCGCATATTTCATGATCTTGTTTAATAACTACACAATAATAATAATATTCCTCCTACAAAATCGCATTTCGATCCCGTTGGGCGCCAAACACTTGGGCGGATCTTTCCCGAGTTGGTAAGTACATGTCTACTTTTGCTTACGTACCAAATAGGTAGAATCTCAACGCAGCCTGGCAAATCTACACAGACCATTTAGAAAAGCTTAAATTTGATTTTCAGTGAAGATTAGATGATTTGTGACGAGACATTTGACAGACATTATAACAGCTGTTGTTAGTTGTTACGTGGTATTGATCAACCTTTTTGTACCTTAATCCCAAATGTGGAACATGGTGATGAAATGAAACATCTTGCACAGGTGCTGTTCTTCGTTATCTTTGTCAAGAACTGATTGGTTTCAAAGATTCAAGTTGTTGAGACAGATTCGGATTATGTTGTTGTTTTACATGTTCTTTCAAATAAAAAGCAACCTCATGTATGCTTAAAGTTTGCATAAGTTTACCGTAACTTGTATTTAAAATCAAGTGTTCATAATGAAAATCATAAATATTCGATCACAAAACTCTCGATTAAAATCATGTTGATCTCTCAAATAGAAGTGAAGGATATGGATCTGTATTCGAGCCATTACTATTCTGCAGTGATCATGCTTTGGCTGCTATTCTCCTCGCAAGTCTGCATTCTCCGTGTGTTTAGAGTGAGGAATATGATCGTTGCCCATCGAGTAGAACGTTAAGCCCTTTCGTTATGACGAAGTTCCGGGTTTCTCTGTATTTGAAGAAACTGCCATGTAATATACTGACCACGGAAAGGCAGAAATGGAATGCATCCTCCAAAATGGAAGACAGACGCCCAGACAAGAAAGCAGACAAGCAGCAGTAGACACTGAAATCACTATCCAAATCCATTGACCTCGTAGCATACTTCTTCCTGAGCAAAACTTTGGCAACATGCTCTCTACTCGTTTCAGAAGGGAGGCATCGAATTAGACAAATTAGTACAACCACACAATCGAATCACATCTACAGTATGAACTTTGCCGCTGCTTTCCTTCTTTTGCTCCCCCTGTAACGTCGTATACGTGAAAGAAAGTCTCTTCCTAGAAACTCAGGATTTATGATACACAACCAATCAACCAGAATAACATATATATTTCCCTGTGCAGTGGAGATGGATGAAGACATCTGAAGTTGCAGCCACCCCTCTCCCTCTCTCTCCTCGCTTTGTGTCTCTCTATGGAAAGCCCAAGCGCCAGTCCATGTTTCCTTCGAAAGGGAAGGATCCGATTTGGTACAAGCATATATTACACACCGGTGCACCGAAAATGCCTATACAATACCCGTAGAAATACTGGACGTAGCATTGATCTTGAGGGAGTACTCAGGGATGTACGTTAGACCTGTTCCAAAGAAGCAAAGCAGGAAAGAAAACGTTCTTCAAACGGAACTTACAACAATTTAGCTCCAATTAGGAGGAGTTGCCCCTAGAAAGAACCTCGGAGTAACTAGGAAGTTATTCATACAAGGAACTCCCCACCTAAGATCCACTAAGGACTTCCCATTGGGGTTCGATGCTTCTTTGCAAGAGAGCATATGATGCTTGGTTCAAGATAACTGAGGTAGCAGTGATACACAAAAACTGAGAAACCATACCAGCAGAATGATAGGCAATACCCTGCCCCAGGAATAATGGCTAGGGTATTATTCATACCCAATTGTAGTGGGCACAGATCAATGAAGTATAAAATCGCACATAAAGTAGGAAATAAGAAAGTGGGCCGTGGAGATTATTAACTAATTGATGCAAAGATTATATAGATTTTATCAGGCTAAGGAAACAAAGGAGAATGAAAGCATTGCAATGACACTATTTTGGCAAATACCGAAAACAAAGATGCAGATGCCAGAATCTCGTTACCTTTTTCCTTGACATCTATCTGTAAGGTGTCGAGTGTGATTATACCATCTGTCAGGGGAAGTAGCTCAAGCTTGATTGTGGCTGTTGAGTTTGCAGGGACGCACCTGCTAACAGACGAGCTTAAGATAACCTAACCCTTATCAGAATCGTAGAAGTGAAAAAACAATGTGAAAGAAGACGGATTTTGTTACCCTAATGGAACTCTGCTCTGCAACCAAAGATGAGTGCAACCGAAACCACTACTTGAAATGACATGAGGTATGGCCGAAGACTGGGAACCAGATAGACCTCCTCCCTCATTCAGCTGCTCTAGCGCAGGAGGTGCAGAAGCCACCCTGCTGTGCGTTTTGCTCCCAACCTTATCACCATGTTTTCTCACAGGCCCAATTGCTGCAGCCATTCTAGGAGTTGATGGTAAAAGCAAGGATCCAACTGAAGGAGGAGCAGTGAATGAGGCTGGAGCAAGAACTGTTAGAGTTAGATCTTCAGCTGTCAAATTGGAGGCTCTGAGGGTTAAGACCTGAGAGATTTTGAAATCAGGAGACAGTAAGAGTTTATAACAAGAAGGAAGACAGGGGCTTTTATAGCTCATGGCAACACCGGATTAGTTAAGATGGAAAGGAGGTACCTGCACCGGAAGATGGGAAACCCTGTCATTGGTAGAAGACCGGTGTGACAGTTCAGGTGCAACAGAAATCAAAAGATCCCTAGAGATACGTGGCCGCCAACTAGTTGGCTGCTTGAAAAACAATCTTGACTCTACATTTTTATTCAAAGAAGAAGACAGTACTTATAAACAAATTAATGTTGTATATATAATAAGTTAGCTTAGAAACAGAAGGCAGAGCCAAGTGCATACCGGTGTAGTTGCAGCGACAAGATACCATAATAGCATATATGTCAGAGTTTGAATTACTACTACTCTGTTCAGTAGAATTCTGAGAAGGACGTGTAGCTGATGAAAATGAAGTTCTTTCACCCAGACCCTTGGGACTTTTCCACATTGACGATGCTGGTTTGAGGATGAAAGAGTGCTCCTCACCTCTCCTGCCAGGATTGACCGTATGGTAAGAAACTAACAGATACAGTGATGAGGGATAGGTTTGTGAATAAAACATTAACTCAAATCTCGGGTTTCGCAAATTGGAATTGCAAGCTTCACGGATCTTTATAATTATTTAGGATACCCATGCAAAGACAAAATCATGCAAAACTCCTATTTGCTAGAAACTTTTTAATAGAAGAATATCAGAGGCTGCATGTTGTTAATGGGAAAGGGAAATTGCATGTTATCCCCAAACATGATAAGGGAAAAAAGAAAGGAATACAGGCATGTATCAAGCAAACTCCATTTATCAACTCATACAGAGATCACATGACATTACAAATGTTTTATTGCATTATCAGGGTGGACTTCAATTGAATTCAACAATCCAATAAGACAGGAACTGCTTTGTTAATTGCATTATCTAGTTCTCAAACTTACTCGAATTCTTTCCACCAAAATATGAATCAAAAGTCCTTCTCTCTCCAACTAGATGCCAGAGAGCAATCAAATGTTCAAGTTCATTATAGCTCAGAGTAACATTCTCAACAAAAGAGAAACCAGACTAAAGCTAGCGACACTTGAAAGGCTGTTTAGCAAGCAGCAATTGAGAGAAAACAAAGATACCTAGAGTGGACAACCACCTGAGGGCTAGATTTGGTAAAAAGTGATCATCTCCAGCTTCAATGCAAGCTATTGGCAAGGACAAAGGTAGGCTACCCTTGGAAGCCTCGTTGAAAACCATAGTTATAGCATCTATATACACCACTATATCTGGCAAGTGTGCTGGAGAAATATTCTGCAGAAGAACTTGATTTATTAACAAGGGATTGGCAAAAATGAAAGTTTCTTTAAAGAGAATGTAGAAGCATGACATATTGGGGAACAAGAAGCACTAGGTGAAGACTGAGCAGATATATTCATCACTAGAATTTATTCTTTCCAGATTCACACCTTTATCTGAACACAAAGCAAGTCATCTGTATTACAATCTGCAGCGAAGGAATGGATCTCTACAGGTTGAATGATTTCAAGTTTTCTCCGCCATCTTTTTCCTGGAATGTACATCCCTTCCAGACCACAACGTACTGAAAATCTTTCTCGCTCTAATGACACACCCCGGAATGAGAGAAGTCCATCGCCACCATTTTGACGATTTAATCGCAACTTCTGAGATGAGTACTCTCCCCATTCATCGATGTCAAAGTTTGGTTTAGAACTTTGGGCTTTAACTGGTTGAGTAGGTGGAATGCTATTCTGGGGCAGTGATGACATGGAATAACTTCTAAAGTGAGAGAAGAGCTGTGAACCAGAAGACACAGGCTTCTGAGATGTGGGAGCGATAACTGGAATAGGAGCTCTCTGGGGTGGGGATAAGTTACGAGGAGGAGGAAGAGTGTTATCCAAAGGAAGCAACCATGTTAGAAGTTGTCCATATGGATCAGCATTAGCCAAGTTCAGTTCATCTGCTTTCTCTGGACACAGATTTCTCGTATTGTATTTCTCAAACTGAAGAATCTCAATAACCGGATCTCTCAGGATATGAGTACCAACATTAACTTGTAGAAGTACCTGTATCCTTCCAAACAAAGATTTGGCATGAGAATCAGTATATAAATAAACAATTAACATATCAACATAGACAAGCATATAATTTAATAAACTGTTTCGGTAAGAATCAGTAAATAGTGCTGCAAGCAAAATGAACCCTGAACTCGAGATTACAAAGATCATAAGAATATAATGTTCGTAGTCAATTCAGTACATGAAGTTTCGAGAAGTTCAATCCGATGGGGAAGAGTTATGACCAGTGCAAGACATATAGCATACCAAACAAAGACAATGGTAGTCTGATTGTCAAAGACAGAGATTAAGACTTTCAAAATGTAGTTATGGGAGTAAAAAAAACCTGAAATAAATCTGGGGGAAGAACTTAGCGCAACTTTAGAGATGTAACTTTAAACCAGAAGGAATTCAGACACATACCACTATATCGCCATTTGAAAGAGACCAACAGTTAACACTATTTCTGGCAGCCCCACCAGCAACATTGGCATCAAAATTTCCTTTGTCGATGAGAGCATTGAGATGAGTTTTGGCCTTTCCGGTTCCGCTCCCAAAGGAACTCTGACCATCAATGTCAGCTAACTCACGGTTTTGTCCAGCTTTCTTTGACCAAAGTGGCTCATCTGACTCCGCAATCCTAACAAAAAAATGGGAGTTCTTGAATCTGTGCAATAATGTTTCAGTTTGCCTTTTGTGATCCTCCATTCTGAGAATGGATTCGCTAGCCGAAACAACAGCTTTTGGATCACTCTTCTGTAGCAACGAGTCGTCGCCATCTTGGCCTGTAACTTGATCACTATCATTTATTTCTCCTTCTACATGATTTCGGTCATTCACGTTTCCATTCTGTCTCTCAGGGCTTTGTCCTATGCCATTTTTACACATAACAGCAGCAACTTTGAACGGAGTAATGGTTTCTGTATCTCGATCGGATGCTGACAAACATGCTATTATATGAACTTGTTCACCTGAAATAAAATTAGTAATGTAACTTGTAAAATATAAGTAGACCAACTTCCACAGTGACTACCTATCAAGTTATCTATAATTACATCATTTCCCGGGGACAAAGGATAGAGGGGTACCAGGAAAAACAAATGACCGATCCAAGGAGCGTAGGGAGTGTATATTGGGCGAAGAATTCCACTCATCAGGAAGTTCCTCTGCAAACACATGAAAATCCTTATAGACTGAAAAAGAACAGTTTTCTTTCTAATTTTCACAATGTACAGAATCAGCAATTCAGACATCCTGAACAAGAAGACTAATAACCCTAGTAAATTGCAGAAGTCTGGAGATAAATAGTACTGTGTGGAATAGTGATCCATCCTTCTTCTTCAGAAACATCCGAATGCCCCTCAACAACGCAAGAACCTTTCTTTAAAGCCGAACCTCCATCACTGCCATTTTCATCTCCAAATTCATCAGAAACTACTTCTCGATTTCTCGCCACTGGAGATTCGGGGAACGGATCTTCAGATATAAGACCCTCCAGAGTCTTGGTAGGTTTCGCCATATACTGCGTGTCTACAGCAGGTTCGTGAGAAGGAACCTTTTCAGGCGCCACATGGTGACTAGTAGACCGTAGCAGAAAATTCATTTCTTCTTCCCCCCTAGCAGACGATTTCTGCAAAACCCAAAAAACGAAATGTCACAAATGCCGCACTGAAATCTTCACCAAAGCAACATGCTGGATATAGTAGCAGGGCAACCAACTACAAAACTACTTCGACTCCTATTTGGATCACCATGAAAACCACCCTCGTTCAACAAATTGAGCAGGAACCTATACTCCTAACTCCTTCCAACTCCAACCAACTATAGCACGAGACAACAGTTTCAGACTACGGATTGAATCCAAAAAGAAAACAGATCAAATCTCGAAGTACGAAGCCGTTCAGGTAGAAAGTGAAATTCAGTGAGAGAGGAATGGGAAATGGGAGATGCCGGAATTGGAAGGATCAATTGGCGACTCCAAGTTCAGTATGCGGAAGCTTAGAGCTAGAAACCAATTTAGAATGGAAGAGAGACTGAAGATGGATCACCTGATCGGAGATGAAAGACGGGAGATCGCCTGAGGAACGACGACGGAGATAGAGATGGATCTACTTTCCTGGAGGAGTGAGATACGACACTGAGACGTGCAAACGGTTCAGAAAGGTGGATTCGGGCTTCTGACAGACAAAAAAAGAAAAAGATCCCGTTTCCCGGCGAAGAATTGCGGGCCTGTACCCAAAAAAAATGCAGGCCTTTAATGGGCTTGTGCCCGAAATTGATTTACTTGCGGAGCCCATCCAGCATCAGGACATCCCGGCCTGTAGTCGTACCCACATTGTTTCAGTTTTTGGCCTGCCCAAACCAGAAGTTTCAGAATTCTGAGCACTCAACTCTAGCTAGGGTGTGATCAAATGATTATGATTTACTAGTTAGGGTGACAAAAATGTCTTTTTAATTCACAATATCATAAGCTTAAGTGTTTTTTTGGAATAATTAGGGAGTAGTTTGTCATGTCGTATTAGTGGGGTATGAAAGAGTTATTAGTAGGACGATGTAATCTGTAATTAGTGGGATTTTCTCATTAGGCAATTATAAAAACCAATTATCCACCCTAATTTTCTTTTCTCTATTTTCCTCTCCTCTTCCCACATCTCCCTCTCCTCCCTCAAAGCTGCGGCAACAACAACCGTTCCCCATCCCTTGTCCTTCAATTCTTTCCCTACTCTAAATTTCTAGTTAGATAAGTTCCTAATTGATCTAACTATTTTTCCCTATTCAAAACTTGTTAGAAGCCATGTTTCTAACATTTGGTATCAGAGTCTCGTTCGAGAGTGAATTCCTCACAACTCTTGACCAGTGAGAAATCGGAAGACTGCGATGGTGCTAACGAAGTCACAAACAACGACATAGAAGGTGGCTAGGGACGCACAGACGTCGCAGGCTACGACAGCTGAGAAGAGACCCTTGTCCTACAAAAGGGGGGGGGGGGACGGAGTGGTGGTGGACGAGACAGAGTTCGAGGAAGTGAAGCTGGCGGTGCAAGAATACGCTTGTCTCAAGGAAGGATTGACGAGGTTGCGTGCCGAGGCGAATATGGACGCGGAAAGACTTCAGCAGCTCCTGAAAAATCTCTCCCAGGCGCTGGAAACACTCGAGCGTAGGGAATGGTGGCATGGTCCACAATTGGACAAACCCCGACGATGGCCAAACCAGGAGCGTTGATCCCGGAGGCGAGCGGGGAGATTGGGTCGTGAGGCGGTCCTCCTCGGTAGTGGTCGTGCTAAACGAAGACGTCGACTAGGAGAAGACGGCGATCACGACGACGGGAAAAACGACGTAGGTCAAAGGAGCGAAGGCGGCGGACGTAGGGGTGGGGAACGCGAACCATGTGGGCCACGAGTTGCTTGAACGCGGCCATGGGACGGTTTTGCTACAAACTCCTTCGGCACAGGAGATAGCGGCCCTACGAGGAAAGTCTAAGATGTCGGGCTATGACAACTTTGGACCCCAGTTGGGCTATGGACCCCACGAGTTTGTGGGTGGAGTAGAGTTCGGCCGCTTCAAGGAACCCAATGGGCTAGGGTGGCTAGTATGGATCCAGAAGAAGATGAATAGAACTTGGCAGGACAATCGAAGAGTCTGCCAAACCAGGAAGGAGCTCACCCGCGTGGGGCATTGTGAGGGAGGTGAACCGACTGACTAGGTTGGGTCTGACACGGAGCTGGTCAAACGAACTCAGGTCGACCTAAATGGACCGGAACTGATCGGGCTGAGTCGGGTCGAACCGGAGGCGAGTTAAACCAATCCATCCATATTCCAATCGGAATGAGCAGCAAGGGACCCACAACTTGGCAGGAGTCCTTCAGGGATTCGAGAGTTTCTTATCCTCCTTTCACAGGCCCCCCGTTTGAAGGACGACCATTGGCCGACACTGGGATGCATGACATGCTCAGAAGGACGAAATAGAAGGGTATGCGGAGTACCCGTTCGAGGAAGAGGACGCGTGGGGGCGAGACAGGTAGCCGCAGTTTCAGTTGACTATCGTGGTCGAGCTCCTGGCTATGGTAGGTATGGCAGATACTCTCGTGTGTACGTGGGCACCGGGCCGTGCTGCCCACTGGCTAGCACGACACGGCACGGTTAGAGCACGACACGAGCACGGGCACGAAATAAATGGGCCAGTCCGGCACGAGCACGAATAATTTATGGGCCATGCCGGGTCTAAATTTCATGGGCACGGGTACGGCACGGTATATAAGTGGGTCGTGTCGGGCCTAATATTTTCGAGACTTTATTGAGTATAAGAACGAACATGGCACGAAAATAATATTTATTTGATAGAAAATAAATATAAAACGAATTATTGGTTCACATATTACAAAATACAAGTAGAAAAAGAATTATTTGTTGCTGTTAGAAGTGTCATAAAGATATATACGTAATTACTACCATAAGTAAAAATGGACGAAGAATTAAACAAAGTCAAATCACACTCGCTATACTTCCAATTTTATTTTTCCCCTTATTTGTTACTTTTCTCAAACATTATCGGTTAATACTTTCTTTCTCCGTCCAATTTTCACATTCTTTATCATTCTCTCTTTTGTTTTTTTCATTTTCATTAAATACGAATACGAACATGGCACGAGCACGAGCACGAATAGGCACGACACGATTCGAACCGTGCCCGGGCCTGGGCCGGGCCTAGCAAAGTTAACAAATGGGCGTGCATGGCACGACACGAAAACTGATGGGCCGTGCCAAGCACGACACGAAATAAATGGGCCCGAAGCGTGCTCGTGCCGTGCCGGCCCAAGTACGGCCCAACGCCCATGTACACTTTTAACAAACAATGAACTTATATTAAATCCATCAAGCTTGGAATTTGGATACCAAATCCATGACCCAAATCCAACAAGCAGACCGCAACAAAAATACGACTTTGAGAGTTGGGTACTTGGGGTGGGGTGAAATGTAATTGCACCACAATCTTGTCGAGAGTGCCCTGGGGAAACGAGGAACCACACAGACGCAAATTTCACCAGATGTGGACGGATTGGTTTTGTCTTTACTAAAAGGTGACAAAAATATCACCAACATGATTAATAGCTTGAATCCGATTCGGTTAAATAAGGTAAAATTTGTATTAAATAATTATTTGATAGTATGAATAAAATTTAAATTTGAATATGTTATAGGTAATGAATGACTTAATTTTTTTTAATCATTTGTCCGATTATAGATGCATATGTTTATTTTTCTATAAATATAAATTGTCACTCAAAGTATTCGAGATTCTTAATACATATATAATAACCCAATTGATTCATTTTTTAAATTTCTCTTAAAGGTTGATGACTTATAATTTTAAATGTTTGACTAGTATAATGTGAATGTACTCTCACAAACAACAGCCACACATTAGATGAAATAATTATCTATGAATATTCATGAATAACAGAAATTTGAATGAATATGGTATGATTTTAATTGTACGAACATAAGTATAGTAAAACCCCGAATTAATTAGAATGAAATAACATATATGCACTCTTCGTCTCCAAACTGATTGGTGTTATCCCTATATTCAGCGGAGAAAATAGAAACTAGTAACGTCACATGCATATATAACATATCTCAATATAATTTCCTTGGAATCTACATTCATATTTAAATAAAGTAAATCATTATAAACAAAATGATAAATGGTCATATTTAAATACAATATTTAACCTTAACATCCAAATATTTATACTTCAATCTAACAAATAATAGCAACACTGATATTTAAAATCACCAAAACGACGTAATTTTGTTTAGAGATCGAAAATTAATAATATCACCTGGACTACTATTCTTGACGGTATAGTGGTACTGACTAGTTTTATTGGTATTGGCTACCACTTCATATTGCATATTCCATCTGATTTGTGTCCGAGCCGTGCTGACCACATAGTACTCTGTTTAATATATGTAAATATTGTTTATGTATTTATTTATTTTTAAAATAATTAATCATATATATTTTATAACTATTGACATACTATTAACATTACCATAAGTTTAGAGTCAACATAAAACAATCATACGTGATTTATACGTAACTTAGCCGTATCGTATTTTACTAACTCCGTACTATTGGTTTAACAACCACCCACCCCTAAAAAAAAATAAAAACCACGTTTTTTAATTTTTGTTTTTATGAATTTAACAACCATACTTGCAGGCGCAGCCTCTTCTTCTTCAGAGAATCACATGTCAGATTTTGCACAGTGTTGTTGATGTGCATCGCCCCCTCAACTCCGTTCATTCAAACTCTTCCAGTCCCACAAATCGCACCAGATATTTTCCCACTGTTTCCTTCCAATTCAATCACTGACCACCCAAACTACAATCACTATTCTTCTTCCCTCTCTCCTGTTCATTTCCCTCTTCCCCCTTCTGTAAAAACCTATGGACTCTTCCTTCCCCAACTGAATTGAAATTGAGTTCATCTGTGGGTCCGTCCGTGTTCTGTGGGCTGTAATTCGAGATTATCTTGAAGAAAGGCTTCAGCTTTGAGTTGCTTGCGCACCCGCGAAACCAACCTGTCACATGGGATTGGCGCTAATCACCGACGAAGGCAGGATTGCGAGGAAGACTTCGAACTTGGGGAGCTCTTCATGGAACCACCGCAACTGGGTTTGATCGAGCAGTCCTTCAATAGCAGGTACTCCAACTGGGCACGCGAGGCGCTCGACGAATTGCCTGACAACTTCACCATCACCGATCCTTGCATTTCGGGCCACCCAATCGTGTTCGCCAGCGGGGGCTTTCTCAAGATGTCTGGTTACTCGCGCGACCAAGTGATTGGGAGGAACGGCAGGATTTTCCAAGGCCATAACACTTGCAGAAGGTCGGTCATGGAGATTCGGGAGGCGATTCGGGAGGAGCGCGGGGTGGAGATCAATTTGTTGAATTATCGGAAAGACGGAACGCCCTTCTGGATGTTGTTTCGGATGACGCCGGTCTTTGGTAAGGATGAGGGCCGGGTGATTCATTTCGTCGCCGTTCAGGTTCCCATCCTGCGCCGGAGGCAGCGGAGGGGAAATGGGGAGAGATTTTGTGACGGGATTTGGTCTAATTCCTGCAGAAGGGAAGTCTGCTCCAGTTCATCGGTGGAATTGGCTGGAGTTTCAGAGGCGGATTCCGGCTGTAGAGGTTGGTCTTTCAAAATTACTACTTTTTTTCACCCAGTTCAACTTCTTGTTACTAGTTTTCTTCCTAATGTATTGTTGGAGACTTGAATACTAGTTTTGATTATTGCTGATCAGTATCAGTTACGGAAGGCTCGGTTTCTAAACATGTTTGTAATTACGTTTTTCCTTGACTGCAAGCCACTTAATGGGTTTCAGCTAATCTCATTTCTAGAATTTGGATTAGTTCTCTGCAGCTGTATCGTCATTGTATTAGCTTTTATCTGCTGCAATTGGCCATTATCAGCAGAGATTTTTCTTGAAGATTTCTTGGAACTGTCCTTTTCTTTTGTGCCTCTTCCAGTTAATGACATACTTGTTCTGTTTCCGCTGAACACATTTGGTTCATATTGCATAATTTCTGTCTAATTACAGCACTTGAGGTCGAACAACAATGCAAGGCAAGCGACACAGAGAAGCAAATAGCTGCAACTGCTATTAGAAACGTGTTGTCCGTGCTAACCCACTACAGCGAATTAACCGGAAGATTGGTGTGTGAGAAGAGATTTGGTCCCAGCCTTGTCAGTTCATCTTTACATATCTCTCTTGGTAGAATCAAACAAAGCTTTGTATTGTGAGTTTGTTTTATTTTCTTGGCTTATTGGTGCTATTTCTGAGCGTTCTAGCTTTCAGAGAACAGTACTGTCTTCAAGAATTAATATCGTTCTCGACTCTTTGCTTTCAGGATGGATCCACACATGCCGGAGATCCCTATTGTTTATGTTAGTGATACCTTCTTAAGAATGACGGGTGCGTTAGGTTTTACATGGCTTTACTTGCTGTAAAATGCAGGCTGCTGTTCTTGTCTTTTAATATTTTTTTCTGGTTTTGTAGGGTATGCTCAAAATGAAGTTATAGGGAAAAACTATAGTTTCTTAACTGGTGTTGATACAGATCCCTCGGCTCTACATCAGGTGTCTCAGTGTCTGTTCTCTTATTTTATTGGGAATAGATTTCCGTAGTTTCTTTTCCTAGACTTGTAATGGATCCTCTAGTTGACTGAAAACTCTTTTTTTCCTCCCTTTCAGATAGAGCTAAGTATCCAAGCTCAACAAGCATGCTCAGTACGTATTTTACATTACAGGTTGATGCTCAACTATTATCGAATTGATAGCTTAACCAGTGATATTATGTTCTCTATCCCTCCCACCCTAATTAGCTATATTTCTTCTTTGATAACAGGAAGGATAAGAGCTCCTTTTGGAATCTTCTGCACATTTCACCAGTTCGTAATGCTACTGGCAAGGTAATGTGAAACTGCACTTCCCCATCCCCTTTGATCTTCTGTGTTCCGAAGTTGTGATATTTCGTTAAACCCAAGCTGGGTTGCTGTTTCTATATTGTATGTAGACTGATTTCGAGTGATGGAATAGAGAGGACTTGCAAATGTATAGAACGAACAGATAATACCAGCTGAGGTTGAAGTAGTAAATCATTTGTTTTCTTCACGTCCACTAACCACTCTAACCGATTGGAATGGCCTCTTGTTCGGGTCACTTCTGTGTTTCGGATTTGCACGACTCAATCGATCCTTCTTCTTACTCTTTATCCCTATGTTTGTTCATTCAGATAGCGTACTTTGTGGGTGTCCAGATCGAAGAAGGCAGTTTGGACCGACATGGATTGAGTCCTGAGATGAGGCAGCTGAGCGTCGTTGGATCAATCAAGGTGGCCGTGAGGAGTTCATCAATGTCATCTTCTTCCTCCAAATCATCATAGCTTTCAATGGATCAATACACCAGCGCAGAGAGAGAGAGAATCCTCTCGCTGTAGCAGAGCAATCCTTACACTATGTTTGGGAAGGGTTGTAAATGGAAGGGGGTGCAAAACGTGAGCGTAAATTCACTGTTTCGGCTTACCCCCAAATTGGGGTGCAAGAGAAGGAAGGGAGGGGAAGGGGGAGGAGGAGGGGAATTATGAATTTTTAATTAGATTATAATTACATAATAATTAATATTATTAATTTTTTCTTATATCTATACTGGTGTAGAAGTTGTTTGGGGTTGACCGTTTGACTCAGAGAGCAAGTTTGTCAATGTTCGCCTCGTCAAATCGATATCTCTTAGTTGACCCGAATTTGCATTGAAAATTAGAGATAAGAAGCGTTTGTTGAAAAGATAGAGAGGAACAGTTTAGTTAACTCGATTTACTTTAATAAGTAGTTAAAACTTACAGATTCGAACGTGTTTGGTTAAGTTTGACCATATTCAATTTAAAGTTAGGCACGAGAACCCCCTTAGGATGACCAGTTACGAGTTGGATTTCGAGTTTCGAGGTTGCTCGACCAATGATTATTATTGTTGTTATAAATAATTATATTTGAGCATTATTATATAATAATTATTTTTATTAAAATTATTTTTATTTATTATTATTATATATTGAATTTTCATGTTATTATTTTGTGATAATATTTTATAAATTGATAAATCTATTTTATAATAATATAATTACTTACTTTTTACTCTATTTGCACCCCCTACTTTTTCATCCAAACAACAATTTACCCCTCCACTTACACCCTCCACCAAGTTGCACCCCCAACAATTTACCTCTCAACTTGCACCCCCTCGAACTTGCACCCCCTTGTTGCCAAACATAGTGTTAAGGTTGACCTTATATACGTACATGAAGCTTTGAACAAGAAATTTCAAGTCTTTTTTGTGAAAAAATTGGGCTTTGGCAATTGTGACTTGTGAGCATTGGAGAGGGAAAATGAAAGAGAAAAGGGGAAAGAGAGATTCCTTACTCGCTTGGCCGATTTTCTGCCTTCTGGATCTTTTATGATTCTGTTTCTCCAACGAAACTCCATTCGACAATGGCGATAGAGAACCGAATTTTCTACGGATTCTCCCTTATTGCGCTTTGTTTGTTCATTGTTTTCCAAGTTGCCTAAGTGTGGCCTCTTTACTCAGAAATAGTTGCCGGCAGTGCATGGGTTCTTCTCTACGAAAAGCATTTGACATTTCTGTTCTGCAATGCATATGCAGGTATTGAGAAACTACAAGGTCATGAATCATGATATTCGACTGCAACGACTTCGGCACTTCCAGCATTATCTTTCCTTGATTGCTTTATTTCGACTAGTTGGAGTTGGCATCTATTCGTCTCATGGTAGATCTGGGATTGGATACGGTCAGTTTTCACATAGGGTTCGAGATTTAGGGGTGGAGCCATCGTGCGGCTGGGCCGGACGAGAGGATGGGGAGGGACATTTTTATTCATTTTTACATTTATTTTTTTAATTTATCCTACATGTTTTACCACGTTATACTATGTGGCATTGTATGGTAGTTAGATTTGTAAATTTTTAGTATGTTATACTATATGAATTTGTGAATTTCAGTAGCATGTATTACCACGTTATACCATGTGGTATTGTATGATAGTTAGATTTTTAATTTTCTTCAACATATTTTACCATATTTTACCACGGTAGTAGAAAGTAATAATCATATTCATATTTGTAATTAGTGTCTTTATCAATAAATTATTTAACGAAAAAATTATCATTCAATTTGAGTTGGAATTGGAGCAGAGAAGAGAAGAGATAGCTGGGATGATTAGATTCATTTTTGTTGTAGATTGGAGAGAGAAGAAATAATGTAATTTTTCTTTGGCAAAATACACTTCCATAGCCATAATTTTACACTTTGTGACAAATATTATATAGTCAAGTTTTGAAAAATACACAGAAATAGGCAAATAACCACAAATTTGAAACTACCTTGACAACTTTGGGCTAAGTTTGGCTCCATATTTAGTTGGGCTCAGGCCAACTTGTTATTGCTTTAGGGGTTTTACACGACTGACGATATTGAGAAGGGGAACGTTGTTGAACCAATTGTTTTTATTGCTCAACAGGGAGTGAGTAAAAGCTTCCACAGCTGGTTGGCCAAAATGGGGACCCAAATTGCATGAGCAATAGGTCTTACATGTAAGGGGTCCTGTACCCATGCTTCAAAATTTCCTTGCCAAGCTACATGGTGACGCCAGTAACTTCAAAATTAGTTCTATATTTTTATGTGGTGTGGGCATATTTTTGTCAAAATATAGTATTAGTTTAAATAATATTTTAATTAAAATAATACAATATTAATGCTCTATTGGCGTTCCAAATTTATAATTCTCTATAAATAAATGCTCTCCCGCTCCCGCTTGACGAATCGATAAGCTAATGCCATGTTCACTTCCCAATTTGTTTTGTCTTTTTTGTTGTCAAAATGAAAATCGAGAAACAAATGACAAAAAACGTGTTCTTTTGTAATTGTTGTTTTCGTTGAAAAAAATGATGAGGTAGCTGAGAGGAATCAATAAAATCAAGTTTCTTGAAAACAGATGTCATGTTCACTTCCCAATTTGTTTTGTGTTTTCTGTTGTCAAAATGAAAATTAAGAAACAAATAACAAAATACGTGTTCTTTTGTAAATGTTGTTTTCGTTAGAAAAAATGATGAGGTAGCTGAGAGGAATCATTAAAATCAAGTTTCTTGAAAACTGAGGGGCGGGTTACTCCCTGTTGCCCAGCGGAAAACGACCATTGTTCATTAATGAGTGCCTCGTTTTAATCCCCCAAACCCCCCTTTTCTTTTCTTTTTGGTTTGCTAAAATTGTGAAACTGAATGCACTAAACTCAAGGTAAAAGAAAACTCTCTCAAACATTTATTAATTAAAACATAATTCTATATTATTATAATTGGTTAAGGCGTGCAAATAATGGTCACTTCTTTTCAAATTCAGCTTTATAACTTCTTTTCAAAATTGTAAAAATTGTAGTAATCAAGAATCAGAAAACAAACATTTATTAATTAAAACATAATTCTATATTATTATAATTGGTTAAGGCGTGCAAATAATGGTCACTTCTTTTCAAATTCAGTTTTATAACTTCTTTTCAAAATTGTAAAAATTGTAGTAATCAAGAATCAGAAAACAATATGAAGTAACTAAACATGTTTTCATTTTCAGAATTCAGTTCCAGAACTCACCAAAATTCTCAGCTAAACAAGTTTTCTTCAGGTTTTGTTTCCCAGAAAAAGATAGCATTGTTTTCATTTTAATTTGTTTTCTGTTGCGTAATCTACAATAAACGGAATGGCAAGTGAACGGGCCATAAGGTAAGACTTGGAATATACTAAATAGTTAATGATATTATTATTAATTAAAAGGGAAAAATCGGAAACCCACAGAAACCCGGATTGAATTATATTTTTGTCTGCAAACCCTAGAACCGCTTCGTCTGCAAACTCAGCGTCGTGTTTCCGTCGGAGACGTATGCAAATTGGTGAGCCGCCAACCTGCCATCGCCGTCTCTACTCATTTCCGTCGTAATTTCACCGTGCAATTACTATCCATACTCCACTTCCTTTCATTAGCGTCGCTAGCCGTTACCATTGCTCTGCTTTGCCAGCGTCGCGACGATAAAGCGAACCACGTGGTCGGCCTACCGACTCCACGGAATCGCCAAAGGATTTTCTATTTGGTAATTTTATGTATTTCGTGTTCTTATTATATATTGGTTTATGTTGGTATTAAACGTTACCTTTGACATTATTAATAATGTAAGTAAAAACATTAAAAATGAAGGTGAAAAAATCTCTTCAGTATTTTGTTGATATTGTTATTAATAATTGAAGAAGAAATACCTTGGCGTGTTAATAATTCAACAAGGGATAATTAATAATAACGTCATTGTCCGTTAATAATTAAAGTTAATAAGTTAATAAGTGTCTATCGATAAGTGAAGCAAATCTGGGAGGTGGCAGTGTGAGAGTGGAGACGGCTTTCCAACTCCATCCTAGCTCCAGAGACGAGAGCATCAATCTCATGTGGTTCCCTGGGGGAGGTGGAGCTCAAATTCCTGGTATCAACAAGGACCTGGTTCAATGAAGGGGAGTTGACGATGATGTAGGACGCAAGCTGCATTTGGGGTTTGCGAGGATCAAGAAATTGCTTTTTGTCGCTTGGATGCACACCATGGAGCTGAAGCACCTGCGGAGAGTGATGTTTCCATGTCGCCGCCGACTCCTCTGCACGATCGTTCCAGATTGTGTAGCCAAATGCATGTACGAACGATATGGACAATTGGCGCAACAATGGAGCTGCCCTCAGCAGGGCAGTGACCTCCAGCATACTTGAGCCGCGGGCATGATAGATATATATGGTCAAGTCCAACACGGCGAGCTTTCCAAACTGCAGCCAGTCCGGGCAAAGATTCGATGCAGGGTCGAAGTTATAAGTCACCAGGTCGTACTTGAAAAGCTGCAATCTCGGCGCAAACTTGTTGAATTGAGAACGAGACCACGGGAAGTAGCAGTCTTGCCGCAGCCCACAGAGCCCTTGGTTACAGAACCGAAGCTCCTGCAGCTGAGGAATGCCGTCCCCAAATTCGAACCAGGGGATGTACAGAGACCCGGAGCAGAGAGGAGTTCAATCCACCTGGCTCCCTTCCCTTTTCCGGTTTTGTTTTATTGCCCTTCCCATCCTCGGACTGTCGGACACCGATGACGTCGCCGAACTCCGTATAATCATCATCATTAGCGTTTAACCAGGTCTTTATTATTAGTATGCTTTGGTCAACTTTCCGCGATGGTGGAGGAGGTTTCCGGCGATCAGAGATGGTGGAGGAGGATTTTCCGATTTGTAGTATAAGTAGTGGTATTTTATATGGTTAGTATGTTTTGTACTATTTGTTTGTTTTTTTGTAATGGTTGTAAGCTTTGTTATTTTTGTGTCACCATATTTATAATTTTTTCAACCATGTTTGTAATGTTTTTTATGTCTAAAAAATAACTTGGTTGACTTTGGGATGTAACTTCTCTATATATAGATGAAACCTCCAAAGTCAACTCGCGTGTTTTTCCATTTTGTATGGTTTGTCAGTCTAGTTTGTAATGTTTGTCCACCATTTTTGTAATGTTTGTATGTCTAAAAAACAACCGGGTTGTCTCCAGATCTAAGGGTTGGAAGGGGCTTAATCAAGTGACTAAGCACGGAAGCACCCCCTTGGTCACATGATCCTTCCTCTTTAACCAGGTCTTTAATTATCGTTAACTTTTCAATAGCTTTTCACAATCATCATCATCATAGACAACGGTGAAAAGACAAAGAGTATTACAAGTGTTGGAATGACCAAAGGCAGTAGTCGACCAAACGGTGAACTAACGATGAAAGACTTGTTTTGCCACTAGATAGGCATTCATATTTAAACTTTTAGCAGCGAAATAAAATCTAATTGCTGTAAATGACCTGCGTGATAACTTGACTTCTTCGAGTAATGCACCACCCTGGTCATGTGCAACCTTGCCTCCTGTCACTCTTCAGATCATTAGTTGGAATCACCACATAAACAAATCGATAAATATTAATGTACCAGGGATTAGTTAATTGCATCCCGTAAAGTATAAGCTGCATAAGGAAATGATCGACCATACCGTTTTAGTACTTTCCAATGGCAGAGTCAAGACGTTGATGTTCATTGAATCCCACAAATCTCATTGAGGCTCCCATTCCACGTTTCAACGCACCGTCAAATCACCCTAACATTGCCCTCTAAGACTAACTTCAACCCGTAAAGTCAAATATGGCTTTTTAGCTCCCCAAACCCCATTTTCACTCCAACCCTACACAAGGCTAAATTTAGTTTCCTACCTACCTTTTTCAATTTATTACAATAAAGCATACTTATTTGACCTCTAATTTTCATATTTCACTTTAATTTTCTATAGTTAGTTATTACTTTTGAAAACAAAATTTTCGATGTAATTTTTTTTATTCCGAGACAAAAAAAAGTTTCAGAAAATTAGTCATTATTTTGTTACCGTTAACTTCGGGACAAATGAAAAAATACCAATTAAGCATATAACATTTCATATCTTCTTTCAAACAATTAAACAAACAACATACACAATCAACCAATGACAAAATACCACACAAAAAAAAGCAAAAAGAAAAAACAACACAATCAACCAATGAGAAAATCCCACAGAAAAAACAAAAAAACAAAAGAGGACCCACTGCGGGTCCACCATTTCCTCTAGCCAAATTTGGCCTTTTCACCTTTTTGGAAGCTAAATTTGGCTCCCAATTCACCAATACCCATTTTTAGCTCCCCAAAATAATGTGGGTTGGAGCACAAAAAAAGAGCTAAAAATGGGTAAATGGCTTTTTAGCTCTAGGGTTGAAGTTAGTCTAAGACCATCCATATCCATGAAATATCATTTCCTATTCATATGTGGCCCCAACTGCCACATCAACAACTTTTTCCATTCCACTAAATAACACTTTCATTTCCTCTACATCACATAATACAATCCCTATTTCTAATAAAACATATGTAATAAAAATACATAAAACTGATATTACATTGATTATACTAGGTTAAATTGTAATTAAAATACAAATACAATCTCTTCCAATCCATACAACAATATGTAAATAAATAAATAAAGATAAAGAACACAAATGTTGTATGTGGCCCACTCGACCTCACTCCCATTCCATTTCCTCTTCCATTATCATGTACCGTCACATTTAGTTTGAGTGTAGCTAGGAGTCATTATCATGTACAACAATAAGAGTCAGTACTTCATCATCGATTGTGAAAATCATATTCACGATCATATGCTCTTTGATTGCCAATAATATTCAACTTCATATGTTGTCATATCTTTTCATTGATTTTTTCTTTCGTGGATCTATATGTTGGGCTCAAATATTGCGAGTGTCTAATATTTCTTTTAGTCTTGTGACAAAAATTCACGCAGATTATTATTATCATATGTAATGATGGAATCAGAGCCTTTCAACTTATTTATTCATTTTATTAATGTATAACTCAACCACTTAATAGTTGAACATTTTGGTGGTAGTACATTGCTCACTCGAGGGTAAATAAAGTTTTTTTATGGCTTTACGCTTGGTGCATATATTTGTTCTTTTATGCTGATTACCCTGAATATACGTGGTTGGATGTAATTGTTGAGCTGTGAATATAGGTGGCAATTAGTATCCAGATGCATGGATTCAATCCATCCATTAAAATATCCAATTAATCCAATTCATTGATTGATTTATGGATCCAAATGATAAATTATATTTTAGTACCTATACTTTTACATTTTGCTTTTTGGTACCTAAAATTTATTTTTAGAAAAAAAAATATCATTGAAAATTTACTTTTTGGTACCCAAATTTTCATTATGACATTTTGGTACTTAAACGTTTCAAAATTTATGTAATGGTCTAAGACTTGGATGTCATTTGAATTCATGCATCAATCCACCAAATCATTTAGAGGTGGCAATTGGATCGGATTCGTGGATTCGTGGATTGGACTGGTGGATCCATGGATCAAATGGTTTGGATCCAATGGATTGGTGGATTCATGGATTGGATCAAATGGATTGGAGGATTGATCCATGAATCCAAATGACATCAAAGGCTTGGACCAAAATGTAAAATTTGAAATTTTTTTGTACTAAAATGTCATAATAAAAAATTTTAGGTACCAAAATGTAATTTTCCAACGATATTTTTCGTATAAAATATAAATTATAGGTACCAAAATGTAAAATATAAAAAATATAGGTACCAAATTGTAATTTGCTATTTGGATCCATGGATTGATCCATGAATCCACCAATCCAATTGGATTTGGATCAAATGGATTGGATTAGGTGGATAATTTGGTGGATGGATTGGATTGGATTCATGGATTTAGATCCTAGTTGCCACCTCTGAAATCATTTGATGCAATATATGAATCCACTAATACATGAATCTATTAAATTTGCTCTCTTTAGCTGTGAAGAAAAGAAGTATGGAGGAGCCCTGTTAATGATTTGCAAAGTAGGACTATAGAGAAGACATGTCAAGCTTCTTTTCACTTGACCTTTGTTTTGATAACAACCAAGGACAGACGACGACAATTTGATTCAAATGGTGTTCAACTCCACAAATGAGAACGTCGTTTATTATTGCCATGTGTCACATTGTAATCAGCCCATTTGATATTTAGTTCCTAGTTACCGTTAATGTACAGTAATTACTAAAAAAAATTATATATATAAATGAGAAAACAAGAGAAGGGCATTATGCAAATTTCTTCGAAACATTGCTCGTCATTATCTTTATCTTCTTCTTCCTTTAGCAGCAACCTAGCGTTCTCGAGGATTAGGAACAATCATTCTCATGGTATCAGAGTGTATTTGGCTAGATCTTTTCTTCTCTTACAAATTTCACTCTTTTCCAAACATTTTTTGATTTGCACAATACCAGATATATATGGAGAAGAAACTTTGGAAATGGGTATCAATCTACTTAGATACCACTCATACCACCTTGTTTCGAAGATCCATGCATTAATCTATTCTATCTGGCTCAAAGCGACAACTTATTCCTTTCAGTAATCAGATTCAAGCTGAACGATGACCACTATCTTTCTCATGAGCTGAGATTGTGTGGTCGGTTTGGTTTATTGAGTGGTTGGTCTGGTGTATAACCATATGTTATTTAGAGTTTGTTTACTTTAATAAGATTGTGATAATGTTTATTTATACATTAATAATTTTTATGCACATATAATACCAGTATTGTTTGCTTAATATGAAATAAATATTTAAAATGAATGATTATAAGATTTCGATTTTTAGCTAATTCAATAATTTAAAAACACAATCATATATAGTTACCAAACATTGTAATTTATAAAACCCCAAATTCATCAATACATATATAATATAATATTGGTTTCTATTACCGAGGATAAATCTAGAGGAACCACATACCTGTAGTAAGAAAATGATATCCAAACCTTGAATTAATTAAATTTCCAGGCGTAGTTATAAAAAAATTATACTAGTAAAAGGACATGTGGCATCCATTTTTATAGAGTGAGTTTCCAAATACATTCCACCTTCAAATATCTAAAATATAATTTGGTTTCCAATACAAAATCCCGATCTGTAAAACCATACAAAACCCTCAGTCGTATCATTATATCTCAGATTAGAGATTTGCATAGTTTTACATATCGGTATTTGTACCCTACCCGCTGCTCTAAAATATTGGTTTCGTTGGTTATTCAAGAGTAGTCACATTTCTCGGCGAGGAAATTATATCCACTTATTAAAAGTACTGACCGTTTTTGTTGAACAAGGAAGTAATTATGCTTATCCATGATTTTCAAACTACTTATATGTGGGTTGGTACAACTAGTACTCAAAAATTTTGGTCGGAAGACAGTCGATATGAAGCGATAGCGAAAATTACATCAATCAAAATCAAGAAAAGAGTGATATGATTGAAACGGTCAATTTCCAGTCCCTAAACAAAATAGTGTCATTTTGATGGAATTACTTAACAAAAAGAGATAAATTTGTTCGGTGGCGGAACCAGAATTCCGGACGAGGCTTATTTTATTTGTTATAATTGTGAAAGGGAGGGCTAAAGTCATACAAATTATTATAATTCCTAAATTTGTACAAGATTTACATGTAATTTTACATATATTTCAAAATTGAGTGGGATTATAGATAGAGTAGGGCCTTAGGATAAATTATATAAATGCACAATTCATTTGGTGTTAGCAGTTTTGCGCTTCCTTGTACGTTTTGTTAAAGAAACATAAAGCGACTGCAAGTCGGACCATACCCCTTGCTAAACTGGGATAACGATATAAATTGGTTTGACAACATTTTGCTTAGGCATTAGTTTGTGTACAAAGTACTAATTGTCATATAATCACATAACCCTAGTTTCTCCGTGTCAGAGCTAGAAATCAGAGTAAGGGGGCTAAACAGTTTAAGCGAATAAAATTTGAACCATTGTAGTTGGGAAGTGGAGAATAAAGCATTACCGACTATTTTATTTTTGCGAAATTATGACTAATTATTCATGCATTTCTAATCGTAGTGATACAATTTGAGGGTGGACAGATCCGGCACCGTAGTAACCGGTAGAAGGGTCTCGGGTTTGTTGTTTATATACTCTCTTGTAAATCGAAGACCAAGATGCAAATTGAAATTAGTCCAAGACCAAGATGCAAATGCAATTTGCTTAAATCGAATAATTAATGTTAAAATGTAGTGTCCTTGCAAATAATTAAATTATTATTGGTGGAGAAAGATATGAAGAATGTAGGGAGGGGAGGGTATTTGAGTCAGCACTCTTTGAAGGCGATTGATATTGACAAGCTTTATTTTTTAATGTTCAATTTTCCTTCGTGTTCCTCGTTGTCATCTACATTAATCTTGCAAGTTGCAACAACCACCTTTTCCATATGCTACTTTTACAAGCTAGCCGTTTTCATCTGTATTTTTTCTCTCGTGCATTTAGGTTTTAATTTTTTTAAAAATCATATTAGTTGTAATTTATATAATCTAATATCCATTTTATCATATGTTTAAACAAAATAAGTTCAAAATGATAACAAGCTGCCTACATAGCTATTAAAAAAATCATATTTATCTATGATTTACAAGATATATACACGGAGTGTTTTGTAATTAAAAAAAGTTCCACGCCCAACAACCATGTGCTCCGTGTATCGTGTGGCACAACATACTAAATTTGATCCCGATCGATAATACAAGAGTTCTATACCATGAAGATTCAGAGGTTGTGTTGTGTATGTTGTATCGCTTGCAGTATAGTTTGTATGACTAAAGTTTATTATTATATACACCCAAATCTGTAGTATATGATGGACAGAGTTTAATTAAGTTGTACTTTACTAATAAGAGAAAAGGACACTCAGTTTAGCTTACGATGAAGTAGAAGTCTTAGCAAAAGGAAATTCTGCAGAGATTTGCAACCAATTTGACCCAAAAAATGGAATTAGTGAAAGTCTCAATATCCAGTTGGCCACGTCAACTGTTTAGTTCGGCATTGTGTACGGTATAATTAAAAAAAAAAAAAAACTTCTTGAAATTGTTGGGGACTTGGCTGGCGTATTCTACTTCTTGACTTAACGTGCGATATGTCCAGATAGAGATAGCTAGAGTTGTGTATCAAATATTTAATTTGCAGGAGTTTTACTTGTACCATGGCTCATCATACAAGTAGACACATGACTCATCTAAGAGAAAGTCAAATAGTCATCATAAAGACTTTTCGTTTGGACCATATATATGCAATACTTGATCCTTTGCTAAGATTCTATAATCTAATTTTTCCTTTTGTTCTTATATGTTTTCTTCTCCCTTTTGTTCAATACATGCTTTCATTCACATTATCAGCTCGAGGAAGCACAAATTGAAAGTACAAAATGAGGTTGTGAATAGTTATGTCATTGGCACAGGGCGTATCTCAATATTCATGTAATGTTACTGCTGGTTTGAATGGATAATACACGTGTGGGTACAGAGTGGGACGGAAAAACCTACTCTTACATATTATTTGAAAAAATATAAACAAAATTTTACTTTTACGATAAAACAAAGAAGGGTGAAATCTTGATCGAAAAACCTCGTCACTTCAGCAGCGGGTAAAAAATAGAAGAGTAAGAAGTAGTATTCCATACTCCCCGACACACTTGTTCTATTCGCCAGGGTTTCCTTGAACACTGAACCTTTCAAGCGCGGGGATGATGCCCTGAATGGGAATACACTTTATGAATGAAAATAGTGATAATAGAATGGGTAATTGAGTCTAACTAGTTGAAGAAAATTTAAAATAGGAGAAATATAAATATATAATGTAAGAAATTGAGATAGATTCGGCCAAAAAACAAGGCGGTGGGGAGAAAGTGGATATCTATTCTCCGCCCCACACTACAACGGATAAGATAATACCCGTCCAATCGCGAGTCAGGTCAGATAATACCGGACGGAACGAGTTCAAATTGCCATCACTCTTATGAATTGACCAATTTTATTGATGTAAACTGAAAACATAAATACCTAACTGCAACCAACAATCTCGACCTGTACCAACAGCCCTTGACTCCATGACTCTGATTTCTAGCCACACGTTGTTAACACAATTTTAAAGCTCCTCAGGCAAAAGTGTTGCAGGAACTTTACTATTCTCTAAAGAGCACCTCATCATGTTTATGATGGTCCTGTTATTTCTCTAGACAGTCCCATTTTACTAAAGAGTGAGTGCAGCTGCGAGCTACCTCATAACTCCAGCTTCCACACATATTAGTTTAAACTCATTCCACATAAATTCTCCAATCTCTATAAAATTTAGAGCAAATACTATTAGGAAATCTGAACTATTAACTTTGTGTCATTTGTGTTCTAAAGTATTCAATTTGACATTTGTATCCCAACGTCTGATAGTTGTGTGCCATTTGTATCCTGATGATTTCGTTGACCGTTATAAATAACGGTTGACCAGACAAACGGTCGTTAAGTCATTTTTCGAAGCTTGCGTGGCATAATCGTGGTGGCTACATAGACTCCACAGAGGCTTACATGTCATTATTCAATTTTAGAAACCCTACTTTTAATCCCCTTCTTTGGAGCTCATCCCCTATTTTTGAACGTTCTTTGCGAGAGCTGGGTCGGCCCGAGGAGAGAGCATAGGAGAGACGGTGATACCTCCGACGGGTCAGAGTGGTAAAGACATTGGTTTTCAGGAACGCGGAGCGACGACGGTAGTAACACCGCCGCCAAGGAGCGACTGTGGTATTCACTTTGGCGAGTATAGTGGTGGTGCGATGGCCTGGTACGAAAAAGACATTTCTTGAGAGGTGATTCATCTATTCCTATTTTTATATATGTTGTAACAATTAGGTTTTGATCTACTTGGGTCTCCATAATGAATGGGTTTTGTGGAAGCAATTCAAACATGTCCGGTAGGAGATTTGGCCAAGCAATTGTGACTCCAATCCTTCCAATTCTCGAATAGTGAAGTGTGGGAGCAATATACCAGCAAAGACTTATGTTTTCGGGACTGAACGCAATCCAGGGAGGGGATTCTCGAATAGTGAAGTGTGGGAACAATATACCAGCTCACTTCATCTTGAGTTCTTTGTCATGAGCCAAAAAAATTGTCTATTCTGCGCATAGTGATGAGGAGGAAACACCTTGCCCCAATGTGATTGTGGCAGAGGACGAAGACATTAAGACACAGAATGCTTTGATGGAGATTCATGTTATGGGCTTGAAGGAGAGCTTGAAACTTGCTAAAGAGAAAGCTGAGCGAAGGAAGCATGCCAAAAAATGTTTGCTTGATGATTTAGTTAGCATTAGGGAGGAAAATGCTAGGCTGGTTGGGAAACTAAGGTTGGCCAATGCTCGTTTCTTCTTTGTTATGATCCTTTTCGTAGAACTGCTTGTAGGCACATTGCCATTGCAGGATTGAAGTTAAGTCTGCATATGTAACTTTTTTTGTAACTTATGTCTCGAGTTAATGTAAAATGTTGTTAAAAATGATGTTGGGTGTATGTTGTTAAGGAATGATGTTGGTTGTATGCGAAGATTCTGGCAGACGTGTAGTAAGTAAACAACCACATCTTCACATACAGAAAAACCATTCAAACATTCTGAAATTGTTCCTAAATTAACATCATAACAAACAAAGGCTGCCATTTTTTAGTGTCCAAAATGAATCCAATGTTTGGAAATCTGACATTATTTCCCCTGGATATAAGGCAGTCTACCAAGCCAAAATAAACCCTATTACATTCACCTACTACTAGTAATACTACATGATTGAAACATCATAACTTCTGGTCACAACCACCCTCCTACTGCTCCTGGGAAGGCTCGCTGGTGGTTGTGATCCTCCTTCAGCAATCACCGTAGGCGTTGACCCTGTGCCAAGGTTGTTGTAAGGCCTGCCACTTCTCAACACCCTTCCCGGTCTGTTCGCACCATTTAGGATCACATATGTGTTTCCTAAATCATTGTGCGACACACCAATTCCTTGGTTCGCCTACAAATTGTCGAATTGAGATATTATACACCAAACAATGCTAAGTTGCCGAATTCAAGGAGGATTGAAAGACTTACCATCCTAACTTCTCTGTCTTGAGCAAGTCTACTAGTCACAGCTTGATTGACATGTGCTTCTTGATCAGACCATTCAAATAAGTTCAGTTATGTGTTCTCTAACATCTCATTCTAACATCAGTTGTAATTTTCTATTTATCTCTTACTTGAATTCCACCAACTAGAAGGCAGGTTCTAGCATTGTGGTCACTTTCCTACATTTGGAACATAACCCTTTGCTTCTTATAACAACTGAGGGTTGACCTTTCTCAGTCTGCCTCTCAATTCGAGATGCAACCACCCCTTTATATCCCTCATTCCTATACTAAGTTGGAGAATTCAAGAAGGATTGAAAGACTTACCATCCTAACTTCTCTGTATTGAGCACGTCTACTGGTGACAGCACGATTGACATGTGCTTCCTAATCAGAACATTCAAACAAGTTTAGTTATGTGTTCTCTAACATCTAATTCTAACATCAGTTGTAATTTTCTATTTATCTCTTACCTGAATACCAACAACTAGAGGGCAAGTTCTAGCATTATGCTCAGCTTTCCTACATTTGGAACATAACCCTTTGCTTCTTCTCACAACTGAGGGTTGACCTTCCTCAGTCTGCCTCTCAATTTGAGCTAAATCACCCCCTTCATCTCCCTCATTCCTCCTACGAACACTCCTACCTCCACTAACATCAGCCCCTTCACCTTGAACGTTCCTACTTCCTTCACCTTGTTGTATATTTTGTACAGTAATTAGAGAAAAGGTTTCTATATCAAGTTCATACAAAATGCACAGACATTACAAAAAAAGGGTTGCTTAAAACAGTCTACTTACCCATTCTACTCGAAGATCCGGACAAGTCCTCACGTTGTGGTCCAGAGATTTGCACTTCCTAAAATGCATGAGACACCTTTTCTTCTTGATAGCAGAACCATCATTGCCATGTAGAACCGTCTCGATCTCCCCTAGTGTTTTCCTCCTTTTCTTCTTTGGACGACCAGGTAAGATCTTGAACTTTGGAGGATAAACATGACAGTGTAATAGGGAGACACGAACTCAGATGGCTCTATCCTTTTCCATTGCATGTAGGCAATGGCATGTAGAAAGGGAATTCCAGTCAACCCCCACGTCCCACAACTGCATGTCCTTTCGTCCAAGTTTAACATGTACCCTTTACGATCAACTGTCGCTTCAAACTTCATGTCCAAGCCTGGACCCACTTGGCAAATCTTGGACAACTCCACAACAATTCTTACCTTCTTCGCTATCCTAGGACAGAGGCGATCAGTCCAATCACTAACTTGCCAATTTTTATCAACAATTCTCGCAATTATCTTCCGACGGATGCCCTCAAGCATGTCAATAATCCTATCCTCCCTCTCTTTCAAGATGTAACCATTGAAGGTCTCGCATATGTTACTTTCCACCGAATCACACTTGGGAGTGTGACTCATAAAAGCCCTGCAAAAGGTCTCTGGTTGATGATCCAGAAAGTCTTTGAGTAGAGAAGGATCTGCCCACTTTTTTGAATCTCTCCAATGACTTTGATAACTGCCTTATACTCGTGTACATTTGTTGCATACACTGCCTCCCAGTACAAGTCTCTGTGTGCCTTGACCCTATGGTTGACCTTCCAGTTTGCGAAGACATGGCATGCACACTTTCTTAGTGATGCCTCAGATAAGCAGATGTTTAGTGCTTGCACAAGTCCCTACAAAGAAAATCAAATATTAGTCAAATTTGGAATATCATATACAAATAAGAAATCACATTCATCCAAACATTCTTCCAAATAAATATACCTTTATGCTAGTCGGATATGACAGTCCAGCCATGACGATCAGTAGTCCTAAGATCCCGCTGTAAAATCGAAACAAACCATTTTCATATATCACTACTTTCCCCTTCCACTATAGCCCAAGCAATAGGGAACATCCTTTGGTGGTGGCATGGAGAGAGAGGGATATGAATAAATGAATTTGAGAGGAAGGAATTGGGGACACGGAGATAGAAAGGAAGAAGCACTAGGGTGGAGGCAGGAGGAGGAGGGATTGGGAGATGAAAATAAGAGGGGATTACCGGAGGCAGGCCGAGTACGGCCGCGACAGCCATGGGGAGAAATCTCCGGCGATGGAGGGGGGTGCTGAGGTGGTGGATGGAACGACGATGGTAACTTGCGGCTGCGACGGGTTTGGCTGGAGGAAGGTTGGGGTAGAAATGGGGTTTGGATTAAATATATAAAATAATCAGGTGTGGTTACATTTTTTTCTTCCAAAATTATCCTTGAGCAATTTTAATTAAAAAAAAGAAAAAAAGAAAAATGAATAGAGGATACTAAAGTAGCCACGGTGGCTTTCGTAATTTTGATAGCCACCCTAACGCATTCCCTTCCATTAACCATCAACAAAAACACCAAACAAACATAAAACGTGACAAAATAAGATAGTTTTCCTGTGAAAATCACTCAAAGCAGTCTAATTCATGCTAAAGCAAATGGTTTCCAAACATGAACTCATATATAAGCATAAATATAGATTTCAATATGACTTAAACACGATTATTTTAGGTCTAGCAAATAAATTTAAAAAGTAACCAATTTAGACGATATGAAAACCACACTTTCATCAAATTGATAAAACATCCATCAATAAAATGGTCAAATCAAATCCATGCGTGAGGCGTAAAATAGAAATAAAAAAATGGAAGGAGCCTCCGTCTTCTTCTTGCCAAGTGGCAATTATAACACTAGGGACACTATAGTAATTTTCAAGGTGACAGATGTTATTTTCTCACAAAAAGAAGGAAAATGGCCACACTGCAGAAACAAACTTTCTTGTTGCTGTGCCTTATAAAACTCAATCACTCACTCCTACTGCTCAGTCCTACTCCCCCCAAAAACAAGAATAATCTCTCAAATCTTTCCTTTCCTTTCCTTCTTCTCCTTTCTGTCACTTCTCTGCCTCAAAAGCTTCAACCTTTCTTCTCCCTCCTCCTTCCACCAGAGGAAAACATCTATCCCAGAACCACAAACCAATTACCTCCATTTCTGCACAAGCTTTGAAAATCCAAACTGGTTCCCTGTTGGAATAGCCATTTCCAACACAAGCTGCCGATGAGTTTCAGCTCTCTTCACTCCCAAAGTTTCTACATTGCCCTGAAAATCCCCACGACCTCCTTTCGCCGCAAGCTCTGTTAGATCGTTGAAGGGTCAGTAATTAAAATTTAAAAGGGTAACTGGTTTTCCCCCTGAATCCCAAATCCCATCAGAACGCCAAAATCTCTCTCTGCCTTGAATCATACATGGCGAGCGACACAGTCTCCGGCGGCATCGTTGGTTTTGGCCTCCTCTCTTGCGATCCTCTCTGGATACCTCCCCCTTCCGTCGATTTCCACGGTAACTTCACCTTTTTTCTCTGTTGAACCTCTGTGTCAATTCCATCCTCTGTTTTCTCTTAATTGAGTTTCTTTCTGTTCTCAGGGGCGAGACATTTGTTGGATTTCGACAATGTTGGGGGCGGAGACGCCATGGACGGAGGAAGTTTCTTCCACTCTCTGGTGAAAGAAGAGCTCTGCGACGAGGATTTCGAACTGGGTTCCAGCCCTAGAGGTAAGAAACGGCGGCTGACCATCGGCCAGGTTCACTCCCTGGAAAGAAGCTTCGAGATGGAGAACAAGCTGGAGCCGGAGAGAAAAGTGCAGCTTGCCCAGGAGCTCGGCTTGCAGCCTCGCCAGGTCGCCATTTGGTTCCAGAATCGCCGGGCTCGGTTCAAGAACAAGCAGCTGGAGAGAGATTTCGACTCCCTCCGTGCCAACTTCGACCGCCTCAAATCCGATTACAACTCCCTGCTCCAAGAAAAAGAATCCCTAAAAAACGAGGTAAGAAAAAAAAAACCCTTGCTTTCCTAACTCCGGGGGAAACCCATAATTTTAGCCTGATTGTGTCGAGAATTTCCCGACAGGTGAATTCGCTGAAGGAGAAATTGGGGACGAGGGCGAATCTGACTAATTTGGGTGGAACGGGGACGTTTATGGTCCCGGCCATTATTCCGCCGCCGCCGATGAAGCCAGAGGAAGCAACGGCGACGGCGACGGGGAAGAGCGACGTGATCAATTCGGACAGCCCGCATTCGGTGCTGATGGAAGCGGCGGAGTCGTCGCAAGTCTTCGAGGAGAACCTTTCGGATTACTTCTCCCAGGACGAAGACGACAGCCTGTACATTAACAACAACATTAGAAACAACAACGAACTTCTGATGATGGCTCAGCCGTCCATTAACGGGTTCCCCAAATTCAACGAGCTTCCTGGGGTGCCCAATTCCTGCGGTTTCGAGTTTCCTGTGGAGGATCAGCCCTTTCTGGTGCTGGATTTGATGAACTGGATGTGATTTTTTAAACGAAGGAAGTCCGTCCAGAGATTCCCGGAGACTTTGAAGAACCAGAAATTGTTAAAGCAGTAGTTTCCAATTTCACACAGCTTCTGTACAAAGAAAAATCAGTGCACAGTGGATCGTAAGAAAAGATTTGGCGCTCTTGGTGCTAACCACGGTGGTTAATCATCCTGTGGTTGTAGTAAGTATGGCACTCAAGACGAGAAATTTGACTTGGAGTGAAACGAAGTTGCCTAGGGGCGCCAATGGTGGTTTACTTGCGTAGTAGTTACACAGTAAAAAAAAAGTATAATGTAGTGTGTTTTTTTTTACTTTATATCATTTATCCTGATAGGGTTAACTTTAACTCTCTGCTTTGAGCAAGTTCCCTTTGTAAAAGCCGTTGGGCCATTAAAGAAGCTCTCTCTTGGCAAGATTTGTGAATAAGCAATCAAAATCCAATTTCAAGTTTCAACCCTTTCTTTCTGCAAATCATTTGCATCATTTTGGTTACATTGTGGCTTCCTGGAAATGGAGTTACTTGAAATTTTTAGGTACTTTTTCATCTAGCAAGTGAGGTATGTTCCTAGTCGAACTAACTGAGGACGTTAGAGAGTCGAACGATATTAGATTCGGTTAACCGAAACTTCAAGAAATTACATGATCTTTTGTTTAACCAAACTTAACAGTAGAGTTCATATATCAATATAATGAATGATAAGAACATGTGGAAAATATAACTAGCAGGCAAAGGATTCATCATCAAGCCTCCTCCTGTGTGCTTATGAAAGCCGTTCAGACAAAGGAGGCAATTGCGGGTTTCACTTTCAAAGGGAGGGGAAACAACGTGAATCAACAAGTTTGAATAGTTTGACAAGTCATGAAACTTTTTGTGTAGTTACTTTTTTGTTTTCCCCTTTCTGGGTGGCTTTGCTTGGCTAAGTCAAGATTCTGGTGTCATATATGTACTGGTGTGCCAAGTTTCCATAATAAAGGCTCTTCACATAGCCATGACTTCTAGGCACATCTACTCTTTTTAGGGTAGTGAAGGATGTTGACAACCACCAAAACAAAAGATTTTTTATAACAAAGCCAAAGGAGGGATGTTGACATGTTTGTGTACTCATGGAAGGTTAGACAAATTCATCAACCCCCTTTTTTGACATTAAGATCCAATGTTATTCCACAAGGTCATAGGTGTCACAAATTTGATATAGTATATTGATTCAGTTATCCGGAAGAGAAGATCCCGCTATAAAGCGAGCAACTTGATCAACTCTAGTGTTAAACTTCGTAGACCTTAATAAGAAGGTTCGATCTGAGAGTTGACGTCATTGGTCTTATCCATACGACACTCTTTCAAGGGGATTTCAAAGAGTCTTGTGATAAAACTTGAATCAATACTAGATAATCTGATTGGATCGCACATTATGCGCCATATTCTTGTGCTAATTTAAGACCTTCTAGAAGGGCTTTCATTCCAGCTTCAATTGGGATAGAACTAGGGATTGTATCAGCTCGACCATCACATACTTGTTCATGATGTTCAATATTTCATCTTTCTTTCACTAGGATCAATTCACTCTTTGACCTTCAAGTGGTCTTGAGGGCCGCTACTAATTCTGATACTGGTAAGTGCTTTTTGTTGTACAAGACATACGATCACTCCAAAGGATTTAATGTATGAAATTAGAATGTGTTGTTCCCGAGTTCCCTTACGATTTAAGCTCTTAATCACGATAGTCCCCAAATTGGTAGGGTCTAGGGGGTTCAAATTGGCGGGTAATGGAACTTGCCAATTTTGGTCATAAGACCTAACAATTTGGCTAGGTGCAACATCTCACATATAGTAAGTTTTGGGAAACTGCAGGTTGTTGGACTGAAATTGGGGTTAGGCAACCTACCAATAACATATTGTGCACCCTTAAGTGGCTATCTCCTTCATTCGACATCAAATTTTGTCCTTGTTTTCAGGCAAGGAAAAACTGGTGTTTGAACTCAATAAATGCACCTTGGACTTCTTGAACAACGACAATAACACGGTTCACTCCTCTCCGAACAATGTTCGAACGAGGGTGTTTGATGATTTTGATGGCTGATAAAACTAAGTTAAATTACTTCTACTCCTATGGAGGTTCAGTGAGAGCTCCAGAAATCAAAGGCTACGACTATGGCTACATTGAAGAGGAAAGATAAGTTTGACATGTGGTGTCAAATATTTGGTTGTGGACTCTTTGATTCGTCTTCGTTTCTCCTATTTATAGCCATCACTTGTAACCGCCGTGTAACCGTCTCTAGTTCACCGCTTCTCCTCTGCTTGGTGCTTGATGTAGCTTGCTTAACGCCTTGAGTGTTTGCCACTTGATACCTTGCACCTTGTTGACTTCACTTGATAGCTAGCCCCTTGTGTCATGGAGGTGTCTTGCTTGGTGATTGAGGGCTTCAAGCTTGGTGGTACTCGTGCTAACCACCCTCGACACTAGGGTGCTTGGGGGCTGATGGATGCACACTGACCCCCTTGGGGGTGACATCATACTTGTAGGGTCTTGACAAACTGGTCTACCACATGATGATATACATGCCTGACCACTTAGAAACTTGATGACCTTGCACGAGACTTAGCGGTATCCGGTGCTTGACCCCCTTGGACGGTATCATGCATGACCCCCCTTGTGGTTGGATCTCCATACTTAGCCAATTTTCACCTTCTTTTGACGCATCACGTGTAGGGATACTCGTGATAGCTCTCCTTGCACAACATCATGTTTGACACCCTAGCGCAAGGTAGGTAGACGACATAGTGCTTGACCCCCCTTGCATGACATCATGCTTGACCCCCTGGGATGATGTAATGCTTGACCCCCCTTGTGCTATGGGTCTCAACACTTAGCCAAATTTTGCCTTTCTTTGCCACCACAGTTTAGGGACTTGCGTTTCCCTTCTCCCCTTGCCACATGCTTGATACCCGGTAGGTGGCTAGACCCCCTTGCGTCTCATCATACTCGACTCAATGTCATGCTTGACCCCCCTTGGACACTATGACATGGATGATGCCGTGCTTGACCCCCCTTGGAAGATTTCATGCATGACCCCCTTTGGATGATGTCATGCTTGACCCCCCTTGTGCTATGGGTCTCAACACTTAGCCAATTTTCGCCTTCTTTCCCATCATGTCTAGCGGTACTCGCGATGACCCCTTTGCATGACATCATGCTTGACCCCCCCTGGGATGATGTCATGCTTGACCCCCCTAGTGGTTAGGTCTTAACACTTAGCCAAATTTTGCCCCCACCATGCCGACTTGGGTGGATGTCATGCATGACCCCCCTTGAACGATGTCATACTTGACCCCCCTTGTGCTATGGGTCTTAACACTTAGCCAATTTTCGCTTTCTTTCCCACCATGCCGACTTGGGTGTTTGATGTTGAAGGGTGTCAACACGCTTGGCACTTGACCCCCCTTGGACACTATGACATGGATGATGCCGTGCTTGACCCCCTTGGACGATGTCATGCTTGACCCCCCTTGTGCTATGGGTCTCAACACTTAGCCAATTTTCGCTTTCTTTCCCATCATGTCCAGTGGTACTTGCGATGGTTGATGTTGAAGGGTGTCAACACGCTTGGCACTTGATCCCTCTTGCGTGACGGGTGGGTGTTTGGTGGGTCAAGTGGTGTGTGTTGAGGTACCTTGTATGAAGCCCAAAATACCATCATTTAGGCCCAGCTTAAACTAATTTAATTAATATGGTTAAGTTGGCCTTATAAATCACTATCACTCCTTAAAAATAATCAATGTGGTATTGAGTGATTTTTTAGTGGTAACACTTCAATATTGTACTTTGTGAAACCTCCAACTAACACTTCAATATAGTCTTAGGCGTAATTTGTCGGAGCGTGCGGGGTATTTTAGCTGATATGGGTGAGAGTACGTGCCGACATGCGAGACGCCAAGCGAATATGGCGGCACACATCATGGCACATAGTGATATAAGCTGGAACTCTCCAGTGATGTGGGTTGATAGTCCTCCACATTTCCTTGTTAATCAGTTGATTTTGGACAATGTTACTGTTTCATTTGATTAATGAGATAAACTGGTTTCGATAAAAAAAAACCAGGTGGAACATTAATTGCTTGAACTCATATTGCATTTACATGGGTCGTTATAATGACTTATTTGAGTCAGAATAATTCATTCGGAAATTCTTTTTTAGAGAGGTGATATTTCGATTGAGTTATTTCAATTGGTTAATTTTGAATACCATATTATCAAAGATAATTATTTGGAATAAGCCAGAAATACCATATTATCAAATAAAACTATTTTTTATTTCAAAATATCATATAAAATTATATATCCCAACGACTCAATGTAATTTAATCATAAAATTTTAATTTTTGATTCAGGTTATTGATAATAACTGCACCAGTACCTGTCAGAATTGATTATTGTTTAATCTAACCAACCAGATATGGACTTATTAAAGAATATCCTCAAGATATTAACAAATAAATAAATAATGGGTTTTTGCTGATATCGACACATATGTTCTTCTAAATTTATATCCCATAAAATATATGAAAAGATCTCTTTTTTAATTAAAATATTATTTTATATATGCTGTGGAATTTGGTGGAATGTGGATTGGACTTTCTGGTGACATATTATTTACTAGTTTGTTGCAAACAATGTGAGCTCTTTTTGGAAATAAACTACGGAAAAATATCTTCTCTTGCATTGACTCATCATTTTATTTTCATTACGATATTAGAGGTTTTTATTTGGTAAATTATGAACGAACAAGTGATTAGTTGAATTTATGACGTTACATGTAAAAATTAATTGATATATAGATGAAATTATTCAGATTATGTGTAAAAATGTTATGTGTGTAAATATAAGTAATTTATATGGGAAAATTCTTAGGTCCAACCTGGATTGGACGTTGAAGTTCCAACCAGCCACATGTCAGTTTCTTATTAGTGAGTTAATCTTTTTTATTTTAATTCTTGATTTATTTAGCATAATGAAGAACATTAAATATTAAGAATAAAGAAAAGTGAGTCAACCAATAACAAACGGACATGTGACTGGTTGGAGCTTCTACATCCAACCAAAGTTGGAGCTAAGAATTTTCCATTTATATGAATAATTAATAAATTTCAATGAAAATATATAAAAAATTTTATGAATGAAAATAGATATTTTGTGGATGAATGCTAAAATAAAATTTTGTGTCTTCCGTGTACACCAAAATTTCCTTTAGGGGTGGCTATACGGTCTGGTCCGGTTAAATTGGCCCAAATTGATCCGGTCCAGTCCGGTCTTTTCGAAAATATAAGGACCAAAGATTGGATTGGATACAGTCCGGTTTTGATCCGATCCGGTCTTGACCTAGTCCGGTCCCAATTCGGTCTTGATTTTATATTGAGCTTGTGGAGATTTGAGTGGCCTAAGGGCTGAAAGGGTGAGGAGTTGGTTAAGTTTTGTACTAAGCGCAAAGGTTTGTGACCGTTTATGCTAATTACCCTTAAGTTTTGGGTGTTGAGCTCTCTTATCCTGTCTTTATCCAGTTTTTTATCCGGTCTCGAACGGTTTTTTATTTCAAATCTAAGCCCAAAGATTGGATTGGATTGTTTACTATCCGGTCCCAGTCCGGTCTTGGTCCGGGTTATACGGTCCGGTTTTGAGTAAAACCAAAAAACCCGGACCAAATAGCCAGCCCTAATTTCCTTTACTGTTTCAAGTTTTTAATGAATAAAATAATTATTTTCAAAATGATTAACTCTTCATTTTGTAGAAAGGGACATCTATTGTTTGGTAGATGAATTTAATTTATCCTCGTCAAAAGTAGAAAAAGATATCGCTTTCTTCCCCGTTCCTTTCATTTTACATTTCCCCCTTGTTGATATGAAGTTGGAAACTATAATGAGTATAAGAGTGAAAGGAATTTCATAAGATAAATTTGTTAACTAATGATATTTTTATAATCTCTTATCAGAAAGATAATATTTTATATTTTTTTGGTGTAAGAAAGATAATATTTTATACTACTTTTGTTATTTTTCGGGACCATATTAATTTTGTTTCTAACTTGTAAAAAACTGAGGAGCTCGATATGTGTACTAAAGAGTAAAGACTGCTTGCAACCCTTACTAGCTGATATTTTTTTTGTTTTTGCCTTTTTGTAAGCAATAATTGGGTCATCAAAACTAGCTTCAATTTGTGATCATTTGTGTATTTTTGCATTGTTTAATCATGATAGTGGTTATTAAGATGATCCAATAAGTCATTAAGAAGGTTGTCACCCGCGGATCGATCCGTCGGTTGATCCACTTTAACCCTGATTCGGTGAGAAAAACGGGTCGTACACACTCACCGGATCAACCACTGCAAGGTACTAGGTTGAAGGTCAAATTGTGTCATTTTTTCCTTTGGTTTGCGAAATACGCCTATCTTCTGGTTTTCCTTTTCGCATAACCCAATCTTTGAAATTCTAAGTTGAACATTGAATATTGATGTTATATAAGTGTGTGTGAATTTTCACTATATGTTAGATTCAAGTAGGGGTGGCAGTTCGGTTCTTTCGGTTATAACCGGTAACCGATCGACCGGTTATCGGTTAACCGAAATAACCACCACCCCTACCGAACACCGACCGAAATAGGCTTCAATTACTCGGTTATCGGTTAACCGAATCACTTTTAAGACCAAAAATTATTTCGTCCAGTCTCCGATAACCGACCGAAGTTCGGTTACTTCAGTTACCGTTTAGTGGATAACCAGCTGGTTACCGGTTTAACCGGCCTGTTAACCGGTAACCCGTAACCGAACGGCCACCCCTAGATTCAAGTATGACATGTTATTTTGGTGTAATGTTATATGTTATTACTCATTAGTTAGATAATGACTTGTTTCATATATCCGGACTAAATAGAGTTAAAGCGGTCGGACCATTAACCCTTAATCCACTTGTTCGATAGGGCCAACGGGAACCTTGATCATTAACAATTTTTTTTTTTTTTTTTTTTTGTATTCAGATGAGGGATTCGAAGTAGTAAGTTGGTATGTTTGTCTTACAGCCATATCTTAATTTGAGCTGAAATAACTCGTGTGACGGCAAAAAATCAACATTTGACACATGAAAATTTCAAGTACTTTATTTTGTGGAAGTTCGAATTGTCGAAGGGGGAGGATGACAATTTGAATCACCTCGTTTAACAATTCGTTTGACTAAAAAAAATACTTCATGTTAGAAAGAAAAAAATTCCTCCAGACTACCGACTAAGAAAGGGTGTATATATGTGTTTTATATCATTCAAGTTAATCTTGCTTAATATTTGGATATTCGTAGCAAAGCAAGGTCATTATCATGAACAACTTGACATGGGAATGAATAAATACATATACAGTACTTAGAAAGAAAATTGGTACTTGCTTTTGTACCCCCAATGGAGTAGTTATTCAATGATGTGGACTAAATGACAAGTCTATTTGGTCATTCACTAATTTTGGGGAAGAATGTTGATTGAAAAATAAAACCCTAATTATAGAAAAGAAACCACCCACAATGAGTTAAATAACAATTAGTCAAAGAAAACCCTAGATCAGCAGAAAGAAGCAACCAACCAACCAAAAATCAGAATTTATTTCCAGGTCAAGCAACAACATCATGCTGTACATTTTGATTCCTTCACTTAAATTTTTGCAACTCTGAAATGCCAACCAATGGCATCTATGAAGAAATCCTGTGGGGCAGATCTTCATTTTCTTAATGGTTTTGGGAATTGTTTTTATAAATGATGAATGAAAGTTCTAATTGTTGCTAAAGACATATCAATGGCGATGAAGGGTCGAAATGTAGCATCCAGGTTCCCTCTGTTTTTTCCCCCTTGGGTGGGAAAATTGATAGTTACAGGTATGTTTGATGAGAATAGATACAATTCAGTAGTCACAATAACCATTTCGAGTTCCAAAAGGCACTTTTACCAGCATTGTGGTTAACGCCACCATGGATTTCTAGTGCACCCATTTTCGAAAAATGGAATCCTTGTGTGACCTTTTTAATCCGGCAATCAAATTGTCTAAGCCATAATATTTTCACTAAATTACCAAATTGATAAATTTGGATGTTAAATTGGCTTTAAATTAGTCAATCCAACAAGCTATAGGAATTTGTTGGGCTAGAGGGAGGCTTGGGTTTTTATTGTGTTGGCCGGTTACCAACCGCACTCTGACGCCAAGCAATGGTGAATTGGTGATGCTTTATTTCCATTCCTTAATTCTAGTTGTTCAGTTCATCCTCTGTGTAGGATTTGCAGTCTATTGATGTATAAATACTCTTAATCAATATAGAGAAACTCAGGATTTCTGATGTATAAATACTCTTAATCAATATAGAGAAACTCAGGATTTCTGAGCTCTTTCAGTGGGTTGTGTCTCCATAGAAAACAACATTGCCAAGTGGAGCCACTGTTCGACCAAGCTAGCCTGTGGGGCGGAGCCATGGTGCAACCATGCGGTCTTAACGTTCCATGAGAATGGTTCGAGCAATGTCGTGGTTCAAGCATTGTCGTGTTTAAAACCATGTTGGCGCAAGAGCAATGTTGCAACTTTAACCGCACTGCGATTTTAGTAACAACGTTGTGGCTCAACAATATCGACACATGGTCCGGTCTCGCGGTTCTACAAAAAACAAATTGCAATATTGGATCAATATTGATGTTTGATGGATCTTGAGGAACTAGGTGATTATTATCACATGTGAGTGTCAAAATACGGAAAAAAATCCCAAAAATACACATGTTTTAAAAACAAATTCTCATAATACACACGTTTTATGAAAAATTCCCAATCTACACATATTTGGGCATCACTGCGTCTATCAATAGCAGTGAATGCATTCACTGCGGCAGACAAAAGCGGTGAAGGCCTGACTCAAGGCTGAAACTTCAAAAGAACGTAACTTTGCGCTCGGTTATCCAATCGCAGTGATTGTTTTTTATTTCACATAAATTTCAATATCTTTCAATCTGCAACTCACCTTCATCCCCAAAAAATGTCGCTTGCTACCCCAAACGAGCAATTTTTCGATTTTGCCAAACTTTGGAAGACCATAGCTTTGTGCTACTCAATCCGAATGTCATAAAAAAAATTAGGGTAAATACAATTTAATAGCCAAATCTTTTCACTTAAAACAAAATAATAGCCAAACCTTTTCAAAAACAATTTAATAACCAAACCGTTAACTTTCCGTCTAGTCAACTGTTAGTTGACTCTGACGTGGCAGATACACATACACGTCAGCTTATATATTTTACTTTTATCATTTATGTAATTGTAAAAATAATTTAATTATAACTAAACGAAAAAGAAAAACAGAAATCCCAAAAAGCTTTCGTCCGCCGCCTTGTCTTCTCCAACGCGACTCCACCGGGAACGGAACCGCCACCTCGGCCCTAGTTCTCTCTCCTCTACTCTCTTCGTCTGGCTCGACGATCCGAAAAAAGAAGAAAACCAAGGGTTCAATCATAGGAAAGGAGAAGCAGGCTAAGGTGACAGTGGAGGAGAAGTCTCTGATGGCGGCGGCGACTCGGGATTCTTGCCAGTCCGACGTAGATGAACGGGAAGCAGTTGCGGCGGCGGGAGAAGAAGTGGTGGTTACCTAGATGCGAAATCGAGATGAATTCACCTACCACCATGCAAGAAGCTTTGTTCCGAGAATGGAAGAGCTAGTGTTCCCCCCTTCTGCTTTTGTCATTTGCAATCGACATAAAAAACCAAAAAAGAAGAATTCAATACCCAAATTCAATTCCGTCACTCTGCTACCACTCTGTGTTTCTAATTAGGGTTTTGAATTTGAGGGAAACCATAGAAGAAGGTTGAACAACGTCATCCCCTCACAGGTGCAAACAAATCCCTAATATATACAATCGATAAGCGTATAAAGTCAAATCCAAATAGGTCCAATTGAAATTGACGATGGGTGGTTGCCAGGGAGAGAGAGGGGAACGAACTGGTGGGAGGAGAATGAACAACAATTAGTTGCGGGATGGAGAAATATGAGGCCGGTATGATGAGAGGAGACGAAAGAAGAAGAAGTTGTGGCGCTATGGTGAAGAAGGGGAGGCAGCAGGTGAAGGAGACGATGAGGTGGTTGGGGGATGAAGGATTCTTTTTTCTTTTCCATTTAAATATAATTCAATCATTTGTACAACTAATAATAAATAAAAATAATAAAACAAAATATAAGCTGACGTGTACAAATACTTGCCACGTTAGAGTCAACTAACAGTTGACTGGACGGAAAGTTAACGGTTTGGCTATTAAATTGTTTTCGAAAAGGTTTGGTTATTATTTTGTTTAAAATGAAAGGTTTGGCTATTAAATTGTATTTACCCAAAAAATTATTGCGCATAACTTTTTAAGACTTATATAGTAAAAAACTTGCTTGGAGAAACATCATAGCTCCATACCAACAAAGAGAAGTTATTATAGAAGAGAGCATTGATGAGGAGGAAGTAGAAAGTAAAGAAGAGGATGAGCTTAATACTCAATATGGAGAAGATATGAATGAAGAAGAGAGAGAGGAGGTTGAAGAAAAGGATGAAGATGATTTGGGATTCATGTGGGTTAGTGTGCCCGAAGAGGCCATTTATTTTGACCAGGAAGGTTACCCGACCTTAAATGATTCTTAGCATCGGATCCTTTTGCTATAACTCTTTGCTTAGACGAGGCCACGACATCATCAATATCTCTTGGTAGATGTGAGGATGACCCTTTGAAGATACTTGAGTTGGTTAGAGGTAAAGAGAACAAGAAATGAAGTGATTTGAGGTTCAATTGTGGTTTCTCAAGCAATTGCCTCTACGTGAGCCATCACCGAATGATTGGAAGACCGATCAAGACTTGATACTCCACTTTGCTGATGAAAACCTCAATTTTAAGGAGGTTTTAAGTTGGACCAAGAACTTGAAGGCAAGCGTCCGACGATAAGACGTGAAAGACGCGCTAGTTGGGAGGCATCCCAACATCAGTTTGCCTTTCTTCTCCTTACATCTCGATAAAGAACTGGCATTATTGAATCTTTTTTTAGGCGCGTTTGTTGTTAGAGTGATAGTGAATGACCTTGCCTTAGTTAAGAATAAGTTTTGATGGACAATGGTGGAGGGATAAATGATGAAATGTTGGAATGTTGTTGTGTATTGCATGTTTATGAGTGAATGTATGTGGTTTGGAGGCCTTGGTAGGCATGAATCACATGATTCTAGATGTTTTGATTGTCGCCCACCAAGTGCTCGATGAAATGTCCAAACCACATAATTTGTGCATGTAATGATTTGATGAATGACAAATTGATGGCCCCTTTGCTCACCTAAACTTACCGCTTTGATATGATTTTTGAGCAATCGTTCCATACCCTTACCTTAGTCATTTAGGTTGTTCCTTGCCTTTGGCCTCGACATTGAACCCCTAGATTGACTTGTTGTCAGTAGAACTAATCAATCACAATCGTTAACTACCTAATTCGACATTGCTTTTCACTTAACCCTTGTTTTACATAGTAAACATTAAGTATGTGGGTGTATGAGATTAGATCCTAGGGATGAGAAGAAGTGTTCATTGCGTTCATTGATAATATGTGAAATGTGTTTGGCATGGATGTGCATGAATTTTTCTTGTGTGTAGGAATCGTTCTAAGGGTTAATCCTTTGATGGGTAGAGTTCCAATGCTCGTCCTTCGGAAGTAGTTCCGGTTTCGCACTTCCAATCAATGGAGAGCCAGAACAACTTGGACCTCCACACAAGAAGTCGAGCCTCAACCACATCTACACCACGAACAACAACTAGAAGTGCCACCTAGAAGGTCGAAAGACCAAGTCCAAGGGGCGATTTCTCCTCTTTGCAAGGGCCACGAGTTGATCATGGCCGACCGAACAGACGCGTGGGCTGATGTGGGCCATAACCAACCAGGCTTGGGACGAGAGGGTGAACCAAACACGCTGACTAGGGTGTTTTCAGGAGGAAGCCCAAGGCTCCCAGGGTAGAGTAGGAGGGTACAATCTCAGGATAATGTATTTAGATAACACATGTAATTATGAGAATTCAACGTTCTTTTGGTCTTAAAATGAAACACAATACTTGTATTTGAGTAGAAGATGGGACAACTAAAATCATTCATTATGGATTGTCAATCTCAGCTATCAATCTCTCTTTTTTACTTACCTCGTTTTTTATAAGACTACTAAAATCCTTCAACCTCCAAATTATGTATTTTTCAAATTCATACATTGAAACAATAGAATACATAAATTAATTAAATGTATCAATTTAGAAAATCCCAAATATCTCCATATACATATCCCATATCCTTAATTGAGGGCTTTGAATAAAAAACATAATCTTAAAACTTACGTTAATTTTCGATCTTAGCCCTTGGATCTAAGAATCTCCAATATAAATCCAAGGCCTTAAATTCCAAATATGTCCCAAAGCCCATTTCGACATAATCACAATTGAAATTGGAAATGCACGAACACTATGACTACGCTCCGCAGAAAGGACTATCAACCTGAACTGAATAACTTTTTCAGCTTCTTCATATCTTTGGAATTAGGGATTAAAATTTTCTACCTCGTAATCACAAATCATAGAACTCAAGCCTATGTCAAATAAGGCAGTAGCCACGTCGAGCAGTCCCTCCCTTTGCAGAGCACTTTTCAGCTCTAGTTATCCAAAATCTAAAGGCAAAAATCAGTCACAGGCAATCAACTTCCCTAAATTAATCCGAAAATGTATTCCCTGGTACTTATTTACACAGGCGAGGCAATAGTTACGACTTACGAGCTTACAGCTTTACAGCTGAAAACTGGAGAATGCTGCATTTTACTACTTAGATAACCGAGTAACGGAAGGGTTTCATAACAAAGCAGCTAAAGGTTTCTGAGCATAGATGGTGATCACGGTTGCAAAACCAACTTAAACTTCCAAATCTAGCTAAAACTTGCTCGAAGTCGAAGTGACCTCGTCGTCACTCATTCATTAAAATTAAATTTTTGTCCCTATGACCAGAGCGATTGAATGATGGTCAGTTTAGAGGGAGCTGAAAGACTTCCTAACTTTCCTAAGTATGCTCCACATGAAACTAGATACAATGAAGAGGGCGATACCAGTGACGATGGCATACTTGAGTCCCAGATTCACCAGCAAGTTCACCAGCAGCCCGGCCAACACCACACCGAAGAAGTTAGCTGATGCGGCTGGCCAGAAAGGCATGTCGAGAATGGAAGCTATAATGGCACCTGTCCATGCTCCTGTTCCAGGGAAAGGTACAGCCACAAACAGCATCAGACCAAGCCATTGAAACTCTTCAACGGGGCCAGCTTTCTCCTTGGCATTCTTGAACAGCATCTCGAGGAATCGAGATGCTGTCCGGTTCTTTCCAGCAAGGAAAGAAGCAAACTTCTTCATGTATAGTATGATGAAAGGCACTGGGACCATGTTCCTGCACATAAGAACACCCCCCAAAATTTGGTTACCATTCAGGGCATGCCAGTAGGTTCAGTGTAAAGTGTCACAGAAGCATTTCTTCAAACAGGTTGAAAGCAAACAAAATTCTCAGTCACCAATAGCTGCTATGTTGTCACAGAAGCATTTCTTCGAACAGGTTGCAGGCAAGGCAGTCTTAGAATCACAAACAGCGAAGAATATTAAAGCTGGAAAACTCAATACTGACCCAATTACGGCTAAAACGGTGAGCGCTACGGGCTTGAGTTGGAGCCAGTAACCGACTGGAATAGCCCCACGAAGCTCAATCACAGGAAGGGTAGCGAGAGCGAAAACCACGGCCTCGTCCGGCCAGCCGGAGCCTCGAAGCGCATTAGCGATTCTCAGACCAAAGCTGGAAGCTTTGATGGAAGAATCGGCGGCCGCTTTCGCATCCCCGGAAGACGCGAACCAAACAAGCGAAAGGGAAGCCCAAACCGCGACCCAAATAAGAAACTTGATCGGCTTTTCCTCAACCGCCGGCAGAATTGCTTCGTCATCAGCAGACGGGTCGATGAACCCACGCGAGGAATAAGCCCCGAGTGCAGTAGAAAGAAGAATACGACTTTCCAAAGTAGACCTCTTCGACTCCAGAAGGGTCCGCCTCTGGCTCTGTTGAATAAACCGACGAGGGTTTTGGTGGGTCAGTGGTTTCGGCAAGAAAGCGAGATGGTGGGTCTTGCTGAAAGAAGGAGAGAGCGACAGTGCCAAATAACAGGCAGCCATGGAAACAGGGGAGGGAATGGAAAGTGCAGACTCGCGATCGGAATTAAAGGGAAGGGAGCATCTCTCATATGCACAAATACCTCATTAAGAAAGGAGCTCGACCCAATTAGCCATGGCGTTGGAGAAAGGATCATGCGAGCAGGGCAGTTGCATTTTATATGATTGGTTTTTGCTTTAAGCTGATTAGCAGCAGGAGACAAGAAGAATGGAGGAATATCGGCGGCATCATCAAAGTATAAAGTGTTGGATTTTCCGAAGATGTGTTGGAGGATGATTCATTGAAGGGCTCTAATGTTTCTTTGTTTTGTCACCTCTTTCATTCTTTGGACTTGTCAATTCAGTTATAATCCAATTGCACCTAAAAGGACAACAATGTAACTTTAAATTTTGATTCTCGGATTAGTAAGGGACATACATTTTTTGGTTTTTGTTTAAGCCAAATAACCTTAGGCCTTCGGAATAATGGCTTTCGAATACTTGAACACTTTGAGATATTGTACAAATGACCTATTTCTAGACTTATGGGTTATGGCCTACTTTCATAACTCACACACAATCAACCAAGCACAACAATTTAAAAAATGCATGGGGTGAAACCTTTTGCAAACTTTACTTTGACTTTAATCACATCTCTATATCTTTTTGACAAGAGGATTTTTGCTCCCTTCATTTGATATTGTTTGCCACTTTCAACTTTGAAACACAAGAGGATTTTGTTTCTTACTAGTTACTACCATGAGATGACCGAGTAAGAGCAATTTCTACACTTCGCCGATGAAAGCCACACAAAGAAGAAGATTGATAATTCTTTTCCAAATCACGCACTTTCGCAGAAAATTCGCGCTCCCATAAAAATAAGTTCGCGAATTTCGGGCGCTTTCCTTCGGGTCCACGTTTTGAGGCTCTAATGCGAGAGCGTTGGGCCCAAACCCACAAATTGGGTTACATAAAGACAAACCGCGTCCGGTTCCCACGGATGACCACCACTAGAGGGGTCAACCCTGCCGTAGAAAAAGAAGTGACCAATTTTGTCATCATTTCCACTTGTTCTCCCGCTCTCTAAGAAAGAGATTTCGCCCTCCTCTCCATTTCCTCTCCCTTTTGCTCACTCAATCCACCTCCAAGTCCCAAAATAAGAACCCACAAATCTAACCAAAACTTCCCCTCACTGTCCTCCATAGAAACGTGGTTGAAATTCATGCGAACGCAACTCTCTAGCTCTTTTTTGTGTATTCTCTTTGTTTCTTCATGTTTAAAGGCTACTAGGTCAGTACCTATCACTCTTTGATTGGATTAGGAGTTCGAATCATCGATTTTTTTTTGTCCATTTCAATTTTTGCGCATGATTTATGAAATTTCATGTTTGAACTTGGGAGTTTTCATCCAAAGCTATGATATGTTGACTACTTGTTGCAATTCTCTTTGTCATATAGCTAAAATGTTGTCCTTAATGCTTGATTGCATGAAATGAAGTTGTATGATCAAATTAAGTTAGATTGAGAAGTTGCCAATTTGCATTCATTTGAATTGGAATCCTAAATTCCTACTTGTGTGAGACCAAAAATGGGACTGTGGTCAGGGTGTTATTATGGACAACAATGCAATGTAGGATGAAGGAGCATATAAGGATGACTAAATTTCAGGGACAAAAGAGGGAAGAGTTGCGACATCCAAACAATCGATTGGAGAATTGACCAAAATAAACCCATGGGTTAGGGTTGGCAATTGGATACGAACCACATTAGGCTTGGTCGTGTTTTCCCTAAGCGGAACATTGAGACTTGGTTGGTGGAGACCCTTAAATTACAAAAGAGAAGAAACACGAGAAAATCACAACATGCATCATTGTATAGCATTCTACCAAAAGAACTCTTGACGGATTGACAGTGCAGGCAGGTTGCCAAATGCTTCGAAAAAGTAGCAAGCAAGCAAGCTAGCCCCTCCCCCCTGGGCGTTTAGCCATCGTTTCAACGGATCAACCACGTCCTCTAACTGGACCTGCCAGAACAGCAATGGCGCACCGAATTAATTTCCATAGGGTAAACAAATCTTTACTACCTAACAGGTGCCATAAGTTTTGTTACCTCTGCTTCCGCCAGGCTTCCCACCAGGACCACCTTTTCCACGCCCTCCACCCAGACCCTTGGCACCCCCATCATCGAGCCCACGGCCAACACCCTTTGGAGCCCTTCCGCCGGCACCATCTTCTCGACCCCTCCCTCTACCACGTCCAACTCCAGGCGGCTTTCGATCTGATTAGCAAATTCAGCCGATTAGGAAAACCACCAGAAAGTGCTTTCTAGACAAGCAGTGTATGCAGCATACCGAATTCAGCACTCAGCACAAAAGTATGTAGCAAATTGTTCCCTCGGTGGGGTGAGAGATATGTAAGGGTCATGTGCATTCAACAGAGATCATATATGTGATATGTCCGAATCAAACCACTACCTATTTCGAACAATAGCACTTCAGGAACCTCTTTTTCAAAAGAAGCATCAGAACCTATGTCGACATCATTACAAGTTTGGTTGAATAATGCTCACACAGCTTATCTAAGTGCAATCATACCTGAGCGGGTTTTTGTTTCTTCCTGAACTTTATCAATGACCTGGAAAATAATAAAAAAGCAAGCGTCATGAGAGCAAAAGTGGCCACAGATTTACATTAGCTATTTTAAATTGCAAACACATGGCAAAGCTCATCTCAAATACATGGCAGCGAAACGCTAGCAATATCTGGCAGTAGTAATCCTCAATCATATAATTATTCAATACACATGAAACAAAGATGACAAACTCAAAAGAAAACGGCACAGACTTCCTTTCGGCTATATTCCATGCGCCTCAAAAAGTTCAGTCACTTATCAGGGGAAAAAAGTCTCCATTCAATAGTACTAATAGATCTATATTTGGGAAGAAGCAAAAGGATTTGAACTTCCAATTTCTGAAGTTTAAAATATCACAGCCATACACCTCAATTTCTTCGCAGCAAGTTACACCATTAGATTTACATTCCTGAAGATAGCTAGGATTTCCGATTTTAATTTTGAGTTTCATGTCAGCACCTTGCGTGTAAGAATCAAATTGATAATCAAGTATCAAGGACCAGAAATAATCTATCAGGAATTTCATTTTACTTGAATAAAGTTAAGCTAAACAGATAATTTATCAGAATGAACCATTGCAACTAATCCAGAGAAAAAGGCACATTCAGAAAATAACACCATCCTGAAAGCCACCTAGAGGAAGAGCACTAGTTTGACAATATGTGAACAAATAGATTAGCAACATCCTCAACTGCCAATTATGGAGAAAAATTAGTCATATAATACCTCATCAGGAACCCGGAGATACTTGATGGTATTTCCACGTATGTAGCATTCAGGCATACGCCAAAACCTGTCTCCATCCTGGAAAACAAAATTAGAAGATAGAAGCATGACACTAATTCCAGACCTTCTGGAGCACGCAACCTTTCACACTAAGAGCAAAGAGAGATACCTTAGAGGTGCAGATAACTTCTCGAAGATGGATGTTCATCCAAGTATCACAGTTGACCAAATGTCCATTGTAAGTTTCCCCATTTTTAAGCTCAACCAACTGTGACATCATAAACCAACATGAATTACAACCTGCAGTAAAGAATGAAAACGGTAACAAAACCCAACAAACAAGAAAATCCAGCAAGAATGCTGAAATCCAAAAAGGTGGGAGGCACCCTACCATGGGATGGCCTTGTGCCGTCTTCAATAGCGAAAGAGGAAGCTGCAACAGAGAGTGAACCATTAGATCGTCTTACCCACAAAGCAAACTAGTATCCTACTAGAGGGACACGGTTTCCTATCCTGAACAATGGACGTAGAGCAGAAAACAGAAAGTAACAAAATCAAACAGGAGAAATTTTACAATGCTATATAGTATTGGTGCTATAGGTTTTTGCCTTTATGGTACAACTTAAAATTGTACATTTACGTTATGGTACAACTTCATATTGTACCTATACTTTTTGTACAAATTCTTTTATGGTACAACTTGAACTTGTACCTTTATGTGATGGTACAACTTCAAGATGTAAAATTGTACCATAACATAATGATACAAATTGCTTTATGGTACAACCTAAACTTATACATTTAATGTTATGGTACAAGTTTGAGTTGTACATTAAAACACCAATACTATATAGCATAGTAGAAGTGCTCAATCAAACAGCAATCTTTTTCAATCCCCACTTCTGTTGCAGGATCAAGGAAATAATGCACACGTTGAGCCAAACAGATATTGGCAACAGCTTATTTCCTTTTCCTTTCGGGCTCGGACAATGAATTCCCATGGCTAAACATACACTAAGTACAAGAGAGAAACAGAGAGAGAGAGAGAGAGAGAGAGAGAGAGAGAGAGAGAGAGAGAGGGAGAGAGAGACCATCTTTTTAGACAGAACAAGCGATCCCAGCAAATTAACAAGCACCCTGTAGAAAGTAAAAGTGAGGCCCAGAATCTGAATATAACACTCTAGCATAGATCATAACTCATAAACGAGTTTAAGAATCCAAATTCTCACAAACGAGTTTAAGTTTAACATCTATAGCATATTCCACCCCATGATCAACACGATTCCCAGCTATATTTGTTTTCCATTTTACTGTTAGAACTTGATGAAGCATTCATTGTATACCGCTGCTAGAGCCTAGACATACTTGGGAAGCCAAATACCTATTAATTCAAACTTTATCATCAATTTCATATCAACTGCATACCAAATCACCAACTAAAACACAGTTCATCATCAAATCAAACCCAAATATCCAGTACAAGTAACTAAATTCAGTTGAAATCTCAAATCTATCAAATATTCTGTTGTAGTTAAGTAAAAATAACTAAGTTCAACTATAATATCAAATCACCATTCGCCACTAGCAACTCCAAATCTCTATTCTATCAGAATTACTTCATCAAAAACTAAAGAACTCGACAACCTACCTAACTGACTGAGCAACGGGATAAGAGAACTTACAGCTAGAGAAATAATCAGCAAGCCTCGCCAACCTAACGACCTAAGCAACAAAAAGAAAAACTTACAGCTACATAAATAATCAGCAAGCCGCAGGCGCTATAGACCAGAAGTGTGACAACAGAGGCAGAGTAGTGGTGGTCTGGTCTAGACGCTGGAGCCGTGAGGATTTTGGAGCCGGCGCGGTGGTGACAAGGTGGAGAAGCTGTTGTCTAATCTAGAGCTTGCGTGGTAAGTAATGACGAGCGGAGCAGTGATGTTCCGGCTGAGCAGTGGGAAATGAATCTGCAGTAGATGAGAAGGTGTCGTGAGAAGGTTAAGGACGACCAGATGCTAGCAGTCGTACAGGCGATGAAGAGGAGGAATGCGATGTGCCGATCGATGTCGTCAAAAGCAGAGGAGGGTTTTGTCAGCTATAGAGAAATTAGGGCTTCTGTTGAGGAAGGATTCGGATTCAATTGTCGTCGACGAAGTGATTAATTTTTTGTGTGCTTTTTAGTCTAATTTAATCAAGGGTTAATATTTTCGTATGGCCTGAACTTTGACCAAAATAAATATCCTGACCAATCTTTTCGATCTATAACATCCTGGTCCGAACTATACACCAAAATAAACAATTTGGCCAAATTCAACTTTTGACTGTTAACTTGGACGGTCAAACGCGTTGACCGTTAGTCAACGCGCCATGTCACTACCAAGTCAGCATAAAATATTTAAAATAATTCACAATTTCCACACATTCCCTAATTTTAAATTATTATAAATTAAAAAAATCATCTAATACCTTAGTTAAACCAAAAATAAAAAAATAAAAAAAAATTAATATTTATCAGAACTTCTGACTTGGTAGTGACGTGGCGCGTTGACCGTTAGTCAACGCGTTTGACCGTCCAAGTTAACGGTCAAACATCGGGTTTGGCCAAATTGTTTATTTTGGTGTATAGTTCGGGCCAGGATGTTATAGATCGAAAAGATTGGTCAGGATGTTTATTTTGGTCAAAGTTCAGGCCATACGAAAATATTAACCCTTTAATCAAATCTAAAAATCTTTCTTCTATCTATCTTCTATTATATCAAAGTTCCAGGGCTCCTACGCATCTACGTAGCATCCTTCCGACCAATCAAATTTTTTCTTAACTCCTTTTTTTTCTTTTAAGTTTTTCTATACCTCAATTAGCCACTTAACTCTCTTTCTCTCTCTTCTTTTTAAATCTCCCCTACTATTCTTAATTGATCCATATTTATTTTGCTTCAACTCCGAATTTAAATATTATTGCGCGAAAAAATTAGAATTTATGTGATCTACACAAGGATACCCATTTTGATATATGTTTTTTTTTAAAACATAGCCACAATCATATATTTACAAGGCATGTTCCTATTTGATAGTTGCGAAACTTTATCAATATCATTCGATTGTACCGCCATAAAGTATATACTAACATAGATCGCAGAACAAATTTCTTATTCTACTGAGTTACTAAATTATATCAATGTTTAATTTTGTAATATCATAATAATAATGCACAACAATTTCATGGGTGCTAAACTATTGTCATGCTGTACAAACTAATTTACCTTTAAAAAAATCATTTAGCAGCCAATTGGTCGGACTCAAAGGTATACACAATTCGAATGAGAGAGGACAATGACAAACTGAACAAAATAGCCACCTTAGGAGGAAAAAATTACCAAAGTACATATTTCAAACAAAATTTACCCGGCCAACGGACCGGGTACCAAACTAGTATATATAACGGGGATTCATCACTCCATTTTCCCTAGGCAACGGGATGGGAGGAGGGTTAATTGAACAGGATACCTGGTTTCGCTGTATTTTAATCAGTTAAATTTTTTTGTCGTTTGGAAGTTGCGATAGTTTTGTTGAGATTGTCATTATGCATATATTGTTTACAATGCATCATTTTTTTGTTTTTTTAGCAGAAACAATACATGGATTGTTTCTGTGATATGACAGAAACTATCACTCATTTTGAGTGATTGTTATATCTCAACTTTTAGTTGTGATTGTTGAGATAGTTGAGTTGAGATTGTTTTGTCTCAGCTTTTAGCTGATGCGACATACACAATCACACATACCAAACGTTGTATTCTATAATACATCAAATTCGACAATACATGTATAATATTATACATGCATTCTCAACAATACATCTATTTAACAATCGCAACTTCCAAACGACCCCTTAGTTGCAATTAAACCAAATAAGTCGACTTTCGATTGCACCGTTATATTTTACTTCCTTGAACTTAACGGTGAGTATCAAATTGAAGTTTTCCAACTTAATTTACACCACACCATTTTCTTTCACTTTCTTCCTCTTCACAAAATAAATAAATTTTTTTATAAAAATGAAGGTTGAATAAACCCGATCGCAATAGCCCTTTGAAATTCTTCTCTTGCTCTGTGGTTGTCGATCCTCTTGTAAAATTATTTATAAAGTTGGCAATAGGGACTTCGTCTGCAAACTTTGGTCGAAAAACTGAGTTTCGCTCTGGAAGTTTTTCTTTAGTAGAATACTAGTAACAAAGCTATGATAAAACTTCACCTGAAATTCCCTCACTACTTTACTCTTTTTGTCGCTCGATTTTATTTCATAAGACTTTTTCTTAATTCTTCTTCACTCGTTCAGTTTAAAGCATCCACTTGTATTTAATCTCAATATGCTTCTTTAGTTTTTATTTGATCGTCACCTGAAGTTCAGGTGTGCAGAACTTAGCTAAAGAAAGACTTTTTTTGCTGGAACTTCGTTCAACTCAAATATTCATTGAAATAATTATGCAACAATAATATGTACAAATTCATTTATAATACATAAATTTAAACAATCTATAAGAATTGCACCTAAAAAAATTGTCCCAAAAGAAAAGCTTATACCGAGGTGCCAATTATGCAAAACATGTTATAAAAAAAATAGAATAAGGAATTCCACATAAGTTTAAAAAGTTTACTTTTTGGAATGAAGTCAATATTTAATTCGATTAGACCTAAAACAATTAATTAAAAAATTGTAAATTTTGACGAAAACAATAAAAGAGAGCATAAGATAATTAAAGAGAGCACTAGCAATACCGAAATGAAGATAAAAGATTGTGAGGGGAAATGGAATTGTGTATATACATAAAATTTCAATTTGATACATGTCGTTGAGTCTAAGGATGGAAAATATAACGGTGCAACCAGAAGTCGACCTATGTGGTTTAGTTACAACTAAAAGAACTTAAGTGGTTAGTATGCAACAAAACCAATACTTAGGTGGTATGCGGTGCAATTAACTCCGGGATGGGAACTGCTATCCGTCCCGTTTAAAACAGGTACCCATCCGCCCTTTTAAAATAGGTACCTTTCACACTTGGAGTGGAAAATTCATTTCATGTCCCCAACTCATATGGGTTAACGGGTACCCAATCTACCCATAAATACCTGAAGATAGAATAATAAAAATTAAAACTCAACGACTTGCACCCTGCTGAACTGTAACGGTTACAAGCCTTTTCTCTCTCTAATTCAAATTCCCTTTCCCTTCTTCAGGGTTGTTGTCGGCACCTCTAGGTATTCGAGGGTGGCCCAAGTCTCCATTTCCGTTTACTTTCATGCTCTATTCCATTTTTGTTGTGGGTTCTCTCCCTCATCTATCTATCTTCTATACATAATATTATAGCAAACCAAAAGTATTTTGTTGCCACATAAGCATTTGGAGAATTTACAAGGTGCCATGGTGGACAATTTTTTTACAAACAAAAAAGTTAGTTAATGATCAATTAATGTAGAGCTATCTATCTTTTTTTAATATTTTCTTTTTATTTTAATGATCATTTATGTAGCTATCTCTATCTTCTTTTAATGTTTTCTTTTTTTATTCAATAATTGTATTTTCCAATATATATGTGTAGCAGTAGTATACTTATGTTTGGAGAGTGACATATATTGTAATGCTTCAAAAAAAATATTTGATTAAATCTGATCTATTAATTTTTCTTTTCTTTTTATTAGAACTTAATATATGTTATGTTTCGATAAAAAATAAATTAAACACACAGATAAATAATAAAAAAAATTAAAAAAATATAATGAAGGAATTTTAGATAATCAACATTTAATAATCAATTGAATTTGAAAAACCAACTATATAATTTTATGTTTTGGTTATCAAACGCTATCTTTTTCTAATGTTTGTATCTATCAACGAAAACAAGTAGTAAATAGCAAAATGCTTCAAAAGTTGTTTTTCATTCTGATAGAAACCTGACGAAGCCATAATATAGTACCTGATTGTACAAATGAAGACGATAAAGAAAGACAATGTTTCTTCTCTCTTATAATGCATGCTTCCATACCTTATTTTCTCTAACATTTGTTCATACTTCCCCTTATTTTTCTTAACAGTTTACATATTTCGGTCAAACAAAGGTGTTAATTACACTTAAAAATACATTAAACTCTCTCTATATATAAAGAGTTTAATTATAAACAAAAATCAATGGTCATAATTCGTTAAAATCTATGAAACAAATTACATGCACAATCTTAGGGGTTAAGCTCTATGATTAAGATAACTAAGACCTAGGGTTCACTCATCAAGAGTTTGGGTATAGTATCATGCCCGCAAATCCGGTTAATTCGTGGTCCAAATAGCATTTTCTTACTTAGAGTATAAGATCATGCTTAGATATTGACAATAGATGTGGCATTACACCAACAAAATGAAGATATTAGTATAAGTAGTGGATTTTTTATCTAAAAAAAACACCAAAGATAAATAAATTTTAGCAAATGCATATTTGATATGTTAGAAAATTATACAACAATGGACCATGTTAAGATTAGAACCCTTGACAGTGTGTGAGTATCTTGGACCGAGATTCTAAACCAACATTTAAACAACGACCATGAGTTGAGGGTGAGTCTATATTAAACTTCAGGAATTAACAATTGGTACATATTGTATAAGATATTAAATTGAGTGTCTTGATAGACAAATATGATCTTACACTAAGACAGTAAAATTTCAATTGGGATGACCAAATCTATGTAATATTGAGAGTCTTGGTACATATTAAGTTGTCGTCATCTGAGCAACATCATTGGTTGAGAGTTCCTCCAAACTCGACATTCATTGAATGGCATATATCGTATAAGAAAAAAATTGAGTATCGTTATTGACAAATCTTGACATAAGATTCTATATGGGACGTGATTGTGACATGATTTATGATCAGTCAATCGAAGCATTATAAGTGAATGTGTTAAGTATTGAGAATTTTTAATTTATAGACGCACCGCATACTCACCAAGGAATGCAAATGTAAAAATTTTAGAAGATCCAAAATAGTTTAAACATATAGATAAATTTATTAATGTAAACGGTAAAATTAAACTCACCGGCCAACAGGCCGAGTAAAAAGCTAGTTTCCTTTCAAGCCCTTTGTGGCCTTTTTCTGTTCCCTTTGTGGGATCTTTCCTCAATCCTCTTCTATGAAGATGAATTTGTTTTGTTGATGATCTAGTTGTTCTAGATCTGGGCTTGCTCTCTCATAAATCTGGATTAGGCATATTGGGTGTTGCTACCAGATCTACAAATGGTGGTCTTCCTCCAATTTGTTGGTTTTCATGGCTTCTAGTGAATCCATCCACCGTCTTCCCCTCTTTATCCTTCCTTGGCGGTTTGGAACTGTCTCACAGGCGCTCGATGGATTGTGAGTGACAATGTCTTTTCTAGTTGTCACCGGATTGAGCTGTTATTCCTCGGAGTCTTGTGGTCTTCCGCTCTCCTTGGTCACGACCTTCTCTACCTCGGTTTCCTTTGTCTTTCAGCTTGGAGCAGTCTTTGAGCGAAATGTAATCTTGGTTTCGAGATTCTCTGTGATGGGTTGTCTTTGAGCGGTTCCCAGGAGGCGGCAGATGGCGTTGCTGAGTTCAATCGTCATGGTCTTGGTTGTGTTGGACGAGCTGATTCTGTGCTTGTTTGTACTCTGATTGTTTTGGAAACAAGAGGATTTCTGCGTGTTGTGTGATCTTTTTTAGTGTTTGCTCTCCGGTTGGATTATTTCACTTTGTGCTTTGCTCTTTGATGTTTACTAGTTTACCTCTCAAGCATGATTGGATTCAATTTGTTGCTTTGGGGTGGCTCCTCTGTTTTGGATCCAACTTTCTCTGTTTGCACCTCTTGTAACCAATGATACAACATATTTATGTACTATTATAGTTTAAATAATGGATGTGAGTTATGCATGTTTTCAATTCGGGAATAAATTTATCATTAATAGAGAAATCTACTACCACCAAAAGATTCAACTACTAAGGCCCCGTTTAGTATCGATTTGTTGCTGTTGTGGTTGCAGTGGTGTTGTGTAAACAGATGTACAACCACAACAGGAAAAAAACAGAAAACACAAATCTGTTTAGTTGATAATCTGAAAAATAATGAAAGCAGACAACAAGAAACAAAAACGCGTTCAATTACTACTATTAGAATTAAAAACCAGAAAAGAGAGGAGGCGGCGGGGGGGGGGGGGGGGGGGGGGGGGGGAAGGATTCGAAGTCGGCGACGGGAATCTAGAGGAGGAGGCGCCAGGGGTTGCGAGGTCGGACGATAGGGGAAAGGGAGACGGCAGGGGCAATGGGACAAAATCGACGACGAGGGGGAGATGGACGATATCGGCGGCCTGGGTCTCGAGAGGAAGAAGTTGAGAGAGGGAGGGAGCTGTTGGGCGGCGGGTTTGGGAGAAAATGAGGGTAGGGTTGGCCGACTAGGGTTTGGAGGTGGGTTTGGGAGTTTAAAAAAAAAGAGAACTTTTTGCTTTAGGTGGGATTCGAATTGAGGGTTGTTTTAATGAAAACAAACGGGAATCCCGTGTAAAACATGTACAAGAATCAAATCCAATGCAATAAATTGTTGTTTCTCAAATTTGGGTCATGTTGTGCAAATCTGATTCACAACAAAAAATAGAAACCCAACTAAACATGTTTTTTTTTCTTGATTTCTCCAATTTTGAAAAGCACAACAGAAAACAAAAACAGAGAACAATACTAAACGGGGCCTAAGTTTGTTGATTTGTACATTAATCAAACATAGAATTGAGTTGAAAAACAACTCCATATGATAAAAGGGTATGGTTCAAGTGTACATAATGATCTATAATGGTATCGTAGAGTTTAATTCCATTAGTGACAAGATCAGTCACTTCTCATCAATTCCTGATGGTTTTGTTGATAATGGTGAATTGATATTAAAAGAGAAATAAAAGTTCGGATACAAGGAAACAATCAAAGGAAAGAGATCACAAGATCTGATCTCAAAACGCAGAAAGACAAAGGAAGACAAAACATATTCTAACAATGATGAAATGAGAGAAAAAAGAAAGAACAGTGCTAGATGGATCAGACCATCTCTGCACATCACACAAAACAAAACAATTGTTGGGAAAACAGCAGCTATCAAAGATAACACAAGTCACATAACAAAGAAACAAGATCCAATCACACTAAGCGAACACGACTCCATTCGAGAAGAGGAAAAAACTGTTCCAGCGAGAAGGCGAGGAAAGTCACAGCTCTTGAAGCTTGTTTCTAATCCAAAGATAGCCTTGATCTTTACTCTTCTTGTTGTGCGCAACAACCCAATCAATCATAGTTCTACAAGCAATTTTAGTGATAATAGCAGGTTCCAGCTGAGTGTTGCGGAAGATTCGATGGTTCCTCTCTTTCCACACCTGCCAACAGATAGAATGTAAGGCGAAGTATACAATCCATTCTTCGATATCACTCGGTTCATCTTTGTGCCATCTGCAAATGGTGGTTAGAATATCTCCAGAAGGGGGGGGGGGGGGGGGGGGGGGGGGGGGGGGGGGGTTGATGTTCCTGCACACTCTTCTTATCATATCCCAAACTTCCTTGCTGAAAGTGCATTCAACAAACAGGTGGTTGATTGTTTCTTCATCTTTACGACAGAGCTCGCATCGATTTGCAAGCAACCAACCTTTCTTCTGGAGATTATCAAGCGTCGGGATTCTCTTGTGGGATATGAGCCAAATAAAGCTGCAGATTTTGCTGGGAATATGTCTCCTCCAAACTGATTCAGCAGGGAAGTGAAGCGGCCCTTGGATTTAACAGAAAAAATTTACAATGATATCTTTTGACTTTAATTATATGGGTGACAAGATGGATCATTATTTGAATGATGGGCAAGAGTAGTTATATGTGTCAATTAGTAAAAAAATTTACTATTTATTGAGTAGTCTACTACCACCAGCAAGTTCAACTTCTAAGTTAGTAGAGTTGTACATTCATCAAAGGAGAAACAAGTTGAGATCAAACATATGGATACACGAAATCAATGGAAAGTTATGAACAACATATGATGTTGAAAACTGCTGACCAATCAAATAGCAAATAATCGTGAATATGGGTTTCAAAATAGTGATAAAGCTATGAGCCTATGACTATTATTATTTTACATGATCGTTGCTCCTTGTCACACTCAAAAATAATATGACAACTGAACTATAAAAAAAAGTTTGAGTAATAAATTATCTTAATAAACATATAGAAAGAGAAATAGTAACCTATTGCTATTAAAAAATAACAACAAAAATTTATTCAAACATGTCACCCATTGAGCGGGCACAAAACTAGTGAAAATAAAGAATAGTATCTAGTTATGGACAATTGCATAACCTCATTATTTTATCCTACATGGAGAAAAGAATGGAAAGAGCAAGGTTGTGAACTAGTATTTAACCCATCTAGTCGAACCATTTTGCTCCTACTCCGATCACAATCGAGAGACATATCCATTGATAACTATTTTCACATATCCAAATTAGACCGAACTCAATTGATTCAATTATTAACCCTTAACCCCCTTTCTTTACTGGCCAAGGACAAACCGGGTTGACAATGTTGGAAAAGTCACAAAACCTAGTTTGGGTCTGCTGTAGATGTTTTAGTAGCAGCTTTTGTTTGGAGTAAGTACTTTTAGAAAACAAGCAATTCAGTATTTGTGAAAACTATTAAAAATGTTTTTTAATATAAAAGATTAGGTAAAATGGCTAAAAATAATATCTAATAAAAAATATGAATATATATTCTAAAAAATAAATAACCAAAATAGATTTTATCAATTTTTAAAATGATATAAATGAAAGAGATATAATATCTTCTGAAATAAAATGAAAATATAGTTAGAAATATTGTATTATCAAAACAATTTTTATAAAAAAAATTCTAACTTGAACCTCCTGATTTTATGTTATAAAAAATATTTTCCAACTTTTCAAAAGTCAAATTTTGAAAGTGATTTTGACCTATTACAATTTTATAAGAATAAAAACACATTTAAAAGCCCGGCCTAACATATGTTGGCTTGGCTGGGACTTTCCAGTCCAGACTCCAGCCATAAGACAAGAGGGTTACTATTTGCCGCCCGTTTCTTTATTATTTGCCGCCCGTAAATTAAACTAAAATGATATTTTTACCCTTTGTTCATTTTTTATAAAACAAACCTCATTCCACCACAACACGAGCGACCACCACTGCGGCCGACAATAGACCATCGCCGGCTCCGCCACTCCTGCTGCCGACGGCGCCAGTCCACCACCGCCGCCAAATCGCCGGCGGCGCCACCACCACCAAATCACCACCGCGGCCAGAACCAAATCATCACAGCCGACGGCGGGCCCCGTCCGACGCCGGCGGGAGGACCCCGTCCGACGCCGGCGGAAGGACCCCGTCCGACGCCGGCGAGCGGACCGTGCATTAGCGACGGTTTCAAAACCGTCACAAAATTCGTCGCTAAATGATAATAATTATTTAACTCAATCTTCTACTTTTTTAATATTATATCATGTTAATAATTATATGTATGTTTATTAATTATATTTATGAATTAGAAAACTAAAAATTATTCATAAGAAAAAAAATTAAATTATAAAAAATATTGTACAAACTAATTCATACTTATTTTATAATTATGTAAATAGAGCTAAAATAAATAAATAATTCATTTTAATTATGTAGAATAGTTATAAAATATTTATAAATTTTGATTAAACCTTTTTAATTGTATTTATTTCATATTTAATAAGATCATCGTACCTAAATTATGTTTTATAAAACTTTCAAGGAATCGAGGCACGAAGAGGACTCTTTGCGGCTCGGGGAAGGTCGGGCAAAAACATATTTTAGCAATTACTAGAGTCACCGACATGAAAAAATATTCAAAATTTCATCGATCTCTTAAAATGTGGATACAAATGTGTTGGAATCGATTGTTTATCAATCGGACATTCCCGACAAAAAGAGATGAATAGTGCCAAAACTTTCATCGAGGTGTTTTTAGGGCTCTGGGGGTGGTAACTAGGATTTTCTTGAGCCTATCACGTATATATCCACGAGACGAAATATTGTTGTTAGTGGAGGAAGAGATGATTTTGCCTCTAAAATAATTTCCTAGTAGGATTGGATTGATCGAGGTTGAAGGTAGCTATTCAAGGGGAATGAGGGTTTAGGGTTTCAGAGGAGTATAAGGTATAGGAGGTGGATGAGATGCTTTCCTTCTTTATTGTCATTATTGGTCTAGTTGAGTCGAGTTGATTCTTATTGTTGTTATCCGTCATCTTGGGTGAGATTATTTCAACTGTGGTCAAACCCTAATTAAGTCAAACCCTAATTCGGGTCAAACCCTAATTAAGTCCAACCCTAGTTCCCTCAAACAATTGTGGTCAAAATAATATATAATTTAGTCAAACCCTAATTCGGGTCAAACCCTAATTAAGTCAAACCCTAATTCCCTCAAACAACTGTGATCAAAATAATATATAATTTAGTCAAACCCTAATTCGGGTCAAACCCTAATTAAGTCAAACCCTAATTCCCTCAACCAACTATGGTCAAATAATATATAATTTAGTCAAACCCTAATTCCCTCAACCAACTGTGGTCAAATAATATATAATTTAGTCAAACCCTAATTCGGGTCAAACCCTAATTAAGTCAAACCCTAATTCCCTCAACCAACTGTGGTCAAATTAACAATTATATACTAATTATTCAACTATCAATATTAAACTAATTAAGATACTAACAATTATATTTAAATAAATCTAATAAATATTTATTTAAACCGAACCATTCAAACCGAATCATAAACCCAATTAGATCGGTCCGCTCCGGCCAGTCGGACGGCGACTGAAAAAAAAATAAAAAATGCTCTCCGCCAAGCTTCGGAGGTTGGCGGCGACGAGAGCGAGCGAGGAAGACTCGATTTGCGGCGGCGCTGCTGTGGCGTCCTCTTTGGCGGCAGCTTCTAGGCTCGGCAGGAGGGAGGAGTCGGCAGCGGCAGGAGGAGGGTCGTCGGCAGCGGGAGGACGGCAGGAGGAAGGAGGGTTGAAGGGGGGTGGCGGCAGATGGGTTGAGGGTGGGATAAGGTTAGGGGCAAAATCGTCTTTTTTTTTCTAACTATGAGCGGCAAATAGTAAAACTGCGGGCGGCAAATAGCGATTCATTAAGACAAACCCCCAAGCCCATAGCTGACTCAGTTCAGTTCAGCTCGCTCACCGAGCTGAATCCAATTGAATTACACGACACAATTTGAGTCTCAGAGGGAAGACCTCGAGGATGAGTCGCAAGAGAGATAAACCCTACTTTTCCGGGCCCGACCGCGCTCCTCTACCTAAGCGCCGTCGCCCTCATCCACCACCGGCAGCGGATGACAACCCCGCCGCCAAAGGCAAGACGCATCCCCCGGCTTCTGTGGTGGTGATGGGATTATCCCCAGACTGCTCCGTCCTGGACCTCAAATCACGATTCGAGATCTACGGCGCAATCTCCCGAATCCGAATCGACGGCGTCGGCTACATCACCTTCCGGTCTAGGGAGTCCGCCGAAGCTGCCATCGCGGCTGCCCTCGACGATTCCTTCGGCATCACGGTTGATTCCAGACGGGTATGCTTCATTTAGTAACCCTTCCTCTCTCTCTATCTCCGCTTCGACTTTTCTCATTCGCGATGAACCCAGTTGCCTAAATTGGGATTGGATGTTTATTATTCAGAGAATTGGGCCTAGTTACTTGGCAAATCGATTCTTAACCTTAGGGTTTTTTTGCTTTCCTCTGTGTTTGGATGTATGCAGCTACAGGTGTTATGGGCAACAGACCCACTCGCTAAGTGGAGGGAAGGAATCGGGGTTGGAGTTAACAAGAGCAACGATAGCTCACCGTCGTCAGGATCAGCTTCCAAGCTTCTGAGGGGAGAGCTTCCACTCCGCAGGCATGGCAGAGGGAAGAAGCTTGCTTCCGCTATTGTAAACCCGAGGAATAATACCAGCAGCAGCACATCGGAATCTGGTGCTTCTGCTTCTGCTTCCAAGACATTGGATGTGCCTTTCCGTGGCCGAGAAATCGTTGCTTACGATGATATCCTGTAGATAGAAGCTCGCTTACCTGTGCCTTAAATCTTTAGAGAATGCTTCTTCCTTGGAAGTGTATAGTTTGTGGGTTTTTGTTAGTCTGTCTGTTAGGAACTCATGATGTTAGAAAGGAGGGAACTTTGCAGGAATTAGTGAGGAAAAAAAAAATGTTGCCTGAAGCTACTAGTAATCCTTTCTGTATCGAAGGGGTTTATATTGTTGTTGTACCATCTTAGCCAATGGGGAATATCTGGTATGTTGGATGATTTTTCATGTCAGACTTTGGCATTGTTGGAATCTTTGAGCTTGTTTTCTTAGATCCAGACCAGTTTCTGGTTCCTTCAAAAGCTTGAAAATTGAGGTGCAACGCGGATTGTCTTTGCCGAAGTTGCGCATCACTGACTTATCAAATCCTTGAACTGATTAATGTCCGAAACCTGCTAGTAGTACGAGGAAAACAAGTGCCTTGTAGTGTCTACAGAAGAAAAAGCATTGATATGAATACGTTCTGGAAAGGTTTGTGTCTAACTAAACTGTCCGACTTTTCTTCGTCCAAAGGCGACTGGGGATCAAGGAAGAAGGCTCAAGGAGCGAAGAACCACCAAAAAGTAGAAGAAGTCTGGAGTTGGGGAGCAGGTACCGATGGACAGCAAGGCACTGGAAAGTTGGTGTGTGTTTCTGCACATTGCTTCTTCATTTTCCCTCCGGAATTTGGACTGAAGTTTTTCAAATTTGGTCCATTTTTATGGGTTTCCTAAAATTGATCTGGAATCCAGATGAAGGGTGCATTTTCACTCGTGGGGACTGGGGATGTTTCATTTGGTCAGCTTGGCCATGGGGATTACGCCACTTACAGTTCTTCCAAGCCTGTTTCATTCACTCCACAGCTGTTTATGCCTTTTTGGAGCGGGGCTGCGGCCGTAGTTAATTAATGTAACGCATTGCACATTCTTCCGAAAAAAGAATCTGAAAAATCATATATCTCCACGTAAGATTCTGTACTTGATTACAATGAGGGGTTTACTGTTTACAGCTACAACAAGGGGAAAGTAACGCTGAATTCAATTCATGCTGCAATATCGGCTATTCCCCTATCCTTATTGTTGGTCCCATTGGCAAAAAGAATCATTAGAGAAAGCTAGCCGAAGGAAAGTTTCTACTTTTTACATGGAAACTGACCCAAAAAAAATCAAAAATCACAGCAGCTGCTGCTGGTAATCAATGAATCAGTCTCTTATTTTCTGTTAGCCGCAAAAGGTATCTTTCTGTCCTCGGTTAAGTCTCCGGTATCTTCTCAATCGACGATGAAGAGATTATTTACATAACCGCTGTGTTGAACAACAGGGCGCAGGGGATCAACCTTCCAGTTACCATCTACGATGAACTTGATCTGCATAGCATGTGGGTTTAGATAAGAGCTGTCAAAACTTAAAACATCCTGTCTCGTTTCACGCAGGAACAGTAGCATCACGACACAAACAGAGACTGCAACGAAGGATTTACCTCATACTTGCCCGGATACAATTTGAGAAACAAGGAGAAAATACAGGTGGCTGACCTGAACATCTTTCTCTGCGAGAGACAAGTTAGCGTTTATGAGCTGAAGTTCTGGAAGCAGAGCACTAATGATCGACAGAAGAAACCTTGAGATAGAGAGGATCCCACCTTTGTAGCCCATCCATCAAATGATCCTGCTACAAACACTTCTGAGGCTTCAGTTGGCAAAGCGATGTAGGCGTTCCTAAGAAGCTCGGTGCCTTTTTGAACATGATCGATTCTTTTCTGTTTCTGTTCCACTAGCCTTTGTGCATCACTGGGAATGGGGGCAAAAAAGAAATCCCTTGGTAAGTCAAAGGTGCATTTGCTCAGAGGGTCAATAAAGATAAATAGAATGGACTATACAGTATTGCAAGAGCCATTCTGCCTTCCACGATTGCTATCTTTGCTCGGATTGACCGCAACTTGTTCTGCCGTTTCATTATGCCAGTTTCCTGGAATTCCCAAGCATCATAAAGCTCCAGATGTTTATCAGGTGCATTTCCCATAGCCTGGCGAAGAATGACAGGTCAGATTAGATTATCAGGATGACAAGGTTCGACAATAAAAATGCATAGTTAATGCATACATTCTCTATTGCATGTCACTCTCTCAGATCGAAATCTGATTTTTCATTACATCATTACACAGCAATTGATAAATAAAACATGTTTCTAAGGAGTATTCTAACACTCTGTTTCATTGACAAGATTTTATTCCTCCTTTCATGTCTCGAGCAAATTTTTTAGCAACCTTAAAACTAAATTACTCCCAAATTACACAGTAAATAAAGAAATGATAATGAACTCACCTTGTGCAACATATTGTCACCAGAACCTGATTTTAATGCATTAACTGTAGCTGAAAGCTTTGGTTCCGTATGCCGAAGCTGAGTGCTAAAGGGTTCTAAACCTGCTCGAGAGTGGTCATTCTTGTTTCTCTTTAGTGAAGCAGATTCACTGATGTTTTTCATATCAGCTACAGTCTTTAGCAGCATAAGAAACAGCAGAAGTTATATTCAGAAAGAGCACTGAATTTCACTTGAGCACATTTACAAGAGAGGAGAAATTCATGTAAAGCAGTTGTCATCTGCAATTTGGAGGCTATGAGAGGAGAAACTCTTAAAAGTGGTGATTGCTAACAAGATTATCCAAGTACATAACATGACATTCAGTTGAGCAATACAAAGTTGGTAAATAATTTTGGGGAAATAAGCAAATAATTTCCAACAAGAAATTAAAAGGCCCTTTCTACTGGTACTGTTTCACACACCAGACCCTTCTAATGCTAAAAGCAATTTTTAGATTGGTTCATAAAGTCCAATTATAGTTTCCTTCCATTTCTCTAGTTCACTAATTGAGAATCTTAACCGCACTATTATTATTAGTTAGGCAAATCTAATGATAGGGTTCTCATCAGTTCTAAAGCAAAGAAAACAGAATGAACAAGATATGAGCTGACCAAGCCCCTTATCACTGAGACATCAAATAATCATCAATTGATACGAAGTATCAAGTCAAGTGTATATACCGAAGCTTTGGAGGCTTTAGAAGGCTCATCGTATTCAGGATGATGACCGGGGACATGAGTAACTTTACTTCTCTGTGGCATCTTAAATCCAAAATCCGCTTTCCTTTGCATCTCCAGTCTACTCAACATAGCATCAATTCCAGGATCATCCTCTGCAACAGTTTCTCTGGGTGCACATGAACAAATATAGTGAACAGCCACCCTGGGAGTATGATACAATAGCTTAAATTAAAAGAAAACTATAGCTATTAGGTTAGTTCTGTAACGAAATCCAGTATCAAAACACACCCTTTTCCTCCATTCTTATTCCAACAGTCAAGAGAGCATCACAATCACGGAAAAACTTCCAGAATAACTTGAGGGAATTGGTTGTCCCATACAACAAGTAAGCTGATTGCCAATACTTTCTCAGCTTCCATTCTGAATTCTAGCGACACTAACCCAGGCACGTATAAACCAAAAACCAGTGGTTCGCAGAAACTTCCCAATCCAAGAAAGGTTTTATCATTCTTTTTCTTGACAAAGCTATTCAGATATGGAAATAAACGAAGAACCGAAATTAGAAGCCTCACAGTGATCTCGGGGGTGAAGAAGCAGTAGAATGGGAAGTAAGACGCAAGGGAGAGGCTTCCTGCCTCGGCTCTTGATCACTTTCCGCCTTCTTGACATCCGAAAGCAAAGCCCTTGATTCACTACCCGTCTTCCACTCCAAGACTACCTCTGCTTCGCTTTCCAAATCCCACCCCGAAGCCATCCAGCCGCCCTGCCTCGAAATACCTATCACAAGATCCGTTCTTCCCGCATCAATCAGTTGTTTCTTGGACGGAAACATCTCCGGGTTCTCAGAATTCTTCATAAACTCGAAAACCTCAGCTTCCAGAGCAGAATCACCTTCGCCCCCCCAATCTTTGCTACACCTCCTCACAAACCCATCGTCAAACTCCCAGCAAGAATCCCTAACATTCCTCTTCCTAGCGTCAAGAAAGCCCAAGAGAGGCCCTTCTTCCTTCAGCGGCGCCGCGCGATGCAGAGAAAGAACATTACTAGCAGTCTTCTCCTGCTCTCTCCCTCCACACCCGCCTCCCCCAACCACCACCGCTACTCTACTCCGACAGACTGCAAAGACGGAGACTGGAAACGTACGAGAACTCAGGCCGGGGAGGAGGGAATTCGGCGGCGGAACGAAGAGACGCGTCTTCACTGCTGCGGCTGAATGCATGGCTCAGGCATTTCGTCGAACAGTTTGCAGGCGAGAGAAGTTGAGCATAGTTCGATCAAATACGCTCAAAATTTCATGGGCAAGAATCAAGACACACACACTGCAGAGAGGAGGGAGCACAAGCTTTGGAATCTAGAAAGAGCAGGAAGTTCCTCTCGGCAGCAAGATGTGACTGGCAAACCAAGAGAATCTGAAGGACTGGGGTTATGGTGGATTGAAGGCTGAAAAAAGAGGTTTTGTAAGGGAGTTTTAGCAGAGCGGAGAGTTTGTTGAGAGAGACTTGGGAAATGCGAGCAAATGAAAGCGCAAAGAAAGCGCAGAGCGTGAGAGGGAGATATCGCGGAGGCCAAGCAACGAACAATTTAATGTGTTACCGACGTAAAATAGCATTTTCGCCGCCGGGCGAAATTGGAAGCTTATTATTTTATTGGATAATAATAATAATCCACCAAGCTCCACGTCGGCACATTTCTCCAAATTTTCCTTCTTTTCTGGAAACCGTTTTCTTGCGGGGCCCACCAGCTCCACGTCGGTACATTTCTCCAAAAGGGTTTGGGTGGATTCCAATATATACGGGTAATCAGACCGGTCATGAAACCAAAGATTGCGATTTTGATGATCCAACCAAGTGTTGTACAAAATGTTGCGAATTTGGTGGCCCAAGGTTTGGCACATTTCAACTTGGGCCGGGTTTGTTCTATGATTTGGGCTGAAGGCCAAGAAACTGTGGAGGCTGGTTGGTTTGGGACAGGAATTGGCTGGTTGGGAGAAGCGCTCTTTTGTTGGGTTCGTCCGTTATTCTCTTAGACCTGCAGACGGAGGGGATTCCGATTTTTTCATTCTGCAGGTTGTCTGTCTTCTTTGGCGACTTTGGAAGAATCGATGTAAGGCCCATTCTGAGCATCACCAAGTTTTTCTATCTACTTTGGCGGCACAATGGCATCATCAAGTTAAAGAGGCGGACATGGCAATTCTTCAGCCTCGTCGATCTTCTCCGCCAGCGGCATATTCGCCTTCTTCTGCAGGTTCCCTTGTTCGCTGTCATGCTATGTTTGATGCGGCAACTAAGTCCGATTCTGCAGGGGTTGCTGCCTTTGTTTTGATGGATGATTCGGGTGATTTACGCATGGCTAAGGCCCATCAGTATGTCGGCATTGGGGATCCCTACGTGCTTGAAGCTTTAGCTTTACGTGATTGCTTGAATGAATGCTTGAGTCGCCAACTCCGGAATGTGATCATTGGAGAGGATGCTAAAGTAATTATTGACAAGTGTTGTAACAAAGACACATCGGACGCCAGGATTGGGGCTCTTCTTCAGGAAATTATGTTGCTTCTTGTTGATCTTGGTGATGCTAAGGTGGTGTTCGTTGGTCGCAATAGGAACAGGGTGGCTCATTTTGTGGCCCGTCGTGCTCTATCTCTGTCGCCCAGTTATCTAAAGGGGTTTGACTTTGTTTCGTGGTTCAACAGTAGATAGGTTTATTGTAATCTTGGATCGGTTTAGTTTCCTCTTTTCAAGAGTGATCGATTGGCAAAAAAAAAAAAGCATCTATGATGTAATTGGTTTCTACTTTTTAGGCCTCACTTAATGGCCTATTTTTCTTCTTCTCATGAATGAAGCATATTCTCTTTAAAAAATTTGTGTCCATCTCGAGGGAGCTTGTTAGCGAGGAAAAATCGAGAGTTTTTTCCTTTTAAAACACGAGTGACGGTAATATAAATAATATTTTTGTTGTAAGTTGGAAATATGGTCAATTAAGAATTTAGACAAATACCTAAGTGTTCTGGTTCTCCGTGGCATGATTACTAAAAACAATTAAAGGTATATAATTGACAAAATCTACTAGAAACTCATAGCTTGGAAAGTAAAGACTTTATCTCTTTCTGGTAGAGTAACTCTTGCTATGTCCGTACTTAATGTCATCCCTAACTATGCTATGCAAATAACTATGTCGCCAACATCTGTATGTGATCTAATTGATAAAAGAATTCGTTAGTTGTGTAAGGATCTAAGGAGGGACAAAGAAAGGTCCACCTTATTGCTTGGGAAAATGCTTGCAAATCTAAAAATCAAGAGGGATTAGATTTGAGAATAACTTGAAGTTTGAGCAAGGCGTATATCGGTATATGGTTAAATTAGTCTGGAAAATGCTTAACAATGATTTGGGTGCAAGTGTTACAGGGAAATATACTTTAACACAAGGGTGGAAACATCGTGTCAATGAAGAGGAGCAACCATTCCAACTTGTAGAAAGAAATAATGAAAGCAATGTCCCTTATGCAGAGTGTGTCTATCTGAACATCAAGCATGAAAGGATAGAGCCACCATTGGATGATAACTGCCTTATTCTTGAGAATCACATATGGTAGAAAGCAATGTCCCTTTATGCAGAGTGTGTCTAGCCGAATTATGCCAATAAAATGGCATCGATGCAGCCAATTTTTGGTCCCTAGTTTAAGCTTCGATCGAAGGTCGACTCATCACATAGAATCGATAACAAACAAGAAGAATAAAATACAAAAAATTAAACAAACAGAAAACATAACATAATAGAGGGGGGTCAGATGCGATGCTCGGGGTGCCGAAATATCAAGGAAAACGCCGCCAGATCGACTAATTCTGACACTCCTGTAACTGACTCTATATGCAATAACACACACAGACTAGACAAAAATAGGGAATAAACACTAACAAAATAAAAATAACAAACGAAAACTAAAAAGAACAAAATAAACAAAGGATAGAACTCTTACCTCGTTCCCTTTCCGATGAGTGGTCAAATTTACCTGGCCCTAAGGCCTAGATTGTATATTCATATGATCTCTCACAACCATGGATTAAAATAAGATTATGAAGGTTGAGGTTCTTCCCGAGTTGAAGTTTTCATTGGTTTTACAGAAAACTAAATTAAAGGAAATGCGAAAAAAGAAATTTATAACTACTCGCTGGTGAAGGAAGCAAGAGGGCGAGGCGTTGCACATGCAAGCTCCCCTGAGAGTTCCTTGACTCATATCTCAATCTTGTCGACATATGAGTTGCTTAATCTCTATGTAATTTGATCCAACCTTATGTCGAGGCTTTTTGCCTTGATATGATAGGAAACACAGACCCTATGGATATCTATATTGAGGTGTCGCGCTGGTTCATCGAATGATGACCGATAGTGTAGAACTACCGTGTCTAGTCTTTTTCTATGCGACCAAAATTTTAAGACCTGCACCACAATGGGATGCAGTTTTACTTATGAACTTATTCAATCCAACAAAAAGAATACAATAGAGAATCAAACACAAACCATAGGAAGAATAACATCAATCACATTATACCAAAATCAAGAATACATTTTCAAGAATCTCTAGGGTTCACAAACCTATGAAACTAAGGGGACTATTCGTTGTGGGGAAGAGATCCTTGAGATTCATCAGTAGAAACAAAGACCTACGAAGCCTCTAAAATCAACGCCCGAAACAGAGATTTTGGGGTCTATGAAGAGAATTCTGGGTGCCGATTTTCCTCTGGTTACTAGTGTCGTTCTAAGTCAGATGGGTTTCTCTGTCGGCAGGGTAACAACCCTCAAATACCTCTTATCACTGGCTACTGAACTCCTCCCTCCTATATCTCTATTTATAGACTTCTATTTGGGTTGTTGGTGTGAGACAATGGTTAGGCGACACGTCTTTGGCTTCGCATCCGTCTCTTCCGGCTTGGCCATCATGAAAGCTATATTCTTGGAAGAATCTAGCAACTTCTGGTCGATCCTCAAAATAGCACTCAAGGTACGGTGTTAGTGGTTAGGTCACCATTTTAATCTTCGATTTCATGGAGTTCAGGAAGCAAACTGGTCCTGGAAGATATATAGACAGTGGACCAGACTCCTTTCCCTCCAACTGATTTCCCTTACAAATCCAACTTTAAAGGGAGAGTTCAACATGCATGAGAGTGGTGGCAGATAGACTTGAGTTGACATAGAGAAGAGGCATGAAAATTTATGCGATACATGGACAAGAATTCAACGACAGATATTAGTTTGATCAACAATTATGCTTAACCTGTCTGAAGGGTTATACATGGGTTCTCATATGAGTCCGAATCCTCTGTGAACCTAGTAATATTAATTTGACTTTTTTTCCTAATGATCAACGGTGCCATTTTTGTTTAGACTTGTGGTTTGATACTAATTGTATATGAACCGTGTAATTCTAGTTTACCAATTAATGAAATCAATTGAAATGGTTAGCAAAAACGATTGTTTTTTGTGTCAACAAATCAATTGAAAGTAGACAGGTTTCAGACAAACCATCCAATACTTAATTATACAGCTTACACATAAACGTTAACATTTTGTGTTATTGACATGATCAAGTACTTATAGTAAAGTAAATTACATATACCTCTATAGATCAACACACACATATTCTCTATAGATCAACACACCGAAACCCACACGTACACATATACGTACAAGATCGAAAAGTAACACCAAATTAAAAACCCGATCAACTCGCCACTTTAACTGGATCCATCTCAACGTCACGAAACTCGGTCGACTTCCCACCACCACCATCACCCGCCGCCGCCTCCGCCTCGCCGATCTTCATCTTGGTCTTGTACCGGTACCCACTAGCACAGTAAAGAAAGTAGAAGCAGTTCACGAACCCCATCCCGGCCAACAGAAAGTAGAAGAGATCCAGCCTCCCTTGGTTCAGATCATTCGCCAGCCAGTCCGTCCGCCGGCCGGTCGCCTTCCGCACCACCGAGATCAGCACGCTGCTCAAATAGTTCGCCGCCGCGAACGACACCGAGAAGAGCGCGTTGGCGATGCTCCTCATGTGCTCGGGGAACTCCTTGTTGTAGAACTCAATCTGTCCCAGGAAGTTGAACGCCTCGCACATCCCCATCAGGGCCAGCTGCGGCGCCAGCCACATCACCGACACCGGCGGCGCGTCCGGGTGCGCGTGTGCGTACCCTCTCCGCTCCCGCTCCACCAGCCCCGCCACCACCATGGAGAGGACGGAGAACACCATCCCGACCCCGACGCGCTGGAGGAGCGTGATCCCGCCCTCGATCTTCGTGACCTTGCGCGTGGCCGGGACGAGGACGCGGTCGTAGAAGGGGAGCCACGCGCCGATGACGAGGAGGGAGATGGCGGACATGGACCCGGGCGGGATCTGGAATTTTGGGCCCAGGCGGCGGTCCATGATTTGGGCCTGGGAGATTGTGAAGGTGCCCTGCTGGGAGACCGCCGTCAGGCTGACGATTCCGGCGGACCAGACGGGGATGATTTTCAGCAGGCATTTGACTTCTTCCACTTCCTGGACGCTGACTAGGTTCCATGGGTTTGACGGTTGACCTTGCGGGTTGAGGTCCACGTGTTCTTGCTCTATGAATGCTGCTTTGTTTAGGAAGCTGGGGCCGGGGGCGAAAAAGGAAAAAAAATTAACAAAGAGTCAAAAACCTAATCCTTTCTCGCTTACGTTTCTCCCTTTTGATTATATCATATCCGTGTAGGACACGGATTAGGTGTAGCTTAATATAATGTAGGGATGGTATACATGCAAATGGTGATACTAAAGTTGCAGACAAGAGGTTAGGTAATATTGAATTCAATGGAAGGTACAATAATTGCCAACTTTATTACCGAAAAAGCGAAAACCTACTAGAAATCTTACTTTTTTTGTGCTCTCAAATATTTAGCAAGTTCTACGGTTCAATAGGAATATATACAATCAGTTTATACAGATTTTGAAAAAATATTGCAGAAAAGTGGAAAATCATCAACACACCAATGTATTAAACATATATAATTTATGTTAAGACAATCTCTCTACAATCTATATTCATATTTATATAAATTGTAATTATTTATATAAATAATTAGTTAATTCCATCAAAACGATATAATTTTGTTATGCTGACAAAAATCAGTCATTTGAATCGACATGCCACTGGTTTGACATGCCATAGTAATATCATTCTTTATTTTGGGAGAAATTAAAGTCATCACCTAACTACTTTTGTACGTAAACATTTGCAAGTAGCATATATGGTATGTAATCTATAATTTTACGTGGAACTATACACAACTAATGTACCAAAGAAAATGTACGAACGCCTATTATATGACTACCTGTATAGACTATAGTTATGTAATTATATATCAGTTGGTACAAGATAACAACAGATTGTACGTTATCAATTTTTAAAAAAAAATGGTACCTCATATAATTTTTCGGGGTCAGTGATATATTTACATATTCAATCTCACTTTCTCTTATACCTACTATGTCATACCGTGATATAGTATGTACCACTCGACATAATCCAGTCAATTAATATAATTTTAGTTTAATGAACAAATCTTGATTTCGTAGGCAATTATTTACTTTACATCCTCGTGATCCAGGCATAGAGAACAAATCTAATCTGCAATGATTTCTTGTTTTGAAAAGTTCGCCATGATTGTGTGTTATGCTGGTGTTGTGTCCATTTAATATGTCCCACGTTTTTCACGTGCCAAAAAATAAAAAATAAAAAGCTCATCGAAGTAAAACGTGAAAGCGAAACCTCACCTGAACTGATTCGTGAGAGGGAGCTTCTGTATCACGAAAGGCTTCGCCGGCGGGTCATAGAACCGCCCACCGTCGGGATTCGACGGAACCTTAAGCCTGCGCTTCTTGTACGCAGCGGAGCAGACGTGGGCGATCCCGGAGAAGACGCTCCCTTCGGGCATGACGTGGACGTAGATCCTTGTCCCCATGAAGAACAGGAAGATGGAGCCGAACATGAACGCCGTCGGGATCCCGAACCCTAGCGCCCAGCTGACGGAGTCCTGGATGTAAACGATCACCGTCAACGAGACGAGGATGACGACGGTGAAGGTGGTGTAGTACCAGTTGAAGAAGCTGTTGATCCCTTTCACCCCTCCTTCCGTCCTCGCGTCGAACTGGTCCACGCCGAACGGGATGCTGCACGGCCGGATCCCGCCGGTGCCGACGGACATCAGGCACAGGCCCGCCAGCAGGACGCCCAGCTGCGTCGAGGTGGGCCCCGCACAGGCCGACGTGGCCGCGTCGCATTCGGGCGGGCGGAGGTGCGGGAGCCACGCTGTCAGTGTTATTGTCACCATCCCCTGCCACAGGATAAAAAAAAAAGGTAATTAGTGATCGGCTTGCGTAAGTGAGATTGAGTACGACGTCGCGTGGTGCTGTGGTTTTTGTCTGAGGGAATCTTTTTTTTTTTTCTCATGGTGGACTGGTGGATGCTTTTCACCGAGTTATATAGGCTTTAGACTTTTCGAGAAAGTATTTATCGTTTTCCAAGTAGCAGAAGACAATTGGCTGTGGCTAGCAATGGCTACCATCCAAACCGTAAGTGGACTATTGGACAGGCGACTGAAAGAGTGGAAGCTGTTCGTCTTTATATGTGAAAACAATGAGTGATGTTTTAGTAACCACAAATCAAAAAAAAGAAAAACTATTCAACGAAATAAAAGTGAAAATAGGACACCACCTTCTCCTTCCAACAAAACCCACTCGAATTCAAACCGAGAAAAAATCAATCGATGTGATGATAGTGTGTGGTTGATATTTTAAGTATTTGTATCGAGATTGTTTTGACTATGTGAGATGTGTTTTAAATCGTAAGTTGTATGTGGACAGTTGAGTGAAAGAGTGGAAGCTGCAGTTCGTCTTTATATGTGAAAATAATGTCGATATGTTAGTAACCACAAATGAAAAAAAAAATAATAGTGATCGAATTGGTTTTGTAGTTGACGAGAAAAGTAGTGATGTGATGATAGTGTGTGATTTGTATTTTAAGTACACGTGTCGAGATTACTTGACTTTGAGCGAACATGCTTCGCATATGCATTCTCATTTCACTATTTTGGTATTTTCACATCTTACATGACGATCAATAATTAAGTCTGTCTTTCAGATCTTCATTCTTGACCATTTGCCATCACTTCTCCACACAATATTTTAATAGAGTTTTTATTTTTTTGTGAGAATATTTTAATAGAAGTTTATGTTAACATTGATATATTTAAGGAAAAAACTTTACATTATGTTAACAACTTAATCATGAGTTAGCATAATTACAAACGAAAGTTATAAATTTTTTTATTTCTGGAAAAACAAGAGCCTCGGCGATGTTTTGGGATGGTTTCCCGAGTAAGGAAATTATTTCCCTAAAGGTCAAAGGACGCAACCATGCACGTTCCATTTCTTCCCATTTGCACACAACTTGTTTTAACTGGCCCGAAAGATAGACTTCGTTAGCCTTATTCAACTAAGTTTTAGTTTGCAATTAAATTAAACCACGCATGTGTAGTATAACCAGCAATTAGGTGTTAATTATAACCATGTGATCAGCTCGGGTTAGACATATCCTTCTCCGTACTTAACTCATTGACAAAACCTCTAATCTCCGTGAACAAAGTACAACTTCTAATCTTATTTTACTCGTGTTCCCTTCTACAGGGACGAAGCAATAAATGCTTAAGCAATAATAATGCAAAAGGAATTGAATGCCACCATCACAACAACAATGTGTTAGCCTGTGTTAGGTAGGTTAAACCGTAAATGAAACCAACACATGGCATTACTGCTCATCGGGGAGGAAATTGTGGTTATCGTCATAACGAAAAATCAAATTAAGTTTAAAAGTTGGGATGCCCTTTAAGCGTAACTGTTAAAGCGCGTGTTTTCGATACGTACCAGAAGTTCCGCGAAAACGGAGAAGGCAATGGTTTTGAAGCGGCCGACGTAAGCGTCGCAGATGAAGGCGCCGATGAGCGGCAAGAAGTTGGTGAAGCCGGACCAGACGTTGAGGAGCTGGGCGGCTCTCGCCTGCTCCATGTGGAATTCTCTCGTCAGGTACACCATGAAGTTGGAGAACAGTCCTACCGTCGCCAATCTCTCGCACGTCTCGTTTCCTGATTCACATACCAAACCAACGAACAAAAGAAATAGTCGTCTCATGATCATGATCAGCTGCTGACATGTAAAAATCAGGGGGTGACGATATAATATAAACTCAATCACTCAACATAATGAATAATGGTAAGCACTTATGTCATATAATTTGCTCTACTCCCTCGCTTTTTCAAGAGGAAAAAAAGAAAAAGAAAAAGAAAAATGATGATTGCAACTTACCCTCGGACATAAATTCATGATTTTCATAACTAACTTAATGATTTCCACCGCGAAGACATAACTCGAAGGGAAAATGGGTTAGAATTAAAAGAAAATTTAGATAAATTGTGTATTCGAACTCGAATTCTGGACGAAAATTTATCAATTTTCATATACATAAATATAAACGTACAATTATAACTTCAAACCAAATATCGATACGAGTTTTAACCCTTTTGAGCTATAACCGACTTTCATATTTTGTTTACTTTATAAAAAAAAAACAGGTTTCACGATAAAAAAAAACAAGAACCTCGTCATCGTATTCGCCACAATTTCGTCCAAAAAAAAAAAAAAGTATTCCCCACAATCACGTGGATGTCGTGGATGACGAGTCATCGTAACGGATCGTCAAACTCCCCCAAAGACCGGCCGCAGCTAGCCAGCTCCGGCGTCAGAATGAAAAGCAAAAGGAATCGAGCCGTCGAGCGGGACCGGCCGACGGCAAGTTGTGGTCGAGGTACGTACGTAAACGTAACTTAAACAAACAATTATAGCACTTTCAAGACGGAAAAAAATCAAAAGTGGGGTGATTAGGTGTTGTATTATATGTACCTAAAACGTAAGGCATGGCTCTCCATCCGCCGGGCTGCCTCTGGCCGCCGATCTCACCTTCCGGCAGCTTGGGGGTCCCCGCCGCCGGCGACGGAACAATCATCAAGCTCCCGTCCTGCAGCTTCTCCGATTGTGGGGTTGGACAGTACGACTGCTGGTGGGCAGGGCCAGGTTGGTGATCAGCCGCCGGCCCTCTGGTGCAGAAACACGACCAGTAGTGGAAGCTCGGGCAGCCCCACGACTTTTGGGGATCTTTTACTACCGCCATCTTTTTTTGTTACCGCCGGCGTATATCTCTAACTAAACTGCCAATCGATATGTATATATGAAGAAGCTCAGCACATTGGTAATAGTGTATATATAGAGAGAGGGAGACAGGGCAGGGAAGGAGATAAAGGGATGAGGGCCAGAATGGGGATTCAGTGCGGATGACGCCAAATTACGTATTGTGTATACGCCATACGGGAAGGAGAGCTTTGATAAATAATAATAATAATAATAATTTTGTATTTTAAGGACGGTCCAAGGGAAGGGAGGAGGGGAGTGTGATAAATGCAGCCAGGGGAAGAGGGAGGATGGAAAGACGTTGAAATTGTGAGGGAAGATTGATACAGCCCACAGCCCACATGTAGAGTAGGATAGAGTCGTCCAAAAGATAGAAATAAGAAAATAAATTGGGTGACGTTGCGTGCTGCAGCTTCGATTGGGTCTAGGGCTCCGTTTGGTTGGATGATTGGTGGGAGGACAGTTACACATCCCTCCTTTGTTAATTAATGTGTGAGTTACATGCCCTATCATCTTTTAAAAAATTGGCATTCCAACATAATCACATTCCACGCATTCCCATTTAGTGATGGCAATTGGGCGGGGCGGGACGAGTACCTCAATACCCATGCCCCGCTTCACGCTATTATGGGTTGGGGCAGGTAAAACCCGCGCAGGAGCAGGGCGGGGCGGGTCGACTCACTCTTACGTGTTATTTAAAAAAAAAACACACAAATTTTACGATAAAACGAAGGGGAAAACACTTTATGAATGAAAAATAATGATAATATAATTGGTAATTGAGTCTAACCAGTTGAAAGATAAACTCTAACTAGTTGAAGAAAAGTAAAAATAAGATAAATATGTATAGATATTGTACGAAATTGAGGTAGAATGGGCCAAGAATGGGGCAGGGTGGAGCAAGACGGGTCGAAAGTAGATACCCATACCTAGCCTCACGCTATAGCGGGTCGGATAATACCTGCCCCATTGCTAGTCAGATCGAGTAATACCCATGAGGCGGGTTCAAATTGCCATCACTAATTCCATTAATACTCTCAATATGAGATTTCACTCGACACTTGATTTCAAGTGGACTTTCTGTTTGAACCCGTTCGATTAGGTCGACCGTCTGGATTGGAGCTGCCCCTGTTATATTGGGAAAAAGGGTAAAATGACATGTTCAAGCACTTTGACGGGGTTTCATGTCCTAAATCTAACAACACAATGGATCGAGCAAACCCTAATCGCCTACCGTGTTCTCATTTCATCTCACAGCTCATATAGCTGGCCAAAGTGTTACAAGAGGGTTGCTGAACCTTACAAAACAAGGAAGAAGATAAACCTTGGAAGAAAAGAAAGTACTGGCCAAAAAAGGAAAAAAGACAGATTTAAACAAATTGTGGACTACATGGCAATTTGCCAGAAACAACATCACTTCATGTGCGTTGCTTCTTTTTTTCAGCGAACGATGGAACGACGCCGCACTGCTTCGTCTTTATGGATTATGATGGAACGGCGTCGCACAAGCTCTGCTTCTTCTTCCATGCCGATGCAACGTCTCTATTTAGAGCTGTTGGAGATTCAAATGGAGGTAAGCGCGAAAAACCTTCGTGTTTCCCTGATACCCCCCCCCCCCCCCCCCCCCTCAAGCTGGCGGGCATACATTGAGGCCATCGAGAGAGAAGGAAGGAGAAGGGAGTTGGTGGTAGAGCTTTGGTGAAGAGATCAGACAGCTGGTGGGAGGAGGAAACATGAAGCACATTGATCATACGATTGAGCAGCTTTTCGCGGACGAAGTGGCAATCCAACTCGATGTGCTTCCTCCGTTCGTGGAATGTGGGATTTTATGCAATATATATGACGGGTTGATTATCACAGTAGAGGGTTGCTGGCAATTGATGAGGAATCTGGGAATCTCGAAGAAGATAGAGAAGCTACTAAAGCTCACAAGTTGTGTAAGCCATGGATCTCCCACTTCCTTATTCACTTCAAGGGATTCTCCCATAGCCACTACTTGCACGGTAATTACCAATCTCTGTGATTGGTACCGTCCAGGTGCGGACCTAGGCACAAGGGAGGTGTGTCATCTGACACACCTCCGCCCGAAAATTTTGTGAAATACCCCTAATTCATCGGTACTAAAATTTTGATCTCGGGATTTCCGACACACCTCTGATCATTGTATCCGACACAACTCCATTGTGTTTATGGAAATTTATTGTCATAAGTTATCAACATATATAAATATAAGTTCAGGCTAGCGTACGTCCGACCACCGTACGCCAATTGGGTTTTGCTATTTAGATAAATAATTAACCGGACTTTGAGGCATGATCCTATATCCTAACCTCTAATGGGTGAACCCCAATCCCTAATTTTCTAACCCAAACTGCAAAATTTGGTCAATCTTAAAATGAAACTCAACAATCATTTCGACGAATCAGAATCATTGATTTTCATTTTTCAAGATTAAATGAATCTTATGTTAGGTTAGTGAATTGGGGATTGCGGTTCACACATTGGGGGTTAGAGTATAATATTATTGTTTATAAATGATTGTTAAGTTGTGTATATTGAAAAACATTTGCTTTGCAGCATAAGTGATGAATGTATTTTAGAGACATTTAAGCATATGAAAAGTCGTCGTGATTCGTTGTAAAATGACATTGTGAACTTCATAAATTAATTTCTTTTAATTTCTACTTAATTTTTTTATTTAATTATTATTCTATATTAGCGGCGACACACCTCTCCAACAATCCTAGGTCCGCCACTGGTACCGTCTTTGTTTCTTCCATGTTGACTTTGCCTTGTGTCGCACGTTGCTCCACAAAGTTTGTTGTATTTGTAGAGATCGTCCGAAGTGAAGTCGTTTTTGTTCCTGTACTTTGTCTTTAGGTTTTAGTAGGAGAAAGATGTATGGCAAAGAAAAGGAAAAAATTGCTTCCTGATCCTAATCACAAGAGGCGAATTAGGGCTTCAGCCAAGACGAGAACCAAGTGATGGAATAACTTATCTTTGGAAAATTCCCACTCGAATGAAGAAAACAATTTTCCTTAATCACATGACGTTGATTAAGAATCACTGAGCTCATAGAAGGGTTTGAGAATATTTATATCTCAAGGAAACCCTAATACCTCAAGAAAATCCAATATTCGACGAAATCCTTGACGAAAAACCTCCCACCCGACGGCCGACACTCTCGCTAAGAGATAGAGAAAATATAATTTTGACATGTATATCCCCATTTTTAGAGGAGCAAATTAAACACAAGTCTCAAATTTAGAGCATTTTTTGCTCAATCACGAAAGCACAACATCAAAATTACTAGATTTGGGCCCGCCCGTTGGCCGGATGAATTACATCAATGATATAAACAATAATGGTAATTTTATGAACCAATTTACATTTTCATTTGCTATCATGAAACAACTCAAATTATTAAATTACAAAAAAAAAAAAAATCAGAAAGCAACATACATCATATTTTTTACGGATATCTTGATCATTAATGGACAAAAGTCTTTATCAAAAGTAAAAAACACAACGTAGGGAACAATTCATAAAACATTGAATATTCAAAATGCATGGTTTACTCTTCGCTATTAAAAATTACCACAAATTTCATTTTGGGTGTCTTTGCGATTGCTTTGCCATCAAAAGCATTTTCTCCACACAACTTCATCTTTATTAAAGAAACCTTTATTATCATTGAAATGTATATATAAACCATCAATAATCTCTTCTTTATCTCAATAACGTTAGCATCTCCATCACTGAATTCACTAACTCCACAATTAGCATAATCTTTCTTCTTCTCCTACATTTCACCGAATGCAAATATTTAATGGCAAAATATTTGTCTGATATTGCTCTTCTTCACCTTTCATTATCTTAAAAAATGTGACCCGCTTATTGGGTTCGCAATGTTGTAATGCATGAGTTTGATCTGAAAATTTAACTCATTCTCTCAAGTTGTAGGGGATAAGGAGGTGATGGTTCACTCATTTTGTCACTATCTTTGAGTAGTTTCTCAATAGACGTTTCACAAAACATAGATACAAATCTATAAAGTTAGATTAAACAATGTTGTCTACAACTCGGAGCTGAATCCTAAATCTATATAATAATATTAGTTAAGATACACTATTTGGTTGAAAACTTTATATTTTAGTGGGTACGATTATCTTCTCGAATGAATAAAGTTGGAGTTAAAAACAATAGAACAATATAGGCAGATTATTACCGAACTACTATTGTCTTTGAGGTTGCTGTACGATTCTTATAAAATATCTCATCTTAGTATTCTTCAACATTTCTTTGGCACATTTCAATTCATATGATTTTTATAAATCTTTGTTTTATAAAGCAGAGTTAAAATGAATGAGATATAGTTTGTTGAATTTGCAAGAAATTGAAAAACTCTTAACTATAGCTATTGATATTCGTCCAAACAGTAACTAAAGGAGGTTTTGCATCAAAATCCTAACTCTTTTTTACATGGGATGTTTGGAGATAGAGCTGGAGCACTGTTTTGTCAATTATATGATTTTTCATGCAGAATATTTTTCGAGGCATAGAATCAGTAAATAAAGTAATCAATTTTCTAACTACTGTTTTAATCATTCGCTTGAGAACACATTTTTAGAAGTTCTTTTTTTGTGAAGACCAATTTATTTATGTGAAGATCAAAAGATGAAATACCATGCAAAAAGCCCAAACGCAGGCAATTATGGTACCTAACTAGGGATGGCAATGGGGCGGGTTTGGGGCGGGTTTGTCAAAATCATCCCCATCCCCATCTTCAAATATCCAAACTCATACCCGCCCCATACTCATGCGGGGGAATATGTGGCAAACCCATCCTCATACCCGTGGGTTTCGGGTACCCATGGGTAATATCCGTACCCGTACATCCAACATTATTATCCTAAAATTTACAAGAAAAGTTTTAACTACAACTCTAAACGTACCTATTATATCACGAATTCAACAAAACACAATCATTTTCTTAATACGGTTCAAAGAATATGATTCTAAAACATTCATTAATACATAATATAGAGTATAATATTTTTCAAATTATTATGTTCTAACTCTGATACATCTACTAAGAAATAATTAACTAACATAATTTTGTTGACAAGGGGGAAAGTGAAAAAGTGAAATGAGAATTGAGGGAAATGAATTAGGTTTTGATTAAGGTAGTCACTCAATTGCATTTCTACTATTTATTTCCTCGAGTTATCCTCATCATCATTGATAGATTACAATTTGATCTACATATTTTTGTATATGTGAAGAAATTCTCTTGGTGGGGCGGATATGGGTATGGGTATAGGGCGGGGGAGGATAAAATCATACCCGCCCCATACCCATCAAACTTTTTGCGGGTTTTACCCATATCCGCCCCATACCTGATCAAAGCGGGGATTACCCGCGTTGACTGGGTCGGGGCGGTCGAATACCCGCGACCATGGGTTTGATTGCCATCCCTGTACCTAACGTAATTATAATACCTTAGAGCAAATTAAATGTGAAGTAGAAGGACACAAATCATAAATAAATAAATAAAGAGAAGTAGAATGACACATATAACCTTCCTTCAAATGCGCACAGGCCCTCCTTTTCCAGTCTAACCCATCCTCCCGTGGAATGTCTATAGATTAGTGTGTAGATAGATAGATAGATAGATAGAAGATTATATACTCCGAGTGTATACTCCCTCTTCGTTACAATAATTTTTTTCTTCTTTTCTCTCATCAACTATTCTGTAATTACTAATTATCACCATAAGTCATAACTCTCTTTCTCTTTTCTTGTTTTGTAATAGAAAAAATATCATTATAATAGGGAGAGAATACACAATGGGACCGGGAGTACTTAATAATACCCCGAGCATAACAATTGTACCCATCTCTTGATCTTCTTTGCAAAGATCCGAACTAACAGCGATTTTTTTTCTTTTTCACGGCTGTTTTCTGGTAATTGAGAAATAGAAGAATTCGACAATGCAAGAAACGAAAGCACACACACGAAACACGATTTACGTGGTTCACTAACACAATGGTATGTTAGCTAGTCCACAGGTAGTAGAGAGCCAATTGTCACTATACTTAAGGAGATACAGATTACAGAAAAGTATGAGAAATATTTATAGTATATCTTCTAGGTCTAACCCTAATCCAATACGGTAAAGGAAAAACGGTTACAACCAGGCCCAGATACCGAACCCAAGTAACAGCGAGACCCCGTAACTCCTAATTGTAGAGGCTGATAGTCCGACTCAAGTCATATCAACATTTTTATTATCGTTAAACAAAAATCGAAATGGTGAAGTTACGATTTTGTTTATCTACTGCTGCTTCTTGTTTTAAGTTTTCTCTAGGGAGCTATAACATCTTTTTTATGCCATTTTGATTTTTTACGACAGTGAGTCTCGTGAACGAAAGATGATTTGTCTTTTACTTCCTAAAGTGGAGAAGTTACATCTTCCGGAAAACATCATAGCAATTATTCAAAATTCAAGATACGTCGACAATACTTCTTCTTGCTTCGTAAATACATCGTTCTGGTATCCTATATTGATATTCTCAGTGATCGTGAGGCCAAAAACTGTGTGGGGTTTTTGGCGGTTTGTGATTTGGCGGTGGCGGGTCAATTTAGATTCTCGTTAGTGGGATTTTCCAACTGTTGCTATCAGAGAACTAATAATAGTAAGCGTGCATGAAAAGCAATCAGATAACTAGGAGTCGTCCCCTTCTTTTTCTTAATTTATTATTAATGATTATCATGAAATCCATACCGGCTTTTACATGCACAAATTCCAGTCCGCTTTCTACTCTTCCCATAATTTGCTTCTTAAGAAGAATAAGGGCATGTTTGGAAGTTGAGATTCTCCAAATAGATGCATTTAATCAATTCATGTATTATTATTTGATGTATTGATTCAATGCATGTATTAGGAAAACACCTTGTTTGGAAAGATAATGATTGAGCAAAAAGTAGGGTAGACAATCCCTTGTTAACAATCTCTACTTTTTGTAGAGATTGACAATCATTCATTTTGAGTGATTGTGGGTGGGCCAGGAAAAAGGTAATACATGCATTCTAACTCAAATTGAACCAAAAAAACGACTTAATCTTATCATTACATGTATTGGCTAAATACCTCACTTGAAATCTCAACTTCCAAACGACCCCTAAATCTGAGCAAAATATTCACTATTAATTGTTACTTTGTTACTAGAGTATGAACCGCGCAATAATGCGGGTGACAGGAGAACGTAATCAAAATATACATATTATTGATAGCTTCTAATCGTGCTTTTTATTTTATTAACTATAGCTTTCAGATATTACTTGGGTAGAATTTGTGATATCGCGAAAGTAAAAACTTGTAACACTTGTATATAGGATTGACATATGGACAAGTCCAGGACGGGTATCTTGATGCTCATACCCGTCCTGTGGCAAATCAGGTTCAGGTCGAATAATTTATCATTGGGCACAGGTCAGGGTAGGTCGACTCAATGGGTATGTAATGCATATGTAAATATATTAGAAATATTCAGAATCATAGAAATATGAAAAAGCAGACCAAGAAACCAACCATAATATGATAAATGTAGTTAAATTATTAGAGAAATTGAGGTTTTCACTTGTTTACAATTTTATGATAGCTAAAGTATGTGGTAACAAAGCAAAATCATAAATAATTTGACTAAGATTACATGTAATCTAAGCAAGAAGGGGCGAGAATGGGGAGGGTCAGGAAAGGTCGGGTCGATGAGAGTAACCATCCCGCCCCGTAAGTAATTTGACCAAGATTACATGTAATCTAGGCAAGAACGGGTCGGGAATGAGGCAAACAACCTAATTCTTTTATCATACGTAGTGCTTTATTGGACAAAATAAATATTTTCTAAGTAAAATATCCGAACCCAAGATCGAAATGGTCAAATATTCTTCTCTCTTTGACTGAACGATAGTAAGACGATATCTAGTTTTGACTCTTATCAACAAAATAAAATAGTGATTCATAGTTCAATTATTAATTTTAGATAGTTGGTGAGTCGTGAATAGAACTGTTTATACTTGTGAATTAGAATACATATTAATAATATTTGAGCAGGGTTGGAAGAAGAAAGCAAATAAAGAAAGGGATATGGAAGGCGACTGAAAAATGAACAAAGAAAAAGTAGATAATGAATCACAAAATTGTAGGAGAAGAATTGACCATTTTAATCTTCGATGAGATTCTTACTTCAAAAAAATATGTATGTCATCCATTACCAACGAAATACAATAATGAAAAGCTAATTTTAAAGTATTGAATTGTAGAGAGGTTATTTGAACATGAATTCTACAATGTTTTAAAGCATGTATGCTTTAGTGTTTTTCCTTACAGTACAAACTGAACTTGTACGTTTAATGTACCTATACTTTTTTGGAAAAAATCTTATATGGTACAAACTGGATTTGTACTACTATCTTATGGTATAAACAAACCGAACTTATAATAACATAAAGATAGAAATGCATTTATTATACAAATTGAACATGTAACTTTAATATTATGGTAAAAATTTACTTTGTAACTCGAAACACCAATACTTTAAATTTAAAATAGGGTTAATACCTTACTATGGCCTGAACTATGATCATGTAATCAACTTTGGCCCGTGGTTTGTGAAATTAACATCCTGGCCCGAACTATGCAGCATAGAGACAGAATTGGCCTTGAGCGTGGTTTGACCGTTTGTTTAGACGGTCAACACCGTTGACCGTTAGTCAACTGTCCAGGTCACTGCCATGTCACCAAAAAAATTATTTCTTCATTTTTCTTTTTATTTCTTTACAAAATCGAATAATAAAGAAAAAAAAAACAGAAAACCCAGGCCACCCATCCCCACCTTATCCCCTCAGTTCTTTCATTTTCGATCAAACCCAAATCCCTAACCATTCGCCTTCTTCCTCCTTCTTCCCCGACGAGCCGCCGCCTCCATTCTCTCCGTTTCAAATGCAGCGGCGGCCGGTCGTTTAAAGACGACGCCGTCGCCGTCACACATTTTCATCAGAACCCAGATAACCCATCCTCGCCTTCTTTCATTTTCGATCAAAACCCTAACCATTCGCCTTCTTCCTCCTTCTTCCCCGACAACCCGCCGCCTCCATTCTCTCCGTTTCAAATGCAGCGGCGGCCATAAATCCTACCCAGAACCCTCACCTGTTCCTCGCGCGCCATCCCTTCCCCACCCTCGAACCCCACTGTTCTCTCCCTTCCCCACCCTCGAACCCCACTTTTCTCTCGTCAACAACAAAATAATCCACCATCGAGTTCTGTCTAGACCAAGACCAAGCCTTCCCCAGCCTTCCCCACCCATTACGCTCTGTCCATTTCTTTGTAGGCCAACCCTTCCCCACCCATCGCTATTTTCTACCAAAGGCGAAGAAAGTGAGGTTCCAGGGACAACTCTAGCAAGGGACCACTTCGAGGACCACTTCGACAAAATCTTGTTATTCAGCTAAGGTAAGCAATCACTATCCCTCGTTCCTATATTCTGAATACGTCCAAGAAATTCGTTTTGGTCATATGTGGATTGATGCATAGTGGACATTAAACAATAATAGTTGATTTGTCTTTGTCGGCTTAGTGAATTTAGCGATTTGTCTTTGTCGGCTTAGTGAAGTTTGCTTAGAAAAGTGTGTTTTCGATTTGTTTATGTGCAGAATGGAAGACCCGATTGATCTCATTTTATGCCATGGAGGATTTATGGATATGACAGGGGCTGTTCCAAAGTACGTTGGAGGTGATGAAGCTGTGGTGAACATGGTTGTCGATGTATTGTCCTATTTCGAGTTAACAAAGACTCTAATTGAAGATTTAGAGTATGTCTCCGTGGAAAGGCTTTGGTACTTGACTCCGGGTAAAAGTATGGCCACTGGATTGCACGAAATTCATTCAGACGCGGAGGTTATGAATGGATTACTCCCATGTGTAGGTAAAGGACAGGTGAGGGTCTACTTTGAAGCCACTAAAGACTTTGGTGATGATGGATTTATGGGTGACAACTACGGCCATGAGCATGATGGTTCAGACGAGGATGGTGAAAACTCGGATGTACCTGAATTTGTGCGAGTAGAGGAAGAGGATGATGCCCAAACATCTGATGAAGAGTATCATGAAATCAGGCAGAAGGTTCGAAACAGGAGGCAGAATTATAGAGCTCAGATTCAAGAGTCGGGTGAGGAGGTGGATCAAGTGGTATTGGAGGAGGATGAAGAGCAGAATGTGGGTAGTGAGAATCCGGGGCAGAATGTGAGTGGAAGTGGGGGAGGCAATCAACCATCTGAAGCTGGTGAAGATGATGCAACTAGTAAGGGATCAATGGAAACTGAGTATAGGGGATCAGAGGAGTCTGCTCATGTTAGAGGCAACATTGGTGAACAAGATAATGTCGCCAAGTTCGACAAAACCTTGCTTTATGATCCAAAGTGCGATCATAAAGCATTGAAGTTCGTCACTTGTATGCGCTTTAAATCCCCTGAGCAGTTTAAGGCAGCTGTAATGAGGCAATCAATTGAGATTGATGCTGATATTAGATGGGTAAGGAGCAGTGACTTTAGGAAGGAGGCTGTGTGTGCGCAAAGGAAAGAATATAGTTGTAAGTGGAGGGTATATGCAAGTTGGTTTCGCAAGCACGAAGCATTTATGGTTAAAGGAGTTGGACCAGCTCACATTTGCCCTCGTTCACTTCACATTCGGGCAGCAGGTCAGAGGTGGATAGCAGAAGAATTTCTTGAGACATTTAGGGCAAATCAGGGTTGGGATGTAGGCCTAATAGCTGCTGAAATTAAGCGGAAGTACAATTTGGTTGTGTCAAACCAAACTTGCTACCGAGCTAGGCTAGAAGCGCGTCGCATGCTATATGGATCATTGGAAGAAGATTTTAATCAAATTAGATCATATATAGGACATCTTTTGAAAGTTGATCCGCAAGGTTCGTTCCTTCTCGAGGTGGATGTAGATCCGGGTTGTGACAAGGTGTTCTTCAAGAGGCTCTATATTGGCTTCTCCAGTTTGAGCAAAGGATTCCTGGCAGGATGTAGACCCTTCTTCTGCCTCGATGGTTGTTTCTTAAAGGGGGAGGTTCAAGGAATGCTTCTATCTGCAGTTGGTAAGGATGGGAACAACCACATGTTCCCAATTGCGTGGGCAATAGTGGAGTTAGAGAACAAATCCTCTTGGATTTGGTTCATAAGCGCATTGCAAGACCAACTTGGGACAGCGGACGGATGTGGGTATACTATTGTCTCAGACCAACAGAAGGTAACTACTTTATTGATTATGATTACTACCATACCTAAATTTAAATCACATGGTTTACTAACTTTTTCAATTGAACACAGGGGCTTGTGGAGGCTTTACATACCTGCTTGCCAAATGCAGAACACCGGAAATGTGCTCGGCATGTTCATGCTCACTTCCGGGAGAAGCACATGACGGCAGCAACTACTGATTTGTTTTGGGAAGCTGTCTACTCTCTCAATAACGCTTATTGGACGGATGCCATGGTTCGAATGAAAGGCCTTGGTGGGACTGAGTATGCTGATTTTATGGCTCGGGTAATCTTTCTTTGCTTATTATGTTTGATGGCTTGTATTCAACTGTTTGCATAATCTAATATGCAATTCACTATAAAGGAATCAGAGCACTTTTGTCGTGTATTCATGAAGACATTCTCCAAGAGTGACTCTGTGGAGAGCAACATATGTGAGTCATTCAATAACTGGATATTGCGATTCAGGTCTCTCAGACCGATTGCAATGTTGGAGGGAATTCGAGTTTCTGTTATGACTCGACTAGTGAAGAACCGAAGGAAGATGTTGCGATGGAAGGACACTTTCCCACCGGTGGTCAGAGGGAAACTGGAGAAGTCAAAGCATGAATCGAGGATGTGTACTAGTCATCCTTCATCTGAGACGATGCATGAGGTTGCTGCCGAGAACAAGGCCTTCGTGGTTGACTTGAAGAACCGGACTTGTACGTGCGGTTGGTGGGCACTAAATGGTATTCCTTGTAGTCATGCTTTTTCATCCATCAGAAGCATGCGAGGACAACCGGATCTTTATGTTGATGCTTTCTTCAAGATGGAGTTTGTGAAAATGGCATACAAGTTTCCCATTCCAGCATCGGAAGGCCGACAAGCATGGATGCCGGTGTTTGGGAACAAGGTATACCCTCCTCGGATTAGGCGCATGCCTAGTCGTCCAAAGACTAAACGTCGAAGGGAGGCTTGGGAGGTCCGAAGCAAGCAAGCTAAAAATGGAATTGGGGAGGTTGCTAGTAGGGAGAACCTCTCGGTTCATTGTGGGAATTGTGGTGGAGAAGGCCACAATTCGAGGACATGTAAGAATGAGCCTGCTGCCCCGAAGACTGCAGCTCCTAAGAAGAAGAAGCAAGCACGCCCGACTCCGGCAGCACCTGTTCCTCAATCAAATCAAGACGCTGGAAGGGAGAATCAGGTAACTCGAAGAGGATCCATCACATGGTTTGTTAGTGTAACATTTTATTCAACTGTTTATTAATGTAACATTTTACAGCAGCCACGAGAAAAGAAGAAGGGTCGTTGCAGCAAGTGTAGATCAGAGCACCATAATGCAAGACGCTGTCCACTACTTGTAGGGATTCAGGTAACCATCTTTTAACTATGAATGAATGAATGAATGAGTGAGTGAATGAATGAATGAATGAATGAATGATAGAATGAAATCACTGAATGTGTATGAACGTGTAGGCCCCCCATGTTGGTTCGTGTAGTAAAAGGGTAACTGATCGTGAAATGAGAAGGGCGATGCAAGGTATTGGAACCTACATTGACATGGACACTGGAAACATGTATGCAAGGGTATGTAACAGAGTTTTCTAGATTAATGACAGAGTATTGTTTTTTGTGAACTCTATTCCTAACTTGAAGATCCTACTATTTTGCAGCTTAGCCACAGAGTGCCACCATCTGGTGGTGTACGAGCAACAGAACCGGACCTGCCTCCTGTCAATACCACACAGCCTCCCACTACTCAATCAGACTCGCCTTAGGAAGTCAGAAGATGCTATGTTAGGAAGTAGATAAGACTCCTGTTTTGTGCGTGATATGTGCATGTTACGGATCACTGTGATTCGTTGGAGTGTAGGATTGTAAAGTAGGTCCAAAGTTAGGATTCCCCCTTTTGTAAATGGTATGGAAATGAACCTTAAACTAAGGCATACCTTGTCCTAAACTAAGGTTGTGCCCCTTTTGTAAATGGTCTGGAAATGAACCTTGTCCTAAACTTAGGTATTGCCCCTTTTGTAAATGTTCCGGACGTGTTGGAATGATCAAACAGATTATGTTTATGAATGAATGAAGTTGTATATGTTTGTCCCAGTTATGCTTCAATGAAAGAACAAGCTTACAATTGGAAGGAAATAAGGTAGCAGTTCTTTGATTTCATAGGAAATTACACAAATTAGACAACAAGCTTACAATTGGACAATCACCAAAACAATAAGAAACATAACTACAACGATTATACAGGCTGTTAGCCGATTTTGTAGCGCACAAATCGCATTTCGCATACTTTGCAATTCACCAAAACTAGCTGAATTGATCTCGGTCACCTTCGTCAAGTCTTCAAGCATAGCCAACTTCTCCTGTTTCCTTTTCTTTGCCTTCTCTTCTGCCCTACGAAGTTGTCCTTCAAATGCCTCCAATGTCGACTTTAGCCGCTCATTCTCTTCCATAAGTCCACCAAGCATAAAGTCACTCTCTGTGACTGCATCAACCCAGCGAAAAAACCGACAGTTCTTCTCTTCATCCTTCCAAAACGTGCAAGAATAAAACAATCTTCCAGGATTGTCATCTGTTCGAGAAGTGTTGACAACGCAGGGGGCTCGGTGGAAGTTGCATCTTATGGGCTTCGTGCTTGACGAACCAGAAGAGGATGAAGCTTTGGTGGCAATTTTCCCAACTCGCCTGGACATTATTGCACAGAGGTGAAGAGAGCTCGAGATGGGTCGGGTAGAAAAGGAAGAAGAGATCGCGAAAGGGGTCTCGAGCCGTTTTTCGATAGAAAGGAAGAAGGGAGCTCGATTTCGTTTAGGGTATGGAGGCGGTGGGTCGTCGGGGAAGAAGGGAGCTGTTTCGGATATGGAGGCGGCGGGGCGGGTCGTCGGGGAAGAAGGGATTTGTTTTCGTTCGGGCTATGGAGGCGGCGGCTCGTCGGGGAAGAAGGAGGAAGAAGATGGAAGATAGGGTTTTGGGTTTGACCGAAAATGAAAGAAGGTTAGGGGATAAGGTGGGGATGGGTGGCCTGGGTTTTCTGTTTTTTTTTTCTTTATTATTCGATTTTGTAAAGGAAATAAAAAGAAAAATGAAGAAATAATTTTTTTTGGTGACATGGCAGTGACCTGGACAGTTGACTAACGGTCAACGGTGTTGACCGTCCAAACAAACGGTCAAACCACGCTCAAGGCCAATTCTGTCTCTATGCTGCATAGTTCGGGCCAGGATGTTAATTTCACAAACCACGGGCCAAAGTTGATTACATGGTCATAGTTCAGGCCATAGTAAGGTATTAACCCTTTAAAATATAGTAAAATGACTCTTGTAATAAAATATAAAAAGTAACTCACAATTAAAATAAAAAACAGGGGATGAAAAGTAACTCACAATAAGAAAAAACAGGGACCAAATTGCACTAATGAGATTATATTAGGTTAACTCACAATAAAAAAATCAGGACCCAAATTTCACTGATGAGATTATATTAGGTTAATATTCTTACTTCAACAGTACAGCTGATTTAGCTTTATATTAATTAATGTGAAGTTTCCAATCATCTCCAAAACTGAAGTTTTGGTGATTCCATCAAAATCTGAATCATAGGAAAAAAGAATTGACATATTGTTATTGTTTTTTATAATATAAGAGCTGATTTAATTTGACCAAGTGGCTGTGTGTTCATATCTTCAGGACTACTAATGTTAAATATTGATTTAATAAGCACGAGGTATGGTGAACATGTGAAAAATTGAAGCCCTGAAGTTGAATTTGATTTAAGGGGCATGTAATGCAAGAGTGGTATAGAATTCACAATTAACTTTCTCTCAACAATTCAAGTTGAATTTGAACAAATACTTCATGACTTCCGATCCAAGAAGAACTAGTTGAACATAGAAAATTTAAATGTCGCTTCTATAAATTTTTTACAGATGAACTCAAGATAAGTACACAGTTTTGTGGATGCATGACCACCCAAAAATCGTTATTATTCTTTTTTTATAAGGTGAATGTTTACATCAAAGTTTAGGTCTAATCCTTGAGATATCAAAGCTTAGGCCTAATCATTGAGATTGTGTGGATATCACTGTTTTCTTCTTTTTAAGGAAATATTGTTTACGGGCATCCTAAGAATTTATCTGTCGTCCCCTTGGGTGGAGTCTGAAATATGCGGTGTGGTGTGGCCGGCCGTGCATGGGATGATTGGTGTCTTCACTTGTTTGCTCCACCTTCCGCACCACATCAATAATTTTGATTTGTGGAATTGAGAGGCAATAATTGCACTACCACTGCCACTGGAAGACGACGAGGAATTGGAAACTCTGAAATGGCTACCTTAGATGCTTTCTAGTGAACAAAACTTGGCAAGAAACCGAAGGATATCCAATTATCCATGAAGTATTGAGGTGTGGAAAAAGAAGCCCACCTGAGTCATCACTCCGGTTAATTCGACTTGCAAACCGATCACAACTTGAATGGACTAACAGTTATTCACCCGAAATTCGATTGGCCTGAACTCGACTAACTTGTGATCGGCCAGGTCCACTTAAATAATAACTATGTTATATAATATATAGTCATTCAAAATGAAGTTTATTTTTTGTTCTAAACCCAAGTAAAATCATTTTTTGTTATTGTAAAGAAAGGTTCAAAATACGAAATTGACTTGATATTATGTATTTTTAATAAAATTACCGAAAAACAAGAAGTTCACTTGAACGTTAAGTTCTTTAACAAAATTACAAGAAAATAAATAGGAAATATAAAATCAACATAGTGCCAATGTTGATAATGAATAATCAACAATTGAAAAAGGGCAAAGGATCCGGATTTTTGAAGTTCTAAATAGAGAGTGACGAAGGACAACCCTTGGGCAAGGGTTGGAGTGACCTGAAGACCTCGGAGCTCGATTCCTCATTCTCGGAGTACCGATTAGCCGCCAGGAGCAGATTTTCATTGTCCACATGATGATTTCTCCTCCTAGCATGATGTTTCCACTTCTCTCCATGGAGTAAACACCCCTTTCATCTGGGTACGAAGAACCCTAGTTTTGTATGCTAACAATGGTTGTATGAACCCCGTTTGCGAATGATTGATTTGATATATTCAATTGAGGCATTAATCAGAATTGCATGAGTCTTGATCAAACCTGTGTGATTCCTGCTTTAACCTAGAACGATAGTCTCTCCATAGGTTAAAATAGAAACCTTAAATTGGAAGTGGTGAATCAACTGTTTTAGTCGAGAAGTCGGCTCACTGCTCTGTACTGGAATTAATGCCAATAGAGGGAGTTTGGTGTATTAGTGCCTTGGTAGTTTATGCCGGTGGAGGTTAGTCGCCCACTGGGTATTCGAACCAAGAGGGTATGGTCTTCTTTAGTCGAGCTTCCAGACTTGTCAAGAACTTTTCGCAATGTATCTTTCAATCTGAACAAATTGGGAATATATAATCCGAACTAGCTGCATACTAGAGGGAAACATACCTGGATGACCGTTAACATACTTGGAAAACCGGAACATTTCTTGCATTTGTTTATTTTGCAATTGAACCACTCACTACACTTAGTTTGCTAGATAATAGAAGTTTACGAAGTAGGCAGTAGATCTAGATAGGGATGGCAACAAAACCCGAACCCATGGGTACCCACCCGACCCAACCCGGTCAACGCGGGTAAAATCCGTGTTGACGGGTTTTGGGCCGGGTTTGGGTTTAAACCCGTTCACTATTCACCGGGTTGGGTTGGGTTGGGTTTGGGTTTAGGTAAACCCGACCCATGGGTACCCGCCCACACCCATAAAATTAATTTTCTCGGCATATTTAATATTATAAACAACTAATCTTATTTATGTTTGTGGAGACAAGTCTAATTTTTTCTTTCTAGTTATGTAGAATGAAGTTGATGTTTTTGAGTGGAGAGTGAAAAACTTAATTGAAAGGAAGAAGCTTTCGATTAATCATGTTATTTATGGATAATTTGTGATTTGCTTCAATTTTCTTGAGTTTTCTAGATTGGTGTTGAACAATTTGTGTAGTTAATTTGTGATTTGCTTGAATTTTCTAGAATGGTATTTTATATATGGATAATTTGTATTGAGAGATTAATATTTGACTTTAATTTTGATAGGAATTTGTTATTGTGAATTTTTTACGACAAAAACCCGTGGGTACCCATGAACCCGCGGATACCCAGCGGGTTGGTTTGGGTTTTACCCCGGGTTTTTTTCACGGATAAACCCATGGGTTTGGGTTTGGCAAAACCCGACCCAACCCGACCCATTGCCATCCCTAGATCTAGACCCTGAGTTGATAAATTAATATGAAACACTATTCTACATTTCCTTCCTACAATTAACACTTGGTTGTAGTTTGGTGTTGTTGTCATAGTGAGTCAGTCATTCAAATCCTTGTGAATTTTTTTAAACATCTCACCAATTTATGAGTGATTTTATCATTTTGCGAGTGATATATAAAATGGAATGGATCTAACGGGTCGACAAACTAACCCACCCATTCCGACCCAAAATATCATGGGTTATCGAGTTCGAGTCATTCGGGTTTCGGGTTATAAACACTTCTATTTTTAGGGCGGTTTTTGGTCGGGTCAACTAGTCGGGTTGTAATTTGGCAGGTCTACCACGATTGCATTTATTTATTCGACATAACTTTTGCAACACCAAGTAATACAATTGTGTGACCATAAAAATTATATGGTCAAATTAACCTTCTTCATAGGAATGGCAACGGGGCATGAATAGAGCAGATAGTGTCCTGCGCTGTCTCCTCGAATTCTTGATCCGATCCGATCCGTCCCGCGCACCCCCGACGGGTCGTCAATTTTTGCCCTAAACAATCCGCCCCGCTCCATCCTTAGAACTTAGAAGGGAGGATTAGAGACTCTTACATGCGAATGAGTGACTGGGACAACTGAGAGGTCGACGGCAAGACAGATATGAGGAAGGCCCAACGGTATGAACAACCGGAAGTTGACGACGAAGGCTATGGTGGTGATGGCGATGACGAGTTCAACCCGGCAAGAGAGAGGCGTGACCGCTGCAGATCTCTTGACGGAGAAGATGGGACACAAATGACGATGACAGTGGATCTGAGTGGTCGACATCGACTGTTGCTCCCCTATTCGCGATCAGCGGGAGAGTCCTGTGAACATCATGATGTTCTAACACGGATAAGAGTGCTATGGCCGTGAAATGAAGAGATAAAATAATAGTCGAGGATTGTGTTTGCGGTGAAGCCTTTTATCGATTGGGGTTATGGAATTAATTTGGGATATTTAATTGGGATGTGGTTTGGCAACTGGAAAAAATTAGCGGGGATTGAAAATTGGGAGAGGAGGAATGATTTCGATGAATGCATAAGGGATGGCATGCAGGGTCTGAGAATTTGGGTCTCTTTAGGAAATGGATATCTAGATGCCGTCTGTCTCTCTCTTTAGCTTTGCAGGGTATCAGACAACGGAGCGGAGCAAATCCGTGCAGGGCAAAGCAGAAGGCAAAATCCATGTCCACTATGTTTTACTAGCTGATCGGATCAAGATCCGCTCCGTCCAAAGGTGGATCCAATTTTATCCACCCCATTACAGGTCGGATCTAATAAAATCCACCGGATCGGATCTGGTTTGCCATCCCTATTTCTCCATACCAATATCCACGACGGTCTAGATGCTTATTTGAGTCCATTGATAGAGAGCCCAATGGAACAATCCACGGACACATTCTATTGCGTTATGGAAACTCATTCGTTCTGGTAAATGGCAGTAAGCATTGTATGAGCCCATGAACTGTTGTTTCGGGCTCGTAGCTGGTAGAACGGAGTAGGCCCAACCCAAACCTCTCTTCTATTCTTCCCAAATTTTATTCAGTGGAAACTGCAAAGGAAAATAAATTCGAAAAAGAAAAATTCACTCTCCCACTGATCTATGGACTCCCTCTAATCAATCAATCAAATATTAAACCCCACTCTCTCTCCCCCGATTCTTCTTCCCCAATCTTCTCCGCCGCTTCCTCTCCCCCACTTCCCGACTACGCCGCCACCGCTGCCCCACATCTACACCCCCGCCGTGAGCAGGTGGCGCGTTCCGCCCCCGCGAGTCACCTCAACTCATCCTCATCTACTCTAAACCCTCCCCTCAGCAATGGCGGCCACTCCCGTCCCTGAATCCGCCGACGGCCCCGTCCTCAGCCTAATCAACAAGCGCCTGCGCGCCCTCCGCAAGAAATACAACCGAATCATCCAGATGGAAGAGTCCGTGGCCCAGGGCAAGGCACTCAACAACGAACAAACGGAAACCCTCCGCTCCAAACCTTCCGTCTCCGCCGCAATCGACGAACTCGAGAAGCTCCGCCAGCCTCTCTCCGTCGCCGTATCCGAGGAAATCGAGCTCGCAATCGAGCGGCATCGCACCGAGTCTCAACCCGCCGCTGCTGCTGTTGTGGCCGCCGCGGTGGAAGAGGAGAAGATTGGCGAGGCCGAGGGCAAAGAAGAAGAAGTGGAGGGGAGTCAGCCCGAAAATTTCGATGCCATGGTCGGGGATCTCTTGAATTTGTTGTACTTCGGCGCCCTGTTCGATGTGAAGTCGCAGAACGATTTCACGGCGACGATGTTGAGCCGGACCCACGAGAGGGGTTGCTGCTTGACCTACGATTACGTGACGGACGATGCTACCGATCTGCTGAGCGAGAGAGATTTGGACATGATTTCTACTCTCAGTGGGCTGCTAATGTCCCGCCCTGTGGATTCGAGCTTGTCCCACAAGAATGCTCTGCAGCGGTGCGTTGAGCACGCCAAGTTGTGGCTGGCCAATGCCGATTGTCCAGTCGATAGCAATGCCGACATTTCCTGTAATTACTTCTTCGTCTGCCCTTATATTTCTCCCCTTGCCTTGTCTATTTGGCTTCAATGTCTTTGAACTTTGGTGGGACTTTTGTGTGCTGTAGATGCAGGATTGAGGGAGAGACTCAACAAGATTATGGCTTCCGACTATTTCACCACATCCCCTGAAAGGAAAGCTTCCATGGAGGTTGCTGCTGCCGCCGCAGCTGCTGGTAATTACGCCCATTTCCAAGTACCAGTGCACGGGGTGCCCATTGCAGTTCCTGTTCAGGTTGAGAGCCACTCTGTGGAGTACCAGCCTCAGGTACTATATCTTGTTTTCCTTGTCGGTCGAATGCAAATATATGGATGCTTGTGGTTAATTTTGTTGCAATGCGACCTCTTAAAATTATCAATCATAGTATAACCGTTGCTTACCACCAAGTGTTATTAGCAACACGTAAGGCTATTTAATTATTCATTGTCTGGGAAAGTAGGGTTCATCTGTATTTGTCTATTTGATATGAGATTTTCTAGCGGTTTCATTGGGTTTGCTCCTTGATTATAGCAATAGAATGTGTGGATTTTTTTCGTAGGTTGTCAACCATGTCCTGTTGTGAGTGCATAGAGATTGGAAGTTATCCGTGTTGCTTGGTTTCATATTGGTTCCGCAATTATATGCTGGAAAGTATTCAGTTTGTAATGTTGTCTTGTTAAAAGACTTTTCAGTTTACAGGTACTGTAGTATATTATGTAGAAGTCTACCATTAAAAACAGGGTTGTGGTGGTTATGTGGAAGGCAGTGTTTGTGCTTACTCGGTTGCGGTATTTATGGATGACTGATGACTCCATTAACATGTGAGGAGTATCTGACTGATCGGTGATCAATTGTCGCTGTCTATGGATTCTTCTTTTCGTCTCCATTGTACATTGCTGGTGCTATGTGCTATGTTCATAGAATTCTTATCTTCAATGCGTACATTCCTCTTAAGTGAGTAGATTAGTATATGCATGTTCCCTTAGGGCGATCCTAATAAATCCGCATAGAAAGAAATATATTAAGCTCATTTGGGTTGCTAAATGCTTCCTCCTTTAGGTGCTACGGAGTTGGTTAAGTTGGTTTTGTTATCATATTGAATTGAAGGTATTCATATTTCAAGTGGGTTTGAGTTGTATGCTGGTTGTTACCAGCTATTTGGTTACTTACATTTTGAAGAGGTCATCCTCAGGCCTAACGTTTGCTGGATGGTTCTTGTGGTGCATCTGGTTGAATCTGACTTTGTGATACTACTAGTTAAAGTCATCTGTTGCGGGCAAGGCTACATCCTTAAGTTCACCTTTGGGTATTCATTTGTTGCTTTTCTTCAGTGTGGATTCATTTACAAAATGGAGCCGAGGTCAGCTAGCAGAATCAGGCTACATTTAATTAATAAGAGTTAGATGTGAAGCCTACTAATATATTGCCTGGTCCAATCCCTCTTTAAAGTTGTAGCGTAACAAAGCAACAGAGTTGAGATAAGAAGTCTTTCCCGCTTGTTAGATTTTTTGCCCCTTAGGTATGCCTTATGCCTGTTAGGAAGTGCTGGAAACCATTCGCTTATTATCTCCATTGTTTTTTTTTTTTTTATGTCCATAGGAGTTGAGGTTTTCAACCAGTTTCCAGAATAAATCTTAGTAAACTGTCTTGTCCCATCAGACACCCTTTTGTATATCCACACCTAGTGTTAAATTTCTGGAGAGAACACCAATGCATTTCTTGTTCTAATGCATTTGTGACGAGTACAATTATGGAGTCACTGAAGGTCCATTTTGCATGAACTCTCAAGAACAATGACCTTTGTGCAGCATGAAGATGCAGCAATTTCGCAAGGACAAGATGTTGGCGATGATCAGTCAAATCCCACTGAGGAATTTCAAAAGGTGCATTGACCCTGAACACATTATTCATTTCTCATTTTCTTTCAATTATTAGTTTCTCAGATGATTCATTGGGCGCTTTATCTTATCCCCCCTTCACAGGATGATCCCCAATTTGAAAACCCTGAAGAAATTGTCTATGGCGAGCAAGAAGAAACAAAACCTTCACAGGACTTCGAGCATAATAATCAGCAAGACACAGAATCTAGGGAGCAACAATATGGCAACCGGAGGAATTACCAGCACCAAAGAGGTGGTAGCCGTGGTGGCGGCGGCGGTCGCAGGGGTTATCCCAATGGCCGTGGTGGCCGAGGAAGTGGCAGGGGAGGCGGTGGCTACCAAAATGGTAGGAGCAGCAACCAATACTATGACCAGCCAGGGAACTATTACCCAAGGAACTACCACAACAACCGAGGAGGAAGGGGCGGCAGTAGAGGTGGTGGCAACGCTGGCCAGCCTTACAACAACGACGTGGGGGTGGCCTCATGATGATAATATTGCTGAGCAAGTGAGCGATGGCTTATCTCTTTGGGTATCATATTTTGTTGGTGGGTGCTGAAAAACTCCATCTAGTATCCTTTTCCAGTTTTTGTTGTTGTTTGGCTCTGCTGCAGCTCTGAAACTTGTTTTGAAACATGGGTTCATTTTCTAATGTCGACGAATCTCACTCGAGCCCATCAAAGGACACCCTAGCTCCTCTGTTTTTGTAGTTCAGACTTTTGGGCAAAAATCATCATCCATTCCGGGAAAACTTCATGGAAGAAAGGTATTTTTGATCGGTCATTACTTTTGTTGTTTGGTTCCTTTGATTCTATTGAGAACCATGCCTCCAAAACCCATAAGAAAAAGGTGATGCCAAAGCAACATAATGAAGAGCCTCTTTTGATACTGTTACTTCTGGGTTCTGGTACACTGCACAAGCCATCAGAAAGAAAAGTTACAATGTGGTGTCCAGTAGATCTCCACTCACTGTGGAAAAAGCTAAATCACCCTTTCGAAGCAATGTCACAAGAGAATCTCAACTATTTGACGGAAAGAAACCCATTTCCAGAACGCATACACTGCTCCAAGCGAGTGACTCCTGCTTTCCTTACGAGAATCTGTCTCCAAATATGTCAACAACGCAGTTTTCCCAGAGAAAGTAACATTTGGTTTCCATCCACAGCAGAGGCAGCCATCTCATCAAGTTTTCTAGGCCACTGGAAGTCATGCCTCGTTACCTCCAGGGGAAGCAAAGCAACAAACTAGTGTGGAAGCACAAAACAGAACTCATATCATTAAGCAGTTAATCTGTTCATGACTTTAAAGTTTTGACCGTCGGACTTCTTTTTCTTTTGTGAAGGTGGTGTAGACGTGGAGTTCACAGCCTTTTCTGGTGCAAACCTCACTCATAATTCGTACAATTCACTATACGTCTACAATGACACGTGACTTTTGATCGTAGGTAGTAAATCATACGTAGCTTACAAGGTCAACACTCAACTTAGAGAACCAGATCACATCAATGAGGTGCATATCTTGTATGGACAATCTGACTTATCTCTATCGATCATAAGTTCCTAACTCAATACGAGAATCACAATATTTTGGGCCGAAACTCTTTGTAGCTTTATTTGGACTTTAAAGCGGATCTCTACCTATGTTTGACAAAGAGAGTTTAACTGTTTTCTATTTTATACGTAGCATGCCAATTTTTGAACTTTTTGTAGCACAAGTGGGTTTATTTTAATTTGTACAATTTATGCACCTTAGCACTCGCATAAGAGCTTCGTTTAACTCATTTTTCTCGATCCGTATGGAGTGGCAATGCAATAAAGGAGTGGATGAAGCTTCACCCGTAGCCTCAAAGCCAAGGTTGTCAACCAGCGGGTTGACCCAGACCCGGTGGAGCTAGTGGGTCAAGGGTTAATGGGTCACCCGGTTTAGCCCGGAAAATATGGAAATAGTCATTATATTGTACTTATCCTGATAAATTATATCAAATCTCATCTAACATATGAGTTATAACATATAATATTCCACCAAAATAACATGTCGTACTTAGATCCAACATATATTGAAAATTTACACACACTTATATAACATATATATTCAAATGTTTAACTTAGAATTCCAAAGATAGAGTAAGGCGAAAAGAAAAATCGGAAAAGAAACGCATTTCGCAAATCAAAGAAAACGACACAATTTGACCTCCAACCAGATATCTTGTAACGGTCGACCCGGCGGGTGCGTGCGGCTCGTATTTCTCACCGGGTCAGGGTTAAAGTGAGTCAACCCGCGGGTTGACAACCTTGCTCAAAGCACAATTCTCAAATGACAACTTTACTCGCCGAGGAATTGTACTAGTTAAGCAAAATCGTACTGTCGCGGGCCAATGCTCGATTGAACCGTTCATATTTCCTCTGTGAAATGAGTGATTGTCTCAAAGTTGCTTCACCCTATACTTTATTTGTGAAGGCAACATCTTTTATATTGCTTTGTCAGGTAGGATTTTCGAATGTATAAAGAACCAGTTCGACCCCATTAAGCTTTTAAGAGCCAAAGACTCGTTCGGAGGAGTTTAAGAACTCACAAAGGATAGTGATAAGCACGGTATGTGTTTCCAAAAATCTCGAATGGTCTTTAGTCTCATGATGAGGATATCCTTCATAGCAACTACACTAGTTTTGAAATTGCTTTGGGGAACATGCATTATTCAAAAAATTTGAATTTTGTTTTGCTTAATGTACACACAATCGTCTGGATGATGATAGACTGACGGGGCGGTGGGTGCAAGAGATCTTGTTCTCGATGGCGGGAAGGACTTCACCGTCTAACTACGGAGGAGAAAATACCGCTACGGTACGGATCCGGAGTTGAAGGCAGGAGTGGACATTGGCTCTTCTTTCGACGGAAATAGTGACTAATCGTGTAGACGTCGGGATGATGTTGGAGACGCCAACATTGGGTTGACTATTGGCAATGGCTACTGTGAAAGTAGCTTGAGGGGAACTAAAATGAGAGGAAGTAATATCCTACACCATCATACAATAATGATATATTATATCCCAAAAAATTATTAAAAAAATCTATCTGAACGAAAAAGTATACTAAATTGAATCTAATGTAAAACTATCGATGAAGATATATATTATATCTACCTAAGGAATAATAAAGTAAGCCATGTTTCTTAGAGACCTCTCTCGATAGAACCACTCTATGATAAAAAACCATTTCGTCAAACAATTGTATCATATGAGTTTTAACTTAAAATTTTAAGTGCTTATAATTAGCTATTTCAACTCATAAATGAATTAATTACACCATTTGGTATAAAAAAATTATAAACTTGAGTTTTAGCTACTCAGTACTTCATATTCACATGTAGATAGCTACTTCAAAGAGTTCGAATTGAGTTTGTTGAACTTTACCTAACAAAACTATGATATCAATGGCAAGATATGATGCTTTTTTCGAGAAATTGTGAGAATATGTTGGAGACATCAGACCTAACATGGATACCGTTGAATTTAAGTAATAAGCAACATTCATAGTCAATAGATTATACATGAAAAAAATATTCATCATTCCCATAAGTTGGTAGGAAGCAGTGAATAATTAGGAATGGAAAGCTATAAACATAGTTGATTTAACAAATAACTGCAAAAAATATTGGAAAAAGAAAAAATGCTTAGAGTGTAGGCATGCGAGTGTTACATTAAACCCTCAAACAGAAAGCAAGTAATCATTAATAGTTAGTTGTGGATATTGAAATAGTTTACTAAGCTGAATACTATATACTGGTGATTAATAATTGGACAATAGCTTGAACATTGCATCATGTTGATAAAAATTGTTTCGTTAATTACAATGCTGAAATAAGGGGTTGTATATGGAAGTCTTGATTGTTTTTTTTAGATTGTTAAAATAAATACATTTTTCATAATACAATACATATGTTTTTATTTTTGTTCATACACAATCATGAATTATTTGCTTGCTTTGACTATACTATCACTCAAATTGGATGATTAAACAAATTGGAATTTTAGCATAGACTGTCGAGATAATTGGTATCAGTGTTTGTCATGTTTAGTTTTCTTGAAATGTATGATACCAATGTTCTTATGTCGTCATTGAACACTTCAATTCAATGCAATATTCCAACCAATGATAATTGTGTTGAGATTTTAAGATTATCCTTCATTTATAAGTTAGAAAAAATTCTAAATTAATTGTTAAAATATGAAAATAGAATTATCAAACACCACAAAATACTTACAGGAGACTTAGCGGGCTAACTAACCGTGATAGAGAAGTATTCTGTTTTTCATAATTTTAACTTCCTCTATGATTTTATTAATAAAGTACAACAAATGTGTCTAGTCTAATTGGTTACAATTATTGTCTTTAATGGATGAGACCATGATTCAAATCCTAACATTGATATATTTTCATATGGAATAAAAAAATTGATTGTGTAGACGAAAATACCATTTCTACTTTCACTATCGTTGTAGGAAATTTGAAAATGAGCAAATCAAATTCATTAAAATGTATTATAAGAAGTGTAGAGAAGCTCGTAAATCATGCTTTACGGGACTCACAACCCGCAAACTTTCACTTTTCAAAAGGCCTATCTGAAAAGCATCTCAACATTTGCCGACATTTGGGCACGTTTATCGCATTCCAATCATCCCTGAAATCAAAGATATGACAATTGACAACAGTTTATCTCAACATCCTTGCAAAATGATATGAAAAAAAAAGCAGGCTTATCATGATTATGGGGTGAATTAGTGCCTGCCTGCTGGACAGGGACGTTGATGATTATTGTTCCTCTTCTTTCTTGTACTAATTTATAGAATATATGTTTTATCGGCCAGTGCATGGGTATGATTCTTTCCCCATCTAGCTAGTTGTTCCACTTCCACATACTATGGAATCCTCGTACAGAGAAGAACATTTGGATGTTCATCACGACGTAGAGGTCCATCATCTTCTCCTAATTGTTAACCTTCTCGAATTTGGTTTCTAGCTAGTTGTTCCACTTGCACGTACTTTCGAATCCTTGTAAAGTGTTGGTTTTAGCCGTTGTAACTACAAGTGCGGAAAGAACTTTTTTCATTTTTCAACTTAACTCAGTTTAATTAAACCCCAGAGTGGAATAGGGTAGCTACCTATACTATTCACGGAATATTTAGTGATGGCAATAATGGAAGGCGGGTAACTCAATACCATATCCGTCTCACACCAAGCACGGGTTAGGTTGGGTAATATCCGACGGTACGGGTTTAATTTGTTATTCCTAGAATTATTACTTGATGCGTACATTAAAAATGACATTGTTAGTAGAATAGACAATAAATGTATTTACAATTTTTTTCTCAAAATATAAAAACATGTTGTAGTTGTTTACGTAAACAAAACTTGTATGAATTAGTCGCTTCTTTTCTTATGTTTAAGTATTTTCTTTTATATAAAACTACACCAATTGTTCGATTTTCTCGCTCATAACTGACTATGAACATAAATTCCTAATAACACTTCCGTGAATACTCTCTCCTGGCCAACTTCTTCTGGTCGGGGTCAATGCAGAAAAGTAGCTTGCACTGGTGTAGAAAGAAGGTACTCACTGCTCCGAAATCAGAAGGGGGATTGGGCTTCCGGAGTTTTAAAGATTCCAACATGGCAGGGGAAGCTGCTGCGGCGGGGGGCAGGGGAGGGCGGCGGCGGAGGGCGAACCCGAGTGCTGGACCGGCGCAGAGGAATAGGATGAAGGAGATGTGATGGTAGGTGCTGGGTCGATGATGGAGATGATAGCGGAAAGAAGAGATGGAGCCGAAATGGGTTGGGTAATTAGTGATTTAGGGTTAAAATGGGTCAAAATGGGCTTGAATGGGTTTTAAGGGTAAAACCCAAAAATACCCTACCCTCTAGGGTCAGAATGTGACCCGACCCTATTTTGGCCCTAAAGACTAATTGACCCTACCCGACCCACAGGGTTGGGCCGGGCCGGGTTGGGCTGATGGGTAGTAAGGGCCACACTTACAGCCCTAGGTAGGACAAGACCCATGGATTCCCAATCTTCAAATGTTCACCATTTTAAGTGGTCCCCAACAACAGATTAAGGTCAGGGATTGGATTGATCAGGAGAATAGATGTTGGAACTCAGATTTTTATTCAAGGCCACGTTTCGGAGGCGGAATTAAATGCCATTCTGAGAGTTCCGATTGGGGAGGAAGGAGCTGATGATTTTTGGGCTTGGAATCTCACAAAAGAGGGAATGTTCTCGGTTAAGACGGCTTACCACGCTTTTCACAAAGCAAACACAAACTATCAACCGATGGGAAACGCAGACAAATGGAAATGGATGTGGAGTTTGAACCTCCCACCAAAGCTCAAGTTCTTCATATGGAGGTGCTCCAGAAATGGGTTGGCAATGAAAGCGAGGCTTTTTCATCGGAAATGTGCCCCTAACCCGATTTGTCAGGTTTGCAATAACCCAAACGAATCCATCTCGCACTGCCTCTTTTATTGCCCTCATGCCAGTGAAGGTTGGAGCAACATCTTCCCTTCTCTCCCCCTCCCTCCCCAGGATTCTTCGTTCTTTGATTGGATTTGTGCTATTAAGGAGGTCATTTCACATGATTCCCTTATCCATATTGTTTTCCTTTGCTGGAATATATGGAAGGCAAGGAATGAGTGTACGTTCAAGAATAGAGTTCCTTGGCCTCCTAACGTTGGTCTGCAAACTTTTAGAGAACTTTCCGAATGGACTTCCTGCCCGAGGCCCCAGTCTCCCAATCATGCCTCTCCAGCTCAGCTCAGGGGAACCCATTCCACTACGACTCCCTCGCCAAGTAATCATCCTATGGAGATTCACTATGATGGGTCGTTCATTAGCGACTCCCAGCCGACGGCTTATGGTGTTGTTGCGGTTAACCACCATGGACAAGTGTGTGATGGGCGAGCTGAGACTCTTATTTGTTCCACCCCGATTGAACCGGAAGTAAGGGCTCTCTTAGAAGGTTTAAAATTAGCACAAGAATATGGATCGGAATGCATTGTCCAATCTGACTGTCAGGTACTGGTGAATGCTTTGGGTAAAGGTAAATCAAGATGGCCATGACGCTGTGCAGCATGGATGGGGTCTATGATCAATATCCTCAGGTCAACCCTTCTATTAAAGTCAAGGAGGTACCAAGAGCGATGAATGTTAGAGCGGACTGGGTTGCACGATCTAAAACGAGATCTAATCTGCCTGTTGACTGGATTAATATTCTTGATATAATTTCTGATCTTCTGTAAGATTGTAATTTGCTCGCCTTTTTCGAAGGAAAGAATAAAAGTTGAATTATTTGTCAAAAACAAAAAAAAAGCTAGGGATTGGAGCTATACTTTAAGTGGGGAATAATGCCAATTCAATTCCATTTGCCAAAAGATTGTCACTTTCCTCTCAGGTTAATGAGATCGATAATCCAATAATTCCTCTTGTGAGATTTCCTTCTATTCAGAAGGTTGAGTGATGTGACAAGAATGATTTCATCAAGTCACATTGTGATTTCATTTCACCAGGGTTCCAAGCAGGCAGGCTAAGTGTATGATAGCTGTGTCAGCACTCAGCCGTCACACGTCCATCCAAGATTTTGACGAGAAAATTTCAATTGACACATCACTAAATTAAGAATATAAAAATGTTTTCGTGACTCGTTTTGAGAAGTAATGAAATGTTGTATTTGGCTTATTTACTTATTTTTCATTTTGTTGACAGACATATCTCTCCAAAACCTCACGTCTGACACGGATCCCAAGAAGAATAAATTACATGGACAAAAAGAAATGAAGTACCTTAGGCTTTAATACACTATGTTTGTCAACAAGGGGTGCAAGTTCGGGGTACAAGTTGAGGGGTAAATTGTTGGGGGTGCAACTTGGTGGAGGGTGTAAGTGGAGGGGTAAATTGTTGTTTGGATGAAAAAGTAGGGGGTGCAAATAGAGTAAAAAGTAAGTAATTATATTATTATAAAATAGATTTATCAATTTATAAAATATTATCACAAAATAATAACATGAAAATTCAATATATAATAATAAAAAATAAAAATAATTTTAATAAAAATAATTATTATATAATAATGCTCAAATATAATTATTTATAACAACAATAATAATCATTGGTCGAGCAACATCGAAACTCGAAATCCAACTCGTAACTGGTCATCATAAGGGGAATCTCGTGCCTAACTTTAAATTGAATATGGTCAAACTTAGTCAAACACGTTCGAATCTGTAAGTTTCAACTACTTATTAAAGTAAATCGAGTTAACTAAACTGTTCCTCTCTATCTTTTCAACAAATGCTTCTTATCTCTAATTTTCAATGCAAATTCGGGTCAACTAAGAGATATCGATTTGACGAGGCGAACATTGACAAACTTGCTCTCTGAGTCAAACGGTCAACCCCAAACAACTTCTACACTAATATAGATATAAGAAAAAATAATAATATTAATTATTATGTAATTATAATCTAATTAAAAATTCATAATTCCCTTCCTCCCCCTTCCCCCTCCCTTCCTTCCTTCCCTTGCACCCCAATTTGGGGGGTTAGCCGAAACAGTGAATTTACGCTCACGTTTTGCACCCTCCTACTGTTACAAAATAACCAAACGGGGGTAAACACCTTGGAACTTGTGTTTACCCCTCCAAACTTGCACCCCCTTCCATTTACACCCCTTCCCAAACATAGTGACAAGTCCAAGAAAAGTGCAAGATAGGTGATGAACAAGTTCTAATGTTTGGCTTCATAATTTTGTTATTCTAACTTAACTTAATTTCATATTATTGTTGTTCGTTAGCCAATTTCTGGCCTCGTCGATTCTGTTTGGCCTCACCATGTCTCCTTGCTAAAACTAGTCAATAGAATGCAATGCTTGTCGTTAAGAAATTTTATTCTCCTATCGATTTATCATACTGGTGCAGAGATTCTTCACGCGCCAACAAATAACAAACTTAAAATTTTTAATTTAATTAAAAAAACGTGTTCGGATGTCAATTCCAGGTTGGTAAAACACCAATGTAGCTAGTAAGAGTGAAATTGACTGAACTGTTTTGCCTCATTTCAATCATTCCAAGTTCAAAGAGGATGGTGATGCAACTTGACTCTACTTTAAAGTCCAAGGAAACACAATGAACCAATACGTTGAGGAATTTTACAATGCTATATAGCATTGGTGCTATAGGTTTTTACTTTTATGGTACAACTTGAAATTCTACCTTTAATGTTATGGTACAATTTCAGATTGTACCTATACTTTTTGTACAAATTCTTTTATGGTACAACTTAAACTTGTACCTTATGTGATGGTACAACTTCAAGTTGTAAAGTTGTACCATAACATAATAATACAAATTCCTTTATGGTACAACCTAAACTTGTACATTTAATGTTATGGTACAACTTCAAGTTGTACATTAAAGCACCAATACTATATAGTATAGTAGAAGTGCTCCCAATACGTTACCTTGTATGATTAGTCTGTCACTTGTATATGTCAACAGTATCAATGTATCATACAACATAGAGATACTTCACACATTTAAGTGGGGAAAACACTCTTTTGCAATCTCAAAAGAATCTCAATTTCTAAATATTTGAAATCAAGTTTCACTCACTCATAAAATATTATTAAGAAGTAAGTTTAGTCAAACTGTATAAAATATTCTTTTCCTAAACCTTTGATTTCAATTTTCTTACAACCAAAGCAAGTCGCCAGCCAACCGAACTCTAATGCTCCTCATTTGCAGAAAGATTTGTGGCTGGCGTTGGATCTGTTCTTTCTATCCTTTTTCTTTTTCACCATTTCAATGGTTTCCACTTTGATGGAAGATATAATTATTATGTTATTATAAGCCAATAATAAATAGTAATAATGCTTCACAATACATTGGCACTACAAATTATAAATTATTTCGTTAACCTGCATCTAATCCTTTGCCATTTTGGTTTCTGCGGTCCATAGCATTGCAGCCTCTCTGTAGTAAGAATCATATTCCCCAGCTTGCCAATGACAACTTTACTGCAGATTTCTTTCTTTTGCGGCCACTCCAGATCTCTCTATATAAGGATCCTTCCCACGAAGTTACAATCTCCAAGCCAGAGTGTTCTTCTTCCCGATACAGCCCTAAGAGACCAAGCATACAAAGTAACAGCTATGAGTTACAATTTCCCTCTTTTCCAGAGAAGAAGGTCGACCCTAGGAAGCTCCTTCGAATTCAAGTTCCCCAACCCTGGTGGATATTATTCGTACAAGAGACCCGCTCCATCTGGGTTCGTGGAGCCACCACCTGCAACTGCAAACCCATGGAAGCTTGCTGAGACCTCCAGGGAGAGCTTCAAGAAGCCAACTGGGGTGGTGGAGGTTCATTCTGCAAGCCAGTGGAAAGTCTTCATTGATGATTCCAGGGAGAATAACAAGTTGGTAAGGACACTTGATCTTTCTCAAACAGATTTCATGAGTTGTTTGCTTTGCTATTCATCTAACTGGGTGTTTTTCCTCTTTTATGTTATTTTGCTGCTGCTGCTGAAGTTGGTCATACAGTTCACTGCAACATGGTGTGGACCTTGTCGACTCATGGTGCCTGCCATGGAGGAATTTGCTGCTAAATACACAGAAGTCATGTTCATCAAGATCGACGTTGACAAGTTGCCGGTATACAGTCTCTAATTTTCTTGTCGAATTTCTTCTTCTTCTCTGTCTTTTCGGCTTCTGGAGATCGACTGAGTCTAAATTCTGCAATATACTGCAGTTGGTGGCTCGCCAATATGATGTCCAGATAATGCCTGCATTTGCGCTGATCAAGACTGGGAAAGAGGTCGAGAAGGTGGCAGGAGTCAAAAAGACCGAACTCCGGAACAAGATTGAAAAGCATAGGCTGTAAAGGTCCAAGCATTCTGACGAACTGACCGAAGAGCCTTTGAACATGTTTAGAGGCATACCGCACAGGCAAAAGGAGCATCAGAAGAATAAAACTTAGGCCAATCATGGCAAATGGCAATCTTATCCTGCGGCCAAAGTAGAGCAATATCTTAGTAGTCATATCAATTCCTCTTGTACAAAATAACCCTGGTACGTCGATGTCTCAGTCACGAAGTCAGCAGACAAATCTTAGGCCAATTTGTACAGCCTCTCCCTGTTCAAAATTATTCTGCTCAGATATATCTGATAGTTATACAATTTCCACACTCCAGCATGCAAAACATATTCAGATGAAATATCCAGATGTGGAAAAACAGATCAAAAGAGGTTCTTCTTCCCCTTCATTTGCAGGGGAAGAGAGACTAAGATTAGGACTCTTGAGTATACAAAATTAAAATTAGAAAGCACAAAAGCAAACCCTGTGGCAGCCAAGAGAATTATCCTAGAACAAGAGGAGGCCACATTATGCTGGAAAATATAACACCTTACAACATTTTCCTTCCTACTATGCACAACCTTCTTCCTTCTAACAAGCATTAGAAAACACGATAGTATTTACATCCGACCAAACGAACTTACGTTGCAAGATCAGTGTCAATGGAAAAGGTTGGCACTTGCATCACGGACCACCACCCAGTACCCGTTTTAGATCGGACTTCTGTTCTGCTGTCAATCTTGCTGGGAACTTGACATCGAACTTGATTCTTAGGTTCCCTTTATTGTTAGGCTCTTTAGAGATGGGCATTCCTTCATTCTCAATCACAACTTCATGGCCCGGTTTGATGACCTCATTCACCGGAACCGTGAGGAATCTCCCATCCAAGGTTGTCAACACAACAGTCTTTCCAGTGAGAGCTTCTAGCAGGGTTATCTTTTGATGAACCACAAGATCGTTCCCATCCCGCTTGAACAGAGCATGTGGCTTCTCATCCACCACGAATATTAGATCAGCTGCACCAACACCAGGCTCCTGATTACCTTTCTCAGGGAATGTGATCTTTGTTCCTTTCTTCCACCCGGGTTTGATATCTATCTTTAGGATCTCCTCCACAGCCTTTGGCTTGCTGTGCAAGGGGGAAAAGTTAGTTGTGTGAAACCCAAGCAATAACATGAATACTTTAGAACAGCTTAGCAGTTTAGGGGAATTATAAATTTCAATACTTTTTCAGCCGGCCGGCCGGCCAGCCAGCCTACGATACATTCCATCACGTCATACAATTCCCTATTTCTCTATCGAACGAAACCCCAATTGGCCAAAAGCTGCAAAAAGAATGTGAGGAAAGCAGATTTGGTTGATGGAGACTACCAAAGATAATCTTAACTAGAGAGGCCACAGTCACAGTTTAAAGAGCTGCGGTTGAAAATGGAAAGTCCAACACAGTAATCGAAATTCAACCCAGTTGAGACAAGATATCATTCCATCCAGAATGAAATTTACATTCCCAAAAAGAATCAAAATTATAATGAATAGAAAGGGAAACAAATAGACCAGCCGACCATTGATGAACTCGAAGCAAGCAAGCATCGCTGTTTTTGTTTCCTTTGTTAATGATTTTTCACAGAAAAGGGAAGGCCCAGATTTCGAAAAGTCAGCAAGAAAGAGAGAAGGGAAACGGGGGTGAAAGTTGTTTTATAACTAACCCGAATTCATCAGGAACGTTGCGGGAAATCTTCATTTTTCGTCTTGCCCCTTTGTAAAGATCCTCCAAGCTACAAGCCAACTTGCTCTCAATCGCCGGAGCTTTCTTATTCCCCTGATGATGATGATTCCCTGGGGTCTCCCCATTCCTCCGATTATTATGATTATGATGATGATGACTCCTCCCACTCCCGCCGCCGCCGCATCCACCAACCCCGCCGCCGCCTGCGCCGCCAGATCCACCGAAGAATTCCGCGAATATGTCCTCCGCATCGCGGGGATTGAACCTGAATTTCGAATCCCCGGATGGGACGTCGTCGGGCGGAGGGAAATCGAACGTCTTCAGACCTTCCTCCCCGTAGAGATCATAGATCCGCCGCTTCTGGGGATCGCTCAGCACGTCGTAGGCCTCGGAGACCTGCTTGAATTTCGCCTCCGCCTCCTTCTTGTTCACCAGATTCTTGTCCGGATGCCATCTCATCGCCAGCCGCCGGTACGACTTCTTCAGGTCATCCTCCGTCGCACTCTTGGCCACCTTCAGCACCTTGTAGTAATCCACTCCCATATCTCTCTCTCTCTCTGTCTCACTTTCCTTCTCTCTCTTTCTCTCTCCTTTGATCCCAAAACTAACTGAATTGCGTCCCCACTAACGGAGTTTTAATGGCGGATTTCCTAAAAAAAAATATGTTCGGCTGGCTGGGTGATTCGAGAATCTTCTAATTCAGACGGCCCAGATTACCGGCGGGTCGGCCGGAGAAAGTGAGCTGGAAGAGTCTAGCCAAGCCGGTTGAGAGAGAAGAAGAAATGCAGAGGCAGAGAGAGAGAGAGCCTTTTTTTTTCCCTCTTCTTTAACGCGTCTAAGTTTCACGTCACAGCTCACGACGGAATAGAATCCGCGACGGATGAATGAGATGCCGCCACGTAAGGAGGGTGCGGAATTGCAGATTAGAGATCTGCAGTTAGCTTAACGGAAGAGTGAAAAGATGTTAGCGGTCAGAGGGAGTGAATTGGGCATATTGGATAATATTAGGTGTTGAAATGGAAATTTATTTGGACGGAGTGGTGGCCGCCAAGTTTTTAGTAAACAAGGCAGAGAATCTGGCTGGGCCCCATGATGGCTGGCCCAACGGGATCTTTCTCTTAATTATTTTTTGTTTTCTGCGCAGCAAAGTTTCCGCTAGACGACGCCGTCCGGGACATTGTGTTCAATATCTATGGGTTTGATCACATCGCCCTTTTTGTTTCTGGCTTTTAAAGTTATTTGTTCCATTGCATTCAGACTTCCCAATTTCATGATAATGTTAGAGATAGGGAAGTTGAAATTTGAAGATATCGAAATCTCTAAGTGATTAAGTTAAGCTTCTAACTAATGATATGACAAAAGAAAGGAATATGCATACTTGATGAGGAACAAATCTGACTTCATTTGCAAAGTTGAAGAATATTCTAAGTAATAGTTTTAGAGCATTTTGGCTCGATCAAGGTGGAGAATACCAGAATCAAGTAAAGGTTTTAAAGCATTTGAGCTCCATCGAGGTGGAGAGTACATGACTGAAGAGTTTTTGCGAGAGATTGCATAATGTCACGATTCAAAATTTAATCCATCTAGAAAACCTTAATGGAATGACATGTATGAAAGTAGGGGTGGGCATCGATTTGGTTGGATTTCAACCAAATCAAAATTGAGCATAACGGGTCTCCGAATCAGTCCATGACCCCAACCGAATTTGAACCGAAATATGATTTGGCTCGATTTTAAGACCCAAACCAAAGTTATATTGAAATTTGAAACTAACACCTCTCCTATTTACCCCTTCCCATTGGACCATTTCCCAAAGGTGAGAGCCGAAAGGGGAGAGGCTAGAGGGTTGACGGCGAGAGACGAGAAATGAGAGATGAGGTTGAGCGGCAAGAGAGGTTTTGTTTGTGATTACTGATTAGTTACTAGTGAGTTAGGGTTTCATTTGGGGTTAGGGAGTTAGATGGTTTCATTTGGCTTTGGGCTTAGTGAGTTGGGGGGTTTGGGGTTAGGGAGTTAGATGGTTTCATTTGGCTTTGGGCTTAGTGAGTTGGGGGGACAAGGATGATTTTTGGGCCTAAGTAACATATTTTGGTTTTTCGGTCAGGAATTCAGAACTTCGATTCGGTTGAAAGAACCCCGATTTTTGAATTATCCATATTGCCCTTTCGAATTCTTAACCAAATAACATTATTTCGATTTTGGTTTGGTTTACTTCGATTTCGGCCCGATTTGGTTCAGGTTTGTCGAACTGGATGCCCACTCATAATGGGGAGGGGTTGACTATGTAATTGGGGATGACCAGATGGGAAGCAGAGACGCAAAAGCGAGGATAGTTTATTTTGGGAAAGCTTTCGATTGGTGGTTTTAGATGTTGGTTACAACTGAAAACGACAGCGACAATGGGAAGGGGAGGAAGTGGTTGGGCAGAGAGTGAGGGGATTAAATACAGTTTTCAATTAATTAATTAATTTTATTTCTTGGCTGAATTAATTAATTAAATAATTAATTATTTAATGAGGTGGTGAACATGCATTAGTCACGTCAGCAATTTTTGGCTGAGTCATTAACTGTGAAAATGTTTTACGGTTAGTATTGAATGTCAACATAAGTTTTGGTTGATATGAGGGTCGTTACATTAATTGTGTGTTTGACTAGGATCAACAATAATTCTCACTTTTCCAACAAAAAATGCCACATAATAAGAATTTTGAACTTATCACCAGTTGGAACAGGGGCGGAGCCAAAGATATGATGTTCCGGGGGGTGGGAGGGGCGAGATTTTTTTTCATTTACTATCGGAAAAATGGCAATTACATAAACAAGTTATTAAATTATAAATTATATCAACAAAAATAAATTTCTACGGTATTATGTTCCAAAAAATGATTAAATTGTGTGAACAAAAAATAAATCATGCATTTTTATGTACACCATGTCTTTAAATGTCTTTATAATTGAAAAATAAATAAATATATATATATATAATCATGTTTAAAGAAAATTAATATAACCTAGAAAATATATATGAATTCAAAAGTCAGAACTAAATTACATTGAATGTACTTCGCTACTAAAGAAGCACTGAATGAATACGTAAAACCGAGGAGAAAGAATATACAAAAAATTTGCTCTCTCCATTCACATAAACTGCCACCGATGTTTATACTGTAATGTGCAGTCTGGACTCAACTCTTAATCCACTTCATAAACATCTCAGGAAAACCCATAAAAGTCATCATATAAAAGAGATATATTCAATTTACAGAATCGAACACCTTCATTATATCAATTTTAATAGCACAATGAGATGAGAGCCCAGTCCTATGATATCCACTAACCAGTTCCTGTGCTAACCGTATGTTATCTATAATACTCCTCCCCTTGATCAAAGCACACTGCGTGTTACTAATGACCAGGCGCAAAACTTTCCTAATTTGTCTAGCAAGTATCTTAGCACCTATTTTGTATAAGAGATTTACACAAGAAATTGGCCTAAAATTCTTTAAGGTAACAACATTAGGGATTTTGGGAATTAGAGACACAACTGTGGAGTTAATTCCACTAGGGAGAGTACCTGAATTGAAGAAGTAAAGAACCCCTCTGGTTACATCAACACCTATAATGAACCATGTTCTCTTACGCATTTTTTTATTTTAGTCATTCGGTCTAGTGTTATTTTATAATAAGATTGTGTTTGACTAGAAAATAATTCAAAAAAACATATTCAAATCACAACTCTAAATTTAGCCTAGAATTTCTAAAGCCAATGATTTTTGTCTTAAAAAATAAACAATGAAACATAAAAAGTCTAAAGCGTAAAAAACTAAAAGAAATATAAAGTTTGTTCCACTGAAAAATTACTAGAGCAGCTTGTGAAAATAGATATGGACACACAATAAAAATTGATTAGTTGATTGATTTGTCTAGTGTTGTCATTGTTCATTTCAATGGCTACTACGGACATCACCTTTTCAACAACGAAACATGTGAAAACTGATTTACGCAACAAAATGAACAATGAATTTCTCGCATATTGGTTAACTATTTTATTTAAAAGAGAGTATGCTATTGGTATGGATGTAGATTCCATTATCAATAAATTTGCTTTATTAAAAGACTGTTTTGTACCATTGACATTGTAATAAAAGAAACAATAATTATTATATATATATATATATATTAAGATATCTAATTTCTAATAAAATACAGTCCAATACTCTACTATAAGTCTATAACCTAGATCAACCGCTGGTAGTTTCACCGATATTCCTGCCCCTGATCCCAGAAAGAGACAATGCCTGCAAATTACGATGCTTAAGCTCAAAAACAAAAGGTTCATCATAAAAATATGTCAATATTTGCTCCCATTCAAGTAGGGCTGTAAATGAGCCGAGCTGTTTGCGAGCGTCTTGGTGCTCGATTCAAAAAAAAGCTCGTTCAAAACTCAACTTGTTTACTAATGAGCCGAGCTTGAGCTTAGCCTTTTGCAGCTAGCGAAGCTCACGAGCTAGCTCGACTCGGTGGCTTGTTGAGGTCAACTCGTGAGCTGGCTCGTTTAGAGCTCATGAGATGTCTCAACTCTCAACATTGTGGCTAGAGAGCCAACTCGATTACCTAATTATGAGCGAATCGATCCATATGAGTTTGATTTTGATAATTCATAAGATTGTTAAATTATATGTATCACCCTATATGAAGTTTAACACGTAGATTATTTGAACAAATATGTCTTATCTAATTTTAAAAAGTAATTATGTATCATAAATTGTTTCGATATTATGAAATCACATACTTTTCACTAGTTAAAATTTGTTAACTAAATAATTTGATACCACAAAGTATAACATGCGATTAGTTAATATTGAACACTTAATTATTATTATGATTTTCATCTTGACATTAATCACATGTATCATGTATGACATACAAAATGAATATATCAAATACGAGTCAAGATTTTATTGAACTCGACTGGACCAGGCTCGTTAATAAACTAGCCGAGCTCGAGCTCAACTATTTATTAATGAACCGAGCTCAAATTAGAGTAAAACTCGACTCGTCTCATTTGCAGCTCAACATTCAAAGCAACCCATAGACAGCATGAATCATTTGGATTGGATTATTATGAACCCATAGTTCCAAACTGATAATGAATCCGTTGGTTGAAAAATTGACCTGTTGGTTAGAACTCCATCAATATCCGTCGTTTGCAAATCATTGAGACATCCCTCGCTCACCACATCATGATAGGTACAAATATTAGACAGCGATTCTCCAATGGGCAATGCCTTCTTCTCCGTTGCGAGTAGAAAGTGAGCTGTTAGATGGCGTTTACCAAGAATCTGCTGAAAATGATGATGAGATCATCAGAAGGCTCCTTCTGAACTTTATATGAATCTCTTCTCTACCAATTTCTGATGCCGACCCAAGTACTTCACTGGAATGGATCACGTTAGTTGTCAGCCACCTTTACAATATTCCTCTGTCTCTCAAACTCTCTGGCCACTGAAAGAACAGAACTGAACAGAGCAGAACCCTAACCTCTTGTCTCGAGAAATCGAGCAAATCCGCTCAGGACTGGAAGTCAATGTCCCAGAGAACCCAAACATCAGTAGCTCTCCGATGCCGCATGGATAACGGAATCGGGGCTGTTTACAGTTTCCTCACAGGACTTGGAATCCTAGTCCAGAGCATATATCGTTCCTCTATAAAATAACTGCTTCAAAAACCAAAAACACTCAAAAACTTGGCCAGAAAAACTACGAAGGTGGCTACAATGGAACAGAAACATACAATGAAGGTCTCCAACATTCATGTTAATGGGTCCATAGTTCCAGAGGTCATTCTAATCGACGATGACGATGATACTGCTCCTTGTGGCTATACCGAGTCCCCAGCAAAGCAACTCACTGTTGCCGCCACAGAGAACTCTAATGATGAGAATAATCACCCAATCGTACTGGGCCTCCCCTGCCCGCAGACTGCCATGGAGTCGACCAAAAAGCGACCGCACAATGATAAGGATGTAAACGAACTTGATCGTGCAAGGTCAGCCTCGCGTCCACGAGTCACCAATCCAGCTCCCAACTCTATTCTTCTTCTTCCTCCTCGCACTGCGAATAAGGGAAAGTCGGACAAGTGCTTGGCAATGCCAGTAGGGAAGCCGCCACTACCGCCTCATAATCTGAGCAACCAGCAGTTGCCATTGTCGATGACGCATGAAAGCCACAATGGTGATGATCAAAGTGACGAAGATATTGCTGAAGCGGCGAAGAAGAGGGAAGGTGGTGCTTGGGTTAGGGAATTTGCTAAAGAGCTGCTAAAGGGCGCGCCGTTGGATCTGCTGGTGGAGAAGCCTATTGAGATGTTACCTAACCCAAGCTACCAGGATAAATCGTTTCACCATTAGCTTCTAAGACTAAAGACAGTTCACAAAGCGATTGAGAATTGCACCCCCCCCCCCCCCCCCCCCCCCCCCCCCCCCCCCCTTTTTTGCACGTATATAAATTCAATTCAATTCATGGTTTTCCTTGAGAAACTTCATTAGTCACAGTTCGTTAGAATTTACCAAATAACCTGGATTGCAATGCTTGTGCAGCAAGAAATCAAAAACCAAAAGAAGACAATCCCTTAATCATTCAATATATTCATTCATCCAAAGAAACCTCTAACTTTGTGGTTCCATGTTTGTTTTGCAGTAGAAACAAAGTCCCAAGAACCTGAATAACAAAACACTCATAACCTCTTCTTAAACTGGAACCGTTCCTTTCAATTTCATCCTTTTCAACAAATTTTACAAGATTAAAAATTTGACCAATTAAGCTTATCAACAAAAACCAACATAAGCCATTATACTAACTAGTGCTACTAGCTAGCTGCATGGTACTGATCAAAGCAGCTTTTCAAAATGCATGTCAAAGCTTTGATGGCAAACCACTCTTGGTTCTTCAACAATCATTCCTTGACATATAGATCATCCCATTTCACATAGCAGCAGTATTTACAGTCCAGGAGTATATCCATCGACCATCGTCCAGATAGATATAGTGACAGATCACAATCACAGCAGTCCTTGTTTCTCGAATTCTCTGGCCACTGAAAGAATGAAACAAACGAACGACAGTCATGATAAAGCTGGAACCGAAACAAGGATAATACATGCACTTGTTCCTATTCTCACTGTAACTATTCAGATCTCTGTCACTGTAACAAAGAATCAATGAAGTTTGAGCAAGGGAGAGGAAATGTGACCTTTAGAAGAGGATGGAACAACGATGACGTGCATATCGGCATTGTTAGGAGGGAGCTGCAATCGGAGAGGGTAAAGCTTCCCATTCAAGGGACTCCTGGAACAAACCACTATATCTTCCAAACCAGTCTCTTCCTTCAGCTTCTGGGTCAAGCCTTCAACCCCATTCCCTTTGAAACTCAGCGAATAGCCTACTTCCACGTCATCCTCCACCTCCCCCGTCTCGTCAGCTACGTGGTAGTAAATAGTCCTCCCCTCCAACTTCGGCGGCGACCCAACATTCGAGTCCGTCGACTGCATCAACCATAAAGAACAGGAAAAAAGAATTTCCCAATCAGAGATTCAGAATCGTATTCTGGCCAGCATAAAGAGTAAAAAGACTCAAACTTTGGCTTCCAAATCAAACCAATCGGACCAAAACCCATACCTCTTGTCTGGAGAAATTAGTGGGTTTAGCGGAGAAAGAGGAAGGCGAGCTGGATTCCTCGAAATTGAGCGAATCCGCGTGAGGGAGCTCCTGCTGCTGAGAAGCAGGGGATTTGGCGGCGGCAGGGGACTGGACTTGAATCTCGACGACGTCCATGTCCCATAGAACCCAATCCTGGGTCGCGGTCCGATGCGGGATGTCGTGGGTCACAGAGTTTCTCCACGGCGGGAGGCCGCCGTTAGCTCTCAAGAAGTTCCCGTACCGGGTCCGGAGCTTGATCTGGGTCCCCTCCCGAACCGGCTCCCACTCCACCGACGAGTCGAGGCGGCGGGGGAGGGTCTGGAGCACCTTCCGGCCGGTCATGCCGAGGAGGAAAGGGTGGTTGGAGGCGGTGAGGTACTTGCCGTAGGAGGACTTGAGGCGGATGATGGAGTCGGATCCGGGTACGGGCTCGACCCACCACTTGGCCGACTTGGACGACCCGTTTCGGTCCTGGAGGACGGATTCCTCGTCGTCGTCGGCGAGGAGGTACTTGTCGTGGTGGCTGCGGAGGCGGACGGCTTTGGCCTTGTGGAAGAACTCCATGGCGGAGCGGAATTGGTTGAAGCTGTCGGTCTGAGAAGAAGAAGAAAAAAACAGAGATTGAAGAGAGGAGGAGTCAAATTGAATAGAGAAGATCGGAACTTTTTTATATGATTGGAATTGGGATTACTTCCTTTTTCTCTTTCTTTATCTAATAATAATGGTGGTGGGAGAAGGAAAGAGATCGGGCGGCGACAATAGCGGTTGCTGGGAAACAGTCGGCGCCAGCCAAGTTGGAAGGGATAGTAAAAAAGTGGGTGGGGGCAGCGGCTGCGGCGGGGGAAGGGAAAGACGCGGTGGATTGGAAGATGCCACGCGCCAACGCGGTGCCTTCCGCGGTGCGAAATACGACAGTGCTTTCTTGCGTTTTGTGGAATTGGTTGCATTGACAAAAGTGAATGGAAATGGGAAAAGAAGATTAAACTCGACTCAATTCATTATCCACTCCTTTCAATGTTCCATGTGACCAAGTCGCTATTGTGTAGGGCAAACATTAACCAACTGGTTGGTTTGTGATACTTCCCACCTACTTGAAAGATGTAAGTTGTACTCAATTTTGTTGTTTTTTTTATGATTATGTTACAGTAAATCTCGTTCTCAACCCTTAATTAGAAGTCTGATTCGGTTACTGAATAGATGTTATAAGTGTTACTGTGTTAGGCTCTTAGCTCTATGTATTGTAGCTTCAACATCAAACTATATGATCGAAGAATTATTACGCATCTCCCATTATTATCTTTTTGTCTTTTCTTTTAAAACTCCCTTCTTCAATTGTACTACTCTAAACCTAATTCTATTATTCTTTCACTTGCCTAATTGCGCCTAAACTCTGTGAATAATGGAGTATCAAGATCTAAGGGGTCATTTGCTTCGTATTAAACATGAAGGTTTTGGTAAGACTTGAGTTTTGGAAAATTCTAGATTTGTGATAGATTTTTAACATTATGGATATGGATTTGACTGAATATATTGTTTGCATATTGGATTTGCTCGATTAGATCATGAATTTATGGTCATGCTTCAAATCCTCCCTTTTGACATAAGATTTGCAAATTTGTAGAGCCCATGAATTTGATTCCCCAACAAATTTCAAGCAAACAATAACTTTATGCAAAATCTTCAATGAATTGAATTTGAGACCCAAATCCATTATTTAAATCCATGAAGCAAACCATCCCTACGGTAAGAGTATTAGGTCACGAGTGTGCACCTAGCTCTCTTTTATTGTTGTTGTTGCTACTGCTCCATCATCATATTGTGGTGAACATTATTTTACTGTTTGCTTATTGGATTTGATTATGAATTTTCTTAATTAAAGCATGAATTAATGACCATGCTCCAATTTCCATCTCTTGACATGGAATTTGCAAGATCGTGCGTGGTGCCACGAATTTGAACCCTCAAACTCCATCGACCACACGAATTTGATTCTCCAACAAACTTCAACCAATCAATAACTTTGACAAAACCCATGATGAATGGGATTAGGGATCCAAATCTATCATCTAAATCCATGAAGCAAATCCATCCTTAAATATCTATGGTAACGTGTGTCAGGTCACGGGTGTACACCTAGCTCTTGTTTTTGTCATATTGTCTATGACAATTTTTTGTTGTTATTGTTGTTGCATCATCAGATAGTGGTGAAAATAATTGAGTTGACGTCTAGGTTAGCTAATACTTGTTGAGATTGATGTAAACCTGGCTACAAAGGTCCAAAGTAATGGAGCTTTTGGTCAAGGTTGGAAGACTTCTAATATATAGTAGTGAATATAAAAGAGATTAACCTGTCTACTACTGGCTGCTACTAATGCTGCGTGGAGCTAGCGATGCCTTAATGGGGAAGCCTTATTTTAGTTTTTCTAACAGTTGGAAGGACAGCAAAGGCAAGCCACTTGGCTTGGCTCACGCATCAAAGGGTTTTTTTTCCAAACTCGTACAAGTGTATGAAGTCAATGTATAAAAATACTTTATTATTATTATTATTATTATTAAACGAAACAAACAGGAAGTTTGATGTCTCCAAGACTCTTTAATCATGTGAATAGAGAGGAGTGTCATGAAGTTAAGGCACAATCAGACGGCTTCCAACAAAGTTTTGGATGTAGCAAGTCATACACAATGGGAAAAAGCACAAATGTTTATCTCAGGTGAGTCGCGAGAACGTGCTCATAAATGTTCATAGTTGTATGATCTGACGATCGAGAATGATTCGTGAATATTATATCAAAGCAGTAACAATTTAACTACACAAAATTGTCACTACTTCAATTCAAAGTTTGGCAATCACAAACGGACCCGATCTAACGACTCAAGACACCTTTGAATACCGTATTTAGGATGGTATTCGTGTGTGCTAGGAGTGGATTGGCTTTTGTGCTAATGCCTAATATTGAGGGTGCTGTCCCAATCCAACATTGAAGAAAGATTTCTCCAACGACGACGGCCACTACCTAACTGAGCACACCCGGAAAAAAGAAAGAGAAGAAAAAGTGGCCTATCCGAACCGGCAAATTGTCTGTCTTATTTGGTGGTGCTATTACTTTCTTCTTCCCAAAAATAATGTTGGAGAGATGAATTAGTGGTGCAAATTCAATTAGATGGGCGTAGTGGAGAGGAGTTGGTAAGGCTGGCTTGCTATTAATTCGCCTTAATTAATGTTCTCCTAATTCTCCCAATTTGGCCTAATCTTGGTCTTCAGCCATACACATACGTACGAACTACGAACCTAAAGAAGAGGATGGATGAAACACATTATGAATGCGTGTTTCGTGCAAGCTTAAAATTATGGGGAAGCCTTTAAAATTTGCTGTCTATTTTGTGTGCTGAATTTGGTGGTTCAGTGTTACAAAGGGATTCATACCTAATCTGGAAAGCTGGCTAGATAGGAGGTGCAAGATGAGTTCTGTAAGGCTGCCTACGAAATATTTCGAAACTCACTACTTCTTCCTAATTGTGTGATTGTGTTCTGATATAACATTGTTGATATATATGACGTTTCTAATCTTAGTATTTTCTTCCCACTAAAACAAATCAATCGTGACACCAAATTGAGATCCACGACACACAATTCTACTACTCTTCCGCTCTTCTGTTGGGTGCTTGTGTTTATGTCGATACTCAATTGCATTTTGTACTAAAATTAACCAAACCATAATTGCAAGCTGATTTAGCTTAGATGAACTGACCCCTAGGATAGAAGTTCGAACCCTAGCTTACAAACTAAGACTTGGTATACTTTTTCATACAAGAATCAAATTACTCTTCATAAAATAACCGTATGAGCTGACTTCAGTTTGTTTGCATTTTCACTCGCGATTTTTAGTAATTGAATCAACATGATAACTATTACTAAACTATATTATTCACATCGACCAATATACTGAAACAGAATGAAATGCGAACCAGCCGAACCTTCTAGTGAACTTGCAACTCAATTTGTTGGCCCTAGATATGAATACTTACTAATGTTGATGGATTGTTCATTCTACAATCCTCTCTTATTAGATGCATATGGCGTGACAATTATTGTAAATAACGTCTTGGTACGCATCAAGAGCGGAGAAGTGAGAACCACAAATTGGACGATGTCAAGGAAAATGACTTCTCCCTATTCAGTTTTACGGCGATTTCCACGCAGAAATTCGTCCCATTTGGAGTGAAGAAGAAGGGGAAGAAGGAAAAAAGAAGAAAAGAAAAAAGCGGCAGGAAAATAATAAATAAAAAAATGGGAACACGTGTACCTTCTTCCTTGGAGAGTCGGACAGCTTCGGCGAGAACGACCGAATCACAGTCAACCTCGGCGTCCTGGCCGGCGGCACGACGGACATCGGCGACCGCGGCGACGACGAGCCTTTGTAGTCTTCGGAAACCGCCTCGAGCATCTCGTCGGAGAGCGAAGAAAGGCTGGAAACCGACGACAGGTACTCCGCCACCGACTCCGTCTCGCCGCCGATCACCGCCTCCACGTCCCACATGATCCACTTCTGGGTGGCGCCGGTGTGCGGGTCGTCGTGGGTCACCGAGTTCCTCCACGGCGGCGTGCCGCCGTTCCCCCTCAGGTACTTCCCGCACCAGCTCTGGAGCCTGACCTGGAACCCGTCCCTCACGGGGCGCCACTCCAGGCAGGCGGCGGCGGCGGCGGTCGTCTTTTGGTCCGGCGGCGGAGCGGGTGCCTGGACGACCTTGCAGCCGGTGACGCCGAGGAGGAAGGGGGCGTCGGAGGCGGAGAGGTAGGTGCCGAAGGAGCTGCGGAGGCGGATGAGTGGTGCGCCGCCGGCGCCGTCGTGGTCTTGGAGGAGCTCGACGAACCAGGTGGCGCGGCGGGAGGAGGCGGAGGAGCGGGTCTGGCGGACGGTGTGGCGGTCGTCGTCGGCGAGGAGGTACTTGTCGAGGTGGCTCCGGAGCTTGACGGCCTTGGTTTTGGTGAAGAACTCCATAGTTGTCTCAATTGTGTGATCAGCTTTGGGAGAGAGCTAATGTGTGGAAAGTGAAAGATTTTGCCTATGTTTATATAATTATGGAGATTAATTAATCTACTCGAAGGTTTAATTATTGTAATTAATTGAATTTGTAAAAGGGAGATGTGTCTGTACTTGTATGTATTGGGGTGAAAGAAAGGGGGTTTTGTTGCTTAGTAAGGAAGGGTCTGTTTGGAGGAAGAAGGTCGGAAATTACTGTTATGGGCTTCTGTTTTCCTTGGGGAAAGGTTGGATGATTTTCAACTCTTCTGGACTGAGGAAAAGTAGGAGGGACTGGGGGTTGGAATAATAAATTTTAATTATACATATAATTCCATTATTATTATTATTATTATTATTATTATTATTTATTATTATTTATTATTATTATATCATGATGGAAACAGCCATATTCTTACAGGTATTGTACGTTTGACAATGTGGTTTGTTGAAGTACACCCGGATATATATAATAATTTCGACAAATACATTCAACAGTATGCAAAGTATGTAGTATGCGATTGCATCTAGAATGTAACGCCAAAAGTTTCGTGGGTTTCTAAGGGTATAAACGTAGTTGACTGATTTTATAAAAATCCAGGTGTTTACACCTAAAACTAATTTTGGGTTCAATATCACGTAGTTTGGAGTAGTAAACTGGTTTTAAATGGACCAATCCAATAAGCCCGGATAATTTTGCATGTTCCCTCAATCACCTATTACAGCATAACTATAATAAAACACAATAACAAACAAACGATATTACATTACATACACCAATATATAGAAAACAGGTAATCTAAAAAGAGAAACAAAGCGGATGAACTTGGACATGTCACAAATCGAAGTGCAGGAGGGCCTGTTAGGAATCAATTTCGAAGCCGTCGTTACGCATAGCTATCATTGTCTTGCTCTTCTTTACCGAACTCCATGTGAAACACGACATCATAACAAAATTATATCAAAACAAAACCACATAAAAGGTGGATTGGGTATCACTAAACACATTGCAGGTGTCAGGAACTGATAGGAAATAATCGGATTGAAGGCGTGATTAATCACTCTCCTTAGAGTGTTATTTGCCCCCACTACAAATTGCTGGTAGGCTCGAGCAAACCACCCCCAGGAGTCCCTTCAATTTTAAGTCTGGAAGAAGCAATCTTGCAGACTTCTGTGTTTATGAAATAGAGAAGGAAAACGAGTAGAAGAAGTAATCTCACGTTATCAAAAGAGTTATGGCAATCATCTATTTATAGTTGTGAAAACTGGAAGTTACCTTCCGAAAAGTCACATCCTTTCACAAAACAAGGTAGTTACCTCTCCCGAAAGGACACATCCTTTCACAGAAAGGGGAAGTTACCTTTCTAGAAGGACACTTCTTTTCACAATATTCAAACGCTAACTAATTAATATAAAAATTAATTAATTAATTAAACTGCCAAAAGACTCCATCTTTATACTTTACTTCTCCCATCAATGTCGTATTACAACTCCATTGACTAACTCTAACAATCCCTCACTTAGTCAACAAGAGTTGAGAATACCTGCCTCGAACAAGTAACGCATACATAAAGGTATCTTTTCGATTTGAACCTTTACCTAGTGTAAACAACTCAAAGTTGATAACGAATCAGTGACGAGCTTAAGCCTAGGAGTCACGATCCAAAGCTATAACCAGAGATGCCACACACGTACTTGTCTCTTCTCTAAACCACAATCACCAACTAGGGTAGCACTATTATGGCTATGTGTTAATCCTGTTTCATGAGCATACACAAAAGTTGACCTCTACTTTTGTTAGAGCGGCACCACTCTAAATGCTCACATAGGTGACATTCCAAATGAATTCATTAAGAGTTCTATAACTCATCTTAAGAGTTCTATAACTCACCCTTCTTTGGACTAATTTACTTGTACGATAAATTAGCGCCTCTGTTAGAGTAACTTGTTATTACCACATTGAACCTTTTAATTAGTGAATACCTAAAGAAAAGGTTGGGTTCCCGTTACTTCTAACTACACAAAAGGTCTTAATCTCATCCATTGGGATGTCTCATAGATCATGCCTCTTGGCTATCCCATGGCAAGAGGATCTGCTAAATTAATGCTTGATCTTACATACACAATAGAAATGATTACATTAATAATCAAATATCTAACGTAACCATGTCTTAGGCTTATATGTCTAGACTTACCATTGTAAATCTTGTTATAAGTTTTAGACAAAGTAGCCTCACTATCACAATAGACAGAAATGGCTAACATCGGTTGTGGCCACAACTCTTTATCTAACAATATGTTTCTTAACCATCTGCCCTTTTCCCGCCGCCCGAAGGGCTAGAAATTCATCTTCCATAGTGGAGTGTGTAACACACTTTTGTTTCTTCGAAACCCAAGAAACAACTCCATCACCTAGTGTAATATCCACCATTTGCAGATTTATTTTCACTAGAACTTGCTATCCAACTAGCATCAAAACCATCTCCCCCACAATTCTTCCACTTGCCGAACTATCATGGAATAATTCCTTTTTATTTTCCATGGTATTACTTATTGAGCTTTCAACCACTAGATTGATCTAATTGTTTACCAATGATATGAACTAATTAGATTAGTATACCACAAACAATTCAGATATTATTAGAAATATCATCTAATTACTTACTAATGGAATTGGTCAAGGTAACTTGAGATGCCACAAGTAATTCAGTTGCATTTCCAGATTGTATTAGAAATACCATCTAATTACTTACCAATGATATTTCACGAAGTTAACTTGACATACCACAAGCAATTCAAATGACTATTCTAATTCAATCTTCTAATTATTTTCCAATGGTATAAATTCACACACATACCATAAGTAATTCAGAATTTAAGTTCAATAAGATCCTCTCAATTAGTTCTCAAGCCAAATTGTTTGCCAATGGTATATGTCTATATATACAATAAACAATTCTGGCAATGATTATTTTGATAATCATCCTTCTTTGGCAAGCTTATTCAATCCTTATAAGGACCCATCTTAGTTTCATTTTTCCTTTCCCTCATGGCATATGAAACATGACATCATGAACCAATACATGATAAACAAATTACCATGTCGGGGAATGCTTTTCACCATTATTTCAATATGCTTCAATTGCACAACTCAAACAATCTTGTTACATAAACCAAATTGTTTCATCTTGCAAGCATCAAAATTGAAACTCATACAAATTTTGGTGACAAAATTTGTTTCAAGAATTCAACGTGAATTCTTCCAAATTCAAACAAGTTGAATTTCTCCAAACTCTTCTCGTGAATTATGAGTTTGTTCCATCTCATCTCAAATACTACAAAAGTATTTTATTTCATTAACCAAATGGAATTGGTTAACCATTTTTTTCTTTGCAATCACATATGTTAAACCAAGAACATGAAAATTACAAAACCATGTACGTATCAAGAGGCATTATGAAAATAACCAATTTCGGTACATCATCATCTCTAGGCAGAATATAAACAAACACCGAGTAATATTCTAAAACTGTTCTTAGCATGCACAACTATTGGCTGCTTTAATTGCACCGTTAACCCATGCATATGTGCAACGAAACTTATGACCAAAAGATCCATCAAAAATTATATCAATCGTGGGGGTATCATGTCTGTCACTATTGGAAGCTACATGATGCATACGTAGAGGATCACAATGCATGGACAATTACAATTAACAGAATAATCGCCATCACATATATAAATGAAAGGCCTGGTTATAAGGAACCGATCATTCTTTTGTCAGAGTCGAATTCAATATAACCAGAAGATTGAACACACGGATAATGATAAACAATCAAATTCTATGATTCAATTTCCCTTTTGAATGCAGCCAGCAATTAGGTGCAAATTACACCAAAAGTTATAGGAACAGGTACCTATTTTTCCGATGACTATCGAATGCGACCTTTTCCTCTTCGGAACCAAAGGGGAAAAATTAACACCAATTGCTGCTTTCCCGATGACTCGAGACTCGAGTGCCACTTTTCTTCTTCTCCTCTTCGGAACCAACCATTTTTACAATGATGTTCGACTGTCACTTTCCTCGTTCAGGAAACAGCCTTTCGGGTGTACCAGTATCTCAAACTCCTGATCACAGTAAAACATCGAGAACCACACTTTTTCGAATCAGAAGCATACGCCTTCAACGTACTCTCCACTCCAAACTCCATTTTTCCAATAGCAAAATAACACTCTAAGATTGTCAGGAACTGATAGGAAATAATCGGATTGAAGGCATGATTAATCATTCTCCTTAGAGTGTTATTTGCCCCCACTACAAATTGCTGGTAGGCTCGAGCAAACCACCCCCCAGGAGTCCCTTCAATTTTAAGTCTAGAAGCAACAATCTTGCATACTTCTTTGTTTATGAAATAGAGAAGGAAAACGGGTAGAAGAAGTAATCTCACGTTATCAAAAGAGTTATGGCAATCATCTGTTTATAGTTGTGAAAACTGGAAGTTACCTTCCGAAAAGTCACATCCTTTCACAAAACAAGGTAGTTACCTCTCCCGAAAGGACACATCCTTTCACAGAAAAGGGAAGTTACCTTTCTAGAAGGACACTTCTTTTCACAATATTCAAACGCTAACTAATTAATATAAAAATTAATTAATTAATTAAACTGCCAAAAGACTCCATCTTTATACTTTACTTCTCTCATCAATGTCGTATTACAACTCTATTGACTAACTCTAACAACAGGCTGGTGAAGGGAAACTCACTTGAAATTGAGAACAAAAATGAAGCAACTCTGGGAGATCCTTCAATCGTTCTCCTTCTCCATGGGTGTCACCGACGATAGGCCAAAACCTAGAAAGAAAGAGCACGAAAGGGCTAGAGAACCATAAAACAAATGAGGTAATTTTCACTACTTAGTAGCAAAACAACATGCTTAGAGTCGCATATAGAAGGCTTAGAGCAAAATCAATCAGTCCAATCAAAGAAAAAGCAATCATCTTTAAGGAGAACAAACAACTTTTGTGTCTGAAAGTCTGAAACCAAGATAAAGGACAGGAAAGCACCAGAAAACCAATGGTCAACTTGCATTTTAGGCAAAAAAAACCTATAGAGTGGTACTCATCTGAATGGAAATTCCTTGCAATGATTTCACTCCACAACAGAGCTAATTGGTCTGATTTTGAACATATATTTTGAAACGAAGAAAACACATAGAAGCACAATTTCAAATGGATTATAATCGCAAAGCTATCAATACAACTGGAGCGAATCTGTGAAAGACTTATCAATGCCGCATCAATTTCCTATCAAGATCATCCTTGCCTCTGAGACCAAGTTGTAAAACTCATCTTAGATAAATGAAAAGACAAACTCACAGACGGAGAATTGTATCATCTCACTAATGTTGTAACTTAGCTAGAAAAATGTATGAACACTTAGGATTGAAATCTTCATCAATTTGGATGGTCGATTTTCTACTGAACCTGAGATTGGAAGTACTTATATGCTCTAAGTTGTGACATATTTCTTTGATGGTCGGACAAAAACTCCTAACCAAACACCATTCCTCTGTCATGTTAGACCACATTCTCTTTTAAACCTAACATCATTACATTATCAAATGGCAAAAACCGGATACCGGTTGCATGGGTTTAAATTTGTACAATAAAAATTTAAAAGTATCGTTGTTCTTCTATTAAGAATATGATGATCATTGAGAACAATTACATCACTAAATTGATCTTTCTGTCTCCACACAGATAAAGAGAATTGAGAGTAGATATTTTTATCATGGAAGCAACTAGTTGATAGTCTATTGCATGTAATTACAAAGTATTCTCGCAAACTTATTAAATAGAGACTTCACCATGGCGCCAGCCTCGAGCTCCTCAACTTCGTTGGCAACCCTAATTCATAGTGATCACCGGACAGTTCCACCTCAAGCATATCAACTGAAGACAGAGAGCGAAGAATCTGTCGCCGTCTCCCCATCATCTCGGCCACCACCACCTCTACGGTCTACAAAATGTTGAGGAAATTGTTCACGTATACTATTTTTTTTGCAACACAAGCAAACATATAAGATTAAGAAAACATGCAAAGACACATGCAAGCGTCCTAGCCAATAGAATTCACTATCTCTCCTTAAAGAATCTTATTCCCCTCTAGTACCCAAGGTTATGGAATGATTCTTCCCATGATAGAAAGGACGTACCTTTTCCGGCGTAGCGGTACCTCAAACCCCGGAACCCATCAAACGCAGCGAACCGGCGAGAACCACACTTGACTCTATTGTCTCTTTGAAAAGAATGTAGAAAACTAGTTTTGGACTTTGGCAGAATTTTCGTACAGGAAAAATTTCGTGTAAAAACCAAAGGGGGTTAAGTGCTATTTATAGAAAATGAAGGGGTGCTTACGAAGGGAGGCAACTCTTCGTATGGGTGGTTACACCCCAACCAACACATTGGTTCGTTTTAAAAAAAATGAACCATTGCATCGGTTCGGCTCATGGTAGTTGGACTGGTTTGGTTATTCCAACCGCCATATCGGTTCGGTTCGATTTGGTTCAACTCGATTTGTTTTGGTTCGTTTGGTACACAAACCAATTTAACCGATTAACCACATATTATATCAAATCGATCGAATTCAAAATCGTGCCTTCTCACATCTTACCACCATGGTACTTCAAGAGACTCTCTTGAAACTTTCCCCTTATATTTCCATTCACACCACTAAAAACCCAACACAAAATCCACTTATGCATCATGGGCTGGTTCTCGGGAACTTCCTACTCCAGCAGCTCTGTTTGTCCGACTCGACCAGGATGTATTTGTCCAAGTGGCTCTGGAGCTTCACTGCCTTACGTTTTCGGGAATAAGTTACAAGTCCATTGAACAGTGAATTTGGATAAATGTCACATAGGGGTGGGTATCGGTGCGGTTTGGACCGCATCGCACCGCATTGATATAAACCGCACCGCACCGCATCTTAATCGAGCCGCACCGCATTTCGACCGCTAAGTTATCGGTGCGGTCAAATCAAACCGCATAAATTAACGGTTTGATACGGTTTAAACCGCACCGCATCTAGACCGCAATTCATTACGGTTTGTACATAATTAAATAAAACTCAAACCCACCCAACTGAAATTAAGTTCCAGAGAGTAGCTCTCCATTAACATCTCATTACGAAAGAGAAAGACTGTTAATGTGGGTAACATAGCATAAGCAAAAGTTAAGTATAGACTGATGACTCACCATTTCTAGAGTAATCTAAAGAGCTGATGTAGTGGTAATTGCCTCTAAATTTTGTGAAACCAGTACACTAAAACCTATTTGGTGCACTTCACTCACAATTACACAGAAACCAACTAAGTCAAGAAAGCATGAATTGCAACTCTAGAGAAGAAAGACCTGGAAACCGCAGCATAAAAATGGTGATGGAGAAGAAAGAGCTTTACCAATTTCAATTAGGCTTACTGGTTTCTATCCTGTCTCTTCCAGTACTCTTTTGTAGTGCCTACAGTTCCAAACGTTCTTGATAAGCAAAGAGACAATGCAGCATAAAAATGGCGATGGAGAAGAAAGAGCTTGACCAATTTCAATTGAGTGCGACCCTGGATTTGAAGAGGGCAAAGAGCTTGACGGACGACGATCTCGATGAGCTGAAAGGGTGTTTGGATCTTGGATTCGGTGGGTTTAGCTACGACGAGATCCCCGAGCTTTGCAATTCGTTGCCGGCTCTCGAGCTTTGTTACTCCATGAGCCAGAAGTTTCTTGATGATACTGCGCAGAAATCTTCTTCTGCTGCCGAGGGAATGGATTCTTCTTCTGACGGAGTTGCTGCTTCGGATCAGGCTGCGAGCAGAGACGGCCGATTGCTGTTGTTGCTGAGGCTGTGGAATCGGCGTCGACTGGGCGGCCGACGGGAACGGAGACTGGATCGGCGGAAACGGCTGGAACAGAGTGTTCGCAGACGAGGCCGCTGCTGCGGTAGCGGAAACCGACGGGGAGATCGCCGACTGGTCGAAGCCGACGGCGGAAGCAGCTCGCGAGGTGCAGAGGCGTACTAAATCAGATTGTGGTTTCAACTTCTCACTTCTGCGTACTCAATCTTAGCGGATTGTGGTTTCAAACCGCAACCGCGCGGTTTGGGTCAATCTGAACCGTAAACCGCCAAGCACTTAACGATTAGACCGCAAATGAAACCGTTAGTTTAATGATGCGGTTTGGATTGACCGCATAAGCGGTTTGGGGCGATTTGGAGCGGTTTGGTCAAACCAATACCCACCCCTAATGTCACATATGAATTAGCGAGGAGCGCATGAGAGCTTGGCTTAGGTGAGGTTATTGCTATCTTATTTTTTTGCATTCAATCATCATAACCATTTTTCTTTTAAAAAAAAAACTATTTCATGAACTATTATTACATAAGATTTGTTGTAAATAAATGCAAATAAAAGTTATTGTTTCCTAAGAGCTTGGTTTAGATGAGGTTGTTGCTATCTTATTTTTGTGCATTCAATCATGATAATAATAAAATCCATCTTGGTTGAATCCTAAACCATTTCGGTTTAACGAGGAACCCAATGAGTTTCAACCATAAATTGAAAGGTCGACAGAAATAGAGAGCAAAAAAGCAGTAGAGAAACAAATGTCAGATAATGTCACTGAAAAGCACAAGGAAACCACTTCGGGTTTGCCTGTGCATCAGCTTTCAGCTTCTGTATCTCCAACAACAGAAAAGTTGAAGAACGAGGAACTTATAAATTATAATATTCCGAATTCAGGAAAAGGCGCAAGATTTAGAGTAGGTTGGAGGGAAGAAATTAGTTAGAATATAAATAGCGCCTAATTGGTATAATGGGTCCAGTTGGGAGTGGGAAGGTCTATTGTAAATTTTCTACGGACCACACGCATCACCGTCCGCTTCATCCTGACTCTCCATCTCGACCGTTAGTTTCCCATCGACCCCTAGCCCCGTCTTTTCACCGATCTCCCTACATCGATGCGATGGCGGCTAGGCAAGTCTCTGCGTTGCACCACACGGCCCAACGGCGGGAGAAGCATCCGTCAAGTGGTGATTTTTGGCGTCCGCCGAGATCTACTGTTGCTTACACCGGCTGTCCTCTGATAGCCAAGAAACACTCTTCCTTTCTCCTTTTTCTTCTTCATTCAACGCTAACAGTTAATATCTTGGGATTAAAGAAGGAGGGCTTTAATAGGAACATGGCCGAACCCGTCGATTTCATGGCGGTGGAATCCTAGCCCTTCATACCCTCTAGACCGATCCTCTGGCTATCCAAGGTAATCATCTAAAACCCTTTTGTCTGTCGCTAAATGAATTGCTTATCGGAAAATAATCCGCAACAAACATGATGATGACCCAGCTTTAGTTAATCGTTTGGTCCTCCTGCTATTTGGATTTTCAGTTACCAGTAATGTCTATACAGATCACCATTTTGCAATTCTTTCTTTCTGGAATGTGCCAATTGAATGGTAGTTATTTGCTTGCATTGACCACCGCAGGCAAAAATTTAGCTGCTGCAACTTTTTACATACTAATTCAAGCTATTGTTGATATTTTGTCTGAATTTAATTCCAATGTTATCCCCTGGAATCTCTATCATAGATGATGAGGCTGTCTCCCCTATTGGTATTGTTATGCTCTGTAAGTGATTATACTTGAACATTAGATAGTTGTTTTCCTCTATAGCGATTTGAGTTATTTTCACCTACCAACGTATAAATATAATACAGAAATTGGAATGTTGAAGAAGTCACAAGGTGAAAGAAGCAACGAAGTTTCTTATAATCAGTTGGATGTTAAACAAAAATAGCACCGGAAATTCAACCGAGGGGAAGAATTTAAGTGGTCATGGATAACTTGGTGAAGTTCTCATGTTGGTATTAAAACTCTTTGTATATTGCGTAGAGTATGAAGCCAATAGATATGTGTCTGATTGTTAAAATGCACTATGATAACATATGTGACAAGGTAAACGGAAGAAAACTGAGTATGTTCTTATCTGTTAGATCATATGTGGCATACATATGTGTCAGAAGCAATAAAAAAAAACATACACACTTGAGTTGGTGTTTGTGGCAAAGATATTCAGATTTGAACTTTAACTATTTATGTCGTCTGAACTATGCAAAAAAAAAAAAAAAATTGTATGCGCTAAATCGTAACTTTTTTTACCGACTGTGCCATGTATATAATTCAAAAATCAACACATGAGAACACTTATTCATGGATCGATTGATGTCAAATATGCCTCTAACTAATATTACCCGCATTAGCAAACTAAGAATCATCAGGCTCTCAGGGTATCATACAAAATAATAACTTGAAGTTCAAGAAACAAGACATCACCAGAAAATTGGTTCTATAAATTGATTCGTGGGTCCTAAATTACAATCCTTTAAATCGGGATTGAACATATATTTATGTTCAGCGAAATCGACATACCCGCTGCAAAGCACGGGCCATTTAGCTAGTATATATATATATATGGTGCACAGTACATACACGTCTTTTACGTACAAAACAATGCATAATACATACCGCATAGTAACATGCACATTTAACACGTGTGCATAGTACTATACAAATGCATAGTACTATATGTGTATTCCACATGTGTGAATAGTGCATAGTATATATTGCATAGTACCATTTTTCATCACTATAATAATAGAGGGAGTTTATTTGAAACTAGTGGCATAGAATGGTCAAGTTCTAAAAGATAATCACCAAATGATAATGGAAAACCTTCGCATTGTGGAGAAGGCTATGGTCGCTGCTCATCGGGTAAATTCTCAAACGAATTGTGTCAACTCTCGTGTAGGTTGACATTTTGGTCAACTGTTGAAAGTGGTTAACAAAAACAAAAACAATTTTGATGAATTTATAAGATTTTTAAGCACACCATTTGTTCAAGCTAGAGTTTTTACATTAGATGGCATGGTCCCAACTCCAAATAATACCTCATGAAATAGAAAATTATCACCATTGCAAGATAACTTCTCACCTCCAATAAAAAACAAACCAATTTCTCACCGCTTGAATCGCGAAGATATTCGTGGCACTACTCAAGTGGAGGGGTCACTCAATGTGAAAGTTGAAGAACTACCCCTAAGTGCTAGTGGCAAGGCCCAATACTGTGCATGCTCACTTGAGAAGATGAGTATGTTTAGGTGGTGGATCAAGTTCCTCCAAGAGAATACATTATACCCATGCACCTTTGTAATTCAACAAAAACTTCTCATCGAGTAATTCAGCATGAGAGTAAGACCCATCATGACTATGTGTACTTGAAACCTTATATGAGTGGGTGCATATGCTCTATCCATTTTTAATAGGTTTCACATTATCCGAGTTTGTTACTCTCACTAGAATTGAGGATAAGTCTACTGTAGAGCACAATGGACATTTCATTGTCCAATTTTGAGATGCAGGGTTCAATTGTATGAGGATTTTGGACGAGATATTTATGCACAATCCCTCATTATGTAGGATTTGGATAAAATACCGTGTTTGGGGAATGAGAGGTTTCAAAATTAGTAATTTTAAAAGTGGAAAAAGAAAATTGGATTGACAAATAATACTTCTTAAGTTAAATCATAAAGATTAATAATTTATTGTAGCTTGGAACTTTGTTTCAAAAAGACAACTATCCTCCAATCATTTGTATATGGCGTACTAATTTTTTTTATTATTAATTGATAGATATGGCCGGACTTTTGTCACCATTAATCTACTTTAATTAGAAATTTATTTTTTCTCAAAGTTAAAAAATGTGTAGTAAATATGTTTTTGACATTTGTTCTTTTTCAATATGTTTAGACAATAATTTTTCTCAAACTTAAAAAAATGAGTTTTAAAACTTCCAAAATTGAAAGTTTATGAACGAAGACAATATGTGAGTATTATTTAGATAACTTTGAATGTTAACTAGTCATATGGAAAATAGAATTCAAATAAACGCTAGCAATCACTTTTGTGCTAGAAAACTTTCTTTATCCTTTCAAAAAGATCATAACAAATTATTACTCATTCTTTTTTGTACTTAATAGAATTTTCTATATCTTCTTTGATGGTGTAAGATTTTTCTGTGTTCTAACACACAATGAGTGTTTACAATTCACCTTTGACATCAATCTTATTAGACTCTTGATAAAATTAGTTATCTAAATATCCATAGCACATTAACTAAATAATTACTAAGGTAATTTCTACTGCTTAACAATACAACAAATCATTTTCATTAACGAGGAAAAAGAATAAAGATTTTTCAAATCTTAAAAAAATATTTGTAGATTTTACATTTAATGTTTAGAAAATTTAATCAATGATCCTAGATGATTTGGGGAAAAGAACATCGTGGATTTGAAGATTGTTCAAATACTAAGATGTTATAAATCATTTAGTATTCAAATCAATTCTCCCAATCAATCTGCTTGTATGATATACAAAAATTCGAGATAGTTCTTTTGGCTTTCTTTAGAGAGCGAGAGTGAACGCTTGTTTCAGTTTGTCACATTCTTTAGTTCCATTTCTTTCCTTCTCTCTCCCTTGCCTTTCCTCTACCATGAGTGTCAACCAGGATAACAAAGACCAAGACCAAGATAGAGATGGACATGCCAGTAAGAAAAACCCATTGATTGAAAAAATTCAAGTCAATCTTGAGCGATTCATCAAGGTTGACATGGAGTCTAAAAACATTAACTGGCTCTTTCTACCAAGCATATGGAGATGAAGCATTTGATGCAACATAATCTTACACTGATCGCAGAGCTGATTGTCAGTGTTATCATGGAAATTATTGAAGAACTAGGAGGGGGATAGACTAACCCAATCGTTGAATTGAGGTTCAAACTTTAAGAGTGGAGTACAAGAGCGTATGATAGGCTTTGGAATGGATTTAAGAGGGAATACAGTGAGGATTCATCAAGATCAAGATGGCTTCCTCAAATGGGGTACGAAGAAGGTCATGGAAGACGTGCTCCACGAAGTTGACTGGAACCATGTCGATGTATGTTTCCACTCGTACTGCCATGGAATGCAAAGCACGTATGAGGTATTAGTGGGCCCTGCAGAATCTTGTAAAGATTTTGAGGCAAAGGACTGAATCAGAAGACAAGTAGTTGATGCATCTGATCCGACAACAAAGCACAGACGTAAATTGCCTCTATATTGTGTCATCGCTGGGGCTAAACCGAAGTGTAGGGGAGTGCTATCAACGCTGCCTTATGATCCTCAAGAAGGAAGAAGTTGAACAGCCGAGAGTTGATTGAAGCCAAGCAGAAGAGAACCGACTATTAATGTTGGTCGAAAATGAACGGAGACTTGATTGGGCAAGGATTGCATCGTTTCTAGGGACAAATCAGGCTGAAAAAGAGTGCTTTGAGCACCATCAGACATTGAAGACGAAATACGAGGGAAAAGAAGAAGAAGATCTGGTGGAGGAAGGAGAAAGTGATAGGGATGAGGACGATTCCATCTGTATCATCTAAAAGCACAAAAGGATTACCTCAGTTACTTTCTTTATTCAACTGTTCGTAATAGTGACATTTTTGTAATAAAGCCGCTTCTTTGGGGTGGAAACGTAATATGACGAGACCGGTTGATGATTAAAGTAGATACGATTGGGGACGTAGATTTATATGTTCTTTGTCGTCTCCTATCTCTTTCTTTTTATCAATTCTTGATTATATGAATCACCATCGTCGGCGAGCGGTCGGTGGAACTCGTCGACCGACGAGATTTTTAGTTTTTGGCTTTATGTTCATTCCAATGCCTAAATGGTGTGCTATACTTCTTCCTCGTGTCTCAAGGTTTGAAAGCTGAACTGTTTTTATCATTATTTGTACTAGTTTCTTACCCATACGTTGGGTCGTTTAATTTGTGTGATTATTTAGTTATGTATGTTTTTTAATGTGGTTGTTTGTGTTATGCCAGTTTTTGTTTTTTTATGTTTGTCAAGTCTTCCTTCTCCATCCCATTTCATCCTTGGATTCATGCACATTTAAGTCTTAAATGGTGACACATATGTTTATATTGATGAAGCAAAGGATGTTGCAGTGACATTAAACTCGAATGGTAGATACTAATCCGCTTTAGTTTGGTGCTCTGGTGTTCAACAATAATGTCTTGCTCATAAGTCGTTTGTCTCGCGTCATTGACCATAAGAGTTGTTACTTCATCATCAAACAGAAGATTATTTTCTCGACCATCTGATTTTTTATTGGCCAATAGTTTCAAATTTAGATGTTGTACATTGCCTGCATTGAATTAGTCTTTGGCATATCTGGAAGTTTGAGCCAATATGTTCCGCTCGTCGAGCATATCCTTCAACCTAGTCACAACAACTTATTGTAGAGGATTTAAATCATCGTTTGTAACAATTGAATGGAGCCAGTTTTCATCTTCTTTCTCAATTTGGTGAATGTATAATTGTGCAAAGTTAGGAGTAGAGCCAACAGGTGGTAGTAGACTGCTAATCGATGATAAATTTGTCGCTCTATGAAAATAGTCAAAGACATATGATCCCCGCCCATCAATAAAACTATGATCTATCTTGCGGCCCATAGTACTTAATCAAAAGGCACCATTATAAAGTTTGGTGCATTCCAAAAGTGTTTCACAACTTCACTGAAACACCCTAACCCGGCCGGGTACTACTTTTACTAAAATGCCATTGATAAATAAAATACTCAAATCTTAAATTGCAGCGGGAAAAATTTTCATAAATAAAATACTGAAAACACACACTTGTAGCTCAGAGTAAAGCCCTAACACGTGGGCAAATTAAACTCAAACTTGAAATCTCAAACTGATCTCCAGTCTATACTCATAATCATATAACGTAATAACTAACTAGTCTCAACTACTGTTGCTGCTCATAGGAGACTCTGACTGGACATCCTCCAAGACACTCATGTCGTTCTCCTCTAGATGGCTGCCCTCAAACTCGCTGCCCTCTACTGCTCCTCTAGCTCCTCCTCTAACTCTTCAAACTGGTGAGTGAGTTGGGGTCAGTCTACGCCCTTACGTTTTTAACTTTCTAATAATTTTGCACTTCTTCTCAAACACTTAAACTCAAACTGAGGGAATTTGTTTGTACTTCCATTCTTAAAAATCTTAACTCTTAAAACTGTATGGGAGTAACTGTTACTCTCCATTCTTAAAGCTCAAATCTCAACTTAAATACTTGACTAACACTAGGATCCCTCACTAGCTAGTCCGGTTGCCAACTCATACGTATGAGAAGCCATTCAGGCTTTCCTTAAACTTAAACTTAGTTAGGGAAGTCGTAACGATTCATCCCCCTAACATCTTAAACTTATCGTGGTGGCTCTTCACCACGATTCTCAAGGGCATAACTGTTGCCCATCTCAAAAGTCTCAAGAGCATCACTGCTGCTCTATCTCAAAGATCTCCATAGCATAACTGCTGTTCTATCTGAAAATCTCAAATGGTAACGGACTGGCGCTAGTGACTAAAAACACTTAAAACGACTTCACCTTCTTGAAGGTGAGTTACTTCTTAAAAAGACCTTGTTTCTTACTCTTTAATAATAACTTATACTCGTAAAATTTTAAAGGTAAATAATAACTATTCACTTCAAGTCATAACTCAAACAAGGCACATATCATCAACCATAACCAGGCAATCTCAAACATGAATCAAAATACTGCACATATATCACGTAAAGCAATACTCGAAAATACTCAAGGCAATTACTTAAAAAAAAATCGTAAGGCGTAGAATTTACTCTCTTTACACTCACCTTATTTTAAAGTCGATTGACTTGAGTTACCCTTCAATGTGCTATGCAAACCAATGTGAAGAATTCTTATTTGATTTTCTTCCTTGAGGCCATTTGACATGGGTTATTCTCCCCAGGACACATGCACACGTAAAAGCCATGAATTAGAATTCATCCATATAGCTTTGTTTATTAATCCCTAACGTGTACCCATAAGATTCAAGCCTTCTTCACCCATCAATTTCACTCATCTAACCCCATTTAAACCTCTCACGTTATTGGAATCCAATCCTTCCCCATCGACACTACTTAGTTCACTACCGTTGATCGTAGAGATTTCTCCGGAAGATAGGTCCACAGGAATGTTGTTGATAAAAACATCCCTCCATATGCGTCTGGTGTAGCAGCAATCAATCAGAGGTGATTAATAGTTTCTTCTTCTTTGTAACATAAGACGCACCGGTTTGCCAGCTGATACCCTTGTCTCTTCAAATTGTCCATGGTCAGAATTCTTTTATGCCAGATTAGCATATAAATCCACAAATTTTGGTGGGAATAATGTTCTTCCATACTGTAGAGGGTCGAAACTCAGCTACTCCATGAAAGCGATCTTCTACCTGCCACCTGTAAAAGGAACTAACAGAGAAAGACTTTTCTGTGTCCGGATTCCACACCATCCGGCAAGGGCTATGATTTATTCTAAAGGGATTAGCATTTATCACTTCAAAGAATGTGTTTCGCTCAGACTCAGCCCCACCCCGTAAAGAAAAAGAGAAAGGAATTTCCCACAATATTGACTCACCTGAGAAGGACCTAGAGTGAAGGATGTGAGCGTTTGGGAAAGTGGCAGCAGCAGCTCGCGGAAAAGACTCCGCCAGCGACTTCCCAAAGATCTAGTTGTCGTGCCAAAGAGATATTGCAGTACCCGGACCAGGATCAACACTTGCTGCTTTCCAGAACAGCTCATTGACCTTACAGATATTCGCCCAAATAAATTTAACAGAAAGTAACAACACAACATGTTTAGTTACCTTTCAATAGCCAAAATCATGTTATGGAAAAACACTTAGAATATAAAGTAATTTGTTGCCTAATCCTAGCATTTTAGTAGTGCGATTTTTGCTCTCCATAATTTGATCAAAAACTAACATTTTGCTAAGCATATCAAATGCCAATTAGTGAGCGACAAACATACAAAGGAAATTAAATTTCTTTAACGGAAAAGCATGTAGATATATAATATTATAAAGCACCTGTATCTAAATCCCACAAAGTTTGCATGATATTAGTTGTAGCTATTTTAAAGGATTTAAGAGATTGAGAAACTATGACCATTACAAGAGCTTTTTGTTTGGGCATTTCCAAGTATAGTAATACTTTTGGGCTTCCAGCAAACTAAAAGAAAAACAAAACACTCACACATTAATTAGAAAGACCATAGTATACATTTTCGTTGTTAACATATCAATTATTGTACTAATTATATTTTTAATCTCATGAAAAGTATAGGAAAAGGAATGAATTAATGGGCCAATAAATGGTACCACTATTGAAAATGATAAGATTAAAACTCAATAAGTTGAGCTATAATAATATAGGAGATGCTAACATGTGATACATGTTGCATTCAAGCCTCTTATGATAGAATTAAATCCCACAAAAAATGATAAAATGCACACTTCATTTCATCATCTTTGTTGTGTTGTTCCGTCCCAAGCCCTCCTCCCTTTGCACTCGAAGGCCAATCTCCGTTCGGCCCGAGGAAACCTTTGCACGCCTCCATTACCGGATGCGGTTCTGCACTATATGAGAAGCAATACATATTTCATTCAAGTGAGCAACGACTTAACTGTCGAGGGGGAATCGATGATCCTTCCAATGGTTCAGGTCGTGGTTGCTCTACTGTTTGGGAACATGTGTTATGTGGTTATTAACGTGTTCATGAATGACCTTAATCGCGTTCGGGTACATGGTGCCTCCTCACTCCTCGGTTGAGTTTCATATTTTATGGGGAATCCTTTTGGTTTTAACGTGTGCTGCAGGTTTATGGTATGGAGAAATTGCACAATACATTGCTTGAAAGACCCAAGACATTGAACAAGGTTTCTGATATGTCATTGCTCAATTTCTTTGGTTAATTTCAAAAGTCGGTATTTATCACTTTATGTTGTTTTTTTCACTTGCATTTGCAGATAAAATCAACAATTAGTAGCTCTGAATGAGAAATGAAATTGTAGCTTATATTTGTTTAACCTCATGTGCATAGAAATTCTGTTACATGCGGTAGTTTGATGTGGCTTGGACTTTGTTGCAGTCGTTGGGTAGTATGATGTGGAAAAATCCATACAATTTTGGGGTTGATTCGATCTGGAGTGAAGTTTCAGACTAAGGATTAGGTAAATCTCACAAGTTGTTTAATTTTTGCTTCTGTCCCTTTTACTTTTGAGTCGGTTGGACTTCGAAATTGTGTGGTCGATCTTCAGTGCGTAATGATGTGATCGGTTACGATACATTCATAGTGTGATGGCTTAAACGAGTGTATGTTGCTGCCTATTTACTCTGTCCAATCTGCTACTGATACTTTCTGATTCTTGCTTGCTTACTTTGTTCCCTTTTTATTGCATGAATGTTGGCGTGTTCTAATGATGTTGTGATATACATTATCAGAACAGGGATAAAAAAATGAAGGGGAACTCACTGGGAAGGTCAGAGGAGAGGCATAGTGCAATTGTTGGTTGGGTAGGTCTTTTCACTTTGTATTCATAACATTGTGATGACAAGTTTTAGCAGGGCTTCTTGCACAGTTCTTTCTGACCATTACAAATTATAATTTGGAAGACCTACTACTTCTGAGTCTTCTAGCATGTGATTGTCACACATAACTAATAAACTACCCTTTGGTTGGCAAATAATAATGAAGTTCTTTCTTACACTTTGGTTGGCCAGAATGTTTGCATACGTTGAAAGATAAAGTGCTAGTTGATGGACATCTTGAATTTTATAAAAGGCCATATAGTTTCTCTATTTAACCAGTCTATCTTTCACGGGGAATATTTGGTTGATCATTGTTTGTATGGCTTTGTCGAGTAGGGAGGTATAAAAAAGGATGTAGTTGGAATTAGAAGTGTGTTGAAGATGCATTCAATCGTAGTTGCCTAGCAAATTTTCATACTTTGGAATTCGGTAGCCAGTGAGGGATATCCTTGGCTGAAACACCATTTCGCTCGGTCGAGAATCTTCCTTTTTAGTGATGAACATTAGGGTTTTGTGATTGTGTGGGTGAGATTGTATCGGTTTTTATATTTTTTCTAGTTTCTCGCTTCTACTTTTATGCATAGACAATATATGGATAATTCATTTTTATTATGTTTTTATGGATAGACAATCATTGCCGAGTTAGAAGGATCACACACTAATTGTACCATTGATATAATAACATTTAGTGACGACATCATAGGCGACAGCAAGGAAGGACAACAGATCCCACACAAATGATAACCGCCGGATCAGGGCACTAAACACACGGAGGAGAAAAACAGTAAACTCTTTGCTCTTCGTACAATTTGAAAAGGTAGATTTGACAACTACCCACCATATCCCCGAACTTCTCTGCAAACCAAAAAAAAAAAACGTTCGTATTCCAACACAAAACCTTTCCCAATCTCTCTACATTTTTGCTCCTCTCCCAAACAACTCCAGATCTAAAAAAACTAACAAGAACACCAAGTCGATTAATTTCCTCAACATTTTTGAAGAATCCTCGCATATTTAAACAGTTTTCGCAACTTTAGTCATAAAGTGATCCGTTGTAGATAGAACCAACTTTACCTGGCCTTAAGGCCATGATCGTATTTCCCTATGGCCTACCTTAGAACCCTTGCTTTGAAAGCGAGGTACGGTTTTGTTAAAGAAGAGGTCAGTTTAGGAGGTTAAGATGCCTTCAGTTTTGCATAACATAAGAGTTCGGAAATTAAAGTGGTGCATAAAGTAAATCCTGATCTAACTTATGAGCGAGAGATCACAAAAGGAAGGTGTTGCATAGACAAGCTCCCCTAGATCTCATAACCACGCGCCCTCGATGATCGATAGCATACGAGCTGTTGATTTCTTATTTCATTAGATCTCACCTTGTGTCGAAGCATTTACCCGAACTAATGGGCGAGAAGGACCCTTCGGATTTCTCCCTTGAGGCATCACGTCGTTTGATAGAATAAAGGTCGATCGATTAGGACTGCTATTTCTAGTCTCATCTTAAACTAGGATTTTCGATCCTTGAACCTCGAAGGAGTGCTGATTTGTTGTAAGATCTCATTCGAATCGACGAATAACGAAATAGAGGAAATCGATAAATAACGAAATAGAGGAAATCAAGCATCAAACATATGAAAAATAAACAGTTGTATTAAACTTCGGTTATGCCATTTTCCTCATTCTCTGGTAACGACCCTAAAGCTTGGGTTATGCCATCTTTCTCTTTCTCTGGTAGCAATCGTAAAGCTTGGGTTAAAGAATGTGAAGAATATTTTTGCACACACAATGTACCTGAGGGCTAGAGGTTGGGTTCGACATCAACCAACCTTGAGGGTAATGTTATAGGGTGGTTCAGATATTGGAAAGTGGTTCGTAATGATTGTAGTTGCATGACGTTTGTTGAGGTTTTGTGTGCGCATTTCTGGGATCTTGACTAGCCCTGGGTATTTGGAGTGTTCAATAGACTTAGCCAGCAAGAACCAATAGACGAATATAAGGAGCGAAAAGTGATGAAAGTGACATTGCTTAGGCTGAAACCATCATTACCTAAGCCTACTTCATTAAGAGATTTATATGTGGATTGACTAATGAAATTTGAGTAGTGGTGAGGCAGTTTCAGCCTCAAACTCTTCATCAAGGTAAAAGCCAATAAACCCATAGTCCCAAATTTAGGAATTAAGCTAACCGTATCTTGCTTATCGCATGCTTTCGAAGGGTCCTTTAGTCGATTTTACGCTAGGTTTGCAGTGTTTATTATGCCCCATGTTTAGAAATGGCTAAATAGACAAAGGAGCGCTTTCGAGTCGATCAAACAAAGAAATGGGCGAAGGAGTGCAAGGATGGAGAAACCTCACGGGCAGGGAAGACAGGCGCACATCCACCAGCCGTGCGGCCACAAGCAAGACCATTAAAGTGTGCAGGAGTCCAGGAGCGATTTGAGACTATACAGACACGCGCACGTCCAGACCGTGCGGCGACATGAAGAGACTGTGCGGAGACGAAGTGCTACTTTGTTAGGTCGATCGCATGGACGACAAACACACACCACGACTTGATCGTGCCCACAGGCAACGCGAATGTGCAGTCGTCTCTCCAACGGTCGCGTTGTCGCACGACCGCACAGGCACACGGGGCACTGCACGGCCGTGATCGTGTGAGCGTGCGGCAGCCCGTCCAAGCTATATAAGTGTGTTTACGTGTTTCTAAGAGAGAGGAGAGAGCCATGAGAGAGAGCGAAGCATACTTTGTCTGATTTTGGAGAGAAGTGAAGAACTAGAGTGTTTTCGAGAGCAATTGGAGCTTCCCCACCTTGGAGATCTCTAATTTTTCTTGATATTCATCCAAGAGTAGCCAAGGAGCAAGGATTGCATCACCATGATGTTTGATTTTTCTTCTATAGCTCTTTCTCTCCCTTTGATCATGGTGTAGTCTTCTCTTTCACTTGGATTATTAGAACTCTAGCCTAGTAGGCTGTGGATGATATTTATGAATTCTATGTTGTGGATTATGTTGATTATTTATAGATTGTGGTCATTTTCATGCTATTGTTGGGTGTTGTCCATAGTCTCCAATTATATGCTTGTTGACCTAGGTGAGACAGTATCTTCCTAGTTAGACTCGAGCACTACCCAATCTACATTGCAACTGATTGAACGAGTTTGATATCGAGTTGTAGTGTCTAGTGGGCTTTGTCTCATTAGTGGGATTTGGTGGTGAACACCTCAATTGACTAGGTTAGATGTTGGTACGCCACACTGGATAGGTTAATTGAGTGCGGTTAGATACCCTCGCACAGGGGGTTTGATCTTGTTTTAAAGTATAAATCTATTTGAAACAACATAGAATGAAATAACCATCGTTCCAACCTTGGCTAGAGGGATACTCATTTGAGTGATACTTTTCTCCTTTTCAAACAACCTCACTTTTAGTCATTTTTCGCTTGATTAGTAGTAATAGCTTTCAAATTTGGTTAACTAGAAAACGATCGGTTCACGAAAGTAAGGGTACATTTGCCTCGTGGGTTCATAAATGAATACTTACACTGTGCTCGACTCGGTGATTATACTTGGTCACCGGACCAATAATGTGTTAGGCACAGGCCAATACACACGTTGCTATGAAAATTTACAACCAGACTACACTTGTTTGGGACAAATCACTTGATACTAAAGCGATATGCATATTATACCCTTATAATTTCAGCAATCTATGATAAATCGCTGTGACCTCAGCCATTTGTGACAGATCACTTGACACCAAAACGATCAATATAATTACATATGTAAAAAATCAAACGGCAGTAACTTTATGTTCGACTATATGATTGAAGCAATTTTTTATTTTGCATGATTTCTTAGGATCTTTGCAGGTGCAAATTATCCAACGTGGTCTTGTCAGCTTTCATCTCCAAATAAGGTTATTGACTGCCTCAAATTAGCCAGTTTGCGATTTCATGCATCTCTAATTCATTTTTCTATTTGACATAAAGTTTCAAGGCATACAACTTTATGAGGGATAAATTTTCAAAAGATGCGATGTTTTAGAATTTAAGAGCCTTTTAGAATAACTTCATATTTCTTTTTCACGTCTTCGCATATATTTTGAAAACCCTTCTATAACATGTGATGCAAAATAAATAAAAAATTACGATGATGGATGATGGAGCGCAAAGCTAAGACCATTCAAAGTTGAGCAAAATCACAAAATGAACAATTTGAGGCAGGAGAAACAACCTTACCTGGAGACGGAAGCTGATCTGACACCCTTCGAATGTTTGCGGCTAAGAAGATTTTAAATGTTACGCATATAAAAATTGCATCGTATAAAAAATTGCATCGATACCACAAAGTTATAGTCGTTTGATTTTTTATGTATTGAGGTCTCAAACGATCAATATGCAAATCGCTTTAGACTCGAGCAATCTCGCCCTAACATGTATAGTTTGAAAATTTGTTATGAAACTATTCTATTTATGGACATCAGTGATTACTAGTCTAGTATCTCTCTCGCTTCCTCCCAACAAACAGATTGTGATAAAATCATCCACATCGATGCAATTGAAAAATCAATTTCAAATGCAATGTCTATTGCCATCTTAATATTTTTTTTGTAATCAACCCCATGTAAACTCTACAAGTTCATGCAATTAATTTGCAAAGCAATTTGTGTGCCGAAACGACTTATAATAAACGAAAAATAAATAAATGGAGGTGAAAATTAGGAGATTATTGTTTGTATTTTTAAGTGAAGTGCATCTTCCATTTCATCAAATACACACTTGCATTTTTGCAAGTGGTCACGGCTCACCCCATTAATCCTAATCGAGTTCGAGTATTATACGCAAGTGGAACATGATATGAATCGAGTAATAATGGTTGGATAAGAAAAGGTGCGATTTCCTGAATATATTTATTAAGCTCTAGTTTTTGTGGTTCTTTCTGAGTTTGTGGTTTATTAGTCATTCAGTAGTACAAGAAAAGACCAATTAGGGGATGAACGATTGTTCCTCCACTCCGATGTCTAGTGCTTACCTTTCAGGTCTGTTAACGGGGTAGTCTACTCTCTAGTTGAAGACTTGAAGTAGGCAGCTTCCAGTGATGTTGCCTTGTCGGCAGCTGATGCAGCATCTTCTTCCCTACCCTCTATCCTGTAACCACTCTCCTGAATCAAGAAGCAGGACAATTAAGCAGGGCCATAAGAAAGAGAGATTAGATTTTGCAAGATTGTGATGGGCTAAATTGTGATGATATACCAGTAGGCGCCATGTGAAAGGGGTTCCATCCCGCTTCTTGATATGCTTCTCGATTGCTCCGATTGCTGCAAGCGTGGGAACAGAGTTAACAGAGACGAACTCTCACCGTTGTGTAATCCTTAAAGGGAAAGGATTTCCAACATATATACCTTTGGTTCCTTCGCCAGTATTCAGCAGTATGCTGAACCAAACTTCGTGGAACACATCAAGTTGCTCGTCAGATGCTCCAATTATCTAAACACGGAACAGCCAGGGTTTTAGATTCCCACTAGTTAACTGCAAAAGGGTAGAAACTGCAAATTCAAATGAGGAACACCTTGCAACCATTGACATCAAAATCCAGACCGAGTAGCTCCAGTGCTTGTTTGTCGTTCCCCTTGGTGTGTTCATACAAGGCTTCTGCAAGCTGCATAAACAGGAAAAGCAAGCAGTTGGATGACAGCAATATGGTAGCAGGGAAGCTAAAGGAAGCAGCTTTAAGAACAGAATGCACAAACCAGTATTGCCTTCTGCATCACTTGCTGCTTCTTCTTGTTCATCTTCGAAATTCTACTGACAATAAAATGAAATTGCAGTTGGTACATTCAATGGCTTGACAGCATATGATGTGAAAGGAAGAGCCTTTACCTGGATTTCAAGCCATTGAGTAGACCTTCTGCCTTAGAAATTTTACCAGCTTTCGTCAAGGCCCACAATATCAACACATCAAGGTGCCACTCCAAAAACCAATTTGCCTAATCAGGGTTACAAAACATAATTACCATGCCATAGAATACGATTTTATCGGATGTCCCCGAAGGGACATGCCATAGAATACAATAGTCAAACAACTAGTCAACAAAACAAAAAGATCAGTTGCCCACTTCATCTGCTACACGATCCGCCAAGACCTTGAATCGATCATCAAAGATATCATCAAGTAGTCCTCGAATAGACAAACGTAACAACAAACCTAAAGCATTTAGGTACACCTGCAATCCAAAAGGAAATAGTGCCTCAGTAGATTGAAAACGTTGGTTAAAGTGAGGAGAGAGGGAGGAGAATGCATGCATACCTCAGGGGCCATGGCATCACTTCTTTCCAACTCTTTCCAGATTCGATGATCATAGACTTCCATAACTTTCGTTATCTTAAAATTACCTTCTAGGTAACAAAGAGCAACGTGCCACCAATTATGTGTCAGCCTGCACATTCAACCAATTAAGCCTCGCATGGCAATACAATTTTTTTCTTGATCAAACAAGAAAGAATTCATAATCCTTTGTACACACATAAATGACGAACAAGGAGTCCATGAAGTGGAGCATTCTTCCATGAACTCTACTGCTTCTTTGAAACGACATTGATACTGGAAAACATGGCAGAGCTGCATTTGATCAATCAGCACACACATATGAGAGTGGGCTTACCAAATTAAACAGTTGTTTCAAAGTGACACAATCAATCAGCAAGCAAGAGAGTGGGCTTAACAACTTAGCAATTGTTCTTTCCAAGTGACACAATCAATCATTTGTTAAGAAAACGCAAATGAAAATGACAGGAGGCATACTGATTAATTGGGGACTTACAGCATGCTGTGCCCAATAATCGTTCTTGTTTATTTCATACCCCTTTCTGGCAGCATTCTCAGCTTCAGCCATCCGGCCAAGCTCCAATAACGGGAAGGCAAGCATCCCGTAAACATAATCTTCTTGCTCCGCACTTGGAAGAACCTATTGAATCATCAAAGAAGAAAACGTCTAACTGAAGGGAAATTGATTGATGATAGCTAATCACTGAATGAACAGTTCACAAGCATGAAATAACAGAAAGTGAAAGCAAACCTTTTGTACAAGGTTTAAAGACAGGTCTGGTCTAGCCATGTAGAAGCATAGTACTTGACCTCTTTTTAGAGAAACCAGGTCCTTAGGGTAGTCATTTAGAAGCTGGGAAGAAGATGATAACAAACAAATCAAGGAACTTTTGGATAGAAACGCATAAATATTACCAATTTACTAGATCCAAACCAATAGACAAAATGAGAAACTAAGAAAAGCAATTGATTGCAGAAAGGAAGAAAGTAAAATGCAACGGTACAAAACAAGAGTGGACTAATCTTAAATTGAATGCGACCCAAATGGAAAAAGACGTTCAACTTCAACTACCTTGGAATGAAGTTCAACAGCAACATCATCGTCCCTATTATCAGAAATTAGATAACTGACTGCTCCAAAAACCGCTCTCTCGTACGGAGTTGCTTGATCCTGGGTGATTACGGTTTACGACGGCATCTTGTCAACTTATCATTCAATACAAGCCGCTAAAATTCCCCAAAAAAGACAGCGACAGAGAAACAGAAGCTTACAAGTCGAGCCTTTGCTGCTTGGAGGTGGGGAGAATCAGCGGAGCCAAGGAAATGAGCGGCCAAAGTGTTGGCCAAGACACAATCTTTGTCGCATTTAGCTGCTTCCAGAATCACACGCCTCCCTCTCCCGTAGCTCAGAACCTTCACACCAATCATATTATAAATCACGCCAACAAGAACCCATATCACAATTCGCAAGTTGCAGATCAGATCAGATGACCCAAAAACATAGAAAAGAGATGGAGAACAAAGAGCAGGAGCAGCGGCGAAACCTGGTGGTAGTAAGAGTTGATGGCGGCGACACAGTCATCGGAGCAAGTCCACACCTCGTACCCCCACCTGTCGAGCTTCACTCCGCCGCCCTCCATTTTCGCTATCGTAGATGCCAAAGATCGCACCTTTGAAATGTGGGAAGTGAAAAGGGAGCAATTACATGATATGAATAGATTATTGAGGTAGTTGCAACTAAGCGGCAGAAAGTATGTTTGTACGAATCAGTCCAGACAAGATAACTATGTGTTTTATTCGATTATCTGAACTTATGATCAAGTCGGTTTCTCCCTTTGGAAAGAAGGATAAGAACTTATTTTGATCAATCAAAGCTTGATCTTTTCAAGAAGGCGTTGTCAAGTTCGGTTGTCGCTTAGCACACCGCATCCTGCTGCCTGCCAATTTGTCCTATCTACATGAAAACTTGAAGATCGAGTTTTTTGGGTTCGATTTCTGTTATAGGCTTGGGTTGGGACACTGGTGTTAACGCCGAGGCCCGTCAAACTTTAGTCCTAGTTGGAGTATGGATGGGCTCGTTTGTCGTAGCCACTAGCCCAGAGGAGTATATACATAAGACATTAGGATGGCAACATACCCATATCCACGGATTTCTATCCGACTCAATCCGGTCAAATCGAGTAAAACTAGTTTTGATGGATTACAAACCGTGTTCAGGTTTAAAATCGTTCTACTATTTTACGGGTTGGGTTGGGTTCGAGTTTAGCCATATCCAACCCGTACCCGTCTAATTTGTTATTCATAATTGAGTAGAATGAAGTTGATATTATGAAGTGGAGAGTGAAAAGGTTTAGTTGACAAGGAAGAATAAGCTTTCAATTAATTATGTACTTTATGGATGTTTATCTTTAATATTGAACAATTTGTATGGATTATTTGTGGTTTACTTGTATGCTCTAAATGGTGTTTTTTGTACGAATAATTTGTATAGTAAGATTGATGTTAGACTTTTATTTTGACATGAAGTTATTGTGCATTTATAGAACCCATTGATATTCATGAACTCGTGAATACCCAGCGGGATGGGTTAGGTTTGAATTTTCCAAACCCATTGGGTTTTACCCCTGGGGTTTTTTTGTGGATATACTCATGGATTTTGGTTTGACAAAACCCAGCTCAAACCGGCCCGTTGCCATCTCTATAAGATGTATATGCTTCTTTTTTTCATAACCAGACTCGATGTTGAACTGAAAAAGTTATTGGTTTTAAGTTCAGTAATTAATCGTTAGAATAGGTTTGGTCAATCAATAATAAATCGTTTGTACACCGTGAAATAGAATATGTATATCTAATACACAAATTTATAATTGAACTTGTCACTAATTATAAGCGATTTCAAATCTATATCATTCCTAACCAAATGTTCTAGCAAATCATTCAAACTTGATCACAAAATAAATCACCCAAAAATTTTATCAAATTTAAATGAGTATTTAAGGCAACAGTCGGTAGTGAAACAGTCATTCAGTTAAACTAGGGTTATTCATCATTTATTTTCATGTCCAATCATTAAAAATTATTTGATCCATTCATGATTATCCAAACAAATGAGCTGGATACTTCATCTTGGGTCTACGATCAAACACCACTGCAATGTAGAACAACCTATTCATTCTTGAATTCTCATCCTCCATCTCATACCAATACTTTTCTACCTTTGCATGCATTATAAGTGTCATATTCCTAACCTAGTCATCCTCATTATCCTCCATTGTCTTGAGTTGAAGAAAAATATTGAAAATCTCCCTAAAAAATAGATGAGATGTTACATATTTAGTACTAGTTACAAGTAAGGTGAATTCATGAAAATATCTTAAGTGCGAGCACAAATTTCTAGCACTCTCCCAATTTGCCTTGAGGAAATTTACCTTAAACTCCCCATCCTCCATATCGACAAATTTAAATGCCTTTTCATACACCTTTGTTGCCTCTAACATTAAGAAGGTAAAAATTCACTTAGTGCGAACATCCAAACGCATCTTCTTCCGCTCAATGCGATGGAATCTCATACACTTACTAAATTTCTCCAACCTGCTAGGAGACGCACATACCCACTCCCTATTTTGTTCCACAACTACTCCAATTTGCTCTAATCTATCAGTCACAATCAGATTGATGATATGAGCTACATAACGCATATGCAAATATGTCTCATCCTTAAAACTATTACCCCAACTCATCAATTTTTCTCCTTTAAGAAGCCAATTATAGTACCATTTGCACTTGCATTATCAATTGTGATGGAAAAATGTATTTGAAACCTCACTCCTCCAAAAGACCCACAATTGTCTCGGCAATATCAAGACTCTTGTGACTTGTAATACGACGAAAACGCATGATCTTCTTGTGTAACTTCCAATCATTTCCAACAAAATGAGTAGTCAAGCTCAGATAATTGAAATTCTGAATAGGAGTCCAACAATCTATTGTAAGGGAGACTCCACCATCACACTTGCTTTTGAAATAATTAGTTAGTCGCCTCTTCCCTTCAACAAAAAATCTGAAGCCATCTTGTCTAATACTCTTCCTACAAGGGATCTTAAACTAGGAAATACAACAAGACATTAAACCCTCATAGTTCGACAAACTTAAATGGTAGCTCATCCACAACTACCATTTGAGCTAATGCAAGTCTAATTGTACCTTGTTCATATTTCCAATTGCTTAACATTGTTGTCCTTTCACCACTTGGTTTGTGCCGCCCTCTTTCTTCTCCATGAATTTTTGTAAGAATGAAGAGCAGAAGTACCATTAACTCTTGAATTGGCAGCCAACTTACTCTTGCAAAATAGACATCTTGCCTTTATTAACTCTTTCTTCACCTTCTTCCCCTCCTTGGCAGCATTCACAAAAATGGGTTTGGATACTTGAATTAGCTCATACTCTACATTAGTGGTGCTAACCGATTTAAATGATAATTTTCTAACCGATAACCAGCTAACTGGTTAACGGTATACCGAATCGTATCAAGTGATTGTCGGATACCGACACCAAATTAAAACCGATTTACCGGTTAGCCGGTTACCGATTATTAAAATGGGTACTGGGTGGGTGCTCGTTACTTCTTTTTCCCCTTATTTCTTTAATTCTTTCAACTTCTTACTTCTTTCTCCTTCTCGATTTGAGCTTTAAGGAAAACGTCCCACTTCTCCGGTCCATCATCGACCATCGTCCCTGCTTCTCTAGTCAATTCTCATTCTTCCTTCCTCTTTGATCAGCCTTCTTCCCCTACTAGCCTTGTTCCCTCTTTTACGTCACCATCCTAGTTCAGATATGCCACAAAGAAAGGGAATCGAACGGTCTCTCAACCTCTTCTTTTTCTCGAAGTTCAAATAGAGCGGGAGAGTTCAAGCAGTGGTAACTCCTACCCAATAATTGATTTCTCGATCTTCGGCTTTGAGAACAGCGAAAATGATTTTATGATGCAGTGGTAACTCCTACCCAATAACTGATTTTTTTTTACAGTCTACCCAATAACTGATAACTGCCAGTTATTGGTACGGTTTTCGGTTATACCGTTAAGCAGGAAACTGATTACCACCCTGCATATGCACTCGTCTTTAGTGTATAGTCTCTCTTCTCCTTACTCTTAGATTTCTTCTTAGACTTGTCAGCCTGTGGTTGTGATGATGTTCCCTCATTAGCAGCTTCATTAGCACAGGTGTGTGGAATTGCATTCACATTATGAGTGGGAGGAGGGACAGGAGGCTGCGAATAAGCGCAACTATAGGAGACAGCTCAGCTGCAACAGTTTGTGTTGGAAGTGTTGGACTAGCCACACGATCACTAGATACACCTCCGGGCAAGGCCGACCAAGAGGGTGTGCTGGCCCGCCCTCCGGCACAGGCCCTTAGAATATTAGGGGCCTCTACTTAGATTCGTTAGTTACCGATCGTATATTGTAGGTTGTATTTTTAATGTATGATTGATTGATTATGAGTTTGAGATGTGTTTAATAGATCATTTTAGCTATAATAACAATTGAAAAGGATCTCATGGAGAATACGAAAATCTGAAAAATAATAGATAATTTTAATTTAAACAATATAGAAAGATATTACATTTTGAATAATGTTATTATAATCATTTTAGTTTTATTATAGTTAAAGCTCGATTTGGACCACCTCTAGATTTTGAAATAGGGCCTCCACGATCTAGTAGACTACCCTGCACCTACCTCTCGATCAATTTATATTTTTTTCATTTCTCCATTCAATTTTTGCGTTATATCCATTTTCTCTTCCTTCCAGATTTACTTTCCTCCCTACTAGAGATGGGAATTCGGTCTTGGTTTCTTGGTCAAACTGGAAACGAGATCGTTTATTCCTGATGTAATCTTTTTCTGAACTTAAGTATTTTTTTACAATTATTTATTAATTTTTAATTTTGATAAATTTATGGGGGGAAAAATTAGGGCCACATTTTAAATTTTCGAACAGGGCCTCCAAATATCATGGGACGGCCCTGCCTCCGGGTTTTCTCTTCTTCAATTGGGTCTTTGCCGTAGCACTTTGAGGTAAACAATTCTCCTTCCTTTTGCTCTTATCCTTGAAAACGCACAAATAAATTAACAACAAGCAAAGTCTAGGTAAATAGATAGTTGAGCCGTAGAATAAAGAGAAAAAATGAGAAACATGCATAGACCAAAAGACTGTCGTTCAAGCTCTCTCTCAAACAAAACTCGACCATCACTCTCATAGGCAACGTAAAAAAAGCCAAGAACACACAGTGCCCAGTGGGAAGAATATTTGGATTAGAGTTGAAGGCTTGTAAGCAAGTGCAATTAAAATGGTAACCTCGTGAAGATTAATAAATTATAGTAACATGGATAGTGAAAATCGCTAAAGGTATTGGATAGGGTTAAGACTTTAAAACACCGAACTCGCATGGATAGCAATCGAACTAAAATAGAACCAATAATCTGAATCTCGACTAAAGACTAAAGCAGAATAAATAATCTCGACTAAAGCATAATTGAATGATGAAAACATGCATAGATTGAATATGAACTCAAAATCATCAAGTAAGAGTACTCATACAATCATCCAATCAAACAACCATGGCTAGGGTTCCTCAAAACCTAAGTGAAGGGAAGTTACTCCATAGAGAAGGGAAAGACTGCAATAAGAATCTTCAGATGATCAGTCTTCAAGTCCGGGCTTGTTCCTCGAGTTTCCAAGGCAAAGAAATCTTCCAATTCCACTCCAAGAATGCACTCAAATCGCTCTCTCTCTTTTTGGTTCGTCCCTTGGGTGTTTGGGAACCAAAACCCAGCTCTCCCCCTTCAGAATCCGTAAAAACGCATTTATACAGCTCACAGAAATCAAGTTACGGCCCCAAGTTACGACCGTAACCTTTGGGTTCAGCCCGTGACTTCTAGAATGCATTCTGCATCCTGTGGCCCCGAGTTACGGCCAAAATGGCCAAGTTACGGTCATGGCCGTAACTTTGAAGGTCAGCCCGTAACTCTAGAGAGGTTGTTGTCTTTTGGTTATTTCTCCCTCATCCGAACTCCAAATCAGTCGTTGTTTGATCCATAACGCTCGTAGTCTCGTCCTCTTTCTTTCAATGCATTGATTAAATGATTATTTGTCCATTAAAGGAGGTATAAATCCATTATTCTTTGGGTCATGCCTGAGTTTCTCCCCCCGAGTCGCCAATTGATGTTCGATTGACTAGAAACTTGCGCCTATGCTTCACTTTATGTGCTAGGACCTGAAATGTGACAAAGGAATACAACCTAGCATAAAATAGGCCAAAGAAGCGATAATGCGAGCTTAAATGGTCAAGAAACAAAGGGGGAAACATGTGCAAATATCGAGTCATCAGTTAGCAATAGGTGTAAGAAGTTATAGGGGTTCACTATTATATTGCTTGAGTGGTTGTGTGAGGTTGTGTAGTTACTCCATTTAGCGTGAGTGCTTGTGAGGAAGAGAGAAATGAGTATATTGCTCTAGTCTTGTCAAGGGTTTGAGTTATACCCTAAGGGACTCAACTTAGAGTTAGATAGGAATAAGATATAAACCTACACAATAGGTCTCAAAGGTTTGGTTACCTTTGAGCCGAGGCGTAAAGCAATAGGCTAAACTCGTTGAACAAAACATCATGTGTACGTTTTCTTCTCCTTACTCTCCTCTATATTGTGTTTTCTTCTCAACAAGTGCATCACCTTGTTGGTCTAAGGTTGAAGACGTTGAGATAAAGACCGACACCCATCTCGTAACACTATTGGGCTTTAGCAACGGGTTAGGCCCAATCCAAAGAACTAGACGACCAATCCATAATTGATAATATTTCATTTATCGCATCTATAAGTTTATTTGTGTGCAACACGTGTTCTACAAAGTCAACTTTAATATTGGAGGTCGTGAGGGATTAGACATGCGACCTAACGACCAAACCAACACTTCATGTCATAAACTATTTAATTCCAATAACTCGAGTTGTTTGAAAAGCTACCTGCATGAACCTTAATCGCTTCCTTATACCATAATAAGACTCGCAACTAAAACTCATGTTCATCTTGTGATCAATGACTAGTGATAGCAAATAGGTGGGGCAAGGCAGGTATCTCAATACCCTTAATTACATGCCCCGCACCAAGCGCAAATTATGTCGGGTAATACTTTTTTTTTATAAGCAGGTTGGGTAATACTTGCACGATTACGGATTGCGACAATTCGATCGATTATCATGTGTTATATGAAGAAAATAAATAAATTTTTTCTTTTTCTTACGATAATTATAGGGAAAATGCTTCAAGAATGAAAATAGTAATAGAATTAGTAATAGAGTCTAATGAATTGATAAATAAAATTATTGCACCCATTTAAAGTTTCGTAAGGTGAAAATATAATTGAGAACAAACTAAAATAAATAAATATTGAATAAGACGAGTTGGGAATAAAACATGATAGTGCTTGTATCTCATTCCACGCCATTATAAATAAAGTCGGATACTACTCGGCGGGACGAATTTAAATTGTTATGGGTGAAATTTGGCAACAACCCGGGTTGCAGCCCGTAGCTGCTGCCAGCAATGTAGTCAAAATCCCGATTTTAATCTTAAAATCTTACGATTTTACGATCTTACCTATGAGTTCCGATCCTGATTTTATGGTAAAATCTTTGAACCTTAAAATCCCATAAAATCCCGATTTAAAACTCTAAAATCCTTAAAATCTACGATTTCTATGATTTTGTACGATTTCAAGGTTCATATCAATTGGAGCAAAATTAGGCCGGTCAAGTCAGGTTCTTCCTTTGAACCAAGTCAAGTTTACTTCCCCCGACCCTACATAATCAACACCACAACCCTAACCCGATAGACAACCCTCAATTTATTTTCATTTTCTTCCTTGTATCTTCTTCTTTCACACGTCGACGCCCAACTCCTTCCATCAACGATATCTTCCACCCTACCAATTAGCTTGTAGTTTGTTCCCATTACCCTCACAATAATCCAAATCTCCATTCCATTGCAAGCTTTCGTTCATCTCCCAATCCTTCAGTACCAATAACCCCGACCTTTTAACAATTAAGAAGGGAATGTATCAATCAAAGAGTTATCATTGCCAGATGATGGTGATAAGGGAAATATGGTTAATGGTGAAAGTACTTCAAGTAATCCTAAGAGTAATGTAGTCCTCAAGCAAATAGACAAGGATAAGAGTGTTGGTGAAGGTGAGGATGATGACGATGATGTATAAGTGATGTTAATGTTGATCCTAATGATCTTATGTAATTTTCTACTCTTTACTATTAATTAAGTGATTTCTATTAGGTTTTAGGTTGCTTATTTGTGTGTTTATATTATGTACAAGAATAAATATATACATTTAATTGTGTCTATTTAGCAAACAAACTTATCTTGGGAAGTAATTATGTTTTATGTGATTGATTGTTATTCAAGATATGCATTTTTATTACAATTTGGTGTTTTAAGTGTGTATTTTAATATGAACCTTAAAATCTTACGATTTTACGATTTTAATCTACGATTCCGACTCAGTTTTCGATTTTACTTAAAATCTCGATTTTAACTGCATTGGCTGCCAGGCCACACGGCGATTAGTGATTGGTTCAAAAATAAATTTCCATTACTTTTTAATTATTGTAACGGAAGTCGGATGGAAACAGGGAGTAGGGGACGGAACGGAGAAAAGCCTCCGTTATTATTTTTTTCCCAATAAACGAGGAGTGAGAGATTGAGCATATCTAGCTTGCATTATTATTACTAAATTTTGTATTTTGAACGTTTTTTCGTATATTTGTAACTTGTAATGTTTTACGCCATGTATTACAAATTGGATATCTCTATCTAAATCGTAAATTAAACTAATTTTGGGTATGATATTATACTCTAACCTCTAATGGATAAACCTAATCGTCCGATTCTCTAAACCTAAATCCGAAGTTCAATTTAATAGAAAATAATAATTCATTGTTGTGATTGATCAGAACCCAACAAAGTACATCTAACGGTCAGATCACTTAGAATATACTATACTTCAGGAGTATACCAGTCTTTATCAATATTATATATGTATTGTTTACAATGCAACGATTTAACTATCATCAAAACCAAACGATCCGTTAATATATGTGGTTCTTATGTGAAATCCATGCATGCACTTATGATCTCTAAACAATAAATTATTAAAACTCATTCTCAAAAATTACATCTCAGTAGATTATTCTTTCAAAATTATTTCTGTCATTAGTTATAAGGAATTACGCATGAGAATATTCGTAATTGGTACCATTAATTTTAAATAATTTATTTCTTAGCACTAGGATTAATTCATTTAGAATTATGTTCTTTAAATTTTAATACTATAAAAGTTATCCCTCTTCTTCTGGTAAATAATAAAGAACTAAATCTAAAATTTGATTATGTTATGAAACTAATGGAAAATATAAACAACTACAAGAGAAGATTAGAGAGGGAAATACACAAAGAAGAGAGGGGGGAAGTGAGCTTTCTTATTCATCCTTCTCTTTTGATATAATGGTGTGCCTTACACCTTGGTAACCACTACATCCTTATATCAATGCATATGAATGTGAGATAATGATGTAGAAATAGGGGTTACATGTAACTCCCAAATGAGCATCTAATGTGGTAGGTCATTGGTCATCCATATATCAATATTTACATAATAGATTAAAAATAATTAAGGCAAACATATTATTTTTGTAAACTGCTGCACTTTAGAGTTAATCCAAATTGGGGAAAAAATAATAACGGAGGCTTATCTCCGTTCCGTCCCCTACTCCATGTTTCCATCCGACTTCGGTTACAATAATTAACAAGTAATGGAAATTTATTTTTGAACCAATCACTAATCGCCGTGTGGCCTGGCAGCAGCTACAGACTGCAACCCGGGTTGCTGCCAAATTTCTCCCAATTGTTATTGCCTATGACAAAATAGAGTAAAGCATAAGGGGATAGCTCCCAAGTCCCTCAAATAAACATAAAGCTGAAGAAACAGGGATACAAGAAAACAACATAAAGCCCATACACATAATCTATCCTCTAATCCTCGACTGCTGCAGCTCTGATTGCGGCAATGAGGAGCTTGGAAAACTTGATCAGCTTGCCGGTTTCAGGCAGCACGTCCTTGACAGCCAGATCGGCCGAGAACTTGTCAGCCCATTTCACCAAACCAGGCGTCTTCTCCTCGTCGAGAAGCTTCACTCCTCCCAGCATCACCTGCACGGCTCTCACCCACCCCAACATGCTCCCAAACGCAATGTCCACAAACCCGATCTTGTCCCCGCCGAAGAAATCCTTCCCTCTGCTCACCTCTCCATACGCTCCTTCCATACGTGCTATAACTTCCTTTAGCTGATCCGCAGCCCTGTTCTTCTCCTCCTCACTCGCCGCAGTTACCGCCGCCCTCAAGTTCGGGAAGCACTGCAAAAATTTGATTGATTAAAAAGATAAGGTTCCAACTTCCAGCTATTGGTGGAAAAAAAAGATTGTACCTTTTCGTCGACATAGGCAGCCCAGAAGCGTGCGACGGCGCGATCGTGGGCGTCGGCGGGGAGGATGGAAGGGCCGGAGGGCCAGACCTCATCAATGTACTCGACGATGATGTTGGATTCGCAGATGGGTTTGCCGATGTGTATAAGGACGGGGACTTTCTTGTGGACAGGGTTGGATTTGAAGAGGAGCTCGCTCTTGGAACAGAGTTGCTCCTGCTCCTGGACGAACTCGTACTCAACGGATTTAACGTTGAGGGCGATCCTGGGACGCATCGAGAATGGACTCGGCCAAGTGCCGATTAGTTTCACATCACCATGGTTGTTGTCGGCCATGGCTGCAGCAGAAATTGCTTGCGAGAAGAAAATGAAGAAAATGGTAGAGACTTTTTGAAGACAGGGGAGCTCTCTGTTTCTGTTTGTGAGGTGTATGATCTTGCGCGGGGTTTGATTGTGCGATGAAAACAAGCTTGGAACTTGGAAGTGGCGTGTATATATAATGAGGATCAGGGAGGGATTGAAGGATTAACAATCCGGGAGAGGCCCGGCGATGGCGGGTCGAAATTGACCAACAATAATACAGGTGACGGCGTTCAAAAGCAAATAATTGAACTTGAATTGATGTTGATTGATGATTTGTTTTCTTAATTGGCTGATATCCTCCAATAATATATAATAGGGTTTTATTAACTTTTTTCTATTTTCAAATTTCAGAGTGAAAGTAGGGAAAATGTTTTTGTGTTTACAATTAATTATTTATTTCATTTAAAAAATATCAATATCAAAACTCGAACCGGAGTCTCTTCAAACAAAGATAATAGTCATAACCAATTATACTAAATATATTTTTGTTCCTTTTTTAATACAAAACATACATGTATTTAAACTGTGAAAAGCAGAGGACTTTTCCATCATGATTAACAAGTGCACTAAGTCTACCGTATGTATTTTCATGGTGCTTAATACTTCAATTTTCATAGTAGAGTTTCATGTAATATTATCCATTTTAAAATTCATGCTCTCTCCATAATTTTCGCCAAAGGTAAATTGGTAATTGGCTAACATGAAGAAACTACTTCCTTTACTACGCGTTGTGTCCTTGCATTTTCAATATAAATATAAATTTTGTGTTTTTTATCTTTGTTCTTATCTCTTTCTAATTTTCTTCGAAATTCCTTCCATCGTGCAATAGTTTGCGTGCTTTCACTTCCCAGTATAAGGGCGCATTTGAAAATCAATATTCTGATATCTCTTGGCACTTTCGTTTTATTCTTGGGGATTTAAGCTAGGTAAGTAGAAGATTTCAACTCTCATATCAATCCATGGCAAATAGAATGGAGTTCAATCAAGTAGTTATGGTCTGGCCTTGATTATCTCACTCGATTTCTCTGCATTGCCATCACCCAATGGTTCTGTCTGTCCCCGCTGTACTACTAGAAGAACTATTTTTGTTGCTTCTATTGCTGAAGACAATGTTTGGTCAGTTATATCTTTCGCCTTTACTCCTCTTCCAATACCAGGAATTGACCTTTAATAGGTTTTCGGTCTTCGGCCAAGGTTAATCGCTTTGCACATGTAAGTCATTCATTTCTTCTCTATGTCTCATGGTTTTATCTTTCTGATTAATAACAAAACGGCTTTTATTTTCACGTTGTCTCGTGATCAAAACATGCATAATATCTTTTTGTTTTGATCTTATTGTCTGATACGATGTTTAAAGCTCGATGGATCTCCTGCGTCATTTCTTCTCTTTCTGTTATTAGGTTCAACTTCAATGAGTTTCTATCTTCATATAAGGTTCATTGACTTGAACTGATAGGCTATTATTCCTTCCCGATTTATCTAAGTTTGTTATTTATGAATGATTTATAAAATATAGGAAATGAATTTGAATGATTGTTTGGGTACTATGTTTGTTTGAAAGCAAATGAGACGTTTGTGTAGAATAGGGGCAGTTGTACTTTCCTAGCGGCATGTCTACTTTTTTGTTGTTTGTTTCCTATACTTTATTTTTGTTCTTTGCTTAGCTATTGAAATAATAAAATCAAAATCAAAATTAGAAAAAAAGATTTCTTTTCAATTACAATATTTCCGCTCATGTTAGATTTTGTCATAACTAATGTTCTCCGCAACCATAATTTTCCTCATTAATTTTTATTCTTATGGTCCAACTCACTAATCAATTTTTTATATTACTTTAGAATTAGTTAGAAATTGATCTTTCATGCAACACTCTAGGAGTTTGGGGTGTTGAACTTGGAGTAGAAGAGTTGGGATTGAGTTTGAGAATGGAAGTGGTGGGGGAAGAAAAAAATCAACTGTAGTAGGTTAAGGCAGAGAAGAGGGAGTTGCTGAGGGTAGTGATTGAATTGAGGAGGGTATTGAAAGACGCATAGCAAAACTGAAGTAGTTGAAGAGAGAGAAGTGAGAGATGATGATGATATTAATGAAAATGGAAAGGGTATCGAAGGGCATGGAAGTGTATTGAATTAGGTTAAGGCGGACAAGGGGGGAGATGATCATATTGATGGAATTGGAGATGAGTTTTGGTTTTAGCGAACTTATTACAACTTCCACTGAGGAAGATGAGTTGGCAAAACATAGGAAGAGGATTGAGGAGTTGAAGAGCGAGTTGACAAGAACCCCAATTGGAAGAGAAATTGAGGTTCGCAGAGAGAAGGTCCATAAAAGTAGCAGAAATAAAGTTGCAGAACGAGGATTAGAAAGTGAATGTTTGGTTGAAACATATGCTTCTTGAGATTGAAGATAGAGTAGAAAAAAAAATTTGGTCGTTCAATGGAGAGTGGTGGCTATTGGATCTTTAGGTTTATGGTTTTTGTAGCTACCACAACATATTTTCGATCTTAAATCGAGGAATCATATACTGATATAATGAAGTAGGTTGATTCTTTATTCAACCTACTTGAGCTGATAGATAAAGAGTGTCTAATTTTGCGTCTTATTACTTTGATCGAGTCTATTAATATATTGGTGGTAATCCAATTTTGTCATTTGCTCTCAAGTTTTGATGGTCCCCTCTTAGCTGAGTTGTTAGTATATAGTTGACTTGAACCTACAACTCTCAATTTCTTTTTAATTAGTGGCATATTGCCCCAAAATGAGAGCATTGAACCATTTATGTAGGATTGTGAGGTTTTAGATTCAGTTTCAAACTATCTACAGGTAGTGTGGGAATTCCAGTGAGCTTTTATACTCTACCTTTCTTAACAATCAACTAACTAATAACATTTTAACCGGACTTAATTATCATTATGAAAATGGGATCAATGATACATTTTTATATTTTATATTCTCACATGATTATGATATTTCTCTGAATGTTCGACCTATATATTCTTTCTTTATGTATCATCTCGATCGAAAGATTGTCAATAAAACTTTAAAGGTTGATAGACTTTAACGTAACATTAAAATATAAAAAATCAAATATAAATATTCCGGCCAACGGGCCGGGTTATAAGCTAGTTATATATATATGTTTGTTTTTTTAAGATTAGGTATTAATGTATTAAAGTTTGGAAGTTTCAAATTCAAGATAGATAATAATACCAATGGAACAAGCCATGTTCATGATTCCTCACATGAAAAAACAAATTTTGAAATGGAATTTAAATGGAATTGTCGGATTATTCCCAATCATAGTAAATTAGCATGGATTTCACCTGTTGCGAAAATTAATATGGTAGGAAAGTATTCAAATTTAAACTACATCAAAATAAATTTTGAAATCAAACAATCAATAAATTAAATATTTGTCTAATGATGCATATTTAAATTTTTGGTCAACGCTATAGAAAGATGCACTTCAAATAATTATTGTATATATTTTTTATAAATTTTATATTTTAACTAAATTAATTAGTTTTTAACGATGTTCTGTAAGAATAAAATATACGCTATCAATAAACTTGATGGGTCCGCCAGTGACTCTTGATTGATGTTGTTTATGATATATCTGACTCTCTGAATTAGTTTTTTTTTATATAATACTATTGCATTTCTCTAAATTAGTTTTTTTTAATAAAATACTATTGGTCTATTGGATTAGTTTTTTATTATTATTAGTAATCTCAGTCCCACATGTCACTTTGTAACAGCGGGGCCTACTAAATATGGAGGTCACCTGCAATCAATTTCGATACAAACGGGGCTTCGCCCACTGCAACCTCATATATCCGGGAACACCAATGAGCCTCACTTAGATTCAAACTCGGGATCTGCAACTCTCAAACTTTCACTTTCGCGACAATTTTACCGTTAGTATATCTGGTACTATTGCATTAGTTTATTGTGGCATGTTTTTCCTTTTCATCTTATTGGTCAATGAACATTTTCAGGTGCTCCCCAGATTTAATAGATCACGCTGTCACAAAGTGGCATGTGGGGTTGAAGTTCCTGGGTTATAAAAAAATATATTTTCTTGGTATTCAACGTTCTCTTGCATTGTAGTACTATGCCTATATTTGGTCAGTTACAAGTAATTTTCTTGTGAAAAGCAAGAAATTCATTTCATCGCGGTCTCTAATAGAAGAGCATCAACTTCCATTCTGTACACATACCGTGCATAAGAAACAAAATCACAAGTTTTGTTTAATACTCTCAACTAAAAAACAACATGCATCAAACCACAATTTCCTCGCATTCACGAAAAAAATCCAAAAGTACCACTGTTTAAAAAAACAATTCCAAAAATACCACCCAACCCCAAAAAATTCCAAAAATACCACCCTTTTTCAAAAACCGGCACCCCACCCTACGGTTTACACGAAAACCGTTTGTCGGGGGCGCGGGTTTCTATGCAAACCGCCGGATTAGGGGGCGGTTATAAAAAAAAAATTGGACCAAACCGCTGGGTGGGGTGGCGGTTTGACCCAAAACCGCCACCCCACCCAGCGGTTTGGTCCAATTTTTTTTTTTTCCGATCAACTCCTAACTTCGGCCGAAACTTCAAACGAACGTAACTTTGCACTCGGGTATCCGATCGTAGCGATTTTTTTTTCATTTCGCATAACTTTTCAAGATCTACAACTTTTACTAGGATAAAATTTTCAAAACAGGAACTATTTGTGGATATACGGGACCTTGAGAATAACTTTATCTTTACTTTTCACAAATCTATGTACATTTTGAAATTATGATTATATTAAAATTTTTAGATTTTGAAAAGTTATGTGGAATCCAAAAAAATTCATAACATTCGGATTTTGGAGCACAAAGTTATGGCCGCCCAAAGTTTGACGAAATGCGAGACCCGGGGGTATGCAGCTTGCAAGATCTCAAAAAGTTTGCGGCCTCCATTTTTTGAATCCAATAAATTTTTGAGATCTTCCAAGCCACAAACCGCTGGGTCCCGCCTTCGTCTCGAAAAACGTCATTTGCCACCCCGAACGAGCCTTTTTTTTATTTCGTCAAACTTTGGGCGGCCATAACTTTGTGCTCCAAAATCCGAATGTCATGAATTTGTTTTTATTCCACATAACTTTTCATGATCTATAACTTTTAATATAATCATAATTTCAAAATGTACATGAATTTGTGAAAAGTAAAGGTAAAGTTATTCCCAAGGTCCCGTATATCCAAGAATAGTTCCTGTTTTGAAAATTTCATCCAGTAAAAGTTGTAGATCTTGAAAAGTTATACGAAATGAAAAAAAAATTCACTACGATCGGATACCCGAGTGCAAAGTTACGTTCGTTTGAAGTTTCGGCCGAAGTTAGGAGTTGATCGAAAAAAGAAAAAAAAAATTGGACCAAACCGCTGGATGGGGTGGCGGTTTTGGGTCAAATCGCCACCCCACCCAGCGGTTTGGTCCATTTTTTTTATAACCGCCCCCTAGGCCGGCGGTTTGCATAGAAAACCGCGCCCCCGACAAACGATTTTCGTGTCAACCGCAGGGTGGGGTGGCGGTTTTTGAAAAAGGGTGGTATTTTTGGAATTTTTTGGGGTTGGGTGGTATTTTTGGAATTGTTTTTTTTAAACAGTGATACTTTTGGATTTTTTCCCGCATTCACATCAAGACCTAGCTCTGCATCCCCTAGTATTTTCGACTCCAAAATCCTTTGCATACTTCCCAACAATTCCACCAATGTGTATCTTTTATTTCCAGTCTTCTACATCGTTCCCTCTGAAATTCACTAATACCATGCTCCATTCTAAATGTCTCACCTTACATTTCTTAAACTGCTCAGTAGCCTCCAACTTGACATTAACATGTAGTTCCAGTAGTCTGGGAATGCATAATACATCACTTGTTGAGTCTTGAGTGTATGCGGTGGGCACGTGGGTGGTTAATCAGTTGATTGATAATAATCCACCTGCAAATAACCTGATCCGCAAGCAGTGGGTGATTGAGGTGGGTGGATTACGGATTGATAAATCTTCCACCCGCACTTATGCGGGTGGGTGGTGAGTGGATTGCGGTTCACCCGTATGACCCGCATTCTATTTTCACATGAAAAAATGTTGTTTCTTATATTATCGAATATTCGTCGTATTTGCAAACCGCACTACAGTCTGACCATATACTTCAAAAGACGGGGAATAAAGAATAGTTTTGACTACTATTATTGGTGATTGTGTTGTGCAATATCCATTAGATATTGGGATGCAAAATATTGTTATTATTAATTAAATATTGAGATGCAAACTATAAATTATTAATTGTATCAAAATAAAAATTTGGTTAAACCGAGAGCTGATTGGAGCCAAGCCGAAGAGAAGTAGGCCAGGATTACATCATTTCTGGGGACGAATCATATTGTAAAGGAGTGGTGCTTCGAGCACCAACAAACTTTGAAGAGAAAATAAGAAGAAAATCTGGTGAGGAAGGAGATAATGATGGAGACGAGGATGATTCCAGCGGCAACATCTAGAAGCACAAGAGGATTGTGCATTTAGTTTATTTCTTTAACTATTCATAATAATGACATTTTGGTAATATGGTCGCTTCTTTCATGTGGAAACGTAATATGACGAGACCTATTGATGAATAAAGTCGAATCGATCGGGGACATAGATCTATATGTTTTATGTCGTCTCCTATCTCTTTTTTTTCTTCAATCCTCGATGTGGCCTAATGATTTTTTTGGGTTTCATCACTGGTAGAATTCCGATCTATTTATGGTAATAGTTGGTTGAATAGTTGACGACACAAATCATTCTGATTGAAGCTGAATGAACAGTTGATGACACTACTCAAACTCTTCATCAAGGTAAAAGCTAATAAACCATATCCCCAGATTGAGGAGTTAAGCTAAGCATAGGCTGCAATAGCAAAGATCTATTGATTTAGTTTCCTCCATTATCTCATTATATGAAGTAGCCCATAGTCGAAAAAAGAGAAATAATGTTATTACTATGTAGTTGAGTTGTATTCAAAGAAACTCTTCCCATCAGTATGCTTGATGGTACAAAAAAGGGGCAAAAAGTAATGCTCACGGTAGTTCCTAAGTTCCATATAGTTATTGTTATTCCAAAGCTTATAGCAACCAATCATGAGTATCACATGTTTAGAAGAATACTGTTGGCATGTTATCCCATATCATTTTATTATGTTTGTCCTGGGGCATGAGACTATGAAAGAGTGTTAACTTGGTTTTATTGGGCTTGAGAGAATGAGAGTTTTATTCTAAGCCCATTCATTTGATTTAAGATGCATATATATGTGAACCAAAACAATTTTTATCTAAACTAAACTAAACAAGTATTCCACATAGTACATGACTCATGTTCAATTATACATATTTCACCCTATCGTTTCTTGATTGTTTACATGCTTTCAAAGGGTCATTTAGTCGATTTCATGCTAGGTTTGCAGTGTTTAATATGGCTCAGGTTTGGAAATTGCTAAATCGGCAAAGGAGTGCTGTGGGGTTGATTGGACAAAGAAGCAAGCGAAAGAGGAGATATACAGGAGAGAGAGTGAAGTATACTTTGTCTGATTTTAGAGAGAGAAGTGACGAATTATAGTGTTTTGGAGAGCAATTGGAGCTTCCCCACCTTGGAGATCCTATGATTTCTTCTTCATATTCATCCAAGAGTAGCCAAAGATCAAGAATTCTATTACCATGATGTTTGATTCTTCTTCTATGGTTGTTTCTCTCCCTTTGATACTGGAGATTAGAACTCTAGCCTGGTAGGTTGTGGATGATTGATAAGAATTCTATGTGGTGGTTTTAGCCCAGTAGGTTGTGGATGATTGATATGAATTCTATGTGTGGTTTATGTTGATTATATATGTAGATTGTGATATTTTTATGCTATTGTTGGATGTTGGCCGTATTCTCCAATTATATGCTTGTTGACCTAGGTGAGACAATATCTCTCTAGTTAGACTCGAGCCAATCTACATTGCAACCGATGAACGAGTGTGATATCAAGTTTTCTCTCTGCACAATTGGTTGATAGGGTAGTAAGATCTTGATGCAAGTACTACATGGATTCACTTGAGACAAAGTGAGAAGTGTCTAAATTGATACAGTCTTACAAATTTGTTATGAACTTATTAATGTAGCCAATTTTTTTAATTGCTAGTTGGAGAATTGCTTTTGCGGGTTGACCCGCGATCCAACCGCACTCATCCGCCACCCACCTAACCTAACCTATCCCGCAGAAGAATATAGGTGGATTGCGGGTCACAATTATTCCAACTCGCTAGTAAGCGAGTGGGTCAATTTAAGACCAAAATTCATCCAATCCGCTCATTGCCCACTCCATACACACCTAAAATACAGATGATCACGTGACCCTGAGTCCTGACTCATATAAGCATAGGGGCAAGTACTGTTAATATATGGTTTCCATTTTTTAATCTTATCCAATGTCTAGATCCTGTCTAACTGCACCAACCATGAGATAAAAAGGTTTTTTGGGATACTAGATTGAACTAGGGGACTTTAGCACCCTGTGCTTTGAGATGCTCCCACATTGCCTTTTGCTTCGAACTCCAAGTCAACCCCCCATTGAAACACACTTCAAAGCTTGCAATAGTTAGGAAATTATTAATATGCGAGCTTGTCTTATCTTAAGAGCATTATGGAAGTACTTTGGATTTCAATCATGATGAGAGTTCCACATGATTCTAGACTTCTGTCTCTAAAGAAAATTGAGCTTCCTGTACCCAGGCACTGATAGTCTGATATGAATAATGACGACGCTAATCAGCTTCTTAGATTTTCCCTGATCTTTCTTAGCTTCCTATAAACTCCAAAAAAAATAGAGTTTTGCACGGCTTAGGATAGGGTGAGTAACCCTTTGTTACTCACCCGTGAGTAACCACCTAGGAACCGTTGATCTGGGGCGGAAGATCGTGTGGCTGTCATTGAAGCGGGATGGTCAGGGGCATTTTTGTCCGTTATTTGAATTAATGAGTTTCCCCTTTTGTCCGTTGCGAATCTTTCTGTGCGCGAGTTGGATTCGGATTTTGGAGAGTCTCAACTACGAGCAGGGGAGCAGCAGCTGAGAAACAAGGACGGCGATTCTCCATGGTTGATCGACGGCGATAGAAACTGCGAGCAGCAGCTTCGAATCGAGCTTTCTGATTCTCGGTCTCCATAATTGATCGACGTGTGCGCGAGTTGGATTCGGATTTTGGAGAGAGAAATTGCGAGCAGGGGAGCAGCAGCTGAGAAACAAGGACGGCGATTCTCCATGGTTGATCGACGGCGATAGAAACTGCGAGCAGCAGCTTCGAATCGAGCTTTCTGATTCTCCATAATTGATCGACGTGTGCGCGAGTTGGATTCGGTTTTTGTAGAGAGAAACTGCGAGCAGCCGCTGCGAAACAGGGGACGGCGAATCTTTTGTGATTCTCCATAATTGATCGACGACGAGGTTAGATATTAGTTTTTTTGATTCTTCCTGTTTAGCTAATCGAGTTTTCTGTTGATCTCTGGTTTCGTTGGAGGTTTTTCATTGCTGCTAGTCGAGCTTGTTTATGTTTAGCTAATCGAGCTTGTTCATGTGTTATGTTCTTTGTGTTTTGGTGTTTTTGCAGTATTCTGGTGAGATGAGTTACGTAAATTGTGGCGATGTTGTTCCAATTGATAGATCTGGTTCTTCAACCAGCGTTGTAGGATCTGGTTCTTCATCTAGTGCTGTTGGAATTGCTTCTTCATCTATCGATCTTGGATTTGATCATTCAGCTTACTCTGGTGAATCAGGAGGTAAGATATACAAATTTGTTTGTTTATTGAAGTTTGTATAGTGTCGTAATTTGATTTTACCATGCCTTATCATGTGGTAATTGATTTTACAGTACATTACCATGTGGTAAAATGTGGTAATTAGGAAGTTAAATGTGATGGTTCTGTGTGATAATTGATTTTACCATGCCATACCTTATGGTATAGTGTGGTAATTTGATTTTACCATGCCTTATCATGTGGTAATTGATTTTACAGTACATTACCATGTGGTAAAATGTGGTAATTAGGAAGTTAAATGTGAGGATTCTGTGTGATAATTGATTTTACCATGCCATACCATATGGTATAGTGTGGTAGTTTGATTTTACCATGCCATACCATATGGTATAGTGTGGTAATTTGATTTTACCATGCCTTATCATGTGGTAATTGATTTTACAGTACATTACCATGTGGTAAAATGTGGTAATTAGGAAGTTAAATGTGAGGGTTCTGTGTGATAATTGATTTTACCATGTCATACCATATGGTATAGTGTGGTAGTTTGATTTTACCATGCCATACCATATGGTATAGTGTGGTAATTTGATTTTACCTTGCCATACCATGTGGTATAGTGTTGTAGTTTGATTTTACCATGCCATACCATATGGTATAGTGTGGTAATTTGATTTTACCATGCCATACCATGGTGGTAACTCTTGTATAATGGCTGTAATTATTGGTATACATTGAGATTTCATAGTGTTGTGGTGTGGAATCCATTTAATATGTTGTTTCATAATGTTTGTAGGTTTCAATGGTATAGATCCTACTGTTCGTGATTCTTGGAAGGACTTAGAGTTCAATACACCAGATGATGCATATAATTTTTATGTTGATTATGGGAATCATGAAGGTTTTGGTGTGAGGATTTATAACCAATCAGCGTGTCCGAAGCTCAATGGTGGTTCTTCAGCTGTATATTATATCAAGTATTGTTGCAATAAGGAAGGTTGGAAAAGAGGTAGCGAGAATAACCCTGATAATGCAGGTGTTGTTGATACGACAGTTCGTGTTCGTAATGTTCCAGAACTCAGGGGTGGATGTAATGGTGCTTATATACGACTGAGGTGGTTTAAAGAGTTTAAATGCTACAAGATCTATCGTTGGTATAATGTGCACAACCATGACATGATTCCTGAGTCTCTGCGTCACTATGTGAGATCCAGCAGACGAATGGCTCCTGTGTATAAGATGTTGGCAGAGGTGAATGATGCTGCTGGTATTGGTGTGACTTCTTCGTATAATGCAATTAGTAGGGCTGGTGGTGGTCGGAAGTTTGTTGGGTTCACAAAGAATGATTTGAAGAACCATCTGCGAACGGTTAGGACGTTATCAATGGAGTATGGTGATGCGACTGCATTGCTTGAATACTTTAGACGTCAAGCACAGCTGGATCCTGGGTTCTTTCATGAGGTGGAGGTTGATGTTGAAGAGAACATTGCTAGTATTTTTTGGGCAGATGGGAAGATGAGGATGGATTATCATTATTTTGGTGATTCAATTAGTTTTGATACTACTTACCGGACTAACAAAGAGTATCGGCCACTAGGTATGTTTTCTAGTTTGTTGTTTATTATTGTCTTTGTTAGTTTGTATGATTATTATTATTATCATTCTGTATCATGTTTTTTTTTGTTCTTACAAGTCTGTACCATATGGTATGGGTTGGTATGGATTGCTTTTTTGTTCTTAAAAGTATTTTACCATATGGTATGTGTTGGTAACAAGGTTATTTGAGGTGGTTTTTGGGTTGTTAGAAGTTTGTATTATATGGTATGGGCTGGTATGCATTGTGTTTTTGTTCTTAAAAGTCTTTTACCATATGGTATGGGTTGGTAACAAGGTTATTTGTGGTGGTTTTTGCGTTGTTAGAAGTGTGTACTATATGGTAGTCTGGTATGGATTGTTTTTTTTGTTCTTAGAAGTCTTTACCACATGGTATGAGTCTTTACCATATGGTATGGGTTGGTATTATTGTTATTCGTACCTTTTACCACATGGTATGTGTTGGTAGAATTGTTTTTACTCACATTTTGTTATGTTTTTGTAGCTTTGTTTGTTGGTTTCAACAATCATCACCAACTGACTGTCTTTGCGGCTGCTCTTCTATATGATGAAACAACGACAACATTTGAATGGCTTTTCGATCAGTTTTTGAAATGCATGGGAGGTGTGAGACCGTTATCAATGTTTACTGACCAGGCTGCTGCAATTGCTGCTGGTATAAGGTCTGTTTTCCCAGATTGTTTTCATGGGTTGTGTACATGGCATATTGCTCAGAATGCAGTTGTTAATCTGGGAAGTTTGTGTGACTCTAACTTCCTTCGTGAGCTTAGTTATTTGATGTATAATGCTGATGATGAGGATGATTTTGAGTATAATTGGAAGAAGATGATTGAGAAGTGTTTTCCTGGGAAGGGACCTTTGGGACACAGTTGGTTACATGGCATTTACAAAGTCAGGACGAAGTGGTCTTCAGCCTGGGTGAATTGTCATTTTGGTGCGGGAATGAAGAGTACCCAGCTAAGTGAGTGCTGCAATAGTAATATTCGACATTACTTGCAGTCAGAGTTTAGCGTTAGTAGGTTCTTTGTGCACTTTGAGAGGATGCTTGATAATAAGAGGGATGCTGAAGAACAAGAAGAGTACTACGCCTTATCTAGGTTGGCTGATTCTCGGTTTTCTACTAGCCCTATTGTGAAGCAAGTTGCCAATGTTTATACGCCGAAGATATTCAAGTTTTTCCTGGATCAGTACAAGGAATCTCTTGCGTATAATATTTTTTCCAATACGGAGATAGAACCAGAAGGACATGTAGGACTGTTTGATGTCTTCATATTGGAGGATGACCTTACAAGGTTGGATAGTAGGGTGTTGAAGGTTGATTTTGAAAACGGTGAAATCAAGTGTTCGTGCCGTAAGTGGGAGTCAAGTGGTATGATCTGTAAGCATCAAATTAAGGGATATGATATGTTGTGGTCTACAACATGCAATCTGAAGTTCCAGCACATTCCTAGCAGTTTGATTTTGAAGCGGTGGACAAGGGCAGCGAAAACTGGAGGGAACTTTTCTTTTGAAGTTCCGTCTACTGATAGTCCATCGAAATACCGTTCTCGTCTTTTCAATCTGTCAGCTGTTTCTGCATCAATGATCAGCAGGGTTGCATTGGATGATGATTTGTATAAATCAGCCATGGCCTTCATGACTGATTTGATCAAAAAGTGTGAAGCCCTATCGATTACTGAACCTGCTGGAACAAGCACGTCTTCTAACGGTGACAGTAAGTTTTTAATTGTTTAGAGTTTTGTGTTTTGATATATGCATTTTTTTGAGGAGAATGATTTTACATATATCTGTCATTGATTGTAGTTTGTTTTTGTTATCTTGGTATAGATGATGTACCGGTCCAAAAAGTGAAGGGGTTTAAGCCTAAAAAAGATTCATTCAAGCCTTCGAAACGACCAATTCCAGTTGCGGAGGCTGCAAGGGCTGTAAGTAAGAAGAAGAGAAAAACTAGCAGGCTTGAGGAGGAGAATTTGAAGGCTGTTGAAGAAAGTTTAAGGCTGAAGTTGTAATAGTTTTCTTAAGAGGATTATTTGAATGAATGGTTGATGCTGGTTGAGTTGTTGAAGCTATTTTGTTCTTTTGGATTGGTTTTTGGTTTGTTGGATTAATTTTACAATGTCATACCATGTGGTATAATGTGTTAATTTGATTTTAACATGTCAAACCAGGTGGTAAAATGTGCTATTTTGGAAGTTGAATGTGAAAGTTCTGTTTTATAATTGATTTTACCATGTCATACCATGTGGTATAGTGTGGTAGTTTGGAAGTTCTGTGTGATAATTGAGTTTACATTTGCCATACCACATGGTAAAATATGATATTTTGGAAGTGGCATGTGTGGTAATTGATTTTACAGTGAATTACCATGTGGTAAAATGTGGTAATTTGGAAGTTAAATGTGAGGGTTCTGTGTGATAATTGATTTTACCATGCCATACCATATGGTATAGTGTGGTAATTTGATTTTACCATGCCATACCATATGGTATAGTGTTGTAATTTATTTTTACCATGCCATACCATGTGGTAAAATATGGTATTTTGGAAGTGGCATGTGTGGTAATTGATTTTACAGTGCATTACCATGTGGTAAAATGTGGTAATTTGATTTTACCATGCCATACCATATGGTATAGTGTGGTAATTGATTTTACCATGCTATACCATATGGTATAGTGTGGTAATTTGATTTTTACCATGCCATACCATGTGGTAAAATGTGGTAATTTGGAAGTTCTGTGTGGTTAACTGATTTTACATTGCATACCATGTGGTAAAATGTGGTAATTTGGGAATTAAGAACACATGTTAAGTATTTGCTAACATAATAAAAAACAGAACATTTCATTTAGTCATAATACAAACCATAATAAGTTGTTTCATACCATCCTACTAATTAAAATGAAGTGGCTACTGAACATTGTGAGTTTGTTCTCAAAAGCTTACTTATACCCTCCTACTACTTAACACAAACGATAATAGAATTTTCATCTCCTTCCTTTCAACTCTTTCTTCTTGTTCTTCATGTTGCAGTACTTTGTTGCTTCTTTCATGATCCTTTCCCGTTCAAGATTTTCTTCATCAAGAATGATGTCCAACATCAGGCACTCCCTTTCTTCATTTATGAAATCAATCATCTTCCAATCTTTGGTCAGGGCACTGTTGTACTTACCTTCCCAGTGTCTCATCCACCTGATAATGTACATCCCACATGAAATTTGATCTGGTTGTGTAACCTTCTCGAGGTTGAACCAGGTAAACCTCTCCCACCTTACTGTCTTGTCTGCAAACTGTGTCTTCATGTAGTTGATTGCGTACTGGACAACCCTCTCTGCCATTGGTTTGTAGTGTTCATTAAAATCTTTGTGACGGAGACTGTCGAGTACTTCAAATCTCTCTGCTTTGATGTTGACACAAATCATGATGTAGTGCTTGTTATTACAGTAAGGGAAGAACCACTGCAAAATAATTTTACCACAGTATACCATATGGTAAGCAGTTGCCATATAAGTGATGAACAGTAAGTTAAGAACCATTGCAAACTAATTTTACCACTATATACCATATGGTAACCACTGCAAAAATTGTGGTGAGATACTTACAAGGTTACATTCTGTGAAGCTGAGGTTTTTTGCCCATTCTTTGTTGGTGATGTCCAAGTCCACTTTGTTGTAGTAATCGTCTGGAGATAGTACAGGATTGCCACTATCAATGTCCAGTTGGCAGTCACCCTGAAAGTTTGTGGTTGTTATTATGTGTTTTATATATGTGTTGTCTAAGAACTATTGACAGAATATGGGTGGGTTTACTTACTGCCAAAGATGTATCGAAGAACCACCTTTTGAATTTTCCTTTTTTTGCTTCATTCCTGTTCATTACATCTCCATACCAGTCGACGACATCAGTTGTGATTTCACAGCCAATGTCAATCAACTGTACTGACTCCCTTTTCAGCAAGAATGTTCCATCCTTCCTTTTAAACATTATCTCATCACTGTATAAAAGCACATCACAACAGGACGGATGGTTTACTTTAATTTATGACATCAAACAATAGGTTACCACAACAAAACCATAGCTTACCACATCTTACCATATGGTAATAAGTAAAACACACCAGCTTACCACATCTTACCATATGGTAATAAGTAAAACACACCAGCTTACCACATCTTACCATATGGTAATAAGTAAAATAGAACAGGAGTTATGGTTTAATCCATTCTTTAACAACAAACCTTAGCTTACCACATCATACCATATGGTATTAAACTAAAACAAAACAGGACTTGTGCATTACTACATTTTGTAACATTAAACCATAGATTTATCTAATTTTACCATATCTTACCATATTTTACCATATGGTAACAAACTAGATCACTACAGTAAAATCATATAACAGTAGAAGTTTTAAGATGATGACTTACCTCTTGACAAATTTCTTGTTCTTGCATCTTATGTACTCCAAGATGTTGCTGAACATATCATCAGGTGTTGTTTGTGTTGGTGTTGACCATTCAACTGGTGATTTTTGTGATTGTGGAGCAACTGGATCAACAGTTGGAGAATTCAGGTCCTCAAGGTAAGCATCTATGCATTCACGGACTTCCTTGAGCTTCTCTTGGCTGTTTGTGTACAGATTTGACCATATAGCATATGACGCCGTCTGTGACTGGGTGCTTTGTGGCTGTGCTGGTGGTGGTGTTGTTCTTGCCTTCTTTTCATATACATTCAAATTCTTCACCACGATTCTTCTTTTGCGAGGCTCTCCTGGTTGATCGGTTGCCGTGTTGGTAGTCAACTTCGTTGGTGTTGTTGGTGTTTGACGGTTGAGAGGACTAAGATCAAAGGATGGAATGTCGTCTTCCCTTGTCACTTTAGGCTTCTCAGCAGCTTCGGTTGTCAGTTTTGGAGCCTCTTCTCGAACAACATCATCTGACACCGTTTTCTCGCTGTCAGTTTCTGGAGTCTTTTGCGCAGCTTGCCCTGTATTCCCTTCTTCTGTTGTTTCCTTATCAACTTCCATTGGATCTGCTGTTTTGGTAGCTCCTTTTTCTCCTGTTTCTTTTGCAGATGTCTGTTCTGGAACTGCTTTCGGGGTGTCCTCTTGTTGTGGTGTTCCCTGATTCAGACCTTCTTGAACAGATTGTTCTGGTGGTTCTGTTGCAACTTCCCCCAATGGACCTCCTTCTTTTGGGATGCTTTCCCTATTCACAGCTCCTGGATCAGAATCATCTTGCTCCTTTTCTTTTGGCTTCGGTGTAGATGCAGCAAGATCGACTGTAGATGGTTGTGAATCATCTTCTTTCTGTGTTTGCTCCTCGTTCTCCTCTTTGTTCTGGTCTATCTTTGCCTGTTTGAATATTTCATTGAGTGTTTTATTCAAACTGGCATTCATTTCTTCATCATTCTCTTCTTCATCATCTTCACACTGAAATTTTTCTCCTTCTGTTGGCTGAACATTTTCATCACAGCTTTCTTTCGCAAGATTCTCCTTGTGTCTGATCAGATTGTCAATTTGGCTTTTGTACTGGTCTTTGATTGCTTTCATCATTGCCTTCATTGATGCTTCAAGCAGTTTGATTGCATTTTCAGCCTGCATAATGGGAGCTTTTGTAAGATACCATGGTGGTAATGTGTGTATGGTGTATGGTTAGTTACCATGGTGGTAATACATGGTATTGGCGATTATTATCACTATTCTGCATTTTTATAACATGAAACTATATCTTACCACACCTTACCATATGGTAACAAAGTAAAACAGAACAAGAATTATGGTTTCCTCCATTTTTATAACATGAAACCATTGCTTACTACACATTACCATATGGTAACGTATTAAAACACAACAGGACTTATGTTTTCCTCCATTTTTATAACATGAAACCATAGCTTACCACACCTTACCATATGGTAACAAACTAAAACACAGAAGGACTTGTTGTTTTTTGCTATTTTTAAAACATGAAAGCATAGCTTACCACACATTACCATATGGTAACAAAGTAAAACAGAACAAGAATTATGGTTTCCTCCATTTTTATAACATGAAACCATTTGCTTACGACACATTACCATATGGTAACGAAGTAAACCACAACAGGGGCTTATGTTTTGCTCCATTTTTATAACATGAAACCATAGCTTACCACACCTTACCATATGGTAACAAACTAAAACACAAAAGGACTTACGCTTAGTATGAATTGGACAACTGTAATATAGATAATTTGTACTTACTTGGTTGACTGTTCTGATATTCTTCAAATCAAAGTTCAGTGATGATGACTGGTCTGGACTTTTGTTTCTTTGTCTTTTTGGTGATTCATAGACTGGCTCATTCTCCTCTTACCACACATTACCATATGGTAACAAACTAAAACACAGCAGCACTTATGATTTTTTTGCTTTTTTACAACATGAAACCATAGCTTACCACACATTACCATATGGTAACAAACTAAAACACAGCAGGACTTATGGTTTTTTGCTTTTTTACAACATGAAACCATAGCTTACCACACATTACCATATGGTAACAAACTAAAACAGAGCAGGACTTATGGTTTTTTTGCTATTTTACAACATGAAACCATAGGTTACCACACATTACCATATGGTAACAAACTAAAACACAGAAGAACTTATGGTTTTTTGCTATTTTACAACATGAAACCATAGCTTACCACACATTACCATATGGTAACAAACTAAAACACAGAAGGAGTTACGGTTTCTTGCCTTTTTATAACGTGCAATCATAGTTTACCACGCCATACCATGTGGTAACGAAGCAAAACACAACAGATTCTACACCAGTTCAGCAATGCATGCTAACGATTCGGTAATGTAGCAAGTTTTACTACAATTTTCACATGAAAAGTGACTGAAATACTGTTTCTATTGTTCTATGGATGGATTTCGAAGAAAGAAGTGAGGTTTTACCTTGATATTTTGTGCGAAAACGATTTTTGAGACTCGTTGAAGTTGGAAACCCTTCGTTTTTCGACGAAGAAGCGAGAACAGTGTATCGTTGAATGATTCTTCGAAAAGCTTTGCGAAAATCGTTCGATTTGAAGTTTTTTCTGGAAGTTTTTGCTGCGATTTTGGTGAGAGAATTGAGGAACGGGAGGAAGAATGGAGAGAAGGCGGGACGGTTGTCGCGGTCACGTATGCAATTCAAATTGTCAGAAGGAGAGAAGGCGTGATTACCTTTTTGCCCCCGCGTGTATTTAATTGCCATGATCTGACGGCTGGGAAGATGGCGCGATGGACGGTCAGATGGACGGTTACTGACGGTTACTGATAGGTCGGTTACTGATAGGATCCGGACCCGTTTTGCACTGCACCGGACCAACCATCCCTTACTAGTTATGAATATTCTCGATGGTTTTTCATAAGCTAAAATATATGAAGGATTTCGGATGACTTTATTAAATTAACTTTAAATATGATAGTTAGTGAAAAGTGGGAGGCTAAAAATTAAAATAGACATCAAAACCAAATACGCACCTAATCAATTAATGTGAAAATTGTTTAGTTTATAAAACACTATAATCAAGAGAGTGGAGAATAATCGATTAATTAAAAGTGAACACATTTAGTAATTTTTATCTGTATTTTTTTGCTTTTGTGTGAAATAAAATACAAAATCATATTTAATTGTCATATTCCACCCCTAGTCGGTGAAATATGAAATCACAGCTCACTGACACATAAGTTGAATACCAAATCCGAAAAGAAGAAATCTCCATGTTGAGTAATTAAGATCGATATACAAAATTGTATCTCCACGAACAACACAATTGTAAATCACTATAGTCTAGTTACGAAAACAAATACGTTAGCGACGGTCTCAACTCCATGCTTGCAAAAATGAATTTTTGCGGGTAACCCGCACCAACCCGCAGTGGTTACTGGTTACCCACTAACCACAACGGTGCGAGTTGTGGGTAGCATAATTGTAAATTTGTAGGTGTGGATACCCGTAAAATATGGAGCGGGTAACCACACCCACCCCAATTTCCACAACTAAACCAATATATTCTAATTATATTTCGTTCCAAACCACAGTGCCTGCAAAAGAGGGTTGTTATTTGCCGCCCTAAGATTTACTATTTGACGCCCATAATTATACGTAAAATTACGATTTTACCCTTTTTCATTTTTAACCTATATTGCGTCACTTACGGCTGGAAACCTCCCTCTCCTCCATCTCGAAGTCGTCGGCCAGTCTGCTTCGCCTCCCGTCGGCGGGTCTGCCTCCCCTCCCGCCGCCAGCTGTTGAAGAGGTGACCGCTGCTGTTGCTGTCACCACCACCGTGAGAAAGAAATCGTCGCCGCTCGAGGAAGGAGCTCGCCGTCAAGACCAAGTTTTTTTTTCTTTAACCCCCGCCTCCGCTCGTTGGACGGGGTCCAGTCGCCTCCGTCGGACGCGCTCCGCCAGCCTGCGTCGGACGCGTTCCCGTAATTCTCTTTCTCAAGGTGGTGGCGACAGCAAAAATCGTTTCTAACTACAAACTAAGCAAGAGTAATTATCGGGAAAAAAAACTAATAATTATGGGGTTAGAATTAGTCTGCATGCCGTGTAATTTAGCCAATAATTAGTCTTTTTATTTTATTAACTCCTAACATTCCGCCATTTATTTAGCTTTATACTTCCTAAATCAATATAAACTCCTTCCATTAACAATTTACCGAATTATTAGTATTTTTTACTTTATAATTATTCAACATAACAAACTGCTTTATTCTCGCCCCGAATTACGAGCCGCAAATAATGATGGTGGGATTACGGGGGAGAGATAAGCGGAATATCATAAAAAGTGTGTTAATAATTAATTATTTTAAGCATTAATCTCGCCGGTTATTAATTAAGGAAATAGATTGAATATTAATAAATAATCAGACGTGGGTAGTTGGGAAGGATTGAAGGAATCCATAACAGAGCACAACATGGCCCGCTTAATTAGCACTAAACTCTATAATTTTTAGTAACTAATAATTTTTACCAAATATTCTCCCGTGAGTGAGATGGATTAGGGGGGTTATTGATATTATTATATTAATATTATCATTTAATTAGGAAAGAGGTTGGTAGTGATAAATCACTAAATTAGATAAAACTAGTGATTAACTATATTATAATCATATTAATTTATTGTATGACCAGATTACGGTTTAACAAGATTAGGGTGTGATCTTGACCAATTAGTTAAATTTTTAAGTAATTATAATTTACACAAAATGTTGTATAATATTATGGATATTTAATTATAAATTATCTTAAATATTGTACAAGGCTACAAGCTTATGCATAATGTATTTTAATTGTGTAGAAGACGTGAAATAATGAATGAAATTAATAGGTGAAATTAATAGGAATGAAATTAATAATTCAAAATTTTAAATCCTAATTATAGTATTTTAAAAGTAATAGGAATTACATATTAAAATGGCCATGTAATCATATTGATAATTTACCTACAAGTGTGGATATGTCATGTAATCAAACTAAAATGGCCGCGTTTTGCATTTGTCAATTTTCGCATTTATTAGAGTCATCGACTTAAAAATTATTGAAAACCTCGTTGATCCTCTAAAATGTGGATGCGAACATGGTGGAACTGACCATTTCTCGATTGAGGGTCCCAAACAAAAAAAGATGAATAGTGCCAAAATTTCCATCGAGATTTTTGGGGGCTCTGTGAATCATAAAAAAAGTATTTCTTGAGCCCAACATGCGTATTTCAATGATGCAAACAAATGTTGTTAGTGGAAGTCGAAATGATTTTACCTCTAAGACAATGTCGTAGTAGGATTGGATGGATTGAAGTTGAAGTTAACTATTTGGTGGGATTTAGGGTTTAGGGTTAGAGAGAGGTAGAATGTGTAGACGGGGAAGATGTGCTTTCATCTTTTGTTACTTTCATCGTTATTATTTAATCTAGCTAATTCCATGTTTAAAATCCAGTCTCACCAGATTTATTCACTCAACTATTTTTACTTAAAAAAAATAAAAAAGAAATAATTTAAGTGATTAAATTACACTCAACTACTACTATTAAAATATGTAATTAATTATTAAATTTTGTTTTCCTAATTCTGTTGGTAGCAATCAAAAAGGAAAAAAATTAATAATAAAAAATATTGCTTATTATGAGCGTGATAATTAAGGGAAGAAATGGTTGCTTTCCTTTTTCTATAAATTAAGTGTCTCCATTTTTAATTATATAAATATAATTACTCATGGTAATGGGGCAGGAATCGCGTGCTTACTCCACATTTATCTAGATTTGGTAATCCGTTAATTAATTCAATTATATAAGTTTATTTTATTAGTTCATTGTTTCCGCCCAAAAATTAGAAAACTTATCATGATTAGAACTTCCAAAATCAATGCATACATAAATAGCAATTATCACACATCATAATTTAATATAATATTTAATTAACTTATATATAATTAATAATTGATTTTCTAGGTAATTAAAAAGTTGATTTTCTGGAAAAATGGTCGCTGGCGGCAACCGTCCGAAGGTCGCCGTCGGACGATGCCTCACCGTCTGTTTTCCTTCTTCGTAACCTACCTCGCCGTCGCGGTCGCCGGTTCTGGACTGAGCCTCACCTTCCAATCGCCGGCAGATAAAAGAATCCGATCGGTTTTTTGTGAAAGAAAACAGTCGGTGATGACCCAGACAACGACAAGGCGACGGGAACCTGTTGGCGGCCGGCGATTTCAGTTTTGGCGCCAGCAGCTAGAACCTCCGGCAATTTTAAAATGAAAAAGGGGCAAATCCGTCATATCTTTTGGTAATTACGGACGGCAAATAGTAAACATACGGACGGTAAATAGCGATTCATCTGCAAAACTTGCAATATAGATTGATTTGACAGCCTTCCTCAACACTAATAATCCATAAACTTGCATTAGGAAGGACTGTTTTCTGCTGGGCCTTCCATTGTGGCGGCCCATGTTTTTCATTACCAGATCTGCTCATGGAACATCTTCTCCATTCTTCTCCCTCCCTCCAGGGTGGCTCCAGCGCTTTCCAGTTCTCCAACTGACACGTTGCATAGCAGCAAGACACCACCTGCACCTACGTGTCCCTTCCCGAATCATCTCTTCCCTTCTTCTTCTCCTTCTCCTTCTCATCCCGTCGCCCTGTTTTTCAGGCTCTCGGAAAGGACGAAGAAAACAAACCTCCTTCTTATTAACACTTTTACAAAAGATTTTACGCAGCAAAGCAGCCAAATGCAGCAATCCCGATTCCTCGTCGTGGGTCGCCGACTATTGCTCAGAGCTCCTCCGTCTTCCCCTGCGAGAGGATTTTCCTCCGGTGGCCGCACCGCCGACCCAGATGTTTTCTCAAAACAGAGGGACCGCGAGGTTCAGCCCGCAGTTCCCTCCGGACAGCCGGAGGTAATTAATTAGTACGATTAATCGCTAGTGTTTACAGTTAATTGAACAAAAGGGCTTTTTAATTGACGAGCCGGACTTCGCAGGAAACGAGAGACCACGTGGAACCCGACAACGCGAAAAGGGAGGAGAAGGAGCCGGAGCACCGGCCCACGTCGGAGACCGACCCGCTGTCCCCGCCGAGGCCACCTCACGCATCCTACTCCAGGCTGGAAAGCGTTGGGGTCCACAACCCGGCAGAACCACACGCCCAGCAAAAGCGGAGCAAGTACAGGTACATGTCATCATCAGCCGCCACCTCAGCAGCGGATCGAAGCCTGCTGGACGGCGTGACCTGCACCGGGATATCGCCCTGGCCGGATGAGGAGGAGGAGAAGGGGAAAGGTCAGAGCAAGGCGGAGGCGGCAGAAGACGACAGGGAGTACTTTGAGCACCACAAGGCTTCCCCTCTCTCGGAGATCGAGTTCGCCGACACGCGGAAGCCGATCACGAGGGAGACCGACGACACCGCGGACGCGGAGAGCCGCGGTGCCGACGTGGTTGGGTGGGGCCCGGAGCAGAGCGAGACGGCGGAGGAGACGATGATGAGGGCGAGTTGGAATTGGCGGGAGAGGGCGGCGAGTGGGGATCCGGATACCCCGCAAGGCCGCGTCTTGAGAGCTCTCCGTCGAGAGTGGTTTTGATCTTCTGTAATGTAACACATCTGATTTCTGGCCGTCTCTTTAAGCTGCTTTATAATGTTTTGACAGCCCGATTCTGTTGTTATGTGTGGTCACTGGTTCAGCTGTATATAATCTTTCCCATGGGAAACAAAATGGTCTGCCCTTTCTGTACTTGATCAAAATTCAATAGGGTCTGCCACAGCCGAACAATCACCATGCCAGCAGCAAGCAGTTGGGCGATCGTTTTCCAGGTTGGTGAATCGAAGACAGGAAGAAGCTGTTCCGAGAACCAATTTATCTAACAGATAATTTCTTGACACTGGAAGACGACTGCCACAGCACAAAGTTTTTCCAGGTTCAACAAATATCGCTGTGAAAGTAGTTTTGAGAACCCACTAAAATGGTTTACTACAACAGAAAGATGATTATCTGTGTATGTATATTACATACACGACGAGGAGAATGTACAGGCAACGAGGAAATTGGCAGAACCAGGAAATTTTAATTCGAGTGGTAAAATAACAGAGGATACTAAGTACTTGATCTACCCCACCAACATGATTCTATACCAAGTGTTTCTCCCAAACCTAATCACCATTACAGCCACTTCCCATTCTGGTAGTGATCTTTCTTTCTGTCTATTTTTTATCCAAATATTTTTCAGATTTTTTTATATTATCAAAACTTATTAAAATTTTATGAATTAGCTTCTATTTTTTATCCAAATATTTTTTAGATTTTTTTATATTATCAAAACTTATTAAAATTTTATGAATTAGCTAAATCTTTCATAATGCATCAAAATATTAGCCTTTTTACGTTATTGTTAATAAATTTTTAATTTTTTTCTTAATTAAAATACTAAAATTTTGGAATGTTAACCTTTATGTGTCTCTTCCAAGTCAGTATTATATTGTCAAGTCAATATTACTAACAAAATTGTTAACTGAAAATTAACATTTGACTATATTTTAGTATTTCGATAGATTTGAATAATATAAAAAAATTTAAAAAAGATTTGAATAAAAATTAAAGATTTAAAAAAAAAACTTTCTGTTTTTGTTATTGCTGAATGTGCTGTATTTGGTTAAGCTTCCCTTGTAAATATTACAGTGTGATGTTAGTGCGAGTTAGGGTGAGTCAAGACACCCATTTCTTGATGAATAAAATTCTTAATTCAACAAAAAAAAAAAACCTAATCACCATCACAGACTTCTACAGGTGATCAACATCCTGTAAAGCAGCAATGCGAGATGTCGTTCTAACTACTCAATTACCACGTTGTAACATCTTAATAAGCATTCATTTGTACCATGTTCTAAGGCTACACTACACTTCTCTGCACTGATTTCCCCCCTGTATTAAGTCACCAACATAGATTAGAAACCCAGTTGCAGCTGCTCCTCCCCCGTCGGGAAAAAGGTGAACGAGGGTGGCGTAGAAGATAGTAAAACAGAAAGGAGATCACATGGTTGCAATTGCCGATACACATGGGGCCTTCCCCAAACCTGCATTCATTCCCATCTTCCATGGCTCCCCGGCCGGCTCCTTTATTAATCCGGAGAACTAAATGATCCCCACTTACCTCAATTCTTCCCAATCACCCTGATTCTGCCGCTTCCATGGCTGGCCTGCCTCTCAAATTCATGGCGGTGAGAGACGCCACCGGGATTCTCATCCTCGCTCTTCTGATCACAGCACTAACTTCATCAGTGGGCGTTTCTAGAGCTCAAATTTCGTGCTCAATGTGCTCTGAATGCGAGAACCCATGTCAACCCCAACCGTCGCCTCCGCCACCATCCCCTCCGCCGCCGCCTCCGTCTCTACCGCCACCGGCAATCCCATCCAACGACTGCCCCCCGCCTCCATCGTCTTCTTTTTCGGGTACCGTGCCCACATATGTCTACCCTTCTCCGCCGCCTCCGAACCTAGTCGCCGCCGGCGGTGGTGGTGGTGGGTATGGGAACGGTAATTACCCGGGTGCGGAGTGTCCACCTCCGCCTAATCCAATACTTCCCTACTTCCCGTTCTATTACCGGAACCCTCCGGCAGCCCCCAATTCTGCTTTTGGTCAGAGCACTGGTTTGATTACGCGTTTCTTTCCTCTTGTCGTTTCTCTATTCATTTGCTCCTTCCCGGTTTTGTAATTACTAATTACCCTGCTCCCTCTACTCTTCCTTGTAAGTTCAAAGAATAAAATACAGAGATTGTTACCATCGAGCTGGACTCGTTTCTTTTTCCCTTTCTCAGTTTATCGATATTATATTAAACTAGTTTATTAGTTTAAGTCAAATAATTTACAAAATTGTTCAGAAAAGATAAATTTGTAAGTTTCAACCATAATACAAATTTACATGAAATGAAAGGAATGATCATTACAATAGTCTTGTAAAATTTAGAGTACCAATAGCGATTCCTCTCCTATCCTCGATGGCTTCATCAATAAAATGAGATTGATAACTATCTCTACCAACGCATTCTATATGATCATAGTATGGCCTTTTGTATAAATCATTTCTGCCTTACCCATTTTCGCATCGCAACTCCAAGATCTAACTTGTTGAGGCTCTCCTTTAGGTAAACAACTTGTATCAACATCAGGCATGAAAACAAAAATTGTTTTTATTGAGATACTATCAGGATCTTGTGATGCTCTGAAAAAGGCTAAACCGTTTCTCAGGCATTGTCAACCCCCAATCAATTTGTCGTGGGTTATTGCTCTCATACCAACTAAATTAAAGAGGAAGCTCAAGTTAGCCTATTTTATAGTTTAACTTGACAATTTCTTAGAGGAGATACAATCACGATTCACAATTTTAGAACAACCACCTCAGATAATACAATCATATGAAAACAACACTAATGAAGCACCTAAATTACAATTCTCTACATGTTTCCTATGAGGGTGTGCATGTGCAGATTAAGAAAAATATAACGATTAAGGAGGGAGCTTACTTGGCACGCGGTTTTGATAAACAAAGATCCCGTCAATATATTCCAGGCGGATATTTCAAATCAGAAACATTTCAAATCATAAAAATGATGATACTGAAAAGAACCGTCATAACAAATGATGATACTGAAAAGAACCGTCATAACAAAAGCAACAAAAAGTATAGCTATTTATCTTTAATCAACTCAAAAGTCAACCTAGAAGATCAACCAAATGAACTGATGTTAAGAGATCACACATTACTGTCAAAGAAACTAAATAACTCATAAGTAAGCTCTCCAAGCAAGAACAATCAACCTTTCCATATTTACCCCTCCGAAAATTGCTTTGCGTAACAATATAGGTGAAGGAGGTTAGGCGGTTGTCGAGTCCGATGAGAAGTTTTGGATAGACGGCGATGGTTGGGCGTTTAGTAGGCCGGAAGCCGAGACACTGTTTATCTTTAATCAACTCAAAAGTCAATCTAGAAAATCAACCAAATGAACTGATGTTAAGAGAACACACATTACTGTCAAAGAAACTAATTACATAACCCACAAGTCAGCTCTCCAAGTAAGAACATTCAACCTTTCCATATTTACCCCTTTAAAAATTGCTTTGCGTAACAATATAGGTGGAGGATGTTAGGCGGTTGTCGAGTCCGGTGGGAAGGTTTGGAGAGACGACGATGGTTGAGCATTTAGTAGGTCGGGACACCATTTAAACCTGTTTACATTAGTTGCGCCTTTTCAATATGCATTCGGCAAACCAACATCACTCAACATTTCATATTTACCCCTCTCTTAATGACACATGTGCTCCATATTCACTCAGAACTTCTATGTGGAAAAATATTGTTGTTTTATGGTAGTTATACTATCAATGTCAATAATTCGGTATCACTTCCACACATTCAATACTGCAATTCGATGTGCATTATTTGCAACAATGGTATAAGGCTTGTGATTTTAAATTATTCTCCTTTTATAAGACAAATAGAATTCGAATTAATTATTAAACTCGAATTAACCTCTCAAATCAGCTAAAATTTTGCACGGAGTCTAAATTTTGTTTGAAGCAACAATGGATTAATACCGTAATTTAACTTGAATTTCACCTGACAACTTGTTGTCGAACTTTTCAAAACTTATAAAATGTAGAAATTTTCAAAATAATGAAAAGATTTTGGTCTTCGGTTGACTATTCAAGTTGTGGGGATTTTTATTTTCTCGACAGTTGGTGGTTGCAGTGCACCTTAATTCCATATAACGTGGAAACTGGAAAGACAGTGACTCGTGAGGTGATCTTTAAGCAACGATTTGATCTGTTTGATCTTTATGGTTTGCATCTATCTATAATTTCAAAATAATTAATTCATACGTATCACCAACCAATACCATAAAGTGCAAAGACAGTTAAAGAAACAAATGCTATAGTTACTCTGTTCAGTGACCAAAACAGAGTAAAACATAAAAAAGGATAGCTATTCACTCAACATGAAACTACAAACATAACGCTGAAAAAAAAAACCCAGACCCAGAATACAACAAACGCCCAAATATCGCTCTATGTTCTAAGAGGAGGCTGCTGCAGCTTTGAATTTGGCACTGAGGAGCTTGGAAAACTCGAGGAGCTTCTCAGCTTCAGGAAGGACATCCTTAACAGCCGGATCGGCAGAGAACTTGTCAGCCCATTTCACCAAACCAGGCGTCTTCTCCTCATCAAGAAGCTTCACTCCAGCCATCACTTGAATGGCTCTCGCCCATCCCAACATGCTCCCAAATGCAATGTCCACAAGCCCAATCTTGTCCCCGCCGAAGAAATCCTCCCCTTTGCTCGTCTCTCCATACGCTCCTTCCATCTGTACTACAACTTCCCTCAGCTCATCCACAGCTGCGTGCTTCTCCTCCTCGTTTGCTGCAGTTATCACCCCCTTCAAGTTCGGAAACCACTGCAAAAAAAATTTGATTAGAAAGATGAAGTTCTGACTAAAATAACAACGCGGCTGGGCCAATTTTGAAAAGGGTGGGTAAAAAGATTGTACCTTTTCGTCGACGTAGGCAGCCCAGAAGCGCGCGACGGCGCGGTCGTGGGCGTCGGCGGGGAGGATAGAAGGGCCGGAGGACCAGACCTCGTCAATGTACTCGACGATGATGTTGGATTCGCAGATGGGTTTGTCGTTGTGCAGAAGGATGGGGATTTTCTTGTGGACAGGGTTGGATTTGAGCAGGAGCTCGCTCTTGGAACCGAATTGCTCCTCGATGAACTCGTACTTGACGGATTTGATGTTGAGGGCGATCCTGGGGCGCATCACGAACGGACTCGCCCAGGCGCCGATGAGTCTGACATCGCCGTGGTTGCTGTTGGCCATTGCTTGTGAGAAGAAAATGAAGAAAGGCAGAGGACTTTGAGAAGACAGGAGGAGGGGGACTCTGTTTCTATATTGTTGAGGTTTGAATTGCGGGATGGAAAAAACAGGTCTTGAATTGGCGCGTATATATAGTGATTAGTGAGGGAGAGATGGGAGGACGGGTTGAGGCGTTGATTATTATTTTATGGTCAACGGGAGAAGTTGGATTCGAGTTTGCATACAGACAAGGGAAATGGGAATTGAAGTGGTGTGAGGAGAGAGTTTTGACTATTTTATTTGTGAGGAACAGGGAAAACTATTAGACGTCACTGCTTATGAAGATTGGATTGATTGGGGCACGAGAGTAGGAGCAAAAGGCAATCTCCTTTGCATTCTTGGCTCGGTTTCACACCAAAGAAGCGACGACCGATAGAAGAAAAGAAAGCAAAAAGGCCACTGATTTATAGGCGAAAAATGAAAAATGAATGCACCAGCCGGGAATCGAACCCGGGTCTGTACCGTGGCAGGGTACTATTCTACCACTAGACCACTGGTGCTTGTTGATGTTCGATAATTTGCATCTTGCAAATTATTGCAAAGGTTTGATAGTTAAATGCATCGTTTTAGAAAAGGTGACGTGTTAACCTTGTTTTATTTTTTTGAGAAAATAGATGCAAAACACCACTACTCTTACGCGTTTGGTGTTTTGTGATTTTAAAATGTGTATGTAAACATGTATTGTAGGGAATACATATTTTTTTTTGTCAAAATGAAATAGTATGCATGTATTTGAAACTTATTGTTTACAATCCTCAAAAAAGTTAATATTGCTATAGTTTTGAGATATCAAAGCTATTGTTTTTTAAGGGAACCAGTTCGGTGTTATGACTTTGATGCAGCAGTATCATCAGCAAGTTCAGGAATGAATTGGTTTACCAGCTGACAGAGTGGCTTCCCTGGAACCCCACCCCCCCCCCCCCCCCCCCCCCCGCCCGACCCCAATGAAAACATGATGCCTTTCATCTCCGGTTTGTTCATTTGTATATGGGATGGTGCGACGAGGACTGGTTCACATTCGGTGAGGGGAATGATCCTAAAAGACTAGAGTGGTTCCAATATCTTCGCTCGGGGACTCCTGATTGATTATATTGATGATCCATCATTAGTTGAATTATTTCCAATGGTGTCTAGAATGTAGTCTCTCGCAGGTTTGGTTCGAAGGGGATGTGAAGGTGGTCATTGATAAGGTCAACCAGCCCGATAAGCAGGATAATCTCTTTGGAGCTATTGTGGAGAAAGTTCGCTCTTTGCTAAAAAATCATAATGGTATCACTATACGATTTGTAGGTTGGAATAGCAACAGGGTAGCCCACTTAGTGGAAAAGCCCTTTCTTTGTACCCGACTACGTGTTATTATTTTGATTTCCATTCCTGGTTATATAACAGAGTGTAATTTTTAGAATTTATGTTTCGATCAATACAAGATTATCTTTTGTAAAAAAAAAAGATTTCAAAATTTATTTTCATTTTTATCCCTAGTATCTTTCACATATTCTCATAAAATAAAGAGTAAATATATGTCTTTAACTTAAAAAAAAAGCAACTTTATTAGTTCATTCTCTAAAGGGATAATACCACTAGGAAACCTGAACTATTAATAATATGTCATTTGTGTCCTAAAATATATAATATGACATTTGTGTCCTAAACTATTTTTCCGTTAGTATTGACTGACGTTGACCGTTAGTATTTAACAAATGGCACATTCTTAATAGTTCAGGTTAGGACATAAATGACACAAAACTATAATAGGTTGGGACACAAATATCATATTAGATACTTTAGGACACAAATTACACATTCTTAATAGTTTGGGTTTCGTAGTGGTATTAGCCCTTCTCTAAACTACAAACAAAAACACCAAACATTGTAATGTTAAAATACATTCATTTAAACAATGCTCCACCCCTACGATCACGCTTTGACGAGACCTCGACTTCTAGAGTGATATAGTGTGGTCCACCACTTTACTAACTTGTGCTAAATTCTCTCAAGCAAGGGTCATTTGCTCTAGCTTATTGTGGGATTCCACAATCCATGATACCTTGTTTTAATTTAACCATAATCGATTCGGTCACATTCAATATTATCAAAGAACAAGAATCAGACGTTCCAAGTAGCTAGAAAAACGTGATTATATATCTTCGTTAGGTGAGCTCTTCTCATTATGTATCTTCATTCTCCATCTTCCCCATTCAGCCTACTCGACAATTTGCTTTTTTTTCTTTCTCACCGATGGTTGAAGATAGAGGTGGTGTCTTCTCCAACTGTTGTGGCAGCCAATGTTGTTAAGATTTCGATTTTAATCTTAAAATCTAATGATTTTAAGATCTTATCTATGAGTTCCGATCTTGATTTTACTACTAAATCTTTCAACCTTAAAAATTCATAAAATCCCAATTTAAAACTGTAAAATGCAAAAAAATTATGATTTATACGACTTTGTACGATTTTAAGGATCATATCAATTGGAGCAATAACATACCAGTCGGATCGGGTTTCGCCCACGAACTGGGTCAAAGTTCAATTCCACCGATCCAACACATGGGCAACTAAACCCTAACCTGACAGGCGACTCTCGACTGATTTTTCACTCTCTTCCTCATCTATTCCTCTTCCGCAAGCCAACATCCAACTTCTTGCACTAATGATTTCCTCCATCACCCACCCAATTAGCATGTTGTTTGTCACCCCATCACCCTCGCAGTTAGCCCAAATCAGCATCCCCTCACAAGCTTTCGTCCCTCTCTCAATCACCCAAACAATAACGGGTTTGTGCCATAAAATCGAAAAACACATTCAATCTATCATCATCCACAATAGGCATCCCATAATGAAATAGAACATTATCCTGCCATTCCGGAAGTTTGTAAGTGCAACCTGTGATCGTATCACTATCTTGTACTGCTTCGTCTTTACGCCGTATCCTCGGAACTAGATTCTCACAAAATTGGTGATATGTCAACCTACATGGAAATGTCAACCGAAAGCTTCCACCACCAACAAAATGGATGCCCAAATTATCCTCTACTTTCTACTATTTCCACCGAGTGACTAGTTCAAATCGTCTAAAATCACTACATAATTTTTTTTTCCATTAATTAGTAATTACTAACTAAACAAAATTAGCATTTTAAGAATATAACTAAGAAAATAAATGTGTTTTTACCTATCAACCATCTTTGCAGCAACCATCAGAGCTCTTGAAGACCACAATAATATATCATAATGGAAACGCTCTGTACGATCCCTGCTGGGGAGATGGCCCCGACGTCGAATTCGGCTCCGCCGGGACGGCCGCCAGACAATCCCCAACCTGTGGCTGAGATGCAAATCGACGCTGATCAAGCGAGCGAGGTGCCTCGGTTAACATCGGAGATCCATACTTCCAGCTTTGGGACTCCTGCAGTCTTGTGGAGGAAAGAGAACGAGGTGGTCAGTGAAGGGGGGTCTGGAGATCCAATCAAGGATTACCGCCTGACCTTGCCAAAGGCTTCCTATGCCAATGCGGTGGCTGGCCACGGGTCACAGACGGGGGCAACGGCTTCACAATGGGTTCCAGTTGGGGAGCATGACATCATTCCAGGATCCTTCAATGGGGAACCTGAACTGAAGATTTCTGAAGGTTTCAAAGCGAAGCTCAGTGCCCCGTGGCAGAGATCCTTGGTGGTTAGGCTGCTCGGGAGGTCCATCGGATACACAACCCTCTGTAACAGACTGCGATCTCTTTGGAGGCCTTCTGGACACATGGAGGTGTTTGCTATGGACAGGGATTTTTTCCTGGTGAAGTTGGAGAACGACCATGACTACTTCAAAGCCCTCTCCGACGGGCCTTGGGTGATCTTCGACCATTATCTGGTTGTTCAACAATGGACACCGGCCTTCAGGGTCACAGACAAGCTTCCAAGTATGATGGTGGTGTGGGTTCAATTTCCGGGCTTTCCCGTTCACTTTTACCACAAGGATCTTCTGTTCTCGCTGGGTAATCTAATCGGGAGGGCAATCAAACTTGACTACCACACGCTGCATCAGCAACGTACGAGATTTGCGAGAGTTGCCGTCGAGGTTGACCTGTCACAACCACTGGTCCCAAGAATCCGACTTGATGGGAAATGGCAGAGGGTTGAATTCGAGAACCTTTCAATTGTCTGTTTCGAATGTGGGAAGGTTGGGCATACAAAGATTAGCTGCCATGTTCTGTGCCCGGAACAAGCTGGCGAGAGAGCGGCGGAGTTTTCACCGACGCCGACGACAGCCTCCGTTGAACTCCCGTCGGAGGAGGTTCCCGGCTTTGGCCCCTGGATGCTGGTCACGAGAAAATCACGCCGCAATCAACGGGAGATACCAAATCAGGGGCGCCCAGATCAGGCGGACGAGAATTGTGAAGGTGGAAATAGCAAACAAGAAAGGAAAGAGATATCTGGGAGGAAGGAGAATGGGAAGCCTACAAATCAGGCAGGGGGCAAATCTTCTCAACGGAAAAGTCCGCAGGCGATGTAAGGGGGAACTTCGAACAAGAAGGGGAAAGGGGAAATCAAAAAAGGAAAAGAAATTGTGGTGGTGGAAAAGGAGGTAGATAAAAGCTCGGGTATCCTGGGCCCGGTTCCAAGATCTGAAGGCCCAAATTCCAGGAAGATATCAGGCAGCCCAATAACTAATGAGGCGTCGTCTTCTGGGACTAAGGAGGATGGGCCAATTGCGTTTAACCCACTTGGGTTGGTAACCCATTCAAGCAAAGGTGGAAAGGGGACCAATGTGCTGATAGTGGAGGCCCAGCCCTATGACCCCCCACCGAACAGGAAAGCCGACCCAGCTGCCCCCTCTGCTGTCTCGCGAACGAAGCAGAAGAAAGAAAAGAAGAAACGGGGTCAGGGGAGGAGGGAATCGACTCCAAAGAGGACCCCAATCTGACACACTCCGATGAAACCTCTCAAGCTTTGGTCTCCTGTCAAGGATCGGAGGAACAAAAGCCAGGATAGACGGGTCTCTTTAACTCTTCAACATATCAAAGAATGGACGGAGACGAGCTTGGATAACAGAGAAGGCGCGGCTCTTCGGGAATCTGCTCTCCCAGCGGATGGCCTCGGCCTGAAACTGACCGAGGGAAATGGCCCGCCGGCCTAACTGATGATGCTTGCGCCTCGGGCGACCTCTTCCCCTGCCTCTTCTCTGTTCTACTTTATATCTGCTATGTCTACGTCTTCTAATTTTAAAATTTTTTCTTGGAATGTTGGTGGAGCTGGGGGTCGGACTTTCTCTCGTGCTCTCAAGTTCGCCCTTCAGCTCCACAGGCCTGACATAGTGATTTTACTTGAACCGTAGGTCAGTGGGGGTGTTGCGAATGCCATCTGTGATAAGCTGGGTTTTCAGGATGTTGTTCGAGTCGAGGCCAATGGCAGGAGCGGTGGAATTTGGGTGTTCTGGAACTCGCAGGCCATGTCTATGCAAGTGGAGTCTGCTGGTCACCAACACATCACTATGGTCTGCAACAAATCTGGCATGCCAACTTGGAAGCTCACTACTATCTATGCTTCTCCGCGGCATAAGCTTCAGCACTGTCTTTGGGGTCATTTGATTGACCAGAGCAGGGAAACCCTTTGTCCTTGGATCCTTACAGGGGATTTCAATGCGATCCGTGATCCGAACGAGAAGACTGGTCCTCCTTCCTCTGCAACCTATAGTAGATGCAAGCGCTTTGGGATCTGGATAAATGAGGCGGAGCTCCTTGACCTGGGCTATTCTGGCCCCAAGTTTACCTGGTCCAGGGGAAGCACCTCTGACTCCTACAAGGCCAGCCGCCTGGATAGAAGTCTTTGTAATTTGGAGTGGAATGAAGTCTTCCCAATGACTTCGGTGACCCATCTTGCTCGCCTCGGTTCTGACCACCACCCCATCCTCACCACTTTGGCAAATTAGGGAGTCTCGCACCCTACCTCTAAGCGTTTCAGATTTGAGGCGGCATGGTTAACCCATGCTGATTTTTTCTCTTTTATTGAAAATGCTTGGAACTCTCAGGTTGTTTTCACCGATGCTCTGCAGGTTTTATCGGAGAAGCTAAAGGGTTGGAACTCGGCTGTCTTCGGGAACATTTTTCAAAGAAAGAAAAGGTTGCTGGCATTGAGCGGCGGCAAGCTGAGTCTTTCTCCCCAAGCTTAGCAAAGCTCCACTCAAAGCTTGAAGCTGAGCTGGACAAGACCTTGGAGCAGGAAGAGCTTATCTGGTTTCAAAGATCTCGAGAGAATTGGGTGAAGTTCGGTGAAAGGAACACAGCCTATTTCCATCAGATGACCAATATCCGCAGACGCAAGAATAAGATTGCAGCTCTTAAGGATGGGAGTGGAACCTGGGTTTCTGACACGGAGGAGTTGGCGGGTCTTATCTTCAGCTTTTACTCTGAGCTTTATTTGCAGGATGACTCCCCTATGCTGATCTGCTTCCGAAGGGTGCCTTTCCCAGACTCAGGCAGGAAGAGTGGTTCTAACTCCTTCGACCTTTCTCTATAATGGATATCTACAAGGCGGTGTTTGACATGAAACCCTTCCAAGCCCCTGGTCCGGATGGTTTCCAAGCCATCTTTTACCAACAAGCTTGGAAGGTAGTCGGGAAGGGATTGTCTGAGATGGCGATGTCGTTTTTTGAGCATGGCTCCCTCCCCCCTGCAGTTTCGGAATCCACTGTGGTGCTTATTCCTAAAGTGGAAGAACCGGAGTCAGTCACGCAACTCCGCCCCATCTCCTTGAACAATGTCAGCCTGAAAGTCATAACGAAAGCGATGACGAGCCGTTTGAAGTCTGTTATGAGATCTCTTGTGTCACCTAGGCAGTCCAGCTTTATCCCAGGTCGTCAGACGATGGATAATATTGTGGTGGTTCAGGAGGTTATCCACTCCTTGAGAAAGAGGAAGGGGCGAAAGGGTGGTTTGGTGGTGAAAATCGACCTGGAGAAGGCTTATGATCGGCTTAGGTGGGACTTTCTAAGGGACACCCTGATTGAAGTTGGCCTACCGAGCTCTTGGATCAGATGTATCATTTACTGTGTTGAGCAGAACAAAATGCGTATTCTCTGGAACGGGGATTTGCTGGAGCCCATAACCCCCACCCGTGGGGTTCGCCAGGGAGATCCTCTTTCCCCTTATCTCTTTGTGTTATGTATGGAGCGCCTTTCTCACAGGATTGATAAGGCCGTTCGAGATAAGCTATGGAATCCCATTTGCTTATCGAAGGATGGCCCGGCTCTGACTCATCTTTTCTTTGCCGATGATTTGGTTTTGTTTGCAGAAGCAAAAACCTCTCAAGTGAAGATTATAAAGCAGTGCCTTGATGAGTTCTGTGATAGCTCCGGTCAGCGAGTGAATTGTGCGAAGTCTATGATCTACATTTCACCTAATATCCACCATGCCAGAGCTCAGCGCCTAAGTACCAGGGCTGGTATCCCCCTCGCTACCAGTCTAGGGAAGTACTTAGGTATTCACACCATTCATGGTCGGGTTACCAGGAGTAGATACCAGGGGCTCCTGCTGCAGATTAAGAAGAAATTGGCGCCTTGGAAGGCCAGGAAGCTATCACTCGCTGCGCGTTTGACTGTTACTAGATCAGTTTCCCTATCCATCCCTGTTTATCCTATGCAGACTGAGCTTTTGCCTGTGAATGTTTGCAATGCTATTGATAAAATCAACAGGGACTTTATCTGGGGGAAAGAGGAGGAGAAAGGGAAGATCCATCTAGTAGCATGGGATAAAATGGTGGAACCCAGAGCCCAGGGAGGAGGGGGTCTGAGGTCTATCCGGCATGCAAACCTGGCTATGCTCGCCAAAGGAGGGTGGATGATTCTGAAAGAGAAGGACTGCCTCTGGACTCAAGTCATGAGATCGAAATATGGGAAACATCGAGAAGGTCTTGAAGTGCTTCGGCCTGTTAAGGGAGGTTCCTTTACCTGGAATAGTTTGACTAAAGCCTCAAGCCTTCTTCGGAAGGGTTGTGCGTGGAATATTCATAATGGAAAAGAAGCTAAGTTCTGGCGTGATGTTTGGCTTTTGCAGGTACCTTTGGCAGATGTGGCCCTTCAACCGGTGACGGAGGAGATGCTAGATGAGCATGTGGCGGACTACATTGACGAGGACGGAAGATGGGACATCAACCGTTTGGAAGATTGGCTTCCTGCTGAGGTGCTGCAAAAGATCACGGCGAACCTGGTGGATCCCCTATCCCTGGAGGAGGACACTATCCTTTGGACCGCTTCCTCGAATGGCCATTTCTCTACCTCCTTGGCCTACAGTCTGGCCTTGCCTCCGAGGAATGATTCGAATGAGAAGGTCTGGAAAACCATTTGGAAGCTCCCGGTTGTAGAAAGAGTCAGGTGTTTTGTTTGGCTGGTGTCTTTAGGGCGCATCGCGACTAATGCTCTCCGCTACTCCCGTAAGTGTGCGGAGTCCCCCATGTGCCAGAGATGCGGGTGCGATGAAGAGACCATTCTGCACTTGCTGCGTGACTGCTACCCTGCTCGCTTCTTTTGGCTGAGATGGATTCCGCAGGAGGAGCAACAGAGCTTTTTCAGCTGCACTCGAGAACTTTGGTTCCGGGACAATATTCTCAAGGAGGATGTGACAGATTCTGGTATGAATTGGAACAGTTTTTTTAGTACGGCTGTGTGGCTTATTTGGAAGAACAGGTGTACAGGTTGTTTCCAGGGGCTGCACAAGGCGATGACAGCTCCCTCCCTTGCTTTCTCCATCCACCAAAGGGCCCTTTTGTGGCATAAAGCTTGGCAGGCCCCAACGGTGAATTTCGGCCGCCAGGGATCCAAGCCGGATAGGGTGGAGACGCAAATTCAGTGGAGTTTCCTCGTCATGGGTGGGTCAAGCTTAATGTGGATGGGGCGTCGGTGGGCAATCCTGGGCTCGCCGGAGCTGGGGGCATTATCCGTGATGAGCATCGTAAGTGGGTCCGGGGTTTTGTTGCTAAAGTGGGTGAAGCCTCGGCGACTCTTGCTGAGCTCTGGGCGGTCTACTACGGCCTCCAACTCGCCAGGAAAGCCGGGTGTGCTTGTGTTCTCGTTGAGTCGGATTCTCAGATGGCTATCGCTTTGATTAAGAGTCGTCATGATCCAGTGAATCCTTACGCCGCCTTGTTGGCATCGATTCGGAGGAGCTTGGCGCAGGATTGGTTGGTCAGTATTGGACATGTGTATCGGGAGGGGAATAGAGCCGCGGACTGGCTCTCGAAGCACAGTCTCGTCTATCCCCTGGGTATGCATGAACTTGCTGATCCACTGCTGGCTTTAGCTCCCATTCTTATTGATGATTGCATGGGCATTTCTTTTGAGCGTCGTGTTGTGACGCAACCCTCTTCTTCCCTGTAATCCTTTCTGTGCGGCTTCGGCCTCCCTTCAATGCAAAAAAAAAAAAAACCATCAGAGCTCTTCTTCGCTTAGCTTCGTGATATTTATTTTTTGTGGTGAGCAACTGAAAGATTTAGAGTTTTAAATCGAGATTTTATGGGATTTTAAGGTTCAAAGATTTTATAGTGAAATCAAGATCGGAACCCATAGGTAAGATAGCAAAATCGTACTATTTTAAGATTAAAATTGGATTTTGACTACATTGGTTATAGGTGCTGGAGTGGGTGGGCAAGGCGGCGAATCCGCGTTAGACCGGCTTGGGCGCGCGGTCCGCCCATTTGCGGAATCATTATGCTGCTGCAACGACAAAATGAAAAGAACAAAGCACAACCGCATGACACTCACGAGGGTACGCTTATTCCAAATTGAACAAAATTCTAAAAAACGAATCCGCCTGAGTCTCATTGCGATTGCGATTTGTATTAGACTTATTTTTGCTTCTCACGCGTACTCGTGGTTATTGTCCTCCAAAACACAATATTGGTATAAATAGTTTTAAAACCACTATATTCATAGTAAATATAAAATAAACAATATTTTGGAATCAACCCTTCTTTTCCTTCCCCAACTCTCAATCACATTTCCTCTTCTCTTCTTCTTCTCCTTAATTTCTTCCTCCAAACAAGAATTGTATTAGTTTTTTTTATAAACCAGGAACCTCAGCTCTACGTGCCACTTTGTGACAGCGGGTCCTACTAAATATGGGGGCCACCTGCAATCAAATTCGACGCCAACGGAACTTCGCCCTCAGTAGCCTTGTACCTCCGGGAACATCAACAAGCCTCGCTTGGATTCGAACATGGGATCTGCAACTTACAAACCTTCACTGTCGCGACAGCTTTACCGTTAGGCTTTCTTACTTTTGGTAGCCTTGTATTATTAATAGTAACCGGTAGACAACATTGTGTTACTTTAATTACTTTTTATTCAAATCATTACCTTAGTTACTTCCCTCTTCTTCTCAATTCCTTCATTTAATTTCTCACCATTGATTTTATCAATGACTAATCCGATTTTTCGATAAACTTTAAATCTGTCGCTAATCCGGATAGCTACCCAATCTCATTTTGACAACACTGCTCATTTCATATTATTGTCTTCGTTTGAGGGGTTTCGTTGGCGGGCTTTCATTTCTAAGTTGTTTCAATTAATTTTCCTTGTCCTGTCCATTTGTACTCCCCAATTAATGGATTAAACCTTTCTGTAAAAATAAATATAGTTATCTCTGTTTGGGATATTTCCCCGCTGAACTCCTTCAGAAATCAGAATTAATCCGTACCAAAAAAAAAAAAAAGAAATCAGAATTAACTTGTCGCCACACCAGAACACTTAGTGCATGGACAGTAAAAGGAAGTGCAAGACCAAAAACGGAAACTCAGGTTTCGTTTGAAAAATTGGAGTCTAAATCTATAGATTCTAGATAATCTAAAGATTTTAACTCTCTAGATTGTTTAAAAAATATTTGAAAATGTTCATTGTTTGGTAATTACGATTGTTAACATCCAATGAAAAAAAAATTATTTTTTTATTACATGACATGTATATCCTGAACCAAAATAATTAGATTGGCACAAAAAATATTTAAAATTTATTGGTAAGTGAATTTAGTGGGATATATGAAAAAAAAGATATAGTAGGCGAGAGAAAATCTCCAAAACTAAGATGTAGAATCTCTCTAATTATAAGAGAATTGATATCTCTAGATTTGAAAGATTTAAAATCGATGAACCTACAATCCACGAGACAAAAAGTAACAAAAAAAAAAACATAACATTTTGCTAAATCTATGAATTCAATAAATCCATCATCCAAATCTTGTTTTCCAAACGACCCCTCAGTTCCTTACTCATCAATCATCATCACCAATGCAGTTAAAAGCGCGATTCTAGCTAGAAGCGGTAAATGGGTAAAATCGTAAAACGTAGATTCAAAGCGTAAAAGCATAAGTTTTTGACGCACCCTCTAAAATAGCTAAAATATATTAAGTACAACATATAGTATGTAAAATGTGAGTGTGTAGATTTTAGATAAGTGAATAACTACATGAAATTCATAATTAAAATGTAATATTTAACACATAAACTAATATGTGTTGACTCAAAAATAGAGAACACTCATAACATCTTAATAATAAGCTCATAAGCGTAGATCGCAACCCGTAAACGAGCTTGAGAATCCAAATTTCATAAGCTGGTTTGAGTTTACATAATTGCATACGATCAATTACCCATAAACTTTTATCGTAATCTAGGTAAGAGCCACATGTGAAGATTAAGGGAGAAGACTGATAGAAGGTCAGCGGCTGTTGAGAATACCATTAGGTGTCTTTTCAACCTAATGTGAAGCCCCCTATCTCGACACTAGTTGTAGAACGAGCGATGAATCATGTTTTCCATTTTTTTATTTTTTGCTGATATGTCTCCAAAATTACATCATTTTGGGCCAATTAGCACATTTTTATGAGATGATCAAAATCGTATAAAAACGCTTTAAAATCGCGATTTTACCGATTTCAAGCGATATTACCGATTTTACCTATGTTTTTACTAGTTTTTGTGACTAAGCGACTTTAGATAGAAACTGAAACGTTTTGGTGGCCTGAATACGTAAAAACTTACGTTTTTACGTTTTAATACGCGATTTTGACTGCACTTATCATCACTAACAAAGACAACAAGTAAACAGATGCCCAATTCCATAGCCTAACAGCTTATTTCTCTCAATTCACCAAACCAGTATTACAACAAGACTCAGTCTCTTCTACTCATCACAATAACAAAACCCCCGCCCAAACAATCTACGAGGCAGCTGGTTTCGCTTTGGCCATAAGGATCTTGGCGAACTCGAGGAGCTTCTCAGTCTCCGGCAGCACGTCCTTCACAGCCGGATCGGCCGAGAACTTGTCAGCCCATTTCACCAAACCAGGCGTCTTCTCCTCGTCGAGAAGCTTCACTCCTCCCAGCATCACCTGCACGGCTCTCAACCACCCCAGCATGCTCCCAAAAGCAATGTCAAGAAACCCAATCCTCTCCCCGCCGAAGAAATCCTTCCCTCTGCTTATCTCCCCGTACGCTCCTTCCAGCAGCGCCAGCCCTTCCTTCAGCTGGCTCACAGCCGCGCTCTTCGCCTCCTCGGTCGCAGCCCTCGGCGCGGCCCTCACGTTGGGGAACCACTGCCCAACAACAACAACAACAAAGATTCCAAATTTTCAATTCGAATCCCAAATTGAAACACAACCCATTAAAGGAGTCGACATTCAGAATCCAAATTCGGGATCAATTTCAAAATAGGGGTACCTTTTCGTCGAGGTAGGCAGCCCAGAAGCGGGCGAGGGCGCGGTCGTGGGCGTCGGCGGGGAGGATGGAAGGGCCAGAGGACCAGACCTCGTCGATGTACTCGACGATGATGCTGGACTCGCAGATGGGTTTGCCGTTGTGTAGAAGGACAGGGATCTTCTTGTGGACGGGGTTTGATTTGAGGAGGAGCTCGCTCTTGGAGCCGAATTGCTCCTGGAGGAACTCGTACTCGACGGATTTGAGGTTGAGGGCGATTCGAGGCCTCATCACGTATGGACTCGGCCAGGCGCCGATGAGCTTCACATCATCATTGTTAGCTGCCATGGCTTAGAATGGGAAAAAAATGCTGCTAGAGAAGTTTGGGAAGAGGGTGGAGCTGATTTTTCTGTTCTGTTTCCTGATTGGGAGATGAAACAGGGGCTGGAAATGCTTATTATATATAGTGAGTGATTCATTCGGCAGAGTGAGTGAAGAAAGGATGAAGCTTTTGGGGACTGTGAGGAAAGAACAAAATATTGCAAGAAAATCAACGTGTATTAATTTCGTTGATCTTGTTTGGGCAATGAAACGAAATGGGAAGTGGGTGAAAATGTTAGATGTCATTGATGAGTCACTGGTGGTGGTGGTTCTGGATTGATTGATAAATGGGGAGGTGGTAGATGGATCCTGTGGCTGAGATTCAACTGCGAAGAAAGGTGCTGAAGCAAAATCTACCTTGTATTCTCAGACCGTGTTCGTCTTATCAAGCTTATTCAGAATGTCAGATCTTCGTTTCGCATTTGTTTACACACCGATAAAAGCCAAGCCACACGGAGTCTACACAAGAAGGGAAGCTTGAAGGACCTTGGCCGGCTGGGTACTATGCCAATTCAGACGGAACATGTGGGAGCCGTCCATTCACGGCTTTACTGTGTTTCTGGATGATTGGTTCCACAATGGGGTGGTAATTTCGCTAACAATACGAAAAGGATCAGATACTGGTTTTTGTATAGTGATACTGATTTTTCTTTTGATATTGACTTGCATATAGTGAGTGATATTGGTTTTCAGTTAGGGAATTTGAGTTTTCGTGTAATAGTACAAGTTCACTTAGGCGGTTGGAGGCTTGGAGCCTCGAGGATGAAGGTGGTCGGAAGAAATATGTTGGAGAAAGGAAGAGAGGCGCACAAGTGAGACAAAGAAATTAAATTAATTTAGAATTTTGATTCAAAAAAGTATAATTACTATGAGTTTTGTTTTTAATTTTTTAAAATGTAATTAATAAGTGTTTAATTCCAAAATATAATTAATATGAGTTCAAAAAGATACATTAAAACTTGCATTATATTTACGCACGCATAGGCACTATGCAGTAGGCAACGTTAAAGGTCTCTCCAATGCATAATTAGAAGGAGCTAGACAGTCAATAACAAAGGGGAGAATTAGCATCATCTACAAACTAAATCTTCTATATTAATATTTTCAATATCTCAAAATTTTTGTGTGCTATTGAGGATATGATTCTATGAACTTGTGAGCTAATTTTATTTGATTGTTAAGCAAATTATTAATCATTCAAACTTAAGTATGAAACCGTTGTACATTATTATTCTCTTCAAATTGCTATTTCTCTGTATTCTCTTCAAATTGCTATTTTGCTATTTCTCCTCAAACACACACACTTAGACAACGACAAACTAGACGCTAGACAAGACCTTAACACGCACGTTACGCCTAACATCTTATTGAGAGCCTTGATATTTCATTACCACTAGATAATAAAGCCCGTGCTACGCGACGGGTTTCAATTTATAATTCGTTTATCCTGATAAAAATATAGAATAAGATCACGTCAAACATATTGAAAGAGCTATCGGTGAGAATCTTAATCACCTACTTTGTGCCGATATAAATGGTCGTTCTATTCCATCACTGACACTTATAACTTATAAATATTCCTTCCCCAAAAGATACAAAATCGAATCGAACTCATAAAGCCAAATTACAACAGTTAACCCACGCCCAATTCTATCTCTTGTGGTTTTGGCATCAATAGTTTTGCACTATCTGTAATAGTAGAAAATTTTAGCAGGAGAGTACAAAGAGCTTTCCAAAGCTTCTTATTATACCAGTATACTAAGCTACTGTCATAACTCATAACCCTTATTGAACCAAAGAAGAGTATCTCATAATGTAGACGCCTAATATAAAGCTTAGAACCGGTTCTTATTCAGATTGAAAGCAATTCATAATGTCAATCTCCTTAGCTACTCCCTCTTCTTCTAAATTGATCATTTATAAAATATCTTTTCTTTTTTTATATCCAGAAAAGACCCAACACCAAATTGAGAAGAATGAAATCCGGTGTATTGGACCTCCAACAAACAATCTTTTTAGGCTTCTTCCTTCTTGTCTATTCCAGTTTAACCTCTAGGGATCCAATTTCTTAAAATGGCTCGATTCATCTAAAAGGGTTAGGCTTCATCCAATAAAAGAAACTGGTTCAACCCCATCTTCTGTGGTCTCCCCTTCTAATATGTCAAATTCGTTGTATGAAACTGAAACATATTCTAGTGACTCTAAAGAAAGTCATCATGGAACTTGGACCTTATATGAACCTTAGAACTGGTTCTACTCTAAGCTGAAATAAACCCATCTTCTATCAATGCTCATACACATTCTGTTAATTTACTACAACCTAATATGGAAGAAGAAAAACTTACTGATGTCAAGATATGCTTGATTCCTTCATTAGACCTATCCACCTAGAGCAAAGTATGAGAGCCATGGGATTGCCATCTTCATCAAGTCAGATGGTCAATGTTCCCAGGAATCCAGAATATATGAAGCATCCGTATCACTCTAAGGTGTGAGATCTGTCTTCAATGGCAGGACTGAAACTCCTGAAGAAAACATAATTCATCATGTTAGACCTTGTTCTCTTTCGAACTTAATTTCATTACATGATCAAATGAAAACTCAAATGTACAAAATTAGTGAACTGTTCTTCATGCTACTTCAGTAGACCTTAGCAACCTATTTGTTTTGCATCATCCTAAAAGCTATTTTAAGGTAGGGGATACGTTTTGTTTCTTTTTGTACATGATAAAAATGGGAGATTTTGCAACCACATCCGACCAAGGAGTTCTACGATGAAGATGAAGAAGAGGGGCTGGGTGGCATGGCATCAAATGGTTTTTTAGTTCATTGATTGAGTTTGTTCAATGAAGGTACTTGAAGGCTGAAGCAGAGAACTGTTCTTCATGCTACTTCAGTAGATGTAGCAACCTATTTGTTTTGCAACATCCTAAAAGCTAACTACAGCAAAGCCTGAACTTAAACGCTCCCATGTGTTTTGCATAAAAGATAGTGACAGACTGGAATGGAGTAGTGATTTATTTTGTTGATATTTTCTCTTGGGAGCAATGCCACCGTGACTACTTTGTTTTCCCAATCGACCTCCAGCCCCGTCAATGTGATCCCAATCAAAGTACTCGGTATTGAGCCTGTAAACCGTGCTGCACAGTCGGCTAGAAATTGCTGCATAGTCAGCTAGAAATTGACAGATTGATGATTTGACAGCTTCGACTTCCCCTACTGAACCCCTGGAATTGAGGAAACAAAATTGAAGAAGGGGCGTTGAGGGCTCCCTGAACGCGCTAGAAAGTAAAGAAACAAAATCGGTTGCAGTGGTGATGGCAAATTCACCGCTGAGAGAGATGGATAGCAAGAACCAAAATCAGGGCTAAGAATAACTAACCCTAGATTACCTTCTTTGATTCAATTGAAGCAGAAATTAAGAAGAAAGGGTATCATCTCCAATGTGCTGAATCGAGTTGTTGACTCACCAAAATCTAGCGATTTACTGTAGCCCTCAGCAGAAAGGAACTCATTCACGTCGCCGGTCTTGCTGTCGTCGCTCATGCTTCGTCAACTTTTCAAGCGTCCTTGAGTGGGTTTAAGGACTGGGATGTGAGGAGGTCTGCCGCCGTCATTTGGGGGAACTCATGCTCGTCGCCGGTCTTGCCATCGTTGCCTCATTCTTCATCGTTTGGTAGATAATTATAGCTTGATAACACAGCAACGGTACTAAGTAAATCACAGAGTCGCGCTGGATCTATGAGTGGAGCAAGTAGAAAGGGGCTAGGGATTTTTATTCCTTCTTCATATTTTGATTTTGCAGGGAAGAGTGGAGAGAGAGGTAAGGACATAGGAGCAAGGTTGTCAAACCGGTTTAAGTCATTGAGCCGGTCAAGCAAGGGGTTTGAGGTTTAATGGTCTGATCGGGGTCCGGCCGGTTTGAGCCGTTTTAGACGTTTTCTAAATATATATACAAATAAAGTAGTAATTAAAAATTTAATGAGTGAAATAAAATTTATCTTACATATATCTATTAAAAACTTATTTTCAACAAAATAAATCTACCTAACCTCCATGATCCACCTACCATTTCCCTTCCTTCGTTCCTTTTCCTCTCTTCTGCCTCTCTTCTTCTCCCTGTTTAGTGGTCAGACCGGGGGGTTTTCTGGAGGCCGTTTTGAAGCCCGACTCGGGTTGAACCGGGTCCAACCGGGGGGTTCGATAGGGGTTTAACAACCTTGCAAAGGAGAGAGGAAGAGTGAGGCGATTGATTTTACAGGGGAAGAGCGGAAGGAGAGATAATAAATAAACGAGATGTGATTTGGTGAAGGCAATTCTAGGTGGACCCGTTCTTCTTTCTTGCCCAGCCTAAATTGGGATACTCGAGCTTAGCTAAATCTGTGTGCACGGAATTTTGAAACCTTGTTGTGAACAATAACCTCGAAAATTTCGTAATGAACAGTGACCCAAATTTTTGGGAACTTGCACTTTAATAATTCTAAAATTTTTGCTTTTAGTTCGGACGTTGCAAACCATTTATAAGATTTGCACCATATACCGTCCCGATTTGCTTTGGTGACTTTTTTAAACTTCGAGTTACCTTGACTTGGTGACTTTGCTATGGTGAGTATAAGTTAACCCTTGTAATTTTCTTTTACTTCTTAATTTTGGCAGCAGAGGCAAGCAAATACGAAGGAAGCACATTGGGCACTTGACATTTCCTCTGATGTCAAGGGAGGACTAAAACTAACTGATTCTCAAGTTCTCAGTGGAATTTAGTCTAAACAATTCAGACTGAAATTTAATGCACAAGAAAGCTGATCGTAATAGTAGCAGAGTATAAGAATTTCAGACGATGTGGCGAACAGGAAGAAGATTGGGACCAGACCATGGTGGGATTCCTAGCCATTGTCCATGTCGCTTGCTGTGCGGACCGCTTGGCATCCCGCCACTTCATGGTCGGAGGGAAAAGGACGGCGGAGTGGGACAGAGACGGGTGAAGATCTTCATCAGGGAGTGGACAGGCCGCTTTGAAATGGGGCTGTTGGAAGAGAAGCAGAGAGACGCTAGTGAGACCGGGGAAGAGAAGCAGAGGAACGAGCTCCTCTCGTAATCTTCTTACTTCAACCACCGCCAACTACAGGATGAATGAAAACATCAGTAGCAAAATTGGTTATATTCTATTTTGGAATGACTGGTCAGCAAAATCACTTACGCTAACCTTTAGCTGCCGCTCTCTTTCCAACTTGTACTCCTGAATAAGAGGAAGCTTCTGTGGTACCTAATGATACCTACAGCAAAGAGTAGCTTGCAGCATTAATTGTGAGAGCAATGCAGCATATCAGCCAGCTCTCTGAGATTAGTTAATTCAGTACAGCGAGTGACAAGTACAGAGCTACCAAGTCGGAGCCCGTTTAACAAATAAAATCCAGCTTTCAGCTCTGTAACTAGCCAAGTGCCCAAGTGTACACACAGAAAAATTCATTTCTTTTTCGATCGAACGACAAGAATTTCTTTAAGGATTACCTTGTGGTTAGATTCAGCAGCTCGACTGCAAGTATGTCGCCGTGAAGCATCAATTTATTGGCATTATTCTGATCTCTGTCACAGGAGGTTTAATAAGGTGTTGCAATTGACAAGGCAGATTGAAAATGAACTCTTGAGAAAGAGACCAAGCATGATATAATTCACTGGCTTGTTTATTAGTACCAAATTCATGAATGCTATTTTCAGTAGCAAAACAAGCAAGCTAAAGTTGGTTCAAACAAATCGACCTCACCTCAGGCTCATGTGTTGTCCATGGAAGAAACTCTTGTGCTATTGGAATCAGCTGCTTTCTCTTCTGTCGTCATATCATGAATTCCTCCTTTAATTTTCCTCTTTGCTGTAGAAACAAGACATGCTGACCAAGACTAAAATTCAAGACAAGCTCTCTGCATGGCAGGCAAGGAACAGTTCACTATCTGGGAACAAAATATATATTATACCTCTGTCCTCTGGTGCCCATAGTTGCCCAGGACTCGGAGCTCTGTGAAGAATTCATACAAAATCAAAACAACAGTAAAGGATAATTATTACCAACATTTTGCTAGAACTTGCAAAACCAACATCAATTCGAGAACAAGCACTACATAGTTAAGTGAAACTAATGCCTTCAAACATACAAGAGTTCCAATTTATCCTCAAGCAGCCAGCACTTACCACGCCTAACCAAATGTTCAGATCCAAAGACTTTTCTTCTCTATGGCTTTCCTATGGGAGCAGGAGACTGCACATCAGCTTTAGTTTTTTGCTTTCCCCACAAGCTCTTCTATAGCTTCATCGCAAAGCGCAAAATTGTTGTCACTGTTCCCCTCTTCATAATTTACAAAAAAACTGTATATATCTTCATCAGCATTCAGTCCTTCTCTTCTCATCTCTTCAAATATTTTTCTTGCTTCTAACATTTTCTTCCTCTTCAAGAAACCTCTGATCAGAGCATTATAGGAAGTAGCCGTGAGAACAAATCCTTTTCCGGCCATCGCTTTATACAAATACCACGCTTCTTTCATATTTCTGGCCTTACAGTGTCCTTTAATCAAAATATTATAAGTGTTGCCATCCGGCATCATACCTTCAGCTTGCATTGCCCTATAAATCTCAGTAGTTCGGTGCATATTGTTTCTTATTGAATACTGTTTCATAAGACAATTGTACGTCGTGGTGTTCGGCATTATCTTCCTGTCCAACATCCATTGTAGCAGCTTCTCCCCATCTTCTAGCCTTCCCAATTGACAAAATGCATTCATAAGGACATTGAATGTAACAACTGTAGGCTGTAGCCCCCTTTTCAGCATCTCTTGCAGGAGCTCACTGGCCTTACCCATTTCTCCCATCTTACAATAAGCATCCATTAACGTAGTATAAGTGACAACATCAGGATGAATTCCTGCCACCTCCATTTCTTCCTTCAGCTGCAGTGCTTGGGCTAGATTTCCTACCTTACAAAGACCATTGACCATTGAGTTGTATGTCCATACATTCAGTTGAAGGCCCTTCGCACGCATCTCCTTCAGGAGTTCATTTGCTGTCTCCAATTCTCCAATTTTGCAAAGGCCATCAGCCAGTGTGGTGTAAGTTACAACATTTGGGACAAGCCCGTGTCGGACCATCTGGTTGTGAAGAAAGAATGCCTTCTTCATATCACCTAATTTGCAGTAGCCATCAACAAGTGCTGAGTAGGTAACTTCATCTGGCCTCACACCTCGACCAAGCATTTCAGTAAAGAGTTTGTCAGCTTCCAGCATGTTTCCATTTTGACAAAATCCACAAATGATAGCAGTATATGCTATAAAATCGGGAATAATCCTCTGAGCCTGCATCTCATGAAATAACATATAAGCAGCTTGAGTATTTCCCTGCTTGCAGAAACCATCAATTAGCGTTGTATAGACCACATTGTCAGGAGTTATCCCCTGATTCACCATCTCTTTCAAGATTGTTTCTGTCTTGTCGACATTACCACTCTTGAACAGAAGAAGGATAATGCTATTATAGGTATAAGAGTTCGGCTTCAATCCCTTAAACTGCATTTCTTCAATAAGATGCAACACTTCTTCTAATTCTCCGATTTGGCAATAACCATTTATTATAGTACTATAACTTACAACATCAGGAGGATATCCCTTGAACTCCATTTGCAGTAGCAAAGTATGTGCTTCCTTCAATCTAGCTAACTGACAAAGGGTACTCATTATTATGTTGTATGAGGTCGTATTCCAACACACACCAGCTCGAGAGAACTCAACGTAGACTTTCAAAGTCATCACGAGGCCATGCGTACTGTTTGACAAGTATGACAAGTACAAGTTACACGAATCAACTGAAACAAGAATCCCATAGTTCAACAATTTGTCAAAGAAGCTTCTTGCTTCAGCAAACAACCCAGCTTCAGCCAGGACATGGAAGAAAACATCAAATACGTGGGGATCAGAACCCCATTCCTTATATGTGTATATTAATCGTTCTACAAAAAGAGTGAAAGCATGACCAACCTCCAAGTTAGGCTTTGCCCAAAAGTCACGAATAAGCTCATCAGCCACCTTCAGGTCCTTACAAGCAGCAGCAATTTGAATAACTATGCAACGAGCTTCAAGGTTGGGATCTCTTTGAAGGCACGCCCAGTTAAAGAAATCCAAAACTAATTTATAATCGTTCTTGATGCTCATGAGAACCCAAACCAGATGGTCGGACCTAAACTTCGACTCAAAAGGCTTTAGAACACGGCGGAGGGGCTCAGAACGCCGTAACCTGATTGCATTTGAGATTTGATGGACAAGATCAGAATCTCTAATTGTGGGCTTCTTTGGAGAGTAATCAGGAAAAGGTCTCACATTGCTTGAGCTTGAAAAAGCGAGCCACTGATTCAAACATGTTAGGAACGAGAACTGTAAGCAATGTAGGCGGGTTTCTCCATTGGCACGCAGAGAGAGTACTTGAAAAGAACGTCCCAACGAGTGAAATGCTGACGTTTTCATCTCTTCGGAGAAAACCCATCATACTGAACTTCACAAATGTAATGACGAGACTGCAGCAGCTTCCTTCCTTGTGGAAGAATCATAGGAAAGACACTTCATGACTCCATCACCTATGTTGGCAGTCCTCATACCAAAATCTTGATCATAGGTAGCAAACCTAGACCACAAAACCAAAACAGGGTATTCAATGACTTAAAACCTTTATTCATCCCCGGGCGAACTTCAATGCCTCCGTCCATAATAGAAACATCCCCACACAGTCATTTCATCAAACACCTTGTGCACAATCTCAGAACCAAAAGCGTAAACCAAAGCAATACAAACCCGGTCTCCAAACTTACACAAGTTTCAGAGCCCGCCTTCCAACGCGGAGAAATCGTAAAACTCAGACGGCGCGTTCCTTGACAACGAACACAACTCCCGAATCCCGCACGAATAACGGACGATAGAAGCGAATGACCAGGAACAAATAAAGGGGCCGGGCAAGGCGACCAAGGAATATCCTTAACTACGATAAGGGCACTGTACTGTTCCTCAGCCAAGGTAGATGAAAGCTGCACCGAGGCCGACCAAAAAAGCTGCGCAGAGAGTCGCTTCGCTGTTTGAATGCTCAGACTTGTGTGTTCTTCCGACTCTGAGACTCTCCCGTTCCACGATGAAAGACTTCCCATTCTACCAGGAACATTTCTTCGGAGGGGCTCCGTCTAAACCAGATCAACCAACTTTAAAGCGGCCCACTTGAAGGAAGTCAGGCCCAGTCCATTTCCACCTGGATCCAATTTATGAACAGATTGCCAAGCCCAGCTTCCCTTATTGGCAAACGGTGACCTTCGCTTTCAGATTTTGAGGAACATTCTTCTCTAGAACAAAATGGAAGTGACTCCAGAAAATGAATTCAGATCACGGCCAGCCAAATCAACACAACAAAATCACTGCTGGCTTGGCAGTTTGATCACCTTTCTTTTTACACTTAAATCGGAGGCACTTTAATATAACTATGACTAGATTGTACCTGTTCGGTTCGGTTGCAATATGATAACCGTAATTAACAAAATTCTAAAATTTAAATTTCAACAATTTGCTCCTCTTATATTCTTGCCAGTATTATATGTCAATGTCGTGCGAATTAACAAGCAATATGATCAATTTTACAAAATAGCTAGCAAGTTAGTTTCCCAATATTTAACATTAAGAACATCAAAATATTCAATTGCTGGAAATTAGCATCCATCATAAACATTACTAACATTTGCCTTCTATACAAATTCTGGCTGAAATTCAAAAGATAGGAATTATGCAAGGGGAATTCTGCTGTGCAGGCGCTGCATCGGTGTTGTCACTCTTCAACCGGGTGTTGGCTATTTTTTTGTTTTATTGCCGGTTGTGGTTAATGGGAAATATTAAATTATATTCTCCTATTCACGTTTCTAGATTTTGCTTCAATTTTTGGGTGTTCAAATTATAGTTAGTAAAATATATTACGTTATGTATAAAATATGTACAAGTATTTTATTTTGGATTTAAACTAATGATATTTTTAATCTTATAATAATAGTAATATAATAAATAAACGAATAGTTAGTTTTTCAAAGTTATCAATTTAATTCAATAAAAATGAATGTTAAACGCGTTATACATAGTTAGTCGAGAGCCATCAAATTGACGTAAAAAATGAAACTATTTAAAAATAAGTACATTCATATATACAATATCAAATAGATTATTACTAACTATGACTTATATGTTCTAGAAAAAGGATATGTATTTTTTGTTTTTATTTTTTTTCAATAATTTTTCTTAAAAATGTTAAGTAGCCACTATTAATTTTGTCATTTTTATTTTATTTTTCTTATGAATTTTAATTTTGGATTAAAAATAATCTGATGTCTCAATGACATGGCTTCTATTTAGCTATTTATTTTTTGTCACATCAAAAAAATTACAAAAGTCAACATCACTTTGACCACGGTCTAGTCAACTGTTATCTCTAACGGTCAACGAAAGCGTCAGGATACAAATATCACTAAAGCATCATACGACGATATAAGATTGTGATATTGAATAAAATAGTACGCAAATGACATTTAGTTGATAATTCAGGCATTGTAGTGGTATTAGCCCAAATAACAATGAGAGAATTTGTGTAAGCTTAGCCTAAAAGCATATCTTAATTTCAAATTTAAACCTATAAATTATCGAACTTTGTCTAATTTAACGATATATATTAGAATAAAAAATAACTCAATTCACTTTGAGTGAATAAATATCCATTTAATGATATTGTGAAGGTAGACCTAAAAATATCTAGAAATATTTAAGATTTTAGAAAGTGAGAAAAGTTTTGTTGGTGGAGGATTCCAACGTCTATCAATAATTGTTGCTAGATACTTAATTTAAGACCCATAAAGTGTTATTGGTTTATCTTGAATCCTAATGCATTAACTCTTTGACCACTATAGAATCTCAATACATATAATAAGTTATATTCGAGCTCGTGAAAATTTAGGTTCTTCTGATCAAAGTCGCACAACTTCGACTCAAGTTCGGATAGCTCGAATCGATATTCAATCGAACATAAAATTAAGATATACGTGAGGATAGATACTGGACACAATCAAGTGGGATCACTTGATTGATAAGAGTCTTGCCAAACTCTTATGGAATCTTTAACAAAAAAAACTCAAACATGAAACCTTCAAATTCAAACTATTGATATTTACCAAATATGGTTGGGGATTTTTGCTACGCAGACTCACATCATTACGAATCTTAATTTTAAAAGAATCAAACATGAAACCTTCAAATTCAAACTATTGATATTACCACTAAAATACTTCTAGTTATTTTTAAAAGGGATTTAAATTACTAAAATGACTGGGCCATAAGATAAAAAAAAATCAAATAACTAACCTCTGTGTAAAATTAAAGTGCCCCAAAAGAATTAAGCAACCTAGAACTAATGACGAGAAAACTGTTTGTTTATTAAAAAACACGGCACAAAGCAAAAAATCGGCTATATCCGGTTAAGTGTGAACGGCACCTGTGTTGTGCCGGCACAACAGAATTGCTTATTATGCAAAGGTATATAACTCATATCAAACTTAATAACACAATTTTATATATACTACAAAATAACCAGTATTGCCTTTTTTATCATCAAGAATCTTCATCATTATTCTTAAATTTGTTAACTTAGTATTTGATAAAATACAATTTAGCCAAAAGAAAAAGGAAAAAAATTCTCATTTTCTTGACCCATACTCGACCCGACATTGCATATGCTATTCAAGTGGTTAGCCAATATATAGGGGTGGCTACTACCCTTCATTTTGCAGCAGTTCACAGACTCTTGCGATATTTAAAGAAGATAGAGGATGTGAGGATGTTTTTCCCGGCCGAGGGAGACCCTACTGTTGAGGCGTTTGCTGATGCTGATTATGCAGGATGTGTGGATACGCGCAGGTCTACTTCAGATTGGTGTGTACAGGTTGGGAATTATTTTGTTTCAAGGAGGTGCCGGAAGCAAGATAAGGTATCAAAGTCATCGACAGAGGCCGAGTATCGTTCTATGTCAGAAATCAGTTCTGAGATAGTTTGGATCCGACGTCTGATTGAGGAGTTGGGAGTTACATGTCGTATTCCGATGCACGTCTATGGGGATAACACTAGTGCTATACAGATTGCGATTAATCCGGTTTTGCATGACATGACTAAGCACATCGTGGTCCATATTCATTACATTAAACAGTTGATAGCAGAAGGTATTTTACAGGTTGGTTATCAATCGACAGAAGATCAAACCGCAGATCTTTTGACGAAGGCAGTGGCTTCTAGTCGACACTGGTACTTATCATCCAAATTGATGTTGCGCACCGCACATCAATTTGAGGGAGGTTGTTAAGTTATGAACTTTATGTAATGATATGTAATTATACTATTTAGCTATGGTTGTCTAATGTAATTAGGAGTAGGGTTAAAACCCTATATATAGGTCACAACTGTTGTACTTTGGTAATTAAGCAGATGTAGTGAAACCTTTTGAGAATGTCGTCTCTCATGAAGACTAGTACTGAATCTCAGAGATACCACAAAATTTCAAATGACAAAACCCTTCTGATTCAACAAAATATCGGACCTCATAAGCAGGAACCGACTCGAAATTCGAACAGGCGAAAAAGCAAAAACACAAAGTCAAATTAAAGCCTGAAAAACAACTTAAAACAACGCAACAGAAATGCTGCTCCTTGCGCCCCAACAAATGATGAAAACGCACTACAGGGTATCCAGAATGTGCGATGGATTCAAAAGCTTGCCTCCTCCATCATACTAAAGTAGCGGCCAGAAGGCCCGTCGTCAGGCAGCAATGCCAATCTCACTGCTGCTCCGGCCGCTTCTTCAGGGGTATATTTACCCAAGTTGAAGGTTCCTTGTGTCTTCACATACCCAGGGCACACACAATTGACGCAGAAAGTTGGGTACCTCTTGGCTATGATCCTCGTATATGCACTCAGAGATGCTTTTGACAGAACATAACAAGGGGAGTAAGCAGTAGTCCATTTATGTTTCTTGGTGTCCAACAAACCGTCCTTGAAATCTTTCAGAAACCGGTTGAGCACTTGTTCCACTCTTTCCTCGCTCAGATGCTCAGCGTCACCCAGTACTCCTCTAGCCCACTCGTTCTTCACATTCTGCAATATATAAAACTCGGCGAATCAAGTTCCTGACAATCAATCAATAACGCATTTCGCAACCTGACGAGATGTGTAAACCGACCGACCTGGAGGCTGCCTGTTGAAGAGGTAATGTTAACAATCCTGGGCGAATCAGACAACTGAAGCAGAGGCAAGAACGTTTCGGTCATTTCTTTTGCGGCATAGTAATTTGTTTTCAGGCCCTTCACGGCCGAGTCGTAAGTGTTAATAATAGCCTCGTCCCAGTTGATCTTCTCTCGACAAGGGAAAACAAAAAAAACAGAGCAAATCCCCATAAGTTGCTACTCTTCTCCAATCTGAACCCTGAAAATGACTGACATGGTTTCAACTTTTGGACACTACCTGGGCGATGGGCGTAGATGTGACGATAGCTTCGTTTACTATGCATCCAATAAAGAAAGCATTGTTCACCTGTGCATAACGCAGCATTCAGTGAGTGAGACCAAAACCAGATCAATTGAATCGAAAGGAGTTGTTGCAGAACTGGTCAAATTGAGGTAGTACCAACCAGGATGTCAAGTTTCCCAAACTGGGTTTTGATGAAATCGGCAAGAGAAGAGATGCTGGAGCTGTCTGTCACGTCGAGCTGATGGTAAACGATGTTATCGGGAGAGACGCCATGGTTGCTTTTGAGGTCGTCAACAGCCTGGATGCCTCTGTTTTCGTCTCTGGCTGTCAACACCACGACCACTCCACTAGCAGCCAGCTGCCTGCAGATTGCGAATCCGAGCCCTCTGTTCGCTCCCGTCACTACAGCGCACCTGCTGTGAGTTACGAAAACAGAAACAACAAAAGAGCCAAAAAAAGAAATGAGAAGAAGGGAGAGGTCGAGGTTGCCATCTCCATCTTGATGACTAGGCTGAAGAATGGACCCAAGTAAGTAATGCTGCTTGATTACCTGTTGGCCATGGATGGGGTTTCAGTGGAAGAAATTGGCTCTTCTGCGTTTTTTTCTTTGGTTTCTGGATCTGGACAGGTGAAGAATGTTGCCTATCGGGAAGAAGTGTCAGGTTTGTATATGTATTACGTGGATAGATCATTGAGTTGCAAGTTCAGATTTAAGTTGTGTTAAATATTTGTTAATTAGAGATGCCTCTCGATTCCTGCCGCAAATCTGGCTTTACCCCATCTAATTTTTTGGATAAAAATTTGATGCCTTCAATTAGTTTCTTAGCCTTGGATCCGATCAGACTGCATCATTGCGATTAAACAACCACATGATGCTTGGCCTTGGAATCTGGAGAGTGGCAAGTCTAATATATTTTTGTATAATTTTATTTCTTTTGTTATTTTGTGGACACATATTCATAGGGATGACAATGGGTCGGGTCGGAGACGGATAGTGCATATCCGCTATCCTATTTAAAGTAGTTCATGTTTTACCTATACCCACATAAGAAACGGTAGAAAATCAAAACCATGCTCATACCCGTTCGGGTTTCGGGTATCCACAGTTATTTATGGGGAATAGTTTCTCTTTATAACTCTAAACAATATATTAACATTCACACATATTCTCACATTACATAAGAGGAAAAATATGATAATAATTCAGTAGAATGAAGAAAGTTAATTAAAACAACATAATTTCATGAAAATATTATCTGTATATGCTAAATATAAAACATGTTAGAGGAAAATAATGATTATTTATAGACAAAATACATATGCATGTGTATAATCGGGCGGGTTCAGTTTGGATAGTGAGAAAACCATGTCCACCTATTACCCGCAATGTTCGGATTCGGGTTTTACCCGTACCCACTAAAAGTTCTCCGAGTTCGGATTTAATCCTACCCAATAAGATCAGATTCGCGCGGATATCCACGGTTACGGATATTTTTGCCATCTCTTTTTTCATTTATTTTAATCACATCTGGAACTTTTGAGTAATCTTCTTTTTTTAATTTTTTAATTTTATCCTTTTGTTTTTGCTATCTTGAAATCGGTGTTTCTTCGTTTTTGAGTTTTTCAACTGTTTAACTAAAGCCGACCGGTCACACATATACGGATCATATGTATATCGGTGATGCACATTTTTTAGTTATAGATTTACAATCTTTGTTAGGTTTTCGGATATTCAACTGTAGATCAACTAATCATGCGTATTTTAATCATGTGTATTTTGATTATCCACTTTCCATTTTTATATTTCTTATCGATTGACATTCTCTATGAGTTTTCCAACTATTTTTTTTTTCATTGTCATATTTTTGAATATTTTGATGATCCACTTTCCATTTTTATATTTCTTATCGATTGACATTCTCTATGAGTTTTCCAACTATTTTTTTTTCATTGTCATATTTTTGAATATTCATTTTTTCTTTTGCATAGAGTCATATTTTCGAATATGCGACTTAATGGCCATCAAGTCCAACTTATTCTCATAGACTCATAGCTTAGAAGTGTAGTATTTTAATGATAGTTTGACTTAGTAGGTTCAACCCTGGTGTTATATGTGGTTGAACACACACTTTCTTCAACTGATCTTAGGTTATATTGTTTCATTTATTGATTCACACAATTGAAAATTTTATTGTGTGAGTTCTTATTTTTGGTAATTCATAGTACTTTGTATTTACAAAAATACAAAATCATGTGTATATCGACGATGCACTATCCATCTTTATATATGTGTGTATATTTTATCTAATCAACTAAAAACGACACATATTCGGATCACATGTGTACAAGTGATGGATTTTTCATTTTCTAGTACTTATATATTGACAATCTTTGAGTATTTTTGGAAATTCAACTATATATGGGTTGTTCATGTGTATTGTGTATTTCAGTCATTATGTATTTTGACAATCCTTTTTCCATTTCTAAATCGTTATCGATTATAAAACTTTGTGAGTTTTCTAACTATTCTTTTTTTTTTTGCATAGAGTCACATTTTTTAACATGCGGCCTGATTGACCATCGAGTCCACTTTACTCTCATAGCTTAGAAGAGTTTGACTAAGTAGGTTGAACAAGATATTATATGTGGTTTAACACTCTCACTTTCTTCAACGAACTTAGGTTATATTGTTTCATTTACCCATTCACAAAATTGAAAATTTTATAGTGTGAATTTTTTTTTAATTCATAGTACTTTGTATTTAGAAAAATACAAATCTTAATAATAAGAGGTGAACATCCCGTACGGAGCACAGGCTTTCGATTTAGTATATTATAGGAAACTAGTGGTTTGCCTACAGGTTGGCCGAATTAGGTATTTCATATGGTCAAAAATTGCCCTTTTAATTTAAAAGGTTTGAGTTAAGGTACAAAACCATATATGTTTTCAGTATTACAATACCATATTGGATGATTGAGATTGAGGGAGAACTAATCTAGTGACCATCTTTATAGAGGGTAAGGAGGAAAGTAGGGGTTTGAGGAGAGAGCTTACCATATTTTTGGTGATGCTGGCATGATTTTTAGGATTGGCGCAAATTTTCAAGTGTGTTGTTAAAGAACTTTTCAAATCTCATACGAAAACTCAATGGATATATAGCTAATTCATTTTACATTAGATTCAAAAAATTTGCATAGAAATATGAAATATCAGTTGTTTAGTATTCTACAAGTCGATATCCATTTATTATATTTTTAACAATATTCTAGGTCATCTTACCACTGTCATATTACAATATTAGTATATTACCACTGATAGTAGTATGATGTTGATATGATAGTGACATGATGTTGGTATATGATAGTGATATGACGCTATGAGGTCTGACGTTTGACAATAATTTAATGACCTCATATCACTATTTATAGTGATCATATCATGATATGATAGTAATATGATGTTGGTATGAAGTCTTATGTTTGAGAACATAATGTGATGATATGATAGTGGTATGATGTGCAATAAGTCTTACCGTAGTGGTAAGATCATGATATGATATTAATAATACTAACACGTGTTTTGAAGAGCTAATTTTTCGTTGCTCAAAATATAGCAAAACGTATATCATTGTGGATACATTAATTAATACATTGTTTTGTGAAAAAACTTAAAATTTCGAGTTAAAACAAAAGAGATACATGTGAATATAGAACATTCATACTCGTTATCAATCAAATCAAAATCAAATCATCAAAACATATATATATATATATATACAGGAGAGTAAACTGGAGTTTTGCCAACTCAGCAATCGAGAGCCATCCCCTAATTTGCGGAAGGGTATTTTGGACAAAATATTCCATTCTGATCCGGGCCTCACTTTTTCAGTTTTTTTGGGCTGGTGAGTTAGCCCACTAAAGGATTAAGCAAATGAATAGTAAAACCAACCCTGATCCCTTAGCCTTAATACATTCCCAAATCCCAAATAGTTTTATACTGTCAGAGTATGGCATAGAAACAAACAAATAATGGTCCAAGCCACAATATTTATTGATCCAGGAGAATGTTGAGACGAAAAAACCAACTAGAACGAATCAAATGATAGAAATGTAGGGTTTTTAAATGGTTAATGGTAATTCTCAAATCAATTAAGTCTAAATTTTAGCAGTTATGTGTACAATATATTAATTAAACTTATCAAAATAACGAAATTATAATTTAATTAATTTGCTTAATTGGATAATCGTGATAAAAAATAAAAAATAACATTATCATTATGTGAGAAAAACTCATATTAATTTATCCCTTCATAATATATAAAATGAAAAATCCATGACAATCAACTCATAAGTAACTCTTAACATAATTACATATACCGTTAAATCCATATACTGTTGAGAGCGTCTTCAACCCTTTTCTATATTTGTTTTGAAGTTGGTATTATATGTTCATTCTTCCATTTCAACTAATCAAATCTTTCTTTAAAGAAGTACAATGAAAAAGTACAAATATTACAAAATGAAGTATGCCGTGATAGCCCATTTATTTGATAAACTAAAATTTTGATGAAACACATTCCTGTCATGGCCACGAGAATAATAGTAAAATTTTATTGACATAGTGGCTACGGCTGCACATGTCATCATGGTAATTTTATCTATTTGAGTTGGAAAATATCGGTTAGTAGTTGATCAGCTTTGGTCCTGCCCTGCTTGACAGTAGTCTGACTTGGATTTCCCTCCACCTTGACATTAGATTAGACTGATTTCCGCTCCATCCTGATAGTTTCATATGTGTTTGAAACAAGGTTTAGGAAACCCTATTGTACCGACCGATTGGATTGGAAATACCGGATACTGTACAAAAAATTATAGGTGATTTAACGGTAGGAAACGATTCAATCACGGTTAAACCATGATTTTAGAACAAAATATACTAACACTCACTTTTCCGGTTCCGGTACAGTTTCCTTTGTTTGTTATTAGGGTTCCCATGCAGAAGGAAGTATATATATTTCTATTTTTAAAATTAGGGAAAAGACCAGACAACGCTTAGGTATTGTATGTATGAAATACCCATATCCAGCCAACCGACCGAGTAAAATTCTAGTTGATTGAATGATGGAATATATATATATTACAATCACATGAGTTTACTGTTGCATGAGTATCGGAATAGAAGAACGGATTGGGCTATATACATGGCAACAGAAAGTGAATTACAGAATTGGAAAATGTGTAGCCATTGAATTTGTTACTCATCACACCCCTCCTAGTGAAGCCTCAAAGAAGTGAAAATTGATCAGAACTTGTGGAAGGGAACTCGAGTGAGGGGCTTTGTAAGAACATCGACTAATTGATGATCCGAGGCAGGAAGATAATGGACTCAATCACGAACGAAATGAAATTCGATTTCCATGTGCTTCGACGTACAGTGATTGAAAAATCGGATTATGGGTGAGATATACTGCCCTCAGATTGTCGCACCATAGAACTGGAGAGTTGAGAAGTGGATGCACCAGTTCAGTGAGTAATGATTGCAGCCATATCACTTCGGATGCGAGAGTGGCGAGTGCTCGATATTCCGATTGAGTTGATGAAGAGCTACCGATTTATGTTTGCATGAGACTAGGTTTGTCCCAACAAAAAAAAATGCAAAGCCAGTGATAAACTTGTGGTCCGAGGGATAGGAGGCCCAAGAATCATCCGATTAACTATATATGTGGAAAGAAGGTAACCGAGACAACTATAGACCATAATCTAGAGAGCCTTGTAGATAGCGGAGAATCCGCATGAAAGCCGACCAATGAACATCAGTGGGAGCATGTTAATATTGAGAGACATGGTTCGCGGCAAGCGAGAGATTAGGCTTGGTGAAGCTAAGGTATTGGAGACCTCATTCAAAGGTGCGATAGAGTTATGGATGAGCAAATAATGGAAAGGAATTAAAGGTGCTTTGTTGAATGGATCCCGAGTGCAGTGAGTTGAAATGGGCTTCATTTCAGCCATTTTGGGACGGTGTAAGAGGTCGAGAATGATCTTGCACTGATGCAGGAGTATGCATGTGGTTGTACGCACTTGACCTCAATTCCAAGGAAATAGGATAGTGGACTAAGATCATGGAGAGCAAAGTTGTCCCAAAGAAAGACCATGAGTCGATGAAACAGACCAGAGATGGAGCCAGTGATGACTATGTCATCGACATACACAAGCACAAACAATCTAGCAGTGTCAGACTCTAAAATGAAGAGAGAAGCATATGTCTCCGAGATAGAGAAGTCACCGAACAAGAGCTACAAAGAGGCATTAAAACTATGTTCTTTAAGCTTTTTGGAGTCCATAGATGGACTTGAGAAAGCGGCATAAATGATTGGGTCAATCCATATCGATAAAGCCTTCGGTTTGCTACATACAAATAGTGTTGTGCAGCTGCCTGCGGAGAAAAGCATTTGAAATATCAAGGAGGTGCAAGGCCATCCCCATGAAATAGCAAGACCCAGAACAAGGCGTAAAGTTGCAGGTTTGAGTACCAAGTTGTAAGTCTGATGGAAATTGAAGCCTGAAACTTTTTTGAAGATTGCAGTTGGGCGGCGGAGTAACTATGTCCCAAGTGCGATTGTGCAGTTGAGCTGGGATTTCTTTGGCCATGACAACCTTCCAATGTAGAAGCCTCATTGCTTGCAAAATATTAGTAGGTGTGTCATTCGAAAGCCGATGCATGTGCAATGTTTTGGGCTTCAACGAACCCATTTTGATACAGGCGACCGTAGGTTGAGTAGAGCTAGTGGGATTAATGACGAGCAGTGGCCGGAGATACGTGGTGAAACGCGTTTAGGGAGGAAGAGGTTTGGGTGGTGGTGGTGTGGGAGAAGGGAAGAAAAATTGATAACGCTCAAATTACACATATCCCCCCCCCCCCTCATTTCTTGAGTGTTTATGATCACTTTCTTGCATATTAAGAAAATTTTACACTAGGTTGTGCATTTTTTTTTATATTTCAGGTCCCAGTACATAAATGAGACCTTTGGAGCAAGTTTTACGAAGATTGGAGCAAGTCTAGATCATAGTATAGAGGAGTTACGACCAGAGTCTCTAAGTTACGACCTGGCCTGTAACAACCCCAAGAAGCCTGTAGGTTTCGCTAAAGATCCAGACGGGTGCCTAAAGGTTACATTCAGGACCTCAAACTTACAGCCTGGTCGGTAACCTCCATAACCATCAGGTAAGTCAAACCTGGAGGAACATAAGCCATCTTGGATGTTATAGCCTGTCTTCTCAAGTAACATCCAAGCTCGTAACTCATCAGTGCAAACCATAACTCTTGGTTTAGGGATCGCATCCACAATGATGTTTCAGCACAAGTTACGGGCAGAGGAAGAGAGTTGGGCCATAACTCAGACCGTAACTCGAAAATTTTTAGGGTACAAAAGGCAGGATTGGGGCAAAATTGTAGGTATGCGATTCTTTTGACCTAGAACCGAGCTGGAAGCTTTGTGGAGAGAAAAAGTGACGAAAGACCACCCAATGAGAGATTTTGAGCACCTCCAATGACCATGGGAGCTCGATTTCCTTCTATTGGAGTGGTGGACGACTATCCGGAGTAGATTATCATTGTAATCCGATAATTTCTACTTTAGCCATCATGTTTCTCTCTTCCTCCATGGAGTAAACCTCCTCTACACTTAGTATGAAGAACCCTAATTTTGAATGTTTGGAAATCATTGTATGAACCCTTGATTCCTGAATATTGGCATTATTTATGCAATTGAGACATATTCCAGAATTGATTGAGTCATGATCACATTCATTCCATTCTGCTTTAACCTAAGAAAGATAAAATCTGATTAGGTTGATAGAGCTCCCAAAATCATAAGTAGTGAATCGATTCATTGCTCTATACAGGTATCAAAACACAGTAGTGGAAGTTTAATTGAATCGCCTTGGTAGTTTATTCTGGTTGAGGATAATGTCCCTCTAGGTACTCTATTCAAGAAGGTATGAATTTCTTTAGTAGAGATTCCAGAACTTTCCACAGTCTAAATGTCAATTAAAATGAATTAAGGAGAATTACCACTCGAACTAATTACTGGCTAAGGGGACACCTACATGAGTGAATTTTATAATTGAATTGAATCAACATTTATTAGTTTTATTCTCCTTAGCTTTTAGTAATCTTCACTACAAGTTGAACGCTAGATAACATCACAATCACCGAGTAATATTAAATATAGGGCCCTGGCTGACAAATAAAGATGATATCTACTATGTTGAGTCCTAAGTCGTGGTTGCACTTGGCCACTTCTTAGTGTGATAGTTTTAGCAAGTCAATTTTTTGGCAACGTTGTCAGGGACTTTCTAGATTATTAGGAAAGATAGAAATTTGTTAATTTCGCTTTTCTTGTTTTTCTTTTCCACCCTTGCTTTTTGCTTGGGTGTTTTTTCCCCTTTGTGCAGATGTGAATCATAAATCCCTATGGTTTTTCTAACCAGTGAGGGTATCCACCAACACCTGGTTGGTATTACCATGAGACTTCATGGGATAACCAATATAGAGAATGCTATGGATTCGGGTTCCAGGAAAAACAACCACCCTTCTATAATTCACAACCAGAGCCTTGGATATTTCTCCTTATCAAGAAGATTTCCTAACACACCCAGAGGGGTCATATGAGCTAAAGTTAGCCGTGACAGCCTTCACTGGCCATTATGCAGAGCTATGCTACATGCCACTGGCAATTGAAAATATTTTCCCAGAAGAAACGAGTGCATCATGATCTATTGGATCTACAAATTTATGAGGAAAAAAATACAGGACCAAAAAATAACACACCATACCACTTTGGTATATATGGGGATGATATCTTGTGGTACACAATGTTGAAAGTCGTAAATGACAGTTAGTATACTCCTACAATCATGTATTAAACCATCCTACAGTCTGGTATGATCATACCACCATGGTTAGGGGTGTACATGGGTCGGGTGGTTGGGGTTTAGTCATTTTAATCACCCAACCCATGCACTACGGTTTAGGAAATATCAAACCCAAACCCACCCAAAAAAATTTAAACCCTACGGTTTGTTTCTAATTGGGTTGGGTCGGGTTGGCGATATGTTTAAGTAAAAACCCAACTCAACATAAACTATATAATTATTCTACATCATAATAATATTTTATAACTAATTAAAATTTCAAACAAATAAACCGAGGTGAAGGTATCAAATTTCACAAATGTTGTTTGAATTTTAATAAAATGTGATTTACTTGACATATGTCTAGTTTTTTCACGATATTTGTTGAAATAGGCTAAAAATGTTATAAACAAACGCATCCATAATATGTTATTATATTAAAATTGTACACAAGAAAAAAGATTACGTGAATCATAACTATATTCAATTTATATCTAAACTTTTAAGTCAAATAATGCATTAGATTAGTGAGACTGTGAGAGAAAAACATGGCCAAATATCTTAATTTTCTCATACGTATGGCTATTTACGACATAAATATTTTTTAGATACGAACTCACTCATACTAGTAGTTGGAACACGGGTTGGATCGGGCTCTATGGGTTGTGTAATCCAAAATTCACACCCAACCCGAAAGAGGCGGGTTGTACAAAAGAAAACTCTCACCCAACCCAAAACCTTCGTTTTAGCGATAAATACGGGTGGATTGGGTCGGGTGGGTCGGTTTGCGGGTGTGTTTGTTCACCCCTAACCATGGTATGCTTTCATACCATATGGTATGTTCTTATTTAATACCAATCATTACCACTATAGTATAGACTGGTAAAAAATGCTTTGATTTTTTTTTTCCAAAAATATATCAAAGTGAATATCATTTTGAAGAGCACAATTAATCTTATTTATCTGTACAAAAAATGTAAATTCCAACTTCAAATAAGAGAAAAATCATTCATTAAAAATTAAAGACAAAAAGATTAAATACCTTGTATAAGTGATAGAAGAGTACTGATGTGACGACTGATGGTTGAATTATGTATGATTATTGACCAGTAGGCTAATATTTTTCTATTAACGTTATAGGGTTGGATTATCCCCACGCTTACTAACAAACCTAGTCGAGCAACAACAATATAACCTAACAGCTTTCCAATCTTCCCAAACAACTTAACAAGATTCCATCCACGTCTGTAGGACTCTATTAGTTAATTAATGAAACTATAAAAGGACAACGCAAACCTAGCAACGTAACGTTACCACAGCCGCCACCCAAGTGAAAGGAAATCGTTAGCTTCCAGCCTGATTGCTAAAATGAGCATACCAAAATCGCCACTGGCGCCGGAGGGATCGGCAGCACCCAAAGGAGCGACGACCGATGCTAGCGCCGCCGGCGAGCGGAAGGAAGAACTGGACGGTGTGGCATCGGAGGCAGCGTTATTGTGCGAAAGAGTGGTGTGGATGGTCGAAAGGACTGCGGCGGTTTCCCTTGTCTTGTTCCTGCTCATCTTCATCGTATGGGGATGGAGATCAGTTAGCTTCTTGTTGCTCTCCATGACCAGCTTGGCGCTCTTGCTGGGCTGTATCGGGGGCCGGTTCCTCGTCAAGTACTTGGGCCAGCAGACCCAGGGAGAGGATGAGTTGCGGCCCAAGCCCGTCGGTGTCGACGATAAGAAGGCCCACGCAGCTAGCGATATTCGTCGGGCCCACGTCCGCCCCGCCTGGCAGCCGCCGCCACGTCGCGCTTCCGAGGATGGGAATGAAGGTCCCTTAGGGTTAGGGATCATGAGCGAACGTCTTGGTGACGATGAGGTAGTGAGGAGCGCGCAAGAAGAAGAGGAAGCGCTGGAGAACTGGGAAGAGGAAGTGATGGTCATTGAAGCCCAGCTCTTGGAGGCTAAGGCGGCGGTCAACCATTTCCGCCGGCGAATCCATCGGAGAAGCAAAACCTTCCCTTCGACGTCGGCCGCGACTTCTGCTGCTGAAGAGAATAAATAATTGAACTGTGGTAGCTAGGGAGTTTTTTTTTATTTGGCCTTTGACGGATGATGTTTTCTATTTGCAGGAGGATTTTAGTTTGAATTCTTAACTTAACGTGTTTACAAATAAAACTGGTGCATGTGTATTGACGTAATCGATATTGAAAGGGATTGCTCTAGTTCAGTTTATTGTATTATTAATACATCCAAATTTAAAGAATAATTAAGTGTAGAGTTTTAAAATCTTTTCATCATTCAAAAAATCCTGATCTCTAGAGACCCTGCCCGAACTCGTCGGCGGACGGGGACAGTCAGTAGCCAGCCTATGCCCGTTTAGTTGCCGGGGACGGGGATAAAAGAGTTTCAGCCCAATGATATCGGGCCCATCAACCTTTTATCACCTATCCACAAAACCCTATAATTACTAATTAGTAGAAGTTGGTTGGATATTAAAGACCATAACCAAGACCAAATGACACTGGAGTGGACGTTGCTCCCTTTTTAGGGAGATATTCACGAATCTTTGGTTATGTATAGTTAAATATCATCCAGATGGCACACTCGAGCGTTATAAGGCACGACTAGTTGCACTGGGTTTTCGTGAAGAGTTTTGCATTAATTATGAGGAAATTTTTTCGCTTGTTGTTAAAATGAAGATGATGCGTATTTTTTTTTTTTTTTTGCTATAGCTGCCATGCGAGGTTGGCCACTTATTCAGCTTGTTGTTAAAAATGCATTTCTGCATGGTACCTGAAGGAAGATGGTTACATGGAATGTCCGGCTGGTTATGCTAAAGGAGGACTTGGTTTGGTGTGTAAGCTTAAGTAGTCTTTGTATGAAATTAAACAAGCTCCCACATCTTGGTTTGATAAGTTTTATGAGACCATAATTCAAGCAGGTTTTTCTCAAAGCGATAATGGCCCTTCCCTGTTTATTTAGTAGAGAGTGTATGGAATTGTTGTATTGTTGTTGTACGTTTACGATACGGTGATTAGTGATAGTGATCTCGATGGGATACAAGATTTTAAAGAGTCATTACATAATGTCTTCAAGCTTAAGGAGTTAGGTGATGTTTCTTATTTTTTAGGGCTTGAAGGTCAACACTCTTCATCGGGTTTGTTTGTGTGTCAGACTAACTCCAACCCATGGAGCAAAAGAGCTAAAAAGCAAAATTTAGCTTTTTTTGGGGCTCCAACCCACAAAATTTTTTGCTGTCAAATATGGGTATGGTCATTTTAGGAGCCAAATATAGCTCCTCTTTTCGTTGGAAAGCCAAATATGGCTGGAGTATAAAGTGGCCCTACGCAGACCAATTTTTTTGTTTTTCTCGCTTTCCTTTGTGATTGGTTGTTGTTCTATTTGAATGTATTTTAAATTTAAATGAGAAATCATTCATGTAGTGACGAAACAACGGTTACATTGTAGCGCTTATATTTTAACGGCCTTAAAAAAAGTTATATTTAGAGTGTTCCCAAAGTTAACGATAACAAATGAATGACTAATGTTCAAAATATTTTTTTGTTTCGGAATTTTAAAAAATTTACATAAAATTTTTTGTTTTCAAAAGTAATAACGAACTATAAAAAAGTTAAAGTGAAATATAAAAATTAAGGACCAAATAAGTATGTTTTATTAAAAAAAAGGAGATGGGAAGCTAAATTTAGCTTTTTGTAGGGTTGGAGTAAAAATGAGATTTGGGAAGCTAAAAAGCCATATTTGACTATTTGGAAGCCAAATTTGACTTTATGGTTTGAAGTTAGTCTCAGAAGACATATATAGCGGATCTTCTGACATCGTCGTAATTCAATGAGTGCAAACATAGTGCAACACCCATGGAGCGAAATCTCAGACTAAGTTGAGAGGTTGGAGACTTACTTGAAGATCAAATGATGTACCGTAGTATTGTTGAAAGTTTGATATATCTTACACACACAAGCCATATATCTCTTATTCGGTTCAAGTCCTTAGTCAATTTCTTGGAATTGCAAGAGTAAGATCTTGATTTCGTGCATAGACTTTTTCAATACCTGAAGAATACAGAAGAAGATGCAAGCATGTTTTTCCTGCCTCTTTATATCTACCAATCACTTTTCCCCACGCATCCCACTAATCCAAAACAAAGAATGGAAGACTTGCCTTGTCCTCTCTTCCATTATTTCACCCTTTATCAGATGATTGGAACCATTTTCGAATCTGGAACAAGTGGTCATTGCAAGCCTTCGTTATAAAATCATCAAGGCTCAGCTCATCTTGAGGTTCCCACTCCAATCTCATTTTCAAAGTTACTACACGTGGCCTACCTTACTCTTAGACTTCGGTGGCCAAAATTTTGAGAGAGATTGATAAATGGGATGGGTAGGAAAACGCACAGATCACCACCACTTCTTCTCATAGCCTTGAGAGTGAAGCTTCTCGTTACTATCCATCCCACCATCACCATTAAATTTTCCTTTACCCTTGAGAGCGCCGGCCGGTGGCGGAGAAGAGGTGCAGAGCCGATCGAGGTGAGATCTTCTTTTGCTTTCGTGATCATGGGTCTAATAAAGTAAGGGGGAGGGTCCTGTCTCAGGTTTGGAATGCATAAATGTGAGTATGATCACTAAAAAACGTGCATCAGCATATATATATACTTATATAGGTGAATCCGTTTGTGGAGATGGAAGAATGAATGTGGCCATTTGATGATCTTTAAAAAAAATCCAAGTGGGTGGGGTGCTTGATGAAAAAGAGAGCTTTAGCCTTTAATTATGTTTGCCATGTGTTGGTTGAACTTAATTATAATGATAATACGATATGCATATATGTAAGAAATAAGGATATATGATGGGTTAACAATAACATGCATGAAGAGAAACAAAAGGGAAGTATAGAGATGGGGATGGTAGTATTGGTTATGAGTCCTTTTCATGTGGGGTTGAAGTGACTACAAAGATTTTCATTTGAGCATAAACGAGCGAAATGAGATATTATATAGCCTTTTGAATCCATGATTGGTACGGTCATGTATCGCGGGTAGACCTACTTATAAATACTCGGTTTAATATATATATATATATATATATATATATATCAAGTTGAGTTATTGTTGCCTAATCTCGCAAGCTGATTGGGCAACTATCATTTTTACATTTTCATACCCAAATTTAATCAATTACAACTTAGTTACCATTACATTTTGATACCCCAAATTTAATTTTAATGTAAAAGTATTGAATGTTATATAAATTTTATGAGATTTTCGTAACTACAATTTTTTTAAATTTACATATTGGTTTAATTTTTAGATTTCACTTGAATCCATGAATTCAATCCTCCAATCTTTTTGAATCAATCCATGAATCCAATCTACCATAACAAAGAATATCAATTTAGTTTGAACCATACAAGATGTTGTATCACTCAACTGTATTCATTTTGATTCTCCCTAAAAAATTTCTTTTTCACCCGAGCTGGAATTTTCGACAATTATATATGGAATGTTTGGCTAGGTATCTACATGTATCAAATAATAGTTTCTATTGTTCTATAAAAAAATTAAATAATTATCATCTTAAATACATCACCATAAAGGAATTAAGCCTCAAATATACAAATTACAGTTCGGTACCTAAACTTAATAGATCTTTAGATTTATAACCTAAATTTATTCTTTGGCACATAAGTCCCCAAATATTGATTGAACATTACATTTTAGTATCTACAATTTTTGTGTATGACATTTTGGTGCCTAAACTTTTGAAGTTCTACAAATATGTCTAATTTTTGTATGTGTAATTAAAACACCCTCGAATAAATGGGTATCCATACCCAACTCATAAACATTTAGGTTATGTTTACGTAAGTACATAATCATATCCTACCCAAACTCATCTACAAACTTTCAAACTCATATATACGTCACCCATACCCTACACATAATCAATGGGTCTACTTGGGTTTAGGTAAATATCATTTATTAGCCAAAAATTAAAAAAAAAATTAATGTTGACCGCCATATATCTCTTCTCAGTTAATATCATATTGTGAAGCCAATATTACTAACAAAACTGCTAACAAAAAATTAATTTTAGACTAATAATACAAACAAACACCATAACGGATCACATAATACATGCATGTCCATATACCATCTCCGCCCGCGACAAGGCGCAGTATCGCCACCTAGTATATATTATGTGTTTAAAACTTCCGTTATCTTATTATTACCAAACTGCTTCATTTTCCCCTTCATTTGATGGCTTCAGTACCAAACACGTATAAAACTCGTATAACACGTTTAATAGCCATATCGGATGAAATAAAATGGTAATTTAATAATATTTATACATTAATTTAAATTAAATTATTTCATATATTTTATGTCTATTGACGTATTCTTACACGTAACATTAGTTTACAGACTAAGTAAAATATTCATACATATTGTATACATAAGTTGACTGTTCCGTATGTTCTAACTATGGATTATATTTGAAATTTCATTCACTTTTTTAATAATGTGGATGAAATCAAATAACTTATAATATAGCACGGGTAAAATACTTCCTTAACCTTTATGTGATGTCCTAATCATTAAAAAAAACTTATGTAATACATCTATTTAGTTGATTTATTAGAAAATGCTATTCCTACATAAGTTTTACGCAATGTACTTATAATTTATATAACTATTATAGAATGGAATTCACAAATCTTTCGTGATGTGTGGTCTAATAATAAAGTCAATTATGAAAAGTATCACATTTGATTATATTATTTGTAAATGTTAACTTACTTTACATAATTTTTGTGCAATACAAATTGATGAGATGGTCAATATTGTAAATAATAATAATGATTTAGGTTAGTAATACTAAAATAATTAAGTTACAAAAGGGATAATTCCTTTTTACATTTAGTAGTACAACTATGACCAGAAGTTTTGTGTGTGCATCCTTATTTTCACCAGCTGCTCTAGTAATTTTTTAAGAGAACAAACCTCATATTTCTTTGAGACTTTTACATTTTAGAATTTTAGAATTTAGGTTTCATTGTTTGTTTTTCTTTAGACGAGAATCATTGCAGCTATAATTTCTACGCTAAATTTAGAGTTTTGATTTGAATATATTCATTTGGCTCATTTTACTAATTACACTTAATCTTATTATTATAAATAACACTGGATCGAATTATTAAAATCGATAAACTCTTAAGGCTATACTAACTCTAGATCCAGAGGAGGACTGGGCCGTAGCTCGGGGTGGCCACCCCCTAGATCCGCCACTAAGTGTTAGATCATATTTGTCTTAGTATGGGTATGGTATTAATATTCTATCTGATTTTTGTATAGGTAAAACTCGAACTATTTTGAGTAAAGTAATAAATATTGCATACTGATCATCCATTGTTCATTTCAATGGATAAATTTCTTGATCTAATTCAATCAAGATGCATGATATCTATCGTCCCCAAAGCTAGGCTATGAAGCCAAGTGTACAGGCTCAAATTATATATACCCATTTCGACTAATTTATTCTTTCAACTAAAGAATGAAAGTAGGCGATAGGAAGAAGAAAAACAATGGCATGCTTAAGGCGATAGGAAGAAGAGAAAAAAATAGTGGGATGTTTGCCATGATAGAATCGTATTTGCACATGTTTGTACCCTCATTTTTTATTGTTTCTACTCGATTTTGTGATTTCTTGGCCTATTTTATGTTAGGTTGTGTTATTTTGTCACATTTCATGTTCTAATAGGTAGATGAAGGCTCGGGCGCAAGTTACGGGACGTTTGGAGATCATTTGGCGATTCTGGAAAGAAAATATCGTTGTTCTCTGAAAAAGCACAACCGTGCTTCTCTTGATGTCTGCCGGTCTTTATTCAGCCGAGCATGGTGATAGCTCAGGTGAAAAATACGGTCAGACTTCCCAAAAGTATGATCGTATTTCTCCAGCATCCAACTCGTATTTTTATGGACAAGGCTAGCCCTTGAAGATGTCTGAAGTAAGGAAAATTACGGACAGGAGAGGACAAAAGCACGAACGTGCTTTACAAAATACAACCGGTGCTTTTATGAATACTGTCGGTGTTTTCCCCAGACGTGACTGTGGATTTCTTCGTCTCAACTTAAGTAAAACACGCGTTTTGGGCAAAATACGACTAGAGGAGAAGCACAACCGTGCACTTGCCCGTATTTCACCCGGTAATGGGGTAAATAGGCAGATTCGAGCAATAGGAAGGGAATTCGAATTTTTGGAGCAAAAACAAAGTTCTATAGAGAGAAAGTGATGAAGAACAAACCCTATGAGCTATTTGGAGTGGATTTCTCACCATTGAAACCCATATTGCGTCTCCTAGAGTGAAGATTGACTTCCCAGAGCAGATTATTCCCATCTTTATGAGTATGACTGCTTTGATTTCTATTTTCCTCTCTCTCTATGGAGTAGACCTTTCTCTCACTTGGGTATGAAGAATCTTAGTTCCATGTGTTAGGGTTCTTGATTGTAATGACTTTTGGGATGATATACTGATTGATTTTAATCGATTGAAGTGTGTTTATTGAGTCAATTAAATCCCGATCAACTTCTCTTGATTTCTGCTTCAACCTGTGATAGATAGAATCTGAATAGGTTGTTAGATCTTCTTCAATCGATAGGAGTGAACTGATTGTACGAGAGTCAGTCCATTCACTGCTTTGTATTGGAATCTGTTTCCAGTAGTGGAGTTCTGTGTGAATTGCTTTAGCATTCTATCCTGGTGAAGGCTAGTCGTCTGCCGGATAGTTTGTCTAAAAGGGCTTGGCCAGCTTAAGTGATTCCAAGCTACTTTCAAATCTTCCGCAATTTAATCAACAGTGAATCCACCAAAGAAAATTACAACTTGAACCTAACTAAGGATCTAGGGGGAATCAATCCCGAGTGACTCTTCTCTTGCTTTAGAAAACCAAACAACTTACTGCTTTCTTTCTGCTATAGTTTAATACTCATTTCACTCAACTCTCCCCGCTAGATAATAGATAATCACGGAGTAGGCATAGTACATCTGGGACCGGGTTGACTTTTATTACTTGATCCCACTATACTGCATTTCCATTATGTTATTACACTTGGTCACAGTTTGCTGTTGTGTCATAGCGAGTCAAGTTTTTGGCGCCATTGTCGGGGACCCTAGGTTATTGGAGAAACGTGAAAGTCTGTTATTTTAGTATTTACTTTTCTTGCATTCTTTCTCTTCCACCTGTGTGCCTTCACGGGTCGTGCTTGCCGTCTAAGTGCAGGTAGTGCATGACCCGTATCCATACGTGAGTTCTACTATCATTGCACAAGGAGTTTGAAAGCACCTGCCGCAACTTTAAGAGGGCTATAAAGTTGCAACTGGCTACGGAAGAAGTTTCACTCAGCTAAACATCAACCATGAGGAGGAAAAGGGTGAACCCACTGCTGTTGGGGCGGTTGTCCCCGAGGAACAAACCATGGGATACTACTAGACCGCCAAAGCCTTAAACATGAGGTTCAGCATCCAACATCCTCAAGTTGGTGCCAACAACTTTGAGGTGAGCGCCTCTGTTATCACCATGCTGCGAGGTTTAGTGGTATTCCATGGGAAGCCGAGCGAGTGCTGACTCACTTCTACTGTCACCCTAGGAATTGGCCAAGTGAAACCACTTCCTAAAGCATAGTATAGCGGGTTTAGGTTTAATTATCAACCCAGGTCCTAGATTTGATGACTACTCAGTGAATTCTTGTTATCTAGCAATGAAACTGGAATGCAAGTCTAAACTACCAAACAAACAAAGCAAACAAACGGTTGTATTCAAGTTAAGAGAGGTCACCCAGATATGGTTCCCCCTAGACTGCAGTTAAGCCGGATTGTAATTACCAAGTTCAGTTTCTATGATAGTTATACTGCGGAAGGTTCTTAAACAGCCTGAAGTCTCGACTAAAGGTCTTCAGACCCTCTCAATCTGAGTCTCTAGCGGGCGACTAACCTCCACAGGAGTAAACAGATTGAGGCCTTAACAAACAAAACCTCCACTACCGAAGTAAATCCGGTACAGAATAGTGAGTTGGCTCCTCGACTAAAGTCACCAACTCCCTACCTTCAATCAAGGATACTCTATCAACCTAGGCAGATATTCTCATTCTAGGTCAAAGCAGAAACAACAAGAATTTGATCAGGATTCAAGTCATTCAATCATTCAAACCTCAATCGAATATAATCAATCATAGAATCATTACTTGGGTTCATACAATCAAAGCCTAACATACAAATCTAGGGTTCTCCATACCCAGATGAATGGGAGAACTACTCCATGGAGAAAGAAGCAAAAGCAGAATCAGACGCGGAATTCATACTGTGAAGGATGGATTCCTGCTTCTGGATGTTGATCGGCACTTCTCCAAGCTCAAACTGGCCTCCAATGGTGTTGAAGATCAATCTAGGGCACTTGGAGACTCTTGTTCGTCGCTTTCTCTCTCTAGGAATCGTTCTCTCTCTCAAAAACTCGAATCCCCTCGACTTGTGGCTGAAAATCTGCTTAAAAGCAGAAAATCCCGACTCACACGGCCAGGGTGGCACGGCCGTGTGGCTTACCCAGTTGCCCGTGTGAGTCAAAACGCTGCGTTCCAATTAGTTTGATCTTCAGGCTTCTCACACGGCCAGGGTCGCACGGCCGTGTGAGATTTCCATCTGCCCGTGTTTGCTCTCGGCGAAACTCGCACGGCCAAACCACTCCTTCACACGGCCGTGTGAACATCAGGGCAAGCCGTGTTTGCTCTCGCCCAATCTCACACGGCCAAAGTGGTCACTTGCACGGCCGTGTGAGTTGTGGGTGTGCCCGTGTGACCTCCTTTGTGACTTGTCTCGCGCCCGATCTTCGCCCAATCGACCCCGAACTCGCTCCTAAACCTTCATTCACTTGCCAGGACCTGAAATATCACAAACAAGCACAACCTAGCGTGAAATCGGTCTAAAACACGAGAAACCACATCTCAAACGGTGTAAGAACAGGGATGAAAACATGTGTAATTAACGGTCTATTAAACTCCCCCACACTTAACCGTTTGCTTGTCCCCAAGCAAACCTAACTCAAACCAGTGCAACTCTCCAGACCTCTATAGCAACAAACAACCCAGATCGTAGGTAGAGGACTTCCTAGATTATTTAGCAGCTTACGAGGTCAACCGACGCATAAGTCATATCATAGCTTCTTCGGCGAGAGCACTAGTATCGAGTCGGCATCATGGCAAACAGTGAACAGAGGACAAATGAATTGTGGATGAAGAGATTCTCAAAAACAAAGGATCATGGACTCACATTTTTCAAGGTGCTCTATTTTCTTCTTGAAGATGGTTGGAACCCCTTTTCTTTCTGTTTTGCTTGTTTTCTGTTATTATATTTTTTTCTTTCAAGGGCCCCAACCTGCTCTTACTGGCCATGCCAGGAGCGGATGTCTCGAGCCTCGTGCGGGGGAAAGACATGTAAGGGGGCTGGAGGTAGTAGATGAAAATTGGGAACGAATTCCCGTCTCCCCTTACACACTTTCGCCCTATTCGCACGGGAGACGTTATTTTGAAGCACATTTTCGAGCACCTGTTAAACCCAAAACATGATACAAGAGTCCATGACAGGTAGAGAATCCACAACACCACACAATTCAAGGGTCCTAAGATCACTAATTCACTCAATCAACCAACACAATATGAAGAAGAAATGAGACTTCTTAAATGCATCAACATCCTCCATAGTGCTACACTACCTCCCTAGGTTGCATATTACTATAAAGACTGTCAATTCAAAGCATACTGAGCAGGCAATTGCACGGAAACACCTACTTGGAGCCCTCAAATTTCAAAAATTTGGACAGTGGACTAGGCTCCAAGCACACAAACAGATCAAATGCAGTCAAAAGATAAACATCCCCCCACACTTAAGATCGACATTGCCCTCAATGGAGAAGAGGGAAGGAAAAGGGGAACGATGTTACCGGTATGCACGGACTGCAGGAGGCTGGAAGCGGACCAGTCGAGTGACGCGAACTGGATAGAGGACCAGTCAAGCCAAGCACAGCTAAAGGGGAACAGAAGAGCTCAAACACAATATGTTAGGTCCAATGTCAGCCCAATAAGACATCATCCAAAACAAAAGAAAACAAACCAAAACCAAACCGGTTTACAATCCGACTCAAAACACAAGAAAGAAAGTCAAACCGTGGTGGGGTTGCCTCCCCACAAGCGCTTCTTTATCGTCGTTTAGCTGGACGCCCATGGTGGATACTCAGGGCGGTGCAGGAACAGGTGCCCCCAAGAGCGGATCCACGTCGCTCTTGAGGTACAACTTCAGGTTGTGGCCATGCACCCGACGGATGCGACCACCATCATCGGTCAGCTCGACCTGGCCATCTGGCAAGATGCAGGCGAGTGAGTACCCGTACGGCCAGGGTGGTCGTGGTGCAGGAGGTGGGACCAGCTCATAGTGGTCTCCACTCTTCTTCCGTGCAGGTTTAGCAACCTGCTGCTTCGGCCGCCACTCCTCCTTGAGCTTTTTGTTCGAAGGCGAGGCTGGATGGAGTGGCGGCGAAGGAATGATAGGAGGGTCCTGCAAAATAAGAGGTGCAGAAGGATACACGACAGGCTCGTGTACCTGATCAGAAATGGCATGTACAGGCGTGACAGCAATCATAGCACAGTGATCAAATTCAGTCACAGAAAAAGTAGCTTGTTCATTCCCAGCACGCAGGATCAGTTTACCATCATGCACATCAATAAGTGCCTTGGCGGTGGCAAGAAATGGTCTACCTAGAATCAAGGGTACATCCACATCCTCATGTATATCAAGAATAACAAAATCAACAGGATATGTGAATGCACCTACTTTAATAAGCAGATCCTCTATGATCCCCCTAGGATGCACAATGGAACGATCAGCCAGCTGAATGCTCATCCTAGTAGGGCTAAGTTCACCTAGGTCTAGCTTTTTATACAACTTATATGGCATGACGTTTATGCTAGCGCCTAGGTCCGCCAAGGACTTGCCTACATGCATGCTGCCAATAGTAAGAGGGATAGTAAAACTCCCTGGATCCTTGCGCTTTTCGCGCAGCTTGTTCTGCAGGATAGCAGAACACTCCTCGCTCAGCAACACTGTCGAGAGATCCCCAAGTTTCTTCTTGTTGGTGAGGAGGTCTTTCATGAACTTGGCATACTTGGGCATCTTCGACAGTGCCTCCACGAACGGTATGTTGATGTTGAGCTGCTTCAACATTGCCATAAACTTGGCAAACTCAGTCTCCAGCTTGTCTTTGTGTATGTGAGTGGGGAAGGGAAGTTGGGGCACATGCTCCTTAACCACTGTTGTGGCTTGGGAGCAGGGGCTTCCTTCTCCACCCGCACTTCTGCATCGTCGGCTGGAAGTGCTGAAGCAGGTAGTGGTTCCTCTTGTCTGGCCGGGACAGGATCAGCAGATATGGTCTTACCGCTCCTGGTAAAAATGGCATCCAGCTGCTGGTGCTGGTGAGGATCCCGAGGATTCGGGATAGTGGTGGCAGGCAGAGTCCCCGGTGCCCTGGTAGTGTTTTGGCGGGCCAAGATGCCCACCTGGGTCTGCAGATCTTGCAAAATGGCACCCTGGTTCCGCTGACCTGCCTTCAGTGACGTGATAGCAGCCTGAGTGCTAGTCATGAATGAAGCTAGAATATTTTCCAGCTTTGTCATCCGGTCATCTGGGGCAGGGGCTGCTGCTGGCTCACCAAACTGGCGCTGGGGCTGCTGGAATGGTTGCCCCTGCCTAGGCTGGTAGGGCTGCTGTTGTGGGGCTGGCCCCTGTCGAGCCTGGATGGGCTGCCTCTGCTGAAAACCACCTGCTGGTGCTGGGAAACCAGGTGGTTTAGTGGTGTTGCTGCTCCAAGCGAAGTTGGGATGCTAGCGCCACCCCTCATTATATGTGCTGCTGTACGGGTCGAGGCGCCGAGCATTGGCGATGAAGTCCAACTGCTCTTTGGGAGTGGTAGACTCCCTCATAGCCTGGCAGTCCTCCACTAGGTGATTGGAGCTCTCGCACCACTGACATTGAGCAACTGGAGGTGTAGCCAAACCTCTGCCCGGAATAAGACTGTTGGGCTGCTTCAATGTCTGCACTAGCTCAGCTACCTGCTGCTCGAGCCCGGATCTGGTCTCCATGGCGTGCACACCACGGTCCCGGGAATGTCTGCCTCTGCTGCTCTGTCCCCAAGAATGATCTCTGGCAGCCAAGGTATTGATCATCTGGTTCAGCTCGGGTGGAGTCTTAGTGAGAACATCCCCTCCTGGGCATAGAGACTCAATCACCCTCTGGCTATCTGGAGAGAGAGCACTGTAGAAGTTCCCCACTGCGAATGCATCACTAAAGCCATGATGGGGACACTGCCAGAAATATCCCATGTACCGCTCCCATGCATCACGAAGTGACTCATCTGGCTCTTGACGGAAGTGAGTGATCTCCCGCTGGATCTCTGTAGTCTTCGATGCTGGATAGTACCTGTGCACGAATTTGTCAGTCAGATCGTCCCAAGAGGTGATGGACAATGGGGGCTGGGTCTCCAACCACCTCTTAGCATTCCTCGCCAGAGAATGGGGAAAGAGATGAAGGCGGATTGCATCATCAGGGACACCATTCAGCTTGAACCCGTTCGTCAGCTGCAGAAAACGGGAAAGATGCACCCTGGCCTCCTCATCCTTCAAGCCATGAAACTGGATAGAGGATGTGATGAGCTGAATCCAGCATGGCTTGATCTCGAAGTTGTTTGCTGGAATAGGCGGGTAGAGGATGACCGGGCGGATGTCAGCAATCCGCGGAGTGTAGTAGTACTCCAAGGTGGGACCCGGCTGCGGTGGATGATGAACTCCATGATCCTGGGGTATGGGGTTGTTCCCCAGGACCTGATTCACCGGGGGGAACCTGCTGAGGATTCCCCTGCTGCTGATTGTAGTATCCGTCCATCCCGTACTCTTCTTCAGAATCGCTACTCAAGTGGCCATCTAGGCGCTCTTCCGTAGCCAGTCTAGCTTGCTTTTGTCTCCTGAGCTGGCGACAGGTGCGATCAATCTCTGAATTCAACGGCAGTAGACCTCCTGACTGGCTACGGATCATGCACTACCTGCACACACTCAAGCAAGTAAACCCGTGAAGGCACAAGTGGGACAAAGCAAACAAAGCAAAAAGAAAAGCTAAATTAACAAAAATCACTTTTCTTCAACAACCTAGCCGTCCCCGGCAACGGCGCCAAAAACTTGACTCACTTCTACTGTCACCCTAGGAATTGGCCAAGTGAAACCACTTCCTAAAGCGTAGTATAGCGGGTTTAGGTTTAACTATCAACCCGGGTCCTAGATTTGATGACTACTCAGTGAATTCTTGTTATCTAGCAATGAAACTGGAATGCAAGTCTAAACTACCAAACAAACAAAGCAAACAAACGGTTGTATTCAAGTTAAGAGAGGTCACCCAGATATGGTTCCCCCTAGACTGCAGTTAAGCCGGATTGTAATTACCAAGTTCAGTTTCTATGATAGTTATACTGCGGAAGGTTCTTAAACAGCCTGAAGTCTCGACTAAAGGTCTTCAGACCCTCTCAATCTGAGTCTCTAGCGGGCGACTAACCTCCACCGGAGTAAACAGATTGAGGCCTTAACAAACAAAACCTCCACTACCGGAGTAAATCCGGTACAGAATAGTGAGTTGGCTCCTCGACTAAAGTCACCAACTCCCTACCTTCAATCAAGGATACTCTATCAACCTAGGCAGATATTCTCATTCTAGGTCAAAGCAGAAACAACAGGAATTTGATCAAGATTCAAGTCATTCAATCATTCAAACCTCAATCGAATATAATCAATCATAGAATCAGTACTTGGGTTCATACAATCAAAGCCTAACATACAAATCTAGGGTTCTCCATACCCAGATGAATGGGAGAACTACTCCATGGAGAAAGAAGCAAAAGCAGAATCAGACGCGGAATTCATACTGTGAAGGATGGATTCCTGCTTCTGGATGTTGATCGGCACTTCTCCAAGCTCAAACTGGCCTCCGATAGTGTTGAAGATCAATCTAGGGCACTTGGAGACTCTTGTTCGTCGCTTTCTCTCTCTAGGAATCGTTCTCTCTCTCAAAAACTCGAATCCCCTCGACTTGTGGTTGAAAATCTGCTTAAAAGCAGAAAATCCCGACTCACACGGCCAGGGTGGCACGGCCATGTTGCTTACCCAGTTGCCCGTGTGAGTCAAAACGATGCGTTCCAATTAGTTCGATCTTCAGGCTTCTCACACGGCCAGGGTCGCACGGCCGTGTGAGATTTCCATCTGCCCGTGTTTGCTCTCGGCGAAACTCGCACGGCCAAACCACTCCTTCACACGGCCGTGTGAACATCAGGGCAAGCCGTGTTTGCTCTCGCACAATCTCACACGGCCAAAGTGGTCACTTGCACGGCCGTGTGAGTTGTGGGTGTGCCCGTGTGACCTCCTTTGTGACTTGTCTTGCGCCCGATCTTCGCCCAATCGACCCCGAACTCGCTCCTAAACCTTCATTCACTTGCCAGGACCTGAAATATCACAAACAAGCACAACCTAGCGTGAAATCGGTCTAAAACACGAGAAACCACATCTCAAACGGTGTAAGAACATGGGTGAAAACATGTGTAATTAACGGTCTATAAAGTGCCCTCACGTGCACCTACGACGATTCCACGAATTGATAGATGGGATCAAGATCAACGGGTCCCTAAATCATGGTTTCAACGATGCTTTCAAAGTGTCCCAATCATGGTTTCAACAATGCTTTCAAAGTGGGTACCTTCTATTGGTCCCTTTTTCCCTGAGGATAAGCAACTGATCGACTCGGTTTGTGGCAGAAATATGTTGACCAAGACGCCACCGCAGTTGAACCAGCACTTTGAGGAAATGGCAAAACAGGGGTATGATTGGGGGACTGTCCGGAGATCTCGACGAGCACCAAGCTGGGGTGTGTATGTTGTGGATAAGATCAACGGGGTCCCTCAAGATGCCATCTGGCTGAGATGTGGATGGACGACCGACCTCCGGGATCGATCACTACATTCACCGATCTAGCCAACAAATTCCTGACCAGCTATCATCCTCCATCTAAAATGGCGAACCTGCAGAAGGAGATCACCCATTTTGCCTAGGAGGAGGACGAGACCATCCGGGATGCCTAGGAGAGATACACAAGTCTCTTCCTGAAGTGTCCCAATCATGGTTTCAGTGATGCTTTCAAAGTGGGTACCTTCTATCGGTCCACGAGTTGATAGATGGGATCAAGATCGACGGGGTGTCTCAAGATGCCATCCAGCTGAGATACTTCCCATTTACTCTGGAGTGGGTAGGCCAAGATGTGGCTGGACAACCGACCTCTGGGATCGATCACTACATTCACCGATCTGCCCAACAAATTCCTGACCCGCTATCATCCTCCATCTAAAACGGCGGACCTGCAGAAGGAGATCACCCATTTTGCCTTGGAGGAGGATGAGACCATGCGAGATGCCTGGGAGAGATACACAAGTCTCTTCCTAAAGTTTCTCAATCATGGTTTCAATGATGCTTTCAAAGTGGGTAGCTTCTATCGGTCCCTTTTTCATGAGGATAAATAGCTGATTGACTCGGTTTTTGGCGGAAATATGTTGACCAAGACGTCACCACAGTTGAACCAGATCTTTGAGGAAATGGCAAAGCAGGCGTATGATTGGGGGACTGCCGGGAGATCTCGGCAAGCACCAAGCCGGGGTGTACATGCTATGGACACCCAGTCATCTGAGTTGGTGCAGGTTGTGTCTAAACTGGTTTCAGCTATGGATGGTAATGGGATGATTTCTGGGACAGGGCAACAGCAGGCAATGCATTTCTAGTGGTGCGAGAGCTCTCATCACACTGTAGAAGACTGTCAGACAATGAGGGAGTCTACTACTCTCCAAGAGCAGGTGGACTTCAACGGAAATGCTCGGGAGTTTCGACCCTTACAACAATACCTATAACGAGGGATGGCGCCAACAACCAACTTCTTTTGGGTGGTAGTAATTCTAAACCACCAGTCACCAGGGACCACCCGATTTCCAGAGACCGCCATACCTTCTCAAGAAGGGGCAATTCCAGCAGCAGCCTCTCTACCAGCCTAGACAAGGTAAGCTCTTTCACAGTCTCAGCCGAGGCCATTTAAGAAGCCGGGCGCAGCTCCGGTAGCCCAATACAACATGATCCAATGGCTGAACTGTAGGACTTGGTGGGTTCTCTTGCCAGTTCCAGTGCTCACAAGTTCAACAATAACGAGCATTTCATGGATAAGGCCTCGAGTAAACACCTGGCGCTTGAAGCTGGCTAGAGTAACGCACAGGTTGTTTTGCAGGATATCTAGACCCATCTGGGGAGTGTAGCTTAAGCAGTGGCATAGAGGGCTCCGAGTACCTTAACTGGTCAGACCATTCCTAATCTGAAGGACCCAAATTCCCACTTAAGCGCCATTACCACCAGAAGCGGCAGGGTGATTGCTGACTCACCTGTCCGGGCCAGACAGGAGGAAGAGGAGAGACTTGCTTCAGCAATTCCAGCAGAGGATGGAGAAAGGGAAAAGGAGATTCAGGTGTCTGTTCCTAAGCCACAACTAGTGGTGAAGGAGTATGTCCCTCAGCTTCCTTTCCCTACTCGGTTGCATATAGACCGCCTGGAGACTGAGTTTGTCAAATTCATGGCCATGCTGCAGCAGGTGAATATTAGTATGCCATTTTTGGAGGCATTGTCGAAGATGCCCAAGTATACGAAGTTCATGAAGTGTTCCAAATATTGTCATAAGTGTTCGTACCCAAAACATATGTGCGTAGTATATAAACATATTTTTAAGAAATTAAGATACCTGATCTCCCCTACCTAATGCATTCTTCGACTTAAAATTTAGACGTAGAATCAATATAGGTTATGATTCACATAATCTTTTTTCTTGTGTACAATTATAGAAGAATAACATATCATGGATGCGTTCGCTTATAACCTCTTTAGCTTATTTCGGCAAATGTTTGTGAAAAAACTAGACATATGCTGAAGCAAATTGCATGTCATTAAAATTCAAACAATATATATGCATTTTGATACTTTTCATTCGGTTTATTTGTTTGAAATTTTAATTACATATATAATATTTTAGTGGTGTAGAATAGTTGTTTTTTTTGTGTTAGGTTGGGTTTTACTTAAAAGTATTGTTCACCCTATCCAACCCAATTACAAACAAAACCATAGAGTTCTAATTTTTTTTGGTGAATTTGGATTTAGCATTTTCAAAATCATAATATATGATACGGGTGATTAAAATGACAAAACTCTACCTTCAATAGTGATTCAATGATAAAGTTAAGATTTATAGTGAACGGAATTATAAACTACAAAGAATAGTTTTTTTTTTTTTTTTTGAACATAGTCAACACCAGACGAAAGTCCGGAAACAAAGTCAGAGTACAAAAATTAACACAGGGCGGAAGTCGACTAATCGTCGAACTTTCGATGAAAGAGCATTTTCTTACAACAAAATGGGCAACTCTATTAACTCGATGAGTAACATGAGAGCAAGAACAAAACTCAAGAAGTCCGGTCAACCTGCGGAAATCGTCAATGATTGCTCCGCCGGTGGCAAGAAAGGACAGTAAATTTCTGGAAATTGAACTCTATATATTAGCTGAAGAGGGTGTGATGATCTATAATCATATCAATTTCAATATTTACTTATCATATGATTTACAATTTCTAATTTAAAATCAATATTAAAAAGTGTTTCAACTCATCATAAACTACACTTAATAACTCCGTCACCACTACCGCAGTCGATCTCCCAATCCCTCAACTTCTAGAATGATTCCCATATAACCTGGCAAAAAGACAATCTGTTTACGGTTTGGCAAGAGTATAGAATGACGTGTGTCCAGAAACAGTGGAGCTAGCTAGCTAGCTAGCTAGATACAAATGAGTATTCAACCCTGTCGACAGGCGTACACTACAGTTTGCAAAGAAGCCGCCAACTGATGACAAATATAATGCGGCATTGATGGGATGGGATGGGATGCTAATCATCTACCCCGTTAGCACCGTGCTAACCTGCTATATCTCCTTCCTTTTTAATTTTTGGAAAATCAATGTATTTTATTGTTAGGGGCATTTTTATAATTTGCTTTTATTAGCTAATGTCATGCCGTGATTTAAGCCGGGTAAAATGAGTATTGTTGTGGTCTGAATATTCCAATAGTCAAGCTAACTTCCTTTTGGGTAAGATTTTATTCATCTCTGATCTCTCTATCCGTCGGAGAGTAGCAACCCAGCCGGTTCCCGCAGTCCTTCCCGTCGGTGAAGCCTCCCTCGCCAGTGGCCTTCGTCGCGGCTGGGTTTGCCTGCACGGCCCTCGACGCCACTGCCCTCTTTCATGCCCCTGAACTCGTCGTTGCCTTAAGCGTCGTCGACGAGCGCGCTTTAAGCCGACCTCATCTGCATTCAGGCCGCCGCATTAGGTAGTACTCTAATATCATCAATCGACAATCCATTCTCTCATCGGCACAATTGCATGCCCCGACTCTCAATTTTTTGTTTGTGTCCTTCTGTATGTTTTTATTATGGGTTGAAGATCTATTTTTAGGGTGGTTTTGTGTTGGCTTCTAGATCCAAGCTCTGTTTTGTCTTTTGATCGGAGTGGGATGCAATTCTTTTTTTGTTTTGTTTCCGGCGATGTTCAGTTTGCAGACGAGAAGGTGAATTGTCCAAAAGGTTTAGATAGTAGTGTTTTTGTGTGTGGTTAGTATTATTTCATTGGTAGTGATTCGTATTTGGTTACACCTCCCCGGACGCGAAGTGAAAACATGGTTTAACAACTAATGCACTTCTCTTCATGCAAACATGCAAAATCGCTACAACACAAATAACTCTGCTGACTTACAAAAACCCTACATATGCAGTCGTACACAAACCAAAACACCATACGCTACACTCTACTACCAAAACACTACACACACATAAAAACCCTACACATTCTGGCAACACACGCATTTGTAAAAACACTACTATCAAAACGTCAATCGCAAAACGCTACAAACGCATTCCTAAAAACGCTACACACGCATTAGTAAAAACGCTACTACCAATATATTGCACCTTAATATTGACGAAACTACATAGTCCTAGTTCAACTATGAACAGAAACACTACCATATGTTCACATCAAACTACTACAGACCCTACATATTAACAACACAGGCGCTCAATAAAAAAGACTACCAAAACTTCCATGCAAAAACACTACCACGATTATTTCCACCACAACAGATTGTCACTGATCTCCTCACAACGATTAACCATGTAAAAAAAACCCACGCCTTACTGTCACTGATCTCCTCCCTCGCTTTTCCCACTTCCACCGGGACGATGGACAAGTCGATCACCGGTTCCGCCGCGTCCATATCCGGTGCCCGGATCATCACAGGAACTTCCTCGGATTCAGTCGCCATCAACAATAAACCTTCTCACAGCCGTTTCTGACGACACCTCCGGCGATATTTGTTCTTCCCCTTCGATTTTTCTCTACCTCACCGTCGCCGTTGCTATCCACGAATCAGAGGAAACTGGAGAGACTACACCATTATTCAAAAAATAAAAAATCCTAATCGTCCCAAATCCCTACAAATCAGCGCCACTAAAACAAACAGATTTAATTTAAAAACGGAAAATAATAATTAATGCTGATTATCCCAACTTACCCTTAGTGTTTTCTTAACCATTAGATTAGAAGTAAATTTTAACGGTGTAGATTGGGATTAGGACGGTGTAGATTGGGGTTAGCACCGTAGCCGCTCCCGGCATCGATGGATTCAGCGCCTCTTCTGGTGTCTTTAATATGATTTAACTATAATTATATACTAGCTTTGTTTCATGTTATTGGTTGAGTATTTATTATTAATTTATAATCATATATCCGTTATATTAGTAAAAGTGACAAAATCACAAATTAATTAGAGGTAGCGTATTAAACACGTTTGATGATATGATAGTCTCAATTAATTTCAAAATGTACGTGGATTGCTGAGAAGGGAAAGTAAGCTATTCTCAAAATCTTGTATATCCAAAAACAATTCCTGTTTTGAAAATTCATTCCTAGTAAAAATTATAGTCCTTAAAAAGTTATGCGAAATTAAAAAAAAAATTCATGTCGTTTGGATTTTGGAGCACAAAGTTATGGTTGTCCAAAGTTTGACGAAATCGGAAAAAAAGCTTTTTCGGGGTAGCAAACGACATTTTTTTGGACGAAGGCGGGACCAAACCACCTTCGGCAGTCTTCGGCTTGCGAGATCTCAAAAGGTTATGCGGAATCAAAAAAAAATCGCGACGATCGGGTACCCGAACACAAAGATACGTTCGTTTGAAGTTTCCACCTAGGTAAGGATTTTTCAAAAAAAAAAAAAACAAAGCGCATGGTGGGGATGCGGTCTGCAACCAAACCGCATGGTGGGGGTGCGGTCTGCAAAACCGCCCCCTACCAGTGCGGTTTTCATTGAAAAACGCGCTCCCGGATGGCGATTTTCGCCTAAACCGCTGGTACGGGTGGCGGTTTTGCATAAAGGGTGCTATTTTCGGAGTTGGGTGTTATTTTTGTAATTTTTTTTAACAGTGCTACTTTTGAAAAAATCCCAATCATTTAAGCATATTCATTTATATTTAAGCAACTTTTTATGTAGGTTCGTTAATCTTCACTTACTTGAACAATTCTTGTATTGTTTCTGTAATATCACATAAACATAAACAATCCATGTATTGTATCTACTAAATATTTAAAAAATAATGCATTCTAAAGAGTACAAGTATAGTAACAATCTCAAAAAAACGATGACAAGTTCGAAACGACTCCTAAAAGTATTGTACAAGTGGAGAGTGCATGATAAACAACCACACCTAATTGAATTGCAAAAATAATTCATAACACTGCGTGAAAATTTAACTATGTACTGAATGTGGGATGTCGCATACGAGCAAGAGATTTTGACCATCTTGAAGCTATCTACAGGCACAGTCAATTCTCCCACCTTTTCCTTGTTTCCTCTCCTTCTACTCCAACTGACCTTTTCCTCTAAAATCCTCCGTCCCCAAACGCCACCATTTACTCGCAACCAAACTAAACTTCCTCCGTCGCCCCAAACAAAAACAAAAACAACAAAACAACATGGCAACGGCGGCAGCGAATTTATCAACGGTCGTGATCACCGAGACTTGGTAGTGCACTCCTAGATTCAACGGCTGACGAACTGTTCCAAGCACATTGATACCCAACCAAAATGAACTCTCTTGTCCGATGTCTTGCTTACTTTGAAACTTTCTAAGTATGGGTGGTTGTTGGGCGTAAGATTTAAAATTTAAGAGGTTCCATGTTCGATTCTTGAGTACCACATCTAACATTGGTGGAGTTCCCGACGATCAGGGGTTCACCCCAAGTGACCGTGAGGTACGTCCCTTCGATCAATAACATTTTCGTGTTAGAGATGTATCCTAGTCCTGTTTGTAGTCTGCTCATGGCCTCCTGCCATCCAAGCCCTCCCCTAGTTCATAACAACCGGGTATATAAGGTTAGGAGGCTGGAATTTAGTCTACTTGTGGCATCACTCAAGCGAGATGTGTGACTAAGGGTTCTCCATCATTAGAAGAAAAAAAAAAGTATTATGATAGATATTGTCAATGATAGGCTAACTCCTTAAAATTTTGCAAGTGGGAGAGACATGAAATATAAGTTAAAAGTGTACATCACTAAGCTACATTCTCTCCAAAATTTTCAAGTGAGCTTATTTTATCTTAGGACCAACATCACACATAACATAGCTGCTAGCTACCACATTATTCCAAACTAACTGAATCTTTATTTTCTATAGATTTAGTCAATTTGCTATATATATATATATATATCTAGTATCACATATAATAAGGTAAAACACCCGATGTGAGTGGTCTTCTATTCGGTACAACGAATGATAAATCTTATATACTAAATGAAGTGTTTACCACCGTGTAAGGACATTTTTACGGTATTTTTACAATCGTTTAATCCAGTGCTTGACAAGACTGTCAGATGAACACGAGACGTGTTGTTTACCACGATGACTAGAAAAATGTAAGAGTCTGATTTGAACCGAACCAAGCCATAAGAACCTCGATCTAATAATGAGATAAATCTTATGATAGTATCATCACTGCATTCATTCGATCCGGTTTGGTTTGGCTCAAATATTAATTTTGTCCATCTGTCGTGATTTGCCCCATAAACACACATTCAATTCTTCCACCTTTTTCTTGTTTAATTACTCTCATTCTCTGTACTCCCAAACAACAAAACCTCCCCTATAAAATCCTCCGTCCCCAATCGCCACCATTTCCTCACCACCCAAACTAAAACTTCCTCCTTCCCTTCCCCCCCCCCCCCCCCCCCAAACAAACAAACAAAAAAAAGACATGGCAACGGCGGCGCCGGCGAAATTCCCCACGGTGGACAAATGCGACTCAACAAGGCGGGAAAAGCACACGGCGGTGGCCGACATGGACGGGACCCTCCTCATCGGCCGGAGCTTGTTCCCATACTTCGCACTCGTGGCGTTCGAGGCCGGCGGCATCCTCCGCCTCCTCCTCCTCCTCCTCGCCTCCCCGCTCGCCGCCCTCCTCTACCACCTCGTCTCCGAGAGGGCCGGCATCCAGGTCCTCATCTTCTCCACATTCGCCGGGATGAAGGTCGCCGACATCGAGTCGGTCGCGCGTGCCGTCCTCCCCAAGTTCTACACCGCCGACCTCCACCCGGAGTCCTGGCGGGTCTTCAGCGCGTGCGGCAGGCGCGTGGTCCTGACCGCCAACCCGCGGATCATGGTCGAGCCCACGCTCAGGGATTTCCTCGGCGCCGACCTCGTGCTCGGGACGGAGATCGCCGCTTTCCGAGGGCGCGCCACCGGGTTCGTGAAGGGCGGCGCGGCTGGGGTGCTGGTCGGGGAGAGTAAAGCACACGCGCTAAGAGGAGCGCTTGGAGAGGACTATCAGCCGGAGATTGGGCTCGGCGACCGGCATACCGACGAACCGTTTATGGCGCTTTGCAAGGTTAATTTGTGGGTTGTTTGTTATGTTTGACTTGCATGGTCTGCAGTAATAAGGTTAATGCTTATTTTACTAACTTCTAACAACATTTTTTGGATTTACTTCTTTAAGAAATCCTGTCAATTTAATAGGGTGCGCCTAGGAGAAGTTCTAGTTTCCTCTAATTTTTTATTCCAGGTGTATAAACGGTGACTACTACTACTAGCATATTATTAGGTAGAGATGAACAAAAATCAACTGTAACACGAACGGATCAATCTGTATTTATCGATTTAAATAAAATTTGAAAACTTTACAACGGTTTATTTTTTTGTGAAACATGTTTCTCTTTTAGCTTGTGGAGTTTTGGATTATGCAGCCGTAGAATCCGAACCGACCAATGTTACAATTATTTTCGTAATTGTTGGTATTCAAAAACTTATTTCATATTCCTTTCAAAAAAAAAAACTTATGTCATATATATATAAACATGTGTGAGGAAGTGAGAATACGTTATCATATTTTTCTCTCGTAGTCTCGCTAACCTAAGGTATTTTACTTGAAAATTATCGTAAATTTAATAGTTGTAGTCTTTCATTGTATAGTGCAAAAAACTTGTGTATTTATTAGTGTTGTTGGGTTGGGTTGGTTTTTCTTAAAAGTATAGTCAATCTGGCCTGGCATAATTTTAAGCACACCATTAGCTAGGGTTCTAAATTATTTAGATGAATTTGGATTTGTGTTTTCAAAATTGTGGTATATGAATCGGGAATTAAAATGACAAAATCTAAACCGGTTCACCTTAACAAAATTTTATTTCTCCTACGTTTAATTCAAAAAAAATTGTAATTTCAGTAGGTGGTACGTATGGACAGTGGAGTGACACATGAGCATTAATTTCACTCATTTGTTAGGAAATGAACATTTCATTTTTCGTTTTAAGCGTGTTACCAAAAGGAAACCATAGAAATTTCAAACGCAACGGTCAGCGCAATCGATAACTGAAAACTAATGACTGACTGCAGGAAGGGTTCATGGTCCCACCGGACCCGGAAGTCCGACCCGTCTCCGCCGACAACCTCCCGAAACCCGTCGTCTTCCACGACGGCCGCCTCGTCCAGAAGCCGACCCCGCTCACCGCCCTCCTCACCCTCCTCTGGCTCCCCGTCGGCTTCCCCCTCGCCTGCCTCCGCGTCGCCGCCGGCTCCCTCCTCCCCATGCCCTTAGTCTACCACGCCTTCACCGCCCTCGGCGTCCGCGTCACCGTCCGCGGCAATCCCCCTCCACCCTCCTCCGGCGGCGGCGTCCTCTTCGTCTGCTCCCACCGCACCCTCCTCGACCCGATCTTCCTCTCCGCCGCCCTCGGCCGCCCCGTCCCGGCAGTCGTCTACTCCGTCTCCCGCCTCTCCGAGCTCATCTCCCCCATCCGTACCGTGCGCCTCAGCCGCGACCGCGCCGCCGACGCCGCCATGATCCGGAAGCTCCTTTCTGAAGGCGACCTGGCGATCTGCCCCGAGGGGACCACGTGCCGGGAGCCGTTCCTGCTGCGGTTCTCGGCGCTGTTCGCGGAGCTGACCGACGAGATCGTCCCCGTGGCGATGGTGAACCGGATGGGGATGTTCCACGGGACGGCGGCGAGAGGGTGGAAAGGGATGGACCCGTTCTACTTCTTCATGAACCCGAGCCCGGCGTACGAGGTGACGTTTTTGAGCAAGCTGCCGGCGGAGCTGACGTGCGGGTCGGGGCGGAAGTCGGGCCATGAGGTGGCGAACTACATACAGAGGGTGATTGCCGCTACGGTGTCGTATGAGTGTACGACCTTTACGAGGAAGGATAAGTACAGAGCGCTGGCTGGGAACGACGGGATCGTTGCTAGCTAATTCGTTTTGATTTTGTTAAAAAAAAAAATTTACATGAGAAGTAAATAGTAGTGGTAACGCTGTGCTTTTCTTAAGGAATAATTGTTAGTTGGAGTGGACGACGTGCGTAAATTAGGGAAATTGGTATGGTTGAGACAATAAGTGTTTGAATGGATTGGCGTGGTTACTCAATTTTCTCTTATTCCGGAGAAAAAATATATGTGATGGAAGTTTTATAATGATTTTCGGGTTTTTACTTAGTTACCCAAGGTTAATGTTCTTGATGAAAAGCATGGCTACTTAATCAATAGAGCTATAGATATTTCCATTTTCACTTGTTTCTTCAGAGTATGATATGGGGCTCATCTTATAGGAGTATGTTTATTTTTGACTCTGTACAGTGAGTTTTTTGTATAATTCGATAATTTTATAAATTAGAGAAAATTTGTAGGATGCTTGGATATTAATTTGAGATTTTGTTGGTTTATTTCTGTTTTGAATTTTTTTTCAAACGTGAGTTTTAATTAATTAAAATACTGCACAAGCACTTCTTATTAATTAGATAATCTTGTATGAAACTAGGTTATGAATGGACGTTACAAAATTAGGAACCTGGAATTTTATAAGATGGTTTTAAATTTTATTTGTAATAAAATTTAATAGGAAAAAGGGTTAGATAAGGTGTGATTTATGCTTAATAATATGGATAAATTATTTGATTTACCTAATGTTGGAATTAGGAGTTTTGAGTGGGAAATGATTTTTTGGAAATTTATGAGGATTTTATAAGGTTTATTCAAAGGGTTATTGAATTATTTGAGATAACATAAGTCTTGGAATATGTTGGTAAAATTCTAGTTTTGAGGATTTATTTATGAATTTGGGGAAATTATTTTGAAAGGGGTTAAGGGCCTTTTTTTAAACGGATTTTGAGACTAAGTATCAAGGAGGGAATTGACAGTAAGCTAAAGGGACAAAATTTGAGAAACACTGACTAAAAGAAAATAATTTCGGCTTATAGGATATTAGGATTAAAGGAGCAATTGGATTGTGGGTTACACGTCAAAGGAAATCAAGAACCGTTGTTTGTGAGGTGGGTGGTTTAAAGGGTTAAATTTTACGTCTTACGTCTTTTAAGTAATTGCTTTACATGAAGTTGTGTGGGTGATATATGTGTGTTTGATAAAGCGTGCTCTATTTGAGTTATGATACTGAGTTATATGTTTATGAGCTTTCAATATTTACTTGAAGCTTTTACGTTTATGTTTTACTATTAGTAGTACTTCACCGTAAAATAAGTTAATGTGATAAGAGCAAGAGAAAGTAACAAGTAGGGATAGTTTAACCTCGCTTAGCTAGCCACTATCTTGAGGGATCCTTACCGGATGGTGATACGTTTTGCGGTAGTGGGTCAGGCGTAGTCCGGTGATGAGTTCCATGGTCTCCATTGTCTATGTTTAGTTGTGCTACCAGATGGTGATACATTCCGCGATATACATACCATAGTTTTGACCGGACGGTGATACGTTCCACGGTGGTCAAAACCCATGTGAGGCTCCCCATGGTAAGGGTAGCCATGTTTAAGTAAGTAAGGCTAGTAGTGACATCAGTTAAATCGAGGTAGGGGCCCCATAATAAGATAAAGGATGAAATACTAATTTTTAAGAGCTAAGGTTTGAAGGGTGGAAGTATAAACAACTTCCACAAGTTTTGAGGTGGACACTTAAGGGAAATACCCTTATATGCCGCGAGTTCAAGTAATGGCGTAGACTAACCCCAACTCACTCGCCATGTCATAGAGGAGGAGCAAGGGAGCACCCAGTTGAGGAGCAGCCAGAGAGAGAGCACCACGTGAGCACTACTAAGTATGTCCGACCACATATCCGAGTAAGCAAAGTTTAGACTTTTAGTTATTTGGTTTATGATTACGAGTAATGACTGGAGATTAAGACTTTATGATTTGAGGTTTGCCCAAGTGTTAGGGCTTTGCTTTTGAATTACAATAATTTATTTTCGGTATTGGTATTTTGAGCACAATGTTATTCTTTTTGTTCAAAATTTTAAATATGCTCCGACACAAAACTACTATTCTAAAGCTTTAGAGACTATAGTGTTACAACCACTTTCAAAGGTATGACGGCATGCTTCGTCATGGAAGGATTGGGCTTCAATTGGGCTGTTTAGTTGAATCTCTTTTATATGGTGTGGGATTGAATGAGAAGAAAGGTGAACTTGTGGGCTTAGCAAGTGAGATTTAAATGAGGCATGGGCTATTAGCAATTGAAGAGGTAATTAAGCAAGTTGATGGGCTAATCCAAGGAAGATCAACTCAAGTCGAGATTTTCGAAGTCTTGATAGGTACGAACCTACATGGGTCATCGATATGGAATTCGAGGATCTTGACGGGTTGATCTTTAAGCATGGATTCTCGTATAAGAAAATACCTTTGGATTTTTTAAGTTGTTGTAGTGTGATACCAACGAAAAGAGGAGTAATTGAAGTTTGAATTTGCTAAGGAACCGAATAGTGGGCCCATAAAACTGAAATCAAAGAGTTGGATCAATAAAAGAAGATCTGTGCAAGAAGCTCAATACAATAGATGAAGCATGACTGGAAGAAAAGGAAGCGCAAGAAGTGAAGGTGCAATCCGCGCCTTGACTGATAGAAACCCGATTCTTTGTGTTTTCTATTATTAATTATGGTAAGATAATTATTATTAGGGTTAGTAGTGTTCGAATAGTATTAAGTTATTTATCAGATTTATTCCAGTCGGCAGTCTTTCTTTAGAATAATCTGAAATCAATAGATAGTATTATTTGATTTATCTCTCTTATTCTCTTAATCCTCTTAATCAGTCTCTCTTCTCTCCCTCTAGGCCGTCGGCCATTCTTTTCCTTTTCTGTCACTCACATTTCCTCCTCTAAATTCATAATCCCCAATTATATCCTTCCTATCCTAAATCTCTAATTATTTCCTAGTGAAATTACAATTTTATCAAATCCCTAAAGATCGATGTATTCTGAAATCTCTTAACCTGTACCCTAGACGCCTTATATCACAGAGTGGCCTCGTGAGTTCTGCCATCACAAGTTGCATTGGCCGCTGTGCGCTGTCCTCTGTACACATTCAGTTGGAAGAAGTCGAAGTGATTTTCCATCACAAGGAAAGGAACAGCAACTTCCTCCGCATTGTGACTAGCTAGAAGAGAATGACAGAATTAAGGTGCCCATATCGCAAATTCAACAGACTCCTCCACCAACTCTCTACCCAACCTCAACTCTAAATGTCGATTGCATGCACTAGAGCTTCTTTTCACAGATGAGGGTGACACTAATTAATCTGGATGCACACATTCACACTAGTCGCACGGAAGAGCAAGAATGATTTCCATCTCCAATCTTCCTTCCAAGTATTTACAAATTAAGATGGCTTGTCATTAAGGACATCATGGCAACAGAAATTTGATGCTGCAGCTGCTACTGGAGTGGATCCATACCATACAGGTACACATCTGTTCATTTCACTTGTCAAAGCATGATGCCAGTTCTATATAGGAGCTGCTGTTCTTTGCTGTTTAGTACATGGAAACCAGTTCTGATTCTCTCATTTTTGTTCTAACCAAAAGACCTCAAGTTGTAGAACTTGCTTTTTTTTTTCTTGTGCTGAATGAAAGAAAAAGACTTTCAGTGTGGTGAGTTGGATAGTTGGGAGCCTTTCTCCAAACAAGGCCATTTTGGGGTATGAAAGTATTGAAACATTTGGCTTCTTTGTTTGTTTTGTTTGAGAGGAGTAACAAAAGAACACTCAAACTGTGAGATCCTTGTTGAATTTGCCAAAAGAGTTGGTTGATAGTAACTTTCAATGCTCAGGAAAAGGACACAGAAAGAAACAATAAAATGGATCGGAATTACAAAATAAGGGAGTTGGAAAGCAACAAGAGAACAAGATGAACCTTGTAATTGCCACAAACATGGGAAGAAGTTATATCTTGTATAATATTCCACTTTGGCTTTGGGCTGGCAAAAGCTCTGCAGAGTAACATGTGGATACTGCCATCATGCATGCAGTTGGCACTCAGCCCCAAAACCAAACAAAAACAAGAAAAGAGAATGAGGGTCATATTAAGGTAGGGAAGGAAAATAACCACAGAACAGCTTTTGATTTCAGGAGCTTTGCTTTGGTTATTGACAACTACATTAATTTTAACCTCTTCCTAGTTAGTGTTTAATAAACAATGGTCATTGGTAATAATTGTTTGCAAGTTTTGCTTCATGTACATGTATTTACTGTCTCTCTGAGATTAGGACCACACCAGAAGCATCTTTTGCCCCTCAAAATAAGGGCCCCAAAGAAGAAAAAGATCAAAGGAAAAAAAAAAGGCATGTTTCTGTTGCTCTGGGGCATTCAAATTGACCAGAATATTTAGTTGCTGCAAACACAACAACAGCAAAACAATAATAATAAGCAAAGGACATCATAATTTCAGCACGTTGCTCTTTTTCAGCAAAACACATACTGTAAAGGGCAAGGGTAAAGAAAAGGGAAGAATCCAGGCAGAGATCTTCTTGCTTTTAGGCTCTGGATACTTTAGCAAAAGATCTGCACTCTTTCTGAGCATCAAACCCTCTTTTTTTCATCCAGTTCTTTATGAGTTCACTCCAGGAGATCAACAACAAGGATGGTAGATTGATGCATCAACCTCTCAAGCTACAAAGAACCAACCAGGCATGGGTTCCAAACTCCATTGCTCCCTTATTCTTGCCCTCGCATTCATCATCTCATTCTTCCCATCGCATTCAGAAGCAAGAAACAAGGCTGCTGATCAGGATGCCTGCAACCCGGTCGATCTCAGAAGCCTGGCTGATGTGAAGGCAGGAATCAAGGTCGACACATCTGGCCGCCTCTCCAAGTGGTCTGGCAATGGCTGCTGCAACTGGGAAGGCATTGTCTGCAGCAATGCCACTGGCAGGGTGACTGAAATCCGTCTCCCGGGTCTCATCACCACAGAAGATTCCATCTTCCAGTCTGAGATGAATGGCTTCCTGTCTCCTTCCATCACGTCCCTTTCTTCCCTCCAAGTTCTTGATCTTGGTGGCCTCATCAGTATTGGAGGTATCATCCCGCCATTGATTGGCTTTCGCCTCCCGGATCTCCAAAAAATCTATCTTTTTGGCAACAGGCTCACTGGGTCGTTGCCTGATAGCATAGGTAAGCTCTCAAAACTCCAAGAACTTCAATTGCATGAGAATAGCCTCTCTGGATCTCTCCCTCCAAGCATTGGCAATCTGGAAAGTCTTAACCAGCTGTTGCTGTATTCCAATGAATTCTTCGGTCCGGTTCCTGATTCAATTACCAAGTTGAGGAACCTGGTGGATTTGGATCTCCATGGGAATTCTCTAAGTGGGAAGATACCAGGCAAGATTGGAGAATTGCAAGGGTTGAAACTGCTGGATCTTTCAAACAATCACTTGACTGGAGAAATCCCAGTTTCCATCACAGACCTGAGGTCCATTTCCGTGTTGTATCTGGATACAAATGATCTCCAGGGAGAGATCCCATTTCCTTCAAGCTGTGGGGGGCAAATGTCTTCCTTGGGATTTCTCAGGCTGAGCAACAACAATCTAACAGGAAGATTACCTCCAAACTTTGGATGCTTGGTTTCGCTCCAGAGAGCTGCTCTTGACAACAACAAACTCCATGGACCAATTCCTTCAAGTTTAGGGAATCTTTCAGCTCTGTCAGAGTTATACCTCGGAAGCAATCGATTATCTGGTAAATTACCATGTTCATTAGGCCAACTCTCCAGGCTCATTATGTTGAACATCTCTCACAATAAGATCAAAGGACAATTGCCTCAAGAATGCATGTCTTCCTTGCACAACCTTCAGACATTAGATCTGTCATTCAACCGGTTGAACCTGACCTCATTCCCAAGATGGATAGCACAAATGCCGTCTCTTTCCAGGATACTTCTTGCTGGTTGTGGAATCCAGGGGGAAATTCCACAGTTCTTGTATTCAACTCCAAGTCCTATCCAGGAACTGGACTTGTCAGCTAACAACCTTACTGGCATTTTACCAGGATGGTTGGGGAAACTGACTAGTCTCTACTCGCTGAATCTTTCAAGGAACTCGATTGTTTCAAACATCCCTGATACAGTTATAAACTTGCAATCTCTCGGAGTGCTGGATCTTCACTCCAACCTGATGACAGGCTCTGTGGAGAAAGTTTTCGAGATAGGAAGCAGCTTCCTCGAAGATGGTACTTTGAAGCATATTGATCTTTCTGATAACCAGTTCACAGGTGGAATTGAAAGCCTTGGGTTAGGATCACAAGCTTCAGTGAACCATCTCAATCTCTCGAGGAATTATCTCGAAAGAAGCTTGCCAAACAGCGTAGGGAGACTGATGTCGCTGCAGGTCTTGGACTTGAGCCATAATAATCTCTCTTATGAGTTGCCAGAATCGCTAGGAAATGTCATCTCATTAGAGAAGCTAAAATTGCAGAGAAACAAGTTTACTGGGAAAATTCCAGGAGGGTTTCTGAACCTGAAGAGCCTAGATGAACTTGATTTATCAGATAATCTTCTAGTTGGAAAAATTCCTGATGGTAAGCCTCTAAGCCAATTCCCCAGAAGCAGCTATTCTAGGAATGCAGGCTTATGTGGGAAGCCTCTGGATCCCTGTACTAATTCTTGATTACAAGGGAATTTTGCTTTCTTCAGAAGTTCATAAGCTTTTACTTAGCTTACTCGATTACTTGCTTCGAAAGATTTTCTCGTTGAATTTTCTTTCTTTTGTAATTTGTTCAGCAGTTTAGAGATATGGGTTGGGAGAGGTTTACGATCCATATTATAAATAGAACAATTACATTCTACATATGATACTCGATTAGCGTCCCATTAACTCTCCCACCTCGCCACAGCAGAAATATGCTCTATGCACAGAACATGGAAGTGAACAATTGGAGAATTTTCTCTGAAAGAATTGGAGCGCTTTTTTATTCCATTAAATATGGTGAAAAATTCTTACAGTTCTTCTTCTAAGCACTTACAAAGTCAAGGGAATCTTGATTGATTCCTAATTGATGATAGTTCATATAGTCAACCCCATTTAACCTTATACAACATAAGATCTGCTCTGGCAGCTCTTCAGCCTTGTTCCCCTGTTCAGAACCAAAGGAAAAAATGTATGAAGCAACAATCAAATCCCAAATTCCATAAGAAAAACTATAAGAGATAACATTTTAAATCAATGTCTCGTTACCTGAATCGTTAGGCCAACATCCAGGACGCAGATCTTGAGTCGGTCTAAGAATGCTTCGAAACCTTTCCTGGATATGTAACTGAATCTATGCATATCTATGTCAATCTCCAAGTAATTTTCGCCCTAGCCAGAGAAAATGTACCGATGTTTTTGTTAAACATGGACTACTATTTCCATAACGAATATGTCAAAAAAAAAAACAGCAAACTATGGCTCGCAGAACATGATATCAGTAAGTAAGTAAGTAAGTAAGTAAGTAAGTAAGTAAGTAGGCTTACAGAATAGAACTCATGTTGAGGACGCGACAGAACCGGCTTTTCGTTGTATGCCTGCATAAGTTTCCTCTCTGGTGCACTCAAATGCAGATCCTCTACATTCACAACGCGTCCCAAGATCTTCAACCTCTCTCGAAAGGGCACAATTGTATCTACAGGAAACCCCCTCACTTTCTCAACCTCATCATCAATCAACCGCTGTTTTTCGAACAAGAAAATGTGAGGTGAAGCAATGTCACATGCGGATTTTAAAAAGCCAGTAACACAGCGCAGTGATGGACTTACTCTGATACTGTCCTGAAAATGGGTTGGGAGTTCCTTCAAGTAACTTTCAGAAAGCTTAAAGTACAACACAATGCTCATTCCTTCACCATCAGTCTCGCCTTGAAAAATTGCGGCTGGATATAATGGGATCTGTGAAGGGAAGTTAGGAAAGAAGTAGTATATGCATAATTCCTCACCAACTGAAGGGCGGTATGAAGTGAACATCTTTCTGCCACAGAAGAGGATTCAAAATGGTACAATGAATTGAGAATACCTGAACATTTACAACAAGAATGGATGGGAGCTTCGCTGAGGTGTTAATTACAGGAAGTTCCACAAACTGAGCTATGTGATCAACCTTTCGAGGAGACAAGAAGACATCAACTCCAACTGGATAGTATGCAGCATGATTGGCGGCGAGTTCCTTCTTCTTGTCTCTGCCAGAATGCAAAGCAAAAATGAACACTTCACATCCAAGAATCGAAATTTTTTGAGTGCTCTAGTATTTACCTGAAGTAATTTGGTGCACGAACTTTGAAACTGCCCGGATCGATGTGCGACCAACTATCAGGCATCTTCTTATCAATGGGACAGAAGGGCACTTGTGATCCAGCTATTGGCCTTTGCAGAATAATCTTTGATGCAACTGCAAAGGACAGATAAATATTACAAAGGTGTGGCAAGCAAGGCACTAATGCTAGACGTTTGTTCACCTAGGTACGAGAAGAAGAGGCAAAAAGTACTTACATAAGGGGTTACTGGGATGCCCTTCCTTCCATTTGAATGACATTCTCACTGCAGACTTTTTCCTGGCACTCGGCGGGCTAGAGCTCAGTGATCTTCTCTTCTCGACCGGTGACACGGTGGAAGCAAGGCAAGGCAAACAGTTTCCAGGCAGGATGCCACAGTTATCTAACAGTCCTTCCCCTTTACTATGATTACCAGAATGACTTTCATCCACAGAGACCTCGTCGAGAAACACCGGTTGTTTCGCCTCATTCCCCGACGAATCTCCACCCTTATGCTCCGTAGTACCATGGCCTGCATCTCTACCAAATGTCACACTCGAAAGTCGGCCGAACTCGGACCCAGTTTGAGATAGAACACCTGCAGATGATCAATCGATCGAGGGGTTTAAGAACACCTGAGATTTGGAACCATAGAAGGATTAAGCAACACATTTACAAACCATCTGAAATGCTCTGGAAATCCTCATCACAATCTGACTCCAATGCTGCGATTGTGTCAAACCATGCCTCCTCGATGCTTCCACCTGCAACAAAAAAAGGGAATAGATTTCTAGTTTAGAAAGAGAGACCGAGCAGAACGATACGACAAAATGGATGTATGACCGGTAGAGAAGATTCCACAGAGAATCCGACAAAAGGATCCAAACACTGGAATTGGGAAGAACAGAAAGAAGACTCCGTCGTCACCACATTTTAGTACAATAATAGCCACAAGGGCGAAAAGGGGAATCCAAAAAGTTTTCATCTTTCATAACCTTTTTCTTCAGAGCAACTCTCGACCGTCTAGCATTAAGACCTCTGAAAATGATGATATGGCAGTCTAACAACGCAATGTACCTTTCACAGCATTACTATCAAAACTTCATAACCACATTCTTCAGAGCTTAGATACACAGGAGAAGAAGTAAGAGAAGGGTCTACTGCGTTTACTTTTTGCAAGAAAAATGTGACGAAAAGCAAAACTTGACCTCTACAAGTAATTAAATGACATCAGATGAAAAAGACCATCTCCTTTCTATCACCACCACCAACTATTTTTCTCTAACCAGGAAAAGGAAAAGTAGAAGGAAAGGGAAAGAAAACTTGAAGAAGTTGCCCCAATTTCACGCAAGCAAACTACCCATCCATCCCCCTTATCTCCCTACCAAACAAAATCCAGGTGCCAAAGCCAAACCCACCTCACACCCGGGTGGAAAAAAACATTCATTGGAATCAGGGGAACAGAAAAACAGGGGAAGAAGATAAGCGAAACAGAGCAGAATGCAGGGGAAGAGGGGTGACCTTGGAAAGAAGGGATATGATCGGATGAAACAGCAGCAGTTGCAGCAGTAACAGATGAAGGAAGCGGCGATGAGCCATCCGACAATCTGGACGATGACGACGGGTGCTTCTTCCTCTGCTTCCCAATTTTCTTCCTCTTCCTAGTCTTCTTCGAAGAACTAAATCTGTCACTGCCGCCGCCGCCGCCAACGCACGCTCTCGGAGTCGACACACACCCGCCCATAACTTTGCCGCCCACTGCCTCGCTGCAGCCGCTCTCTGTTTCCTGTGCTGTAACGCCTGCCAAATTTCAGATCAAAAAGCTCTCCCCGTCGCCATTCTCCTCCTCCGTTTCTTGAGACAATAAATAATAAAAGGAAACCCAAATGGAATTACGGAGAGACAGAGAGACGGGGAAGGGCAGAGAGGAATGGAGGAAGTAACCCACTTGTAGGAAATCTGCGCGTCTTCTAGATTTCAAAGAAAGAGACTTTTTTTTTCTTCTTCTTCTTCTTTCTTTTTCCAAAATTGTTTTCTGGTGCAATGCTTCTGAGCAGCAGCAATAATAATAAAGGATGGCAACCTTATGAATAAGTTTTCATTATTTTTCGATAAAGATGAGATCTTTTTCTGTTTTTTCCTTTATCTCTTACTTTATTAGCTCGTTTCTAAAATAAAATATTTTTGCTCTCGTTTTCTGCAGTCAAATCTTCCGCTTATTATAAAGAGAAAAAACAAAAGAAAAGTAAATAAAAAAAGGGGGCGAGGAAGGAGGGGCGGGGGCCGGAGAAGGGTGGGTGGGCGGTGGTGGAGACCAGACAGGGAGAGAAGAGGAGTAGAGACAAACACTGCACTGATTAATTGCCTTTCTTTCCATTTGTCTTCTTTTCTTTGATTTTCTCAATTGTATTAATTTTTTATTTATGCTTGAGTAAAACAATTTACTATAAAATTACCCTTTTCTGCAAATGTAAGAAATGCATACTATTCAGTTTCGGTGAACCTAGTTGGTAAATACTTTGTTTAATACATGCAGTGGGAGCAAGAATTTCGCTTAAGTTAAGTTTGACTTAAAATAAGAATATATAAAAATAATTTATTAATAATTGAATGACTCACGATAATGTTTCATAGTTTGTCAACAAATTTCCGTTTGAGATTGGAGAATTCAATACTAAATTAGGAATTAGTAAGCTCGTAATTAATAAGTCATTCCAGACATATGTTTATGTAAAATCTAGAGTTACTTTTATAAATAGGTAAGGTTACTGTGCGCCACAAAACTCTTTACACTTCAGTGGTAGACAAGTAAAACGTAAACATGAAGTATTGAGATCGAGTATTATGAATTGTGTACAAGTATTATTATTTTTCGGTGTCCTAATCTAGAGCAAAGGTGGGTCCAAAGTGGCTCCCCCACTAAATACACGCATATATGAATGTACGTATTTTATGCGTTTACACTTTACAAATTCCATTTTGGTATTATTTTCGAGCTGTTTTATTTTTGTCCATCCATTTCATGACTTGCATACTAAACACGCATAAAACTCCTATAATACATTTAATATCAGTATTTAATGAATTAAACTAATGAATTCAATATTATTTATATATTTATTTATTTAAAAAAATTAGTTCTATTTATTTCATGATTATCAAAAGTACTATTAGACGTATTATTAGATTAGAGATAATGTTTAGACGTATTCTTATGGAACCTCAATCCTTACTGGCTCAGGTCTATAAAGGTAAATATTTCTCAGGGGGCTCGTTTCTTACTGCCACTCCCCGTTCTCGCCCTTCTTGGGGGTGGCAAAGCATTCTGTATGGTAGAGATTTGTTGGAGAAGGGCTTGCGTTGGCAAATTGGGAATGGAAAAACTGCCTCGCTCCTCCATTCTAATTGGATCCCTGCCCTCCAGTTGGACCCTCCTAGGTTTAATCCTCGAGTCTTACCGGAGGAGGGGGACCTGAAGGTTGAAGAGGTAATCTATCAAGGGGAGGGGCGATGGAATGATCAACTTCTTAGCCAATGGTCTGACCCACCGACTTGCACGGCCATCAAAACTATACCTCTGCCAAGGCAGTCGATTGAGGATAGGTTAATTTGGCATGATTCCCCTGATGGAGTGTTCTCGGTCAAATCGGCTTATCATTTAGCAGTCTCTCTTGATAAGCGCTGGGGGGGGGGGGTTGGAAGTCGGGGGTCAGTTGGATGGATAGGGCGAGCTGGATTCGGCTGTGGGAAGCCAAAATCCCTCCTAAGTTAAAGGTCTTTCTCTGACAAATTCTCAATCGGACTTTGCCTACTACTGAGGCCCTTATTGAGAAGAAGGTCCGGTGCATCCCAGGTGCCCGGTGTGCTGGGCTGACTCGAAGACCATGGAACATCTTTTTCTTGACTGTCCAGTTGCACGGGCCATTTGGGATTATGCTGGGTTGGCTCACTTAGGGGAAGGGCTCCCGCGTTATACTTTCCCCCTATTCCTCAAGCGGCTGTTGGGTTTGATTCATCAACCTAATGATTTTATGGCCGTGGTAGTTGTCCTCTGGCGAATTTGGCGTTCTCGCAACTGGGTTGTCTTTGAAGGCAAGCAGTTTGGGTTTTCTGCCCTGATGCGCCAGTTCCGGCAGCAGTATGAGGAGTGGGTCCGGCTTCCGGTAGATAGGGCTCCCGGTGGGGTCCAGGCTACTCCTACTCACCACGAGACAGTTAGGGGGCATGGAGTTATTTGCATGTGGGATGGGGCTGTCCGGAGTGGGTCCCATTCGGTGGGAGGTTTGGTACTTTTGTCCCCGGAACGGGAGGTATTGCTGGTTGAGGGGGTGCAGTTTCCAGGGATTGATGATCCCTTGGTAGTGGAATTGGTCTCTTTGCGGGAAGCTGTTCTGTGGTGTCAGTCGTTTGGGTGGGAGGACATTACTTTTGAAGGGGACGCGAAGATTATCATTGATAAAATCAATCTTAGGGATGCTCGGGATAGTCGCTTGGGTGCTGTGTTAGATGAGATCATTCATATTTTTGCTGGTAATCCTGGGTTTAGTGTTAGATTTGTAGGTCGGCGTAGCAATAGGGTAGCCCATTTGGTGGCTAGAAAAGCCCTCTCTCTGTTCCCGACTATGAGTCGTTCTTTTGATTACCGGACCTGGCTGGTGTCCAGGGTGTAACTACTTTTTCTTGATCAATATATGATTATCTTTTGTAAAAAAAATAAAAATTAGAGATAATGTAAGGAAAAAACTCATATATATTTTACACGTAGCTGATCGACCATATTTTACTAATTATGATGGTGAGTAGTCACGTTGGCAAGGTATAGTAGAGCAATCATTGTTATCGGGTAGAGCACAAGTGTTACCTTCTAACTATAAAACTGCCAAACAAACTAAAAGTGATCTTGTCAATTTCTAACCGCGCTTCTGATTGTTGTACGTTTGAGCAGTAAACCAAAACAATCATCTAAATTAACTATGCCTGCTTTATTGGTCTTTCTTCAATTGTTGATTACAGCCAAATCATTTGGAGTACTGTATATAACAAGAGTACAACAATGGTTACCATATATGGTTGTGTTTTTTTGCACCTATTTTTTTTTTCATTCAACGCAATCGCCTTATAATTGTCATTTCGAACATGCAATTCATGTCAAAACGGTAACAATTATCGCTTATGATATTATTTATGAACAAGAAGCACATGAATTTGAAAAAAAATTCATTCAAGATTGACTTTAATTTGAAAGATATAGAATTTAAGGGTTTAGGGTTAGGGTTTAAGTTTACAATTTGAGATTTTGGGGTTGAGATTCAAAATTGAAGATAAATGGGTTAGGATAATAGATTGAATAGTATTTCTTCCTTTTTGTTTATGGAATCAAATGGATATGATGAATACTTGTAATGCTATGTCAAAAGGAAAAGAAAATGAAATTGGAAGGTAAATAATTTTTTTTACAAGAAAAAGGTAAATAATAAGAAGCGTTGAAATGTCAAATGTTAAATTATATATCTCGCCAGCTATAAAGTTTAACACGTTGAGTATGTGAGCAAATATATCTTATTTTCTATTTTAAAAAGAAATTATGTATCATAGATTGCTTCGATAATCAATACTATGAAATAATATGATTTGAAGTAGTTAAATTTATTAGCTAAATGATATATGACACCAACAAAGTATAATATGAGATTAGCTAACAAAATAAATCATATGTATCATGATATACAAAATGATGTAGCAAATAGAAGTCAAGATTTTAATAAACAAACTAGCTCGACTCGACTCATTAATAAACGAATCGAGTTTAACCCGAATAAAACTCGACTCGACTAGACTCATTTGCAGGCTGCAGCCCTATCTACTTGCCTCCATAAGGCATATGCCAACTCGCCCACAACGTTTGTTTCTGGGCCCGCCTCGCATTCAGCCAACCCTACTCCCAAGGTTGCTTCGTTAATTGACACGTGGGTGGTCTTTCATTGGCTGTACGTGTGTCATGGGTCCTTCTCTTCTCTGGTCCAAGGCGGACGCTTATTTTGATTTTCATCTGCATTTATAGCGTGGGTGTGGTCATGTGGGTTCTTGAATTGAATTGAATCGAATAGTAAAACGTATGGTGAATATGTAAATATGTAATACTAATATGCATTTATTCGGGTGATGGTAGGAGTGTTAAAATAGTTATCATAAGTAATTATAAAATCAAATAAGTTTAAATCTTATTATATATAGGTTAGGGTGGTTACTCAATTTTGAGTAATCACGGTGGCTACCGACATCTATACCATTCATTATCTTTATTTTATTATATTTTTAAATTAACGTTTAAAATTAGCTAAGGGTAATTTAGGAAATGAAAAACATACCACACCTGATTACTGTATATATTATAATCAAACCCTAATACAACCTATCTACCTAGCAGCCGTCTCTCCCTTCTCCCACCCCCGTCGGCGTCATTCCGCCGGCCAGAACCTTCGCCCCGGTCTCTCCCTTCTCCCACCCCGTCGACGTCACTCCGCCATAGTTCATTATTGATGGACGTTTGGACTATTCCCCCGTCACTATCCCCCCGTTATCCTTCTTTGTCTTTCTCCAGTTTCTCCTTTTCCCCATCACTGATCCATAGCGATTTTCTTCAGCCTCTGCTTCAGTTCAAAGCCATAGTTCACAGCTTTGCTTCATCCCATCCCTTTCCCCTCGTCTCACTAGGCGTTTGGTGTTCTGGAATAGTGAGAATTCCGCCTCTCTTTGCTTCAGCCCAAACCTGAAAACGACCTATGCCTAGGGTTGTTGTCAGACCTCCTGCAATCTTTAAGGATTGGTATGTTTTTTTTTAAATGGTAGTCATTTTTTTCCGTAGTGATTTTTTTTAAATGGTAGTCATTTTTCCCCGTAGTGGTAGCGTTATTGTCGTATTGGTATTGTTTTTGTCGCATTGGTATTATTTTTATCGCATTGGTATTGATTTTGTCGCATTGGTATTGATTTTATTACATTGGTATTGATTTTGTCGCATTGGTAGTGATTAAATCTGCAATGGTATTGATGTTTTGTGAAATGGTAGTGTTTATATTTCTTGAATGGTATTGATGTTTTTGTGAAATGGTAGTGTTTTTATTTCTTGAATGGTAGTTTTCGTGTAATGGTATAAATTTATTTCTGCAATGGTAGTTTTCGTGTAATGGTATAGATTTATTTCTGCAATGGTATTGATATTTTTCAAAGTGGTAGTGTTTGTCTAATGGATTGGTACTGATTTCGTTTTTTTTTTTTTGCAGAAAGATTGAGAAAAATATGGAAAGGAAATCTGGCTGGAGATTACGGAAGTGAGAGAAAGAGAGAATTTTAATTAATAGATTTTTGTAACTACCTTAAATGTAATTTATTAAAAAATTAATTAATATAATTTATTTTTCCATACCCAATTTACCCTTAGTAACCACGGTGATTACTACTTTGTAGTAATCACCGTAACCTGTCCCCAACATCATATAATCAAATCATTCAAATTTTGACGATAACCAATTTAACCATCATCAAGCGAGAAAAAAATCCGGTTAATTTATCAATTCGTAATTTATATAAGGAATAAAAGATAACAATCAACACATATTTGTAGTTAACACTTAACATAAATATATGCAACTAATACAATTATCTTACAATCAATAGAAGTTTTCACCAAACAAAAATATATGTTAATGATATGAGGTTAATGAATTTTTGTGTTTGTATGAATTGACTTAAATTAGTCTCCTAGCAATTATCATAGGTTGAAAAAGACCTTCCTTTCAAAGTTTTTTATCCGACATAATGTATGAGTTTTATCTACATAAAGAACTAGTTGCTGCTGCAGGATGATCATGTGCAGGTTTAAACTCAAACTTACCAGGTTTGAGTTTAGGGGAGAATATGTTAGATCGAGGAGACAATGACTTTGGGTTGGGCCTTGTGTTATGAAGTTGAGTCAATAACAAGCCCATATAGAGAGTTAGTAGAACGTGAGTTAGTCGTGTTGCTAGTTTTTTAAGGACTATATATGGTTATAAACAGATCCTTGTTTTACGTTTGATAAGCTGAGTGGTGGCTTGCTTTTAGCTCCCAACAGTTAAGCTTGATGTATTTAAAGCACTTCTTTGTTCTGTGAATAAAACAATCAAGTTTTCACCTTCTATTGAGTTTACAGGATGAAATGAGAAACATCACAATCAGATTCTCCAGAAGAGAAGGCAACAAGGATTTTTTTTTTCTCAATATAAATGAGCAATGGGTTAAACTCTACCGGCTGTCTTGAATCTTGATCCAAGTCTCCAGTCGAGTAAAAAAATCCAAATGCACCCTGTTTAATTTAACCTTGTGAGGCTATAGTCAAAGTTGTTTTTGTAATCGAGAAAATGAGATCATTGATGGTCAAAATGGGAACCATATATATAGCGTAGCATGTACGACTGCGTCTGGTGAAAACAAACGAGAGGTTGGGAAGGAAATTAATCTGCTCCATTCGCAATCTCAACACATACTTTGCGTCCCAGTCAATGGCATTAATTATGAGTGGCTGGCATTAACCAATAATATATAAGTAGATAAGAAATGACAAACTTCTTGTAGTTGAGAAGACGATTCATTTACACGCACATGTGGATGGATAGTGAGGACTATAGATATGCGTAATCTGAATTTGCATAATCCATTAATTAGATAAATTATATTTGACGTGGTTGTTTATTCTTGTATTTCACAATGTCTTTATTCACACGTAGCGATTTTGGCCCTTAAAAATATTTTAGAGGTTGTTTGAAGAAAAAGAATTTGACATCACTATGAGTTGTTGGTCTCAGCATTGAGCCGGCTTGGTTTTATGTGGAACTTCACTCAAGTCTTGTCGCCTCGTTCTTACTAGATAGGATTGAAATCTCCTCGCATTGCCTCTCTGATCAGGTTTTGATAACACCTCTGATGACCTCAATGGCTCCATACTTAGCTCATTTGTTATTGACTTGGTACCACACTCGTCTCATTACCTAGTCCTTCTCGTCGACTTATTATCCTTGTTATCCATCTTGACGAGACGAGAACTTAACCCCTCTCATGTTTAATAACATCACCCCTCATCTTGTCATTTCGGACCAATTACATTTCATCAGTTTGTCACCCATAGCTAACTTGCCACCAAGACGTCTCGTCGACTTGATACCTTCCGACTTGCCACCAAGCCTGTCTCACCGAGTTAGTATCTTGCCATTTTATCACCAAGTTTTGTCTCATCGGCTTGGTCTCCATACTTAGTTTTGGATGACCTCTAAGTGAGCTTGACACCAAGTCCGCATTGTAAAGTTCTTTACCTTGCCGCCTCGCGAGCAAGCCCGTCCTGTTGGCTTGCCACCAAACTCATGTCATCACCTTGATACCTTGCCACTAGGAGGCTAGGTACCCTACCTCCTTGTTGGCAAGCCAGTGTTGTCAGCTTGTAAGCAAGACCATCTCATTAGGTTAATACCTTGTCAGCTTGGTATCAAGTCTGTCTAATTGGCTTGATCTCCTACCGCCACGCCTGTAAACCCGTTTTGTCAGCTTGATGATGATTGAGCACCTGTCTGATAAGTCCCATCCATTAAGTGTATGTACTTAGTTTTTAGGAGTAAAATCTCATACGCACTAAAGCTCATTGGTCATCGAAGTCCAAAAACGTAATCCAGCAAGGCCCAATTTAGATCATTTAACTTTTAATGTTGAGTTGGACTTATAAAGTTATTGGACTTTGCTAGGTGACATGCATGTCACCGTAACTTGCACTTTTAGGGCGACCTAATCTGCACTTTTAGGTCGACCTCACTTTTAGGTCGACTTTATATAGGATTAGGTCGACCTAATATGTAGTTTCAGTTTTGTGAGGTTCAACGACGCGGTTGACCTTTTATAGCAAATGGTCGACCTCTTTGGGAAGCGAACAAAATGAAAGGTCGACCCAACTACCTCATAGGCCAAATATTTTGATTAATTGAGCTCGATCGCTTAAGTACGAGGTCGTCCGCGTGCACACCGTATCCGTATTGGATAAGGATTCCAACACCAGAAAGGTAACCCTAACTTATCTACCACTTAATTCGACCCATTCTCGTCCTAAATATCTATATATACGAATATATGTCATCTTCACCGCCACTGAAACTCTGAATTAGGTTTTTTTTACGGTTAGAGCTTTTGTGAAAAAAATCCTTTATGCTTGCTGTTGTACGTAATTCAAGAGGTCGACCACGTGGAAGTTTGAGTCCTTGTTGTCATTATTTATGACTGATTCTGTTGGGTTGAAACGTAATTTGTACGAGCAAAAGAACCACCCACATCGACATACATAAGCAAAAAAGAAGCAAGGCATAGGTTGATTTTCTTGTATTCGGTCGACCTCGTACCGGATTAGGTCGACCGCGAAACCAACACTTGATCTTCATTTTACGTCAAATGATGATGGATAAATGTATACAACACTTCTCTTCTATCTGGTCGGCCTCTTTCCGTAAATGGTCGACCATTTTGTTAATGACCTCCATCAAGTGGTCGACCTATATACCTTTGTGGTCGACCAACAATGACAACTTAAACTACAAACAGTCGACCACAACATTTTAAAAGTCTACCGTGATAAGTCATCAGAGTGCCCACATTAGTGTATTCGGGAACCTCATAAAACTGAAACGACATGTTAGGTCGACATAATCCTATATGAGGTCGCCTAAAAGTGCAGATTAGGTCGACCTAATCCTATATAAGGTCGACCTAAAAGTGCAAGTTACGATGACATGCATGCCACCATAGACATACCTAAAGTTATTTAATCCCTTGTATTTAGTTTATATATTATATATTAAGTCATCAGGTTGGTCCTAGTTAAGGAGAAAAAATGTTAAATTAGGTACAATAGTTAATTGGTATTGAAAATTAGGTTGTGTCTAATTGATAATAGTTTATCGAAATGTTTTGTGTTTGAATTTTGGCGACCTCATTTGTTAAGCACATATAGTATTAAGATTTGTGCAAACTTTTTTTTTCGTTGAATGATTTGTGCAAACTTCAGTTCCATATAATTTGACTTTCTTATAAGGGATGTATTAATAAATGATATGAGATATATTATTGAACCTCACCCAACAACTCTAGTTATTGATACTATGATTATTGAGAAAGAACACAATTTGAAAGCGAATAAATAACTAACTCGTGTATAATTTTTTGGTATAAGATTCATAATTAAAATCTCTTTCAACCATTCGAGTTATTGATATTAAATGATTATTGACAAAGAACTTCATTCGATGATTATTGACAAAGAACTTCATTCGAAAGCGAACAACTAACTAAATTAAAAATAAATGTTTAGCACACACTCGAAGCGAACAACTAACTATATTTTTTTCTAAGTAGATCCAATCGAAATCCTTGCTACATTCCTATTAATAATACGTACGATGAAGTATGATTGTGGTGATATTGGTATGTGACACCATAGTAAAAAACATGCAATAGAGCGGACCCACGTACGTTGATGTTCATGCGGCTGCCGAGAGAGACAGAACAGAACAGATATCCCAATTGGCTCCCACTCTCGTCTTTGTTTCATACTGGTTTTGCAATATTTTTGACCTTTCACTGATTTAAATGCATTCCGCTTTCCGCCTGCCCAATCATTCAAACTTTTTTTTTTTTTATCAAACTAAATTTGGGAAAATTGATATCATTACTGATAATATTATTCATTTTTTTATGATGACTATTTGCTGCGAATAGCTAAGGGTCGGGCTTTTGACTCTTGAGAAATCGGCAGTCAAAAGGGAAGAAGGAAATTTAGGGCGAAAGGACTTCTTGTCTTTAAAATGGGCTCGGTACAAGACCGGCCCATCTGAAATTTGAAACGAAATGAGCCCAGCAGAATCTCCACCTAGGACAGACTAGTAAAACAAACTGAGGTTTCAACAGGCTATGAGTTGCTTAAGCCCAGACTGAATGCTTTTGGTCTTAGGCCGAAGATACCGTCTTCTTGTTGTGAAACTGTACCGGAGTAATAGGTGGTATTTTGTACAAAAATCATGGTTCAATAATTTTTTACCTGTAAAATCGCATACCATTTTGGGGAGGGGTTACGGTGCTAATTGTACAATAGTTAGCACCGTACTAACCAAGGGAAAGTGATTTAGCTTAAATGTTGTATTGATTTTATAATAATCCATAGTGATTTTTGCTAGTTATCACGGTGCTAACCCTTATAGGGGTTAGCACCTAATCCCATTCCACCATTTTGTGTCCAATATCCAGCATTTTCGGTGCGACCGGCTGGTACGATAAGGTTTCTTCACCGAACTACAACGAAAAATCAAATGAACACCAAAAAGTTTAACATGGTTCACCGAATATTGGTTACTTCATGTCCCGAAAACAATATAGGCTATTCTAGGATACTCTATTTTATTTTATTTATCCTATCAAACAAAATTATAAATAAAACGAACAAAGAACAAAAACATAATTCACACACTCGGATCACACCTCGATCCGTTACCGCCTTGTCGAGTAAGACCCTCTCGCTCTTTACCAACAATAACCCTTCTATAATTCTAGACCTCTATCTCTACCTCTACCAATTACAATAGTTACTCCAAACTACAGAGAGGTAAGACAATGTATACTATATGGTTCAATGCATACCCTTATCTTACAGTACGACCGCAAAGTTTTTTTATTTAGACAAAGAATAAACCAGAGTATGGGGTATGCTACTATATACTAAACTTTGATAGATGAACCCCAGACCCCAATTCTCTAAAGTCTAACCCAAGCCATAAGATGCATTTAATCTTCACTTGAAATCAACAGTTCTTATTCATTAAAAATTGAACCAGTAACCTCGCATGTGAAGTAAATCATCGCACCTACGGTCCAACCAATTAACCAATTGGGAAAGAATCAATAGATTCTTGAGTGATTCATCCTTCCCGAACGCAGCATACAACTCCCGTTGTACTGTGCTCTCCAAGTGTGCATGTTCCCCTTTCTTCCTTATCATGGGAATTTTTAAATAATTATGATGCGAAGAAAAAATAAGGCTTTGAGAGGCCCTCCTAGCCTACCTTAGACACTCAAAGATCCTTTATCAAACTTGCTCCCATTTTGAGTCATCGTGAAGGAAATTATATTCACATGAAAATGAAAGAATCCGGTGTAATTAATGAAGATAATATTTATGGGCCCTAATTAGTGATTTGGTCTGTTTCCCTCTCGACGATGAAGCTTATCCCCTATCGTCTCACTAGCTGACCTGACACCTGCTTGGAATTCCATAGAAAATAATATTTATCATAGAGAGGTTTACGTAAAATCCTAGGAAAATGACCCTCTTAGTACAAGGCTTGTCTAGCCAATATTTAGATCCGACTCTACCCAAACTTTTCTGGTTCACCCTAGTATTCCCATTAGTAAACCGGGTAGGCTGATTCACCCGATTTAGATATTATTGATAAATTTATCTTTATATGCAAAATCTTTCTCATTATTATCAAACTCGTTTCTCGATTCAATAAAAGCCCTAAGAGGCTAATAGAATAGGGTCCCAAATCAAATAAGGAGATATGTATGTAAAAATAGGTCTGATTATGCCTATTCATAATCCTTATGAAGAAGAGTTCCTCTTTCTTTTATCACTTAGGAGTCGTGCGAGATGAAAGTCTCTTGCACAATTTTGAATGAGAAAGAAGTGAGGAATCATCTTTTCAACTCTAACTCCCCCACTCCAGTCATTGCTTTTCTTTCTGTTTCTTTGAAGTAGCTTCTTCAGCTTCAACAATTCAATAGTTACATCTAAGTCTATATAACATAGGAAAGAAACATGCCTCCTACGTGTACGTGTGGGATGAACCAAATCCTCATTAAATTTGATATTTTCATTAGAGCGTGCTCGTACATGTTTTGTAGTCCCTCCAATGAATACTCTGCCAGTATGAAACCTTTTACAAAAAACAAGTAATTTATGGATATTATCGGGGTGTTCTCGTGAATTCTGTATAGTTCATTTTTCACTACATAAGGGTTAAGATCAAATGAACTTTCATTCTCTTTCTGGCGAAAGACAATCCATGTCAACTAAATAATATTATTTTTTGAGTTGAAGGGAAATATCTAAATATATGTCTTATTTGTTTCAATAATCCATATTTATAGCAATGAAATACTTTTTTCCTCCCCCAAGCACAAATAGTCATTTCAAATATCTATGATTTTGAGGATCCATTTTCTTTTTCAAGTAGTGTTGGATCAATTATGTAGTAATCAATATTCGATTGATTAATTTGAGGTTATCAACACAAAATGGGTCTAGATCTTTGTTATGAACTATTATAATTTTTAGATTCTCAAGATGAGAGCCAACTTGAAATTTGACTTCATCGTCTAGATTCGTCCATGGATACTCCTCAAGTTCATTTCCTCTCTTGATTGGCCTTTTTACCTTGCATTGAAGCTTCCCCACATGCAATGTTACTTCTCCATTGACAACATCAATCCTTGCTCCAGCAGTGGCAAGGAATGGCCATCTAAAGAGGATTGAGTACTCCTTGCTTATCTCCATGTCGATCACGAGGTAGTCAGAGAAGAAAATGAATGGACCTACTTTGGTGCTTAGGCCTTGAAATCCCAAGAGCTTTACATACTATGTTGTTGGCTAGCATGATTTCTACATTGACGTACTCCATGCGTGATAGTCCTATTTCTTCATATTTATGCAATGGTGGTATGTTGACACTAGAGCCAAGATCAACTATATCTTTTTCCACGTGATGGTCATCCTTGAGACATGTGATGACGATATACTTAGGATCTTTCTTTACGTCATTAACTAGTAGGAACTCTACAAAACCACAATGGATTTTCTTGATAGTGGTTTCCTTCTCTTGGACCCTGTCATCTTCTTCCATAAAGATCTCATCTTTCCTTTGACATGCTTCATTGAAATCATCTTCGCCAATATTTGCACTACCACTTCTATTCCTCCAAAAGCTTTTATCATATTTCTGAAGAGGGATGGATAGTCAGGTTCCTTCTTCTCTTCTTCCTTCTTCTTGATTGAGAAACTCATGTATGCATAGAGGGTAGCAACATCATCTTTCCTTCCTTGGGAATATTTCAATGGTTTCATCGTTGATGGACCAGTTCTTTGACTTCCTTGCTAGTCTGGTGAAATGCTCCTGGCATTGCACTCTCATCATTGTTGTGAAATCTCCATTAGCCGACTAGTTTACCATCATCATGGTGTCTCAATCAAGGCCTTTGGTGAAGTACTTTACAATCTTCTTTGGTATGAATCCATGATGAAGGCATGCTTTGATATACTTTAGAATCTCCTCCAAGCATCATAAAACTCTCTCCCTCCTTCAGTTGAAATTGAGTAATCTTGCCTTTAAGATCTTTTGTCTTCCATGGTGGAAAGTACTCTTTGATGAATGCTTATGAAAGGGTCTCCCACGTGGTGATGGTTCCTGGTGGATGGTAATCAAGCCACTGCTTTGCTCCTCCTCCAAGTGAGAATACTAAAAGTCATAGTCGAATTTCATCTTTGGTAGCATCATCTCATGGTTTGGAATCGACGATCTCTAAGAATGTCTTCAAGTGTTGAACCGGGTCATCATCATTCTTTCCTCCAAACTTCCCTGCTTGTTGCATCATTTAGATGATTTGAGTTCTAATCTCTATGGTCGTTGGTGGCACAACAAAGCTTGAGGTGAGGTTGGATGCTCTTGGCTGTGAGTAATCATAAAAAGTTGGTGGAACGGCCACTTGCCTTTGTCCTTCTTCTCCAGCCATTGTTGGTGTTGAAGATGTTCCTTCTTCCTTCGTTGGAGAGGGTGTAGATAGGGAGATGCTTTTATCATTGATGGTGGTACCCTCCTTCTATTCTATGGTATAGATAGCTCAAAATTCATTGTATGAGAATGTGAACTCGTTTGTCTTTGTATGTATTGATGCTATGATTTCATATTATGTTTGTGTTCATGCTTGTGAATTTTACCCTATGTGTATGCATGAATTCTTTATGTTTTGATGCTCATTTAGTTCAATACTTCTTATCATTGGTGTTTATGACTCTGCAGTGTGCCTAGTATCATCTAGGTTGTCAAGAAATAACCCTTTAGTGATACCCCATTGATGCTACACGATTATAGAGGGAATGATCAACCATCTATATCACGAGTAGTATCAATGCTTGATTATTAGATCATTAATGTTATTGACCATAAATAATGAAACAAGAGGCCCACACTTAAGCACGTGTTGTCCCAACTTTCTTGTTCTTCATTAATTATGTGATGACATGAAGCAAAAGCATGCATTAGCTAGTCAAATCTCTATCGCAAGAGGCAAATGCACAGGTTGAGAATGGCCTTAGTGGAAGGGATAAAGTGAGGGTATAGAGGAGTCATGGATGCATGATTTGATTGAGATTTAGTATGCTTATGATACTAGAGATTTACCTTCTTATACCTTTTATGCATCTATAACTTGAAAAACCCCTAAACAACTTTACATTTCTTTGCTTTACTTTCTATTGCTTGTTATTCGAAGGACAACCCTTAAATATGCTTGTCTAGTTCGTGTAGCATAGTTGTTATGGCGTGAGTAGTTATGCATTAGAATACATTATGGAATACGATCTTAGGGAATCCTAGAATTATAACTGGATTTCTGCAATCAATCATATTTCCCTAGAGACGTGTTCTATGATGCTTTAAAATGAATGTGGAGGTTGAGGTGTCTATGGGATTTAATTTCCTCTTCGTTTTACAATTAAAACTAGGGTATGAGCGGGTAAATACAATATATTAGCCACACCCAATGTAGTCAAAAGCTAGTTTTAAAGCCTACGCTTTTACGCTTTGGAACCCCCCAAATATTGTAGCTATTGTTCAAAAAGCCTTTTCCACCAAAAGCCCAAGTAAAAGCCCAGTAAAAGCCTTAGAAGCTAGCTTTTGACTGCTTCTCTATGCTTTTGATATCCGAGTATGATGATCATATTTGGTCGTGTTTGGTTCAATTTTTTGGACAAAAGAGAAAAATGATGCAGTCTTATTTGTTTTCAAATTATTATCCAAACATTAACTATTTGTTAACAATTATGTTAGTAATACTGACTAAACTTTTATGTTTTAAAGTTATAAATTAAAAACAGTCCGATGTGGCTGTTGCCGTGGCCTATGACGTGCCCTTCTTCATTAAAAATTCAATAACAGTAACGGAAAATTAGTCATATCTTGCCCGCAACAATAGTTATGGCTAATAATTTGAATTTCATAGTTGTGGCTATAATTTCCCGCTTTATAATAGTTGTGGCTGATATATTGTATTTACCCTTAAAACTAAAAGAAAACAAATTAAAAAGGAAACCTAGTCTAATTCGTTGTGAGGAAGGCAAGGGGAAGGCATTGCATAGGCTAGTCCTCCCTAGAGTTCCTTTAGAATCGCAACTATTGATACCGGAAACATATGAGTTGTTTGATTCATGCATGGCACGGATTGATGATCGATTGTGAAAGACTAACATGTCCAGTCATAGCCATCCACAAAGTTAGATTTGAGGTATATCATTTGAAGATAAAACGTGATCCTATTGACAATAAGCCAAGCATAGAAATAAGACAATAGAATAAGAGGATTAAAAGCTCATACATATATATACACACACACCAAGAGTCAAACATTTACAAATTCAAAAGAACCTCTAGGGTTTGCCAAACTATACAACTAATGAACTAACTACTTGCTTTCTAGAAGAGAACTTAGTGCCTAAGTGATGACTCGGTATTTGCACATGTTTTCCCCTTTGTTTCTTGATTGTTTGAGCTTGAATTATTGCGTCTTTGGCCTATTTTACCTTTGTCCCATTTCAGGTCCTAGCACATAAAGTGAAGCATAGGCGCAAGTTTCAAGTCAATCAGAGATCAATTGACGATTCGAGAGAAGAAACTCGGGCATGACCTGAAGAATAATGGATTTCTACCTCACTTTATGGACAAAGAATCATGCAAGCTTGTTATGAAACGAAAGAGGATGAGACTACGAGAGTCTGGGATCAAACGGCGACTGATTCGGAGTCCGGACGAGGGAGAAACGAAGCATTAAACAGAGGCTGAGCAAGCCACACGGGCAGAGCAGAAAATCCACACGGCCGTGCAAGGTGAGCTGCACGGCCGTGCGACCCTGGCCGTGTAAGAAGCCTGGAATTCAGCTAATCGATACGCTGCGTTTTGAATCGCAAGGGCAACTGGGTGAGCTGCACGGCCGTGCGGCCTGCCCGTGTGAGTCGGGAATTGCTGTTTAAAACCCGATTTTCAGCCAAAGGAAAGGGGAGAGCTGGGTTTTGGATCCCAAACACCCAAGGGACGAACCAAAGAGAGAGAGGGCGATCTGAGGGCATTCTAAGAGTGGAATTGGAGGATTTCTTTGCCTTGGAAGCTCGAGGAACAAGCCCGGACTTGAAGACTGATCATCTGAAGATTCTTACTGCAGTCTCTTTCTTCTCTATGGAGTAACTTCCCTTCACTTAGGTTTTGAGGAACCCTAGCTATGTTTGTTTGATTGGATGATTGTATGAGTACTCTGACTTGATAATCTTGAGTTCATATTCAATCTATGCATGTTTTCATGATCCAATTCTGCTTTAGTCGAGATTATTGATTCTGCTTTGATCCTATGAGAGGGAATACCTGATTAGGTCAATAGAGCACCATAGATTGATAGTAGTGGATCGATTGCTTTAGTCGAGGGTTGATTCACTGCTTTGTATCGATTGAGAACCTCTTTCGATAGAGGGAGTCTAGTTCAGAACGCCTTGATCAGTTGTTCTAGAGAAGGATACGTCCCTCTAGGCAATTGACTCAAGAGGGCCTTGTTCCTTTAGTCGAGACTCAAGGTCTAGTCAAGGATTCTCCGCATTGTGAATGAAAGTAAAACAAGTTAGAAATCATCAATCGTTAGTCTGGCTAGTGGCTAGGGGGAATCATACCTAAGTGAGTTCCCAACCTGTAATTAGATTAACTTTAACTGTAGTTTGCTAGAGTAGTTTTAGTTCTTTCATCTTGATCTGGTTTGCTAAATAATAAACTGAAGCTGAGTAATAGTAACTCTAGAGACCCGTGGATTCGATATTTATCACTTGAGCCACTATACTGCAGTCCCTTCCATTGGTTACACTTGGCCATTGTTAGGTGTTGTGTCATAGCGAGTCACTAAGGCACCAACTTCTACCGCTAATGCGCCCTTTGAGTTTGACATGTTTCCGAGTCTCGTGATTTACTTTGTCGACAGAGTAACCCCCTTATAAAGCTTGCTTATGAACTTATACCCTAAGGATCTATTTATAAGCTCTTCTATAAGGTTTTATTGGAAAGCAAGTAGGCTTAAAACACATCCATTGAGTCCTTTAGGGTTTCTTCTAGTTTGGCTGCCAAGTTTAGCATATTCCTCATGATTTTGGACCGATCTTGAGACCCCCCAGAATAGTGGCCTAGCCGCCAATTCAGGCTTGGTCCGAAAAAATTCTACGCTAATATCTAGACTTCGATCCATTCTTGATTTCTTTCTTCCAGCATCTAGGCCTTGATGTCCCTAGTTCATACGGTATGGTCCACTAGGATACTTTGGTCGAAAAACATATGGTACACTACCAAAAGTGCATCAAAATAATAAAAGTAATCCTAGTATATACTAAACACACCTTTGAGTAATTAACACGAAAATACAAATGAATATGACACTAATGATATGAAAGCGATGCAATTCTAGTCATACAATAAGGATATAAAAGAGTAATTTCTATGTGTCATCGCGACTCCTAACTAAGTTGTTCAGTTCGTTTTTTCTGTTTAAACCAAATCAGACCCATAAGTTGCTCTTATAAATTTGTTGAATAATCACAACCCAAATACACATTGCATAATACATTCGGTTTTCAATTTCTTAAAAACCGTGAACAGATCTTAGCAATTTGGTTTGATTTCATGGGAAGAGATTGTTTCGATTTTTAATTTTTCAACTCGATTTAACAAAACCTAACCATTATCCCTCCTCCACCCTACGCATAACATAACAACACCGGAGAAGCAAAACCGATACCACTCTCTAACACGCTCTCTCAAACGAAAGCCAACTCACGAGCTTGAAGTTTGCACATGCCCACCATATCTTGTGCTTTAATAAATTGTTAATATTGGGGATCGTGGAGGTTCGAATACACGACCACTTGGTCAAACAAGCTCTGATATCATGTCACAACCAGTTGATCCCAATAACTCGAGTTGTTGGGAGAATATTTTACTGGATCTTATTCCACTTTTCCATTTCAAGTATTTCACCACGTGCCTTGCCAGTCCTTACACTCTCCATATCAAAATCGAAAAGCCAACTGTTGTCGCAAATTTCCAAGAACTCTTCTCATCTGTCTAATTCCCTTTGAAGTTTCCATTGTCTGTTTCCATTCCAACACATGTAATTTCCCTTTAGAGAAACAAAGTATATATCCCACTTCAAGGTGTTGAAAGAATCGATGAGAATAATAGCACTGAACACGTGATGGATAATATTAGTGGTGTGCAACTGAACTAAGGATCTACAACTACAACATTACAAATCATATATAACTATTACAGCTACATGGGTAATTTTAATTCCTTTATAATTTACGCTAGATAAGTAATGTTATTAGTTGTGTCTAATCTGCCATTTCATTCGATGAGTTGCTTCAAAATGCAATTGGGTCTCTATTGGTCAATGAATACACATATTCCAAGAGTTTTATGAGATTTTCGAACAAGCATTGCAACTCAATTCATTGGCTTTCGTGAAAAAAATTTAGCGCATAGCAAATTTCATGACGGATCTTTACATAGTCGGATTCCCTTCTTGTCCAGATTTATAAAAGACAATACTTTTCGAACTATTTGTTTTTGAATGCTCCATTGGGGTCCAATCCTTCTTCGGGATGACAAAGTCTGTTTTTTTTTTTGGAAGTGATATCTTGCTCAAAGAGCTTTATTGGCAAACTGGGGGATCATAATGCAATTCAAGTCGTTTTATTTTGAAGTGATATCCAAGTTCATTGATTCATTTTCATTTTGACATGACATGTAAGATAATCTTATCAGATTTATTTTTCGACCTCTTTCAAAAACTTGATGGACCTATCGACTTTTGAAAAATATACAATAACGTTCGAATCTTTTGAATCCCGTTAACGCATCTAACACGTTTGTTTAGCTAGCTATATTCCCTTACGGAGTCCAATTTTGTATCTCGAATTCTTTTAATTATGTTAAAGAAAAAACTAGCATATTGAAAAGGAAATAAATTGAGAATTATATGTTTGGGGGATAGTAGTTTTGGAAGCTTTCCAAGTGATTAATGATGCCTAGACAGAAGTAGATTATCCGATTGGGAAGGTTTGGCAGGACAGCGATGTGCTACTGTGTGTTTGGGTTTTTGCCTTGAAGCATTTGTTCTTCTCTTCGCATCCACCACTAAGTAAACGTCACTCTGATAAAAAGGGTTTTTGGATCGTCTCTCCCTACTGGCTAGCTCCATTTATAATCTGCCAGCAAAATTTGATAAAAGCAAACCACAATTGTGGTTATTGATAGCTAAGTTAAAGACGCCCTTTCACTAGGATATAAGAAATAAAAGCGAATCCATACGAATATGTATTTCTTTAGATACCGTTACATCGTGAATAGACAACTGTTTCAACTTGCTTTCTGTAGAATAATAATACTTCATGGTAAAAAGAAAACATTGCGGGAAGCGGTGTCTAAAATTAGTTTGGTTTTAACAATTCGAGTTGTTGGGTTAAGAATATATGTTTAGATCATTTTCTTACTAATTCTTTCAAATGAAGATCAACCTTTGAATCTAGAGGTTGTGAGAATTCGAACACAAAACGTCTTAGTTAAAAGTTCTAACATCATGTTAAGAACCAGTTGATTCTAATAACTATATTATTAGCTTTCTTTTGAGCAAGCATGTAATGAAATTGAAATGCTATAAGATGCAATCTTGACCTCTTTCCATAACTCGATAGTTTGATTCTTGACATTAGCTAACAGAGGTAGGTGCAGCTAGAAAATTCCACATTATTTATTGTGCGAGTGGGTTGTTGATGATCTGATGGATGGTATTCAGTGAGAAAATAAAAGGGAAAGAGAGAATATATATAGTTTGGTTACTGTTATCAAACAAATTATATATTAGTCACTGTATAACAAATTACAAATTGGTCGGCCGTGTATGGACCCATTCATACTTATGATTAGAATACATAAAAATAGTATACTAATTAGGGTTAGACGAATATGGCAAAGAAAGAAATAAAGAAAGGGTTATCGAAAGAAAGTGAAAAATGAAACGAAAATGAAGTAGATGATGGAAAGATTTTGACCAATTCTTTTAGTTGGTAGTCAATATAACAATCAATCCTCTTCACCGTAGCAATTTATTGACACTTGCTTATGTAGATGTCGCAATTCTGTTACATGTAGTTAGTAGACGTTTGTTTAGTACCCCGCAAATGTACTAAATGAATTTATAAATTTGCTATTGCAATATTTTAGAATCATCTCGCTTTTATCATTTATTTAATGTTTCACATAATGAGAAAATATAAAATGGTCGAATCTTCTCCTGCAGTTGAGTGATACAACATCTTGTATGGTACAAACTAAATTTATAATTTTATGTTATGGTGGATTGGATTCATAGATTGGTATGAATTTATTGCTACGTCATATCCTTAGTTAGGTGGTGTTATATGGACTAAGTATACCTAAAATCAAATTGTTAGATCCTATGCTCAATTCTCTAAACGGTAAACCCTAGAATGAATTTAACTAAAACTTATAATCAATGATATGATTCGTCAAAATTATCCAACGTAACAAATGCATCGAATTACGAATAGTGTACATCGAAATACCCCTAAAATTATCCACTTGTATGTGCAGATAGGATTGCCAATGACCTGTGAACAATCTGAAACATGTGAGGAACAGTTGGAAAAGAAAATTATACTGCAAGTACTACTGTTTTTTCTCCAAGGAGGGGCCTACAAAAAGCTTATCTCTCGTTGTTTTTGCTTGGCTATTGAATGCCGAGTTCGATAAGTACGCAGTTGGGAGTAATAGCTACAAGGGGATTCTGGGCAACAAAATCTAAAATGCATGTGGAGTTACTAAAAATGGGGTTGGAGATAGAAAGCAATCTCGCTTGTTTCTTTGCCAAGAAACTGTAAGTTGTTGATTGATGACGACGACGAGCACCTAGGATTGTGGAAAGGTGGCCTCAACTTTGGTCGTCGATGGTTGGGGACTTGGATGGGAAAGTTCTTTGTTGAAATTAATGACTTGCGAGACATTGTAGCACGAGGGTAATCTATATATGTAAAAAGATTGATTCATGAGTGTGAGAGGTCACTAATTTAAGGAATTGTCGCTTGTATTTATTTTATTTTAATTTTTCTTAATTTCCTGAATGAATTTTTCATTGTATATTCAAAAATAAATGTTTTCTTTTACCAAAAGCTCTATTGTATTAATCAAGAACACAAACTTACGATGATCTTTCTAGTCATTATATGGGCTACCCTATTATTCTCCCTCCCCACAAATATAATTCAAAATCCCGGCGAAAATAAAGGAGATGTCAAATTTCTTCAAGTAGAGCACCACCAACAACATCCCGAACTTCCTTGGCATTCACCTTGTCGATAATGACCTTCGCATCTCCTTTGATCCATACCTCATCCAACCCACAAGCTTTACACCATCTGATTATATCCCTCGGCGCCGAAAGCTCCACAAGCATAGGATTTTGAAGACCATAGTAGCACATCCAGTGAGCACCCACCACCGTACATGACATCTCTCATAGCACTAGCCCACCCGCTACATGGGAACTCGCGCATGCAGCCTCGTCAAAGGAGCAAACCATATTCGTCGAAGAGTCCCCTTCATTTTCATTAGAACCTGCCACAACAGCCGACACTGCCAAACCAGTGTCACCACCCCTCCCATCGGGACCTGTAACCGTTCCTCCACCTGAAAAAGAAACTACAGTCTGAGGATAGTAAGGAGAGTTTGTATGTCCTCAAAGACCACATCATTTCCCGCCTTCCAAACTCTCCATAACAGGCAAAGCAGACGCACCACCCGCGAAGGAGAAAAATCTCGTTCCAAGAACCGGTGGAAGAAAATATTGAAGCAGACAACCGATAGTGATTGTAGCTCCGCAAACAACCCAACTACCTCCCACAATACTCTAGCCACAGGGAAGTTCAAAAAAGGTGCTCAGCATTCTCCTCCATCAACCAACAAATGGGACAACGAAGAAGGACAGTACCTTTTTGTCACACAACACCTCCATCGTAGGCAAAAGTGTTTGTAAGAGCTCTTATGCAAAGAATTTAAGCTTTGGCTGAATGGGCAAATCCCATACCTTGATCCAGAGTCCCCGATCCATCATGCTACATTCTTGTCTCCATTTCCCCACCTAATGGGATTTACACTCAGCCAGCTTATAAGCCAGCTTCACCGTATATACCCCAGATGGATCCTCACGCCAAACGAGCATGTGCGGAAGTGTAATCCGTGGTAACTGGATTCTAAACTACCACGAACTGATACTGATAGAAAGTCGAGTGTAAGCACTCCAAACATAAATCTGCCTCGCTCCAGATCAATTAACCCAGAGACCGTCTCATTTCCGACCAAAGGAGCCTCCAGTCGGATTAATGGATGATATGGGTACACCGGCGGTATACAACCCTCATACACTATTGGAATGAGATCACCCGACCCAATCTGCCAAGTCATGCCCTGCATGAGTAACTAGTAGCAATAGAGGACATTCTGCCATCCCCAAGACGGTCGAGATCATATTGTAGCCAAAAAAATGGAGCCTTGAGGAAAGTATTTGTCTTTGTATATCTTTGCAAGTAATGACCCATGCTCTATACGAATCCGCCAGGCAATCTTGGCCAACATGGCTTGATTAAATAGCTCAAGCCGACAGAAACCCAAACCACCCTCATGCTTGCTCCGACAAAGTTGCTTCCATTACATCCAATGGCTCCTAGGCCGTCCATCTACAAATCCTTACCAAAATCTGGCCACATGTTTTTCCAGTTGATGACACTAGGTGGTCATAATCTTAAAACATGCCATGGCATGGAAAGGCAGCGCCGCGGTGGCCGCCTTTATCAAAGTTTCCTTCACAGCCCTAGACAACTGTCGTTGCATCCATCCTTAAATCTTTTGAAGAAGTTCCTCTTCTAAGAACCGGAAATTTTCTAATTTTGATTAGGCCATTAAGGAAGATAGACCTAGATATTTATCCTAGATTCCAACCGCGCCTACCCCCAATAGCTCCCCCATCGCCTGAGTCTCTTCTGCCATGAAATTTGCACTAAAGCATACGACCAGTTTCACCAAATTCACTCTCTGACCACTAAGTGTCTCGTACTCTTAATGCAAGAATGTGGTAATCTAAAGGAGATACTCCAAGAGATAGAAATCATTTTCAAAAAAAGAGATGGGATACATGTGGACCCCTAGGACTCACACGCACACCCTCAACTTGAGGCCTATCATTCTCCTTTCGGAGTAAATCCACAAAGCCCTTAGTGCTGAGAACGAATAACATATGTGAAAGGGGGCCCTCTGCCTCAACCTCGAGTAGCCTTAAAGAAACTCGTCGGTTTACCATTCATTAAAATGGAGAATGAAGATGTGGAAACATAGTCCCGAATCCAACTAATCCATACCGGGCTAAATCCCAACTTTTGTAGGAAGGCCAACAAGAAGGACCGTTCGACTCTATCATAAGCCTTTTTCATATCAACCTTTAGAGCCAAGTAATCTTTCTTGCCTTTCTTCTTAATTTTTAAATAGTACATAATTTCATGCCCATTCAGCACATTATCAACTATTTGGTGTTCTCAGATAAACGCAATCTGCCCTAGCGACACAATGTCAGGCAAATATACTGCCATCCATTCAGTCATAATCTTCGAAATGATTTTATACACAAATTTACACAAGCTGATTGGACGCAACTGGCACATATTATCAAACTTCTCCACTTTTGGGATGAGAGTAAGCCATGTATGATTGAAGCTTCGTAAAATACGCCTGTTAACAAAGAACGAGCAAACAACATCATTGACCGTCAAGCCTACAATATCCCAATAGGTCTTACAGAAGTTCCCCGTAAAGCAATCCGACCCTGAAGCCTAGGTTGACCTCATCGCAAAGACTGGAGTCACTTCAACCGTCATATTAGCGTTCATTTCCACCATGACTCGTAGCTCAATGGAAAGGGCATTCATCTCCTCCCAAACTCCATCCTCTACTGTCTCGGTTGTGAATAGGTGAGAGCAAAAATCAACTGCCAAATCAGCCTTACCAGATTCCTCCACCTCCCATTCTCCCGCATAATTCCTCAATTGGTCCACAAATTTCTGACACCGACGTGCCCCAGTAACAGTGTGGAAGTAAGATGAATTTTGATTGCCTTCTTTCAGCCACCGGACTCTAGAATTATATCTCCAATACTGCTCCTCCTCCGCCCATTCTAGGTTCAGATCCTTCTCCAAGTTGCTCACCTACTCTCAATCAATCGGATATTCCTCCTTAATTGCGACAATTTCCATCTCCAAAGCCCTAATCTGCCTTGCCGAGTTCGTAGTTCCTACTCGACTCCATTGATAGAGCTGGTGTCTAAGCTTCTTAAAATTAGTCCACAATGGAAACATCAGAACCATTATATTTGCTCATTTCGGACTCCTTCAAGGATAGGACGCACCTCCAGATTCAAAGCCCATCGAGCATAAAATCTAAATAGGGATAAAAACCACGCGTTAAAGGTATAAGTTGCCCCTTTACTATGTATTTTTATCAAACATGCTTCCCCAATATGTTTTCAATCAAAGGAATAACCAAACATGTTTGAGACACCACATAATAGCCAAATCTTTTAGGACATTAGGTTTGGTCACTACAGGACAAGGTGTGTGAACGTGCATTTGAAAAAGAGGTTTGACGCCAAATGACATACCGGAAAGGGAAAGATGTCTTAGTGTAGAAACAAGATTATGGTTTATGAACGAGCAAGAATGAAACAAACTAACAGTTAATTCCAATGATCAACCTCCATTATATGGACAGGACTCGAAACACATTAATCATGACCATATTACTCTAAACTCAACTTCCATAATCAGCTGCTTGAAAATTAAGTTACATAACTGCAAATGGACTCAAACGTCACACAACACAAATTCGGTGATCAAACTGAAACAAACCGAACGACACAGTTTCATTATTTACAAACTCAACATATTTAACTACATAGACTGGCGCCAAGACTTAAGCCATGCGGGTTCGATCTTCTGCACCAACGAATCCTTCTTCTTCAACCTCTAGTTCAACTTGCAGCTTTTCTTACTTTTTTAGTTTGGTCTCTGCACCATCACAAACTCCAAGTTGCTTCCTCAACCATTGACATGTCTCCAACTTGAGTGTTTTTGTTATGATGTCATCCACATGTTATTGTGTTCCAAAGTGCTCCAGTTCGATGATATTATTCTTTGACATATTCATCAAGAAGTGAAAGCTGACATCAATGTGTTTACTTCTTCCATGGAGTACTGGGTTCTTAGACAACTTGATAGCAGAACTATTGTCACACAACACCTTTGTTGTCTCTTCTATGCTCTTCTTCCAGCTCATCTACTCAAGAACTCTCCTCATCCAAACATAGTGAATTGCCTAGAATGAGGCTGCCACAAATTATGTTTCTATTGTAGAGAGTGTGACCACTTTCTATTTCTTAGAGGCCTAAGAAATAGCTCCGCTGGTTAAGAAGAATACATAACCACTATTAGACTTCCTATCATCTTTATCACCAGCATAATCATTGTCTATGAACCTTGACAAGCGGTCTCCTTTTCTGTTTTCTTATATCATATTTCATATCCCATTGTTCCTTTTAAGTACCTCAACACCCTCTTAGCTTCAAGAATATGTTGCTTGGTAGGGGCTTCTATGTACCTGTTTAACAAACACACAGAGTACAACAAATCAGTCTTGTAGGTGCAGCATACAATAGAATTCCTATGAGATACTTATACTCTATAACATTCACAACTACCCCATCTCCAGCCTTTGACGAAATTGCTCCACGAACAATTGGATTCTTTACAAAGTTGCACTCAGCCAACTAAAACCTCTGAATAATGTCTTTGATGTACTTCTGATGGCAAATGAAAAAGCCATTTTTAGTCTGTGAAACCTCAATTCCTAGGAAGTATTTCATTTTTCCAAGGTTTGTCATCTCAAACGTGGCTTCCATTGACTTCTTGAACTTTTCTATCGTCACTAAGCTGCTACTAGCCCACATTAAGTCATCCACATACAGGCTAACCAGCAACACATCAATACCAATCCTATTAATGAAAAGAGTATGCTCATAGTCACTTTTTGTAAACCCAAACTACAATAACCCAACTTCAATCCTACTATACCAAGCTCATGGAGCTTGCTTCAACCCATAAAGTGTTTTTGGAAGTTTATATACGCTATCTTCCTCCCCATCAACCACAAACCCTGGTGGTTTCTCAATATAAAATTCCTCGGTCAAATCACCATGTTAAAATGTATTTTTAACATCTAACTGATAGACTGAATAACCATGATGTGTAGCCACTAGGGAAAACACCTCAGTGTAATCAATGTCATGCTTTTAGCGTAGCCTTTTGCCACTAACCTTCCCTTAAACTTGTCCACATAACCATCTTCTCTTAACTTTGTTCTGAAAACCCATTTAACATCAATAGGTGTTACTCCTTATGATAAGTTTACCAGAATTCGGGTTTTTCTCTTTGCTATGGACACCACTTCCTTTTTCATGGCCAGTTTCCACTTTTCATACACCACAACTTCCTCAAATGTTTGAGTATCACCACTAATAGCCACCATAACCTACCAATCTGCAAAGTCACAGTCATAAATGTCCAAATACCCTGGAGGCCTTCTATCCCTAGGAGGCGTGTCATTACTGGCTGGATTTTCAAGTTCCTCCTCCTCCTCTTTTGTGTCCTAATCTGCTTCGGATTCTCCCACTAGTGTAGATAGAGGGACTAATGTTGTAGTGTCTTTATCTTCCTCTTTACTGTCTGAAACTTCCCGTGGATCATCACTTATCACCTAGTTAACACAGGTTGAATATCTTAGTTCAACTCCACCCATCTTCATCGTCAAAGAATACATCTCTACTCATCACCACATTTTTTATGATGGGATTCTAAAGCTTGTAGGCCTTTGATTCTGGTGAAATTCCTATAAAAAGGTACTTCTCACTTTTTCCATCCAACTTCGTTCTTTTTTAAATCATGAATATGATCATAAGCTAGACAACTAAACACTCTGAAGTGATTCACAAAAGTAGGATTACCTGTCCAAAGTTGTTGTGGTGTTTTGCTACCATTGGCTGAGGTTAGACTTATGTTTAGAACATGGGTATTCCATGCCAAAGCCTCATGCCAAAACAATGTTGGAGCTCTTGTATCCTCCATTACGCATCTAACCATGTTCATGATATAACTATTTTTCCTTTATGCAATGTTATTCTGTTGAGGGGGTGAGAGCAGCTGTGAGATGTGTTCTTATTCCAGCCTCTTCACAGAGTTTCTTGAACTCATTCTGGAGGAATTCTCCTCCTCTATCAATCCTTAAACGTACGATACACTTCCCAATTTATTTTTTCCAATTGAGCCGTAAACTTCTTAAACATATAAGAGCTTCAGAATTTGCTGCTAAAAATATATCCATAACTTCCTACCGAAATCAACATTTAAGGTTAGAATATACCTCTTACCTCCATTTGAAACAGGAGTCATTGGTCTACACTAGTATGCATGTACCAATTGAAGCTCTTGAATGGCTCTTTAGTTACTTTTCTTTGGAAAAAAACACTCATGGGTTGTTTGCCCACTAGACAAGTAGGACAGACCCCTGGCTCACCAGTCAGCTTAGGAAGTCCTTCCACCAGTCCTTTCCTTTGTAGATCCATCAACCCTCTAATGTTTGAGTGTCCAAATCTCCTTTCCAAAGACTCGGCTTGCTTTCTTTGACTTGATAAGTTTGAAGACACTACAGACTACTCTTTTGAACTTCATTTATTTTCTTGGCATGTAGAACAAACATCCTATTGGATTTCATCCTTGTCTATAGTAGCAAGCCCTTTTGGTCATGGAATATTTTGCAGATTCCTTCCTTAATGACAAAAGTCCGCCTTTTTTCTTGCAATTACCCCACACTCAAAAGATTAGCCTTCAAGCCTGAGACAAAGAACATATAATGTATGATCAGAGGAGATTGATATACTCGTAATCTTATGTTTCCTTTTTCTTTTACTTTCAATTTGGCTCCATTCCCTAGCTTCACATTGCTTCTGTAAATTTTGTCTCAAGTAACAAACCAATGACTCTCACCAATCATATGGTTTCTACATCTAGAATCCAAAAACCACCATCCTTAAGTGTTCTCCAACTGTTATGCTAACATACTGATAGATCATTGATTGCACATGTTTTTACCCCTATTCTTGAGCCGTTTGAGATTTTGATTCTCGTGTTTTAAGCCGATTTCACAATAGGTTGTTCTTGTTTGTGATATTTCAGATCCTAGTACGTGAATGAAGGATTGGGAACGAGTTCGGAGTCGATTGGACGAAGATTGGACGTTTGGCGAGAAGTTGAGGAAGCCACACGGGCACGCTTAAAATTCCACACGGCCGTGTGACTTGGCCCGTGTGGCACCACTTTGCACGGGCAAATCACACTGGCCGTGTATGGGACCCTTGTGGCCGTGTGGAAAGTCCAGGGAGCTCACACGACAGACTGGAAATCCACACGACCGTGTGCCTCTGGCCGTGCAGTGTGCCTGAAGTCCACTAATCGAAACGCGGTGTTTTGACATCCACACGGGCAGACTGGAAAGCCACACGGCCGTGTGGTTTGGAAATTCTAGGTTTTAACCCAATTTCGAGTCAAAGGAAAGAGAGGCTGGGTTTTGGATCCCAAACACCCCAGGGATAAACCAAAGAGAGAGAGGGCTATTTGAGGGCATTCTTGGAGTGGAATTGGAGGATTTCTTCGCCTTGGAAGCTCGAGGAACAAGCCCAGACTTGAAGACTGATCATCTGAAGATTCTTACTGCAGTCTCTCTCTTCTCTATGGAGTAACTTCCCTTCACTTAGGTTTTGAGGAACCCTAGCTATGTTTGTTTGATTGGATGATTGTATGAGTACTCTTACTTGATAATCTTGAGTTCATATTCAATCTATGCACGTTTTCATGATTCAATTCTGCTTTTGTCCAGATTATTGATTCTGCTTTGATCCTATGAGAGCGAATACCTGATTAGGTCAATAGAGCACCATAGATTGATAGTATTGGATTGATTGCTTTAGTCGAGGGTTGATTCAATTCTTTGTATCGATTGAGAACCTCTTTCGATAAGGGGAGTCTAGTTCAGAACGCCTTGATCGGTTGTTCTAGAGAAGGATACGTCCCTATAGGCAATTGACTCAAGAGGGCCTTGTTCCTTTAGTCGAGACTCAAGGTCTAGTCAAGGATTCTCCGCATTGTGAATGAAAGTGAAACAGGTTAGAGATTACTAATCATTAATCTGGCTAGTGGCTAGGGGGAATCATACCTAAGTGAGTTCCCAACCTGTAATTAGATTAACTTTAACTATAGTTTGTTAGAGTAGTTTTAGTTCTTCCTACTTAATCTGGTTTGCTAGATAATGAACTGAAGCTGAGTAATAGTAACCCTAGAGACCCGTGGATTCGATATTTATTACTTGAGCCATTATACTGCAATCCCTTTCATTGGTTACACTTGGCCATTGTCAGGAGTTGTGTCATAGCGAGTCAAGTTTTTGGCGCCGTTGCCGGGGACTTTCTAGATTATTAGGAAAGGCAGAAGTTTGTTATTTTAGCGTTTCTCTTTTCTTTTCCACCTTTGCTTTTCACTTGGGTGTTCTTTGTTTTTGTTGGTGCGGATCTGAATCATGGATCCTCATGGCTTCTCCAACCATTGGGGGTATCCACCACCTTTCGAGTGGTATTACCCCGAGACTCCCTGGAGCAATCAAGGAGGAGAAGATTATGGATTCGGGTTCTAGTACCAACCCCCTTACTACGGAGAACAATAAGACCCCTGGGCATATCAAGAACAACCTCATTACCAAGAAGAATTTCTCCCACAACCAGAAGGGCCATCGGAGCTGGAGTTACCCATGGCGGCCTTCACGGGCCATTCTGCAGATCCATGCTACACTCAATAGCCAGATCCAAACTATGAATTGAGGTTTCTCATGGAGCAGTTTGCTCGAGACAGTGAGAGATCATGATCCAGGATGGATCTTTGTACCCATGCCTATCGTGAAATAGAGGAGATTCTCTTGAGCATTAAGAAGAGCCTCGATGATCTTGAGAAATCTTATGCACAGCCTAATCAAGATCACCCTTCAGCTACTATACTAGAGGAGGAGGAGGAAGACGAAGGCTACAAAGACATTGTGGAGCACACAGAAGTTGTCACGGAGAGCTCCCGTGGTTATCATGATCAGGAATGTCCTGTCGTAGCCGACCACACTTTTCCACATCCCACACTGAGCTTTGAAGAGGCAGGCATGAGTGAGGAGATGCAAGAAGATCTCATCAAAGAAATTGCTTGGCGACTTGCCCTCCAATCCGTGCTGGAAGAAGAAGAAGAGCAAGAAAGGGTGCAGAAAGAAGTTGTGGAGGATGAAAAAAGTAAAACAGATGGAGTTCTTGATCATTTCCCAGGGGTGATACCACAGGAAGAAGGAAGAGGGGGTTGAAGAAGCAATTGGCGTCCAGGCCGAGGACGAAGTTGAGGTGGAAGAGGCTTGCACTGGCCATGAGTTACATGTGATATCTCCACCAAACTTCGAGGAACTACTTAGCAAGGACCCATTTGCAGTGTCTCTTTGCTAGACCAAGGCCACATCGACATCAGTCCCTCTTGGTGGACGCGATGGTGGTCAATCGATGTTGTCATATCTGGTTTCGGGCAATGAGACGAGAGAAGAGAAGAAGAGGTCTTGAGGGTGGAGACTTCATCTGCATCAAGTGAACGAGCTTCCATCACTTGTCATGTCACATGCTCGTGACTTGAGACTCCACCTCATCGACGAGAACCTCAACTTCAAAGAGGTTTTGAGATGGGACGAAACTTAGGAGCCATCTTCCGGCTCACGACGTGAAAGAAGCGCTTGTTGGGAGGCAACCCAACCAGTCGGTTTGCATTTCTTTCTCTATTTCTCCTCGGTTGAGTCAGTTTTGTTCTTTGATTTTAGAGTCAATAACTCAACCTTTGTGAGATTTTGTGTGGTGTTTGTGTTCCAACTAGTCTCTCCTCCTAGAATACACCGCCTGCCCCGTCCACCATCATTCACCCTTGATCTGGTAACTTCGTTCTACCCTCCTTATCTTTCCTCCATTGAGGAAAATGTCGTGCTTAAGTGTGAGGGGATGTTCGATTATGTATGCGGGTGAATGTTTGGTTGTTTGTGTGCTTGGAGCCTAGTCCACTGTCCAAATTTTTAAATTTGAGGGCTCCAAGTACGTGCCTCCTTGCAAATTGCATGCTCAGTATTCTTTGAATTGACAGTCTCTATAGTAATGTGCAACCTAGGGAGGTAGTGTAGCACTATGGAGGATGTTGAAGTATAAGATTTTTCCTATCTAGCTCTCTGTTGTGCCAGTTGATTTTGTGGATTAGTGGAGCTAAGACCGTTGAATTCATGTGGTAATGGTGACTCTGTTTGGATTGTGTTATGGACTCGTGTATCGAACAGGGTGCTCATGTGGGAAATGAAAAGCAGTTGGTCCTCCATGTCGAAATCATTGAAATCTTAAACATGGGGTAAGCCCAACGTGTGTGGCACCGTTCATTGCACAAAATCGGGTTTTGGAAGATATTTTAGTGATCCTTAGTGGGGTACTCCTACAAGGTGAAGCTAAGCTATCTCTAGTACAAGTAAAATTTTCACCCGTTGTGAATGAAAGTGAAATAGGTTAGAGATTATCAATCATTAATCTGGCTAGTGGCGAGGGGGAAACATACCTAAGTGAGTTCCCAACCTGTAATTAGATTAACTTTAACTATAGTTTGTTAGAGTAGTTTTAGTTCTTCCTACTTAATCTGGTTTGCTAGGATAATGAACTGAAGCTGAGTAATAGTAACTCTAGAGACCCGTGGATTCGATATTTATTACTTGAGCCACTATACTGCAGTCCCTTTCATTGGTTACACTTGGCCATTGTTAGGAGTTGTGTCATAGCAAGTCACATACTATTGTTAGTCTTTTTTTCTCCATCATTCTCTTCATCCACATATGCCATTAGAAACACATTTGCCTTCATATTTACACCGACTGACTGATCTTGATAAGAGTATCACTTGAAATGATATTGTGAGCCTGTTAAATCTACCATTAATGGCATTCATTTATGTAATGCCCCATTTTGTGGCACTTAAAGCATTCCATCATATCTCTGTTTCAACCTCTTCCTCTTCCCCTTCCTCGAGAACCACCTCTGATCAATCCTCAGCCACCTCTTCCACCAAATTCATTGGTAGCCTTGAGCACCTGATCTTCTTTATTAATGTTCTTAGCAAATATTTCTCATGGACGATCAAGGAACTTTGCAACTCATCAACAGTTAGTTCTTCAATATCTTTGGATTCTTCTATTGAACAAACAATATAATTAAATTTCTCAGTCATGATTCTGAAAACCTTTTCTGCAATCTTAACATCATGCATTGATTCCCCACATTTCCTCATGTCATTTTCCACTACCATGACTCTTCCAAAGTACCCATCAACTGATCCTCCTTGCTTTATTGCAAAACTTCCTTCACTCATGGCTGCTTACCAAACTTTTACTCTCTCGTCTTTTTGGGGAATTCCTCACTTTCAACATGTTCTTCCCAATCCCACAAATCATTTAACCTTTTCAATATTAACTCCCTATCTATTGAAACATATTCTCGCTTTTATTGAAACATATTCACCTTAATTCTTTCTTTTAGTTGAAACAAATTTGCTAGTCTTTTGGTTATAGCTTGTAACATGTTCTGATACCATAATGAACTGCACGAGCAAGAATGAAACAAACTAATAGTGTATTCCAATGATCAACATCCGTCATATGTACGGGACTTAAAACCCGCTAATCATGACCCTATTACCCTACAAATTCGCTTACATAATCAGTTGTTTGACAATTGAATTACTTTACTTCAAACAGACTCAAACATCACACAAAACAAAGTTCGATGACCAAACCGAAACAAACCAAATGACTCAGTTTCATTATTTATAGACTTAACATATTTAAACTTCATAGACTAGCGCCAAGACTTAAGCCACACGGGTTCGATCTTCTAATCTCTGCACCAACAGTTTAGTCCCCAACGTCTCCAATGTCCAAAAACGATGTTGCTCCCATTGCGCATTGGCTTGGCTTGCGTAGAGGTGGGCTCAAATAGTTTTTTTTTTCTCCTGATATTCTGCACCAAATTTAAGGTACTGTCATAGATATGTCATGAAATAAAATAGAAAACAAGTTGAAGACATGATTAATCACTTTTTTTAAAGTATTATTGTCCCCACTACGATTTATCAGTAAGATTTAGATAAACCACCCTCTGGAATCCCTTCAACGAAAAATCTAGGAGCATTAACGTCCTATTTCTAAGATTGTGTTTTTAGGAGAAGGAAAATTGATAGAAGAGAAGTAGAACACATCATTTTGAGTTGCAACACACTTATATTGTGAAAATAACAATTCTCTTCATAATAATCAAATAAATAAATAAATAATTGATTATGTATAAAAAATACTCAATATTCAAACTGCAAATGTAAAGTGATAAGGTCATGTTTAGTAGTTAGGATTCTCTATATTGATACATTTAATCAATTTATATATTCTAATTAGATGCATTGTTTCAATATATGAAATTGAAAAATACATTGTTTGAAATTTGAAATTATTTTGGTGGTCCCTCAAAAAATGAGAAAGAAAAACTGCGAGATTGACGATCTCTGCTTTTGGTGGTCCTATCTTATGCTCAATACAAGTATTGTTGGTGCACACAAGTACTGGACACCATAAACGTTCGTGATAGCCGAACATAATTTCCTTAGACACTTTAGTACAGTACCCTCACCCATTCGACATATCTCATCTAAAGAGTCTGCCAAGCATCCATATATAAGCATACGTAAAGCACTAGTAAGCTTCTGGTGTGGAGAGAGTGAGTCACGACCTATGACATCTTTTCCTTGCTTGAAGTGGTCATCATAGTGAACAACATCATACATGAGTCATGACCCGATTTAATTAGGCAGGGGGCACCCGATATCGTTTTGTGAAGACCTTAGCATCATAGGTTGGGCTTGGGTTGTAATAATCTTGCATCAAGCGCTTGTTCTCGTCTTCCTTATCACGCCTCATTGATTTTCATAATGATGAACATTGTCAAGATGATTTTGCTTGATGTTGGCGCCTTTGGGTTCCGTACATCGCGAAATCTCTATACGTTGACGCTCAAGTTGACACTCATACTCTCATTGCTTATCATAAGCTTCTCTTTGCCTCTCATTGGCTTCTCTACAAGGGGAATCCATGAGGCTAAAGATATGAATTAGGAGGAATGATTTTCTTTTCAAGAAGGAATGTTTGATGAGTAGAATGAAAAAGTTACGGGGTTCATTTATAGAAACACTAAATAATTCCTTATGCAACGATGACCAAAGTTGAATGAACAGTTAATGACACAAATTATTATGATTAGAGCAGAATGAAAAGTTGATGACATCATTCAATCCAATTAAAGTCGAATGAATAGTTGATGAGACCACTCAATCTCAATAAAATTGAGTAATAGTTGATGACACAACTCAATCCGACAAACATGTGAAGAATATATGGTAATCTGAATTAGTTATTGTACTTTCGTCATTGATGACATCATATTTAGCGACAATTTTTGTGGCCGAATTTAAAAAATATAACATCAAAGTGGTCATTTTAATTAATTATTATTACCTATTTAAAATAATCTACAACTATCAAATTAATGTTATGAAATCTACTATAAACTACATTAGCTGTTTGAGCCTAACTGGGTGTAGGAGTGAGACTCGGGGAAAATGGGTCAAGGAGAGTAAACAAAGAGGAAATAATCTTCGGTTTAGAACTGAGGAGATCACAGAGAAAATTGAGAGAGAAATATCCTTGAGAGAGAAGTTGATGATTTTAGAGATAGAGTCCGAAAAATCCCATCCCTTCACCCACCGGAGTAAATGCCATATTTATAGGCTACATGGTGGTGGGTGAGTGGTTGGGTTACAAGTGGATACAATGATGTGACCACTGACACATCAGGGATTTAGGCCATACTTTTAGGACCCTGATGTGACTACCCCTGACAGAGGCAAGACTATACCTAGGACAATACCTAGGACTATGATGGTGACGGCCCGTTGGGTGACGCGGCACCGCTTCTACGGATACTCGATGAGGGACCACGGCCATGCAATGCGCCGTCATTGAGTGTTTACGCGCGTCTCCACGGGGGTGGTCTCTACCAGCGCGGCTAGGGCGCTCGACTTCGGGGTGACTCGCGCGTGAGCATCTTTGGTGCGCGCACCTCCAAGAGGGTGGCCTCTACCTGCGCGCATGATTCCGGCGCGACTCGCGCGCTGGACTCCGGGGTGACTAGCGCGTTTTGCCTTGGCGTGAGCATCCTTGGTGTTTCCTCGGTGTGGTGAGATCCGAGTCACATGCCCAACAATTGCCCCCCATCAGGGGGTATTCCGCGAATGCCTCCTGTTCGGTCTTCGTGTGGTTGACTCGGATCTGGGCGATTCCATCTTTCCCGCGTTATTGACTGGGATGGGCGCACTCTGGGTGAGTCTGGGTCCCTCTGGTCCTTGCGCGCTTCATGTCCTCAGTGGTGCGCGCGTTCTGTGTATCGCGGGTTCTTCACTTGTGCGCGTTGTCTAGGCTGAGGATGGCGCCGGTCGAAGTTGGTGTGTCATGCCCCCCCTGTTGTGCGCGTGACTTTGAGCTACGCTCGTAAGTCATGCCCCCCTGTTGTGCGCGTGATTTTGAGCTACGCTCGTAAGTCATGCCCCCCTATTGTGCGCGTGACCTTGAGCTACGCTCGTAAGTCATGCTCTCTCATTGGTGCGCGCTACTTTCGGGTTTGGGATGGGTTATTTTTTCTTCCTCGCGGGTGTGTCATGCCCCCCAGGCGGTGCGCGGCACTTGTGGCGTCGCCGACTAAAATCTTTGATGGTTGGTGTCCACGTGTCTCTGTCTGATTGGGCTATTTGGGCGGGGATTTCTTGAAATTCGAAAGAATTCGAAAAGATTTTGTGGGATCTGACGGTTACGAATCCCTATGTAACTTTAACCCTTCGTTTTCCCTTGGCTGACTATAAATATTGGTTTGCTAGAGGGGAGTGGGATTTATCTGTTTCTGCAACTTTGCTTCTCGTTTCTTTGTTCTTTCTTTCTCTGAGATTCCTCTCCTTCTTCTACAACCTCGATTCTCTTTTCGCTGTTGCTGGATCAAGTTTTTATTATGGCTGGCATCAACATCAACGAGGCTGAGGTCGTACAAGGCGAAGAAGGTAATCTTTCCACTCTTTCGCACACTTCTACTGATCGCTCGCTGGAATTAGATGACGGTTCCGGCGATGGGAACGGCGGCGGTGGCAGTGGGGTTCCGGCGACGCCGTCGTTCGACGTCGAGTCGGAGGACGATCTCGGCAGTTCTCCTGACGAAGGTATGGTTGCTTCCGGGAGCGGGCAGGCGAGACAAGGGGATCGTGGGGTGCTGATAATCCGCCGTGGCCGTGATGGGAGGCCGGTGGAAGCTGGTGGTGATGTGTGCGAAGACTCTGGCGCACAATCAGAGCCAGACTATAATGTGCGCGTCTCCGAGGCTATGGCTCGGCTCGGATTACGCGGTGTTGACGCCGCGTACAATGTTATAGAGTGGGCCGAGATGTGGGGCGATCAACCCGCGCCGCACGACAACCTCAAGCGCGGTCCCGAACACGCCTCCATATACGATGTTGGCGATGTGGAGGAGATAGTGCGCGGGCTGGGCTTGCCCCCCCATTGGCAGTACGCTGCTCCGTCTACGCGCAGCATGGTGGGTCACTGCCACGCGGGATGGTTTGGCGTGTACACGGAGTATTGGGTGATGGGGTTTAAGTTCCCCATCGACCCGCTCTTGTGCGCTCTGTATAGGCGCCTCAAATGCTCCGTTGGGCGGCTCTCTCCGTCGGTCATCATGCACGCGAGTTGTCTCCGACTCGCATGCAAGCGGCTCAATATCGAGCCGACTTACGGCCTCTTCCGGAAGATATATAAGATCAAGGAGCCAACCACGCGGAGCGACTGCCTTTCTATTAAGCGTCGCGACAAGAGGCCCGAGGGCTTCGTGTACGGGTCACCCAAGTTGAAGAAGACTTGGTTTGACCGTTTTTTCTACGTCAAGCCCGTTCCTGGAGAGTGGGCGAGTGAGTTTGTTGAGGAGCCTACTGAATGGAAGAACGGCAGTACGCACGAGTACGAGTCGGACGTCGGCGTCTACAACAGGCTGGACGATGAGTATGAGGCGTGCATGGATCATAGGATGAACTTATACGACGCGGGAGTGCGCGAGGCTTGTTTGCAGGAGCTGTTCTCCGATGGTTAGTTGTATTTATTTTCTTTTGCATTCTTGTCATATTAACCGCTTTCTTACGACTTATTGGCGCAGGTGTTGACTTCTCCAGTCTGGTCAGCATGATGTCGGTCGACGACGTCGCGCCACGCGCCGACAAGAAGAAGAAGAAGAAGGAGAAGGAGGGTGCGGTGCCGAGGGGCACAAAGCGGAAGGGGATTGAGCAGCCCCGAGTGGCGGTTGAACCGCCACATAAGGAGGCTCGCGTTGCGGAGGCGAGCGCGCGGGTGGCGCAGGATGCGCAAGCTTCACAAGGGAACGCGACGCTATCTGTCGCGCGGGAGTTGGCTCTGGCGCTTTCACAGCCGGAGGAGGCGGTGAGTAGGCCCTCTCGGTCTGAGAGGGAGAGGGGAGATAAGGCTGGGAGCTCCTCGGTTGCCACCATCCAGAAGAAGCTTCCTGAAATGGCAGGCTTCGGGGGGACCTCCGCGTCACCCACTGCCGGCGCTGCGGCGGTCAACTACTTCCGCGATGTGCGGATTCATACATCGGCGGCATGCAATCTTGTGGCCGCAAATACTACACTTCGGGCGCTTGGGCCCGTGCTAAGTGTTCCGCCCAGGGTGGAGAAGTCTGACCCATTGCATGATTTGGCTCAGATTCACTTCGCGGTAAGGCCGGGCTTGAGTTTCGCCGCGTCTAAATTTTTTTTTTTTTTTTTATTCATCTGTTTTGCTAAGTCTGTGAGCGTTGTAGGGTTTGTCGGCCACTTTCCGGGCTCAGAAGGAGCGCGCGCTGCAGCGCGCCAGGATAAAGGACGACGAAGCCAAGATTGTCCAGCTGGAGGGCAAGGTGGTTGGTGCGAACAACCGTGCAGACGTGGCCACCAACAAAGCCAACGAGGCAATGGAGGAACTTGGAATCCTGCAGAGTAAGCTGGCCGCCGATGTGTTGGCGGCGAAAGAGCAAGTGCGAGCTGAGGAGCGCTCGTCCATCCGTAGTCAACTGGAGGCCTCCTATGATGAGAAGCTGAAGCAAGCTCGCGAAGAGCATCAAAAGGAGAAGGATGACTTGGTCCGCCTCCATAACATCGCGAAGGCGGAAGCTGTCCGCGAGGCCGGGGTCGCGGCCGTTCGCCAGTTCAAGTCTTCTCCTTCTTTTGGGAAGATTCTGGCCGACGCTATGACCAAGGCCGTGATCGTGGTCGGGAAGAAGGTTCGGCCGGAGAACCCGGAACTCAGTTGGGACACGCGCGATATGGTCCGCCACGTGCAGACGTGGATTGGTGAGAAGCGTCCCCTGGAGTCTGACTCCGAGTCGGGGGGTGAGGATGATGAAGAGGAAGATGAGGAGGAGGATGAGCGCCCGGAAGGAGAAGAGGGCCAAGCTGGGGGGAAGGCTGAAGGCACAGATAGGGGTGCTGAGCGAGTTGATGATGACGACGAGGAAGATGATGAGCCCCTGTTGCGTCGCAAGCAGCGTAAAGAGGGCTAGAGCGTTTGAGTATTTTGTACTGAAATGTTCCCTATTTGCGTTTGTTGCAGCTTGTCTTTCTTCTTTCTTTTTATCAAGTGTAGTTGCGATTTGTTGCTCCCGCTTAATTGAATCCAACGAGTGTTAATTCACTGCGTGTGTTTGCTCCTTGGGATTGAGTGAGCGTGGCTAATGCCGGACTATTGCTAATTTTTTGTTCTTGCGAACTGAATAGGCGCGAATAGTGATGGACTATTGCTAATTTTTGCGTGCGCGAATAGTGCTGGACTATTGCTAATTTTTTGTTCTTGCGAACTGAATGGGCGCGAATAGTGCTGGACTATTGCTAATTTTTTGTTCTTGCGAACTGAATGGGCGCGAATAGTGCTGGACTATTGCTAATTTTTTGTTCTTGCGAACTGAATGGGCGCGAATAGTGCTGGACTATTGCTAATTGTTGTTCTTGCAAACTAGATTGGCGCGAATAGTGCTGGACTATTGCTAATTGTTGTTCTTGCGAACTACGTGCTTTCATTCCTTTGAGACAAGACGCCGTGGCGTGAGTAAAATACATGTTAAGTTGCTTGGTGATATTTCCGGAGATTTTGGGCGTTCCACGTTATTTGTATCTTATTGCCCCCCAGCTCATTGAGTTTGAAGGTGTTGGCGCCAACCACTTCGCGGATTAGGTAGGGGCCTTCCCATACTGAGGTGAGCTTTCCGTGCTTGGGATCAGGACGGAAGTTCCGGCGCAGTACTTGGTCTCGGAGGATCAGCTTGTGCGGAACCAGCTTGGAGTTGTGGTACTTGGCTACCTGCTCTTTCACTGCGGCCAGCTTGATTGCTGCTAACTCGCGCCTTTCCTGCGATAGCTCCAGCTCCAGCAACCGCGCCTCATCATTGGTTTCCTCGTTGTACTGCGCAACACGGTAGGTTGGGGTCGTTGTCTCAATTGGAATTACCGCGTCCGTGCCATATGTGAGGGCGAAAGGGGTTTCGCCTGTTGCCACCTTGTGTGTGGTGCGGTGCGCCCATAGCACTGTGTTCAGCTCGTCAGCCCAATTACCCTTTGCATCGTTCAAGCGGGTGTGTAAGCCGTGCAGGATTGCCTTGTTGGCGGATTCCGCTTGGCCGTTAGCTTGGGGATAAGCTACGGATGCGAACCTTGCGATGGCTCCCACTTGGTCGCAGAAGTCTATCACTTCTGCGCAGTCAAACTGCTTCCCGTGATCAAAGATGAGCGCGTTTGGGACTCCGAAGCGCGACAAAATATTGTTCTTCAGGAAGCGCGTCACCTGTTGTGCCGCTATCGAGGCTAGTGCTTCGGCTTCGATCCATTTTGTGAAATAGTCCACGGCCACAATAATGTATTTGCGCTTCCCCTTTGCTGTTGGGAAGGGGCCCAAGAGATCCACTCCCCAATGGGCGAAACGCCACGGACTCAGGTTGGCTTGGAGTTCGGTGGACGGGAGGTGGTGCTGACGCGCGTTGACTTGGCACTTGTGGCACTGGTCCGCGTATTTTTTCGTGTCTTTCTTTATTCACGGCCAGTAGTACCCGTGTAGCAAAATGGTGCGCTCCATGCTGTGTGGGCCGGCGTGCATTGCGCACAACCCCTCGTGTATGTCGCGTACCATGTCGCGCGCCTCCTCTTGTCCGATGCACCTTAGGTAGACGCCCGAGAACGACCGGCGATACAGCTCTCCTCCAATGAGTGTGCATCGGGCCGCTTTCTGTCTTAAAGTCCATGCTTCTTTAGCGTCCTCCGGTACCGTGCCTTCTCGTAGGTAACGCACAATTGGGGCTCTCCAGTCCTCATCGCTCACGATTTGGGTGGTATTAATCGCCATTTCTTGGCGAGTTTCCTCCTCTTCCTTCTGTACTGTCACGAGACGCGTTGCCTCAAAATCGGTGGCGGTTGCTAGTTTGGACAGTGCGTCGGCGTGCATGTTTTCCTCTCTTGGTACTTGCACGTAGGTTATCGCGTCGAAGTTGGCTGCTCGCAGCTTGACGCGCTCTATGTAATGCTCAAGAGTATTTTCCTTCGCGTCAAAGGCTCCGTTCAGTTGGTTGACTGCCAGTGAGGAGTCTGAAAGTACCCTTATCGTTCTTGCGCCCAAATCGTGGGCAGCGGTCATCCCTGCCAAGATGGCCTCGTACTCAGCCGCGTTATTAGTCTTTAACGCTCTGAATCTGATAGCAATCTCGTGAACGACGCCTGACTCGCTACGACACAACACCTAACAAAGGCCAAGTGTAACCAATGGAAGGGACTGCAGTATAGTGGCTCAAGTGATAAATATCGAATCCACGGGTCTCTAGAGTTACTATTACTCAGCTTCAGTTTATTATTTAGCAAATCAGATTAAGATGAAAGAACTAAAACTACTCTAGCAAACTACAGTTAAAGTTAATCTAATTACAGGTTGGGAACTCACTTAGGTATGATTCCCCCTAGCCACTAGCCAGATTAACGATTGATGATCTCTAACCTGTTTCACTTTCATTCACAATGCGGAGAATCCTTGACTAGACCTTGAGTCTCGACTAAAGGAACAAGGCCCTCTTGAGTCAATTGCCTAGAGGGACGTATCCTTCTCTAGAACAACTGATCAAGGCGTTCTGAACTAGACTCCCTCTATCGAAAGGGGTTCTCAATCGATACAAAGCAGTGAATCAACCCTCGACTAAAGCAATCGATCCACTACTATCAATCTATGGTGCTCTATTGACCTAATCAGGTATTCCCTCTCATAGAATCAAAGCAGAATCAATAATCTCGACTAAAGCAGAATTGAATCATGAAAACATGCATAGATTGAATATGAACTCAAGATTATCAAGTCAGAGTACTCATACAATCATCCAATAAAACAAACATAGCTAGGGTTCCTCAAAACCTAAGTGAAGGGAAGTTACTCCATAGAGAAGAGAGAGACTGCAGTAAGAATCTTCAGATGATCAGTCTTCAAGTCCGGGATTGTTCCTCAAGCTTCCAAGGCGAAGAAATCCTCCTTCTCTACTCCAAGAATGCCCTCAAATTGCCCTCTCTCTCTTTGGTTCGTCCCTTGGGTGTTTGGGATCCAAAAACCCAGCTCTCCTCCTCTTTGGTTCGGAATTTGGCTTAAAACCAGGAAATCCCGACTCACACGGGCAGAGCCACAAAGCAGTGTGGCCTACCCAGTTGCCCGTGTGAGGCAAAACGCACCGTATCACTTAGTCGAATTCCAGGCTTCTCACACGGCCAGAGTGGCACGGCCGTGTGTGACTTCCATCTGCTCGTGTTTGCTCTCGGCAAAACTCGCACGGCCAAGCCACTCCTTCACACGGCCGTGTGTGTTGTCAGGGCAGGCCGTGTTTGCTCTCGCACAATCTCACACGATCAGAAATATGAGTTGCACGGCCGTGTGATTTGTGGGTGTGCCCGTGTGGCCTCCTTTGTGACTTGCCTCGCGCCCGATCTTCGCCCAATCGACCCCGAGCTCGCTCCTAAACCTTCATTCACTTGCCAGGACCTGAAATAGCACAAACAAGCACAACCTAGCGTGAAATCGGTCTAAAACACGAGAAACCATATCTCAAACGGTGTAAGAACAGGGGTAAAAACATGTGTAATTAACGGTCTATCAACGCCTGTTGGCGTGCGCACGACGACTCCCGCGCCAGCACCGTGCTTACTTGCCGCTCCGTCAACGTAAACTTCCCATACTCCCTCTGGTGTAGTTTCGAGGGTGACTCCTTCAGCGATGAAGTCTGCTAGGATCTGGGCCTTGATTGCTGGTCTCGGCGCGTATTGGATGTCGTACTCCGAGAGTTCGATTGCCCATTTCACCATGCGCCCTGACACTTCCATCGAGGTCAGGACTTTCTTTAGTGGGAGGTTGGTCAGGACGGTGATCTGGTGCGCTTGGAAGTAGGGGCGCAACTTCTGTGACGCGCTTACTAATGCCAGGGCTGCCTTCTCTATTGGGGAGTATCTCGTTTCTGCGCTGACTAGCGTGCGTGAAGTGTAATACACGGGCTGCTCGGTATTATCAATTCTTCTGGCTATCAGAACAGCGCTCACTGCTCTTGTTGACACGGCAAGATAAAGGAATAACTTTTCATTAAGCTTGGGAGCTGTCAACACAGGGGGGGATACAAGATATGATTTCAGCTCTTGGAAGGCTGCTTCACACTCCTTGGTCCATGCGAATTTCGCGCCGTTTTTGAGTGTTTTGAAGAAGGGCGCGCACTTGTCGGCCAACCTTGGGATGAATCTCCCCAGCGCTGCTATCTTCCCATTCAGGGATTGGATTTCCAGCGCGCTCCTTGGGGCCCGCAGTTGTTGGACCGCCGTGATTTGTTTTGGGTCCACTTTGATGCCGCGCTTGGTTATCATAAACCCCAAAAACTTCCCTGCTTCCGCTCCAAAGACGCACTTGAGTGGGTTCAAGCGGAGGCTGTGTTTGCGGAGCGCCTCAAATGTCTCTCGTAGATCCTCTAGGTGCGAGTTCCCAGCCTTGGTTTTGACGATGAGGTCGTCTACATACGCTTCGATGTTCCGCCCCCTCTGGTGTGAGAACACAAAGTCAATCATTCTTTGGTATGTCGCGCCCGCGTTCTTCAGTCCGAACGGCATTCCGACGAAACAGAAGTTTCCGAAGGGAGTCATGAATGCCGTTTTTTCTTCATCCTCGCGCGACATCGAGATTTGATGGTATCCTGAGAACATGTCCAAGAAAGACAATGTCTCGTGGTCGGCGGTGGCGTCGATCAATTGGTCGATGCGCGGCAGAGGGTAGGGGTCACCTGGGCATACTTTGTTGATTGTCGTGTAGTCAACGCACATCCGCCAAGCGCCCGAAGATTTTTTCACCAGGACTACATTCGCCAACCACTTTGGGTATCTGACCGGGCGAATCAACCCTGCCGCCAAGAGTCGCGCCACCTCCTCTTCGACGGCTTTCAGTTTGTCGCCCGTAAAGCCGCGTCGCGCTTGTTGCCTCGGAATCGCGCTCGGCGGGACTGCGAGGCAATGTTGGGCTACCTGCCTTGGTACCCCTGGCATGTCTTCTGTGCACCAGGCGAATAGCTCTTTGTACTCCTTTAATAGCGCTATGAGTGGCTCAATCGCGTCGTCGCGAACGTGAGTCGAGATGCGTATTTTCCTGGTCGGCTCGGTTGGGTCGAGCGCGACCTCGAAATCGGAATCCATTGATTCTGGGCGGGGCTCCTCTGGCCTTGTGTCGACGATGTTTGTTTGCCGGGGCTCTCCCTCTAGTTTCAGGGCCCCCCATGGTGTCCCGCGCGCCTCTCCGGTTCCCATTTTGGTAGGGAACTTGAGTTTTTGGTGGCACGTGGAAGGAAGGGCCATGAATTTTGCTAGGAAGGGTCGGCCCAAGATGCCGTTGTGGGATGATTGGCAGTCGACTATTGTGAACTCGACTTGCTTTGAGACGCGCGGCTCTTGGTCACCGATGACCACAGGGAGAGTGACCACCCCAATTACTGGCACCCTCGCTCCAGAGAAACCGACCAGGTTTCCTTGGGTGCGCTTGATTAAGCGCGGGTCGATGTCCATCTTGTCGATGGTGCTTTGGAAGAGGATGTCCGCCGCGGCGCCTCCATCTATCAGTAGACGGTGAATTTTGCAGGCGGCCAATAGCGCGGTGATAATGAGCGGGTCTTCCGACGGAATGCCTTGCGGTAATTCGGTGTCGTCGAAGCTTAGTTGGCCTCCTGCTGGTACATCCGCTGCCGCGAATTCGATCGCTCGTTCGCGCTTGGTTTTCTTCTTCGGGCGATCTCCTTCCACCCTTACCACCCCTATCTCTTTCCGCACTGCATACTCTGCCGTGGTTTCGTTGTAGTCGGATTGTGGCGGTGGTGGCGGATTTTGGGGCCCCCGAACTTGCTCCTCTTTCTCGTGTGTGAACTCGGTCAGCAATCCTCGTCGTATGAGGCCCTCTATTTCGTAGCGCAGCTCTCGACAATCCTCCGTCCAGTGCCCCGTTGCTCTGTGGAAGTCGCAATGTTTTTTTGGGTCACTCATGTGGGGCAAGGACTTCAGAGGCGCGGGCCAATTGAGCTTGTACCCCTTCTCGCGCAGAACGTGGAACACGTTCTTCACGGAGTCGTTGAGCGGCGTGAACGCGTGGGGCGCGCGTCTGTCTGGCGACCTTCCCCGCTGGCCTTGCTCTTGTGGGGGAGGGGGATGGCGCTTTTGCCCGCTGTGCAGCTGCGCTAGCTGCTCTCGCGGCAGCGTGAGCTGCCGCCGTCCCTGCTCCTCCCGTGGCAATTTCGCTGGCTCGAAGCGCCTAACCGATCCCGCTCCGAGGGTTTCTTCCAGCGTGATTGCCTTCTCAATCTTCATCTCCAATTCCGTTGACAGAGTTACGGGCCTCTTTGCTAGCGCCCGCTTGAGTTCCATGTTAGTTGTGGCTTCCATAAGGTGATGGGCGGCGGTCTCAGGAGTAAGGTCGCGCACTGCCATCGCCACCCTGGACCATCTGGCGTAAAATGATCGTAGGCTCTCCCCATCCTTCTGCCTAAGGTCTACCAGCGCCTTGAGATGGAGGGGCCTTCTTTTTTGGGATGCGAACTTTGTGGTGAATAGGAGTATAAACTCCTCGAATGAGCGGATGATCCCGTTCGGTAGCCTGTTATACCAATCCAGGCAAATCCCTGAAAAGGTTGATGGGAAGGTTCGGCATAGCGCCGCGTTGGAGTTGGTCTAGAGCTGCATCCGCAGGCAGAAGGTGCTCACATGATCTTCGGGATCCGTCGTCCCGTTGTATGTTGGGAGGGCGGGTGGCATTCCGCTCATGTGTTCCGCCATGATTTCCGCGCTTAGCGGCTGGTGGAGCGCCTTCTTGGGCGCGTTGAGTCGGTATTGCGGAGACAGGTGTTGCTCTAGAAAGCTGAGATCCACCCTTCCTGGAAGCTCAGTTTGCTGCGTTTCATATATGGGGTGGGGTGGTGGGACCGTCCCCGCCGCTTCTCCGTGGGCTTGTTGGGACGCGACTGGTGTTGCGCATACTGTGAGCTCGACCTGTTGCGCTTCGTGCGCGGGGTGTGATGGCAGGACAGTCCCCGGCGCAGATGGAGTCGCGCCCGCTGTTGCCGCAGCTTCCTTGCTCATCATGAGCGCCATAACCTGGCTCATTTGTTTCTGCATGTTAGCTATGACGTCGTTCTGCTTCGTCATCAGCTGTCTCATTTCTTTGGCCGTGAGCTCGGGCTCTTCCTCTTCCAAGAGCACCGTGTTGAGATTGCTGGCTTCCGCGAATTCCCTTGGGTTGGTCATCGCCTTGATTGGGGTTGATTCGTCAGGTGAGTTGGAGCTGCGCTCTGCCATAGGTTAATTTTCTTTGGGATTTTCTTTGCTTCTCTACTTGGCCCCACGGTGGGCGCCAATTGTTTGAGCCTAACTGGGTGTAGGAGTGAGACTCGGGGAAAATGGGTCAAGGAGAGTAAACAAAGAGGAAATCATCTTCGGTTTAGAACTGAGGAGATCACAGAGAAAATTGAGAGAGAAGTTGATGATTTTAGAGATAGAGTCCGAAAAATCCCATCCCTTCATCCACCGGAGTAAATGCCATACTTATAGGCTACATGGTGGTGGGTGAGTGGTTGGGTTACAAGTGGATACAATGATGTGACCACTGACACATCAGGGATTTAGGCCATACTTTTAGGACCCTGATGTGACTACCACTGACAGAGGCAAGACTATACCTAGGACTATACCTAGGACTATGATGGTGACGGCCCGTTGGGTGACGCGGCACCGCTTCTACGGATACTCGATGAGGGACCACGGCCATGCAATGCGCCGTCATTGAGTGTTTACGCGCGTCTCCACGGGGGTGGTCTCTACCAGCGCGGCTCGGGCGCTCGACTTCGGGGTGACTCGCGCGTGAGCATCTTTGGTGCGCGCGCCTCCAAGAGGGTGGCATCTACCTGCGCGCATGATTCCGGCGCGACTCGCGCGCTGGACTCCGGGGTGACTCGCGCGTTTTTCCTTGGCGTGAGCATCCTTGATGTTTCCTCAGTGTGGTGAGATCCGAGTCACATGCCCAACATTAGCCAAAAACAAAAAAAAATTACTCGTTAGCATTTCATTGAGCAAAAACCACTTTTGATGCCAAAAATTGCTCTATACCAGTACCCTTTGAGATTATCTAAGGATCCACATTGAACAAAAGTACAGACTACAGTGCTATGTCGCTTAGAATAGTTAACCATATAAGTAACCGTACTTGAGTTAACTAGTAAGTCATTGTATCAATCAAGACGATGGTTGTTATGCCGGTGGCATGTCGGGCGGTTGAACCTGGTTCAACTGATACCGGTAATAAAATCGGCATGATCGATTTACGAATTATCAGTAAAATGACGTTGTTTTAGAAAATATTTATGAATTTATTATATGTTTTATGAATATAAAAGTTAAAAGTTTATGTATTTTGTTGGATTCAGGTATAAATGTTTAGATATTGATGTTAAATGTTGTATTTAAATATGAGTATGAGGTATTTTATTTGGAATGTCATATTTTATTAAGCCGATATAAACCGACACAAACCAATTATATCTCTGGTCGTACCATTCCACTTGTTAAACTGGTTTGAAATCCATAGTTCAATACTCACAGATGGATTCTAACTACGAACATACGCCAACCTGTAATTCTGCATCACACACCTCAATTAGCTAATGGTGGGCCTCCCCTTGTCTTGTGTAAGCCATCTGGCTATGGGAACATCAATCAAATCTTGAACAGATGAAAAACTATAGTTATCAACTCAGTTAGCTCACTGTAATAAGTAGCATAACTAATCCATAATCGATATATATAATCTCCAGCTTATCCACAACTAACCATCATCATCAATCATTTGATAGCTTTATTAAGATCACGGTATCATTTGATAGCTTATATCCAACACAAATAAACACTCACATTCGCTTTCCACAAACAATCATACACATAATACACTTACAACATTAGGAAAAAAGATAGGCAAACCCGATCAAACCGTTTACAAATTAAGTGACTGACGTTTTTGCGACATTTTCATCGAGTGTTAGCCCGTCTCATGATAACAATATCAAAGTTCAAACTTTATTATAATAAAAACATCACAAATTACAAAAAAAAATCAGGAAATTTGTAGATCTAATATATCACGACGAAATAAAAACAAAAGTGGTACCAGATAATACCAGGATGGTAACGAGTGGTATAGGTGGTATAAAAAAAATTCTCAAGATATTGAAAGTTGATATAATTTTATAAATCATAACGAACTCATTTCATCTGTGTGAAACTTTTTGAAATACAAGTTATACGAAGAAAATATAAATTGATTAAAAATATGAGAAATAAAAAAGGTCAGTAATGCTCATGTCTTAAAGCTAACCCTAATTAAACTTAAGAGTTCATATCTAATTATGAAAGGGAACTAATATGGAAGGAAGAAAAGGGGGAAAACAGCAAAACCTTCCCCAGGATCTGTGATGCACTGATGGCCGTCCGATGATCTAGTCTCACGCAGACAGGGAATCTAATCCGACGGCGGAGAAGTGATGTAGTGGGTACACGTGAGATGAGCAGAAGAAAAGGGAAAAGCCAAAAAAGAAGTTAATAAAAGGAGGAGTGGATCACTCGAGAAGTGACTTACTTACTTCCCGATTCCCCAGGCCTGCCTCTGCGGCTCTGCCTCCGCCATTGCTCTGTCTCTCTCTCTCTCTCTCTCTCCCGGCCGAGCAGCCGACCGACCGAGGAAGCGAGCGCGCGGCACACTCTGCGCCACCATCCCAACCTTCCTCCATCCATTGCCCGGTTCCATTCATTCCACCCAACAGTTTTATCACAAACCCAACAGTCAATTTCTGCGAGATATAAATGCTCTGTTTCTCTCTCTCTCTCTCTCTGCCTCTGTTTTTTCTTTTGCTTTCCCAAGCTACTTAAATAGCGCATCTACAAAGGGCAGCAAGCCAAGCATCATCGACTCTTCCTTTCCTCTTGCTCCCACGCACGCACCCCCCAAGTCTCTGCTTTCATTTCTCTTCCCTTCTCTAACTACCCCCCAGCTCGACCCCCGAGCGTCAAAGCAAACATTTTTAATTCCCCACACTGTCAGATCAAAAAGTTGGTGAATTTGGGATTTGGGAAATTTTTTGGTGGGTGGGGTTGGGATTGAGCGAGTACATGGATCCGATGAGCGAGGAGCCCTTCAACTTGGCGGAGATCTGGCAGTTCCCGCTGAATGGCAATGGGAGAGGCCAATTTGGGCAGAGTTTGGCTCACTTTGCAGACTCTGCCACGGATAATGATCCACCGCCCAATTTGGAGGACAGAGGAGGAGGAGGAGGAAGTTTCATGAGGAAGCGCCGGGATTTGGAGGAGGCCGTCTCCACCAGCAATGGCAGCGGGAATGGACTGGTATGTATATATGTATATCCCTCCACCCTATCTTCATTCTGATTGGCCATTGATTTTTAATTTTACCCAGCACACAAGAAAAGCTTCAGTCAATTGGATTGTTGACTTTGTAACGTGGGCAGTAACTGAATTATTGCTTTCCGTATTTGGGCAATGATCTGAAATTGGGTGCAGAATGACAGTGATGGGAAACGGATTAAAACAACAAGAGGAGGGAGTAGAGATGATAACTGTGATGCCAAACCTGAAGAAACAGAGCTCAGTTCAGGGAAGCCGCCGGTGGAACAAAAGGCTCAACCACCCTCCGCCGCAGAGCCACCTAAACAAGATTTCATCCACGTACGGGCCCGGCGTGGTCAAGCTACTGACAGCCACAGCCTTGCTGAAAGAGTATGTCTGTCAACCTTTCTTTTTCTTTTCGTTCAAGATTCCAACCAACTTTTACCCTGTAGTGATTCTTAGATACTGTGCGGTAATTATGGACGTGGGGGGTTGCTGCTACTGTTTCATTGACAGGCCAGGAGAGAAAAAATCAGTGAGAGGATGAAGATTCTTCAGGACATCGTCCCTGGTTGCAACAAGGTACATTTTTGTTGCAGTGCTTTCCTAACCAGAGACAGAGCTTTTAACGTCTGGCTGGATTTCATGGGTGTGTTTTTTTTTTTTTTTTTGTATCTGTTCCTGGGATGCAGGTCATTGGGAAAGCTCTCGTCCTTGATGAGATTATTAATTACATCCAATCGTTACAGCGTCAAGTTGAGGTAAAAGTCGTTGTTATGAAGAAGGATTAACAGGACAATACTTATACTTCCCCTTGTAGTTACCTTGAACTACTGTCAATGAAGCTGAGTTCTTACTCTTAAACTTGCAGTTCCTGTCAATGAAGCTGGAAGCAGTTAATTCCAGAATGACTCCAGGGATGGATGTCTACCCTTCGAAAGAGGTAAGCATCTGCTCCTTCTTTTCTGTTTGTACTGAAATTCCCTTGTACAGAATTTAGTAGGGGCTGCTTGATTCCTTTCTTCTCTGGATGCCATTTCTCTGTGATTCTATGCTATAGTACACAGCCCACCACTCTTTGCTATTGCTTCTCGAAAGAGTTGAGATATTTAGATAGGTTGCTTGTCGTCTTTAGCTGTTGAAAAGGTTATCAGCATATCGAAATCTGAAACACGAGATACTGTGATTTACCTGTTTTCTGAGCCTTGATCAGTTTCTGCTACTCTTTGATGTCAGTATGGCCAGCAAACATTTGATGCTTCCGGCATAGGTTATGGTTCACAAACCACAAGGGAATTCAGCCGGGGAGCGTCGCCTGAATGGCTGCACATGCAGATTGGTGGCGCTTTTGAGAGATCGTGATCAATTGATTGCCAACAAGAGAAGCAGCAATACGATACTTTATATCCTCCAGAGGGTTAGTTACATTATACGCAGCTAAGTTCTGGTTAAAAAGATAAGAGAGCATTATGTGTCACTACAGCTACTTCGACATCATAACATGAAAGCTGTGGAATCCCGAACAGAGATCTCTCCAGTTGTTTGATCGTTGAAGAAAAGCCCATTCTTTTACTTCATACATATATAGAATCGTTGTAAGCTGGACTTCACTTTTCTCCTGCTGTTGTAATACCTGCTAGGATGAGATCCTCCTGGTCCTATAGCTGTCTAAATTTCCTGTTGTAAAAGGAAAGTTTCTGCTAGAGATTTCCTCTCCTGGTATACATGCTCTGTACAAACCCTTTTTGTTTCATACCTATCATAGACATGGTGAACCCAAGCTTAGATCTTTAATGAACTATGATGGTTCAATGTTAAACATAAACCTTCAGTTTCGTACAAGTCTCGCATATTTCAGCAGTTGATCTAAGCATTCAAATATATAACGAAACCAGCAGCAGGAGTACTCAGATAGTCAAATGATGGAAGGAAAGTTTTGAGCAAACGTAATTTAAGACCCTTTTGCTTCCTTCCGCAGCATAACGACTCCATTGTTGATCTCATCAAAACTGTACAGCGTTGCAACTTGCTGTTGCTGATGCTTAGGTAAAAGCTAATTACATGGCTGCCCGTGAAGTACCAGAGAAGCTTCTTCCATCATCGTTCCCATTTGCTTGGAGGTAGGAAACCACTGCCCAGACAACCCGTACGAGCAGGACTCCGACAAAGATGGTGGTTCCAAGGGTGCAAAACACCTGTAACCAGATCACCCAATATCAGGAACCTCAGAATGTAGCTAATTGGAGTTGAAATTAATCAAGAGATGATTGAATAAGTGTAATCAGGAATCCCAGATTCCAAGTATGGGCCTTTAGAATCATAAGCAGACTGCAATAAGACGTCACCATATTACCTGAAGAAGTGATTTGAAGATGAAGAGTACAGACAAAGCCAGCACCCCATCAACCGCAAAAGAAACCTGGCGTCCCCCAGAGATCACAAGAAACCCAACACAAATTGAGAAGGTCAGCAACTTTGCAATCAAATCAATGCTTTATCAGAAACGGTCAATGAAACTCCACATTTCCCCTTCCACGGGTACTCAAATTTCGTCATTAGCTATACCACAAAACTGGAAATCTAGTTCAGACCCAAACCCTAGTAAAAACAAACTCGTCATCAATGCATCGAGCCCGGTATTTCAGAAGCAATTGATTATATTACCAGTTGCGGGGAGAGAACAGAGGGCAGTACAGAGCGAGAAGCCCTCTTGGCACGTTTGGATATTTTCTTCAACCAGCTCTGCATCAATCTGAGGAACAAATCGATACTGCTCTCTGTCTCGTCGTCGTCATCATCATCATAATAGCCATCCTCGTCGATTCCTCCTTCCATCATCGCCCCAATTCCGTCGAAGAAAGCTTCTCCCATCTCCATCGGCTCGGGCTTCGCCCCGTACGATCCATCCAACTAGTTTAAGTCATGAACCCCATGTCTCCGGTGTTATTAAACCCCGAGAGAGAGAGAGAGAGAGAGAGATGCAGTGCAGTGAAGGGAAAATTGGAAGACGGACGGAGTGGATTTCGTGGGAGTGCGAGATAAAAAAAAAAAATCAGGGGAAAGGTTAAGAGATGGGATACCTTGCCATGGCATACGACGATTCTAGGGATGCTGTGGGAAGTGCTGATATTGTGGCGGTGGAAGGAGACGGAGTGGCGAAGGCGGGGAGAGGGAAGGTTTAGAGGCTGGTGGAGGAGATTGACGACGGCGGCCGCGGTGGGCCGGAGAGCTAGTAATGCGTCAGGAGACGCGGCTGCAACCTGTAGCATTTTCTCGTCCGGGCTTGATGAGCAAGTGGGCAACAAGTTTGTCGACTCCCTTCTCCTTGCAACGAACTTGAGCTCGAGTCTACTGCCGGTGAAGTGAGTAAACGGAAGTACTCACTACTCAGCTTCGATTTCTTTCCTATCCAAAGTAGGGGTTAGCATCCGGTTCGGTAAAACCAATCAGAACCGGACCGAATCAAATTTGAATCAAACCAAAACTAAAATAATGTTCTCGATTCAGAATTCCAAAAAGAAATTGGCCTAATTCGGAAGTCATGGTAGTCACGAATGAACAGAGTTTCAAATTCCAAACCGACCAACATAAATTCTACTTACAATCTTCCCAGCCCTTACCCCACAACCCAACCGAAACCCAAACTTTCCCCAACTCAGTCCCCCCCACAACCCAAAATCCTACACAGCGCTCAAACTCTCCCCCAACCCTAACTACCTAAGCCTAAGTCCAACAGGCTAAGAAGAATCTCTCTCCGTCTTTGCTCTCTCATATCTGCTCCTACCGTCCACTTCACGGATGGACGCGGGATGCATCGTCAGTGTAACCTTCCCGACTCGAGCTTCATGAGACCAGAAACCCAAATCCAAACATAAAAACCAGTATGCATCAAAATCAGTACAGAAAATCAAACGAGAAACCTGTTTGAGACACGTTATCCTCGCGCGATACTCCGATTTCCTCACTTGCTAGGCGCCAATCTGCACACACGAACAAGGAGGGGGCGCCTGGGCCCGTTAATCCTCCGACGCCCAAGTTAGTTCCTGGGAAGTGAGAAGTGTCTCCAAATCCAAGTTTAGTGAGAGAGAGTCCAACCTATGTAAATGCTACCAACTGCCCCTATTTATACTCACCAGAATCGAGGTTGATCCTCTCTACTTCCCTGCCTTCATTTAATGCTTTTGTCCCTTTCTGGTCAGACATCCCAACCACCCTGTCAGACTCCTGGCACGTGACAGGCGCCCGCAGACGCTGGCCCACGTGACAGCCTGACCCCTTTTGGCTTCTAGCGACTTGTCCTTATGTCCCCTCCCTTTTGTTTGGGTCTTGCCCCCCTATTGGGCTGTTTGTGAGCCCACACTAGCGCCCATTGGGCTTTATTCATGATACCCCCAACAATTGCCCCACCAGCTAGGTGCTCACAGCTCTGCTTCTGAGCGCCTAGCTGACTCAGTTGTTGTTGTCTCGTCCTTCCTTTAGACTGCAGGCGCCCAGCTTCCTGAGTGCGTCCGTTCTTATGGTGTCCGACTTCTCTTTTGGCCCTCTGTTGTCGTGTTGTCTATTCTGACTTCAGTCTCGACTTCGGCTTGCTCGGCCTCCTTGTTTTGTCTTCTTTGCCCTCTTTCTCTTTCCCCCTTTTCATAAGGCGCCTCAATCCCTTACACGCCCTTATTCGGCTTCTTTTCGGGCGCCAGATTCAAGGCGCCTTAATCCCTTATGCCCCCCCTCATGGGCGGGCGTTTGTTATGGGCCCCCACGTTTTTCTTGTTTGAATTTTGGCAAATATTTCGAATTAAATTTAAAAAATTCTAAAAGAGGATTTTAAATCTGGCCAAAATTCCAACAAAAAGGAAAAGGTGGGGGGGGAGCTCAAAAGCCCGCCCTTGATGGTGACACGTGGCGCGTGACGCGCGTCTTGCCCCTTGCTCCTTCGTTCCTTTAAATACCCCCCTCCCCTTCAGTCCTTGTCACTTTCCACATTCTCACCTCTCTCTAGAATTTTCGCTCTGACTTCTCTCTAGATTCTCTCCTGACATCTCTCTAGATTCCTCTGCACTTCGTCAGCTTTTCCTTCTACTCGTCCGAGAATGTCTTCACAAGCAGACAATGTTGTCGGCCAGGGCGCCTCCACTGCTGGGGAAGAGGCAAGACTAGGCGCCTCGAGTGCGGGTGGCGAGACAAGGCGCCCAAGTCGAAGCGGTAAGGAATTTCTTTGATCTATTAGTTGTTTTCCTTGTCTTTATTCTAGCTCTCTAGGGCAGGGCGTCACTTACTCCGCGTCCATATTGCGCCTGGGTCGTTTATTGGTTTAGAGAGGGCGCCTGCGTCGACGTCTGCGGGTCCTTCAAGCGCCTCCACTCCAGGCTTCATGCCCGCCGATGGGTCATACAAGATTTCTGTGTGGGAGAATTCGTTTCCGCCCGATCACCTCCCGAAGGAGACGGACTCGTTGCCATTCGACGTAGCGGGCCCACAGCACACTTCCACCGTCACCTTGGCTCGTGTTCATGAGCTGGTGACCAGTCTCCAACTGCCCCGTGACTGGTGGTATGCGCCTCCTTCCCCTATTTCACGAGTGGGCGTCTGCGGGCCTAAGTGGATAGGGGTGTATCAAGAGTATTTCCGCTTCGGGCTGCGGTTCCTCCTCGATCACATAATGGAGGGTATTCTGACGACCTGCGGCTGCCCACTGGGGCGCCTGTCTCCCTCGGTGATCGTGGTGGTCATCCTATTTAAGCTGCGATGCCGCGAACATAACGTGGAGCCTACTTTCAACCTTTTCCGGTATTTTTTCAAGATGGCGCCTCTTGACAACTGTTTGTCACTTCAGAAGAGGAAGGGGCGCCCCTATCACTTTGTGGAGAAGTGCCCGAAGTTGGGGCACAGCTGGTTTAACGGGTTCTTCTTCATGAAGGCATATCGAGACTCGTTTTTCGAGAGTGGGGGTGCCTTCCTGAGAGAGTGGAAGCTGGGGAGTGTTGAAGAGTTTAATACGGACGTCGAGTTGTCCCCCGCAGAAAAGGCAGGCGCCCCGCTGATTTGCGAGACGCGCGTAAACTTGCGCAAGACTGAGAATCGCCCTCCAATTTTGGAGGCGTATTATAATGATGGTCCGTAGGCTCCCATATATTGCGTCAATGTCTTTATTGGCTCGTCCTGTTGTTAATGAATTTTGCTTTTGTGCTAACTTACTTAGCGATGTGCAGGGTCAGACTTCACGAGCATTGCGAAGCTCATGAAGAGCCGCCTTGCTGCCATGGCTGGAGGAGTGACCCCACCAAGGCCCAAGGCGCCTGTTGCGGCTGCTCCGCAACCGCAAGCGCCTACTGCTGCCCCCAAGAAGCAGAAGAAGAGGGCGGTGAAGGGGGGTACCACGAAGACCGCTAGCGTGGCGTCTTCGGCACCGGAGGAGGAGGAGGAAGCGCCCCACGTTGAGGCGCCCACTACGGAGCCCTCGGAGCAGGAGGGGAACTCCGGGGAAGAGAAACCCGAGCCCTTGATTAGACGGGGGAAGCGGGCTGGCTCCCCCTTGGGTAATGTCAGCAAGAAGGCTGACAAGGGGAAGGAGAAGATGGGCGCCGGCGCCCGAAGCGGGGGAGGGGGCACCTTCGAATACCATCTGAATGAAGAGGGGCAGTGGGTAGGCCCCGATGGGCGCCCCCCATATTCCAGCCCACACGCGCCGACGTTGGGCGCATCGAGCTGCCATGTTCCCCACTGGTGGCTGTCGACAGAGGCTGTGCCATGGGCATGGCAATTACGGCTGCCAAGATGTGGCAAGTGCCGTCGGAAGTGAATGGGGATCACCTCTTTGCTGAACTGGCGAAAGTGGGCGCCAAGGTACGTTCCCCTTTGTTTGTGTTCTTGACTTTTGAGTTTCTATAACTTTGCATAAGTACTAACTCTTTGTATCTTGTGTGTGTAGATTCTTCTTTTTGCTGAGAGAGGCGCCCGGCGCCTCTCTGAAACGAAGCGAGAGGCGCTCGAAGCCTCTTCTTCTGCCTCGCAATTGCAACGCGACCTTGATAACGCGACGGAGCGTCGCGAGCAACTTGTGAAGGAATGCGACGAGGCGCAGATGAATGCGGCCTTGCAAGTGTCGCAGCTTCAGGGCGCCCTCGACGAAGAGCGCACTAAGTCAGCCACCCTTCAGGCTGAGAAGGAGGCGCTGGCACAGGAGGCGGGCGCCCAGGCTAGTGAGATTGACATCCTTAAAGAGGAGAAGAAGAGGTGGCAGGACGCCTACAAGGACTGCAAGAAGAATCTGAAAGAGGCGCGGAAAGAGATCACCAACTTGCGCCACTCTTTGGATACCTTCGAGGAGTCCGAGACTGGGAGGAACATGAGCGCCAGTGCTATTTTGTCTGGCCTCCAGATCTTTCACAGCAAGCTGGTAAGGGATCACCCTGATCTTACTTGGGATTTTACCGAAATCGCCGAGTATGTGATTGGGGAGTTGGAGACTCCACCGGAAGCGGGGAATGCGCCCCAACCATCAAATGCGGAGGAGCCTCCACATGACTCTGTTCCTGTCTCTCCTTCTCCTAAAGCGCCTAGTGCTGGTGATGCCAACTCAGGTGCTGAGTGATGTCAAATGGGCGCCCCATTTTCCTCTGTAGCTTTTTTTTTTTGCGTATAATAAAAACGTTCCTTTTGACATTGCGACCATACTTGCTGGATTTATTTACTTATCGTGTTATCATTGTGTTTGGGCGCGAGCATTGTGGGCGCTTTGTGGTTTTGGGCGCAAATTTCCTTTACCACTGATTGCCATGTCTCGAGGGCGCAAATGTGGGCGCATAATTGTTCTGACGTTGGGCGCAGAGTTGTGGGCGCTTTGGTTTTGGCGGGCGCAAAATTGGGCGCTTTACTTACTCACTTAACAATTGAAAACACACGATCGGGCGCAAGGTTAGGGCGCTTTGTTCTACACAAAATTTATGGGCGCGAAGTTTGGGCGCTTTTACTGCTTACGAAAGGGGAATTGAAAACATGAAGTCACAATCGGGCGCTGCAACACGGGGCGCTTTTGGACACAACACGGCGCTACTTTTACGAGCGCTTTTGGACACAACACGGCGCTACTTTTACGAGCGCTTTTGGACACAACACGGCGCTACTTTTACGAGCGCTTTTGGACACAACACGGCGCTACTTTTACGAGCGCTTTTGGACACAACACGGCGCTACTTTTACGAGCGCTTTTGGACACAACACGGCGCTACTTTTACGAGCGCTTTTGGACATAACACGGCGCCTTACACAATTGTCTCTAACACTAACAATGCTCTTGACTACGACCGCCCTTTGCCTTCTTGGCCCTCATCAAACGGAGGCGCCCTCCCGGTAAACTCGCAGGTTCTGCGCATTCCAAGTTCGTTTTACGCCTTTGCCGCTGGTATGTTCTAGCTTGAACGTACTTGGTCCCACCACCTCTCGGACTCGATACGGCCCTTTCCATTTCGGTGCTAACTTCCCTTCATGGGCGTCCGGGCGGAAGTCACGTTTGAGAACGAGGGCGCCCTCGGTGATTCCATGCGCACGCATTTTCTGGTTGTAGTACCGAGCCACTTGGCGCTTCATCTTTTCCAGTCGGATGGCCGCTACTTCCCTCACTTCATCTGCCATGTCCAGTTCATCGATTCTTGCTTCGCCATTGCTGGTTGGGTTATACTGGACAACGCGGTAGCTTGGGGTGTTGACTTCCACCGGGATGACTGCCTCACCTCCGTAAGTTAGGGCGAAGGGTGTTTCCCCCGTGGTTGTTTTGTAGGTTGTGCGATGCGCCCACAACACGCTTGGCAGCTCCTCAACCCACTTGCCCTTGGCTCCTGCTAATCGAGTGTGCAACCCGTGGAGAATACTCTTGTTGGCCGCTTCCGCTTGGCCGTTTGCCTGTGGGTATGCCACTGAAGAGAACCGCAATATGACCCCGTTATCATCGCAAAACTCCACAAATTTCTTGCAATCGAACTGCTTTCCATGGTCTGTGACAATGGACTCAAGTAGGCCAACCGGGTGAATATGTTTTTCTTGGTGAACTTTCGCACATGTGCTTCTGTGACAGTGGCCAAAGGTTCCGCTTCAATCCATTTGGAAAAGTAGTCGACTGTCACGATCAAGTATTTCAGTTGCCCAGGCGCCTTGGGAAAAGGGCCTAACAGGTCCATGCCCCATTGGGCGAAAGGCCAGGCTCCCACATTGCCCTGCATAGGCGCCGCCGGGACATGGATATCATTTGCATGAATTTGGCACTGGTGGCAGGCGCCCACATGTGCCCTCGCGTCCCGTCTCATCGTTGGCCAGTAATAACCTTGTCGCAGCAGCGTTTTTTCCAAACTGCGCGCCCCCACGTGCATTGCGCACGTCCCGCTGTGCACCTCCTCGATTGCTCCTCTGCTTTCCTCCTCATTCAGACATCTCAAGTATGCTCCCGAATGAGACCTCTTGTATAACGTTCCTTCAATTATGGAGCACCGGGCCGCCTTCCGACGGAGGCGCCAGGCTTCCTTTGGGTCATCCGGCACCGTTCCTTGGGTCAAGAATAGTATGATTGGTGCCATCCACCCGGAGTCGGCGCCTTTGTCCCCCAAGGTTGCGACCAAATATTGGCGAGGTACTTCCGCAGTGACTATGACTTTCCGATCTTCTGCAAATTCTACTGCGGTGGCCAATTTGGATAGAGCATCTGCATGCGCATTTTCCTCACGCAGGATGTGAATGAATGAGATTTCCCCAAACCAGACTCCCAGTTCTCTGATCCTTTGCACGTACCCCTCCAGCGCCTCCTCCTTTACTTCGAATGCTCCGTTAAGTTGGTTGACAACGAGGGCCGAGTCGGACTTGACCTAAACTTTGTGGGCGCCCAGCTCTTTGGCCATGGTTATGCCGGCAATCACCGCCTCATACTCTGCAGCATTGTTTGTTTTCAAGGTGGCGAATCGCAGCGCTACCTCGTGCATCGCACCTCCCGGGCTTATCATCACAATACCTGCTCCGGCGCCTGTACGGCTGGCCGCTCCATCGACTTGGACTTGCCAGCAATCATCTGTCCCCTTCTCTGCCTCAGCTACACCTTCTGCAACGAAGTCGGCCAGGACTTGGGCCTTGATGGCTGGTCGAGGCGCATACCTGACATCGAACTCGCTTAGCTGGACTGCCCACTTGACAAGGCGCCCGGCCACGTCCATTGATCCCAACGTGGATTTCAGAGGGAGGTTGGTAAGGACTATGATGGTGTGGGCCTGGAAGTAAGGTCTCAACTTGGTTGCGGCCATCACAACCGCCAGCGCGGCCTTCTCAATGGGCGCGTATCGCTTTTAGTGGGGTACCATGGTGCGACTGACATAGTACACAGGTTTGTCTTCTCCAGAGTGGGCTTCTCTTGCGACGAGCACGGCACTTACCGACACCTCCGACACAGCAATGTAAAGGTATAGTGGTTCTCCAACCTTAGGCGCCGTCATCACGGTCGGGGCGCTTAAGAGTTGCTTCAATTCTTCGAATGCCCCGTCGCACTCAGTGGTCCATTGGAAACGGGCTGCCTTCTTAAGCGTTCGAAAGAAGGGAGTGGCCTTGTCAGCGGACCGGGGGATGAAGCGCCCCAACGCCGCCAGCCTGCCCGCTAGGCCTTGCACTTCTTTGGGCGTCTTCGGGGGGGTCAACCTAAGAATAGCATCCACTTGCTTTGGGTTGGCTTCTATACCTCTTTTGGTGATCATGAATCCCAGAAATTTTCCCGCTTCGGCGCCGAACACGCATTTGAGGGGGTTTAGTCGGAGCCTATGCGCCCTCATAGCCTGGAATGTCTCACGCAAGTCTTCAATGTGGTCTTCCCGTCTCCGACTTTTGACTATGAGGTCGTCCACATAAGCTTCCACATTCCGGCCAATTTGCTGACGGAAGACGTTGTTAACCATTCTTTGGTACGTGGCGCCCGCGTTCTTGAGTCCGAAGGCCATGACCCGGTAGCAGAAGTTTCCAAAAGGCGTCATGAAAGCCGTTTTGGGCCGGTCTTCCTCTGCCATGGGGATCTGATGGTACCCCGAAAACATATCCACGAAGCTTAGCATCTCGTGGTAGGCCGTGGAGTCTACCAGCAAGTCTATCTGGGGCATTGGGTAGGCGTCCGTTGGGCAGGCCTTGTTGAGGCTTGTGTAATCCACACACATCCTCCAGTCGCCCGACGGCTTGGGCACAAACACCACATTCGACAGCCAGGTAACATAAGAAGTTTCTTCGACCAAGTTGGCGCCCATAAGCTTGTCCACCTCGACTCTAAGTGCTGCCTCCTTTTCCGGCGATAGGTTCCTGCGCTTTTGTTGCACGGGGCGCCTCCCTTCCTCAACCGCTAACCTGTGTACTGCTGTTTCAGGTTTGACCCCCGGCATTTCCATTGCACTCCACGCGAAAAGCTCTGCGAACTCTTTTAGAAGCGCGATGAGTCGCTCCATCATTTCGGCTGGCGCCTCTGCTGAGATCCTGACGCACCTTTCTGGGCGCCCTTCCTCCAGTGCTATCAAAAGATCTTCATCGGCCGCCTCAGCTCGAGGCGCCTCCCCTTCCCCGACCTCCATCACGTTGACTCTTGCCTCGACGTGTCTTTGCTTGCGCCCTGTTTCCTTCCGTAACGAGGGGCGCCTCGTCCCCGGGCCACGCCCACCCCTTGAGGGGCAATGAACTTCAAGGTCTGGTGACAAGTGGAAGCTACCCCATTGAACAAAGCCAGGAGGGGCCTTCCAAGAATCGCATTGTACGGCGAAGGGCAGTCCACTATCCCGAAGTCTATGGCGCGCGTCAATCTTTGTTCCCCATCTCCCAATGTGACGGGCAGGCATACCCGCCCTATTACTCTGGCGGGCGCCCCCGAAAAGCCTACTAGCAAAGACTCTGAAGGTCTGATCATCTCTGGTGATAGTTGCATGCGAACCACCGTATCTTTGAACAGCACATCCATGGAGCTTCCCGTATCGACCAGCATTCTCCTCACTCTGCATCCGGCCACTACCCCTTGTATCTCCAAGGCGTCCATGGACGGGAGCATACATGCTTCTTCCGGCGCCTTGTTGAAGCTAATGTCGATCGACTCCTGCACCTTCGCCGACGCTGCCCTCAGTCGGCGCTTTGCTTCTATCTTCTCTCTCAAATCCATTGTCCCTGAAATGGCTTCGATCGTCAGGCGCACGCGATCAGGCGCCTTCTCCTGGTCCAAGTCATAGGGTGGTGGTGGCAGCTCCTCCCCGGTTTTCACCACTCCAGCCACACAGGCCCTATGTACTCTTTCCTCGGGCTTTTTGATGAAGTCATTGAGCATTCCTCTGTCCGCCAGTCCCTACAGCTCTGTCTTGAGCTGGTAACAATCAGCCGTGTAGTGCCCAATCTCACGGTGGAAATCGCAGTATCGGTCTAAGTTCCGCTCGTTGGGTTGCCCCCGCATTGGGCACGGCCACCTGATGTGGTATCCCTTCTCCTTGACGTGCTGGAGCACATTCTTCAGGGTGTCGTTGTACTCGGCGAAGGGCCCTGCCCCCCTAGGCGCCTGGCGCCCCATATCATTCCTCCTCGGCGGGGGCTGGCTTGCGGGCACGTAGCCCGAGCCACTCGTCGGGTACTGCCTCCTTGGCGCCTCGGCCTCCTCCACTCTTGTCTTTCTCCGATCTGCCCTCCTGGCCGCTAGCGTCTCTTACAACATAATTACCTTTTGCACTCTATGATCCAGGTCCTCTGTGGACACCACATCTCTCTTCGCCAGCGCCCTGCATAGCTCCTCGCTGGAAGTGCACTCATTCAGACACCCCCAGCACCGACGGCTGGGCATCCTTCACTGCTAAGGCCACGGACAGCCACCTCTCGTAAAACTCCCTTAATGCCTCTTCCTCCTTCTGCTTGACCTTAAACAAGGCGCCTATGGTCAAAGAGCGCCTTTTTCTGCTGGCAAATTTCGCCAAGAACATCGCTGCGAACTGTTCGAAGCAATCGATGCGCCCTTCACCGATCTGATGATACCAATCGAGAACCACGCCCGATAAAGTGGACGGAAATACCTTGCACAGGGTGGCGTCTGTGCTGTTATAGAGTTGCATTTTGTTAAAATATCCGTTAAGGTGGTCCTCGGGGTCTCCCGTTCCGTCATAGGCAGGGAGCGGGGGGATGTTTGTTCCTGCTGGCTCCGACAGTATGCACCGTGCCAGATAGGGGTGGGCATTCGGTCGGTTCGGTTTGAACCGAACCGAACTAGTATATGCCGATTTTCCGAAATTAGTAATACTCCAACCGAATTCGAACCGAACTATATTTCGGTTCGGTTTGTCCGAACCGAAATATAACTCGGTTCGGTTCGGATTTTCCACCAAACCCGAATTTATGGAAGACTTCCCCTTTTATCTCCCTCTCTCCCCAGTCCCCACTGATTTATCCTTCCCATCTCTCTCTCTCTCGTCCCTCCATCTCCCCACTAACAATCTGTTCCCCAGATTTTCCCTCAATCAATCTCTCTCTCATCTCTCCTCTATATCCCCAAAATCTACTCCCCTGATTTCTCTCGATCAATCTCTCCCATCTATCTCCCACTAAAAATATGCTCCCCAGATCAATCCTTCCCTCAATCTTTCTCTCTCTCTCTACTCCGGCCGCAAACTCGGCGGCAACGACGATTTACTGAGTGAACAAGGCAGCTGCAACGACAACCACGATGGCTATTGATGCAGTGAACAACGCGGCGCGGCAGGGGTAGACGGCGATGAAGATCCTTGCACCTCCCTCAATCTGCCTTCTCTTCCTCTCGATCTATTCCTTTTCTATTTTGATGCATGTGAGTTTTATGTTTTATTTTCGATCTTTGACAGGTACTGGGTGAGGAGAAGAGAACGGGAAGGAGTGTTTGGTGGAGTGAGGGAGTGGACGGCGGCGGGATTCAGAGCGGCGGCGGGAAGAAGGGCGGTGGTGGGATATGGAGCGGCGACGGTAGAATGACACCGGTGACCTCTCAATTAGAAGCAGCAGGGGAAGACGAGATTCGACGGGGGCGAGAGATGAGAGGAGGATTCAGCGGCGCTAGTGAATTGCATTGCCTTCTTCTCTGTTAGGGTTAGGTTAGCAGTAGTATTTAGCAATAGACATGGATAGGAGTTCCGGGCTAAAAGGGGTTTAATTTTGGGCTGTGTTTGATGTGGGTCATGAGAGATTTGGGCTTTGTGTGAGGCTTGAGTAGTAAATTGGGTTGTAGGTTTGTGGGTTGAACTATTTATTCGGTTTTTCGGTTCGGTCGTGCGTACCCTGGTTTCCGAAATAGGGGGTTTTGCCTTCCGAATTCCGAACCGAATAACAATAGATCGGTTTCGGTTAGGTTTAGTTCAGTTTCGGTTCGGTTCGGGTTTACCGAACCGGATGCCCACCCCTAGTGCCAGAGGCTGCCTCACTGGGCAGTGGCGTGACAGGCGCCCCAATATTCCTCCATTCCACCCGCTTGCGTCCGGCACCCCGTGATCGCGTTGGCGCCATAGACTGGGGCGCCTTAGGCACCCAGATTCACTCTCCGTCTCTTCCATCCTTTCTCTTTTCTTTGACGGGCTGGGCGTCATCCTTTCACTCCTCCTTAAGGCATCCACTTCACGCCGCAGCGCCTTGATTGCTTCGTCTTGATCCTCGATGATCCAGAACAATTCTTTTTTTGTGACTGAGGCGCCCTCGGATCCCCGAAACACGCCCTCACTTTCCTCGCCTTCCTCCACTTCGGGCGTCTGCCCTCTCATTCGTTCTGATTGCTCCTCTGTAATTTCTTCCCTCTCCTCATTCATCGGCGCCTCTTCACTCATAACTCCAGGCTATACTCCCCTATCTGGTGCGCCAATTGTTTGAGACACATTATCCTCGCGCGATACTCCGATTTCCTCACTTGCTAGGCGCCAATCTGCACACACGAACAAGGAGGGGGCGCCTGGGCCCGTTAATCCTCCGACGCCCAAGTTAGTTCCTGGGAAGTGAGAAGTGTCTCCAAATCCAAGTTTAGTGAGAGAGAGTCCAACCTATGTAAATGCTACCAACTGCCCCTATTTATACTCACCAGAATCGAGGTTGATCCTCTCTACTTCCCTGCCTTCATTTAATGCTTTTGTCCCTTTTTGGTCAGACATCCCAACCACCCTGTCAGACTCCTGGCACGTGACAGGCGCCCGCAGACGCTGGCCCACGTGACAGCCTGACCCCTTTTGGCTTCTAGCGACTTGTCCTTATGTCCCCTCCCTTTTGTTTGGGTCTTGCCCCCCTATTGGGCTGTTTGTGAGCCCACACTGGCGCCCATTGGGCTTTATTCATGATACCCCCAACAAAACCCACATGCATCTCGAAAAGGGCATACCCGATCCTAAATTCAATTACCCTCCCATTGGTGTCGACATGATATCAATTTCCTTCTTCACTGCCGTTTGTGGGTTCAATCTCTGATTGTGAGCAAACCAAGCTCTTCGTTGTCGCCCGTCGGTGGATTGGAGCATCATCGTCTCCTTTCCCCTTCACCACGCACTTAAAGATCTCACCATTCTGTTAGAGAAGAAGAAGTTGAGCTGCAGTTGCTGGGTAATCCGAATCCGAGCAGGAGAAGGATTGGTCTTGGCGCCAAGGTTCAAATGGGAGACTAAATAAATAAAACGGTGTCGTAGTGTTGAGTTCAGTATGTTTGTTTGACGAGTGGTCATTTATTGTTTCAGTCCTTGAGTCCTGTTTAGTGTCATTTAAGTCTTGTTAACAGTTAGTCTTTGGAGTTGATTGTGGAGATCATGCTGCTGATTTCCAGGTTGTGTAGTTAGTAGTGATTGCCAGAACTGTCGGGTTAATTCCCATTGTGTATTTAAGGGTTGCAGTTTCACTCTAATGAAGTTTGTCAGTTTACAATTCTCTGAGTTTCTACATTGTGGTATCAGAGCACTCAAAGTAAACTGTAACCACGATTTGTGCAGAAGTGAGAGATTGAAAGACAGCTTCAGATAGTCTGGGGTCAGGGAAACACGAGAGAATATCTGTGAGGTTGCTTACAGGGTAGATAGGGGAGTGAGATCTGTTATTTCTTCAACAGAACGCCATGGGTGATAATGGCAGTGCTGCTCAAGTCTGCATTCCAAAATTTGATGGAGACTATGAGCACTAGACCTTGCTTATGGAAAATCTGCTTAGGTCTAAGGAGTATTGGAGTGTGATCAGTCCAGGAATCAGGGAACCGGCTGAAGGAGAAGAACTCACAGCAGCACAACAGAAAACTCTAGATGATTTGAGACTGAAGGACCTCAAAGCTAAGAACTACCTGTTTAGTTCTATTGATAGAACTCTCTTGAAGACTATTGCCAAGAAGGGAACTGCCAGGGAACTGTGGGAGTCAATGAAAGAAAAGTTTCAAGGGAGTGCTCGAGTTCAGAAGGCTCAACTTCAGGTACTCAGAAGGAATTTTGAACTGTTAGAAATGAAAGAAGGAGAAACTATCTCTGAGTACTTTGGTAGAGTCATGGTGATAGCCAACACTATGAGGAACTGTGGGGAGGATATGCCTGATGGGAAAGTAGTTGAAAAAATACTAAGAACCTTAACTGAAAGGTTTAACTATGTGGTTTGTTCCATAGAGGAATCCAAGGATATTGACTCCATAACAGTTGATGCACTTCAAAGTTCACTTCTGGTGCATGAGCAAAAATTCAGCAGGAGGGTTACAAAAGTGGTGACTGAGGATGACCAAGCTCTCAGGGTTTCTTATGAATATGGAAGAGGAGGAAGAGGTTTAGGAAGAGGGTATGGATCAGGTCGAGGAAGAGGAAGAGGTAGAGGCTGGAGCAAAGAAGCTGTGGAATGTTTCAAGTGCCACAAGTTAGGTCATTACAAGTATGAATGTCCTGACTGGTATAATGATCAGCAGGCACACTATGCCAGTTCCAGTCAAATTCAGACAAGGGCTCAGGGAGACATGAAAGATGAGGTTCTTCTCATGGCATGTGTTGACTCTGAAGACTCAACAGAACTGGAGGAGGAAGCTCAAGGGTTTATGGCATTGCTTGAAGATATAAAGCAAGACATTCATGAGAACTGGTGGTTTCTGGATTCAGGATGCAGTAACCATATGACAGGAGACAAGAAGTGGTTTACTGAGCTGACTACTAGTCCTACAGGAAATGTTAGGCTTGGTAATAACAGTAAATTGGATGTTGCAGCAAAGGGAAGTGTGAAGATTGAGGCTGCAAACATGAACATGATGATAAGTGATGTGTTCTATGTTCCTGGACTTAAGACTAATTTATTGAGCATTGTTCAATTGCAAGAGAAAGGCCTGACATTCTTATTTAAGGATGCAAGTTGCAAGATTTTCCATGAAGAAAAGGGTTTACTGCTGCAGACTGAAATGAAATCAAATAGGATGTTTGTCATACATCCTGATGATAAACCAAAGAATCAGGAAGTTCAGTGTTTTCAAACTCATACTAGTAAGGAGAAAGAACTGGAGTTATGGCATAGGCGTTTTGGTCATCTGAATTCAGTAGGTCTCAAGCAATTGCAACAGAAAGGCTTTGTCAGGGACTTACCTGTATTGAAGGGAAATCTGGAGGTTTGTGCTACTTGTCTCATTGGCAAGCAACACAGGAAACCATTTCCCAAGAAGAGTCATTGGAGAGCAGGTCAGAGGTTGGAATTGATTCATTCAGATCTTTGTGGACCTCTTACACCAGTTTCAAATGGTGGGAAAAAGTATATTCTCACTCTGACAGATGACTTTAGCAGGAAGTTGTGGGTTTACTTTCTTGCTACTAAGTCAGAAACTCTTGAATACTTTAAGAAATACAAAGCACAGGTTGAACAAGAAACTGGTTCACAGATCAAGTGTTTGAGAACTGACAGAGGAGGGGAGTTTATGCTTAATGAATTCAAAGAGTTATGTGATGAAGCTGGAATCAAAAGACAACTGACAGCAGCTTTAACACCCCAGCAAAATGGAGTGGCTGAGAGGAAAAATAGAACAGTTCTAAATATGGTGAGATGTATGCTATCAGATATGAAGGTACCTGCTGGGTTTTGGGCAGAGGCAGTTGCTTGGACAACACATGTTTTGAACAGGAGCTCAACAGCAGCAAACCAAGGTAAAACACCTCAAGAATTGTGGTCTGGAAATCCTCCTTCTGTGTCCCATTTCCGTGTTTTTGGTTGTGTTGCATATATGCATGTGCCTGATCAACAGAGAAAGAAGTTGGATGATAGAAGTATTCCCTGCCAGTTCATTGGCATATCAGCTGAATCAAAAGCCTATAAGCTGTACAACAATAATACCAGAAAAGTTGTGATTAGCAGAGATGTAGTCTTTGATGAAACTAAAGGTTGGAGATGGGATTCTGAGATGCAACCTGTTCAGACACAATTGTATTGGGAAGAAGGTGATAGAGACTGGTTTGATTCAGACACTGAAGATGATCCTGAAATTTTGACTGAGCCAGTTGTTCATACAGATCAAGAACCACCACAACTCACTACTCCAGTCACACCAGGAGGATTAGAAGAGGGCTCAACAAGTGAGGACATTATTAATGAGGATGAAGGGGACATGGGAACAGATGTTTTAGGACTTCCAAATGCAAATTTAGGGAAGAGGGTCAGCAAGCTGCCTGGTCATTTACAGGATTATGACATGAGTTTCACTATCACTGACTGGACAGCAATGGTAGCTATAACTGATGATCCTCAAACTTTTAAGGAGGCAATGCTGGATCCCAAATGGAATGCAGCAATGCAGGAAGAAATGCATTCTATCAAAAAGAACAATACCTGGACTTTGACTGAACTTCCAGCAGGTTTTGTGGCTATTGGGTTGAAATGGGTATATAAGACAAAATTGCAAGAAGATGGAAGCATAGACAAGTTCAAGGCTAGAATTGTGGCCAAGGGGTATTCTCAGAAGGAAGGCATTGATTACACAGAGGTGTTTTCTCCAGTGGCTCGTTGGGACACCATCAGAACTTTCTTGGCCTTAGCAGCTTATCATGGCCTTACAATCTATCAATTAGATGTAAAAAGTGCATTCCTCAATGGTGTGCTTACTGAAGAGGTTTATGTGGAGCAACCACCAGGGTTTGTGGTTGCTGGGGAGGAAAGGAAAGTCTACAGGCTACACAAGGCTCTCTATGACCTGAAACAGGCTCCCAGGGCCTGGTACAATAGGATAGAATCCTATTTCATCAAGTCTGGCTTTGAAAGAAGTCCCTATGAGCATACACTGTTTATTAAGAAAACTGGAAATGGCATTCTAATTCTAAGCTTGTATGTGGATGACTTGATGTATGCAAGCAACAATTATGACATGATTGATGAATTCAAGCAGGCAATGCAATCAGAGTTTGAGATGACAGATCTTGGGAGGATGCACTATTTTCTGGGAGTTGAAGTTGTTCAGAGGGAATCAGGGGTGTTTATTAGTCAGCAGAAGTGTGTGAAGGATGTGCTGACCAAATTCAATCTCCTAGACTGCAATTTTGCGCATAATCCAATGAGTCCTGGCAGCAAAATGAACAAGGCTGGGGATGGAGTAATGGTGAATCCCACTGATTATAAGAAGCTGATTGGAAGCTTACTATATGTAACAGCAACAAGGCCTAATATCATGTACTCAGTATGCCTTCTTAGCAGGTATATGGAACATCCAACAAGGCAGCATATGTTAGCTGCTAAGAGAGTGCTGAGGTATCTCAAAGGCACTATCAGTTTTGGTGTCTGGTATAAAAGAAGGTGTGAAGGAGAGGAGGAGCTTCTGGGGTACACTGATAGTGACTATGCTGGAGATACAGATGACAGGAAGAGCACTAGTGGGTATGTATTTCTTCTGTCAGGTGGAGTCATTTCTTGGGCCTCCAAGAAGCAACCAGTTGTTGCTTTGTCAACTACAGAAGCAGAATTTGTTGCTGCAGCTCACTGTGCAGCTCAGTGTGTCTGGCTTCGAAGGATTTTGGGTCAGATGGGATGGCAGAGGAGTGTCAAGGAAGCAACAGTCATCTTCTGTGACAATAGTTCAGCAATTAAATTGTCCAAGAATCCAGTGTTTCATGGTAGGAGCAAGCACATTGATGTGCGATTTCATTTTCTCAGGGAATTGGCAAATGCAGGAGTGGTTGAGCTCGAACATTGTGGCACACAGGAGCAAGTTGCAGATATTATGACTAAACCTCTAAAATTGGAAGTGTTTCAACTTTTGAGGAGTAAGATGGGTGTGTGTGATTTCTCTGAGATTGTTGCTGAAGTATGAAGATGAAGTTGGTTGAACTGAACAATGGTGAGAAGGTTCAGTTCAGGGGAGGATCTGTTAGAGAAGAAGAAGTTGAGCTGCAGTTGCTGGGTAATCCGAATCCGAGCAGGAGAAGGATTGGTCTTGGCGCCAAGGTTCAAATGGGAGACTAAATAAATAAAACGGTGTCGTAGTGTTGAGTTCAGTCTGTTTGTTTGACGAGTGGTCATTTATTGTTTCAGTCCTTGAGTCCTGTTTAGTGTCATTTAAGTCCTGTTAGCAGTTAGTCTTTGGAGTTGATTGTGGAGATCATGCTGCTGATTTCCAGGTTGTGTAGTTAGTAGTGATTGCCAGAACTGTCGGGTTAATTCCCATTGTGTATTTAAGGGTTGCAGTTGCACTCTAATGAAGTTTGTCAGTTTACAATTCTCTGAGTTTCTACACATTCCTCCACTGGTTCATCCACAACTTGCGTCGACCCACCGAGTGAAAACGAGAACATATTTGAGGGAGATGGAGTGGAATATGTGAGGAGAAATGGGGAAGTTTGTTTGTTGGAGAGAGAGAGACTTTGTTAGTGATGTGATCATGGCATCCTGAGTCTATGATCCATTTTTTATCTAAGGATTTCTTAGCGACCATGGTTACAATAAGTGCTCTAAATGAGAAAAAGACTTTGAGCCTTTGCCACCACTAAGGAACCCCATGAGTTAATGATATTGACCTATTGGTAGTATTTTTATATTCAGAAACCTCAGCCTCACGTGTCACTTTTGTGACAGTGGGTCCTACTAAATCTGGGGGCAACCTGCAATCAAATTCGACGCCAACTGGACTTCGCCCCCAGCAGTTTTGTACCTTCGGGAACACCAACGGGCCTCACTTGGATTCGAACATGTGATTTGCAACTCTCAAATCTTCACTGTCGCGATAGCTTTACCATTAGGCTATCTTACCTTTGGTTCCATCAGTAGTCTCAGAACTGGGTGATCGTCTATTTCGGTGACATGGACAACCCTGAGACCAACCTTAGTATCATAAAAAAGTGTGTCAATTTCCTTTATCTCTTGGTTTCTCATATATTGAAGGGTAGCCTACCAATTGATATAATCTCTCTTTGATGGGCCCTTACTTGTGATTGCACTTTATCCATCTCCCAGCATTTTGGCACGCACCACCATAAATTATAATTGCATTTGTTTGTTTAGTTGTTGCCTCCAATTTTTTTTCTTCGTGATGCTTATTTTTTGATCATCCTAAGTAGGGGTGGGCAACCGGTTTGGAAACCCGAACTGAATCGAACCGAAACCAACTTAAACCGAATTGAAAATGAAATAATGTTATTTGTTTCGAAATTCGGAAGGGAAATATAGATATTTCGAAAACCAGGGTTCTTTCTACCAAATCGAAATTCTGAATTTTCGACCGAAAAACCGAATTACTATAATTGCAAGCTCTAAATGGTGGATTTTTATGTTTGTACTTATTTTGATACTTAAATATTTGAATCGAGAAATTTTACAATGCTATATAACATTGGTGCTATAGGTTTTTGCATTTATGGTACAACTTCAAGTTGTACCTTTAACGTTATGGTATAACTTCAACTTGTACTTATACTATTTTACAAATTCTTTTATGGTACAACTTGAACTTGTACCTTTATGTGATGGTATAACTTAAAGTTGTGAAGTTGTACCATAACATAAGGGTACAAATTCCTTTATGGTACAACCCAAACTTATACATTTTACGTTATGGTACAACTTTAAGTTGTACATCAAAGCACCCATGCTTTATAGCATAGTAGAAGTGCTCATTTGAATCATGTTAGCTTTTTATGACTTTATGTGTTGAAATGTTTGATTTTAACATTGATGATGCATATAGTTGCATATTTATTGTTTACATTAGTGGTGAAAACTAATTTAAAAAGGAGAAGATACAAGTAGCCTCACAAATTCGATTTTGGGTGAAATTCCAAACCGAACTGAATTACAATTCGGTTTAGACCGACCAAACCGAATTATAATTCGTTTTGAATTTGGTTTGAGGTTTGGTGGAATTCGGGGACCCGGTATGCATAATTGCGATTGGCTTGATGTTAAATGCACGAAACCTTATAACTTCCAGCGTTTCGCGAAAATGCGAATCTTTTACAGAGCATCTAAAACTCGTAAACTATAAGAAGACAAATACTTTCTATCACGGACAAATATCTTGTTGTTGGACAATCAATTGAAGGCTAAGAGATTTGGATAGCCTTCATTGAGATTCAGCGGTTGATCAATCTACTGAAGCAAATATGTAAGCCACCGGTCTTAACTGGAAATCCAGACTTTGTTTGTCTCGCTCCTATGCCCTTCGACACATTGTGTCAGAGGAACAAATGTGACAACATAATGGGAAATTTAATGGGGTAAAATATCTCGAATGCCACTTAAATTTGAAAATTGAGGTAGACATACCACTTAAGTTTGAATAGAGCGTCGAGTATTAAAATTTGTAAGAGTAAAATTTTACATGTATTATTTTCAAATAACATGTAACAATGAGTCGACTCGCCTAACTCATACCCGCCCTGGTCCATACTTGGTACATGACGAATATGAATATTGAGAGACCTTCCTCCCTGTCCATTGCCATCACTATCCTGGTATCCTCCACATGACGTCATAATAAAGTTCAATTGCATTGTTAGTTACACCAAGACACCCGTCTTTGGCATATCTCCGAATCGGGAAGCTCCATTCCAACGAAAAGTCTCCCACCACGACACCGTCCGTCAGCATAACTTCCATTCCGTTTCCACTGTCCTTAAAGTTTTTCCGGTCCGAGAAACCGTAAAGTTCCAACATTTCATGGCAACTTAGGAAACTTCCTCCTCCTCCGCCGCCGTCTCAACTCTCACGCTCCGTTACCAATGTCGGATTCCAACGCCGCAATGTCCCTTCTCTGCCAATCCACGCGGCAGGGTTGCGCGTGGGGGTGATAATCCGTCTACACTTACATATTTTAAGCGGAAGAAATGAAAAAAAAGTTACGCGGTTTATTCGGATACTTTTAATGAAATAGAAAATTCAAACAAAACCAAAAAAATAAACCAGGAAATTGTGAACGAAGCAGGAACAAGAGAGAGAAGGTCAGAGAGAGAGAGAAGCAACGGGAGGAGGAAAGGGAAAGATATTTTTTTTCTTGTCACCCCCTCTCTGTTCCATCGACGTTACCCAGGAGGGGATTTGCGTTCCCGAGGAGCAGATTGAAGTTCGAATAGGATCACTACCCTTCCGGCGGGATTGTGAATCAGCGGTTTTCAATTCCGATCTCGGTGGCGGGGTTGGGAAGAGGCGGAGGAGGAGGGAAAGATGAGTGGCGGCAGCGGATGGGAGAGGATTAGGTCGACGAGAGGGGGAAGGTTGTCACGGGAAACGAGTTTGACAGGGCGGACGGCGAGGACGGTGAGGCTCGGCCGCGTACAGCCACAGGCGCCTGGTTACCGTACAATTTACTGCAATGATCGCGAAGCCAATCTCCCCGTCCGATTCAAGGTTAGGCTTCCGATACTTGGAAATGGAGAGAAATGCCTGCCTTTTGCTTTTGCTTATTTTTACGCCACCTGAGAGGATTTTGCTTTGCTTTCCTCTCCTCGTTTAGGGCGTTGTTTTGCTTCGCTGAGGAATAGGTTGGAAAAAGATTGGTTATTTAGGTTCCCCCTGATGATGGGTACTTCACTCAACTGAGTGTCGTAAATTTTTCTCTTTCAGTTTGATTTTGAAGGGGGAAACTTGGAATGTAAATAAATCAGTTTTTGTCGTTGGTCTTTGTTTCCAAATTGCGCGACCTTCAGAGAACATATATATTTTAAGTTGGTAATTGCAGTATGTATTCCATCTTGAAGATTTGGTTTAACCTGATCGGGCCAATCTCGGTGCCTTGCTGGATCGTTCTTCACTTTAGGAGTAGGAAGTCCTGTAAGCTTATGCGGTAGAACCAATCGATCAGCAAGTCTAAGTCCAGTCCTGGTGTTTTGTGATCCTTGATGATTTGATAAGAATTAAATTAGGAATTAATGTTAAAATAGTCATATGCCTTTCTCTCTCGTTGTTTCTCTTGCTTGTTTGTGTGTATATCGGCAGTCTGTATACTAGGGTTCGTCAACAGATTGAAACCTTCCAGGCTCATACCAATTTAGCTTTAGTTTTATCAATTATGTGTGGGAAATTTCTCCCCTATGGACAGTTTGTGCGCGAGTTCTTCAGTGGCTGCTGGTTTGATAGGTTATTGGAAGGAATGGCAATTTAGTTTGGCTTTTCATATCATCTACGATGAAGAAGCTGCTAAGTGTACTGATGGTAGAGTAGTCAGTTTGATCTTTGATGGCAATTCAGATGATCTTCAAGCGAAGGTTAAGTGTTAAAGTCTCCAAGGGAGACTTCAGAGGGGCAGGCTTCATGTAGGTTACTTAGTATTTGAATCCAAGCTTAAGGAAAATTCCTTCTGTGTCCTATTGATAAGGAATTTGTGAGAGGCAACTCTACCTATTTTTATTAAAAAATAGATCTTACTATCTTTTGATAGATGAATTCCCTTGGAACAACAAATAAGAATTCTGATTAGTACTATAATGTAAGATCAGTAGTGTCATTATTACAATTCTATAAACACGAAAATTAACAATCATTATCGGGGGAAAACAACAACAAAATGAATGATACTGAATTGAGAAAAGCTGATATACTTATTTATAAAAACAATTTTGCTTTTCAAATTTTCATTGGTGAGATTTAATAATCTTACGTTCCAGGTTCAGTGCTCCTTGCATGTCTTCTCGTAATTGGTTTTAGAGTTACTTTGTTTAGATGATTCAACTTTGTATTAAGCTGGTTAATTTATTTTTATTAGTTTGTACTTTGTGTTCCATAGAATAGTCTGCCACCATGGTCTTTTTTTCTTATCAATAATGTTGGCCCCGAGGTTTGAACTTAAACTGATCAGGACGTCTTTCCTTACCACTAGGCCAGCCTCTCTAGATTAGTGGTTGATTGCTAATTATTTGAAATGATTTGTTTCAGGGGAACTCTATATCGACGACAAAGTACAACTTCTTGACCTTTCTACCCAAAGGGTTGTTTGAACAGGTAAACTAGGTTCGATCAGAAACTTGTTGTTGGTTCTTGACTGTCGTCATGTCTATCAACCTGCATCAGAGGAGCAATGTCTTACTAGACATTTAAATCTTGAGCATGATTACCCCATAGAGATCTATTCCAAATTTCAAAGTTGGACATTATTAGTCCAGTGATGCCTATCTTTGTGCTGAAACTTTAACTAAAAAGAACTGAGTGAAATGAGAAGAAATTCAATGGTGCTTTTCCAACCTCAAGTCAAAGTAGAAGGAAAAATATGGGAAAGAATGGAGACATAGCCAACACTATTATTTGTTAAGGTGGCTAGTACTTAGGTTTAGTGTAATGTGCAAATGTCTCCATAATTATTGATTACCCTTTTTCTAGAAGAACAACCTTACGCTTCAGACCACTACAACATATGATCAAATGTGTTCGTCTAATTAATGTAATGAAATAACTCCATATGCTAGTCCCTGTAAGTGAATATAGTACAGACATTGGTACCAAGGAGGGCGGTTGCTTGTGACATAGTTCCTGAGATTTGTGAGGGTGGTTTGTTGTTTTAGTTTCTGGTTGGTTGTATGCATCTGTCATCTGTACATTCCTGTGCTGGTTAACTTCTTTACTGAGAGGAATTGTTTCCCTAAATTGGCAGTTCAGGCGGGTGGCTAACTGCTACTTTCTCTTTATTTCTATTCTCTCAATGACACCTATCAGGTAACCGGACTAATTTCTTTTACAAACTTCTTGCTGTTTCGTCTCTACTAATGTGAGAAGATAGCTTGTTTTGTTCTTTTTTTTGTTCAAGTTTGGCTGTGCATGATATAGAACAACTGCTGCCTTCTTTCGTTCGTATAATCCTTTCTTGGGTTTCTCTATAGAGCTTTGCATTAATATGCTATCTTGTAATGCAGTCCTGTTAATCCAGTGACAAATGTCGTCCCCCTTAGCTTGGTGCTTTTTGTTTCTCTGATCAAGGAGGCATTCGAGGACTGGGTGAGTAGCATAAGCACATGACACCTTTGAATTTTTACTATTTATGGCTTAAGCTGTTTTCAACTTGTCTGAGTTAAACCTTTTCCTTTGTGAACTAGAAGGGTAATTCAGGGTTGAATTTCACTAGGAGCGTTCAAGTCAAGGCCACTGCTGATATATTTTATATTTGCCTGTTTTCTTGTCTGAAACAGAAACGCTTGCAGAATGATATGGTGATAAACAATAATCCTGTAGATGTGCTGCATGATCAAGTATGGGAAACTATTCCTTGGAAGAAGTTGCAGGTTGGAGACATTGTCAGGGTAAGTCATTTATTTGTCTTTCTCGTTTTCTAAACAAGAGATGGGAGAATAACATTCCCACTGTTGGCCCTCTGTGCTTGCAACCTCAGTATTTTCTGTTCATTTTATATCCTTGTGTCCTGTTTTACTTTATTATTTGTGTAATTTTACTGTACCACTCCTAGACCTCCTAATATAAGTATTTAATTATTCGGAGCTATTAGAGCGGGATCCACTTTTTAGGGAATATGAGTGATTCAGTATGGTAAGGATACATATATATCCACGATCCAAAAGTCGATAAGGGGGTATGTTCTTCTAAGGATTTTTTTTAAAAATGTGTGGAGTAGATTTTGATTGGTGGGATGAGTCTATGGTAAGCGGCTTCCTGGGGCTGGGATAGAAGAAGGTGCTGTTGAGGAAGCATCCATTTTGCAGTGGTATCGTATAATAAGCGAGAGCCTGCACCAATAACAAATTCCGCAGTCATATAGGCTGCGTGACTAATACAGTTGTTTATGGGATTTTTGCTGTTAAGTGAGAGTGGTAGTATGAGAACAGGATGGAGAGTTTCCTATTTCAAGTTCACTGCCAGTTACTATTCGATTTATCGTTCTTTTTCTTTGAACATTCTGTGATTGCTTATGGTTTTCTTTACTGTCGATTTCTTGAGAAATTTCTCAATCACAGTTTACTCATAATTGTGACCTAAGATGTTCCATCCTTCACAGATTAAGCAGGATGGATTCTTTCCTGCAGATCTGCTTTTCCTAGCTAGTACAAATGCAGATGGTGTCTGTTATATCGAGGTTCTACTTTTTCCCTTCCATCAGCCTTGTTTATCGTTCCTTGTTGTAATTGCTATAATTAGTTCCGTGCTTATATCAGTGTAATTAATACCAGTTTGATACTTTTGGTATATCCCTTACTACTGGCAGACTTCGAACTTGGATGGTGAAACAAACTTGAAGATTAGAAAAGCTGTGGAAAGGACTTGGGATTATTTGATCCCAGAGAAAGCTGTTGAATTTAAAGGTGATGGTCCAGAAATCTTGTATCAAGTGCATCTGAGCACATTTACGCTTCGGCTTATGAGATGTGAATGATAATCTTAAGTACGGAGTTAGAAATGACTAAAATTAAATTTATTGTATTTCAATAATTTAGGCTCTGTGCTGTTCCTTTCACATCTGTTCTATGAAACTTTATGGGTTTCTGACTCTATTTCGTTTCTTACTGATAACTTCTTAATATTCCTGTGTACTGGCTTGCTGATATTACTTTGGTTAATGCAGGTGAAGTGCAATGTGAGCAGCCAAACAACTCATTGTACACTTTCACTGGCAATCTTATCATCGAAAACCAAACGCTTCCTCTTTCTCCAAACCAACTTCTGTTGAGAGTATGTCTTCTCTCTCTTTGTTTTCTTTACGGTTTTATGTTTAATCTCGTATCAATGAGTTAACCACATCCAGTGCTGTATCTTTGTTATCTAAATGATAAAATGATGATGAAATAACTGTGAACTTGTTGAAACTTGAGTTTTCTCCAGGGTTGCAGTCTTAGAAATACTGAGTACATTGTTGCGGCTGTTATCTTTACAGGACACGAAACAAAGGTTTGTACCATAACTCTCTATCTTTCACTCATAGCTTGCCGCTTGCTTATAAAAATACTTTTATCATTTGGATGACTATTTCAAATATATTCTTTAAATTGTATCAATTGGGAGGTGGTTGTGCCATGGACAAGTTTCTTTTTTGTGAGCGTTGTCCTGCACGCTTTTCATGTTCGTAGAATCTACTCACATTAGTTAATATGGCCATTGATCAAGTGCAGGTAATGATGAATTCCATGAATGTTCCATCCAAAAGGAGTACATTGGAGAGAAAACTTGACAAGCTTATTCTTACTCTTTTCGGAACTCTCTTTGGTATGTGCCTGGTTGGAGCCATAGGAAGGTTAGATATGACATCTGATCCTATTTTACTCTTCTTTTGTCCTGTTTCTGCCTTTCTGGTGGGTGTTGCTCTTAAGTGACAACATCTTCTTCTGAGTTTCTGCAGTGGGATATTCATAAGTAGTGACTACTACTACCTTGAGCTTCAAAGAGGAGTAGGATTGGAGTTTAACCCTAGCAGCCGTTTTTCGGTACCCTTTCTCCCTTATGTTATGTCTATTTGAACGTCCACCTAGGGATGAAAAGGAGGAAAAGGCTGAAGGGGAGAGTTTATAATTCTCAACGGTATACTTTTGTATTTGTACAGGTTGTCGTTCTAACATTGTTTACACTACTCACTCTCTACTCAACAATCATTCCCATCTCTTTATATGTCTCTATTGAGGTGGGTTCGGCTTCCGTTATCATTAGTTGTCCATTGTCCCTTGGGGAACTTGTTAAGCTTGTCAACTTAATGGTCTTCAACTATTTTTCTAGATGATCAAGTTTATTCAGTGTGCTCAATTCATCAACAAGGATTTGCACATGTATCATGTTGAAACCAACACCCCAGCATTGGCTAGGACTTCGAATTTGAATGAGGAGCTTGGACAGGTAAAAGCTATATTGGGTGCATATGTGCTGATGATCATTGCAGTTGGAACTTAGTATAGGGCTATTAATATACACATTCCTTTGAAATTATGTGTTTTTCAGGTGGAATATATATTTTCAGACAAGACTGGAACTTTAACGCGGAATTTAATGGAGTTCTTTAAGTGTTCGATTGGAGGAGAGGTTTATGGAACTGGTTTCACTGAGATAGAGCGGGGTGGGGCACAAAGGATTGGTGCTAAGCTTCAAGAAGTATGCCTTGCTTCCATTTCATGATACAATGCATGTGTTTTTTGTCTTCAAAATGATGCGTTTTTTTGGTACTGTCCTAATGTTCTGAAGACCAGGACAATGTTCAATCATTTCAGGCACAGAGATCACCCCATGCAGTGCATGAGAAAGGGTTCAATTTCGATGATTCTAGGATAATGCGAGGAGCTTGGAGGAATGAGTCTAATCCTGATGTATGCAAGGTGATATACTTATTCATCAGCAGTAGAAGCACTAAACCTATAAGCTAGCCATGTGGTTGTTGCATGCCTTTCTAAGCTCCGGAGGACATACCCAACTTTTGTTGTGGATTGTCAAGTGATGATTGATTATATAAGTGTTTCTGTAGTTTAGTTTTTATTGGTTTCTTGTAGATGTCCCAGCCTTATTTCTTCTTTTGGTTCATGTCTTGCAGGAATTTTTCAGGTGCCTTGCTATATGCCATACTGTACTTACTGAAGGTGACGAGTCCCCTGACAAGATTACATACCAAGCTGCATCTCCTGATGAGGCTGCTCTTGTCACTGCTGCAAAGAATTTTGGTTTCTTCTTCTACAGGTTGACAACTGCAATGATGCTGTGTTCTGCATTTTCTCTTCTCCTTGTGAATTTATGAGCTTACATTTTATCGGAGAAGATGTTCAGTTCAAACTAGATGTCTAGGCTAGCCAATCTGTCATCAGTGGGAGGAACCCAAATACTGATTGCTAATGGTTTCATTTCGTCAGGCGTACCCCTACTATGATATACGTTCGTGAATCTCATGCAGAGAAGATGGGGACTATTACAGATGTTCCTTATGAGATTTTGAATGTTCTCGAGTTTAACAGGTGGAGACATGTCTTTCTTAGATTTGAGTGTTTAGTTTCTGATTTGTTGCTTAATATTTAACTTCTGTATCTTTTTTTTTTTTTTTTTTTTGAGTTTAGCACAAGGAAGCGACAGTCCGTTGTTTGTAGGTACGCAGATGGTAGACTTGTATTGTACTGCAAGGTGATGCTCCTATGTAATTGGTCTTCTAAAAAGATTACATTATCAAGTAAAATCACAGTGGGAATGGTCCTTTACTGAAATTCTGCTTTCTCAGGGTGCCGACACTGTAATTTATGAGAGACTGGCTGCCGAGAGTGATGAGCTTAAGAAGATAACTCGGGAACACTTGGAGCAGTTTGGATCTGCTGGGTTGCGTACTCTCTGCCTTGCCTATAAGGATTTACACCCAGAAACATATGAAAGCTGGAATGAGAAGTTTATCCAAGCTAAATCTTCTCTTAGAGATCGCGAGAAAAAGCTTGATGAGGTAGTAGAGTGACTTCTTGTCAAGTTTATCTATAAGTAAAACTCAACAAGCTTCACTGCCTAATCTTTAGCATCATGAGTGTTTATATCTAGTTTTTGTTGGTATAGTAGTTTGTGGTTGTTGTTCTTAATGAGGCTAATTATGAACATTATACAGGTGGCGGAACTTATAGAAAAGGATCTCATCTTGATTGGGGCCACAGCTATAGAAGACAAGCTTCAAGAAGGGGTACCAACTTGTATAGAGACTCTTGCTAGAGCTGGAATTAAGATTTGGGTCCTGACAGGTGACAAGATGGAAACTGCAATAAATATTGCTTACGGTGAGTTCTTCAGAGTGACCTAGCACTAATTGTTTGTTTGGACTTGTGCCTGTTTTCTGTTACTTGACTCATCTCTTTGGTTGTTGCAGCTTGCAACTTGATTAACAATGATATGAAACAGTTTATCATCAGTTCAGAAACTGATGCGATTCGAGAAGTAGAAGAAAAGGTGAATAGTTACTCCATCTGTTTGACATTAGATGCATATATAATATATATTAATATTTCTTCCCAAGTACTGGGTTTTTTGTAATATAATTGATAACTCTATTGATTGACTACTTTCTTATTTCAGGGTGACCAGGTAGAAATTGCACGGTTTATGAAGGAAGAAGTTAAAGGAGAGCTCAAAAGATGTCTCGAGGAAGCGCAACACTCTTTGCGCACTGTATCTGGACCCAAGTTGACACTTGTTATTGATGGAAAGTGTTTGATGTATGCATTGGATCCTAGCTTGCGTGTAATGCTGCTGAATCTGAGTCTGAACTGCAGTTCAGTGGTCTGTTGTCGAGTTTCCCCTCTGCAGAAAGCTCAGGTATTTGCCTCGTGGAGCATCTTTTAATAATTCAGTTTTAGAATTAGATATTGAACATTCAATGAATGTTGGAGAAGCTTCTTCTTGTGCTCTTCGAGCTGGACTTTAACATGACATGAATGTTGGAGAAGCTTTAATAATTCAGTTTTAGAATTATATATTGAACATTGAGAGTGATGGCTGACAGTAAGGGTATGGGCATCTTAACTTCTAACATAGAGCAGAGGATGACGTTTCAGTGTCATGCGCCTTGCTGGTTTTCTTTTGTTATTAGTTAGATGTACCACTTTTTGTGTTATGGTTGTCAAGAATATCGTGATGCAGATGAAGTGTTCGTCCAAAAATTTTATCGTGCTATCTTGCTGACTTTCATGTATCACACTGCCATTAAACTTCAAATGAACATTGTACTTTCAGGTTACTAGCCTAGTCAAGAAAGGTGCGCGGAAGATAACCCTTAGTATTGGAGATGGTGCTAATGATGTTAGCATGATTCAAGCTGCCCACATTGGCGTTGGAATAAGTGGGTTGGAGGGTATGCAAGCAGTCATGGCTAGTGACTTTGCAATTGCCCAGTTTCGGTTTCTTACAGATTTACTTTTGGTACATGGACGGTTGTCTTACCTCAGGATATGCAAGGTCTGATATGTTGGGTTGTTTGTGCATACATTTTCTAATTTTGAATCTTGATTCTTAATTGTTGCCATGATGTAGAAGGCTTTCCCTGTTCGTACTCTTGCATCCGGTTTATTTCAAGTTTGACATTTTTTGTTACAGGTGATCACCTACTTTTTTTACAAGAATCTTACATTCACTCTGACGCAGTTTTGGTTCACATTTCATACCGGCTTCTCTGGTCAAAGGTTTTATGATGATTGGTTCCAGTCATTGTATAATGTCATCTTTACCGCTCTGCCAGTGATTATTGTTGGCCTTTTTGACAAGGCAAGTCTCTATTTTCAACCCTTTATATAAGAATTCTAACCTTGTTAGCACATTTCCATTCACTTACAACTATCAGTAGCTCGAGTAAGCTGATATAGTGTTGAATTATTACGTCTCTTCCAGGATGTTAGTACGGCATTGTCGAAGAAGTACCCTGAACTGTACAAGGAGGGGATAAGAAACATGTTCTTCAAATGGCGAGTTGTGTGGACGTGGGCTTTTTTCTCCGTTTACCAATCTCTGATCTTCTATCACTTTGTGACGATCTCTGGTACTAGTGGTAAAAATCTCTCGGGAAGGATGTTTGGACTTTGGGATGTTAGCACAATGGCATTCACTTGTGTTGTAATCACTGTCAATTTACGGCTTCTTCTGATGTGCAATTCAATTACAAGATGGCATTACATTAGCGTCGGTGGAAGTATTCTGGCGTGGTTTGTCTTCATTCTTATCTATTCACTGCTACGGGTAAGTCCTTTTGTGGATGGAGACTCTTGTCTTCTGAAGTCACCTTTTCATTTTGGTTAATTTACAGCTTTCTAAGATTCTGGCTGCTGGCATTTCTTTCTGCAGGAGAATGTTTACTTCGTCATTTATGTTCTGATGGGCACATTCTATTTCTACCTTACAATAATTCTTGTGCCCATTGTTGCTCTTCTTGGAGACTTCATCTATCAAGGGTGAGTTCATTCACCCCACAGTTTTCTTCCCATAATGCCAGTCACCTGTAGCCTGTGTGCAGTTTTACATAATGGCTTCTTTGTGGACCTTGTATTGCTGCAGGGTGGAGAGATGGTTCTTCCCATACGACTATCAGATAGTACAAGAGATGCACCGAAATGATCCCGAAGACAACTCAAGGGCTGGGTTATTGGAGATTGGGAACCGCCTGACCCCACAGGAGGAAAGAAGCTATGCGATAGCTCAACTACCAAGAGAGCTATCCAAACACACAGGCTTTGCCTTTGATTCCCCAGGTTACGAGTCATTTTTCGCTGCCCAGCTGGGTGTCCACGCCCCCCAGAAGGCGTGGGATGTTGCCAGAAGAGCCAGCATGCGGGGGAAGCCAAAGCCATCGAAGAAGCACTGAATGAAGTTTCTGGGAACACAGATGTGTTGTACAAAGAAGAATTTTTGTAGTCCGTCCGTCCACAGCTTGCTGACTTGATTGAGATATCCCTTAGAAGTAAAAGGAAACGATAAGTTTGTATATTTATTTAGATGCCTATCACCTGTTTGAGAAGAGTCCCACCCATATTATCCTCAGTTTCTTGGACCATAGATGTATTCTTTGGAGGGGTTTAGCCGTGTCATTATTAGGGTATTTTTGTCCCAGCTCATGTACAGCTAATGTTATATTTTTAATGGAATACACAGAAAATCCATTGTTCTGAAGAAGTTTGATATATATCCACCATAACCATCTATCTTGTCGGTAAATCTTCTACTGTTTGTCAATTAATGTACCCTACTTTGATGCAGTTTCTGATGTTCAGAAAGTTGCTGTAACTGCTTCAAGTCGGAGAGATTGGACTTGTAAGAGTGTGCATTCAGTTCTTCCAGCTGGGGCGTGATTTGAGGATCATGAGGTAGCTAGGAAGAGGAAACAACTAGCTTCTCTTGTATATTCGAAGAAGATCGAACCAATTGGCTTCTTTTTTTTGCTCATTTGTAATGCTACCAGGTTTGACATCACGCTGTGACACTGTTACGACAGTGTTTGCCATCAATCAATAAGCACATAAGCAAGTGCATGGGCGATAGTGATGACAATGGGACAGGATGAGCGGATACCCTAATACCCAAATTCGTCCAGCATTAAGTGCGAATCAGATTTTGTAATACCAGTATCCATTTGTTGGAAACTCGGTTTTTGTAAGTTTTTCTTATTATTAATAGTAGGATAATTGTTGTTAAGATTAATAGTATTCGAGTAATATTAAATTATTTATCAGGTTTAGTTTAGTATTTTTTATAAATATACACTTTGAGTTTACATAATAATAAATTAAGAAAAATCTCTTTAACCCTAATCTCTCCTAATTCTTCCAAATCTTGACCCTTCTCTCCTAGGCCGGCAACCAATTCTTCTATTCTTCCCTAATTATATTCTTTAATCTCTAATCCCAAAATCTCCTTCTCAAATTCCTTAAATCATTATAATTAATTTTCTCGACCCCTCCCTATTTCCATGCCATAGCTTCTAGAATTTCTACGTAGCATTTGTTGAATTGGAGCAGAAAGGCGGCGCCGCATTAGCAACATTTTTATGCGCATGATAATTTATTATTATATATATTATACATACATATTGTTCTCACTTCTCAGTTTAACGATGTTCTCCTCTTGTTCTTGTCATTACAAAGCATGAAAGGTCATGTCAATCCGAATTGCAAAGCGATCCAATGTCAGAATCTTAGTTCCTAACTTAAGATTTATATACTGCACTCACTGGAGCCAAAAGGCCAGGGGACAAATTCCCACCCATACCAAATAACTCACTTTTGTAATCTTTTCATTGTAACTTGTCCGATTCTAATAGGGCATTTTGCATACCAGCTTGCAATGTTTTCGTCCCACACTTGACCTACAAACCTTCATACAACTTGTGCTATCTATATATGTTATGGCATTGGATTCGGTTAGATTGTCACAACCATCAAACGGAAAGGAAAGAATAAATTGCTGTAATTTGTTTTGCTTCATTGGTTTATGGGAAAGGAAAGGTAGAAAATCATATCCTACAAATTCACATCATCCACCCTTCATTTCGTTTTCGATCTAATGACTAAGATTAATTTGTACAAAAAATAAACTAATAGGGGCGGATTGATAATTTTGCCACTCATGCATTTTTTTATTTTTATTTTCTAACAGTGTGATGTGAAGATGAGAGAGAGGAAACAGTTGACCTGTCAAAGACTACTTTTTCTAATCCCCGATTTTTCTTAATCAGATCCTATAACATTCATTTTAACTCGGAATAAAATTATTTTTGCATAGAAAGACCGTATTAATTATGATATACACAATGATATCCATTTTGCTATATTTTGAGTAAAGAAAAAAATTAACTCTTCAAAATACGTGTCACTTGTAGTATTATCACGGTCATATCTATCGTATCGTCACTATATGACTGTTGTATGATCACCCATCTTCTTCATTTTAACTCAGAATTTAAATTCTTTTATAAACAAATAACTTATTATTTATGATCTACACAATGATATATATTTAATTAAACATAAGACATCATACTAACATCATATCATGATATTATCACTATGTTATAGTGATAATATCATGATACCGACTCTGATATAATTTCATCAAATTATTTTGACAAACATAGGACCTCATACTGACATCATTTCACTAATATATGTACATCATATTAATATAGTACCTCTATCATATGAGCATCATACCACTATCTGTGGTAATTTCGTGATATGACAGTGGTAAGTCTCATCTCCTTCATTTTAACTCCGAATTAAAAAATATTGTACACAAAGAATTTAAAAAATGTTGCTAGTGTTTGATTGTTTGAAAGTGAACGAGAATAAGATGTGTGTTTTCTTGTGTTTGTTGGTTCACTGAGGGAGTAGATTCATTTTTTCATCTGCAGAGAAAAAAAAGGAGGTTAGAAGATGAGAGTGAAGGGTAGAAGGTAGTGTTCGGCTAGGATTTCTCCTACCCATCACTTTCCTTTTATAAATTCTCGAAAAAGACAATTATGTACCTTGCCTTTTTCCAAATCCTCAAACCTACCACCTTTCTCTCTCATAGGCGGGCAAGCGGTTAACCACTAAACTAACCGCTAACTGCATAGATGGTTAACAGTTAACCGTTAAGCCTTGGTGGTTAATTAATAGTAATGTTTTTTGGTTGGCAGGTAATCGCCAAACGCATTATCGGTTACCAGTTGACCGCTAATCGACCTGACTATCGCCCCTGCCGATATCACCAATATCATCGAAGACGCGACGTTGTACCCACTTTCATGAAACCATCCTTCAGTAAACCTAACAAGTGAATCAGTTTAGGATGCAACTGGTGTGTATCCTCCTCCAAAATCTGAAACATCTCTTTTATCAACTCAACGAGCTTGTCAAGCTCTTTATTTCAGAGAAATCATATTCCATCTCACATCAAAGGGTTCCAACTTAGCTTAAATAAAGTTTTCTCTCAATGGTACTATTTTTGGACTAAAATAGAGGTTTTGGTTATTTAAAAAAAAACGACAATGCTGAAACTAGAAACAACGCAACAAAGCGAGTTTTATGTGGTTTCTTCATTTGTACCGAACAAGATTAGTACACGGTGAGCTAAAACTCACAATTGAGTTTTTATTATTTTCTAGAAAATGAAGACGAGAGTATAATGAGAGAGATATGTATCAGCTATTAACAGATACAAAGGTCTTTTTATACACAAGCATAACCAAAAACCCTATTCACTTCTTCCAATTTTCGTCGGGAATAAGAAAGCTAATCCAACACAAAAAGTAATAGAAAATTAATAAAATAGGAATCACAATTATCCCCCTCATTCAGAGGCATGGAGATCGAACATTCAAGTTTGAATAAGAGATAGAAATGATAAACTCCTCGCCTCTTGGTGAACAGATCGGTTTCCTGATCATCAATGAAGATTTTTCGAGGAAAAATGTCGCAAGACTGTACACGTTCACGAACAAAATCACAATAAATCTCTATATGTTTGGTCTACTCATGAAAATACACAAACCCAGAGAAAGGAAAAGCGAAAAGGAGAACCAAAGATATCGTATGCATGGAACAAGGGGGATCTTATACATCTATCTACAAAATATATAATAGCAATTCATGTGTCAACTTTTCGCCAATTTGAAATTGTTGGCATGGGAGTGTTTCCCGGAAGGGTACTCCGGGCATTTCATACCCACTTAATGCTGCTCTGCGTTTCGGTGATGCAAAACCAAACCTTAGCCCTCGCTGGTCTCAAGTATTCTGCCCCACTGACGAACTAAAGCCCAAACTTGATGGGCTTAGATTGTGAAAAAAATTACAACCACACTGAAACCCAAAATCCGGATTTGAGGTCTGCAAAATTAATTAGGATATATGCAATATTAGCTTATATTTGAGGTCGCACCATGTCGAAATCATGCTTTCATGGTCATCCCCAGTTCAAGTTTTCCATGTAGTCAGACCCAATCATACAAGGGGCCGATTGATCCTCCATTCCCTAGGCCTAAACTATATGATTAGCTGCACATTATTGGATGGGTCAAGCTCCGTATGGTGTAGGATAATTTGTAGCTAGGGGTGTTAAATTGGCGGGATCTATGGCAGGTAAGGTAGCCATAAATATCTATTTGATCTATATTGGATTGAATTAGAGTAAAAAAAATATTGCAATTTGATTTCTACTATCAAAATTAGTAATAAAATAATTTGATTTCGACTATCAAAATTAGTATATTTTTATTTTGATTTTATAAAATTCTTAAAGAAACAAATATCACTATATTTTCATGGAGGAATTTGAAATTTTTTTGAAAGATTTACCAAATCGATTAAGACTAATTTCTATCAATCATGAAATTTTATATCTTAACCAAATCAATCATGAATTTGTTTGTTGTACAAATTTGATCGATTTGGTTAAATATATTAATTAATATAACATAATTTTATCATTAAGTAGGAAAAAAATCCATGTTGATAACAATTCATAATATATATATATATATAACGAATAAAACATAATAATCAACTCATAGTTAACATTTATCATATATACATGCAATTAATATAATTATCTTACCATCATCACAAATAGCTACCACATAAAAATATATACCAATGGTATGTCAATTTCGACCTGATCCGTTTTACCCGACCTATTTGACCTGTTTTGTGATTTTTTTTAATTTAAACATTTTTTTAATTTTTCATTACCCCATAGAAATATTGAATAGAATGAATTTTTTTTTCACGGTAACTTTGAAAATGAACATTTTAAATGTACTTCAAAAGTAAGTAAATAAACCCGAAATATATAAAATATAGTTAATCCTGATGTGGAACAAGCTATTATTGCAAAACTAGGTGAATGCAACACTTTAGACATTAGTAATAATGGAAGGGATTGTTGGTCATCTTTTCGTTATTTCAAATAAAATGTCCAAGATTTTTGAATGAGAAAAATCTCTTTTTTCCTACGGGTAATACTCACCCCATAGGTGGGGCAGGGTGGACATATGTACTCTCTTCGACCTGACCTGTATCGACCCACCTCATTCTCTGCGCGTTTTTGCCTAAATTACATGTAATTATACTCAAATGACTAAGGATTATACTTTGGTTACTTCATTTTTAGCTATAATGAGATGCCAGCCAGGTGAGAATCTCAATTTCTCGAATAATTTAACTATATTAATCATGCTATAGTTTGTTTCTTGGATTTTTAACAAAAAAAAGAAGAATATTTCTAACATTTTCCCTTTAAATCACATACCCATATGAGTTGATCTGTCCTGACCCGCTCTCTATGAGAAATTACCTGATCTAGACCCCGACTTACCATGGAGCGGGTATGGGTATCGAGATTCCCGTACCGAAGCCGAAAAAGACGCTCGATAAATCTCTTTTCTGCCTGCCATATTGTCATTCTATATGGTGGTTCAGATTTTCATCCAACACAATATATAAGGTATATCCAAATTATGAGCTCATATGTTGTTACTTGAACTCTACAAGAATAAATACAATATAAGAACAATTATTAGTTTTAATTTTTTATGTGTCCAAAAAGGAGGAACACTTGACTTTTGAGTGGTTATGCAAAGTATTATAGCTAGAAGTTGTTAAATCCCCTTATATTTATATTGGTAGGATTAGAGGTGGCAAATGGATTGAATTGGTGGATTGGATTGGTGGATCTATGGATCAAATGGATTGTATCCAACGAATTGGTGGATTCGAATTGGATCAAGTGGATTGGTGGATTATTTATGAATCCAAATGACATCTTCAACCAATGAACAATATGTAAAATGCGAAAAGTTTAGGTACTAAAGTGTCATAATAAAAAATTTAGATACCAAAATGTAATTTTCCAATGATATTTTCGTATAAAAATTAAATTTTAGGTACCAAAATATACTAAATAAAAATTATATGTACTAAACTGTAATTTGCCAAATGATTCATGGATTCAATCCATGAATCCACCAATCCAATTGGATTTGGATCAAATGGATTGGATTTAAATGGATTGGATCAGTTGGATATTTTTATTGGATGGATGGATTGATTGAATTGAGAATTTCCACCTCTAGGTAGGATAATGTTTGAATAACCTGAGCTACGTGCTTTGATTGATGAGCTCAATAAGACTTCATTTCGATTGTTGTTGTGCATCATGATTTATTTACACAGTTTGAATTCGAATCCACCATAGCTATGGAGTTTCAGCGAGGGTACAAAATCTTAAACTCTAGGTTTTTTTTATATGCCAATTATATAGATTATCGAGGGAATGGAGGTTTGTTGGATATATATATGCGGCCAAGCTAATATGAGTCACGATATTATTGTCTTCATGCTTCTATAACTTTGCTTTCGACGTGTGTTACTGATTTTCTTTTGCTTTATCTGTCTCGAGAAATGACTACTTCCTCTACATAAAGACAACTCCTCCCATTTTATTAGTTGTGGCATTGAGGCATCATGGATATCTACTCATTTATCTGGCAAAATATATAGGTGAACTTGCAAATTTGCTGCAACTCCACAACCAAATATGAAGAGAAAGGAGCAAGTGATCCCACACTACGATGATTACAAGATATCAATTGTCTACAAATTTATAGGAGGCTTTTATCTGGTAGGTGTTCCCTGTTAATTTAGAGCATCCCCTAAACTGCTTCACGAATTTTAATTGACCAATAATTCAAACTATAACCACTAAACAATCGAACAAGCTCATTAGTTGCATTTTGTTTAGCAAATTATATATCATCATTGTTGTTCCATCTCACTGACTTTAGGCGCCATAAAAAAACACAAAACTAAAAAGAGAAAAAGAAAGCATGTCAATAACAACTTTCCGGCCAACGGGCCGGACTCTGCGCTAGTACATATATATTATATATGCTCGTATTTTTTTTATGAGTGGTGTAAACTGTAAAGCACCAATTCCCCATGCAAACAAAAAGAAACCGAACCCAAACAGAAAAGAAAAGAACAAACCCTAATTAGCTAGCTTGCTTCTCCCGTCTGTCTCTTCTTCAAGAAAACCCCAAACCGAATCCCTAGCTCCCATCTATAAAAGACACTACCAAACCTACCGCCAATATCCCTTGGAACTTCCCACAAACAAAAATTATTTCCCTTTTGCCTCATCTTCTTAATTACCATCCTCTTTCTCGCCACTTTCTTAACAGCATCTCCTCAACATATATATAGAGTCCTTAGTTGGTTTATTAGTTAGTTATACGTAGTTGAAGGGAGAAATTAAGATGGGTAGAAGAAGAAGAAGAAGCAACACATCATCGACAGTAGTACTGTTGTTGTGTGTGTGGCTTTTGCTGGTTGGGTCTAGCTTGGGGTTGGAAACCGGTTCGGTTAGCGTCACAAGAGCAAGCTTCATCAGACGGGATGACGTGGAGGTGGTTGGGAAAGGGAACCAGCAGCTTGTTCATAAAACCGATCAGTCCAACCTCAACTACATGATGAGCAAGAGGAGAGTTCCAAATGGTCCAGATCCCATTCATAACAGGTATACATAGACTAGCCATATATTATTATGTTGCACTTATTTGGCGCGTACGTGTGTAAACAATCTAATTCGATCGTAAACAGACTTGTCACCATGTTTATATCATCGTCGAGGATAATATAAACATTATGGTAATAGTTTGTCGTTTTTTGTTTAAAGGTTATGTAAAAGTCGAGAACATTAAATTTTTCTTCTTCATTTCTCGATACATGGCCTGATTATTGAGGGGGGAAATTAAATGGATTGATTACTGTTAGATTGGAGCGACCAAAATAGTTTGAATGGTATGGTTTAAGATATGGGAAATCTACTCTAAAGATATGTGATAGAAGGAGAAAGGAGGGGTGATTTAAAGAATAAGAAACAATATAGTTTAGTGTCTTGTCACTTTATTCGATTCGTGGCCCTTAAACCTGTTTATTCAAAGCTAAGTAACATTTTTATAAAAAAGAATTAATTGTTATGGTTCTTCTCTTCAGATAATATGCCTTAGCTTTACGAGAGCTGCCGTTTAAGCTTGCCTTTTTCATGCTCCAACTTTTGCTTTTCTTTCCTCTCTCTTTTTTTCTTCTTCTTAATTATTAGGACGTACGAACAAGGGCTTGGTCTAGTGGTAATATCACTAGAACTTGGAGGTTTCAGGTTCGAATTCCTTAAGTAATACCTTAATCACAAAAAAGAAACCTATATCACCCTTATAAAAAAAATTATTAGGACGTAAACCATGATGGATACGTACGTGTTGTTTTCGAATTAAAATATGTTTAAAATCAGATGACATTAATATAATATATATAGTTGGGGCATATATATGCACAGTCAACGTGCAATACAAGCCCGAATGGAACGGTCATTGGTATAGATCTTGATGATAGTAACCAATATTATCTTTGAAATTCGAAGAAATGAAATGTATCATATCATCCCGAAATGATTAGAACCATTTTCTCTATATACCATGCATTTATCTTATCATATATAGTCATGACACTAGTAGCCCAGCCAAATATTGAGTTAAGAGTTAGAAATCGAAAATAGAAATTTTTTTGTTCAGTTTCATATGATTGAATATAATTTATACGCCTTAGAGGGGGGAAAAAAAGGCTGGTACGTAGCACCCATCTTGCACTTTTCATTGTTTTTTTTTTTAATCCAAGATAAGCCCAAGGCATGGCCGGACAACAAAATACAAAACATATAATAATAAAGAACGGTAATTCGTATGCAACCGGATTCCCGATGAAAGAGCCTGTTATGCCACTAGGTGGGCAGCTCTGAGAAAGCTCCAAGGAGCGAAAAGACACGAAACTGACACGAGGGGCAGAAAGAGAGAGAAAAGAAACTTCCCTGAAAGTGGCTCATGCACTGGGAAGAGAATGCTTCCTCGATGTAGGATCCATGTTGATCAGTTGAGAAACCCCGCAATATGTAACAATCAATACATTAAGGGTAAGATACAATCACATAGCCTCACTAAAGACAAGCAATTTGATATGATCATCGATAATACCATAATAGAATTATGAAAGTCAAATGGAATAGTTCCATCACCTGAGAAGCCGACCGAGTCAGTTGCACATCCTTGAAGATTATTTGTAACAATTGAATAAATCATTTAACGAGACTTGCTTTCCATCATAGGTTGAGGAGATGCTCGATCATAACTTCACAATACTAAATTTTCCTGTACAGAAACCAGCTACAAAGGCACCACAAGGTGCTAAAAATCTCTAACTGAAGAGATTAAAATCTGTCAACAGATATAGTCGGACTTCACCGAAAATTCCACATCAATAATGTGGTTTCAACCCGAAGAAAGTCAGTTAATTCTGAAAAGTAAAAATATTGGATAAAATCCAATAAAAAATGGATAAGAAGAAAATGACTAACATAACTGAGCTTCCTCAAATAAATTACATAAATAATTAATACACCTTAATATTAACTGCACTTTTCATTGTTTGATTAACATATTCGTGCAAAAATATAGTCTAACATAATATCAAATATTATACATGCATAGTGTTCATCACTCCATTTACTTGAATATAATTGTTATGGTATAGATTTCATATATGCGAGGAAAATTAAGCAAACGCTTATGTATCTGAACTTTGGTGATTGATCAGGAGAGCTGGGAACTCTAAACGGCCACCTGGGCGAGCTTAGAAGCTACAAATGATGAAGAGAAACTAGCTAGCTCTAGCTTTTCACGATCATCATCAGAAGCTGGCACGAGGCACAGGCCAAATTTAGAAAAGGGAGATCGAGCTCACAGGAAGAGTGTCATGCATCTTGTGAATGCATGTAATATTCTTTATTTTGATCCATGATCGTTAATCCGTAACAAGGTGGTTTTATTTCATTTATCAAAGGCAAAAAAAAAAAAAAACAAGAATCTTTTTAGATATCATATCAATATACAGAATCTCGAAGAAAAATCAAACAAACAAAAACCACAAGTTGGAGGAAGAATAAAAACATCGAAAAAAAACTTGAAAAGAAGGGGATGAAAGCATATATATTAGAACCGCGAACCCTTTTCCTTATAGTTTATATAGGGCTCGTTTGGATAAGGGAAATGAGGTAGGGATTTGGCCCAATTTCTGGCCCGTCCAGGAATTTAACAAATTCCTTTGTTTGGATAGCTCTCAAATAATGCAAGATTTGGGCCACTCAGAATTTTAAAATCCGGCCCAGCCCGGAATTAGAAATAGCTGCCACCCCCCAAGTATTTTAAAATTCGGCCCCAATTTATTCATTTCTGTCCAGCATGTCCCTACTCATTTTTTGTTAATCCAATTTTACCCTTACTCACAATTTCCACACACCTACCTCTCATCGTTTGCGAGAAGCTCTCTCCCTCCATCACAACTCATCGGCTTCTTCTCCCTCCCCAGATTCGCCAGCCGCTCACGAAGAAAGCCGCCACCGTCGACAACATCTTCCTCTCTCTCCCTTAGATCCGTTGACCATCTAGCAAACAGAGCCATAAAAAACGTCGACATCTTGTTCTTCTTCCTCCAGCTCCGTCGGCCATTTCCGAACGAACCCACAACAGCTCCGTCGACTAATTCATTCCCCTTATGAGTGCCTCCATCGACGACGACTGGGTCGAGGATCAAACTCCTTGCAAACTCCTTCGACCATCGCGAATCGAAAAAGCCAGGGAGGGGGATCGGGGATCTGGGTCGACCACTGAGGAGAATGACGTCGCCGTCGCTTGAGAGGGGTCGCATGTCCAACGACAACGAGTACTTTAGGGAAAGATGGAAGCGATGGCAGGAGTGGCCGGAGTGTAGGAGGTGGGCGGAGAAAGGATAAGGTTGATTGGATTTGTTTAGTTGGTCTTGGACGGCGGAAGAAATTGCAGAGGAAGGAAAGAGGGCTTAGGGATTAGGTTTTTCGTTCTATGATAAAAGAAGGGCAAAGTTGTATTTTGATATTTGTCATGAAAAATTAAATTCCTGGATAATAAAATCCTAGCCTGTAAACAAACAAATGAATTGTCCAAAAACCCACACTTATAATCTCTGGATTTTTAAATTAGGGAATTGGACCTAAATCCCTCATTTAAGCATTTCTTAATCCAAACGACCCCATAGGGAATTTGTGATGGAGCTATGTGTGGTATAGAGAGGGGTTACAGTACTTTAATATATAATCCGCAATTTTAATGTGTATTCATATGCTAAAAAAAAAATGTGAATTACGTACTAGTCCCTCTCATTTTTTCTCAAATTTAGGCTGAATAAATGTGAAATTGTTACAATTTCTTATTTCTAACCACTACTTACTCTGAATTCCAAGTGTGCCATTCCATGGAATTTAGAAAGGGATATTTAGGGAGGAAGGACAAATACCCAAATATCCATTTCAATCAATTCAAAGAATTCTTTGCCAAGAGTTTAATCAAATTTATGGAATGTTAGCATATATATGAGTTCCTAAAGAACTAAAGTAAAGTGGCCACTACCAAAGATTTAAAGGTGGGTGTGTTTGTTCTTGTTCTTGTTCCAGTGTGTTGGGTGTTGGTCTTTTTCTCTAGATTCTTTTGTTGCGTTTTGCCTGTTTTGGTCTTTTGGACCATTCAAACTTGTTTTGAACAAAAGGACCAGATTTTTACCTGATAAGTATATATTCATGGGAGAGATTCTTCATGAAGCTCTCGTGGCAATCAAAATGTTCTCCCCCAAGCTTTTTCGCCATGCTTTATTTTTCGATTCTTTTCTCCTCCTTTCCTTTTCTGTGTTTATTGTTTTAATTTGGATTTGAGAGTTTAAAGTTGGGAGATTCAAATGAGTTATGTGCTCGACAGTAGAAAGCTTTGTATAGTGGTTATATATGTTTTTGTTTATAAAATTTTGAGAGTCATCCATTTTCATATTTTTTTTTTTTTTTGACAAGGGGAGGATTTGAGAAGGGGGGAGGAAACCTTTTAACAATCATTATAGTTACTAGTTTTTTACCCGCCCGTTGGGCGGTGTATTTTGTTTGGTTGTTTTATAATTCGTTATAGTATTCTAATTGTTATTATTATTTATGATTGCTAATGTAATATACATGGAATTGTAAATCCCACTTACCTTATTTCAGGTATTATTTCGTACTTTTATACCTTTTGTTTATTTATGAACATGTTAATTTTATTAACCGAGCTCTTTGTAGACGGTTCTTTATTGATTTAGAATTTTTTTATCGAACTCTCCCTTTAAGATTATAAACATAAGAGATTATTCATTCTTTAGCACAGAATTGTGATAACAAAGTTAAAAAACTTACGGCCACAAAAGAAGAAGTTAGAATAAGAAAATATGCTTCAATTAATGTAAAAAAATAAGTGAAGAGCTTTTTATTTTCTCTCCCTTCTCATATGTCGGTATATGATAATAGAGAATATTCCGATCTAAATCTCATGAATATCGTGTATTATCACTTACACATACAATTTTGGAATAATGAGGAAACTCATTAGCATCCACGTCCATCAATCTTCCACGTACTTGTTTAATTACCTTGAAATGTTCTAGCAAAACCAATCACAAACGAAACTATCAGCTGTCACTAACTTATTAAAGCAATATTTTCAGCAAATTAAACTGCATATAATTAAACACAATTTATATTTTGTAGAGAGCTACATATCTCCTACAGAAAAGAATTGTGCTTTATTACCTAATAACAACATAGACAAATAATGAAAGGAGCAGTTTTCAATACAACTCAACTCATTTTATCATTCAGATTCCTCATGTGTGAACGGAATATATGCATCAATCCAAATAGTAGTTTGTAAGAAAACAATCATGTAAAAATCAATCTTTAGTTAGGGATTCAATGCAGAAAAATTCACCTTAATGAAACAAACAAATGTCACCGCAAACATGTAGAAATTAAAAAAGAACATCGAAATGGACAACCGAGAAACCACAATTATCATTTCTTTCTTCTTCACGACCTTTATAAAACCCCAATTATGTTCCCTTCTACTTATAACCCCTTTGCTACCTACTAATTACTAACCAGATCATTATTGTATAGCTAGCTAGTAGTAGCATGTCAATCATGAATATAAAATATAATAAACAATCATCACAACTCTACTTTCCATTTCAACATTCAAGAAATCGGGTTGCAATAGGCATTCAAGAAAAACGATCAATTATTCAACCAAAGGAGGTATGCCCTAAGTCCAACCAATTAACCCTTCTAATTATATTTTATATACATGAAAGTATATGGCGACCATTCTCAGTAAAAAAACAAAGACGAAATATATTCACTCATCGAGAGTGGGAAAATTTACCATCCAGCAGTCGTAATGTGGAAGAAATTAAGAAAAGAATGAGAAAAAGAGTATAACTCGGCCAGTCAACCACAAACAATAACATATCGCTGAGAAAGTGAGACCAGTTGTCAGCTTCAGATCAAGGAGAAAGAGGGAGCAGTCGACAACTCTCGGCTTGGTTCACCTCATCTTAACAATGATCAGATTAACTTTTTTCGTCAATAGGCAAAAATATGTTACAACTGCTCAAAATTTTGTCATCTTATCGTTGTCTCGTGTAATTTATGTCTCTTATTCTCATACAAAGAAAAAAAATCGTATGCATTACCATTTCCTTCTCTATAAATTATGAGAATACAAATATTAGAAATCTCAAAAAATTTAGCAACTAATAAGAGGGCTTTGTTTATTTTTATGGTGGTTGACATACGTTCTTGATTTTTTATATTCAATGTTGGATTTTATTTCTAGAGAGACAATCAAAATGGGGAAAAGGATAGAAACAAATTAAAACTCCTCTCCTTTCAAATCTGATTCTCCTCCCTTTTATGGCCAGAAGCGCAGAGTTCACGGTTGCCTGTCACGACCGTGAACTTTGCAGAAAAATTGTGATGTCGATCGAATGTGCACTGTTTCACTAACGCACCTCACGGCCTGGTTGAAATCTTCACGCCCTGAGAGCGTGAGGTCTGCAAAAGCCCGCGAAACGTCTTGCTCTTCCTGGGATAATTTGATGTTTACTATTTTGGTTAAATCTTCATGTCATGAGACCGTGAAGAAATGCCCTGAACTGTTATCCTTGAATGTTTCAACCATTTGGTCCCTTTTTGGCTCATTTTCGTCCAACATTCGATCCTTTTGCCAATTTCTCCTTCTAGAGCACAAAACACACTCAGACATGACAAAACATATCGTAATGATTCCAAGGACAATGTTACACAAGTTAGACGACAAAGAGAAAGGGTTATAAATATGCATATATTGGGTCGAATCAGTTATAGTATTTATCACTCTCATATTTGATACATTTCCTCCCTTCTATCAATGCATCTTTTGAAATTTTCTACATGATTTCATATGAGTATCGTAACTATTTGAATTATGTGCTTAATATAGACCGTGAGTATATCTTTGTACTATTTTACACCTTTTGATGTTGTTTTCTGCTTTTCAAGGATACAATGCACTCAAAAGGAATATGAATCATTAATGGATAAGAAAGAATATGATATTACAAGCATGTGGGCTCAAAGGGAAAAGGATTTGGAGATTGGAAACTCATTTTATGGTCCAGAGAAGCAGACCCAGTACAACATGATTATCCTTGACGATGTCAGAATGAGTCTACTTAACACCAACCGCCGTGGATTCAATTTCATGAAGAGGTTGCTTGGCCCACAAGCAACCCAACCCACGAAGAAAATTAGCAATGACCCATGGACGGTCTCCATCGTCGCTCGACTCTCAAGTTCTTGAAGCTTCTAGAAGCTTTTTGCTTCGACCCTAGAAGAATCAGAGTCCAAGTTGTACAAGGAAAGTTTAAGTCGACTTTAGTAGGGAAAAGTCTTGAAAACACCCTCATGTTACTAGTATAAATAGGGTTTTAGACTAGAGGTTTTAGAAACAACTTTACAACTAATGAAAACAACCCACCAACACTCTGCCCCTAGGGCATGAGTTGGAGAGCCATAGAGAGGAGGCAAAGCACTTGAATTCGATGAGGAGGTCCTCACCATCGATATTACTCATTATTGATGATGTCTTCTATCTAATGTTTAGCTAGCTCAAAGTTATTTATGGATGTGAATTCTATTTTAGTTATGTATCTTTCTATGATTCAATGAAAGGTTATTTATATTCTATGTTTATGAATTTATGGTGTGCTACTATATGTGTTGTTCGCAATAGGGTTAATAGCATTTTATGCCCTTCTATTATTGCAAGTTAACGAATGTACCCTTAATTATTTTTTTTTTACAAACATTCAGTTCTACTATTCAAAACATAACAAATTTAGCTTTTTGTCATAACTTCCATTTAATGACCGAGATCGAAAATCGCTACATTACCCTTCCACTATCTCTTTTTACATAATAAAAATCAAGCTATGAAGATTTACTTTTTAAATTAACTTTCTTTCCTTCCCGCCAATTGCTTTCCTCTTGTCCATACAGCCGACACACCGCCAGGCGCCAACACTCATTTGATTGCCCACTTTGTGTACCATTGATGATGCAGTCAGTATTGATGTAGATGTGTAGTTAAGAGAAAAGAGAAGATTTTGTTGTTTTCAGATTCAGAAAGAGGTGAGAGTTAGATCTTCAGATGCGATTCTTTGTTTTACAATGTATTTGTTACGCTAGCCCAAAACTTACTACAAAGAGGTCCAAAATTCCAACATTGTACGCATCTGAACGAGAAAAGCAGAAGTTGTATAAACTGCTAAAACTCGTCATTCAATGTGACTACAAAGTACTGATGATTAAATTAAATACAGCATCAATTGCAAGAAAAACATCAACTACAAGAGCAAAGATACAATACATACAGGAAAATTCCACAATACATTGAAAATATGAACGTATCGAAGTGACTGGAAGAGGCAGATTGGGAGTATAATATAATTCTCCTACTCTACAATGCTACGGACCGCGCAACTGCTATGCAAGGGTTCAAAACCGAGAGTTCATTTGGATTCTACCTGCACCTGGCATAGTTCCTGTCTGCTTCTTCCGGTAGTACACGAATGAACCACTTGCAACCATGAAGAACAACACAATGCCCTGCAGCAAAGATTCAAAGATCAGAGTTTCTAACTTCATATCAAGTTGGATTATTGGACTAGCACCTACCGGTCTAATTCCAAAATTGTAAGGATGAAAACAACTGTCAGGTCTCAAGTGAATGTTTATTATCCGACTGCTGAGATATTTGTCTATGCTCTTCCTAGACACATTGTGTGGCTGAACCCCTTCCAACAACGTTCGGCTGAGTTTGTAAGCATCTTAACCCAGAAGAGCTTAAAACTTGTTTCTCAAGCCACTAATGCTCTCAGCATACCATTTGAACCACACACTAAACGTTCGACAACTCTGGTCTAAAATCTACTGAGAAAACCAACTTATTATATATTCTAGACAGATAGCACATGCATTCTAGCCACAACCATGTAAGGGAGAACAATAACGGGTAAAATTATGCAGATCCTAATCACTTGAGAAAGAGGAGCAAAAGACCAGTGACGATTGCATCGTACACCTAACTCGGAAGTAGAACCACGAGAGCAAAGAATCTGATTCATTGCATTGACATTTTTTTTAACCAAAGCGTCATTTGGGTCATCTTCATCGCAACCGCTTCTCATACTTATTCTCATCCTATCTGTCTGGTTGAGTAAACATCAAATACCTGCCGGAAAGGACATTCACATACCTCAAAACCAAGCACTGAAACCTTCTCTTCATCGACAGGCGGTATACAACTTCTGTAAGTAATGTAAGCCTGTGATCCACTGCCATCTTGTTTCTTTGAGTCCTCCGCCAAATCTCTACCCTCGGTCGAAGAAGTCTCTTGATTTCTACTTTCATCAGACGTGTCCAGATCAGATCGATTCTTCTTAGATTTTCCTTGTTTTTCAAGTTTGACACCGTCCTTTATCTCCACACATTTCAACGGGATACGATACCCAGTCTCACTGCATCGGTACTTTGGCTCGCTCTGCTGAAATTTAGGGGACAAACAGCAAAAGAAACAAAACCATTAAGGACATAGCCACAAAATCTCAATCAATAACAAGAGATCTGACAAAGGAGCTCCTATTCCACATATTCAACATAAATCCAAAGGGAATAATCGAGAGATCGATGAATTAGCCGAATCAAACAGCAAACAGTGGTAAAGACACTGAATTTCAATCCCAGAGGACGACTAGCGCAAAACGGAGAGAACGAACCTTCTCTGAGTATTGGCAGGGTACGCAGGCCCCGGAAAGAGCGCAATCGAAGGTTGTGTTACTTCCGCTAGGCGTTTCCTTGAAACCGAGTAAAACTCTTCGACGGAACCCTCCATTGCTCCCGCTGCTTCAACGCTCGAGAGAAATGGAATGAACATCGATCAGATAGGTTGCTCAAACAACGAAATCAAATAAGAAGGAAGAGCAATGGGTCAGATATTTCAAGCTTACGTTCCGTGATCCGAAGGAGACGCTTTCAGCTCTGCAGAGATGGAGGTGCTGACGGAGAAGAAGAAAAGGAAGAGTAGGAGCAAAGGATTTCGCCGAACCATCTTTTCGACTCTTTTGCCTTTGTGGGTTTTTTTCATTCCGTTAAAGTTTAAACGACATATTAGCTCGGTTGGTGGGCTTGGAAAAAATATCCGTAACCGTGGATATCCACCCGAATCCGATCTAATCGGGTAGGGTAAAACTCGAATTCGAAGCATTTTTCATGGGTACGGATAAAACCCGAACTCGAATATTGCGGGTAATGTGTGGGCATGGTTATCTCACTATCCAACCCGAACCCGCCCCGATTATACACATGCATATGTATTTTGACTAGAAATAATCATTATGTTTCTCTAAAATATTTTATATTTAGCGTATAAATATAATATTTTCATGAAATTATGTTGTTTTAATTAATTTTCTTCATTCTAGTGAATTATTGTCGTACTTTTCCTCTAACGTAATGTGAGTATACGTGTGAATGTTAACATATTGGTTGGAATTATAAGGAGAAATTATTACCCATGGATAACCGTGGATACCCGAAACCCGAACGGGTATGGGCACGGTTTTGATTTTCTACCCGTTTCTCGTGTGGATACGGGTGTGGGTAAAACCCGAACTACATTGGGTAGGGTAACGGATATGCACTATCCGGCCCCGACCCGACCCATTGCCATCCCTACGAACAACTGAATCCTGCTATTTTGCGTGCTATTTTACTAGGAAGGTATTTATAATTTATATCTCAAAACGAAATAAAATAAGTCATTTATAATTAAATGTCTTCCAAATAATCTTATTGAATCACTTGTAAATAATTATCTTTTCTAGCAGTCACTTATAATTATTTACAAATGATGCATTTTTCCTTTACTACTTTCCAATCTTAAGTTTTTCGTTTTTAATGCACCCAATACTAGCTAGTTTCTATTTTGTCTCCATAATATTTTTCAATAATTTTTAAACAATTCTTTTCGCATATTTTCATTAATAATTTTTAACTATTTCTAGTAAAGTAATTTCCGTTTTGAAAACGATTTTAAATATTAAGTTACATTTAGTTTAAAATGATATACTTTGAAATCATTTACAATTCCTGAAAAAGCTCATTAATTATTGTTCAAAATTAAAATGTTGTATTATTATATATGCCTAATACCCAAACAATATGTTACATATAGAATGAATGTTATTTTCGAGTTTGGCTCGACAAGAATAGCAAGCAATAAACAGGAACATATTACATGTAAATGCAAAATAGTATGGCGAAGATGTATTGTTCGAGTTATAATATCAATAGTTTTGAATAAGGTTAATTGCATTTTGTGCCCTTTTATTATTGTAAATTAATATTCTTTACTAAATTTGTGTGCAAATATTTCTTTCTAATATTAAAACGTAACGAGTTTATCCTTCCATCTAATTATCTATTAAGTGGCCGTTAAAGTGGCTGGAAAATAACTCAATTACCCTCATTTAGTCTTAACACTTCTAATTTTGGTTTAAATTATTCTATGTCCCAAATCAATTCATTAAAACAAACCCTAAACTAATTCGCAGGCACTTGATAATGAAACTTCTGTCTTCCCTGTCAATTAATCTCCCCTTACAAGTCAAGAATTTTCAATACAACTCATGTTGTGCGTTTGCTTGGAGAAGAGGCCTGGCCGAGGAGAGGGATCGACAGGGAAGCTGCCATCGGATCATCGCTGGAGAAGTCGGGGAAGCTGGTCCACTGCTGTTTGATCGAGGGGAGACGCAGATGGCTACAGCCGATGCGCGCTCTCTTGTCGACGTCACGTCTAGCCATCTCATCTCGTCGTATCACCCTGTTCTTTCCACTCGAGTCGGCGGCGAGGAGAAACCAGCAAGCGGAGACATAGTAGAGTTGCTCTAGTAATTTTTCAAGAGAACAAACTCATATTTCTTTTAGTCTTTTATGTTTTAGACTTATAGAATTTTAGGTATCATTGTTTATTTTTCTTTAGACGAGAATCATTCGAGTTAGAATTTCTAAGCTAAATTTAGAGTTGTGTTTTGAATATGTTCATTTGAACCATTTTCCTAATAACACACAATTTTATTATAAAATAACACTAGACCAAATGACTAAAATCGATAAACTAATAAGGATTATACTATCTCCGGATCTAGAGTACGGCTAGGCCGTGGCCCGAGGTGGCCACCCCTGGATCTACCATTGGGAGAAGCTGGGAGCACATATCTCAAAAGTTGAGGAATTAATCGACAGGAGAGATGGAAGGTTTCTCGAGTGGTTGTGAATTAATTTAGGGATATATTTTAATTAATTGATTGATTTATTACATAAAATAATTAAAATTAAATTTGGAGTGCTTAATAATAAATGAAGGACAATTGAGTCATTTCTTAGATACTGTAATGATCACTTAATAGATAATTAAACGGAAGGATAAACTCATTATGTTTTTTATATTAAAATGTTATATTTGCATTCGTTAATTTATAATAATAAAAGTCCACAAAATGCTATTAACAACCACCACATGCCCCCGTTTCAGCTTCACTCCTCAAAAAGCAAAACCTAACAGAAAAGATCCAAAAAAGTGGGTGGCCGGTCAATCAAATGTCAGTTATGGAGACTGGCCGATTAATCGCCAAAAATAAAAAACCAAAACCTGTGTTATAATGGCATTCACGAGAATTTGGTGCTCCTTTTTCTTTGCTTGCTTGCTTTGAGTTGCGAGTTGAGAGTGACGATGGATGAGTGACTAATCTATGGCTGAAAAAGGCAACAGTAGTTCTAGCAGTAACCAATGAGATGGGCCATTTCAAACTCAGCTGAGGGAGAAACAGAAGCAGAACTGTTTCTTTGGTCAAACAAGCAAAACTTGGTGATAGTGTCCGCCTCACGCAACCTGATTGATGATGAGAGATTCCAGTTTTGGCTCGCAGTATATAAAATACTGTAACAACAGGTGGTCCACTCCGTGCGATCTGATTAGTGTTTTCTTTACATCTATGATGATCGAAGTTATAAAATTCGTATAGAAAATCTTCCCGATCAAATTCGATATCGATACTTTTCGATGTAACAAATGCAGATCACAATTTGTTTCAAATCCAATTGTTGCTCGCCTAGGGTTCAATCTCTCCCCATAGAATGAATGTGGTCACACAAAAACACATGATGTCCCCCAAACTGTAGATGCAAATGTACTCGTCAAAAGAAGTAAAAGTACTGTGATCCCAGACAAAGCGATGACCGAGTAGTATTTTCCGGCGACTGTTTGTTATAAAGCACCAATCTTTTTTTCTCCGGCAACTGCATTGCTAAGATACACCAAACTACGAAGTACAGTGATGGCAGTGACTACTGACTAGTGAGGGTGAGGGCATAATCTGCTTTTCATGAAATAATGTACAGAAAATTTTGTACCAACAAGATGATTGAGCACATAACAACACACTGGTTTTTGGTTGGTCTTTTCGATCTATCTTGTTCTAAGTGGAAGAAGCACAAGCAGCAGCAGCAGCATTCTAAATTTCTAATCCACTTATGGAAAAAAAATTCTCCGAATCCTCCATGCAGACAACAAATTTTCACAAACCAATAGGAATTCCATTTCCTTTTCCAATGGATCGATAATCTTCTACTCTTTGCAATCACCAACCACCTGCTTACCAAAAGCCAGAGGGAACTCGTGATCGTACTGCTCTGTCATCCCATGTTTCTCAGCCAACCCCTTCAAGGACTCGTAAACTTGGTACATGGCCAGCCTATCCTTCGGCCTAGAACCCACGCAATTCAGAGCAACCTTCAAGAAATGAGACATCTCGTCGTCCTGACCTCTCCCCACCAGCGATTTATCGATGCAATCCTTCGTACGACCGGTGATCACCAGCTGGTTCACCCAATCCACCAAGTTCCCTTTGAACCCACCTTCATCCCCATTGTTCACATCCAAGGGCTTCTGCCCTGTGACCAGCTCAAGAAGCACGACCCCGAATGCGTACACATCCCCCTTCAGCGATGGCACCATAGTGCTGGAGTACTCCGGAGGAATGTACCCGAACTCCCCCAAGTCACCATTGAAGGAACTATCATTCGAATCACGAGTGGCAGCCAGTCTCGCGAGCCCAAAATCCGCGACTCTAGCATCGAAATCATCATCCAGGAGTATCACATTGGAGCTCATGTACTGATGAATGTAAGGAGGTTGGCATCCATGGTGAAGCCAGGCGAGCCCTCTGGCCGCACCAACCCCGATCCTTACCCTGGTCGGCCAATCGAGTGAACATCCCTGACCAATCCCAAAACCAGTCCCGTGCAGCTGAGAGTACAGAGTTCCACCAGGCATGTGTTTGTACACCAGCAATCTCTCTTCCTCCACCGCACAGAACCCCAGCAATGGCACAAGATTGGGATGCCTCAGCTGTCCTAACCGGTTCATCTCCGACCTAAATTGCTTCTCCCCGAGCTTGGAGCCGCTGAGTCTCTTAACGGCGAGGGCAGACCCATCAGGCAGCACAGCCTTGTAAGAAACCCCCGTTCTAGTGGAAATGATAATGTTCTCGAACTCGAAATGGTTGGTGGCCACCAGCAAATCGGAGAGCTTCATCTTGTGGATTGGTTTCTGGAAGAGGGAAACCTGGACGAGTTTACGCGACCGGAGAAAATCGATCCAGCTCGAATCGTCTTTCCGAGTGCCCGCAGCCGCCGCCCTCTTGCCGAACAGCCACCACCAAATTGCAAACCCTAGAATCAAAGAGCCGAGGGCTCCGATCACTCCGGCGGCAATTATGATCGCCAGGCTCTTGCCGCTCAATCCGCCACACTTCCCCAGCGGCCGGCCGCAGAGCTTGCCGTTGCCGTCAAAGTCGGCCTCGGGGAAAGTGGCCAAATCGGACGGGACCGAGCCGGAGAGCTCGTTATCCGCGACGGAGAACTTCTTCAGACGGTCCAGCCGGCCGAGGCCGTAGGGGATCGAACCGGACATCCTGTTGCCGTTGAGGTAGAGGTTGTTGAGGAACTTACAGTTGACGATCTCCGGCGGGAGGGAGCCGGAGATGGAGTTGCCGGAGAGATCCAGCGTGACGATGTACGGCAGCCAGTTGCAGATTTGGGGAGGGAGGGAACCGGAGAGGTCGTTGTTGGAGAGATCCAGGACCTGGAGGCTGCGGCAGTACTTGAGAGACTCCGGGAGCTGACCGGAGAGCTGGAAATCAGGGAGCTGGAGGCTGATGATTCGCGTCTCCTTCTCGTTCCAGCAGGAGACGCCGTCGAGCTTGCAGACAGCGGCGACGGAGTTGTTGTTGAGGTTCCAGGTGGAGAGCCGCCCTTGCGGGTCCAGAGCCTTCTTGACGCCTTCCAGGCACATCAAGTCGTCCTCAATGGCGGTGGAGAGGGGAAGAAGGGAGAGGATGGAGAATAAGAATACGGAACTCAGCAGGAGAAGGGAGCAGATCCTGGCGTCTGTGTCCATCTCCGTCGTCTGGTTTCTGTTGATTGGATTTCCGTTTCGGGTTGGGGGATGGTGGTGGGGAAATGGAGGGAGGGGAAGGCGGAAATTCGGGTTAGGAGGAGAGAGATGGAGATGGAAGAAGAAGAAGAAGAAGAAGAAGAGGAGAGAGAAGGGCGGCCATTGACTGACTGGGTAAGCTTGGAAAGATGAGGGGAAGGAAGATAGCAGAGAGAGCAGTCTTCTTGAGTATTGACTGTGCGACGTATTCGGTCTTCTTCTTTTTATTAATGATTAACTGTTTGTATTTGTTTTTTCTGGTCAAATTATTGTGTTTCTTTAGTTTAGAAATAATACTAGCGGAACAGGGGTGTAAATTTCGACGTATAGTGAAAATTGTGACAGGTTTATTTCTTCAAAAGATATTTATATTATTAAGAGATCAACTTCTGCTTCCAATGAACTTCGGTCCTTTGCTCAAATTCAGTTTCACTCGGCCCAACTAAGGCAGAGCATAATTCGCGCGTTGGAGAAGGAAACTATCATTGGAGGAGCCGGGGGACTCCATACACCAACACCCATCTGCTGGCAGCACCCAGAGCCAGTGTGGACATGCCTCAACACAGATGATTCCGTGTATCACTCTCCTTCGAGTACGGTGGCAGGCGGGGTCGTGCGAGGGGACGACGGCCGATTCATTATTGCCTTCACCATGAACCTTGGGGGGGGGGGGGGGGGGGTCGATCACCAGTGCCGAGTTAGCTGGAATTGAGCAGGGGTTGAGGTTTGCTTGGGAGGCAGGGGCTCGGAAGGTTCTCCTGCAGACGGACTCGACAACAGCCATCAACCTCATTGAGACAGCAGATCAACAACATATGCACTTCACGAGAGCTAAGCAGATCCAACAGCTTCTAGCCAGAGACTGACAGGTTAGCCTGATTCATATCTACAGAGAAGCTAACGTCGTCGCAGATTATTTGGCTAATCTGGGTCATACTTGTTCGTTGGGAACCCATAGGATCCTTGTGCCCAATAGTGCTCTTTCGTACTGGTTGTATCATGACTATGTGGGGGTTGAAACGACCCGTATGATTCCTCAGTAAAGGTTGGGACGCCCTTTTGCGTCCCGTTTTTCCACCCAAAAAAAGCACTAGAGTACAACCAAAGCGAAAATAAAAAATTACGGGCTCATTTGCTTGTTAGATTTATGATGGATTTGTAGCATTGTGGATTTGGGAAAGTATATTTTTTATTTAGTTTATTTTTATTATGGATTTATGATGAATCTATCTCACAATTTTGCCTCTCATTATCAAATTCCAAATAAATATGAGATTTGCAAATTCATGGGGTCCACGAATTTGGATTTAAAAAACTGGGTCCAAATCCGTGAACCCCGTGGATTTGTGTCTCTTAGGGATTGTTTGGAAGTTAGGATTTGAGATGAATGATTTAGCCAATACATGCATTGAGGAGATTAAGTTATTTTTTGGTTTAATTCGGGCTGAAATACATGCATTACCTTTTTTGGGGCCCACTCACAATCCTTCATAATGGATGATTTACAATCTCTCCTTCAATCAGAGATTGTAAACAAATGATTGTGGCCTAACTTTCTATTCCATTTATATCCCTATTTTCTTTTCTTTATACCAAGATTAACCTCATCCTCCACTAACCCTCTCTCCTTCCATCGACACATAGAAGCTAGAAATAGGGTAAAATCTATCTTGTTCCTCCCTCGACGACCTGTGTCGGAATTCCAGAAGATCAATCCTTGAACTCATCTACCTCGCCATCCACGTTAATCCTTGCATCCCACAGGAATCACTGCCTCCTCACCATCACGATGGAGCCGACTTCGTAGCTGTATCTCGCCATTGGAATTCGTCCGAGATCGAAAGAAGAAGGGCCTTGTGTTTTAGCCGGGAATTGAAGGACATCACTTATTTTGGACTCCATTTCAAGCAGCCGAAGAACCATCTATTTGGATTACCCGTTGTATGCGACGTCCTAACGGTTGCAGGAGAGTCGCACTTGCAAATTACTTAGATTTCTTCTTGGTCGTTGTCGGGGATTCACCAGAATTGTCGCGTTTCCGTCATTTGGCTGGAACCCACTTCTATTTTCCTCTCGCTGTTGCTTTACCCGACCTAATAGCCTTCCCCGCCAACCTGGAATGGATATAAAGGAAGGATGAGTAGGTGAAGGGCAATTATGCCCATCAATATGAATAGTGTACTATTTTTAGGTTATGTGAAAAGTATAATATACACCACCAAACAAGGGATTTACCAAATACAACAATGCATATATTTACAATACACTAATTGATAGAATACATCAATTGTATGAATCGCATCCTCCAAACATGCCCTTAACAAACAATGGATGTGCCAAGTCCTTGATGCTTGGGATTTAGGTGCCAAATCCATCACCCAAATCTCAAGAGCAAATGATACCTACAACAAAAGTCTTATAAAATAAAAACTACAACAAACGCAGGAGCTCATCAAAGGATTTTCTTTTGCTCTAAAATATGAAATGGCAAACGAGGGCTTGTAGTCAAACGATTCAATGTCTGTGTGGGCAATCTTAACTTAAGGTCCCAAGTTAGATTTCTGAGTAGCACAATTATTGTCCGTGGGTCTCTCGTGACTGTGGTCTGACTCAGGGTGATCGTGGAGTCCCTTTAGTAGCATTCAAAGCATGTGGTGTGTCTTGATTCGAGCATATTTATACATGTTTTAACCCTTTCTATCCTGATTGTTTGAGTTGGTAATCATCGTACCTCGACATGTGCTTCTTTTATCACATTCCAGGACCTAGTACGTGTGAGAAGGTCGGGGACGAGTTTCAGGTCATTTGGAGGTCAAAATGAGCCAAAGAGTGAAGAAGAGGCAAAGATCAAAGGTTGCAGGTAAAGATCACGGTTGTGGACCATGAACCTTGCAAGCAGGCCGTGAAGCGAGCCAAGTTTTCAGAGTCATTCGCACAGTTGGCGGCTAGTTCAGAGATCACGGTCTCAAACCGTGATTTTTTCAAGGAGGCTGTGAACTTTTGGCCAAAACGCGTCCCTTCTAGCCGATCACGATCTGGATGTTCATATCAAGCCTTTGATCTCTGACCGTGAAAGAGCTAGCTAATGTCACTCGAGGCATATAAAGAGCCAGTTGCGGGGAGAAAGAGGGTAGCTAGGACAACATTAGTTGTGCAAGGAGGCACGTGGCGCTCCTTCGATTGCTCCAAGCCAAAACCCAAGGTGTGGATAAGTCAAAGATTACTCATGATAGTCAGTCCAAACACCATGAGTAGTCGCATCATCTGCTTGCTTGAACCTTATAACTTGGTTCCTTATCTTGTCAGCCTTACTCATGTGAGAATATTTCTCTAGGAAAACTTGTTTAAGGGAACCCCACATTTCGGAGATCCCATTAGGATGAGATTGCAACCAATCATGTGCTCTTCCTTTCAAAGAGAAACGGAAGAGTTATAGGTTAAAAATGCTCATAAAGACTTCTTGATGCATCACATAGGAAGTCTTTTAGGTGGTTGGCCAGATCATCATCCTCCTCACCATGGAAAAGACGCTCATATTCTAATGTTAAGATTTCTTCATTAAGTCCAGGACTGGAATACGTGGTTTATAGTGAGGCGATGCTGGATGAGCTCTACGCTGCTTTAGGCCAAAATAACCCTGCTAAGGTGCGTAAGAGTTCTTCTCCCATGAGTTGAGCTCGGTTTCCTTGATCCTCGATTCTAAGGGGCACATGCACAGGAAAAATGTCGAGTTTTGTAAGTAGACCGACCCCCTCAAAAATTGATGCCACTTACAAAAAAATTTTGAAGGATCTTTGATAGACCGTTAATTACACATGTTTTTACCCCTGTTCTTACACCGTTTGAGGTGTTGATTCTCGTGTTTTAGGCCGATTTCACGCTAGGTTGTGCTTGTTTGTGATATTCCAGGTCCTAGTACGTGAATGGAGGCTTGGGAGCGAGTTTGGGGTCGATTGGACGAAAATCGGACGCGTGACGAGGTGCTAAGGAAGCTGCACGGGCATTCCTGGACATCACATGGCCGTGCAACTCACATTTGTGGTCGTGTGGTTTTCGTCGAGAGCAAGCACGGGCAGGATGGAAATCCCGCACGGCCGTGCGACCCTGGCCGTGTGGGAAGCCTGAAGATCTAACTAATTGGAACGCAGCGTTTTGACTCGCACGGGCAACTGGGTGAGCCACACGGCCGTGTGGCCTGCCCGTGCGAGTCGGGAAATCTTGGTTTTTCAGCCAATTTCGAGCCACAAGTGAGAAAATCGGACTTTTTGAGCAAAAACAGAGCCCTAGAGAGAGAAAGTACGAAGAACACATCCTAGAAGCTATCTTGGAGCTGGGTTTCATCGAATCGAGCTTGGAGATCGTCCTAGGAGTGGAAATCATCATCCCGGAGCAGATTTTCCTCATCTTTATGAGTATGACTACTCCGATTACTATTTTCCTCTCTCTCTCTCTCTATGGAGTAGAACCCCTCTCTCACTTGGGGATGAAGAACCCTAGTTCTATGTGTTAGGGATTGATTGTAATGACTTGGGATGATATTACTGTTTGATTTTAATCGAATGATGCATGTGTATTGAGTCAATTGAAGTCTGATCAACTTTTCCTGATTCCTGCTGCAATCTGAGATAGATAGAATCTGATTAGGTTGCTAGAGTCTCATCATTCGGTAGTAGGAGATTGGCTATAAGAGAGTTAGCCAGTTTACTGCTTTGTACTGGAATCCAATTCCAGTAGTGGAGTTCTGTTCTTACTGCTTCAGCTTTCTATCTCGGTGAAGACTAGTCGTCTGCCGGGTAGTTAGACTGAGAGGGCTTGGTCAGCTTAAGAGATTCCAAGCTACTGTCGGATCTTCCGCAGTCTAATCAACAGTAAATCAACCCAGGGTAATTGCAATTGAACCTAACTAAGGAGCTAGGGGGACTCATTCCCGAGTGACTCTTTCCTGCTTGAGAAAACCGAATAATTTCCTGCTTTCTTGCTGCTTTTAGTTTAAACACAAATCACTCGACTTAGTTGGTTAGATAATAAATAATCACGGAGTAAGCAGTAGATCTAGACCCCGGGTTGATAATAGAACTTGCCTGTTACTGCATTCCCGGACTGCGATTACACTTGGTCGCAGTTTGGTGTTGTGTTTTGGCGTGTCAAGTTTTTGGCGTCGTTGCCGGGGCACCTCTAGGTTATTGGGGAAACGTGAGAATTTGTTACTCTAGCTTTTTATTTACTGCATTTTATCTCTTCCACCTGTGTGCCTTCACGGGTTGCTTCTGCTGATTGTGTGCAGGTAGTGCATGACCCGTAGCCAGTCGGGAGATCTACTACCACTAGACTAGGAGCTTGAACGAACCTGCAGAAACTTCAAGCGGGCTCTAAAGGCGCGACTGGCTGCGGAGGAGGCGCTAGCACAGCTACAGATCACTGAAGAAGAGGAGATGGCTGATCCACAGGGCCATGCTGTGGTCGATCCCGAGGAGCAGACCATGGGACATTACTGGACCGCCAGGGCTGCAGACATGAGGTCACCCATTCAACACCCTCATGTCCCAGCCAATAATTTTGAGGTGAGCACCTCAGTAATCACCATGCTGCGCGGTTCGGTGATGTTCCGTGGCAAAGAGGGGGAGTGCCCCCGATCACATCTCAGGCGATTCCATGAGCTCATTGATGGAATCAAGATCAATGGGGTCCCAGCAGATGCCATCCAGCTGAGATACTTCCCATTCACCCTGGAGGGGCAAGCCAAGGAGTGGCTAGATACTCGACCTCCGGGCTCTATCACCACGTTCGCCAACCTGGCGGACAAGTTCCTCACCCGCTACCATCCTCCATCCAAGACAGCTGACCTGCAGAAGCAAATTACCCATTTTGCTCAGGATGAGGATGAGACCATCAGGGATGCTTGGGAGAGATACACCAGTCTTTTCCTCAGGTGTCCCAATCATGGTTTCAATGATGCGTTCAAGGTGGGCACCTTCTATCACGCCCTTTTCCCGGAGGACAAGCAGCTGATTGATTCGGTTTGTGGAGGGAACATGCTGACCAAAACACCGCCACAGCTGAATCAACTCTTTGAGGAGATGGCGGAGAACGGGTACGATTGGGGCACTGCCAGGAGATCGAGACGAGCACCAGGACGGGGTGTGCATGCTGTGGGCACCTAGTCATCTGAGTTGGTACAGGTGGTATCGAAGCTGGTCTCAGCTATCGATCGTTCTGGTTTGATTGCAGGTACAGGACAGCCGCAGGCGATGCACTGCCAGTGGTGTGAGAGCTCCCATCACACCGTAGAGGACTGTCAGGCGATGAGGGAATCGTCTACTCCCCAGGAGTATGTGGACTTTATTAGTAATGCCAGGCGCTTCGACCCCTACAGCAACACTTATAACGAGGGGTGGCGCCAGCATCCTAACTTTTCTTGGGCTGGGGCAAATCCCAAACCAACAGCTCCCCAGGGACCACCTGGCTTCCAGAGGCCTCCGTACCAGCCCAGACAGGGGCAATTTCAGCAGCCACAGCAGCCACTCTACCAGTCCATGCAGGGGCATGCTGCTCCATCACAGCCGCAACCTTTCCAGCAGCCAGGTGCAGCCCCTGCCGCCCCAGTGCAGAATGATCAGATGGCTGAACTGCGGGAATTGGTGGGTTCTCTCGCCAGTTCTAGTGCTCAAAAATTTAACACTATCGAGCAGTTCATGGAAAAGGCATCGGGTAAATTCCTGGCTCTTGAAGCTGGCCAGAGGAACACACAGGCTGTCTTGCAGGATATCCAAACTCAGCTGGGGAGTGTGGCTCAAGCAGTGGCACAAAGGGCTCCTGGTACTTTGCCCGTTCAGACCATCCCTCACCCTCAGAACCCGAATGAGAACTGCAATGCCATCATGACCAGGAGTGGCAAGATGACTGTTGACCCACCTGCTCGGGCACAAGAGAGAGAGGCCCCTGCCTCGGCATCTCCAGCAGCTGAAGAAGAAGTAGAGAAGGAGGTTGAGGTGCATGCACCTAAACCGCAACCAGTAGTGAAGGAGTATATCCCTAAACTCCCCTTCCCTACTCGGTTGCACAAAGACAGGCTGGAGGCAGAGTTCGAGAACTTCATGGCAATGCTTAGGAAGCTGAATGTCCAAGTACCTTTCCTGGAGGCACTATCTCAAATGCCTAAGTATGCGAAGTTCCTGAAGGACCTTCTCTCAAAGAAGCAGAAGCTGAGCGAGCTAGCCACTGTGGAGCTCAGCGAGAAGTGCTCGGCCATTCTGCAGAACAAGCTTCCGCAGAAGCAGAAGGACCCAGGTAGCTTTACTATCCCGTGCTCTATAGAAAAGTTGCATGTAGAGAAGTCCTTGGCGGATTTAGGTGCTAGTATAAATGTTGTGCCATATAAACTGTTTAAGAAACTAGGCCTAGGTGAACCCCATGCTACTAGGATGAGCCTTCAATTAGCTGACCGATCTGTAGTGCATCCTAGGGGCATAGTGGAAGACCTTCTGGTTAAGGTTGGCAAATTCAATTATCCTGTTGATTTTGTGATTTTGGACATAAATGAGGATGTGGATGTGCCACTGATACTGGGAAGGCCCTTCCTGGCCACCACCAAGGCCCTCATAGATGTGCATGATGAGACCTTAGTTTTGAGGGATGGTGAGGAGCAAATAGCGTTTTCAATTTCTAATACTCGTCCTGCTTCGTCACCTCTGCATGCTGTATCTCACCAGGAGCACGAGTCTGTAGTGTATCCTTCTGTGTTGCCTATTTTGCAGGATCCGCCTCCCATACCTTCGCCGCCACTCCCGTCCACTCCGTCATCGAAGGAACAAATCAGGGAGGAGTGGCGGCCGAAACAGCAGGCAGCTAAGCCTGCTCGAAAGAAAGTCGGAGACCACTATGAGCTGGTCCCGCCCCCACCTTGGCCATCCGAGTATTCACTCGCTTGCATCCTGCCAGATGGCCAAGTTGAGTTGGCAAATGCTGGTGGCCACATTCGGCGTGTGCATGGCCATCATTTGAAGCTGTACCTCAAGAGTGAGGTGGATCCGCTCTTGAAGGCACCTGCTCTTTCACCTCACTGAGCATCCACCGACTGGCGTCCAGCTAAAAGACGGTAAAGAAGCGCTTGTGGGGAGGCAACCCCACCGAGGTTTGCATTTTCTTACATTTTTCCTTTTGTTTTTTTTTTTGTGTTTTTGAGACTTGAGATGTTGTTCCAGAGTCGAATGTTGTTTTTGGGTGAAAACAGGTTGAATTCGGGGCTCCAGCAGCTCACACGGCCAGGCCATATTCTCGCACGGCCGTGTGGATTTTATCCCCTGGCCGTGTGAGCCCACGACAAATTCCACACGGCCAAAAGTGCAATTCGCACGGCCGTGTGGATTGGCCTGGCCTAGCCGTGTGGCCGACACGGGCAACTCGTTTGCTCGCACGGCCATGTGTATTTTTTCCATTGCCCGTGCGAGCTCTCGACAAATTCCACACGGCCAAAAGTGCAACTGGCACGGCCGTGTGGTATTCCTCGGCCTGGCCGTGTCGGCCAACACGGGCAAACTTGCACCTCGCACGGCCGTGCGGGCCTGCCCGTGTGGCCGAGCCACGGCCTATATATTCGGCCAGCACGGCCGAGTGGTCATAATTTTGAAAAATCCTCGCCGGAATCCTCTGAACCTTGCCGGAAAACCGCGACAAAACCCCCCACAAGGTGTTCGATGAAATGCCTGTTTTTCATGCTATGTTGTGGGCACCGGTTGTGACCCTTATTGATGTGCTTTGAGGGTGTGTTTGCTATGGATGTGAACCTTAAGTTGCCTACTTTATCGTGAATGTGCACCCCCACTCAGATTATGCTTGATTTATCGAGTTTTTGACCCCCGAACTATGGATGAAACCATGGCTCGGCTGTTTTCAGTTCTTAAGTGTGGGGGTGTAATTGACCCTTTCTTTGGCTCTTTTGGTTCCACTTTGGGTTTTTCTTTTGCAGGACAATGTCGAAACCCGACCTCAAGCACCCGTTCATCCGGGATTTGAAGAGGGGGCCTGCCCAGGATCGCTTCAAGCAGGTCCTGAAATGCCCGTTTGGGCAGCACCATTGCTGGTCCAAACGGGAGTTTCGGACATTGCACTGCTACGAGCAACTCTCCGCCGCCGTCACCAACCACTCATGGCGCCGTCTGCTCTCCATCTGCGAGAAGGTTTACTATGAGCCCGTGCTTGAGTTCTACACGACCTTCAAGCACACACCCACGGACGATTGGAAAGACGGTGCAGCCGTCAAATTCAGGCTAGGCGGCGCCCCACGGTCCCTGAGCTACCACGAGCTGGCCGAGGCTCTCAACCTCGACGACGGTGCGGACTACGTCACCGAGGTCAACGACCCGCCAGAGGTGGACTTCAGGAGGCTGTACACCCGCCTGGCTCGGCCAGGCCAGACACGTCCATTCTCGGCTGGGAGGACGAAGGCCACTACACTGCAGCTCGACAACCGCCTTCTCCACCACCTGCTGGCGAAGTCTTATACTCCAGCTTCCGCCAGCGCCATCACTAAGAGGGCCCTGTGCCTCCTCCAGTCGATCCGCCAGGACGACCATCCCCTCCACTTGGGTTCGGTGGTGGCCAGGACCTTCGAGAAGACTACTTCGGAACTGAAGAGTCTCCATTGCACCCCCCTCATCACCCGCCTGGCCACCTACTTCGGCCTTTCCCTGCAGGGGTGCACACAGCAGGGGGACACCATCGATTTTGGCAGGTCGACGATCAAGCACATGCACCTGCTGCGAGAGAACCACGGCATTCTATGGATCGAGGGGTTTCCGGAACCTCAGATCCCCGCGGAGGACCAGTCACAGGTCCAGCCAGAGGGCCAGGAGGATGAGGCTGCTGATCATATGGAGCCTGAGGATGTGGACGCTGTTGTTGATCCACCACAGACTCACTTCCATTACGGAGCTGGCAGCTCCGCTTTCCCGGGGCAGGATTACTTCACTTCCCAGTTCGAGCAGCTGCGTCTCCAGAACCACCAGATCCTCGACCATCAGATGCAGTTCCAGCAGCAGTACGTGGCTCACCAGGCCGGGTACCACCAGAGGATGGCTGTTTACGATGAGAGATTGGACCAGATCCAGACCCAGCAGGGAGTGACTCTCGCACACATCGAGCGAGAGAGGCGCCGTTCACGGCGCATGCAGGAGGTCCAGCAGCATTTACTCCGGCTGCTACCGGGCGAGCAGCCCATTTGGAGGACTCCCTGGGAGGACTCTCCACTTCCACCTCCCCCCGCGGATGGTGATGATGGTGCTGCTGGTGATGACGCCTTCATGGACGACATCGACTTTGGTGATCTTGGCGACGAGTAGGCTGTACTCGTTGCCCATCTCAGTGTGTTTTGTTTTCCGTATTAGACTTTTGTGTGTTTGCTCCATGTGTGAGGAGCTTGAACTTAGTGTCGTTTGTTTTTTTTTTTTTTTGTGGATTGTTTTTGCTGTAGCCGTATGGGCTAACACTTATCCCTAACACAACGTGTGCTAGTGTGTTCTTGGTGTTCGATTCGTGCAGAACTGTCCATCTTCCCGTTTGTTTCTCGCTGACTGGTCCACTTCCAGTCCCCCAGCAGTTTCAATCCGGTAACATCGTTCCCCTTATCTCTCCCTCTACTCCATTGAGGGCAATGTCGTGCTTAAGTGTGGGGGGGGGGGTGCTTTGTATCGGTTGGAATATATATTTGGGTGCTTGGAGCCTAGTCCGCTGTCCGAATCTTACGATTTGAGGGCTCCAAGTACTGCTGTTTGATCATATTGGCACTGTGTTTTGATTGGTGAATTGAATGGTTTTCGGATTGATGCATGACAGCTTGATTGCGACTAGGACAACCTATGATGAGGACTGAGACGTGCAGTAGAATTGTGTAGGGGTTCAGTTTTTCAACTGTTTGCTTACCAACTGTGACTTGGATTGATTACTTGTTCTTGACAATCGTTTTTGCATCTAGTTCAGGGTATCAGAATGTGAGATAGAGCATATAGGTAGCCATGTGAGATTTGAGCCTGCTCGTTTCTTTCTTGTGCGATAGATCCCTCTTCCATGATGTGTAGCATTCACGTTGTCACTAGCTAAGATGATGGGGGCATAGGATTAGCCCACGACCAAATTTGACTGTCCTGATGTGTCATATCCCCTAGTCAGCCCTTTTGAGCCGTGTGTTATCCTTTCTTTTGGTCTGAAATGAAAAAATCACCCTTTGCATCTTGTAGAAGGTTCCACAGAGTGGTTTTTTACATATTCTCTGCTACTTCTGCTAAATTTGATGTGAGTGTTGGAGGTAGTGCTTAAAAGTTGGGTTGGGCATGTGTTTGAAATATGTGCAGAAGTGGTGGCTCTCTTAAGAAATGGAAAGAAAATGAAAGAAAGAACAAAGAAAAATTGAAAGCAAAGAGAGCCACTACAAAAAAATCTGAATAATGCCCAGTAAGTAGTATTTCTTAGCAGTCTGGCTTGGAAATGCTGACATTTATACCTATTTCGCTCTTGTGCTCTTGAGATATTGAGTAATGCAGAATAGCAGAAAGGAAATACCGGGTTGTTTGACTGTGATTGTGTGGGTTTGGAAATGTGGAACCTTGTGCTATGAATACTTCCACCACCTAAAAGGCATTTTCCCCATGTCCAAGACCCTATCCAGTCATTTGAACCTGTGTCTAAGACCTCCTGATTAGTTAGTGGTGACACCCCATATGTGAACCCTAGCATTTAGAGGCTGCCATCATGGTGAAGAGATGTTAGGGATTGAGAGAAATAACATGCGCATTTTTCGCATCAAATTGTCCTGACCCCACTGGTCGAGAGTGAGTGATTCATTTTCATATTCTATATACTCTTGTACCCCGGTGAGGACCTAGATTGCTCGGTCTCTATTCTGATGTCTTGAGTTGGATGCATGAGTTGACAGTTTTGAGTAAGTGGTTGAGTTAAGTCTAGGTTGGTTGGTGAACAGAAGGGAGACTCTTCCTTTACTCGATTTTGCTGCACTTGAATGTCCTTTGTGGTGGTTGTCCGGGTTGCTATTGAAGTTGGTCAGGTATTGATGTTTGAAAACTAGTACGATCCACGTGTTCTGTGCCTTTATGACTTGTCCCCAATGTTGGTTGATTGAAATATGTAAGCTTACCTTGTATCTGACTTGGTTTGCTTGGGGACAAGCAAACGGTTAAGTGTGGGGGAGTTTGATAGACCGTTAATTACACATGTTTTTACCCCTGTTCTTACACCGTTTGAGGTGTTGATTCTCGTGTTTTAGGCCGATTTCACGCTAGGTTGTGCTTGTTTGTGATATTTCAGGTCCTAGTACGTGAATGGAGGCTTGGAAGCGAGTTTGGGGTCGATTGGACGAAAATCGGACGCGTGACGAGGTGCTAAGGAAGCTGCACGGGCATTCCTGGACATCACACGGCCGTGCAACTCACATTTGTGGCTGTGTGGTTTTCGTCGAGAGCAAGCACGGGCAGGATGGAAATCCCGCACGGCCGTGCGACCCTGGCCGTGTGGGAAGCCTGAAGATCGAACTAATTGGAACACAGCGTTTTGACTCGCACGGGCAACTGGGTGAGCCACACGGCCGTGTGGCCTGCCCGTGCGAGTCGGGAAATCTTGGTTTTTCAGCCAATTTCGAGCCACAAGTGAGAAAATCGGACTTTTTGAGCAAAAATAGAGCCCTAGAGAGAGAAAGTACGAAGAACACATCCTAGAAGCTATCTTGGAGCTGGGTTTCATCGAATCGAGCTTGGAGATCGTCTTAGGAGTGGAAATCATCATCCCGGAGCAAATTTTCCTCATCTTTATGAGTATGACTACTCCGATTACTGTTTTCCTCTCTCTCTCTCTATGGAGTAGAACCCCTCTCTCACTTGGGGATGAAGAACCCTAGTTCTATGTGTTAGGGATTGATTGTAATGACTTGGGATGATACTACTGTTTGATTTTAATCGAATGATGCATGTGTATTGAGTCAATTGAAGTCTGATCAACTTTTCCTGATTCCCGCTGCAATCTGAGATAGATAGAATCTGATTAGGTTGCTAGAGTCTCATCATTCGGTAGTAGGAGATTGGCTATACGAGAGTTAGCCAGTTTACTACTTTGTACTGGAATCCAATTCCAGTAGTGGAGTTCTGTTCTTACTGCTTCAGCTTTCTATCTCGGTGAAGACTAGTCGTCTGCCGGGTAGTTAGACTGAGAGGGCTTGGTCAGCTTAAGAGATTCCAAGCTACTGTCGGATCTTCCGAGGTCTAATCAATAATAAATCAACCCAGGGTAATTGCAATTGAACCTAACTAAGGAGCTAGGGGGACTCATTCCTGCTTGAGAAAACCGAATAATTTCCTGCTTTCTTGTTGCTTTTAGTTTAAACACAAATCACTCGACTTAGTTGGTTAGATAATAAATAATCACGGAGTAAGCAGTAGATCTAGACCCCGGGTTGATAATAGAACTTGCCTGTTACTGCATTCCCGGACTGCGATTACACTTGGTCGCAGTTTGGTGTTGTGTTTTGGCGTGTCAATCTTATTCCCTAGGTCCTCTCTTAGAACCCTTACTCCGAAAGCGAGGTGCAGATTTATTGAAGAAGAGGTCGTTTAGGAGGTTGAGGTGCCTCCCATTTTGCATAACGTAAGAATTCGAAAGTATGTAGTGTAGAAAAGTAAATATAAGCTACTGGATGAGTGAGAGATAAGAGAAGGAAGGCGTTGCATAAGCAAGTTCTCCCTAGGTCTCCTAACCATGGTTCTTGTCACTATCAAGTCATGTCTAGCCTGTCGTAAGAGAATCCGCTTACCGCGCATTCGAGGGCACGATCTCCCAAGTTGTACGTGACTACGAGTCATGTTGTACTATCCTGGCACCCATATTGTTCTTGAACAAAGGTATTTGTTCTAACGACATAGGCGAGTAAACATGCCAATATATCTGGCTAGCCAAACTCACATAAGCGCGTCATTCTATAATCTTGGATCAAAACCTCGATATATGGCACATACGAGCTGTCGATTTTGTATTTCGTTAGATCTCACCTTGTGTCAAAGCACTCACTCAAACTAATGGGTGACAAGGACACTTCGGATTTCTCCTTTGAGGCGTCAGGTCGTTCGATCAAATGACGTTCCATCGATTAGGACGATTATTTCTAGTCTCATCCTGAGTGGCTTGGATTTGATCCTTGCACCTCAAAGGAGTGCAAGGTCGAGTAATCTCATTCAATCGACAAATAACGAAATAGAGAAAATCAAACACTACATATATGAAATAAACACAATTGTATCAAACCAAACATAGAGTCTACATCAACGAGGACTTTGAGTCCAAAATGGGGGGTGGGGTGTAATGTAACACTTTAGACAAATCCCTCATATACAAAACATGAGAGAGATTCATGGTTCATAAAGCACAATCCATCCTTAAATAACTCACAAGACATATTTTGGAGTGAAATTGAAGAGTTCTTGTAAAAAATCTAAATTTAAACATGTTCAGTTTGGAGCAGTGTAAAGATGAGTATCCTCTTGGAAAGTTATCATGATGCACCCTAAAAGTAAAACCGCATAGGATGGCGTACAATATCCTATTGGAAAAATGCATCCTTCAACTCTGAATAGAACAACTAAAGTTTTTAAATTCTTCCTAGTGATGATTTGCTTTAATTATAAGGGTTAATATATTTGTCTGACCCAAACTTTTCACATATTAAACATCGCAAAATTGGTCAACCCCTAGATTCGACCGTTATCCTGGACTGTCAAACACGTTGACTAATGGTCAACACGCCACGCCACTACCAAGTTAACACAGAACACTTAAAAAATTTGTTTTCTCCACCTATTACCATTGGTTTTTTTTATTTTGAACAAAAGAATAAAAAAAAGGGAAAGATAAATGATAATAGGTGAAAAAAACAAAAAATTTAAGTGGTAATAGGTGACTTGCCAGTGACGTGGCGAGTTAATCGTTAGTCAACGTGTTTGACCGTCCAAGATAACGGTCATATCTCGAGTTTGGCCAATTTCGTAACTTTGATGCATAGTTGAGGCCAGTGGCGTAGCCAGCGTTCAAGTTTAGTGGGGTCCCATTTATGTAAAAAAAAATTATAGCATTGTATTCAATTATTAAGTAAAAGAAATTGTATATTAATAGAAAACATTTGGTGAACTAAGAGCTTTTTAGATATAGCTGGAGGTTTTTCTACACTTATTTAGTAGAATTAGAAATTTTTACAATAAGGATTATAAATTTGGGGATTTTCAATAATATATGACCAATATAGTATCATTTATTTGTGTGTTTCATAATACTAGGACAATTAAATTCCATATGAATGCGGTCCTAAATTCTAAAATCTAAATCTACTCAAATTAAACAAGTATGTACATACATTCAACCATTTTAATTTATCCAAGTGGGGTCCTAGGACCGCACTCCCTTCCACCTCCTTCCGCCACTGGTTGAGGCCACGAAGTTATAAATAAATAAAAAATTGATCGAGATATTTAATATGTAAAAAGTTCGGACCATACAAATATATTAACCCTAATTATAAACTTGGGGCTCTCCTGGCACCTGCATAATCACTTAGCTATGTACTTAGTGCGTCAACTTACTGATCAGTTGATAGACAGTGGTGCATGCACTGGACTGGATTGCGTTGAGCTGTCCATGAGCTTTGATGAACGATGTCGACTCTCGAACATGCAACTTCACTTCACTTTTGGAGTTGTGCCGTCCACTTCCAGTCGAGCTAATTAAAGATGGAAAGGAATACACACCCACAAAATTAAAGCGAAAGCAAAGAAAGGATATAACGAAATTCCATCCTCCACAAACGAAACGACGAAAGCCAGTTTATTCATTCCGGCACTGAAGGAGAGACCTCACGAATGGGAGATTCTGCACTCATAGACACAGATCATCAGGGTGTGTGGTTGCGGAGAGAAGAAGAAGAGAATCTGGACTAGTGTTGTACTGCTGCATGGATAATAATATATAATTAGAAATTTGGAATCCCCTGTTAAAAGTTTATGGCAGATTTTGACATTTGCGTACACTTTTGGGGCATCCATCTGGGAAAACGGCAACAACCCAAAAAAGCCTCTTCCCCTTTCTCTGTAAATTGTAATAGCGCACTGCAAGTCATCTATATAATATTATCGCTAGATCAATCCCTCATTCATTTGAATTCTTCCAACTTTTTATTATAAATTGGGACATTTCTTTATATCCCAATTTATAATGGTGGCGAGAGATGGAAGGAACAGGAGGAAGAAATCCTTGTGTGAGAAATCCATGGAGCTGGCTGTCAACATATTCAACTGCTCCTTCCTCTACCTTGCTGCTTTGAGCTTCAAACCGACTCCGAAGTTGCCCACGCCGCCGCCTCCTCCTGCAGGCAAACGGCGTCCGAACACTGCCGCCGGCGATCGAGATGGATTGTTGTCCTCATTTGCTCATCAGCAGAATCATCAACAGGCTAGAAGGCCACACAAGAAGAAGCCTGTAGCAGCAGGGGTTCGATTAAGAGGTGATGGTGATAAGGCCGATATTGATGAAAGGGCTTCAAGTTTCATAAGGAGGATCAAAGAGAGGAACCAGCAAGCATATTATTATTGGGAGCAGCGCTACTGATCATCAGTCCTAAGAGATTCTCCGACTTGAGCCTTCCACTAGTAACTTGTTTCTCAACAAATTAGTTTGTGCATATGATATAACAAGTGTTTAAAACACATTATCACACAACAATAAAACACATTATTCACTTTATTAAGAAATGTGTTCATATCTATGATTAAGATATTGTGCTTTTAATTTACAATGGTAATGGGCAGCTGCGGGCGGATTTCTTGGTACCCAGACCCGCCCCGTGGCAGGTCGGGTAATTTATCACGAGTTGCAGGTCGGGGCAGGTCGACCCAATGGGTATGCAGTATGCAATTTATATGAAAAATATTAGAAATATTCATTATTTTTATTATAAGACCAAGAAAACAAACAATATTATGATAAATGTAGTTAAATTATTAGAGAAATTGAGGTTTTCACTAATTTACAACTTTATTATTGCTAAATTAAGATGTAATAAAAGAAAATTCCTAAATAATTTGACTAAGATTACATATAATTTAGTCAAGAACGAGTCGAGAATGAGAGGGGTCAGGGCAGGTTGGGTCGATGAGAGTACCCATGCCCGCCCCGCCTACAGGGTGGGTCCGACCCCCCCCCCCCCCCCCCCCCCCCCCCAAAACAGGCCAAACGGGTCAAGTCGATACCGTTACAAAAGTTAAATTATATGTGAATTTTCGATACCGTTACAAAAGTTAAATCTAGGATTGATACAATTCATTTTAGATATTTCCTAGGTTTTTTGCAAATTGCAATATAGCTGTAAAATATATCGGCTCTGTTTGCAACTTTTGTGATTGGAGTTTCTAGTTGGAGAGTTTGAAGAATTTGGCTCGGTGAATCGTGAATGTATTTGATTCCTAGTATACAAAGAAAAAATGTGTTCAAATAAGTATAAGTATTAATGTATAATTGAGGAAATTGAAAGAAATTATAAAATAGCAATATAAAGATCAAGTTTTTTTTCCTATTTTGTCTAAAGTTCTGTAACATCCTGAACCTTTTTCTGACAAGATATTGTCCGCTTTGAGCCTCTACACTCGCACGGATTTGCCTTGGGGTGCAATTCAGGATGACTTCCCATAAGGGCACCCATCCTTGTTGTACTCCACAATGCAGTCAAAATCGCGATTTAAAACTTAAAAAACTTACGCTTTTACACTTTTAAGTCACCAAAGCGCTTCTAAGTAGAATCACACTTTTCCCTTATAAATGTAGTCAAAATCTACGCTTTAAAACTTAAAATCTTACGATTTTACGTTTCTAGGTCATCAACGCCTAGATGGATGCCCCAAAAACTTAAAACTTAAAATATTACGATTTTATGTTTCTTACTTATGAACCATGGATCTCTCCTGTGCTTTGTCGATGTGGGACTTGCCTAAAGTGTTAAATACACCCCCCCTTGGGACTCAACGCCCTCGTTAAGGTTTGCCCCACCATCGTTCAAGAGGGATGCAGAGAGGCTTTGATACCACTTATGACTTATAACATCCCGAACATTTTCCCGACAAGATACTGTCCGCTTTGGGCCTCTACACCCACACGGATTTCGACTTGGGGTTGTGCGGTTGCCGCTGCTCGCAACCTTGTAACATAGACTTGCAACATACACTTGCCTAGTATGTTACAAGTTCAATGGAATTACCAAATCAAACATGAACAAATGTTTACATAATTAACACAAGTCAAACACGAAAATCAAAATCCGATCCCACCAATAGGAAATAAAGGAAGGGTATATTTAGCCACCAAACGAGTTATCCTATTGTTTACCCCACCAACAAAACAACATATATAACAAGGAAATGCATCCTAAAGTTTTGCTACCACTTCATGAATTGCTGCTACACGAGTATTTTGCGTCGTATTCTCGACAATCTTGTCAAATATCACCTTTGTATCCCCTTCCAAAACTATGTCCCGGAGACCCTTTTTAGAGCACCAGTGAAAAACATCTCTTAACACAACCAACTCTACAGAAAATATATTGAAGACCATGATACACGACAAGTACCATTACCACATTCCACATCATTCAACACAGTTCCAACATATACATGAAAGTCCCTATAGAAACCTTGATGGATAAAGTCGATTCATATATGTATATACATATACTAGAATTAGGGATCGGATATCGATTTCGATTTTTTTGGTTTTTAACCAAAACCGATCAAACTGATAATGAACTTATCCACTGAGTTTTTATCCCCAATCTATTTGTATCTTATTGGTTTTGGCCACTGCAAAAAGGAGGGCTGGGATTGCGAGACTTCTATACTTGAAATGTGGCTTGTGTAGGCAGGCTGATTTGGCTATTGTTCATACAATGAGGCAGTTTTTGGGTAGCATGGATTAACCAATATAGGATGAAAACGCTCTCTATTTGGAGTATACCACATACATCTATGAATTCTTGGGTTTGGAAGCAAGGAATAAAGTTTTGAAGTTGGTTTCAATTTCGAATGGATGTGGCAGGACATGTGGCTCGCACTAACTACAACTTCTCAATCGAAGGCCAAGTTCAAACCACGACCGAGTGTAGTATAGGGTAAGCAAGTAATAAAATTATCAAACCAAGGGTCTCTAGATGTACCTTACTTTAGCTTAAGGTTTCATTATCTAGCCAACCTAGAATACCGATTTGGAAACTTATCTAACTAACCACTATCCTAGATAATTACAAGTTTGGAGCTCTCTTATTTTGAATCCCCCTAGTTCCATCATGTAGACCGATGTTGCGTACCATCCTAGGTCATTTGACTCGATATCTCTACCGTTAGGGGATCGACTCCCTCAGGATTGACCTAGAACAACAAAGTGATGGATTGGCAGGTGCTCTATTCAACCTAGGGAAACCCTATATCGTTAGTAGATGGATTAAATTGACTCCCTCAGAGAATTACCAGGACGACATAGAATGAGAGGAACCTTAATTGCCAAGAATGGGCTAAAAGAGGATTTTCTCCCTCCTAAATCAAAAGTTCAAATGGCATGAAATGGAATCCAAAATCATGCAATCCATAACAAACATCCATCCAATAGATAATATGAACAATCAAAATCTATACCTAGGGTTGTTCAACCAGGAGAAGAGGGCTAATTCATAAAGAGAAGAGAGAGCTTACAAAATAGCTCAAGAACTCCATCTTCTTCATCTACTAGGCTCGAACCCTGGACTCTAAGATCAACCCAAACCTCCAATTAAGCTCCAAGATCACCCAAGATCACTATCTCTCTCTAGAAATGCGTCTTTGGTGTTTTGGATCGGAACCCTAAAAGAAAAACCAAGCTCTCTTTTCAGAACCCACACTGCCTTTTTTATAGTTGAACTGTGCGTGAGTCACGGCCTCAGGTCACGGCCGTGACCTGGCCATGACCATACCGTGATCACGGCTGAAAGCGCAGAGTACTGCGTTGACATTACGACCTCCCGGTTATTGTCATGGGCTCATGGCTTGAGGCCGTGACGTGAATAGTGCCCCGAGATAAAACTTGGCCCTTGGATCCGTACTATGGTCACGCCCTACTTGCGTTGTTCACGACATGAGGTCTTGATCTTAACGTCCAGGCTGGGATCTTGGCATCTTCTTCACTTTTTGGCACGATTCGACCTCCAAATGACCGAGAACTCGTCATTGACCTTCCCACACGTTTGAGGATATGAAATGTTACAATAAAACACAACCTAGCATAAAATAGGCCGGGGAATGTCGATTACCAAGTCAAACACTCAAGATATAAAGGGGTAAAACATTTGTAAATACGCAGAATCCGCCCCACTCCCCCTCACACACACACACACTTAAATGTTTGTTTGTCCCCAAGAAAACCAAGTACAACACAAGGTAAACTAACAACTTCTTTCTTGAAAACTTTGGGGGCTTGTCATAGAGGCACAAAACATGTGAATCACAATGGCTATTTGGCACCGACATATGAGCAGTAGCAACAACAATCTGGACAACCACCACAAATGACATCCGGATGAAGTAAAACCGTGGAAAGGAAGAGTTCTCACCTTGTTCACAAACCAATACACAACCTGACTAAAAGACTCACCAATCACATTCATCCATGCATACAGATCAAGTCATCAGAACAAACGACCGAGCAATCTAGGTCCTCACCGGGGTACATGATAATATGAAGAAAGAATCGTTCACTTTCAACCAGTGGGGTCAGGACCATGTTGATGCAAAAGATGTGCATACACTTACGCTCATCCCTATCGTCTCTCCACCATTACGGTAGCCTCTAAATGCTAGTGTTCACAGGATGGGTGTCACCTCTAGCTTGTCTAGAGGTCTTGACACCGGTTAAGATGACTGGATTGAGTCTAGGACATGGGGAAAAGGCTTTTTGGGTGGTGGAACATATAGCATGACATTCCACTATTTCAACAACCTAGAACCACTTACAACAACCAAAGACCAATCACACAACTAATAACCACACGTTCCACAATTCCAAACCACAAGCACTCACGAACAACCATTCACAACATACTTTCTTTGCAACCACTACTATCAAAAAAATTTAAGCATAAGAGTGAAGAAGGTAAACAATCATGTAGGTGTCTCTAAGTTTGACTACTAAGAAACACTCTTTTTTAGCATAAACAACTTTGGTGGCAACTCCTTTTCTTCTTTGCCCACTTTATTTTTTTATTTATTTAATGAGGGTTAGTTGAAAGCTAAAAACACATGCCACCTTCTTGAACTTTATGAATACCTGCTCACTTTTAAGAACTTCTTCCAACACTCACTTTCACATTTAGCAGAAACCATGCAAGAATCACTATGTGGAACCTCAACGAAACTCAAGTAACGAGAGCTTCAAGAAACAATGGTGACTCAAAAATGGTGTAGACACGAAGATAGCAAGACACATTGCTCAAAAGGGTTGACTAAGGGATAATATGATCGGGACGATCAATTTTAGGATCATGGACTACTCCTATGCATCCATCTTCGTCACTAGTGGCAACGTGAACGCTATGTGTCATGGTAAGAGGGATCTATCACACAAGAAAGAAATGAGTAGGCACAACTCTCACATGGCTACCTATATGCTCTATCATTAGTTATGACTTACCAATTTTGATGCATACGAAACTATAAAGACTGAGTAATCAATCCAAAACATCCATTGGTTCACAAACACATGAAAACAGAACATTTACACAATCCTACTGCATATCTTAGTCATCATCATAGGTTGTTCTCAATCACAACCAAGTCATTCATGCATCGACACTCATAGCCTCGAGATTCAAACCAAATCACCAGAGGTGGCTCTATGATCATCCAAATGGAGACATTGTTTTGCTTGGAGCCCTCATATTTTTAAATTTTGGGCATTCAACTAGGCTCCAAGCACTCAAAATCACACCAATTATTCACACACAAGCATAATAGAATACCACCCTCACACTTAAGATTGACATTACCCTCAATGGCATAAAGTGAAGGAGGTAGAACGATGTTCCCGTATAGGGTGTGAATGTTGGTGGATGGGATTAGAGATCAGGTTAAATCCAGAAGAGCAAGGAAACGTCCAAAGCACCAAAAAATTCCCAAAGTTTGTCTTATTGAAGAGAAAAGAAAACAAACATATGGTGGTTGGGTTGCCTCCAACAAGTACTTCTTTAACGTCGTGAGCCGGACGATGATGCTCAATTCTCGGTCCACCCCAAAACCTCCTTGAAGTTGAGGTTCTCGTCGGTGAGGTAGTGTCTCAAGTCACGACCGAATGGTGTGAAACGTGATAGTGATTGGTCATGAACTTGATAGCAATTCAGGATCCACCCACGATACCTCTTCTTCTTTCATTCTTCGTTCTTTTATTTGCCCCATACCATGTAGGAGTAGGACATCATCGATTGACCACCATCACATCCACCAAGAGGGATCAATTATGGTGTGTCCTTTGCTTGGCAAAGAGCCACAAATGGGTCCTTCTCGAGTAGCACATCAAGGTCGGGTGGAAAGCTTTCATAACATTTGTAACTTGTAGAAGCTTCATCCACCACGACCTTTTCCTCATCTTTGACACCACTTGCTTTGATGTAATTATCTATAACCTTCCGGTCACCAAACCCTTTACCCTATAACTTTTTAGCATTTTCTTCAATCACTCTTGTCTCTAGTACTGCACATATATCAACCTTATTTCTATACGGCCTTTCTAAATATTTCATGTTTCTTAGGATTGTTGAAATCCCCTGATTCCATGTTAGAACCTTCATTAGACTTAGGTTTTGGTGGCCGCCCATGCATTTTCTTAACATGCACCACCTCTTTACCTTTTGCTGCTCTTAACTCTGGAAACTCCTCATAATTTCTTTAAGGTGACACAGCAATCTCACCTACATCAAACTGCACTAGTGTAGACAGTGCTTCATATCTATTACCACTACCCGAACTTCTCACTTAATTCACATCATTCTGAAACTCACTATCAGAAGGGAGCCTAGAAGGATCCCATGTTGGAGCTGGCTCTAGAGAGATTACCAGGTTAGCAACAGCTATCTGAAGATTCATACAACCCTGATTCTTCAAGGGAGAGGTTGCACCTGGAGCATGCACCTTCTCCAGAGCAGATAGATCTTTACCAAAGACAACCCTACTTCATGTCCTTCATCCACCCTTTCCACCTCCATGCTCAAAATTGTTTCCACTTCCAATCTCAACATCATCCACACTAACCTCTTCTTCAACTGAAGTCACCACAACCTCACAAGTATGACAAAAAATCTTACACTTGGTACAGATTTTGGGCAGATGCATGAACTCGATATGTACAAAAAAAAAGTTGGTCTACGATCAGGAACAAGTTTCAATACTTCGGGGAAAGCATAATCAATTTTCATTTGTACACGGATTTTGGGAAACCAACTCTTCTTCCCACCCTTGTAGATTGATCTAACCATAAGGGAACGCCTAGCATGCTAGCTAACCTGGTAAGAACTCACCCCGTGATGTATTCAGCTAGCACGTCATACAAATTCACCCAGATTGGAATGTTAGCTCGATTTCAATCGCATGGATTCCTGGAGTCCACTTCCTCAAAAAATACATATCATTCTGAAAATGCCAAGGACCATTCATGAAAACCCAATTTGCTGCAAGAAAGAGACTAACATCCCGACTCAAAAGCTCAATTCTCCCTGATTTTCCCCAACGTCGGTTCGCCCAATTTTGCAACTGTCAAATTTGCGGCTTGGAGTGCAGGAATCGCCCCACTAAGCAATTAGAATACCTTTTCATTCCATCATGAATTAGTTCCTCAGGGATGCGCAATCCACCGTCCGTGATTTTGGCTCTATATAGACAAGTCTATTAGCCTCCTTGATGCCAAATAGATCAGCCCAAGGTTTTTCAAGATCTGCTCCCATGGCGAAACCTCTAGCAACAAGAATTTTAGAAAGGAAATACAGAGGGTGGGAACATAGAAGAGAGACTAACGAGTTTCGCTGCGGGAGACCGTTACTAGCAACAGGAGCCGACAAGGAGATCGCCAGAGCAGCGCTGTTAGGAGCCTCGCTTCGAATAGAAAATCGTTAGACGATAGCTAACGGCCTAGAGAGAGAAAGGAAAGAGAGAGAATTGCATATCCAATCATTAGAAATTCAGTATCTGGAGTATTTCTCCCAAAAATTATATGTAATATTTTTTATTAAAAAATTATATATAATAGAATGCTTAGATATCAATCACTAGATATGATGAACTAAATAATATGATGTCAAAAGAGTATATAAATATGAGACCACTTTATGATGAAAAATTGACTATTGTTTTCTTTATCATGATATTAATCACATTTATCATACATGACATACACATTATGGCATTTAATATATAAAATTTATCATATTTTAGTTTAAGAGTTCTACTATCTAGAATGATAGAGTTGAGTTCGAGTCGAGGTCGTGAGCTGATTGATAAGTCAAACTCGAATAGATATTGTGAAGTCATTAATGAACCGAACTTGAATCGAGATCGAGTAAAACATGAATTAAGATTTTAACAAATAAATCAAGTTCGAACTTACTCATTTATTAACGAACTAAATCCAAATTATGCAAACTCAACTCAATTGGTTTGCATAACTTCTTATAAAAAGATGAAGAATAGAGGCAACTAAATGCTTAGGAAATGTTCCCTAAAATTAGTATAAAAGATCGTTAATCGTCATTAACTTGCTCCAAGTCAAACCAAGCTCACCGTTCCACGTTGCGAACATAATCTAATCAATCAAATTATTAACTATTAAGACCACCCACCACACACTTTTCTTCTCTAGCAGCTAATCAATTCAATTCTTCTTCCTCATCATCATATATGTTTCTTCAGGAACTCAAACCCACTCCACCAACCTCATCGAGTATCTCTTTTCTTTCTTTGTTTTTCTGTAATTCAAGACCCACATTCGACACATATTTCTTTGCATCTGGGAATACCGACACACCAATCATTCTCAGATCGAGGCCCAAAAGTTTTTTTTGACAATATATATATATATTGTTGGGCTATTAGCTCCATACACATACTCTACTCTTCTCTTCCACCATTCATCTACCCACTATTGCAAGTTTGCAACCTCAAACCACTTCCCCAAAACAATTAATTCAAACATAATGAGAGAAAAAAAACTTGGTTTGTTGTAAATTACGAGACTCGAGATCCAACTATAGAAATTGCTTAATGTCAACCAGATCGATACGGTACACCACATATATTAAAAATATGTACTTAGTGACATAATATGGTCGAACTATCATTTCATAGTCATACATGTTGGTTTTTAAGGCGTTATATTGGTACATTAGTGACTAAACCATATTATCTCATTTTACTAATAATTTAACACCTATATCATATTGGTAACCTATCAATTAAAACACTATTGTACCACCAAATATCATTTTGCTAACTTGTCCAATCAAATCTCCGGTTCCATTTTACAGTCACGACAAAGAACAAAAAATGGACAACAATTCAGTCCACATAAAAAATTTTGCACATTACGATATTATGATAACAACTAAGAGATCTTAGATCTTAATGCCAATAATCATTTCAATAAAAACGATATTTCATCACCCCTCCCATATTCCCATTCCCATATACCATTATCCCTCAATTCCCCTGTACAAACTACAAACCAAGAATCAATCATCCTCCTCCTAACAATAATATTAATTATGATATCTTAATTTATCATCCTCACTAAAAATCCCACTTCCTAAAATCTTTCACACCCATATCTAACAAAAAGTTGCAAATCAGTCCCCCCAAATTTCCCTTTTTGTCACATCTCAATCAACATTAATCAATAGAAAATATTCTGCGGAGAAAGAGAGAGAGAGAGAGAGAGAGAGAGCCACTAATATGTTGTTGTTGTTGTTTGCTGTTCCTAATTCTCTCACGCAACGCTTATGATGCTGTCCCCACTCGACATGCCCTGAAAAGCAGAGGACCTCGTTCCCCCTCCCGCCGCCGATGACGATGACTGCTCGTCGGAGGAAGGACTAGTGGAGAGCCTGAGCGATAGAGGCAAAAACGTCTCCTGATGACGACCGCCGGAACGGTTAGTACTGCTCATCATCCTCTGGTTCCAATTGAGATCGGCCGCCACCTTGGAAGACGGCGGAATTGGGATTGAACGAACCAGCCTGTTGTGTTTCGCTGCACTCGTCGGCGGTCCTAGCGTCAGCCTCTCGAATGACCCGTCCCCGGTGATTGGTATAGCCACCGGGAAATTATGAACTGGTGGAAGCTTCCCCAGCTGCAGTTGGTTGCTGGTCTTCATCGGAACCACCGCTACCGCCGCCGGTTCTTGATTGGGCGATGTCTGCTGGTCTTCCACTTCCATCATAGAATTGCAGGCGAACTGTGTAAACTGTAAACCAATACATAACTAATCAATTCCCCAACTTTTCCAGAAACTATATATGTAAATAATAGCAACAACTATGCTTACAGTGTTGTCGGTAGTGATGTCGAAGAGACTGGAGCGGCGTCGCCGGCGATTGTGATTGTTCTTGCGGAGGAAGTACTTCTGAGCGTGACTGGCCACCTGCGTCGGCGTCCGGGTCTTGACGAAATTCCTCGAAATCCCTCTCCAATCGCCTTTCCCAACTTTCTGCAGCCCCACCAGAAACAACCTGTGTTCCTCCTCGGTCCACGGCACCCCTGCAAAACCAATTAAACAATCCAATCCCCAATTTTTATTAAAATTCCCCCCCAAATTGCATCTCTTATATACTAATTTCAAGAAGAAAAAAAATCATGAAAACCCAATTACCTCGTTTGCGCTCGCGGCTCCGTCCGGAGGCGTGAACGACGTCGTCGGACTCGTACCCGGACGCCACGGCGTCGGCGACGAAGGGGTCCTGATTCCCCTGATCGTACTGCGACAGGTTGTTCATGCTCACGCTCTTCCTGAACGAGTTCGTCCCCGCCGTGACTCGAACCCCGAACAGCATAATCCCGCCCTCCCCCGCCGTGCCACCGCCTCCGTCGCCGGAATTGACAGTCGTATCGGCGGTGTCGCCGTGGCAGGTGCGGGAGTTGTGGCCGTTGTTTCCGCAGTGAGAACAGCTGCGAGTCATCTTTCTCTCTCTATGCCTCTACTCTACTCCTCCGTGGCTGGTTCTCGTCCCTGTAATTATTATCTCTGCGTGTGGAAATTGTTATCGGGGACAGAGTGAGAGACAGAGGGGAAATCTGGGAAATTTGTGTCGCTGATTGTTGATGATGATAAAGAAAGGACGGAGAAGGAGAGAGAAAGAGGGTGCGTCTGGGTTTTTTGTGGATCGGACGGTGGGGAGATGGGCAGACTTTAAGCGGGAGGAATGGATCGGGTCCGTCCGTTCTTTGCCGGGCCGTGCGTTGGTTTGACGTTTTGCGCCGTCGATGGAAACGAGAGAAAGTGGTATCGTAATATCCTAACATCCTTAAATTTTTGTACGTGCGTATTTTCTTGTAAATGGGATTTCCCCGGCGACAAATCAAATGAAATACATCGTCTTTTTCAGATCAAATAACCATTTCTTATTTTTTTTCTTTTAATTTTGTGCCTTGTGATACCGTATTTTCGGTTGAGCATAAAAATCGCAGACAGATATATCGAATATATACACATGTTTGGAAGAAGAAAAAAATGTAGTAGTGATTTTCACAATGTGGTCAAACTCTTTTTTCTTAAAACAGTTTACTAGACTCAGATCACCGTGTTCGATGTCCGAAGAATACTCTAATGGTGTATACTACCAATTCAACCGCATTGGAGTTACCGAATATAATTTTGTAAATATGGTCCTACCTATTCAATTACGATTCAGTTCCCGACTGACAGAAGTAGTTTCAAGTCCCCCGATGATAAGGTTCGATGGGGCATTTCGGAGAGATGTCAACGGTAGAGTTGACTTTGTGGGATTTGGAGCCGATTCATCATTACTCTTCGCATACAATGAGTTTTAATGAAGGTTTGTTTGATCCTTTTTCTATTGGAAGTTTTGGCACTTAGGGATGCCACGGTTTGGTGTTTTAATCATGGATTTCATTACATTTGTTTCTGTGGTGACTCCTGCCAAATGGTAATTCGTCGAATTATGTAGAACGATATGCGTCATGACCATGACGAAGCGATCCTCGAAGAAGTTCGAAATTGGAAGACTGATTTTTCATTTACTCGGTTTATTTTTACTCCTCGTAGTACTAACACGATTTTCCATTTAGTGACAAAAAAGCTCTTGCATAAATTACCTTATTTTACTGTAGTCACCCATCTATTCACCATCTCTTTATCACAAAAAAAAAACTCCAATACGGTTTCATACCGCATGAGGTTATATATTATAGCTTAGTTTGGTCCTGCTGTAGCTTTCGCAGAAGCAGCTTCTGGCTGAAGTTTTTAGATAAATACTTTTCAAAAAAAGCAGTTTAGTGTTTGGCTGTAAAACTATTAGAAGTGTTTTTTAATATGAGCGGTTGTGTAAAATGACTATAAAGGACTTATAATATAAAATATGAATAAAAATTCTAAACAATAAAAGTAGTAAAAATGGATCTTGTTATATTTATTTTATATTAAATAATATGATTTTATAATTTATTTTATTTTAAAATGATATAAATGAAGAAAATTTGTATTTTCTGAAATAAAATTAAAATATGGTAAGGATAATCTTGTATTTTCAAAACAGTTTTTCGCAGAAGCTCCAAATCAGAGCTTCTGCTTTTATGTTATACAAAAGCGCTTTTCGGCTTTTTAAAAGCCGAGCTTTTAGAGGTGTTTGGCACTGCTTCAGCTTTTAAAACCGAAAAACACTTCTAAAAGCCGGGCCAAATATATAAGCTATGTGGGTCTTCCCTTCCTTTGTCCAAGAAGAATTACCGTACGCTTGATTGTTTTCTTGCGACGAATTGGATAGTCTACCTAGTTGTCACAACACAAGGTGCCAAATACAAAAGAAGATTGGAATTGGCATATGAAATTATCTAAGCAAAGGAAGGGATAAGCAAGGAGAGTGACGACGGGGTTGAGAACATTCATTGTTGTGGTGTTAGATTGGGTGAAGATGGGATTAAGTTTAAGATTGATTTGTTTTTTTTCTTTTAACTCGTAAAAATGCCAAGATTTTACTTCATTAGGGATATGCATGTCCAATATATTTAATTATTTATAAAATAATTCCTACCTTCAGAATTTAAATGGGGAATCTGTATATTCCTCGCATCGGAGGGTTGCAACAACTAGGGAAACAAAACTTTACCCTATTCTCGTCTTATTTTAGTATCAGATAATAGGATTGGTAAATGGTCAATTAGTTATCGGTTTAATTGAATCACTAGTTAGTAATTCTCTATTGATGAGTTGGTGTGGTTATTTGTGAGGTAGATTTGGTTAATTGTAATTGATTAACTAATAACCGATAATGGATTACTAGACAAATCATATTTTTTTGAGTGAGACCCAATGGGAAATCTAACTTTTTTGTGGTGCTTATTCACTAAGTGGATGATGATATTTGACTCTTTGTAAATTTATGTTGTCGACCAAATTGACTTCATATTATGATTTCATGATTAATGATTAATGATACATTTTATTAATATTATTTTATTTAAATGGAAAAGTTATCCAAACGAAATATTTCTATTGGCTGAAATTAGTGTTAGTATTGACCATAATTAATGAAGAGAAAAGGAAAGAGAAGCACGCTAGTCATTAATAATAATTGGGGGAAGGGAGGTTGCACCAACCATCCATTTTTGCATTATATGTGAGAAAGGAAGGGGACGACCGAAGTATGTCAGAAACTCCACAAAGTAAGCTAGAATCTCAAAGCATGCTAGAACCTCCTCAAAGTAGGTCAAAACCTCCTCACAGCAGGCCAGACCCTCCTCAAAGCATACAGGAACCTCAAAATAGCCCAGAACCTCCTCAAACTAAGCCAGAACCTCCTTATAGTAGGCCAAAACCTCAAAGTAGGCCAGAACTTAGCTCTCAGGCGTCACTCTCAAAGGACGTGACCCATTGTTTCCCCTCACGGTACGCAACTTTTAATGCACTTTAGAATCCAAATAGCCAATTGCAGGGGAAGAGGATAACATAAGTGAATAAATTGTAGGCCCTCGTCAATTCCTTTGAGTTTCGGTCTTGCGACCGTACTCCCCAGGCGAAGTGTTTCATGTGTTAGCTGGGCCCCTGATCCGCGTAGACCAAGAATGAACACTCATCGTTTACGGCATGGGAGACTCATCCCCGAAAGGAGATCCTGCCTTCATAAATGATAACTAAAAAATAATTTAAGTAATACTATGTAAATATGAGTGCAGAGAATTTAGATAAGTTAATAAATACCCACAATTCATGTCTAAAGTACAACAACTCATAGCATCTTAACAATAAGTTCATAACATATATTTTAACAATAAGCCACCTTCCTCTCTATGTTGATGAATTTGGGAAGAGCCTAGCTGGTGAATTAGATTACTCTATTGAAGCTGAGAATGCATCCAAGTAGCTGGTATGTATCTTTAAATCTCAAATATAGATCTTATATTGTTGGTGATTTACCTTTAAAATATACTTTATATAATTAATTTCATAAAAGTGAACTAAAAGCGTAAAGCGTTTTGTGAATTAGATGCATAAAAGCGTATGCTTTTAAGCTTTGAAGCGCGATTTGGTCCGATATTATACACTAATATTTTTATATGAAAACAAAAGCGTTTTTGTGACAAATAAACGTAAAACCGTAAGATTTTAAATTTTAAAGCGCGATTTTTACTACTTTGGTCCAAACTTCATGAATGAACAATTGAGAGATAGTATAAGATATTAAATTTGAGTGTCTTGATAGACAAATAAGATCATATAGTGAGAGTTCATGAACATCCAAAGTGTCAAGTTTCCGTTGGGATGAACAAATTTATCCAATAATAAAGTATCTTTACTAAGAAATTGCAACTAAGATGTCATAATCTGAACAACATCATTGGTTGAGAATTCGTTCAAACTAGAATATCATGAATTGATATGTATTGTATAAGATAATAAATTTGAGTATTTTGGTTTAAAAATCTTTACATAAAATTTTATATATGACATGATAAACCTTTGCGGCATGGTTTATGATTACGGAAACGAAGCATCATAAGTTAATGTGTTAACGGTTGAGAATTTTCAATATATAAACACACTACAGGAAAAAATCCCAAAGTACACACGTTCTTAAAAAAAATTCTCAAAATACATAAGTTATAAAAAAAATTCCAAAAACGGTGAAGGTCATCACCGCGTTTGATGAACACGGTGAGTACTTCACCGTTTTAAACTAAAACGGTGATGTATTCACCGTTCCAAACTAAAACGGTGAAGGGTTCACCGCGTTTGTTAAAAACGGTGAATACCTCACCGTTTTAAACAAAAACGGTGAAGCCTTCACCGTTTTAATTTAAAACGGTGAAGGCTTCACCGTTTTTGTTGGACGCGGTGAAGGCGCTGACGTGGACAGCACGGGGTATTCACCGCGTTAGACAAACACGGTGAATAACCCGTGTTTGTTTGCGTCAGCGATCCGCGCCAATGTGCTTTCACCGTGGCCGTTAGATGCGGTGAGACGCGGATCGTGGTTTTCTTCCCACGATCCGACGCCTCACAGCACGCCACGTCACCTTTACATTCACCGTTTGCGGCTAAAGCGGGGAGTTCACCGCGTTCATCAAACGCGGTGAATGGAGCCCTAATAACTGCGCAGCAGCTCCTCCCCCCTTCCCCCAAACTATAAATACCCCCTTCCCCTTTCACTTTCAACTCACCCCACAAACATTTCACTTCTTTCTCCCTCAATTTATCCGCTCTAGTCTCGTTCTAAGTATGCTCTGTGGTTGCGGCTAAGTCCGATCTTCCACATCAGAAAGAATTACTAGAGTTTGACCCTAAAGCCCCCGTCCCGTTAAGTTCCCGTCCCTTACAAAGCTAAACCCGTCGAACCTCTGTCCGGCTTCCGCCAATAATGGACGAAGAGGCTCTTCGTGTAGGTTTTTGGTTTGTGATTTTTTTTAATCGAAACAATTTGATTTTTTTTATCAAAACAATCTCTGATTTCATTACTTTTTTATAGATGGGTGCCGAGATATACGATCCTCGATTGTATATCCATTATGGCCCAAGGGATGCGAGTCTCTTAACCGATCAAGAAATGCATCGCTCCCGTGCCATTTGGGATAACAATCCGGTAATTTGATGAACTGACTTGCTTTATTTTATTATTTTCTAATGTTTTATTTGGCTTTATTTAATCTAATAAATTGATGTTTTTCCTATTTTTTTTAGGAATCTCTTGTTCCCGTGGTTCATAAAGGGACCAATAACTTGCCAGCTTGGCATCCAAGGTTGGAGCCCTATATAGCGAGGACCGGTTTGGGAATGTTGCGCCATTTCTTGCGGATCGAGATCGACAACGATCTGCTCATGGCAATGGCGGAACGATGGCGTCCCGAAACCCATACATTCCATCTTCCGGAGGGGGAAATGACGATCACCCTCAAAGACGTGGCGATCCTCACCGGGCTTCCTATATCTGGAGATGCCATCATTGGGAACACGACCAAACCCGGAGGAGGTTGGGGGCCGCTCATCCGTGATCGTTTGGGCTTCGACATGCCGACCACCACACCAAATCAAGGACGGGGGCATCCACCGTTGAATGCGGGGCAAGTGTCGGTCCCGTGGCTGGTATCTCACATCCAGCAAGAGGTGGAAATCAATGACGAGACACCGGAAGAACAAGTCGAGCGCTACGCCCGCATCTACCTCATCGGTTTGGTGGGTGGATTTTTGTTCGCCGACAAGTCCAACCGGTGGATCAAGGCATATGGTTGCCATTGCTCACCGGTGACTGGGATGCAATTGGAGAGAAGAGTTGGGGATCGGCTGTGCTAGCGGGCGTATACCGGGAGCTGTGTACTTGCTCGAAGGTTGGGGCAAAGCAAGCTGGTGCTGCGATGTTCATCGTTCAACTGTGGGTATGGGAGCATCTTCCAATGTTCGCACCTCTCGACCCACGTCCATACCGGAGAAACGATGATGAGCTCAACCTTCTGCAAAATCTCCCCTACGGTGTCAAGTAAGTTTATTTCGTACTTAGCCCAATTTAAATTTTATTACATGTTTGAGCTAGATTTAAATTGAATTTATTCCGTACTTAGCCCAATTTAAATTTTATTACATGCTTGAGCTAGATTTAAATTGAATTTATTCCGTACTTGGCCCAATTTAAATTTTGATTACATGCTTGAGCTAGATTTAAATTGAATTTATTCCGTACTTAGCCCAATTTAATTTTGATTACATGCTTAACTAGATTTAAATTGAATTTAAATTGATTCCGTACTTTTACTTACAAGGTGGATAGGAGCAAATACGAATGACCATCAGCCTGAGCATTCGTTACTGTTTTATCGTTCTGAGTTAGATAAACCATGGTGGAATCAGGTAATCATGTTTTGTCCATATTTGAACAAGATCAATTTTATCAAAGTAAATGGTCGTTAATTCCGAATTTTTGAATGAATATAGGTTATATGGGATCCATATCCACGTGAAGTGGTTGAGCTGCATCATCTTAGACACCCTCTGGATCACGAGACGTGGTTGTGCAAGGTGCCATTGATCTGCTGGCACATTGTGGAATGGCACCTACCCGATCGATCCCTGAGGCAATATCGAATGGAGCAACCAATTCCACAAGACCCGCCAGCAGGTTTCAGGGAGTTACATGCTATGGACCTCCGAAACAATGCAAACTGGACGCTAAAGCATGGATTCTACATCAACATCTGGGAGAATCGATCCCAATGGGTGGTGCAAGGGATGCCGGAGACGAGACCGATGGGCTACCACGATGGGTACATGCAGTGGTATCGGAAGTTCACCCTGAGATGGGTGTCAAAGCAAGGTGCTGTGATGGGTTCAGTGGTAAGTCATCCTAATCTCCCTCATTCTAAAATATATTTATTTTAAGGTTTAGTTAATTTGATATATTTTGTGCTTTCCTTAGGTTGATGGTTTGGAACACGCGAAGTACACTCTCGAAAGTGCTCCAACCATGGATGAGTGGAAGACTACTTGGTTGACCCGACTTATGAATAACCTCATGAGTTGCACCAGAGAGAAAAGGAGGGATGTCGTGGCCTATCCTCCCGTTCCTGCCCCGGCACGACCCTCATTCCGTGATGATGCAGCCATTGTGCCCCCGGTTGAGCCCCCACGAAGGAGCAAACGCAGGCCTTTGCCTACGTTCGAAGAGGTGCGTACCACTCAAGCAACCGAGCTCCCCGAACCGTTCGAGTACCAGTGGGCACTGTCACATGTGGCAGATGACATGGCGCCAACAAGGTGACAACATGGCGGCTGCACATGTGGCGTGTATGGAAGACTAGTAGCATAGAGATGCTCCTAGGATTCTCCACCTAAATGAGAGCTTAATGGTGCACTTATGAGTCACATAATGGGTGACATTTATAGAGTGCATAATGGGGGGACTTAATGGGTGTATTGATGTAGTAGAGGGACATTATGAGGGGCATTGATGCCTTGTATGAGGAGAGGCCTATATAAGGAGCCATCTCCCTCACTTGTAACTCATCCATCATTTTTGTGAGCAATACAACTATAGAGTTTCTCCCATCTTCTTGTGTCTTGTTCTTGTGAGTTGAGTGAGTTTGAGAGCTTGTGAGAAGGCTGCCTAGCATCTCTAACGGAATTGAGAGCTAGGGCCGCACGACCAAGAGTAAGGCCGTGACAGTTGGTATCAGAGCCTGGTTCTGAAAGAAGAACCGGTGTCCTCACTCCCCAAGAAGGAAGATAAGAAAGAGCGAGAGCCTCACCAAAGATGGCTGGATCAGAAGTCCACGACAATGCGGAGAAGCACCGTGGACGGGATACCGTGAAGAATCCCAAGGCAAAGGGTGACAAGTCAAGCACTCGTGATCCTATGACGTCTCTAGAGAGGCGTGTCTCTAGAGTGGAGGTGAAGTTGGCGGAAGATATCACCGCCATCGAGGATTTGGGAGCTAACTTCGCCCAAGTCGAAAGCGATTGTCAAGGTATGAATGCTCGTTTGTCGAGCTTGGAGATTGGTCATGATGGCATACGAGAAGAGCTTGTGGCCCTCATCAACAACACCATCAACACATCCTTGAACAACGCCATTGAAGTTGTCAAAGAGCATGTCCAGGCTGAGCTGGTCGGCGTGAAGGAGGAGATTGCAGACCTCAAGAGTGAGGTCACTCTCGTGAAGAGAGCCATGGCTAACGGACCTGCCATTGCACAACCTACCTCAACCATGGAGGTTCCTAGACCAAAGAGCTTTCAAGGGTCGAGGAATGCAAGGGAGTTAGAGAACTTCCTATGGAGCTTGGAGCAATACTTCGAAGCTTCGGGTATTCGAGATGAGAATACCAAGGTAAAAACTGCACCTCTTTACTTGAGTGATGTTGCCATGCTGTGGTGGAGAAGGACCCAAGGCGATATCAATAAAGGGGCGTGCGTGATGGAGTCATGGGATGACTTCAAGAGGGAGATCAAGAGGCAATTCTACCCAGAGAATGTTGAGTTTGAAGCCCGGTCGAGACTAAGGAGGCTTGCTCACGAAGGAGAGATTCGAGGGTATGTGAAAGAGTTTTCTGAATTGTTGCTCGAGATCCCCGACTACACCGACAAGGAGGCCATGTTCACCTTCCTTGACGGCCTCCAACCATGGGCGAAGTTGGAGCTACAACGGCGAGGCGTGCAAAGTCTTACCGAGGCAATGGCAATTGCCGAGTCCCTAGTCGAGTACCACGAGCTGCAGGAACATGCGGAGTTCGGAGGCAATGGAGGTGGACGCGACTATGATAGAGACCCACGAAGGCGTGGTAGACCGGACCAAGGAGGTAGTCATAAGGTTGAGAAACCACTTACTTGCTTTCTTTGTGATGGTCCACACCGTGTGAGAGATTGCCCAAGAAAGCACAAGTTGTCGGCAATGAAGGCCGTACTGGCAGAGTGCTCGAGCTCGGAAGAGGAAGCAGAGGAGGCTCCAAGAGTGGAGCCCCATGTCGCAAAGATCGGTTGCATGAAGAGATTGAGCGCCATCAAGCGGGCGGAAGAGCCTCTCCAACCCGAGCAGCACGGCCAATGCTTCGTAGAGGCGAAGCTCAACCAAAGGAAAACAAAAGCTTTGGTTGATACTGGGGCAAGTTGCAACCTTCTTGACGTAGGTGAAGCGCAGAGGCTAGGCATCACGTACGAGAAGAAGCAAAGAGGGTGGATGAAAGCTACCAACTCAAGGGCCACAAGAACTCATGGAGTAGCGCGCCAGGTGCCACTCAAGCTTGGAGGATGGACCGGGGTGGCAGACTTTGAGGTTGTGTCGTTGGATGATTATCAGGTCATCATCGGCATGGAATTCATGGTGCGGGAGAAAGCTTTCCCGATTCCCTACGCCAATAGATTCTGCATCAATGGCGGAGCAAGATCGGTTCCCATGACAAGAGAGCAACTCGAGTCAAACAAGAGGTGTTTGGCAAGGCAAGAGCAGCGAGAAGTGGCAACGATGGTGGAGGCAGAGACTCACTCGAAGACTCGTTGGAGAAGGACGAGAAGGAGGAGTGCACAACATCGTGGAGCCATGAGAGACGAGGATGTATCATCTTCGACTTGCCAAGAGAAGCAAGGAAAGGCCACCATGATCGAGAAGGCGGGACACTCAAAGACGCGACGGAGAAGACCGCGGAGGAGTGAGCAACATCATGGGAGCACAAGGCTCGAGAGCGAGCCAAGGCCATCCTTGGTTTGGAGGAAGGTGCAACGAGACCTTGCAAGCAATGAAGCTAAGGCAAGGGAGGCGTCTGCCAAAGAGCCACGACGAGGGCGTCGTGGATTGAGTGGAGGAGAATGTCACCAACGAGGCTCAAGAGTCGAAAGAGGCTGCTCGAGGTCGAAGGAGGCATTTCGTAGCAAGGACGCGACGAGGGCGTCGCGAGCATAGGTGGGGGAGGATGTCACATGTGGCAGATGACATGGCGCCAACAAGGTGACAACATGGCGGCTGCACATGTGGCGTGTATGGAAGACTAGTAGCATAGAGATGCTCCTAGGATTCTCCACCTAAATGAGAGCTTAATGGTGCACTTATGAGTCACATAATGGGTGACATTTATAGAGTGCATAATGGGGGGACTTAATGGGTGTATTGATGTAGTAGAGGGACATTATGAGGGGCATTGATGCCTTGTATGAGGAGAGGCCTATATAAGGAGCCATCTCCCTCACTTGTAACTCATCCATCATTTTTGTGAGCAATACAACTATAGAGTTTCTCCCATCTTCTTGTGTCTTGTTCTTGTGAGTTGAGTGAGTTTGAGAGCTTGTGAGAAGGCTGCCTAGCATCTCTAACGGAATTGAGAGCTAGGGCCGCACGACCAAGAGTAAGGCCGTGACAGCACCTACAGCGGATGCCGGTGGAGGGTCATCGAGTCGTGGAGGATCTCAGGAATGGGACACTTTCTCTCATGGGTTCTCTCAATTCCAACATCAGCAACAAAGTTCGATGTTTCAGACCCCGCAACAACAAACTCCGATCATTCGTCAAGCTACCGCTCCAACTCAGCCACCACCACCACCATATGTAACCCCAGTTGGGGCTCGGGTCAAGAGAAATCCGCGACCAGCCGTTGAGCGAGCCCGCCAAGAAGCAGCGGCGGAGGGGGGAAGAAGGGGTCGAGGACGTCGTGGAGGACGAGGAGGAAGAGGTGGAGATGGGGGCCAAAATGAAGCAAATGAGTGAATTTATCGTTTTATCATTGTAGTGAACTATCAATGTTGTTTTTGTGATTTTTAGGTGTTGTTATTTGAGTTTGCATTGTCTAAAAACTATCCTACGCACTTAAGTTGTCGAATGAATTTTCTGGATCATTTTATCAAGAATCAGTATCTTCCCTCAACACAAAAAAGTTGGGAAAATCAACCACGATCGCATAGAATTTTACAGATCCCAATTCCGAGTCCAAACGAGTGAGATAAGTGACGTCAAAGCGTGATCGTATCGTTAAAGTAACTTTTGCGTACTATAAACTAAAACGCCCGTATCTTATTCGTTTGAGGTCGAAATAACGAGCCGTTTGCGGCCGCGCGATCGTATCGACAAGGAAAACATTTTTGATTTAACAAAATACTTGGACTTCAAATGCAAACGGTAATGAAAAATTAAACAAGCGATCAATTTAGTAGCAGAATACAAGTAAATGCAAATTAAGTTGATGGTTGTCCTGGGCAACGCCTCTTGTCGTGACCAGGTTGTCTGCACTTAGAGCATCGCTTCGGTCCCCTTCTCGTCCGTTCAACTTGATCCATCTCATTGTGTATCCTTTCAACTCTAGGACGGCCTTTGGTGCGTTTTAGGTGCAACGGTGGGATAATCAACTTTCCAGCGTATATAGGCCAATACGCTTCATCTGGCATGGGGCTCAAAGCTGCATGTTATATGAGTTCCGTATCGCTTGTTCAGTGTAGTAAGGACTCACCAGGCTGTTTCTGTTCATGGTTATTGACTTAGCAACCGCCATTGCATGTGAACAGGGTATCCTTTCGTTCTGATACTTTTGACAAGAACACTCCCCTAATTCGTAGTGCAATTTGACCGTTTGACGATTGTGACCACGTCTCCCTCCACCCCATATACCTGTTTCGACAGCGAATATTCCTTCACTGCGGTTAAAAAGAACAACCTTATGCTTACTTGATTTTTCATCGTTCTTCTGCATTTGAGCGAATACGTCATGTGCTATTGAATGACCTTGCAACTCCCTCCCTATAGCTAGCTGTAGCCGAGAAACTCGCCACTCGTTGACCTTCCAATAAGACATTTCCACGATGACAGAAATAGGCATCGCTCGAAGACCCTTGTACACATTATTTATACTTTCTCCATGGTTGGTAGTTGCAATGCCCCATCTGGCCCCGTTGTCCATATGGAACGTCCACATGGGCAACTCTTGACCTTCAGCCCATACTGCTCCAGCTCGGTGGGTCTGACGGATCATTTTCATGATCTGCTCGTACTTTTTTGGTTGATGTGCAACCGCTAAAAGGTGAACAAAAGACTAACTGGTCAATACATGATGAATAACATCAGCTTATCAGCTTAATAAACACAAACTTAAATCGCATAAGAAAAACATGAGTACCTGCATTCCAAAGTAGATTTTTGATGTCTTTCTTCTTCCCAAATTTGTGTTGGAAATTGGCGAGCCAGTGTCGAATACACCATCTCCATCTCCACCCCCACTCGTCGGGAAAACCACCAACAGCATTCCTTATCCCCGCATGTCGATCAGATATAATCGTAATATCTTCCCGCTGTGTCACGTGTTCGTGCAGTTGGTCAAAGAACCAAGCCCAACTTAAGCTGTTCTCCCCTTCCACTAATGCAAATGCAAGCGGGAAAATCCGCCTGTTTCCATCAACGCCAGTGGCAATTAGAAGACATCCTCTGTACTTCCCAGTAAGGAAAGTTCCGTCAACCTGAATAAAAATTTAGGAAATTAGTATGAAATATACTTAACAGCAAATAATACAACATTTAAAACCGGAACTAGTTGGTAAAATACCTGAATAACCGGTATGCAGAACCCAAAACCGTCAATGCATGGTTTAAAAACCCAAAAAAGACGATGGAACATCAGCTTATCCTGTACTCGAACTTGATCCTCAGTGTATACATTGTTGTATACTGGGACGAAAACAGTCCCAGGATTGGACTCCTCCATTGCTCCCATAAGTCTAGGGAGTAAAGCATACGAATCCTCCCAATCACCATACACCTCAGCCATGGCTTTCTGCTTACCATGCCATGCTTTTTTGTACCTTATCGTGTAAGAATGTCGATCCTTCACCTCTGCCATGATAGCTTTCACCTTGATATCTGGTTGTGCTTCTATAAGGTGCTTAATAGTTCTCCCAACCTTCTTTGCTTTTAGTTGCCTGTGAACTTGGGAAAGTATAGAAGAGGAGCATGTGTGGATCGTCTCAGCTTTGCGAATCACCCAAGCACCCTTTCTCTTCATATTTGCAGCCCGCAGTTGCCACGTACAACCCTCTGCATCATGCTTGCATATGACATGTAGTTGTTTACTGTCAGAATATTTTACCTTCCACTCGAAATTGCGCCTCAACGCCTCTTCTGTAAATGCATCATGCACAGCGTCTTTCGATGTGAACGCCATACCCACCTCCAGATTGGCCGTCGGATTGTACACTGGCATAGGGACAAAGTCGGGGGGATCATTCTGACTATGTAAAAATTGAGTTGGAACCTGTGTGTAATATGGCGTGGGTGCCTCACGAAATGCCGCCTCATCCTCGTTATCATCAGTATCTTCCTCCTCCTCGCTCACTGATATCAAATCTTCCTCAGTATCCTCGTCGCTTCACTCGAATGGATAGCTCGAGCTAGAAGGATCAACATGACCACGATCACCAACATCGTCCTCTCGCTCATGTGAAGTACGCCCTGATCGAATGGTATTCTCGATTCCATACCACTCTGGCCCCCAAGCAGGCCATTGAACACCATCGGCCTCAACAAATGGGGCTGGTTTAGGAGGTTGCGAGTATTGGTCCCATTCTGCACTACTCGATCCACCGTAGTTGATTGAACCACCACCCTCCCCGTAACCTCCTGTATAACCACCGCCTTGGTAGTTGCTCGAACTACCACCCCATTCGTACCCTCCTGCAAAACCATCATCATAAGAATACTGGTGAGAATGAGATTCACCGAGCGCCTCGGTCTCAACATACACCTCTGCAAGCCGGACTTGGTTATCGCTTAGGAACTGTAACATCATCATAACCGCGTCATCATCGTTTATGACAACTTCTTGGAACACGACCCCGCCAGCACTCATGTCTGGATACCGGTAAGTAATTTTGCCAAGTCTCGTCTGTCCGCTCGTACAAACCCTTTCTGCACAAAGATCACAGAGTTCTTGAAAATTGAATCGGGATTCAATTTTCAGCATAATGGATTCGCCGTCCTCATAATCAATGCCTATGTCAGAGTTTGTCACCCTTCCATTCCACCGAATAGTAAGATGAAACTTCTTGAATTTACCCATATCTACAATTTACAATAAGTATCTATTAGCTTAAAGACAGTAAAATTAACCAAAATCATATTGTACAACTAATATTAAATCATACCATAACTAACGAAAATAAATTCAACTAACTAACAACAACATAATACGAAAATTAAATCATACTATAACTAACGAACATAAGTTCAACTAACTAACAACAACATAATACGAAAATTAAATCATACTATAACTAACGAACATAAGTTCAATTAACTAACAACAACATAATACGAAAATTAAATCATACTATAACTACTAAAAACATAATTAGACTATAATACGAAAAGTCTCAACATACTGAAAAATTTCTGTTCTGTGTATTATGCTCGATTTTGGCTGCTGAAATTTGAAGAAAGGGGAGTGGTTATGTTTTTACAACTGCTGGTGGTGTGCTATTTATAGGAAAATCTGCCTACTATTCACCGTTTTTGTCAACAACGGTTAAGACCATCACCGCGTTTGTCTCAAACGGTGAATAGGAGGTAGCTGCGACCTAATTTTGACCTACCAGGGGTGGGAAACGTGGGAAATAATCACCGCGTTACTTAACAACGGTGAAGGCTTCACCGTTTTTGACCAAAACGGTGATGTGTTCACCGTTGTTAATTAACGCGGTGAAAACTTCACCGTTTTAGTTTGAAACGGTGAATACTTCACCGTTTTTGTTTAAAACGATGAAGTATTCACCGTGTTCGTCAAACGCGGTGATAATCTTCATCGCGTTTGTCTAAAACGGTGATGCTCAAACATGTGTACTTTGGGAAATTTTTTTATAACTCATGTATTTTGGGAATTTTTTTCAAGAACGTGTGTACTTTGGGATTTTTTCCCACACTACATACTAAGTTAATACAAAACATGAAAAATATAAGATCCAATTAGTTTAAACATTTATAAATTAATTAATGTAAATAATAAAATAAAATTCTCGAGCCAATAAAACACATAGAAAGCTAGTACTGATATGCAGAGCGTTCATAGAAGAGTATAACTAACGAGTCGTTTGCTTCATGGATTTGAAAAATGAGGGTTTTGGTAAAACCTGGGTTTTGGAAAATCATGGATATATGATGGATTTGGTGGCATTATGGATTTGAACAAGTCTATTGTTTGCTTGATGGATTTGATTATGGACTTTGTTTGATTAGATTTGTGGATATTAAATACAAATTACCTAGTTACCCTTATTTAATTATATTTCTATATTATAATCCAAATCTTTAATTTAAAACTAATCCAAAACATAGAAAGAAATTTTAAACTCTTTACCACTTTGTGGATTAATAATTCAACTACAAATATAGAAATGTATTACAATTTGGCACTAATTAACAAGTCATCTAATAATGTACGCAATATTATGTATCAATTGCAGCCAATTGCTCGCTTTATTGCTACAACTCATCATCTTCTTGCTAACTCACCGATGTGGAATCCGACAATTAATCAAATAATAATGTACAAGATGGCATAAAGTGTTTCTAGGTGAATCTAACAAATCACATATACATTCATATTTAAATAAAATACGCTATTACAAAATGAAATGATAAATTCTCATATTTATAAAATACGAAATTATAAAAGTTTACAGTTGCATGACCATTGAATTAAAGTAGGACAAATTTGTAATTAAAGAAATAATTAAGGGTAGAAAGGTAATTTACCATCATGGATTTTAATTCATCACCCAAATCCCACCTCAAGAGGTGGAACTTCCAAGTCCGTGGGGCCCACGGATTTGGAACCCCAAAAGAGGTGGGCCCCACAAATTCCATATCCCTAATTCCCTAAGGCAAACGATGAATTTCGGTTCAAGTCCATGATAGATATATTTCCATGACCAAATCCATCACCAAAACCCTCAAGCAAACGACCCCTAATACTAATTCCCCAGTTGTGTTTCTTTTACGATGGGATGATGACATCATGATGTGGAGAGTTAGAACAACAATTAGTGGGTAATTAATATATATGATTTCTTGTGTATGATTAATATATATGAATCTTTTAATATATTATAATATTGGGTAGAGGCACAATGGTGGTAACAATGAGTAGTCAGTGTTGATATAGACATGAATTTGATTAAAAAAAAAAACAGGTTTGAGAGAGAGACTGATATGATATAATGGAGATTGGAGAGAAGAAAAAAGGCGGATATAATTATATTGAGAAAATGAGGAAATGGAAAATGAATGGTGAAAGAGCCAAAGCGCTTCTGTACCGTCAATTGGGTATATTCCTTCGTCAACAAATATTTGTAATATACTTAAATCCATTAGTTTTGGTGATATTTAAATCAATGTATTGTATTCAATGCATGTATTGTAATAGGGCATTGCTATTCGTCGCCCTAAATCACCTTATTTGTAGCCCTAACTTTTATTAAAATGACTCAAATACCCTTAGCTTAATTCTTGTCTTTCAAACCCGCCATTGGAAGCTCCGGAAGGATTAAACACTCGTCTCCGCGCGAGTTGGGACAGGTCAGAATCCGTCTAAGAGAGATTTGATTTTTCTTTTATCTTACACCAATTGTTGCGATCTTGCTACGGTCACCCCACTCGGCTAGGAAGTTCAAGATAATGCCTGCAAGTAGGGGTGAACAAACACACCCGCAAACCGACCCACCCGTCCAACCCGACCCAACCCACCCGTATTTATCGCTAAATCGAAGGTTTTGGGTTGGGTGAGGGTTTTCTTTTGTACAACCCGCCTCTTTTGGGTTGGGTTTGGATTTTGGATTACACAACCCGTAGAACCCGACCCAACCCGTGTTCCAATTATTGGTATGAGTTCGTATCCAAAAAAATATTTATGTCGTATATAGTCATACTTATGAGAAAATTAAGATATTTCGCCATCTTTTTCTCTTAAAGTCTTTCTAATCTAATGCATTCTTCGACTTAAAGTTTAGACATATATTTAATATAGCTATGATTCACGTATTTTTTTTCTTGTGTACAATTTAAAAAGAATATCATATTATGGATGCGTTCATTTGTAACCTTTTTAGCCTATTTCAACAAATGTCGTGAAAAAAACTAGACATAAGTTGAAGTAAATCAAGTTTTATTAAAATTCAAACAATATATGTGAATTTTAATACCTTTCACCTCGGTTTATTCGTTTGAATTTTTAATTTGTTATAAAATATTTTTATGATGTAGAATAATTACATATTTTGTGTTGGGTTGGGTTTTTACTTAAAATATCGTCAACTCGACCCAACCCAATTAGAAACAAACCATAGGGTTTAGATTTTTTTGGGTGGATTTGGGTTTAATATTTCCCAAACCGTAGTGCATGGGTCGGGTGATTAAAATGCCTAAACCCGGACCACCCGACCCAAGTACACCCCTACCTGTAAGGGTAGAGGAAAAGTGGATTGCCCGGATTCAAGCTTTTCTTCTATCTAACTATATAAGATCCTATTTTAACTTAAGAACACAGTAACCAACAACATATGCAAAGCAAGATATGAAATGAAAACAAGAGAACAGTGGAAGTATACGAGTGAGTTTCTGAATCTGAATTAGTAAGAACAATGCAGCACCCTGTGCATGTTAAGAAAAGGAACAAGCTGATAAGAGTCTGTCATAATACCTGGTTTGGCTAAATTTGGCATTCGTACCCGGCGAAGTGGGACGGAGGGAGAATTCTCAGCCGGACAGAGTAATATATATGCAATTAAGAAAAATGATATAATATATTTTACATTGGTTTTGGTGATAGTTCTTTTAGTATTCAACATCTTATATTACATTTTGTGAGAAATATAATTTTTGCTCTTGCTTTTACGAGAGCATGTATATATAACTAGGGGTATACTTGGAACAAGAGGCGAACCGAGCAATCTCCTCAAAACCATTTTAACAATCTCAAGTTTTAGTAGAGATAGTACTATCACTCATTTTGAGTGATAGTTTCCATCACATCAAGCAAACAATGCATGTATTGTTTGTGCGGAAAATTAAAAAAAAAAACAATGCATTGTGGACAATAAGTGCAGACAATAAGTGCATTGTAACTTTCCCAACCAAACAATCACCAAAACTAAACGACAATACTTGTGGCCTGTGGAGGATTGTATCGACTTCGGATGAGGCGGGTTTTTTATATATGATTTTCAAATTATAGTTTTAGATTCGTAAATATTCGTGAACCAAAGATATATGGGATGAAAAATGACATACAAAAATATATTCGTGTGCGGTTCGTAAAAAACTCATGTGTACCATCCCTGGATAATACATAAAGTTCTTGATACAAATTGATTTTTTTAGAATATCGATGTTACTTATAAGTATTGTTAAGATATGGTTTATAATATAACAAGGAAAATAGAGCAAATTATTTGTCTAAGAGATAATTATTGTACTTGGTGGATATAGATGAACGAGTGAGTATTGTGCTAATACTTAAAATACTAAAATCGCATCAAACATCTTGCTCTCTTTGTCCAGTTCGGAGAAAACCCTCTCAAAAGTAATAACAGTGGGATTTTTCCCTACCAAATCAATTCAAATTCGGTTGGATACCCACAGTGATGGACTATTTTGTCATCCTATACTCGTGCCTTAATTTTGGTTTGTATTATAATAGGTACATTTATTATGCATTTTTTTATTATCAACATGTTATTTTACTATTATTTACATAAAACATACTCTTTTATTTTAAAAATATTACAACCAAGCTCTATTGTTAAATTTTGCGTCCAAAAACTGTTAACCACGATCGAAAATTGATATGGACGACATAAATGTCTAAAATAATAATAATTATTTCACTTTAACATTTTTTGTTTATTTTGTGCAGCTCAATTCTCATAATAATTCAACTTTAACGAGACTTAAAAAAATAAATGTAAAAAAAAAAAAAACTGGCATTTGTATTTGAAGAAATACAGATGTAGTATATTTTGTTTGGTGCAGTCCTTTTTGCCATTTATACGGTGGTAGTTGGAGATTGTGGAACAGGCAAAGGATTAATTAAGAGGGAATGAGACCCGCTAATCACCAACAACCATTTCTCTTTAGTCTTTACCTCACTCAACTTTTGCCTTTTGTGTTTGTGGTTGTTGCTAATCCTTCCTTCTTTCGTAGTAGTGGCGGCGGCTTTATACTCTTTTCTTGCCCTTCTTTTTCCATTTTCGACATGTGTTATCTTACTTATCTATCGTTGGAATCCCATTCACAATAAAGGTATTACCATATACACATTCATGGTCTGAATCCGATTAAAAGGAGGGGAAATGGTTTGCTTAGATAATAAGATTAGGAAACTTCGGCGAAGACATGCTTTTAAGTTTTAAGCTCGGAGGTGAAAATTGTTATTATGTGGTGTGTACCAATTGTTTGTTAACGACAATCACGTTTTAAATATATTTTTTTTATTTCATTTATGATTCTTCACTTTGTAGTATCATCGTTTTCAATGAGTAAATTCTTCATGACATATGAAATAACTCCCACTACAGCATATGATCGGGATCCGATGATGCCAATTCAAATACTGGTACCAAATACCGATTGGAAAGAAATTTTTATCTGATTACTCCTTGTTTGTAGATGATTATCATGACAAGTGGCCTTGTAAGACAATGATTTATTGAAGCATGAAGGCTTCACTCTATTTCTGGGAAATTTTTTGCTCTATCTCCTATTTCATAGATAATCATTGCTATATTACAATGCTTTATGAAGAATTTGCCTGACCTTGATTGAAGATTTTTTGAAGGAGCATGAGGTTCACCCTTCTCTACAGTTGGTTTCATAATTCATAGGGGAATTAGGGATGTACCTTGATTGTAAGGCAAAACGGTCTACATAAGGCCCTAAGAGCGTAGTGCTTTTGTGTAAGGACATTGATTCCTTTACGAGCTTATGCCTTCCTCATGCGAGAGTGGTACGCTCAAGTTATGAACTCGATGTCTAATTATTCTACTACGTCTAATTAAGTAAAGTAAGCCTTAATTAGAAGACATAATATAGGGTTGACCTTCAAGGTCGTATTCCTCGGATCCTTTAAGTATAGTACTACTCTTGGACTCAAGCTACTATCTAGCCAAACAAGAATGTGAAAGTTACTAGCTAACCAACTAAGAAACAAAGACCAACTAAACTATCTGATTGAAGGATCACAAGAGAAGAGAAAGTGTTGGTGATGGCCTTTTTCTAGTGACACTAACTAGCCAAGTGCACATGTAGTTAATTAGAAGCAATACAATGAGAAGAAATGTCGTATGCCATAGAGGATATGAACTATCAGTACTTGACTATGTTCCAATTACTTAACATATCCTTTTAGTATTGTTTTAATTTAGAAAATAACTATTAGACAGAAAAGACAACAATGATTAAGGCAAAAAAAAAAATACTAAGGTAAAATCAAGCAAAGCTAAGGCGGTGTTGTTTTCCTTTCCGTTCATACTGAACGATGAAACCACGTAAATCTTGTGTTGTTTTCCTTTCCGTTTCGTAAACTAACATGGTATCAGAGCATGTTTGATGGACTTCGAGCACATCACCACTCGTCTCAATTTAAAGAACTACACTCTATGGGAATTTCAGATCCGCGTCTACATTGAAGGACAATGTCCTAGGAAAAATTGTGCTATCCCGTTTGATCAATGGCTCTTCGAAAAAGCCAACTTTCCCGCCTGCATCAAAACAAGAGCTATCCAAGTGGTTGCAGAACGATGCTCGCGTTCGTTCATGGATTATGAAGTCAGTTGACCAAAACATCGTCTTGGGTCTCCGTTTGATGCCTACAACTGCTGATATGTGGAAGTCTTTAGCCGAAACCTATTCTACTACGAGTGTTGCTCGTCAGTTCAAGATAGAAGTCAAGCTGGCAAATCTCCATCAAGGTAATCTCGATTTCGCTTCCTTTTTTAATGCTACTCGACTTTTGTGGACCGAACAAGATATGTTATCTGCTGCGTTACTCACCACTTCTGCCTAACCCGAGATTCATCAGAGAGAAACAAGATAAGACTTTTGCAGTTCTTGTCCATGGTGAAGCATGAATTCAAGGTCGTTTGGTCCACGCTACTCAATCGCGAGATTCTGACCATTGAAGGGGATCTTGGATATTTGGTGCGAGAAGAAACGAGGTTGAGTACGCAAGCCCCAATTGATGCACGCCTTGGTGCTCATGATGCGACGATTTTTGTGACTGTCGCTCTGTAGACAAGCCATGTTATGAGACACGAAGGTCGTGATAATCATCATGAAATGCCTCATCCAACTCAGCTAGAAGGAAGCCAACAAGTAGCTCTTGCTCCAGAACATGATCAGGTCTTTGCAGCGTATCGCCCTCCTTAGCAGCACCGTGATATTGAATGTCACCATTGTCGGGCCAAGGATCATACACAAAAATATTGCTGCAAATGCAATATTTTTGTAAGATGAAACAAACAAGGTCTTTGTGGTTTAATGTGCCAACAAGATGGAATTCAACTTATAATATGCTTAAGAGAGCAATTTATTATCGTCAAGCATTTGTAAACTTAGAAAGGATGGATACTAGGTATAAGGAATGCCCATCATCTCAAGATTGGGAGAAGATAGAAGTGTTTGCAAAATTCTTTAAGCCATTTGTTGAAACCATAAAGTTATTTTCTGGAACTAAGTACCCAAGAAGCCATTTGTTTTTTTTTTAGAATGTTGAGAAGATTCATCTTTAGTTGAGGCACCTTTGTACAAGTGTAGGGGATGATTTGTGGACATGAGAGACATGATGATGAAAAAGTTCTTGAAGTACTGGAAAGACTACAACTTAGTTATGGCTTTTAGAGTCATTTTGGATCCTCATTATAAGGTTGCTTTAGTAAAGTTTTGGTATAATAAATTTGGTGGAGAATATGTTTCTAAATCTAAGGATGTTGTGAATGATTTAGAGCTACTTATTGGAAGGGTACAAAACTCAATCGGCTACTTCAGCAAGTCAAAAAGTCTTGTTTATGGCTTCTCCAAGAATTCCCTTGGACAATTACACGGCTATAAGTATTTGCTTATAACTACATTTATCAATTATGTTATTGTGTTTTGGTATTTGGTTAGTTATTTATTTTGCTTCACATGCTAACTATAAAGACTGATGAACATGCTAACTGTAAAGAGAATGATGGACTTGCCTATATGCTATTATTAATGATATGTATGTTTGTTATTTGTAGGGTTTTTATGCTTCTTATATCAACAATAATAAATCAACTACCTCTGAGTTGTAGATATATTTAGCGAATCCTTTGATACCTGCCTTTGGTGACATTGATGGAGTCACTATTTTGCTTCCTTTAGATGTCTTGCATTATTAGAGGGCCATCAATTTCGATTCCCTCATATCTCTAGAATATCAAAGGATGTACTCTCTATTTCAATTTCATCAGCTGCATTACAGTTCTCTTTTAGTTTGGGATGTTTGTCTGATACTATTTAAGTCATTGTGACAACTCTTAATCGGATCCGAGGATACCAAATGGGTAATCAAAACAAACTTTTATATTTGTGCTACATAAGCTACTCTATTTTTTATCAATTTTTTTGCTGATTAATTATACAGATGAGGATGATGAAGATGCGAAGGATGATGAAGAAGAAGTAAAGCCTCTAGAGCGATCGTCATGTGAATGTCACTCTATTTTTTTACTTGTTTTATTGATGTTTGAGTGATTTGACAATATGAAATATTACTAGGTCTTGTATTCTTGTTATGATCATACTTATATGAGCTATTATCATTCTTCTGATGATAGGACATATGGCATGTGAACTATTATTAAAATGTTCTTATAATGTATATTTATGTTAAGGTCATATTTGACAATGTAAATGTACGGTTAGGTGAAATCATATATAACTCTATAAGGTTGGGGGAAAATATCTTCATATTAGTGAACTAGGATCTTAAATGTCAACTTTTGGTTAATCTCCATTGAATTCCTTCTCTTATTGAATGATCACATGTGTGTCATTTTCAGGTAAAGTGGGATGGTTCGGATTGGGTTAGTCGAGTTACGGGTTAGTAGAGTCACGGGTTAGTCAGGTTATTGGTCAATCAGGATACGGGTAGACCAGGTTGTAGGTTAGTCAGGTCACAGATAGATCAGGTTAATAATCATAGATACATAGTTGAAGGCAAATAAATATCCTCCAATCCATACAACAAAATTCCTAGCAAATATCTACTTGATCTCTACATCTACCTACACAATGGTTTAGTTCATAAAGAGAGAAACAAAGTGTACAAAAGAAAAGAAGGCAAGCCCATGAATATATTGTCTTCTTCACCCTGATTTGATCTTCCATTCTTGTTCTTGAATGGATTTGAGACTTGATGATGAAGATTTGCTCTGAAACCCCTCCAAGTTCGTCCTCTCTCTACATCTTGAATATGCTATGTTTTTCTCTCTAGAATGCCCCTTTGTGAGAAATAATCTCCTTTCACTTATACTTATACTGGCGTGTCTGTCAAAGTTCACCTCCTAGATTCTCGACTATTAACTTTGACATGAGTTAGTGAAATTCATTTAGGAGGGGCAAGTTCATGATCCGAGATAAAAGTTCATGGCTGTGATCTTCAAGTCACAGTTTTGAACTCCCCCTTTTCAAGTAGACAGGCTGTGAGGCCTTTTGTTTCTTCCTTCTTTTGCACCCTCCAAACAACATCTAAATGGCCCAAAACTTGGTATATACCTTCCTTAATATGCTAGGACTTGAAATTACGAAGAAAATACAACCTAGAATATAATAGGATGAGAATAAGCAAGTTATACATAAAATGGCCAAAAACGATAAGAACAGTGCTAAGTCCTATAATATCAATATTCAACCCCATATAATACCAAATCAATCCAAAATGGTTGAAGTATAAATCTAAATGGCTAACCCTTAAATTAAATTGTAAATAATATATAATTTGAACGAACAAGGGTTTGTCATATTGGTAATATCACTAGCCTATAACTTGGAGGTCCCAGATTCGAATTCTTTAGGTAGTACCTTAATCATAAAAAAATAAAAACTTATATACCCTTATAAAAAATAATATATAATTTGAATATCGTAATATTTTTATGCCATATATGCGGTTAATGGAAAAAAGAATAATAGTAAATTTCCATCACTAATTGATCTCATCCTTATATACTATGTCGGGATAATGTACTTTAGTTCATAATTTTAACCGATTCATAAAATGTTATCTAATAATGTTTATTAACTAAGCATTCTATAATACACAATTTCTCATTCAAATTGTAAATGTGACATATTTGGTTACGTACGCCAAGTCTGAAACCATTATATATTATGAGATATGTAATCTAACAAATGTATAAATCATTAAGAAGGCACATCATAAATTATATATATTGACTCGCTCATAAGTCGCTATTCGAACTGGATCTTTAACCACACCTTCGAGCAAGCTCACTAGTTGAACTCAATGAACCACTCAATCGAGATAGCCTGCGAGCCTCATGAACCTAATAAGGATGAGCTCAGACTCGACTCGTTTACTAATAAGTCGAGTTAAAACGACATTTTCTCGAGTAGAGTGTCGAACCAGTCATGAGCCGTGTGTCTCAAACCTGGATCATCATAGGAATGCTTCCCCTGGATTATCTCCAGAAGTAGTAAACTGCTGCAATGTCTAATCCAGAAAAGACTTATGAATAGAAAGTTACAAGTAGAATCATTTTAGAAATTTACATATCAAGTTTGGGTGGTGTAGTTGGTTATCACGTTAGTCTCACACACTAAAGGTCCTCAGTTCGAACCTGGTCTCAGACATTTTCATTTTGAAGTTTTTGTTCTGGTGTTCAGTTCGGAGCAGGCTTGAGATTTTCAGAGGCCCAGATTATGGAACTTGGGCCTGGTAATTTCATACGGGCTTACGGCTAATTAAGATTTCGTTGAATAAAGGCCCAGCGGAGCAAAAATAATTATCCGGAACGGGGATTGAACCCGACGTGAATCGAACACGCAACCTTCTGATCTGGAGTCAGACGCTCTACCATTGCGCCACGGATCCGGTTGTTGGGTTAATTCTCATTTCATTTTATATATCAAAGTACATATGACTCTGGTGACTAGTCTAGAGCGAAGAGGATTTGTTTCACTCTCCGCGAGCGGTTCAATGGAAGCGGAAACTCTTCTCCATCGTGCCATTTCTTGGAGCTTCAGTCCCCAGTGTCATCTTCCCCACCGGACTCGTCTCCTCCGTCAAGCCGTCCGGGCTTCTTCCTCAAATCCTCGGGTACTTCAGCTTGAATGACCGGAATCCGATTGCGTAGCTTGCTTGTGGAGTTATGCGGTCTGATTTCCTCTTCTCTGTATTGCCGACGCAGTTGAAGAAAAGTTATCAGGGGCCGAAGCCGAAGCAAGATTTGGTACCTGACTGGGTGTCTAGGAACGACGACACCGTTCGAAGCTTGCCCATATACGTTGGAGGCGCTTCTCTCGTCGCCGTCCTCGTTAATCGCGCCGTTTCCGGCATAGCTCCAGTTGCAGATGCCAGCAGGTGAAGTTCTTTAAAATCCGCGAAGTTGTCGAATTTTCAGTTATCATTCCATTGTTCGACCTGATCTCAATAGTTCTATGGAAATCTTAGCAAAATTACAGAAACATGGTATAGTAGGGACTAGGGAGTAACTTGGCTCACTCACACTTGTTATCCTGGCATTTCATGTGATTGTGGCAACATTGCAGTTCGCAGTCAAGAGCAGATCTATTGACACTTGGCTTGGCTGTGACCAGTATACTGACTGGCCTGGTATGGCTTACAATCAAGCCAAAGTCTATCTCCGTGGTGAGTTGGTTAGGAATGAGCTCCAACTCTTGGTCCATATCTGATCTCCTTTGTTGAAGTCACTTGGGGCTAAGTGATCTGGTTGTGTATTTCTCCAGGTGAATCCGTTAGGTGTGGAATGTCGGATGATATCGTCCCGCTTACCGGACCCTTCAATCGCAGAACTCTTATGGTACTTGAACAGAAGTGGTATTCTTGCTCTTTGTTTTTAGGCTTTACTTTTCCAAAGGAGTTAATCGGTTTTGATGTTCCCAGGGTATGGGAGTCTCTATCATCGGTTACATGCTGCAGGTCTCTAGTGGTTGTGTATGATCGTACTTGTATCTTGCAAATTGGAGTTGCAGCTGAGTCCTCTGGTGGAGAAGCACAGGTTGTCGATGCTGCCAGGTTGAGTGAAGGTTCCGTTTATCAAGGTGTTATGAAGTCTGGAAGTCGTAAGTAATAAAGGATATCCTTTTGCGTTGTTTGAGTTTCTGACTTGATGCTTGATTAGGAAATGCAGCTTCTTTGTCCCCTCTCTCTATATATATCTTGTAAGGCTACTACAGAAATGGCTTGACATTGTCAGTTACTGTTGTGTGTTGATACCTGCGCAGAAAGCTATTTAGCAAACCTATCTCTGTATCCTGGGAGGTCAGAACTGCCATTTTTACCATCCAACACACAGGTGAGCTTGCTGTGGTTTCCCTCCGATAATTCTGTTTGTTCATTGCCTCTTCAGAATTCTGGTTTTATTAATTCTCCACTTTGAATGACGTTTAAAATGCTTTAGGCAGTGATCTTGCAGCCTCTCGGAGACAAAGGAATTGTAATTATTGGAGGTGACATGATTAGGGGTTTCACAAATGCTGATCAGGTGTGTGCGCTTCCTTATTGTCTTTCTACATATCTCCCACACCCACCTCCTCTCTTCTCGTGTCATGGCTCTTTAGCTCCGCCATTCTCCATTCTCTTCAATCGACATTTCTATCCTACCTACTTCCTCCTCTCTCATTTAGCTGTCCTTTCTGTTTGGTTACAAATATTCCCAACTTCCCGTCTCTGCAGGCGTGGATCACTTATCTTGGAGAAAAACTGGATGCAACAATTGCCAAACATACAATTAGTGTAACCCCCTTGAAAATCCAGGACAGAATTTGAGACCAACTTGTTGAGCTTACTTGCCCTCCCTCATCATTCATTTGCCACACCTTCGGTTCAAGGTAACCTTCAGTTTAGCATCTGTGCCATCATTGTTTGATATTCCTTAATAGATTGAACCTCCTACATTCTACCTAAGCATTTCCTTAGTAGCAGTATCTCATGATTATCTACTAATTTTAGATTAGGATGCGGATAGATGACCCTCAATAAGAATAAATAACTTAAGAGTTGAGGGTTAGAGGCATGTAGTTCCCTTAACATCTCTAAGAGGTTTCTGGAATAGTCTGATTGCTTATAGTAGTTCATGTTGATGTCTTTAGGATTATGTTGCATTATTCTTCATATTGCAGAGCCAAGCCCCTCTTCGAAAAGGAATATTTGATCCGACCCTGCTGTCAGTATGAGTGCTTCCAGAGTAGTTGCTAGTTCATTTTGATCTGTTCTTTATTGCTGGCATTATCTGTATAGTGTTTTAGCAGGGTGTACACACTTTCCCTTGCAATAATAGAAATTACAGTTAAGTGAGGTCAGCTTACGGACTTCCTTTCCTTGAGAACCTTTAACCTATTTATTCAGATCCTATATGAATTTGTCTTCTTCTTTTGTGTGGCTCTTTTCCACTTGAGAATTGTGACAGACGCACCGTACCATCTTATTAGCTTTGCTTCAACCATCTTTTCACGTAGTGTGATAAACTTGAATTTGTGCCTTCTAGTTCACATGCCGAGCAAAATAGTTGGTAACTGTTTTGGTTTCGTTCTAATCTGTTTCAGTATCCTGTTTCCAGGGTCTGCATTTTGCAGCTTCGGGTTTTCTATCATTGCCGGGCAATGGAAGAAGGAACAAAAGAATCGTTTCATTTCAATATGTTTGAACCCTTTACATGTGTATAACAACTGTGTAAAAATCCGCATGCCAGAAGAAGAAGAGTGATTTCCCCTCAAAAAACAGGGCGGGAGGAAGATAATAACTCAAAAAATTAAGCAAAGAATCGTTTGCGCCGGTATACCTCAGTACTCAATCTGTGTGTTGTTTTACATGACACCTCGCCGCCGTCTGCCACTCCAAAACTTGTGGGAAACTTCCCGATCATCAACGAGCAGAAGCAGCAGAAGAAGAGCTCCTCTCCCAGGGTAGTAACCCAGTGGCTACATCAGCGAAAGTGTCCAACACAAAGTCCTTGAGACCAGTGTCCCAAACCTCGCAGAACCTCAGCCGCCAGTCCGGCGGTTCGACGGCCTCCGTCCCTAGTCCGGGCGCTCTATCCTTGGACCCTTTGTTCTGATCGTCTTGCCAGTTCGTCACGTAAGTCGACACTCTCCTGAAAAACTTGGCCTTGAAAGTGTCCCACACCTGGTACTTGTAGTGGTTGATCACCGCCGTGGTCTCGGCCACATTTGTCGTCCTGTACCCTTCCCTCAGCTTGAAGTGATGCACGATGTTCAGCAGCGTCACGTCCAGAAGGTCCGGCCGGACGAATGACTTGTGCCTCTCCGGCGCCTGAACCCTACAAGTGTACCCCACCGTCACCCCTTGCTTTGGGGGTGCGGTCAGCCCCGACGGCCCGAAGCTGTGGCACATTGTCCTTACCTCGGCGATCGTGGGCGAGTCGGTGTAGTTCGAGACAAGGGCGCGGAGCGAGTTCTGTCCTGGCAATGAGTTCTGGCTGCCGCGGTGGCGTGGTAAGTAGAAGAACTCGTCGACATCGAAGAACCCGACCCACTTGCACTCGTACTTGGCTCTCAGTGCACAGTGCGAGAACCCTGCCTCCTGCGCTTTCACCCACGGCCAGACGTGCCTAGTGACGTTGTGGTTCTGGTTGTTGAGCTCGTCGGCGACGTCTTGTAGCCCGTCGTCGCTGTTGTTGTCGTAGATGAACCACCGTTCCACGCCCAGCCACGAGTGGTACATTACCCATTCCTTGAGCACCGCCGCCTGGTTCCACAGCATCGTGCAAGCGCAGAGCTCGTACTTCGCTTCCCCCTCCCCTCTCATCCCGTGGGATTTCGGGTTGTATACTTTCGCCACCGATGGCAGAGCAGGGGAGGCTGTGGCTACGCGGCTGACGGTGACGCGGATTCCTTCGGCCAACTCGGTGTTGTTGTTTCGGATGCTTCTGGGCAGCAAGCAGCGGACGACCTCTTGAGCTGCGGCGGTGGCTTCGGTAGTGAAGATGAAGCTATCCTGTTTGTTAAAATGACTCAACGAAAAATGGCACCTGAATTCTGCCGGATTGACATCCCTATGCGGCTTCAGATTCAGACCTTTAGCCAACACCACCACCGTGTTGGAATCCAGAATCGCCTCGTAGACCACCATCCCCCAATCGGGGACGGAGTCGGCATTATCATCATCCGCCGTCTGATTTACTGCGCTCCTCATCCAGTTCCCTTCCACGACCTCACCGCCCGTACGGCGCAAATCCGCGGCCGCGGAGAAATTCACAGGCGGGAGCTCGCACCTCACAATCGACTTGCTCTCCTGGTAATCGTCCGCCGAAATAGCCAGCTTCACGAGCATCTCGTCGAGCACGTCGGCGGCGTCGCCGAGTTGGGGGTAGTAGACGCATTCGAAGCTCTCCCCTCTTTGGACTCTGTTGGACAGGACGAGCAGCAGATGGTCGGGCAGCAGAACCCGGCTCTCGATAACCAAAGGAGGCGGCTTGCCGCCGCCGCTGAAGTAGTCGTCGGTGAGCAGGTTGGGGAAGACCCGGGTAAAACCGGAGACCCGGAGGACCGGCCGGAATGGAGAGCGATCTGAACCGTAGAAGTAGAAGAGAATGAAGAGGAACGAAGTTATGCCGAGAGTGAGTGACCTGAAAGAGAGGATGAGCTTCAAAGCAATTTTTCCGCCGCTGTTGTTGACTCTCTTCCACTTCCGCCGCTGGTCGGAATCCATTGGCTATAGCAACAGATCCGGAGCCGTAGCCGACAGTGGGGTTCCGAGGAGTTCGGAGGGTGGAGAGAGATTCTGGGTTGTCTTGTCGGGAGAAAATGGTGGAGCACGCAAGGGTGTGATAATAATGGCGGGGGTTAAACAATGGCGGCCGGCCGTCAAAGGAGGCAGGTGGTGAGGAATTGGCGAGTTGGGAGGGAGAAGAATAATTAAAAGGAGAGAGCTAGCTGGGGAAGAAAGACGAAGGAGAGGAGAAGAAGAAGAAGAAGAAGAAGAAGGGAAAGGTGACGCGAGAGTTATGGTGCGTGGTGGTGACGTGACAATCCTAGTTGTCCTTGTGTGTCGGATGGGGAATTCTTTTCCGTTTCTTTTTTAGGATGGTGCGCGTGGTGGTGACATTACAATTTACCACATACATCGCACTCGTTTGAGGGAATTAAATGAGGGGTTTTAATCAAATGATAATTAATTATTATCCATTAATGGTGCTTTGGAAACATTGGATTGTAACTTTTACTGTTCCATATGTTGGACGCGGAGGAAGATGTTGACTTAAATTACATACTAAGGATAGGATGGCAATTTGAGGAAGATGCTTTGGAAACATTGTATCATTTGATTTTTTTTCCTGTGTTGGCGAGTATTATCCGATCTGTACCAGTGTCGGAACGAGTATTGAGTATTATTTTCATCATGTCTTGCCCCGTTATGTACTTAATCCGTCATATTTTGTGTCATCTTAATATATTTACATTTATATCCTATTTTGGATTTTTAATACTATTTTTAACAAGTTTTGAATAAGTGCAAGACTTCTTCTCTTAACTAATTAGACTTAGTTATTCATTTTATTATCCTTATTTTCATTCATAAGTATTTTTCTTTTATTTTATCGTAAAAAAATAAATCTTGCGTATATTTTCTTCCAAGAACATGTGAGATTCGATCGACCTGTCATGAACGGGTATCCATGCATATGTTATCCTATTTGATCTACACTTAGTAAGGGACAAACATCGATATTGACCCCTACCTATGTGAAAATTACCCGACTTGACCCGTATGTAATAAACAAATATACATATTGAGATATCCGTCGCATAGTCATCACTAAGTAACACCAGTTTCGTGTTACATTTGTGTTCCTGTATTTGAGGATATACACAGTCCTCTTGGACATTCCTATCATTAACACGTAAATACTAAACAGACGAGAGCCTATTTGGGCAGTTACCTTTAGTAGCAAAAGCATTATATGGTCATTTTGGATTCATCTTCAAAAGGGAAGGAACAAACATTTTAAGGGCTGAATTAGGTGAATAAAACCTTGAGCTGAGTCATATTACTAAACTAGTATTTACCGTATAAAGTAATCGTCATCCGACGACACGTAATGGCAGAGGGGTAGCTACTAGCTACGTTTACATGATCCGGAGAGGGATTAGTTTCGTGATCCCATTCCACCACCTTGACGGTGGTGGCAAAGACGTGACCAATTACATCCAAAAACTCAATCACTTAAGGACTAAGGTTTAAAATATTTTAATCATATTAGTTGGGCCAATTTTATAAAGATCTCGAATTAGTGAAAGTATAGGTTCTTCTGTCAAAGTCGCGCAGTTTCGACTCAAGTCAGGATAGCACGTTTCAATTTTCAAACGGACATAAAAATAAAAGGCCCGTGGGGATAGATACTCGCCACAATTAAGTGGGATCGCTTGATTGATAAGAGTTTTGACAAGCTCTTCTGGAATCTTCAACAAAAAAACTCAAACAAAGATCTTGCCCTATCTATGGAATCCACCAGAAGGTAAAACAATAAGCACTCATGCTCCTTGGGGGAAAACACACCTCACTGTAAAATTCTTATTCATCAAAACCTAATATGTAAGAATCGTGTTTACAACTCTTTATATGGCTGAGGGCAAATAAAATAATCAAAAACTTAAAAAGGAACAAAAATCTAAACCTAAAACGAATGTAAAACTCGGCCAGACCCGAAACCCGGTCATAATACCTTTTTGTTAAACCCAGTGACCAAACTTGCAATTTACCCTATCAGACCATATATGTGCATTGTATGGTTCATATCGAGAAGTTGAAACACACACCAGGAACTAGATCAAATATCATATACTCTAGATCATACCATGACTATACTTATACTTATTAGTTGTCTGCATTCCTTAGCTAACTTATTAGCGCAAAGTTATGTTCGTTTGAAGTTTCGGTTTTAGATCAGACGCACCGTGGTCGTCAATCGCAGTGATGCATTCACCGCTTTCGTCTGCCGCGGTGATGTCCAAACCTGGTAGATTGTGAATTTTTCATAAAACGTGTTTATTTTGCGATTTTTTTAACATGTGTATTTTGGGATTTTTTTTCCCAGTCTCTACTTCGGCTAAGGCTCAAAATTGTTGGAGAAAAGGTAAATTAATGGCATCTCAAATAGGGCTGCAAATGAGCCGAGCTGCTCGCGAGCGGCTCGGAGTTCGACTCGAGAAAAGCTCGTTCGAAACTCGACTCGTTAATAAACGAGCCGAACACGAGCTCACAATTGTTCAGCTCGTGAAGCTCGAGATCTAGCTCAACTCGGTGGCTTGTCGAGCTATACTCGTGAGCTGGCTCGTTTAGAGCTCATGATATGTCTTAACATGTGGCTAGAGAGCCAACTCGATTACCAACTTATGGACGAATCAATCTATATCTTATGATTTTAATTCATATGGTTGTTAAATTATATATATCACCATATATATAAAGTTTAACACGTTGAGTATGTGAGCAAATATATCTTATTTTCTACTTTAAAAAGAAATTATGCATCATAGATTACTTCGATACTATGAAATAACATGATTTGGAGTAGTTAAAATTTATTAGCTAAATGATATATGATACCAACAAAGTATAATATGAGATTAGCTAACAAAATAAATCACATGTATCATGATATACAAAATGAAGTACCAATTAAAAGTTAAGATTTTAATAAACAAGCTAGCACGAACTCGACTCGTTTATTAACGAACCGAGCTCAAGCTGGGGTAAAATTCGACTCGACTCAGCTCATTTGCAGCCCTAATCTCAAATAGCTGGAAAAAAAAAAGTGTTGATGTTGTCATACCACACCATCCACACGAGAGAAAAAAGCATCAAACCTCAGTTCAAGAAGTCAATCAGGTGTTAGGTAATCGATCTCAAAGCCCTCATCCATTAGCTTTCTGTCAAATCTTGAGGTGGCTTAAAATCGTATGTATGAAACGACAAGCAGCTGCGGTGTCGAGCGTCGTGACATCAAATTCCAGGTTGGAGATCGATATGATGTTCTTCCTCAAGCTTCAACATTACAGCTACCCAACATTCCATCTGAATTCCTCTAAGCATTCCAGAAGCCTTATTTAATTTGCTGGTCGGTTCTACGACCCATACAACTTCGGAGGAGTTCTCATCGGCCCGCAGCGCCGCAGTGATGAATGCTTATTTGCCAACTGCCATGGACCCAGAGGACAAGCCCACAATCCAAGTAGGGAGAAATGATGGGCTTCGACTATTCATATGGACATCCTCAGCCCACTAGTCTTATTGGACTTTGGACTAGGAAGCTATGATGTTTGTGGCAAAAGAAGAAAGGGTAAATACAATTTAATATCCAAACCTTTCATTTTAAACAATAGGGTTAATAACATTTTGTACCCCTCTATTATGGCAAATTAACAAAAGTACCTCTCTACAAAATTTTCGCACAAACATACCCCTCTAATATTGAAACGTAACAGGTTTACCCTTCCATCCAATTTTCTGTTAAGTGACCGTTAAATGAACTATAAAATGACTAAATTGCCCCTCATTTACACTTAAATACTCCTAATTTAGCTTTTAATTATTTTATATCTAAAGTAATTAACTAAAAAAATTAAAAACCCTAAACTAATCACTTTGAAACCATCTGCCTCCCTGGGATTAGTCCCTCTCGGCGGCGGCGCCTGCTCCCAATTCTCTGATTCTCATGAACAAGACTCACCAATCAAAATCGGAGACGCTCCATGATCTATCTTCTCAAAACGAGCCCTCACTTCTCCGGTCTCCGATTCTCTGAGAAATGTGTCGGGGCGCTCCGCCTCCATCGTCTCCTTCTCGATGGAAACTGCCACCACCGGCTGAATGGAGAGAGGATAGTAGAGGGAAGAGACGGTCGGAAGCATCTTTTCAATTGCGGCGGCAACGATGAACAACAGCTGAGAGGAAAACCTTCTGAGGAAACTTCTTTTTCTCGGCGCCGGCCGACGACGAATGTTGGGAATAATCGACGAAACTCCTTTCTCATCTTCACCTACACCAAACTCCACTGCTAGGCCTGCAACTATGTCCCTTTAGGCAATTGGAGCTGCGGGGACCGAATCTCTTTGCCGCCGCAAAGAAGAGGAAGAGGAGGCAGAGGGTTTCAAAGTGAATTAGACAATTAGTTTAGGGTTTTGATTTTTTTAATTAATTAATTAATTTAAATATAAAATAATTAAATCAACATTAGGAGCATTAAAAAGTACATGAGGGTAATTGAGTCATTTCTCAGTCGATTTAACAGGCACTTAACAGAAAAATAGATGGAAGGGTAAACTTGTTACGTTTCAATATTAGAGGGGTATGTTTGTGCGAAAATTTTGTGGAGGGGTACGTTTGTTAATTTATCATAATAGAGGGGTACAAAATGCTATTAACCCTAAACAATATAATAGCTAAATCTTTTTGAAAACAATCTAATATCCAAATCGTCAACTTTCCGTCCGTTTGACCGTTGGTTGAAACTTCAAAAAAGCTTTGTTTAGGGGAAATTTCACAATACAACTTAATTTTCTTGTTTTGGCATTGCAGATATTGAATATTTAGATATTCTATACCATCATGGTGGAGTCATGGACTTCTCGGGTTTGGAACCACGACATGTTGGTGGTTTTTCAGAGAAGATATCGATGGATATTGATGAAGCGTCGTACTTCGAACTTTTTTGAAGTGTCAACTAACGGTCAAACGAATGGAAAGTTGATGATTTGGATATTAGATTGTTTTCGAAAAGGTTTGGCTATTATATTGTTTAAAATGAAAGGTTTGGATATTAAATTGTATTTACCCAAAGAAGAAAAGATCCCACAAACAAACAATACCAAAGAAGAAGGTTTTCAAAGTAGACAAAACTTATCAGATATCGGGGCAATCAAATCAAATCAAATCAAACACGGAAAGAATCATTTCCAGTCTTCACTAAGAAGACCATATAAGAAGAAGGACTCGGCCTAACTCGTGTAAGGTTTTCAGGGAAATCAAAAGCAAAGTGATTGAGAGAGCAATTACAGTATTTTGATTGAAAACACTGGTTGTTGCTTATCGGAGAGATTAGTTTTGAGAATATGAGTGTGTAAACAGGGAGTTGAAACACCAGAATCAGAAGTAGACTGTTAGGCAGAGAGCTGATTGGGTCTAACTTAAAGCTTGTAAGAGGAACAAGTGAAATCATTTTAGTGCTTACGTAGGAAATCTCAAGAAGATAATTTCATACTATGAATTAGTCGATATTGAGATCTTTATTCTTTGAATATTGGATACTGCGTAAAAATTAGCTTTGCATCGTGTTTGCTTTAGTTTTAGTCTGTGTGTTTTTGTTATTGGCTTTTTCTACTCTGGTTTGCCTAAGAACAGGATACAGGGGAGCAGCGGATAGCTACACGAGGAATACGACTCAAGTTCAGAGACTGAGTCTGGAATCTTCAAGTCTGGGCCCAAACCAATAGTCCATGTGACTGAAACGATTAGGCTTTAACCCCATTGTGAGTTTACAACCATAAGTATTATTATTCAGTGTCGTTTAACCTAAACTGAAAATTTCCACTCTTGTTTGTGGAATTTGATTGAGTTTGTAGTCTGTGTTTGTTCATTTTGCACGTACAGCGATTTATAGGGTTGTCCATTTTGTACCACAAAAAAAGCGCTCTCGTATTATTGCCTCCATCCCATCCTGCTCGTGGAAACTACTGAGAGCCCCCCAAAAGCAAACGAAGAAATTGCAATCTGCTGAAGAAGCCCCAATTTTCCTAATGGCAAATGTTAACCCTTTAGGCGTAAATAATGAAAAGACTGTGATCCTACTTCCACACCTGCTCGACAAACATGACCAACATTCATTCCCAACACATAAGAAGCATTGTGGAGAGGGAAAGAAGCGAGAAGGCGCCATTGATGATGATAACTTCAGTTTCGTCTTCCTGTACACATCCAATCCAGACGACTCTCATTTCCAATACTCTGCTGCCACTCTACCTTCAAGATATCCCTGTGTTTCTTTTTTAACTAATACGCTCCCGTGTGATCGATCAAACTTGTTTAGCATCTTCAAATTCTCTTTCCAATGAGACTCTCCGCTATGATTTTGATTCAGTAGTAAACCTGATTACAAAAGTCACGAGAATCAGCGAAAGCACTATAATGAAGACATTCAAATTCAATGTCAAACTGAATGGGAATGATCACAAAGGGCCTGAGTGGACTGACATGACCAATGATTTTTAATTAACTTGTTATTTACTGATCAACATGAGGATCCATATAGAGAGGGATCCAATTTTAGATCTGGTACAACAGATTGTAAGACTTCATTCGATGAATCGAATCGATATAGAGAAAAGAGATTTTTGCTTACCTGGCTGCTGCCTCAAGTTTGATCATAGCACAAACGCAATTGGCGCAGCTGGTGTTTCAGATACCCGCCCTTTGACTACTTGCTTCATCTTGAAATAGTTTGCTTGACACTTGTCTCGGAGAGAGCCCTGCCATATTGGCCCTGCCAAGAATATGAACGTCTTCCAACGAGTTGCCAACAAAACCACCTTTGCTGGTACTATGTCTCTGCTGAAATCTCCTGCCATCGGGGAGATATGCCCCACTATTCCCAAGGCTGTTTCGTGATTGCATTATACGGGACGAAGGGAACCTTGAAGCTGCAGAGTACTGATCGCCGTCTGGTCTTCTCCATAGCTTCGAGCTCAAGAATTCTGTGCCGGGGAGCTTGCAGCATGTGTTATCGGCTGAATCGGTCTCGGGTATCCTTCCTCTTGATACAGCCAGGTCATGTGATATTTCATCCAATGCCATTTCCAAACCATGCACTCTCGTCTCCAGAGAGTTAATCCCACTCTGAGAGCTCCCCATGAATCTCTGAATTCAAGCAAATAAATGAATGGCAGCAAAGTCAGTTTGTTTCATGTGAATACAGAAGCAGTTATTAGAGTTTGAATTTGCATTCTGCAAGATTGTTAGGCCTTACGGTAAACATTTATGCTTCTAGGTGAAATGTTGATATGAACGACTAAAAAATTTAGAGTAAGGTGGGTGCTTACATCACATAATTAATACTAGGCCACTCTTGCGGTAAAAATTGACTTTGCAGCATGATAGACGACAAGTAGGGAATATCTCATTTGACAAAGTATCCCCAAGTTGGAACGGAAGATGTGAATAAAGTATGAACTAAATGCACCCAACAAACAACAGCTAACTGACAAATAGAATTTACTGGGATCCGAACACTGGAAATTGCACGAATTCGACTTGATGTAGACTGTAGAGAGGTAAAAAGGTTAAAAGAAAAAAAAAATACAAACGATAAGAATCTTGTACCTGGAGAAGGTCCAAAAGATTGGATTGCTGGGTTTCAATCTGAACAAGTTGTTCACGTATCAAGGACAGATCCTCCATCTCTTTGGGATTCTCATACAAATCTTCAGCAGGATTGTTCAACCCGACTCCTTTGGTGCAACACATTTCACCGTCATCCCCCTCATCATCGTAGTCATAAGGAACCACCCTCGACCCAGATCTGAACCCACCAAATTTGTGAAGTTTGTCATGGCCGCCGCGGGTGCTGCTGCTGCTGAAGAGCACCCGCTTAGTTTCTGGGCTCGAACTCCCATTTTTCACTTCCTCGACCGGTTTCAGGACCTTTGGCTCTTGCATCTTGATGTCATCTTCACAGGCCTTCTCCTGTGGTGTTACAGCAACTTCAATTTTCCAATTGGGTGAAGGCCTCCTGTGGTCCACTTTCTGAAACATTGCCGGCCTTGAATTGCTGTCATTACTCTTCACAAGACTTTGCTTCTTGGCTGTGGTCACAACAGGAGAAGCATCCGATGGAGGGGACCTATTGGGTGGTGGGAAAGACTTCCTTGATGAAGAAGGCGTTTTATAGCCAACGTTGTTAGAGCTTCTGATGCATCCACCATTACCATTATCTGGTCCCGAGAAGAAAAACCCAAATCAACAAAAAGGCAGAGAAGAATGGGTGGAGTCAAGCCTTGGGAATATTTGTTCCCGTTATTGAGTGGGATAAGGAAAGCTACTCAAAAAGCTCGAACATAATTACATTATGATAAAAGAACACTATCCATTGACAACATTTCCTTGGCAATTCCATGGAAACCTTTCCAATTTCACGAATGATACGATCCATTGACAGCCATTAAAGAAACACCACAACAATGCTTACCTCCTCCTGAAGAAGATCTAGAGAGGCTTGACACTGAAATCTCTTGGTCAGAACCACCATCTACCTCCTTCCACAACTCCAGGGTACGGTTCATAGTCTCTCGAACAAGCTTTACCTGTTAGATAGGAGAAAGAATCAAGCCAGAACGTTCAGTTTTCAATTCCCCAATCGAACGCCTAATCAAAGAAGAAATCAAAAGCAGAATAGACTTTTTGTTTTGTTACCTTATCAAACCTCCTGTTCTCCAAAGAGCTCAAACACGAAGTTCTATGATCCTTGGCTGCTTGTTTCTCCGCAACTGCAATCTTCCCCAATGCCTCGGCCGCAGCCTTCCTCGCCGCCCAGTCTTCAGAGCTCAACAGGTCAACCAAACAGGGCACTAACCATTCCAAAATGCTCTTACTCGCCGCGCCTCCAACGCCTACAATATTCCCAATCACACTCAACAATGCCGCTTTGGCCTTGAATCCTTCTCCCTTCACCAGCTTACCCAGCCTAGGCAGCACCTTCCTCAGCTGCTCAACCTCCGGCTCCGGCGCCGCCTCAATCGCCGCCGCCAGGCACATCGCGGCTCCAATCTGGGAGTTCAGATCTTGCTCCACAGTCACCATCTCTATGAGCGGCTTCGAGACGGTGGAGAAGGGAGGATGCGTGACCTGAGACGACATGGCGGCGGCGGCCTCGACGCAGGCCGTCCGGACGGCCGAATCCGGGTCCCGGAGGCGGCGGACGACGGTGGAGACCATTTTGGAAAGGTGAGGGGACAGCGAGTTCCCGTGGGAGTGAGAGAGGAGCGCCAGCAGGCTCACGCATTGCTTCCGGACGGGGGATTTGGAGGAGGAATCGGTGTTGTGAATGCAGTTGAGGAACGGAGAGAACGAGTCGTGAGTCAAGCTCCGAGCGATTGACTCGAGCTCGGCCGTGGCGACGGCGAAGGTGTCGCGGTCGGAGAGCTTGTTCAGGCAGGCTATGACTCGTGGCTTGAGATCGCTGCTCCCGGGACTCGCCGCCGGAGGCGCTGAGATCGGCGAGGATCGTTTCTGCGGCGACATCGTTCCTGTGTACTTGGAAATTTAGTTCTCTCTGTGTTCGCGACTACTTCGCATTGAGTCACCGTTGACGGGGCGTGGTTTTCGCCGGAGGCGGTGGCCGCTGCCCTTTTTGGGGGAATTTTTTGAGGCGGTGGAATTTGGCGGAGGAAGAGAGAGATGGCTCGGTTGCTTGGTAGCAAGTTTAGCGAAGTGTCAGGGAAATAAAGGATTTAAATGTTGCCACCAGCAGCAGCAGCAAGAAGCAACAATAATTTCTTTATTTTCAATTATTATTATATTTTTTTCCGGTTCCTCGACTGTATTATTTTTTCCAGAGCAAATGATTTAGTAGTTATAAGCGAATCGATTAAGAAAAACGAAAGTCATTAACTTATATATTTTTGGATAAAATCAGAATATTGCTTGCTGGAATGAGTTATGATTGTGAAGAAGTGTTATTTGGGTTTCTGGAACTTTTTGTCTTATTTCCCCACTTAACATGCCACTAATCATTCAATTTATTCCTCTGAATTAGGGTGTGCAATGGTCCAGGCCGTACCGGACCACACCGGATCAAACTGTTGTTAAGACCGGACCGGACCAGACCGAGTAAAATGCGGTCCGGTCCTTGGTCCTCATAAATTTTATAATTACTGAAGAAATGGTGGACCGAGCTCATATTTGGACCGGACCAAATGGACCAAATGCAAGAATGGTCCGGTCCTTGGTCCTAACATGTCTTTCACTAATGGACCGCGGTTCTCATGAGTTTGGTCCGGTCCGGACCGAACCGAATCTTTACACACCCCTAGTCTGAATTAAGATATACAAACGTATAAGTTCGGTCCACCTGCGAGAACCATTTTATATGTACGCGCGGGTACTTCTTGTTTGTTGAAATTTGGATGGATGTGTTGTTAAATTTTCATCGTATTTTATCCAATGAATGTGGAACACTTGAGCATAATCCAACGACCTTAAGTGCATGTGAGCACCATAGCAAAATTGTATCATGTGTGACGTCAATTCTGGCATGACCTATATGGTAATTCTTCTGAGAACTAAAATACTTAGTTAAAGGATGATGATATTGGGGTGAGATTGAGATATGTAAATATACACCTCCGCCTTTATTTTCAAACATAAAACTCATCCATGTTAGTTCTATTTTTTGTGTACCAATTGGTGTACCTATTAGTTTTGCAAATTCTGGACACAGATAGTTCCAGTAAATATCAACTTGTTCCATCAAGGTAAAACTCTAAAAACTCAATCCTTATGACCTACAAAATATCGAAGGCCAATTTACAACAAGTAAAGTGCACAGAACTAGGTTCATAAAATGAATTCAAAATGAACACAACTAACTAGTCACATAATCCGGTATAAATAAAACTCAAGGTTGTAGCACACTAGCACATAAAGACATTTGAGTGTCAAGTTTGGAGAATAGAGTGAGAGAAGTCTTACCAAAATTTGAAAATTTATTGGAAACTAATACACTGTTTTGAATAGAGCGGGAACTATTAAATTCATCTATGTCTTATCTTATCCCCTGGATATTTCCATAAAGAAAGCAAGAATTCATATGGACTGAGTGGATGTGGGTTGAATACATGTGATTCTCTCTTCACCCTTCTATCGAAATTTTATAAGAGAAGTGTATTGTAGTTTTCGAAAAATTTACGTTATATAGCAGATAATTCGAACCTATAATCTGAAAAATAGAAAATTATGTTTGCTCATAATAATCGATGGTGGAAACCACACATGATTTATTTAGTTTTTCCCGTGGACACAAAGGAAAAAAATGCTTTAAATTTTCTTTGAATGGCGACTGGCGAGTAACATTTTTTTTTATTGTTTATGTCAAATGAGATACATACATAGATACTAAAGATCTTGTTATTCCTAATATTATTAGGGTTATTCAATGTCTCCTTTGGATTGCATAAATCCAGTGTGTTTACTCAATCCATGCCTTCTTTCTCTAGGTGGGATCATGCTTTTCAGAGGACGTGGGAGCCAATTCAGTTTTTCTTTGCTCCAACGCCAAAGTCTTTTTCCCTGGAAGGGAAACAATAACATCCCCACAAAGTTTTGAAAAATGGTATTTTTCTTCTTCTTCATTTCAATAAGAAAAAACATAAGAAGGTACCCTTTCTGAGGTCGAAATGTTTAACACAAGGAACACAGAGTTTTGATTTAGATGCAAGTTACCTCATTTAATGAAATCTCAAATGACTATAGTGTTAATAATTTCCTTTAAAGTTTTTGGGGATTAACTTAAAACTTGAACCCTAATTTTGCTCAAGTAATGACCCACATGTCCATTAGGAAGAGAGACAATCCATCCCATTTGCAGGTGGTGGGTTTCTGTATGCTATTATCATTTTGCATATATATATTTTCATAAATTCATGAACCTAAATGGCAAAATGTCCATTCCTAGAGATGCCCACTTGGTGAATCAAAGATATATGATGCCGAGTTCTTATCAGATTACAGACAGACATGGCTGCCTAAGCAAGGTGGTGGAAAGCGTACCACAAAATATCCCTAATAAAAAGAGGATTCTGAACAAAATTATTAATATGGATACTACCAGCACAACACAAAGACAAAATTATTAATATGGATACTACCGCCCCAAAAACAGGCCACACAGGTCGGGTAAATCGGGTCAGGTCGAAATTGTCATCCCTAATTTGTAGTAGTTATTGTCACTGTATTAGAAATTTTGACAAAGCTGATCATTTAGTGACATAAAAGCCTCTCTTCTCGTCGGATTAATTAGCTAGTGACCGACGCATTTGATTGTTTCATCTAAAGTCTATTGTGTTGTATTCTTTTGATAGGTAACCACAATAAAAAAATTACTTGTAGTTAGCCGAATTATTTAGGCAAGTACTCAAACTATTCTTATGTCGATTAACTCTTACGTCGATTTTAAAAGGTTTGACTATATTTTGAAAAAACAACACTAAAAGGTTTGGTTATTAAATTGTTTGTAAAAAAAATTACTAACAAAGTAAGGCAAAACAAAGTATAACTTAAATTAAAGTCAATGAAAAAAACATGAGAGTTGCTTTTCAATGATACATATACAATCAATTTTCACCATAAAAAATGTTATCGTCAGAAGCCTGGACTTAAGATCTCTAAGTGCGCTAATGCCTTAAAACAATTCGTCTTTTTTTATCAGTTTAAAAACAATTTGTCTTTGATGTCTATTAAATTTGGGGGGGGGGGGGGGTACTTGGTCAATTCCTTAAGTTGTAAGCTCACGAAATCAATCTGTCTACAGTTACACTCACCTTGATGATATTAAAGTTCAAACAATTGAAACTAAAAATAAAATATTACCAAGATGTTATGATTCGATGATAGTAAAAATCACAATGACAAAAAGGACATATGTTTTCAATGATGCACCAAGAGAAAAGCATAATAGGAGAGAACAAAATTGTCACAATCCTAAAGGGCCTAAATTATCAGGCTAAAATCCTCGAATTGTGGACCATGGTCAATCTTCTCATAAACTATGGTTATCAATTTTGCCGTCTCAAAGTTCCCCATGGTCGATTTTGAAAGAAAAAGTCTTCCAATATGATCAGTCATTCTCTTGAGAAGATTTATCATTCATAGAAAGATAGAGAGAAATAGAGAATTGAAAATGGCAGAGTCCTTCTCTAAACTCCACCAATAAGGCCATGGAAGAATCAAAATTGTCATTCCCAAATCCTAGACCTATGAACCTCACTAATCCTTAACTCTGAATTATGCTATCATTAGCTTCTGAAACTGAAAAGAAAAGGCATATCATCAAGCACCCATGTCCCAGGCTGGAAGTTTGGTACCGGTATTTGGGATATACCGAATTTGTCTATATTTAGTATTACCGAATACACGTATTATTTTGTGGGATTGGGATTGAATTTCAATTGTTATTCGGTATTAGGGATTATGGGATTGTGATCGGTATATACCGAAATACCGATCAATACCGAAATATAAGCTAATGTATATTTTATCCTCTCAACTAAACTCTCTCATTCACTATTACGCGACCATCAACCACCGAAAGTATCATTTAATTATACATAGATCATTACATTCACACTATTATTAGTCGTCTCTCAACCTCAAATTCGTCAAATTAAAGATTACCAATTACAATAACTTGAGATGTTAGCTCTAGGAAACTCAAGACTATTTGCTTAGTCTCTTCGGCCTAAATTAAACAATAAAATCAAATTTATATATTTAATTATTAATTGCAAAGATAATTAATTATGTATTCGATAATACCGATTGGGATACCGAAATTATTTAGGGATTGGGATTGGAATACCGAAATTATTTAGGAATTGAGATTGGGATTGATTTTAGGGTGTAATTCGGTATTCGGGATTTTGGTATTTGGTATTTGGTATTGGGATACCGATACCGTACCGATTTCCACCCTATCCTTGTCCCAAATGGGAAGAGTAAAAACTCATGACCTTAGATGATAACAAAATAGTTTTAAACATGTGATTTCCTGTTCTTAATGTTAAAGTTTTGGAAAATAAATGTATGAGCTACACTACTGTGATCCGTATGCTGGAGGATTGGGGCTTTCTTTGTAGCTCTATATATGACATACCTTCCATCAATCTATCGCTTTGTAGTTGGGGCTGGGGCGCAACAGTTCATGAGTCTGATATATGATCTGGCATAACTTCAATCCATCACAACACCGTAGCAGGATAAGGTACACATTCAAGTTGCAAGGTTCTGGCTGATTTGACTCAAAACTCCACCTAAAGGAATCCCGATGCACCGTTAGAATCCAACCCAGAGTATTTTATGAGGAAAGGTAATAGGGCACAACAACATAAAATCAAAATAAAAATGATGCATCACCCTAAACAAAGAAATTGAACTACTAAACAAAATGTAAGTGTCACCACATCTGAAAATCTATACTGATAAAAACAAAAAGCAAAGCAGGCTTTAACTAATGGAAAAGTGAAAGTAAACAGAGATATGAAAAAGAAAGAGAAAATTCATCAAAATAAAACACAACAAATTTGGAATATGAAATCAAATAAATTGGAAATATTGTTTCTAGCTATCTATACAGTGATATTCTCATCAGACCCCTCAAAGTAAATGAGTTGAGGGTGGGCTATTTAAGATGGAAACACAAGGTTTAATATTATGGTTGTGCACAACTCGGACGGTACGGAATGAGAGAAGTTGGGTGAGCTAGGAAGGTTGGGTAGATTCAGATGATGAGGCGAAGAATAATTGAGAAGCTCCAACTGAAGATTGAGGTTAAAACCTACGGTAACAATTTTGCTTTCGGTGTTTAGGGATCCATCGAGAGAAGAGGAAAGCAGGTGGGGAGGAAAGGAAGAAAAAAAAACTATAGTAGTCCAGATGCGTATAAGTCAAAACGCACTGTGGAATTTAATTTTGGCAATTCCCTTCAATGCCCTTCCGGGAAACACTCACAGGGCTGCAATTTTGAAATGGAGAGTTTCAGATGCTTTAAAACGTATTATATATTCTCTAGATTTGTTAGCACAAGAGATTTTCACTTTAGTAATTAGGAAAAGAGAAAGGGGCAAAATGTAATGTGGGAGCATGTGACGTTGATAGTCTATCGTCTAAACCATTGTTTAAGGCTGAAGGAGATCATAGATTAATTAACACTAGTCCCCATCACGTGACACTCTCTGGATACATTAAGCATGGAGACTTTCGATATTCATTGGACGCGGAGCAAAAAGTTAATTTCACCCCACTAAGAACAGGAGGTAATTATTTTTTAATCTTAATTTCACTTCTCAACACAAATGTATAATTATGGTAAGAGATCCATAAATAATTTTCTTCCCATAATTCGAGTTATTGATATCAAATAGTTTATTATAACGATTTCTTCGGTTAGTTATAAACAACTGTATAATCACTACTTCTTAATTTAGAATAGGGATGCGAATGAGATAAGCTGCTCACGAGTGGTTTGGGCGTTCGGTTTGGGGAAAAACTCGTTCGATACTGAACTTCTTTATTAAAGAGCCAAGTTTGAGCTACGCTTTGTGTGAGGAAGTGGTACATGAACCTCTTCCAATAACTTGAGTTATTGAGATCAACTGGTTATGACATGGTATGAAATACATATGCAAGCTTCAAACCAATGAGTTGGTTTCTGTTCGAGAAAACATGTACCTTTTATGGACTTCTACACATGGACCTCTCCCAACAACTTGAGTTATTGAGACCAATTTGTTTATGATACCTTGTTCGTTTCGCAAAGCTCGTGAGTAGGGATGGCAAATTACCCACCCATGGGTAATTATACCCAAATCCAAGTAGACCCATTTATAATGGGCTGGGTATGGGTGAAGTGCATATGGATTTGGGGTTTGTAGATGAGTTTGGGTAAGGTATGGATATTGATTCCATAATCTAAATGAGTATGGGTTAGATATGGAAATCCATTTACGTGAGAGTGTTTTAACTACACATGCAAAAATTGGACCTGTCTATAAAATTTGAAACTTGTCAAAAAAAAAAAATATAAAATTTGAAAAGTTTAGGTACCAAAATGTAAGTCCAAAAAAAATTAGTTACCAAAACGTAATTTTCCATCGATATTTTGAGGACTTATATGCAAAAAAAAGGTACTAAATATGCATATCTATTAAGTTTAGGTACCAAATTGTAATTTACATTTGGGCATGGGTACAAACCCAAATCCATTTGTTATAAACCAAACCCAACCCAAATAAATGAGTATGGGTACAAACCCATCAAACTCTACTCCTATCCATCTATTTGGATTTCATACCCAACCCAATTGGGTTGGATAGTAAAAAATCCATGGGTAGTAAAAAATTGCCATCCCTACTCGTGAATCAACTCAACTTGGTGACTTGTTGAACTCAACTCGTGAGCTAGCTAGCTCGTTTTGAGTTATAAGAATCGACAATATGGATAGGGAGCCTCCTCAACTAGCAACTTATAATCGAATTGATTAATAGCTTATCATTGGCTTGTTGATAATTCATAGGTTTATTTTATTGTATATATATATCACCACCTATAATTACTTGGATGCTAATTACTAATAAGTAACATGATATAAACAATTAATAATTTAAATCAAATTATATGATATCTTAGCTCGAGCAGATCTTGCGAGCTAATTAATGACTCGAGCTCGAATCAAGCACAAGCCAATATTTTGATAAACAAGTGGAGCTAGAACTCGACTAATTATTAACGAGTTGAACCCCAAAATATATTAAAACTCGACTCAGTCCATTTACCTATGGTAATGAACACCATAAATATGGGTGATGGACAAGTGTCAGAGGGTGATGAAACCATCACATTTATGATTTTCCCTCTGTTTCGAAGCAGATCGAGGGCATGGCAATCCGATGATTGTAAGCCTCCCTCAATAAAGAACTGTTTGTTTCCATTGCTTCAAATAAATGAAATTTGTGTTTTTTCTACAGTGATCATCAATGGTAAAAGTAAAACTGTAGCCAATAAGGAGAATCGATGGATCAGATCAGATCAGATCAGATCAGATGCAGAGAGCAACACACACCATTGTTTGTTTGGTACTAAGCTACTTCCTGTCTCTTCCCTTCCTTTGACTTCCCACAACATGCGATGCATGTGAATCGATCGATGATGGTGATCATACAGTAACTATGCGAAACTTTGTCTTTTGATTAGAACATTAATTAATAAGGTCATATGTAGGGATCAGGTGACGAGACAAGTTGCAATCTTCAATCTTCATGCATGCACATAATTTTTTTTCTTCTTTTACACTTTGCCTTTTTCTGGATTTCTCCTTTACCCTGAAATGAAGGGTAGATGAATTGTTATTATTAGGTGATGGGAACAAGACACAAGGAAAAATGTGATGAGCTGAGAAATCTGCCCATGTGATGCAGAGTAGAGGGCAAATGGGCGGCTTCACTTGGCAGTGGCAGCACTATTATTTGGGGTTGTGGGCTGTTTGTTGTTTTTCAAGCATTGTTAGGGTTTAGATCTCCTCCTAGCGGTTCATCATTTGCTAGTTGTAGCAAGCTAGCTAGCTAGGCTACAATTAAAGTACAAGCCAAATAGTATTATTGTGCTTTATTAGAGCATCTCTAAGAATGATACAGTGTGGTTCGAGTTTAGCTCGTTTTAATTATTTGATTATATTTGATTTTGAAAATGTTAAATTTAAATTAATCAAAAAGAAATTTGAACACTACCGCTTGTTTATGATTGAGTTGAATTGGGTGCACTGTACTTTTAAGTAAAAACCCTAACCAACAAAATATATATAGAATAGGGATTGGGATTTGCCCATTAGATATTAGGGTATGGTATCATGTCTCAAACTCTGATTAATTCGTGCTCTAAATAGTAAAATTCGACAGGCGTACAACGTACGCTTGACGTACGCTAGCCTGAACTATATATATATATATATATATAACCTGTTAAAGTATCAAGCAAATAAACGAAGCTTTAAACATCAAAATGCATAGGAGCTGTTTGGATTGTGATGAAGTGCAATTTGCTTCAACATGTTTAGCATTTTCTACTGAAATAAGCTAAAGACGTTATTCATTATAAGCTAAAGCATCCATAATATGTTATTCTTCAAAAATTGTATGCAAAAAAAACAACAACGTGAACTATAACCTAACTAAATACGTCTAATATGATAAATACATTTATAACCTAACTAAATACGTCTAATATGATAAAGCATCCATAACCCCCTCACGAATATGCTTGTAGAGGACCTAAATACATTTTTTATACGGACACTTAGAACAATAATTGTAGCATGGGTTGGGTCAGGTATCTACAGGTTGCATAGCCCAAAACTCGCACACAGCTCAAGAGAAGCGAATTCCACAAAAGAAAACTTAGTCAAACATTAAACTTTAATTTTAGCGATAATTATAAGTGAATTGAGTTAGATTATGGTTATTTTTATTCACGCCTATAATTCGCCACTCAACAACTTTAGCAATTATCACATTTGTCCCTTTCACACCATGTGCATTAGTACAATTCAAAGTGCAATTTTAATTGTGATCCTACACATTATTTTAATACAACTCCCAATCATCCTTAATCCCCATTAGTAGTGACTACGTCATCGTTAATTCCCATCACTAAAACGGATAATTGTATCATCCTTTGTTTCTGAAACTGCAAAAAGGTGGGTTTGATTTGTTTTTGGTTTGGAAAGGGAAATTATAATTGCTCTAGCTAGTTACTAATAAATTATCTCATCTGCCACACTTGCAGTCTGGTTGGTCCGAGTAAATAGGAGTTACTGCAGGTGCTTGTGCTTCTCAGTTGTTCATCTAATTAATGCTTATATATCATCACACTGCTCTCTCTACACAGGGGCGGAGCTACAGCTGGTCTCGGGGGATCCCACCCCTCGAGAATCGTGAAAGTTATGTCTAAACTATATCGATATTTTGAAAATTTCGTAAAAACTAACAAAAGAGCAAATATGTTTAGTGTGCAAATTTGAAGAAACAAAGCAGGCTTAGTCAAGTGGGGAAGAAGTGAGTTATGATGCAGCTGGTTTAGGGTTCGATACATAGCCTATGTAATTTTGTTATGTTTTATTTGCTTTCTGTTTTAATATATCTACATAATTACTCTTTTAAATTTAAATTTATTATTTCTTGACTCATTTAATTAGATATAATTATTCTTTCAAGTTTCATGTTATGGTTTCTTCATTTCATTATTTCAATATTATTGCTTGACTCATTTAAGCCTATGTAATTTTGTTATGTTTTATTTGCTTTCTGTTTTAATATATCTACATAATTACTCTTTTAAATTTATTATTTCTTGACTCATTTAATTAGATATAATTATTCTTTCAAGTTTCATGTTATGGTTTCTTCATTTCATTATTTCAATATTATTGCTTGACTCATTTAATTTCAAGTTCAGTTTTTCTACCACTTTGCAATTTTATATCACTGAAAAATTATCCATTTTGACCTTTCATAAGTTATTCAACATCAATATTTTGACTCTAATCATCTAAAATGATTAATCATAATACTAATAAAAGTAAAATTTACTTTGATTGTCTTGCTTAGTTTTTAATTTTTTATCACCCTTCTGCGGTAATAGTATTAAATAATTTTCGCCCCCCCCCCCCCCCCGAACGTCAAATCCTAGCTCCGCCCCTGTCTCTACATGCATAGTAAACTTTGAACAGTTCATAATTTCTTTTTTTTTTTGTAATAATAATATGCAATGTTATTATGCAATGTTTGAGATCGCTTTCATGTGTGTTACAAATCCATAAAAAAAAAAAATGGTGGACTCCAAGTTCCCACCATCTCTTCAGAAATCTGCTTCTTCCCATTCATCCTCCCCACCTGAAAAAGGGCTGAAGCCTGAAGGCATGCATGTGAGACTTCGGATTCAAGATTACACAATCTATCCACCAGAAGCTGAAGGAAAATCACGTGTAGTAGTAGTAGGCTTTGAAGAATTGATGAATGGAGCAAAATCTCATATCAAGGTGAAAACAAAAAATGTAAGCTTTAGGTAGGCTAGCCAGCCAGAGAATAAGCTTTGTACAAGAACATGGTTTTACATGGATCACATTATTGTCTCTGTTGCAGAGCTCTGTTCTTTTCCACTTTCCCTCCACAGCCAAATCGAGTAACCCTATCTTTCTATGGTGGGTGGATGCATCAATATAGATAATCTATTGATTTGATTTGGATCTGGAAATTGGCTACTGTAGGACGAGAAAGCCTTCTTTTCAGGCTTTCCAACTTCAGCAAGACAAAGATTCCATAGCCTTTAAAACACTATTATGCTCTTTTTAGGTTAATGAGAGAGTTGTAGCCTCAATTTGGTTCTGATTAGCTGCTGGTCTTGGATTCTTATATTTACATAGTCAGTTTGAAGAGTCCATACTCCATAATAATGTAAGGGTGGCAAAGGGTCCCAACCGAAACTAACGGGTAACTACAGTTGCATAGACACTCATAGGTTCACAAACATAACTGCGAATAATTATTTCCGACACCTACATTCTTATATTATTGAAATTTTTTCTAAACTTATATATTGATATAAAGACTAACAACATCAATAATTAATAATTATTCATATTTTTATAAGTACATACTCTCGAACACTGCACACCCCAACCCTGCTAGTATCCATAATTGAACATCTAAACAACTCGAGTTATTAATACCAACTAGTTCATGACATGGTATTAGATTCTTTTGTGACCGAGAGGTCTTATGTTTCGAACCCCCAATCACCCTCATATGTCTTCTTAAACACATGGTGTCCGCCATTGTACAAAATTCAAGTCTATATGAGTGATTTTCGTTAGGAGACGTGTTAATAAATTGTGTATAATTGATAATCGAACCTCTCTCAACAGATCGAATTATTGAGACTAACTAGTTCTTGATAAACCAACCAAATTAAAAACATTTTTTTTAAATTCGCATCCTATAAAAAATCCTTCAAAACACTCTGATTTAATCGCTTTGACCTGATTGGACTTATGGTTGGACACCCGAAGCATCATTTTTCATCCCTAGTCCATATCCTTGATATCCAAAAAGGCAGAGAAGGGTAAGTTTGGTGATGGTGATGATAAGGATATGGGTAACAAAGAGATGGGAGTTGAGAAGGACACTTATGTGTATGTACATGGGGGCCATGGGAATGGTCCATCTTTATGTTGTTTGACTTGGAAGCCAGAGAAACCATATCTCTTCTCAATAAAAGACTTGTCTTTGTACTGCACATGGGGAAGGAAGGGAAGAGAAGAGAAGGAAGCAAAATTGGGTGCCTGAAAACCATTGAATTCTGCCGTTTTAGCTCCTCCCCTCCATTCCCATGTGTGTTTCTTCCCTGCCCCATAGACATCATCACATGCGGGTTTCAGTGCTGGAAGGAGATAAAAAGAAAAACAGAGCCAACAGCAGAGTTAATGGCCAGTTGGTGAATTCGTTTGTGGACAGACTTCTTTATTATTATTGGACCTAAAACTAAAACCAAACTCACTCCTAAACCCATGTTATGTTCTCTGTTAGCCAGCCAGGTCTCTGCCTCTCACTCCCACCATCCGACGAAAACATTCTTTCCTCCCGACCCCATTGGCCCATTTGGCTATGTTGCCAACTGCTACGCGTCAGTTCATGTTTGGCAGAGGGGAAATTCTTTAGATCCATTGATCATGTGGTTCTGTTAAGGAGTACTGAAGTTTGAATTTTCAGAGCTGCAATATTGGAATTAGATGTTAGAGGTTGTTAGGAAGGGGACAAAGAACCCATCTGATTGGAAGGCTTGCCCATGATTCCTAAGATCCCATATTGGCAACCTTCCATGTTCTCTTGATGATTGATGACCCCCCCACCCCCATATGATAAGATGAAAACTTGATCCAGATTTATGGTGTGTTGATAAGTTTCATATTTATTTTTTCAAATGACTAAATTCTGGATGGTCAGTGGATATTCTTTTCCTGAGTTGTATTAATATAGATATCCTCGTAAGATTCGAAGAATAAATCAAAGTCATGCACGTAACTAATCGAATTTAAAAGTAATGTGTCACCATTTGTAAGCATAGTCATATAAAAGTTGTTATATTGATAAATTATCACTTTCAAGATAAATAATAAGTAGGACTTTGCTACGGTGACATGCATGTCACCGTAACATGGACTTTTCAGTCGACCTAATTCTAAAGGAGGTCGACCGAATGTGTTGTTTCAGTTATGTGAGGTTTAGCGACGTGGTCGACTGCTTATAGAAAATGGTCGGCCTCTTTGGGGGTCGAACAGAACGAAATGTCGACCCAAATACCTCATAGGCCGACCATTTTGCACCTAATAGGTTGACCGCATACGTACGAGGTCAACCGCATGAACACCTATTCGTATTGGATAAGGATTCCAACCCCAGAAAGGTAACCCTAACTTATTTACCACTTAATTCGACCCATTCACATCCTAAATATCTATAGATACGAATATAAGTCACCTTCAACGCCATCAAAACTCTGAATTATGTTTTTTTCGATTTAGAGCCTTTGTGAAGAAGATCGTTCGCGGTTGCTGTTGTACGTGTTGAAAGTGGTCGACCACGTCGAAGGTGAGGTCGACCTAATGTAGCATTCGCCGTCATCTTCTCTAATGCATGATTTCCACCGTCTAATTTGATATATTGTTGCGTGCAGAATACCATTTGGTCGACACTTATCTCAATCAGGTCAACTTTTGTTTGACAATTGTTCGGAATTGAATTTAGGGCACAACACTCGGACTTCCGTACTTGTGAGGTAACGAAGATCAACCCAATAGGTCGACCTAATGTTTTTCAAGGTCGACCGTTCTGTTTGTTTTGGTTGTTCATCATGAATGTCGACTTTGGCTTTGTTTGTAAGACTATGTTGTGCTTAAAAGGCCGTCCGCTCAAGCTATCTGATCGACCTATCCATTTTTTGGGTTAATATTACACTTGCTTTCGTTGGTGAATTGCCCCAAAAATGCCCCATGTTCATAGTCACGGGTAATTTTTACGGTCTCGGGACCGTAATATCTTTTTAGGGTCGCGAGACGCACAATTGCTGCTGGAATTTGGCAACTTCACGGTCTGGGGGTGATTTTCACTATCTCGGGACTGTGATAAATGAGTGATGCCCTTAAAGTCTTGCACTTTACTCCCCGAAGGTGATTTTCACCCCCTCATGGCGTGACATTTGCCTTTTGCTGGTGAACATTGCTCAACCTCCACTCCGTGCCTCGTTTTGACATGTAATGTGACAAAAAAAGCACAACCTAGTGTAAAATAGGTTGAGGAACGACGATTTTCTAAGCAAAACGAAAAAGAAATGAGGGGTAAAATATGTGTAATTGAGCCCGAATCACTCCCAATGACGAAGAAAGATAAGGTTCCCCCAACGATACCAGGGGCCGTTTCAAAGAACCATCTACAAATTTCAGCATTCGGAAATTGAAAGAGAATCAATCGCTTACCCATCCACGAAACTCGCATCGCACCATCCTTCCCCCAAATCCAGTTGGCCCAGGGTCGAATCAAAGAAATTGAGGCGGTCAAACGATGAACTGACCAACTAGACTATGATCCCATCGCTTATCCCCTTCATAAATTACTTCCCTAGGAATTCTCAGCGAGCCATTAATGAAGTCGATTGTCTTCGGGAATTCCAAATAAAGAAGCCCACGAAGAATCGTCACCGACGGGTGCCACACCATCGATGACGGACGCCATCGATTCGGGCTAAGATCAGGTGACTAGAAGGGGAGGGGGGTTCCCTTAGTCACATGGCTAAGTGAATCTCATCCCTTGCACCTCATTAAAATCCAATGATTGTATTTAATTCAATTTAATGAAGGACAATATAGTAATTGTAGACTTTTTTAATTTTCAATTATTAATTAATTAAAAAATCCTCAATATCTGGCGTGTCTCTTCTCGGCTGGGATTTGCGTCACCGTTCCGTGTCCCATCTCTTCCCGCCGGCCAGCAATCCGGCGTCCCATTCTCCTCCACAGGTTGCGGCCATTTTTATGGGGAATTTTCCCCTCCCAATTTTCCATGATCAAGGTCCAGAGAGTGGTCCAGAGAGAGAGAGAGTTGCGGCCATTTTTATGGGGAATTTTCCCCCTCCCAATTTCCATGATCAAGGTAGTGAGAGATAGGAATAGGTAGAGAGAGACTTTTTCGGCGACCAGCGACGATGGAGAAGGATTTCCCTACGATAGTGCTGGATTTGTGATGTTTGTCATTTTTAGTGACATTTTGTACGGTTAGTATGCTTTGTACTGTTTGTCGGTTTATTTTGTAATGTTTGTACGCTTTGTTATTTTGTAATGTTTGTCGGATTTTTTTTTAATGTTTGTAAACTTTATTCTTTTTGTGCACCATGTTTATCATTTTTGTCAACCATGTTTGTAATGTTTTATGTCTAAAAAACAACCTGGTTGACTTTTGGATGGAAATCCTCTATATAGGGATGGAGCCTCCAAAGTTAACCCAGGTGTTTTTTCCAGTTCGTATGGATTGTCGGTCTAGTTTTCATTTTTGTCCACCATGTTCGTACTGTTTGTATGTCTAAAAAACAACTGGGTTGACTTTGAGACGGAGCCCTCTATATAGGGATGGAGCCTCCAAAGTCAACCCGGGAGTTTTTCCAGTTTGTATGAATTTTTGGTCTAGTTTGTCATTTTTGTCCACCATGTTTGTATGTCTAAAAAACACCCGGGTTGACTTTGGGAAGGAACCCCTTTATATAGGGATGGAGCCTCCAAAGTCAACTTGGTTGTTTTTTTTTTGTATGGTTTGTATTGTTTGTCGGTCTAGTTTGTATTTTTTTTCTATAGTTCATATGTTTGTAAATCTGTTTGTATGTTTTGTCGCACTAGTTTGTATGGTTTGTACTGATTGTAAGTCCGATTTGGATACTTCGTAATTTTCCATAATACCCAAACTACCTCTGTCATTAATTAAATAGCCCTTCCCACTTTTTAACCATCAAATTGCTATATCCAAATCTAAAGACTGGGAGGGGCTTAGTCAAGTGACTAATCATCCCTTAGTCACTCGATCCTCTCTCTCCATCTATTCTAGGTCGACGAAGCAAACTTTTCAGAGAAAAGAGAAAGAGAGAAGGAAAGTAAATGGGCCTCTGACTTACGTGGCGGGCAAGGTTACCGATATAGAGCTGGGCATATTGTGGTTTTATCTTGCAATGGATGTATCGATCCAATCCATTATCTGGGCCTATTCCCAAAGGCCCAAAAGCGAGCCGGCGGAAATGATTTTGGTAGATAGAAGGAGAGGTGAAGAATAATTTGTGCTTGTCGAATGGCAGTGCCCACTTTCCTGCAGGCGTCAATCCACACTTGTACGATTCTAGGCACTCACCTATCGAACTATTCAAGGTGGTGGTGATTCTCTCCTTCTCTCCATCTCTCCATATATCATATATAGATAGATTTCAAGATCTAGCCAAATTTCCATGTCTCTTACCATTGCTAATTCACTTGTCGATCTGTTTGACTCTCTCAGCTTACTCTGGTTCTTCTTTTACCTTTTCTCCCCTCCAGGCCTATGATTACTTAGATGATCGTGATACGCGTAATGCTAGTAGCGCTGTTAGGTGGGTCAACCATTTGCTTAGCCCCATTCGGTCCTGAGGTAGGAGGTATGACGATTGAACCTTCTTTCTGCTCTGTTAGATTCCAATCTTCAACATATCTTTCCTTGGACCTCGACCCTTAATTTACAAGATAATCCGCTATGTCCAGTTATTTATTCTTCTTTCAGCTCATATTCTCCCAGAACCTGCTGTGCTTCCAGTCAGCAATTCGGGCTCACAGATTCCTTCTGCTGCTTGGCAAGAGCTATATGAGACGGTACAAATCTAACTAGTACTCTTCTTGTAGTAGAATGGTTGTACCCAGTCAAGTGTGTGTTGCTAAATACCGCGACTAGCTCGATCTATTGAGGGTCTTGATTATATTCTGCAACTTATATTTTACTTGTGTGTGGTGCAGGGTCTGAAGGAAGAAGAGAATGGAGTAGCCGCAAAGTGTGAGTTCTTCAGGTGTAAAGTACGTGACGGCATAGTTGGCGTCAAGTAACTAAGTAAGGTGATGGTTTCTTAAGTTGTAGAACGAGCACTGTTAAAATGTGATGTGGAGATTACTTTAATTAGTAGATGTAGACCTTATGACAATGATTTTGACTCATTCTTGAGAGGGAGTAACTGGCAGAGAGGGGAGGATAGAGACCTAGCTTGTTAGTTGGGATGCAAATTGAATTTCAGGAGCCATTTTAAATGGAAATGGTATTGTTATCGTGACATACATACAGGTGATATTATTATTATATATAAAGAAGAAGCAAAGTTACTGTTGCCTAATTTCTTGCATTTTGATACTCCAAATTTAACTAAATCACAGTTTAGTCATCATAATGTACATTTTACATTTTGATACCAAATTTAATTTTAATATAAAATCATTGAACAATTATGTTTTGTTATCTAAATTTTATGAGATTTTCATACCTACAATTTATAGATTTACATATTTGTCCAATGTTTATATTTCACTTGAATCCATGAATCCAATTCACCAATCCTTTTGAACCAATTAAATCCAATCCATCATAACATAAAAGTATAAATTTAGTTTGTATAATACAAGATGTTGTATCACTCAACCGTAGGAGAAGTTTCGACCATTTTATATTTGCTAATTACGTGAATCATTAAATAAATGATTAAAGAGAGATGATTCTAAAGCATTAAAAGAGCGAATTTATAAAATCATTTAGTACATTTACGGGGTACTAAACAAACTTCTATTAACTACCTGTAACAAAATATGTCACATCTACATAGGCAAGTGTCAATAAATTGCTACGGTGAAAAGGGTTGATTGTTGTATATATTGACGTTCAACTAAATGAAATTGTCAAAACCTTTCTATCATCTACTTTTTCTTCGTTTCATTTTTCACTCGCCCTCCATAACCCTTTCTTTATTTCTTTCTTTGCCTTCTTCGTCTAACCCTAATTAGTATACTATTTTTATGTATTCTAATCACAAGTATAAACGGGTCCATACACGACTCACCAACAGTCTAGAGAACTAATAATTGAACCATGAACCACTAACTTTTTCAGCTCAATGTCCATTCCACTAAAAAATAAATAAATATGGTTATTACTTACTAGAAAGTCGTCATTTTTCACTATGAGATTTGAAGGCGTGAAATTTTGAGTGAGTTCCGGTTTGTATTCGTTTTGCTTCTCTATATAGTTTTTCTTTTCCACCCGGGCTAGAATTTTCAACAATTATACATGTAATGTTTTTCTAGGTATCTACACATATCAAATAAATAGTTTTATTTTTCTATAAAAAAAAGTAAATGACTATCATCTTAAATACATCACCATAAAAGGAATTAAACCTCAACTATGCAAATCACAGTTCTGTAACTAAACTTCATTGATCTTTAGATTTATAACCTAAATTTATTTTTTTGCATATAAGTCCTCAAAATGTTTACGAAACATCATTTTAGTACCTAATTTTTGTGTGTTACATTTTGGTACCTAAACTTTTAAAGTTCTACAAATAGGTTTAAATTTTGTATGTGTAATTAAACGCTCTTGAATAAATGGGTATCCATACCCAATTCATACACATTTAGATTATTAAAGTAAATATCCAAACCCTACCCAAACCCATCTACAAACTTCCAAACCCATATATACGTCACCCATTACCTACATATAATCAATGGGTCTACTTGGGGTTGGGTAAATATCATTTACAAGCCAAAAAATTTTAAATTGGATGTTGACCGTCATATTTCTCTTCTCAGTCAATATCATATGGTCAAGCCAATATTACTAACAAAACTGCTAACAAAAAATTATTTTTACGCTAGTAATACTAACAAAACATCATAACGGGACACATAATACATGCTCATAGGCCATCTCTGTCCGCGACAAGGCGCGGCATCGCTACCTAGTATATATTAAAGCTATAGCTGCTATTTTTTGTTTTTGAATTTTCTCGCTTTTGCTGTACTAGATAATTTGTAGCAAATATAAGTTATGTTTCTCATTCTCATCTCTTATTAGGTATCTCGTCTGTATAGTTTCTTCATCTTCCGGATAGTTGAATCAGGGGTAATTTAGGTCTCCAGATTTTATGTTATTAAAGATTTGCAAAGGGGTGATTGCCTTGGGGTTCGTTTGACAACAATATATTCTGCCCCTTGAGTTTCACTATACATCCGATTTTGCAGTCCATGGTTTCAAACGACCCCCTTAGTCTTTATGTTATCACTTCATTTGGATGGCAATATTTACCGTTTGGAACAGTTATGAACTAATTTCTTTGCCTAGATCTTCTTGGAAGTTTGCCAGAGTTATATGTATGTACTCCGGCCACTGGAGTATTAAATTGATGATTGTGCTGTCAAGGTTGTTTGGAAGTTTGATTGTTTGAATTTAGAAGTTGTGATTGTTTGAATGAGTGTATTGTAATTTGTATGGATTAGTCTAACTCGGTCAATGCATGTATTAATTTTATATCTCAGTCTTTCCTTTTTCATTGGGTGAGTTGGTATTAATTTATGTGTATGTGTAATGTTTAAATGAATGGATTTGAAATATACAAATTGTTTGATGGATGTGATTCTTCTTATTGTAATAAAGAAAAGCAACCCACTTCTAAAAAAAAAAATAATAATAACAACCCTTCTTTAGTGTGAAAAATACGCTTTTAGCACTTCCATTAGCCAACTCTTGGGACTTGTCGATATGTAATTGTACCCAAATCTGACAAGTCCCGATTATAAAGAGTACAAACTTTATTAGCATGTCTATATGTTTGTAGTAAATTTAAGAATACAAACCAAAAAAATAAATTTTTTTAACTGAAACAATTATAAAGGCGGGGAGGAAGATTCGAACACCAATTTTTAGAGAAAGATCAAGTAGTTGGTACAAGGTTTCTCACCCCTTCGTCTCTCCCTCCGAGTTTCATCAAGCTTGTGCTACAGATTACTAACATTATAAAAAGGTGGTTTATTAAGTAACATTATAAAAATGTGGTTTATTAAGAAAGGATGAGCACCATCTCATTGTGCCTCATCCGTGTCCATGTATTTATCCCGATGAGATTCCAAGCCCTTCAGTCGTTTTTCTTTGGGCGAAAGTTTAGTGACCCTCTATGTATTGCTTCTTTGTTTATTTTCGCTCCCATGGAAGATGTAGATTTCTCCGACAAAGAAGAGCAACGGCGAGGCGGAAAAAATGGTGGGATGGGTTCTAACTAGGAATGGCAATGGGCAGGTCTGGGTCGAGTATTTCAATACTTATATCCGTCATGTCATCATGTGGCAAGTCAGGTTCAGGTCGGATAATTTATCATGGGGGTGGGACGGGCAGGACGACCCAATGTGTATGTATTTATATGGAAAACATTAGAAATATTCACTATTTCATTATAAGACCAAGAAACAAATTTTTTTTATCTTAAACCTGCCGAAACAAATCATAAATTAATAATGTAGTTAAATTATTGGAAAAATTGAGATTTTCAATAATTTACAACTTTATTATAGCTAAAATATGATGTAATAGAAAATCCTAAGTAGTCTAACTAAGATTACATGTAATTTAGACTAGAAAGGGTCAAGAATGCGGCGGGTTAGGACAGGTTGGGTCGATGAAGGTACCCATGCCTGTACCGCCCCACCTACGTGCGGGTCGGACTCACCCCAAAACAGGCCAAACAGGTCAGGTCAAAATTGTCATCCCTAGTTCTAACTAGGATAAGACCAACTTCAATGCTTTTCCCCAAATTTGGAGACCTTCATCTCCAAATTTGGGGATGATCCCCATTTTCATCATTTTGCTCCAGTGCTATCATCTCCAAATTCCGGGGTGATCCTCATTTTCATCATTTTTTTTACTTAAAAATGTACTTATGATCATTTAGTATAATTTGTTCATGTTAATTTTTGTATAGTTCGTCACTATTTTTAAATACAAATTTCCGATCAAATTTATTTAAATTTCGCTACCGAAACACTTGAAAATTATTAATATAATTAAAAGCATATTTAATGCCCTAATTAAAACCCAATTAACCCCTAACATCGTAAAAAAAAAAATCACGTGGTGGGCTGGCGGTTGTTCTGCCCACCAACACACCCCTCTCCATTTTTAGGGAAATCCCCATTTCTATTTACTTAAAAATGTACTTATTATCTCATAAAAAGTTGGAAAAAAAACTCTCAGAAGAATTCTCACAATTACATGTATTGTCTAAACATAGCTCTTAGAAACCCAACTAAACTAGTGATGGAGTTTCGGTTACCGATTACTAGTTAACTGGTCGGTTAAATCGATAACCAATCGGTTATCCACTAACCGAAAACTGACATAAATGAAATTCGGTCGGTGTTCGGAGGCTGGTGAGATGGTTTTGGTCTTGGAGGTGGTTTGGTTAACCGAAAACCGAGATAACCGAAGCCTAAATCCCTATTTCGGTCGGTTGTCGGTTTTAACCGAAACTAACCGATGGCCAGCCCTACTCTAAACGATCCCTAAATTTTTGCAGGATTAACACTACAAATATTGCATTTAGCTAGGAGCTAGAAACAAAATCGCACTGGATAAATGGGGGTTAACCAAAATAGAATAAGAGCATACTAGCCAATCGCAATCATACCACAAACGGTATCCTATTAACCACTAACCACAAATTGTGGTTAGCGTTTAGTTGAGGTTAATCGCAGCTGTAAATGAAAATTTGAGTTTGGTATATATGATGCAATTAACCATTGGATTATGATAATACCTAAATTGATGTTATTTGGCCCTCATTTAGTGGGCGTTTTCATTTAATCTTGAGTGTTTAAAATGGTACAAATCCTCGTTTTAGCCTAGAAATGCTTCCTTTTGTGTTTTAATCGAAGTTTAGGTGGTTTCGGGGAATACAAGTGTTTTTTGCTTGAAAAGGGAACTCATGTGTAGGAAAAACGGGCAAAAAGAGAAAGATTACCACCTTTCAACAACATTTTCTTCCTAATTTGTCCCTAGTCATATTTGTATTGATCGCACATTAAATATACTATTTAAGGTTTAATCATTAGGTTTTGAAAATACTTGGGGATAAGAATAGCCTTTTACTATTATATTTTGATCTAAAACATAACTACAAATTAGTTGTAGTCTAATTGAAACTATATTTACTAATAGTAGCAGTGTTTCCAAGTTCAAATCACATAGGCCCTATCACTTAAATATTATTTATACCCATATGCAGAATACTATAGAAGGTTGAATAATCATTTACCAAATTTTAAGGATGTTCCACTATCACTAATTTTTTATATCCATACACAAACTACTATCAAAGGTTGAATAATCGTTTTTCCAAATTTTAGGGGTATCCCGGGACACCCCTAAACCTCCATTTATCCGCCCCTGTACGCATCAATCTTCTTCCCTTGGCTCCTGTCGATCTTCATATTTCCTTTCCTCGTGTCTGATATGCTAGCCTCTAGCCTATAAACAAAAAAAATGTCAGATTTGCCAAAAACAGAAACAAAAATAATAGGGATAGAGACCTACCAAACATCTTGTAAATCCAGCAAGCTTTGAGGCTCTTTAACTCCTCGCTCTTAGCTTCATTGTCCTTCTTCAGCACAACATTCTCCCTCCTCAGATTCTCCGCTATTTTCTCTGACCCATCAAGTTTCTTGCGGTAGGTATCATAAGCAATAACATCTTGTTAGCATCCTGCAAACCTTCTTTTATCTTCACCAGATCGGCACCCTGCATTTGACCCAGCACCTAACCCGTCACAAAGAGGCTCAACCCTACTGCTCCCATGACCAACGAGAGCTTCTTGTACCATGGGTTCGAATAAGGATCTAAACGAAGGATTCGGGCCAGCTCCTTCGCCGCTGTTGTCAGGGGAGGAAGATCGACCTTTGGTTCAAAAGGGATGAGGGAGCAATCTTTTGAAGAGGATGCCATTTTCTGCATTTGTGGGAGGAGAAGACTGTGGGAGGAGAAGACTATTGTTTGGTAGAAAAAGGAGCAGAAGAAAAAAGTAGAGGGAGTGACCTTTATAGAGGAAATCATCCATTTTGTTTTTGTGCCATTTCACAATGAAAACCTCTTCTGTTACCTTTCCGTACGTGCAGCAGTCTGCCATCTTAAATTGCTGTAAGGATGTAAGGGCAGGGAGCCAGACTTGTCTCTTTGAGTTTGAAATACGTTATCTTTGTGAAGGGGATTGTTGGTCAACGAGTGAAACCCTATTTCACTGCAGCTCCAACCTCTAGTGGCGAGGTTATCCACCTATACGACGAGGTAGACTAGTCCAGCTGGAGGATGTTTTGGACAGAGGTATAACGACGCAAGGGGGTATAACCTCGTGTCTGATTGGCTAGCCTCTAGACTATAAACAAAAAAAAAAGTCAGATTTGCCAAAAACATAAACAAAAATAATAGGGATAGAGACCTACCAAACATCTTGTAAATCCAGCGAGCTTTGAGGCGCTTCAACTCCTCGCTCTTAGCTTCATTGTCCTTCTTCAGCACAACATTCTCCCTCCTCAGAGTCTCTGCTATTTTCTCCGACCCATCAAGTTTCTTGCGGTAGGTATCCGACATAAGCAATAACATCTTGTTAGCATCCTGCAAGCCTTCTTTTATCTTCACCAGATCGGCACCCTGCCTCTGACCCAGCACCAAACCCGTCACATAGAGGCTCAACCCTGCTGCTCCCATGACCAACGAGGGCTTCTTGTACCATGGGCCCGAATAAGGACTAAATGGAGCAGTCGGGCCAGCTCCTTCGCCGCTATTGTCGGGGGAGGAAGATCGACCTTGGGTTCAAAAGGGATGAGGGAGTGATCTTTTGAAGAGGAGGCCATTTTTTGAGTTTGTGGGAGGAGAAGACTGTGGGAGGAGAAGACTACTGTTTGGTAGAAAAAGGAGCAGAAGAAAGAAGTAGTGGGAGTGACCTTTATAGAGGAAATCATCCATTTTGTTTTTGTGCCATATCACAATGAAAACCCCTTCTGTTACCTTTCCGTACGTGCAGCAGTCTGCCATCTTAAATTGTTGTAAGGATGTAAGGGCAGGGAGCTAGACCTGTCTCTTTGGGTTTGAAATACGTTATCTTTGTGAAGGGGATTGTTGGTCAACGAGTGAAACCCTATTTCACTGCAGCTCCAACCTCTAGTGGCGAGGTTATCCACCTATACGACGAGGTAGACTAGTCCAGCTGGAGGATGTTTTGGATAGAGGTATAACGACGCAGGGGGGTGTGTGTTTTTGGTGCTAGAAGCTGGGGGCAATTCTATATTGTAGAATCAAGCCGAAATAAATTTACATCGGGGTGTACATTACTTCTCTGACCAAATAAGGCCAAATAACTGAATACCAGGTCTGAAACATGGCACTTCAAAAGCATAAGCAAATACTGGCGCATTAATGCGAAAGAATGTATATACTTCTCTCCCAATTCTGAGAGAACATCATGATTTACCCCAAATCGAATATCTTGAACCGCCAGCAACATATTATCAATAGCTACTCAATTTTTTTTATCTTTATTTTTTGACTGTGAATGCTTGTGTATATTTCACAATACAAAGCAGTTGCAGAGTGTTGCATAATGAAATCTGAGAGAATGCCTAGGACCGTAATCCGATCTTGCGGCAGCTCATTTCTAGCAAGAGAACCAGCAACCCAATCTACTCTAACATTCTCTTTACGCGGGTGGAATTCTACTCAATTCAACGGGGGAAAACTAAATAGCTACTCTACTATGACGAGGTTTCACTACAACATAACGAGTGAAAATTGTACCAAATGTAACAACATTTCTAATGTGCTTATACACTTATCCCTGTTGCATGTAATCTTTTAGTATTATTTAACATTTCAGTATATATCAAATACACTTATCTCTCAACTTAATCATAATTAGTGAGGAAGCCCTTGGACATTTTATTTGATTATTAGAGTTCGTCGATTTTGAGTGGTGGTGTTGATGGTAATGTTGATGTTGACCCCTCATTACCATTACTCGGAGAACAAATTCAGTGTGCACGCACAGAAAAAGCCTCTCCAAGTAGCCACAAACCATTGATTTAAAGAAATACGGGTACCCGTTAACCCGTACAAGTTTGGGACAATGGATGGAGTTTCCTCTCCAAACGGGATTGGGTACTCATTTCAAACAGAATGGGTACCCAATCCCTTCCCGTTGTGCACCCCTACCTCCAACCCTTATCTTATTTCCAGCATAAACAGCAGAAAACATGCAAAAACCACTATGTGAAACCTCTAAGAGGTGAAAAAGGGTGATTTTTCATTATGGACACAAACAAAGAAAGTTGCACGGCTCAAAGGGGCTGACTGGGGTGTATGACACACCAGGACAGTCAGTTTGATCGTGGTTTAATCCTATGTCTCCATCATCCTAACTAGTGGCAACGTGAATGCTACACATCAGGGAAGAGGGATCTATCGCACAAGAAAGAAACGAGCAGGCTCAAATCTCACATGGCTACCTATATGCTCTATCTCTATTCTGATTCCCTGAACTATATGCATAAGCTATTGTAGAAAATGAGTGATCAATCCAAGTCTTAGTTGGTAAGCACACAGTGGAAAAACTGAAACCCTACACAACTCTACTACACGTCTCAGTTATCATTATAGGTTGTCTTAGTCACAAACAAGTCATCATGCATACATGCTAGCAAATCGATTCACCATAGAAAACCACAATCCCCATATGATCATGCAAAAATCCGTACTTGAATCCTCAAATCTCGAGATTTGGACAGTGGACTAGGATCCAAGCATACAAACATATCCATACAGTCAAAATATAAACACCCCCCCCCCCCCCTCACACACACACTTAATATCGGCATTGCCCTCAATAGAGAAGGGGGAAAGATAAGGGGAACGATGTTATCGGAAAAAATAGACTGCGTCAGGACTAGAGAAAGGGACCAGTCAGCGCGGAGGATTGGAAGGGAGACCAGTCGGAACAAGACACGGGCTAAGACAAAATAACACTCGAACACAGAATCGTTAGCAAGAGTTGGTAGCCCAATAGCACAATATCCAAAAGAGAAAGAAGAAAAACAAACCAAACACAAATAATCAGTCTACAATCCTCCCAAAACAAAACAAACACGCAACACACGAGAAAAACAGAAGGTGGTGCCAACGAGTACAACCTACTCGAGGCGGTCAAAGTCGATGTTGTCCATGATGTCATCAATATCCTCTGGTGAAGGAGGTGGTGGGGCGGGTGAATGCACCCACGGAGTCGTCCAGTGGTGCTCCGCATATGGGTGGCATAACGGGAGCAGGTGCTCCTGATACTCCATCATTCGACGACTGCGGTCCCGATCACGCTCTATATGAGCGAGAGTAATGCCCTGTTGATTCCCGATGTGGTCCAGACGCTCGTCATAAGTAGCCATGCGGGCGGCGTACTCAGCCTGACGGGCCGCAAACTACTGCTGGAACTTACGCTGGTGATCCATGAGCTGCTGGTTTTGAAGACCCAGCTGCTGAAACTGGAGACCCATCTGCTGGAACTGGTCGGTCAAGAATTCCATCGACGGAACAAAAGGACCAGAGGAGGACTCGCCTCGCTCGGGTTTCCATCGTGAAGGAAGTTACCCAGGAGGGGATAGCGGAGGCTCCATCTCGGCTGCATCCATAGCCCCACCACCACCATCATCATCGTCCTCGTCATCACCCTCCTACTCCTCGGAATAGTCATCATCATCCTCTTCATCCTCATCCACAGTAGGTGGGAGGGAGAGACCATCGACCCACTCCCTACCGTCAGCAGAGGTCAACAGCAGAGCGTTATGAAGCACGACCCTGCTGACGGGATGGGAGCCAAACTGAACAGTGGATTCGGTCAAGCCCTGAAAGTCCACCTCAAAATGGCACGCCAAACGGGTGATCAGAGGACCATAAAAGAGGTAGGTGGAATTCTCATGGCATGATAGACCAATAATTACACATGTTTATACCCCTATTCTTGAGTCGTTGGAGAAGAGATTCTCGTATTTTAAGCCGATTTCACGCTAGGTTGTGTGTTTATGTCATATTGCAGGGCTTGGCGTTGACGTTAAGGCGAGGAAACGAGTTTCGGGTTAAAAGGAGGACGTTTGAGTTGAAGGGGGCTGGAGGAGCAAAATACCCGGCCATGAGTAATAATACCCGGTCGGGTAAATCGCTAAGAGAGGCCGGGGAAAATCGATTTTGGACGTCTAGAAACAGAAGGGGTCCCGGCCAGAGAGCAAAATTACCCGATCGGGTATTCTTGACCTCGATCGGGTATTATCCCCTGTACCGCTGCGCTGTGTTTCGAAATTCCTGGCCGGGCACCCAAAATACCCGACCAGGGATTATGACCGGGGATCGCGAACGCAGGCTGTTAAAAGCCTGTTTTGTGCGTTTTTGCAAGAGAGAGCTGGGTTTTGGATCCCAAACACCCAAGGGACGAACCAAAGAGAGAGAGAGAGAGAGAGAGAGAGAGAGAGAGAGAGTGTGAGAGAGAGAGAGAGGGCGATTTGAGGGTGACTGCTCTAAAACACAACACCTAACAATGGCCAAGTGTAACCAATGAAAGGGACTGCAGTATAGTGGCTCAAGTGATAAATATCGAATCCACGGGTCTCTAGAGTTACTATTACTCAGCTTCAGTTTATTATTTAGCAAATCAGATTAAGATGAAAGAACTAAAACTACTCTAGCAAACTACAGTTAAAGTTAATCTAATTACAGGTTGGGAACTCACCTAGGTATGATTCCCCCTAGCCACTAGCCAGATTAACGATTGATGATCTCTAACCTGTTTCACTTTCATTCACAATGCGGAGAATCCTTGACTAGACCTTGAGTCTCGACTAAAAGAACAAGGCCCTCTTGAGTCAATTGCCTAGAGGGACGTATCCTTCTCTAGAACAACTGATCAAGGCGTTCTGAACTAGACTCCCTCTATCAAAAGGGGTTCTCAATTGATACAAAGCAGTGAATCAACCCTCGACTAAAGCAATCGATCCACTACTATCAATCTATGGTGCTCTATTGACCTAATCAGGTATTCCCTCTCATAGAATCAAAGCAGAATCAATAATCTCGACTAAAGCAGAATTGAATCATGAAAACATGCATAGATTGAATATGAACTCAAGATTATCCAGTCAGAGTACTCATACAATCATCCAATCAAACAAACATAGCTAGGGTTCCTCAAAACCTAAGTGAAGGGAAGTTACTCCATAGAGAAGAGAGAGACTGCAGTAAGAATCTTCAGATGATCAGTCTTCAAGTCCGGGCTTGTTCCTCGAGCTTCCAAGGCGAAGAAATCCTCCAACTCCACTCCAAGAATGCCCTCAAATCGCCCTCTCTCTCTTTGGTTCGTCCCTTGGGTGTTTGGGATCCAAAACCCAGCTCTCCTCTTCTCCTTTAGCTGAAAATCGGGTTTTAAGCAGAAAATCCCGACTCACACGGGCAGGGTGGCACGGCCGTGTGGCTTACCCAGTTGCCCGTGTGAGTCAAAACGCTGCGTTCCAATTAGTTCGAATTCCAGGCTCTTTGCACGGCCAAAGTGGCACGGCCGTGTGAACATCCCTTCTTGCCCGTGTTTGCTCTCGCAGAATGTGGCACGGCCAGACTGGCCTCTTGCACGGCCGTGTCGATCTTCTGCTCTGCCCGTGTCTACTCTCGCAGAATGTCACACGGCCATACTGGCCTCTTGCACGGCCGTGTGAACATCAGGGTAGCCCGTGTGACTTCCTTTGCGACTTGTCTCGTGCCCGATCTTCGCCCAATCGACCCCGAACTCGCTCCTAAACCTTCATTCACTTGCCAGGACCTGAAATATCACAAACAAGCACAACCTAGCGTGAAATTGATCTAAAACACGAGAAACCACCTCTCAAACGATGTAAGAACAGGGGTGAAAACATGTGTAACTAACGGTCTATCAGAGGGCATTCTTGGAGTGGAATTGGAGGATTTCTTCGCCTTGGAAGCTCAAGGAACAAGCTCGGACTTGAAGACTAATCATCTGAAGATTCTTACTGCAGTCTCTCTCTTCTCTATGGAGTAACTTCCCTTCACTTAGGTTTTGAGGAACCCTAGCTACGTTTGTTTGATTGGATGATTGTATGAGTACTCTTACTTGATAATCTTTAGTTCATATTCAATCTATGCATGTTTTCATGATTCAATTCTGCTTTAGTCGAGATTATTGATTCTGCTTTGATCCTATGAGAGCGAATACCTGATTAGGTCAATAGAGCACCATGGATGGATAGTATTGGATCTATTGCTTTAGTCGAGGGTCGATTCACTGGTTTGTACCAATTAAGAACCTCATTCGATAGAGGGAGTCTAGTTCATAATGCCTTGATTGGTTGTTCTAGAGAAGGATACGTCCCTCTAGGCAATCGACTCAAGAGGGCCTTGATCCTTTAGTCGAGATTTAAGGTCTAGTCAATGATTCTCCGCATTGTGAATGAAAGTGAAACAAGTTAGAAATCATCAATCATTAATCTGGCTAGTGGCTAGGGGGAATCATACCTAAGTGAGTTCCCAACCTGTAATTAGATTAACTTTAACTGTAGTTTGTTAGAGTAGTTTTAGTTCTTCGATCTTAATCTGGTTTACTAGATAATGAACTGAAGCTGACTAATAGTAACTCTAGAGACCTGTGGATTCGATATTTATTTCTTGAGCCACTATACTGCAGTCCCTTTCATTGGTTACACTTGGCCATTGTTAGGAGTTGTGTCATAGCGAGTCATGGCACTTGAGGAAAGTCCGCGCCACATGATACCCCAGATGCAGCGAGTGGTCTGGCCTCTGCATCGAGTACATGTCATAGAGCACGCGCTTGGTGAGCTTGTGCGAGCCGGTGGCAATGGGGACGACCGAGCGGGTGAGCAGGAGGTTGATGATGTGCTACTCGGGTCAGAGGGAGGTGACATTTGCTGGCTGGGGATGAACACCACCTGGAAGTAATCGTAACGAGCGATCAGGCGGTAGAAGCTGTCGGGTCTTTGGGATGGGTGACCTCTGTTGGGTGCCTAGAGTAAGGATCATAGACGATCCCCAAAGCTCGGGCGTGTAAAACTCGCCGGCAACCCAAAATTCATAAAATTGCGTAAACTCTCTTTAACCGGGTTCAGTTAAGATAATTAATTAGAACCTACCCTCCGTGGTTAGAAACAAATATGTCACCGAGTTAATTTGGAAAATGCGTAAATGGCTTCTAGTCGGTTTAACTTAATGGCACAAAAGCGTGTAAAACTCGTCGGCAACCCAAAATTCATAAAACCGGTGTAAACTCTCTTTAACGGGGTTCAATTAAGTTAATTAATTAGAACTGTAACACCCCACCCTAAAATCATGGTTCGAACCGATGGTTCAACCGCGCAGCGGAAATCACTCGACTCAACTTACATCCACATCATTATGATATGTTTAAAACTCAACTTATCATAATAATTTACTAAAAATCACTTTCTCAATTCATTAATCAATCTTCGTCAAATTCAGGATTCACAAAACCCAGGCTATCAATCTCATCTACTCCGTTCATACTCAACTCAAGTTAATGATCATACTTGACCAATGTAAACTATCATGCATGCTCAAAACTCGAATTGTAAAATAAGGATTTCGGAGTACATCAATATGTGAAAAACCTTTTAAATCAAAATCCTCCATCGATCATTGTGCAGTGCCAAAGTCATCCTCAATTTACCACACCTGTCACATCTAGAAAGAAAAATGGGTCAGCTACTAAGCTGAGTGTGTGGACCTGGCCTATACGGCAAAACTATTGTTAGCATGCCATCACATCATCACATCTTGTTGATTAAAAACACATCATCAACATATTATCATGTCGCACGAAAATCTCATTAATCCCTAGATTTATTTCTAGGGCATCATCCAAATTCATCTTTACCCAATTCCTCATGGCATGATTCTCATTAATCAAGTCATATCGAAATGATATCGTAAACTTTCCTCCAATCAAGAATTCATCATGTCAATCCTTCACTCAAAGTCAACTCATCATTTAAACATCAAACATATAAATTATTCATCCACTATCAAATCACCAATTTGGTATCAATCATATCAATCTTTCAATCAATCATCAATCGAATACAACTTTACGATTTCCTTCATGGAAATAATCTCCATCACATATCATATGCAATGCATGAAATGCATACTCTCCATTTGTTATTAATTTGCGCGCTAAGGTCACCATACGCCCACCCCGCTCGAGCTCATCATCTTAGTGGTTATATAAAAAAATCCACAATCTCATCAAATCTAGGATTATCATAAATCCTTTCATTAGGACCGCAACCTCAATCAATCTCATAGGAGTGGGCATAGGCCCTTCTATGTCTATGTGATTTAACATGATCAAACAATATCAATTTCTCTCTTCCATCATATCTCAATCGATCCAAATAATCAACAGCGTCCCATTGATATTCCCAGTCCATGCATATCTCACATCATCTATGCATACTTTGATGCATTGCATGATCTCAATATAATCATCATCTTCTCGATGATATAAATAATTCATTCTCTTCAATCAATCTTGACAAATCTACCAAGTACTCAATTTATCAATACCTCATTCACTCATCATAATCATTTAACACATCAAATACAAATCGATCACGATAATATTTCATCCACATCATCATTAATCAAAGCATTCGTCATATCAACATTGTCACAAAACATCTTAGTAACATTCATAATTATACAAGCCGATATTCTAATCACGTCATACTCATACACATCAATCGTATCACTGTCAATCAATCCATACCATCATCATATTATAATCAGACATATCGATCATCAATCCATATGTCATTCATCATCAAATCATTTACCATACGAACCATATAATCTAAAATACATCAGTTTACCCATATCGTCCATTAATTAATTATATCAAAATATCAATTAAGCATAGTATTATTAAAATTTTGTCTTCATCTATTAATAACTTGAAATTATTCTAAAAAGGGACATACCCAATATAAAATTCTCGTGATTATCAAAAGTTCATTTGAAAAGGGTCTCCCTTAATCACACATCTCCCAATAATAATTTCTTAAAGTACAATCTAAACCATAGTTCGACATATTTCATTAATTAGTCTATCTTCAATATTTCAATTAAATACCCAATCAACCATTTCTCAAAATTAATCTTAAAACGTAAATTAAATTTAATTCAAGATAAAATAACTCATGGTAATCAGTTTGAACTCACACTCTAGTTTAAATAATTTCCTCTTAATCACCACTATTCTAAAAATCATAATACGTTCTCTTTAATAACAAAACCACGTAGAAACCGATTTCATCCAAAATCCAACAATATTCATAAATTCTTTATTTTAATTATTCTAACCAGAATTCACTTCTCATATACTTATCCAATTTATTAATTTCCAATTTTTTTCAGTTTAATCCCATAACATTAATTAATTCAGAAAACTCAATTATTACCAATACAATCATTCTCAAGATCTCATGACTAAAAACCAACTCAAAATTCCTTAGATTTCCTTTCCTCATTCTGATCTCATAAACATTCAAAGCAAATACTCGGTATCCACCATATACGCCAACAATTCGAATACGAAATTAATAATAATAATACTCAGTCAAATTCATCAACAATTTCATTCAATACCATAATCAAGTAGGAATCACAAATCCATCATAATCATCCATCATCAACTCAATCATGCGCATTTAACGATAAACACGTAATTCCGGTTCCCTTTTATCGTAAGCCCACACACCTTATTTATGAGAAAGCTGATTTTGTGAAGACTCTGTAAATTCCAATTATCACTTCAATTATCTTCTCCTCGTCCTCACGATCATGTATGCGAAGACGGTTCATCATTTGGACATCAAACGAACGGGCTATGAACGAAATACCAATTATGTAACTATTCAAAGTACCAGGTACTGTTTTGTAGTTTCCAGTCAACATCTGATCATTGACCTCTCTTATGGTAAATTACGGAATGTACTCAAACTTTTCGAATTCACATTGAAGGTACCTGAACCGATAGATTTTCTTCCCAAGCTCGGTTCTCACTCGTCCAACGTCGAAAAGGAGTTTCGTCTAAACGTGCACGCTCCTGAGATTTTCCTCTCCATCATGGTGCCAAGATTTTTGGAGTATTGTTGAATTCGACTGCGTCGGTGCCGCTGACGTAACTTTCAGACGAGCCTCCGACGAGCTTTTACGAAACTCCAATGGTGATTCGGACTCTGTAGACAGCTTTTGGACATCCCTATTACTCTATCCAAGCCACGGAAGAGTGGTTTCTTCTTATTTTTTGCCTTTCTTTCTCACATTCTCTTTGGTTCGTATATGCTGGTATATAATGGTAGTGGTGATGGAAGAACGAAGGAAACTTTGCCTCTTCAGTGCTCCAGAGGCGTACACTAGCCTACAGTACGCTCCATTGAGTTTTGCTATTTAGACAAAGAATTATATATATAAATATATATAATAATTGTCACCGGGTTCAATTCAAAAGTTCGTAAACCGACTTCAACTCGGTTTAACTTAATGTCACAAAAACTCCTCCAAGCCAAAATTCATCAACATCGGGTTCAACTTGCCTTAACCGGATTGAAGTAGGTTGAATACCCATTGATTTGGGTTCAATTTGGATTCAATTGTCATAAAGGAATTAATTAGAACCTTAATGCACAAAAGCCCCCAAAAACTTTGGTTAATTACAAAAAGAAACCCTTTGTGATAGGACACTATGCAATAGTAACTTGGTTACTTGTTCTTTTAATAAGATAATAATAATATATATATATATATATATATATATATATACTTGAATTGACTGATCTTTCGGACATGATACTATACTCTAACCCTTAAAGATCAAAATCTAGGTCTTAATTCTCTAAATCTTATACCCCAAGATCAATTTAATTAGAAACAATAATCGACGGTTATGATCCGTCCAGATATAGGCAAAAAAAAAATCAATGCACCATTTTAGGGTTTATAGTTTATGATTTAGATAATTAGGACCTATGGTTCACTCATTAAGGGTTAGGGTATAGTATCATGCCCAAAAATCCTGCTAATTCGAGGTCTAGATAGTGTTTTCATACTCAAGGTATGCGGTACCCCGGATTTCACCCGGGGTACCGTAGAAGGCACTATATATATAACGAGAGACACGATGCTTGCTCTATAAAATCACTACACTATATCAATATTGTTTAGTTTTGTACCATCATTATACACAAAAATTTCAAGCGTGTCAAAAATATTGTCGTGAGGCACCCACCTGCTTACTAGCGAGTTGATATTACTATGATCCGCGATCAACATCCACATTCTTCTTCGAGTTGGTTTAGGTGGGTGGCAGATGGATGTTGTTGGGTTGTGGATTAACCCACAAAAGTTTTTCAACTATCCATTAAGCGAGTAGTTTCATTAACATTTATAATAAGTTCCTCACAAATCATAAGAGAGTAGTAATTTAGACGCTTCTCACTTTGTCTCCTAAGGATCTATGTAGTATTTCATCAAATATATCATTACTCCATCAACTAATTGTGTAGGGATAATTTAGGCATTTTGCAACTTTGATACAATTAATAGTTTATAATTTGCATCACCATATCTAATGGACATTACACAACATAGTACCCACTAATAGTAGTCCAAAATATTCTTTATTCTCGCCTTTAGAAGTCGATGGTTAGTTTGTAGTGTGGTTAGGAAATATGATGATTATTCGATATTATAACCAAGAAACAACATTTTGTCTTGTAAAAATATACAGGTCCGGGTAACCCACAATCCACCCACCTCCCACCCGAATAAGTGTAGGTAGGAGACATATCAAGTTGCGACTGAGGGTTGGCTCCATTATTTGGTGGGGCTGATCCAGATGCAGATTCCCCACATGGTTGTTGAGTCCCTCCATCGCTTCTTCGACAATGATCTCTTCGTTGCTCTTTGATTCATCTGCGACTATCGGTCGACGGCCAATCCAGGTCCTCCTCCGCATCCAGTATCTCTTTCGGTGCTTTCTTGAACTGGCGGAGAGTACGTTCAAGTTCATGGTCAAAAGAAAGTAAATAGTTCGACTGGCTATGGGTCATGTACTACCTTCACACAAGCTGAAAACCAAACCCGTAAAGGGAAAAAGGGGGAAAAGAAATAATGCAGAAATTAAAACTAAAGTAACATAAATTCATTTTTCTTCAATAACCTAGTTATTCCGACAATAACGCCAAAAAATTGTTTCGCTAAAACCAACACCCTAATAAACGACCAAGCATAATCGTAACTCAGGAATGTAGTATAGCAGGTTCAGTTTCACTCATCAACCCGAGTCCTAGATGTATTGACTAGTCGGTGAATTCTCTGTTATCTAGTGATGAAAGTGTAGAGAAGTGTTGCATGCAAAGCATAAATGAAAAAAAGGTAAATGTTATGATTTCCAAGTTCGAGGAAGACCACTCATGTAAGCGTTTCCCTAGTCTGCAGTTAGGCAAAGTTGTAATTCATTCAATCCAATTGAGTTGATATTTATACTGCGGAAAGTCTTGTGAGATACTATCCTCCACGGGAATAAACTACCAACGCAATTCAAGAAGATTTCCTCTACTGGGTTTTGACTCCATTACAGAGCAATGAATCGATTGACTATCGTACAATCGATTCACTACTTCCAATTCAGGTTTCTCTATTAACCTATTCAAAGACTATCATTCTAGGTCAAAGCAAGAATCATACAAACGTGATCAAGATTCATATAATTATGATTAATGCCCAATTAAATATATTATCATCAAGTGTTAGGAATATGGGTTCTCTTTACTAAAGCTGAGTATCGAGTTAGGTATGACGATACCTTCGAGTTTCAGTTGTTGCAACTATTACTTGGCGATCTCGGTGTGATATGCTAGGTACCTATGAAGTTATATGTAAATTATATTAGATTCATTATGATCGCCACCGATCTTGTTCTTCATGATCATACCAGAGACATTGAAGTCCACGTCCACTACATTAAAGACCTTCTTCATGATGGCACCATAGGGGTTTTTTATTTTACTTCGTTGGACCAGATCGTTGATCTCTTAACTAATGCCTTAGTTGCTAATCATCACTCTTATATAGCTGGAAAATTAATGATACAAGAGCTCTATCAATCTGTGGGAGGCTGTTGAGTGCTGAGTTGCTACCCAGGCAAGCTCATGCAGTCATGTACATCGGCTTAGGCCTAGTTATAATAAGAAAGGTCATCTTCTCCAAGTCTCTTCTTCTCAGTTAACTTTTTATCTTCTCTGAGTCTCTAGATAATCTTCGTCTCTTTATTCATATATATATATATACACGACATACATTGATGATAGAAAGTGAATAAGAAAGGTTAAAGCTTCACCGTGTAATAGACTTGCTCACCATGAACAAGAAAATGTGTAAATTACGTATTGTTTTGTTTTTATATTGTTTCGATTGCATCCTTATTTTGATCGTTCAACACAAAGCCTTAAAGTATGGGGGTTCTTGCTGAATAATGACAGTGAATTGATCTATGGTATATCAGGCTTATCATATGTTGGAGTTAGAGTAAAGCTTTTAGAGGCAATATAGTTGAAAAGTGAGTGCCCCAAGAGGTGACAATGAACTATGACAAAACTCGCCCTAACATTTTAGGTGGATGCTCCCTCTTTGTCGGGAAATATTTCTATGGCTTCCCCTTTAGGAAGCCGCGCCCCCCGAGAGTTGCTAAAGACTTTCTCTTCCATTTGTGGAAGGGAGGTTGAAGCAAAGGAAGAGCTAGAGCCTAGAGGGACCCCCTGAGTTGACGCTCTTGACTTACAAGGAAAGCTCATCCACCTCCCTTTTCACCTCGGATTCAACAAGAAGCTAGACTCCCTCACACCAAAGAAGAATTAGATCTCCTAGATTGGAGTGACTTTCCTCGAGTGCACCATTTCCTAAAATTTATGAAAAATGACGTCCGCTGGAGGCAGATTATCAATTGGAACTATACACCACTGGCTCATCAATGACAAATTGACGAGGAAGATTTCCAAAAGTTTGAAGGTTAGGGGAGACATGTTTTTAGAGATTGTAGGAGTTGGGGATTTTTTAATTGTTATTTGTTATGGAAATTTGAACTCGCCCCGCGGGTATTACCCGACCCGCAGTAGAATGGGGCGGGGCATGAGTATCTACTTCCGACCGCCCTGTCTTGCCCCGCCCCGTTCTAGGTCAATTCTATCTCAATTTCTTATAGTATCTATACATATTTCTCATATTTTGACTTTTCTTCAACTAGTTACGGTCAATCTTTCAACTTATTAGACTCAATTATCCATTATATTATCAATAGTTTCATTCATAAAGTTGCCCCGCCCCATGGCCATCACTAGTTTCTGACCTCCTTGGAGATCCTTTGCTACTCCCGGTTATAACTGATAGATCCATGAGTAATGACACTCATGGGCCGATACCAAAGTTGCACCTCTTCTTTTGTAACCTCTCTATTCCTCTCCATTGTTGAACTTGCAAAATCTAGTGAAATATCTGCAATAAATTTCATGGAAATCAATTAAGGCTCATAATTAATCATCCACTAGCCCCAAAAATATGGGTTAAACCATGGAGTATAGTAAGGATATGATGATTAATTTGTAGTTTCATTAAGTTATTGGTAAATGTTCAATTAGAAGATTTCATGTGTGTCTGTTATTGCTTTGTATATAAACAAAATTATCTTGAAGAGAGGAAAAGACAAATCATCTTTTGTCACCTGTCAGGGTTAAAAGTTAGAGCACTCCTACTATGCTATAAAATATTGGTGCTTTAATGTACAACTTAAAGTTGTACCATAATGTTAAATGTATAAGTTAAGGTTGCACCATAAAAGAATTTGTACCCTTATGTTATGGTACAACTTTATAACTTAAAGTTGCACCATCACATGAATGTACAAGTTTAAGTTATACCATAAAAAAATTTGTACAAAAGATTATATGTACAATCTGAAGTTGTACCATAATGTTAAAGGTACAACTTCAAGTTGTACCATAAAGACAAAAAACTATAGCACCAATACTATATAACATTGTAAAATTCTCTTAAGCTATGATATGAAAAAAGAATTGTTGAATACTATACAATAAGTGTATTTTACATTTTTTTGAAGTTGAAAATGTCGTGGTTTATTTTTTACATATAATAATCTAATATATTTTATTTTATTTTAGACACTATATATTTATCTAAAAGAATTTAATTTTGGATGGAGGATACATAAAATTTATGGATTATCACCACTAGCTAAAATAAATAAGACAACTTAGGGCTGTAAAACCCTAATGCCTTCATCACGCCGTCACCGGATGGGCAAAGGAGTAGAAGAGTTGCGAAAATGACTTTTAACCGTCGATAGCCGGTAGGAACAGCCGTCCATCGTGGCGACTACACTCTCTCTAATCTCATCCTATCTCTATTTTCTCCCCACTGTCAAATTGAAATTGTAAATTATTTTTTTCACCATTTTTTCTAATAAAATAGTTTTTTCTCCACGTCTCTTTTTCAGTTTTTCCCCTTGGCTCGCACTCGGCACTCGTTGCCTCTATGTTCTTATATCTCTGCCTCTCTCTCTATACAAACAAAACAATCTAAAGTCTCTTTTCTTCATTCGCATCCGCTCGCTCTCTCTCTCTCTGAACCAAATTGCATAAATAAAAAACCTGAGAGGAATTCGACTTTCAACGCAGAGAGAGGAAGGAAGGAAGGAGCAGAGAATTTCAGAGGAAAGGGAAATTGGAGAGCAAGGGCTGGTGTGCTTCGCTTCAATTCATTCCAAGGTTCGCTGCCAGTGGAAATTCCTTGCTGCTGTCGTTGCTGTTTCGATAATCGCTGCTTGGAACGCGCATCTCCATTGGTGCGGTTCCATTTTCGCTATCCGCGGCCATGGCCGTTGTAGTTGCGAAGGCTCGAGTTCGAACTTGTTTCGGCTTTTCTTTTTGTGTATTTGTCGCTGAATTGGAAGAGGGACTTGGAGAAAACGGCGATCTTTTCCTCTGTCTATGTCTGCCTGCTGTTGGATATCTCCTCGTTACAATTCTCCCTGCTCGCTATGGCTGTCTGTGTTGTACTGGAGAATTTCGAATTGCCCTTGCGTGTTAGCTTTGCCTTCAAGTAATGGCGTATTTGCAAACCTCTCCTCGTGGTTGCTCTAGACTTGTTCTGCCAATTCGGTTTGGGATCGTTTGGTGGTTTCCTTGGTGATCTAGGAGTTGAAATTTGTTTGGCTCTATCATGATTTATCTTGTTTTTATGAAATAGGAGATTGTTAGAGTTCGCCTGGGTTTAGATCTGCCTCGCTTGTGCTAATGAGCGGGTTGTTTGGGTTTGCAGGTGTTTTTGAAGCTATGAGTTGCTGCTGAGGTGAAAGGGAGAAGCTTTATCGTTTGTCGCCGGCGTCCGTCTGTGTCTTTCTGGTGCGATGAAGAGGTCAAGAGATGAGGTCCATATGGCTGCGCAGCTTAAACGGCCCATGATCGCGTCCAGAGGAGAAACGTACTAAATTTTATCTCTCCCTGTGATGTTTTCTTTCCGATCCCAATCTTGGTTCATTATTGTTTGTTTCCATCTTATTGTGACATCGGAGCATGTTGGTCTAATCGGGATTGTGCCCTCTAGGTTACCATTGATACATGGACTTTAGCTTTTAGGTGCATCTGCTGCTTTTTGAATTTCCTTCACTAGTGTAGACATTTTCTGTTTAATATTTCGCTTGTTGAAGCAAGGTTATAGGGGCATTGTTCTGACTAGCGGTGTTTTGCATGAATTTGGAAGGGTGTTCGTGTTATCAGTTTAGAGAATAATTTGACATCATATTTGTCATCGCGTCAGTAATGTTATTCTAATGCAATTTGAAGATTGGGTATTAATTTGCTTGTGCTGTGTGTAAATATTTGTGCCTTGAAGTTCGGGGCACCCACAGATGCTGGGAGGAGTTGGAGCAGCAGTAGCTGCGGGTGCTGGAGGAGTAGGAGGAGGAGCAGCAGCTGCAGCAGGAGGGGTAGTTGCAGCCCAGAAGCTTACCACGAATGATGCACTGACTTATCTCAAGGCTGTAAAGGAAATATTTCAGGACAAGCGGGACAAATATGATGATTTTCTTGAGGTTATGAAAGATTTCAAAGCTCAAAGGTATGATCTCTATGAGGATTCTAGCTCTCTGTCCTGTTTATGATCTAAATTTAATTAATTGTGAGGCTAGCAAGATTCTGACTATTAACTTTTTTTTTTGGTTGCTGTAGAATTGACACTGCCGGCGTCATAGGAAGGGTGAAGGACTTATTTAAAGGGCATCGTGACCTAATTTTGGGTTTTAATACCTTCTTGCCTAAGGGGTATGAAATCACTCTTCCACTGGAAGGCGAACAACCTCCACAGAAGAAGCCAGTGGAGTTTGAAGAAGCAATTAGTTTTGTTAACAAAATTAAGGTATATGTGTTGCCCATTGTACATACTTAGTCTACATTGTTATTTGAAAGGCTATAACAGTATGTGGATACTTATGCAGACAAGGTTTCAGGGTGATGATCACGTTTACAAAGCTTTTTTAGATATTTTGAACATGTACAGAAAGGATAACAAATCTATCACAGAGGTTTACGAGGAGGTATATCATGTTCATTTGAGGCATTCAATTGTTTTTATGATTAATAGAACAGAACGGCCTATCAGTTCTCTTTCTTTTGATTTCTCCTAGGTGGCTACACTTTTCAAAGACCACCACGATCTACTTCGGGAGTTTACTCACTTTCTACCTGATAATTCTGCTTCAGCCTCTACTCATTTTGTTTCTTCGAATAGGAACTCTATTCTTCGTGATAGGAGCTCTGCAATGCGTCAAATGCATGTTGACAAGGTTTTTTTTCTTCTTTTTCACTCCCTTTTCATCCCGGTGATGTCAAATCATTCATGAAATTAACATTTAGCTTTTTTTTTCTTTTGGTTACCTGTCAGAAAGAACGGACTCATCCTGATCGTGATTTCAGTGTTGATCGCCCTGATCCAGACCATGATAGGGCTCTGATGAGAGCAGCAGATAAAGAGCAAAGGAGGCGAGTTGAAAAAGAAAAAGAGAGAAGGGAAGATAGAGATAGGAGAGAACGTGATGACAGAGACTATGAGCATGATGCAAATCATGACTATAGCATGCAACGGTTTCCTAATAAGCGGAAACCTGGTCGTAAGTTGGAAGATTCTGGTGCTGAGCATCATGTTGGCGTGGGGGATGATAAATATGGAATGCATCCCATGTCATCAAATTATGATGATAAAAGTGCTGTTAAAAGTTAGTGCAAGACTTTATTTTGTTTAACTTTGTCGACTTAATTGTGCTTCATTTCAGCTAACATTTACAGAGGTTTGTAAATATTCCAATTGCTTATCTTGTCTATCACAATACAGGTGCGTTGAGCCAAGAGCTAGCTTTCTGTGAGAAAGTGAAGGAGAAGTTGCGTAATCCTGATGCTTACCAGGAATTTTTGAGGTGCCTCCATCTTTACACGGAAGAAATAATCACTCCACCAGAGTTACAATCTTTGGTATGGATTATTGCTTCCTGAAATCATAGTAATCAAGAAAAGTATTTTTCTACAATTTATTTCTTATTGTTGCATTGTTAGGGCAGCCTTGATTTCTGTTCTGTTTTTATAGTTAAGATTTTATTGTTTGGGCCTTCACAAAAATTAGCCTAGAAATGGAAATGTGATTAGTTAACTTAAGAATGCGCGAAGCCTGCATCATATTCCAGCATCTGGTACTGCTTCTCTTTGTTTTTGGTGCTTAACTTGGCCACTAATTGAGCACAACTAGGATCAACATGTGCTTAACTTGGCTACTTGTTGAGCCACCTTTCTGTCAAACAAAACCATGACATGGAAGCACTGCTTATTTCAGGTGGGAGATTTAATTGGAAGATATCCTGATCTTATGGATGGCTTCAATGACTTTTTGTCACGTTGTGAAAAGAATGGTAATTTTCTAGTATCTGCTGTGGCAGGTTCCCTTTAAATGTTTGGTCTATTTTCTAATAGTAGTCTGTTTTGCAGAGGGCCTACTTGCTGGCGTTGTGAGAAAAAGTAAGTTTTGATCTAAAAAAATTGATTAGGTTGCCCTTGTCAAACGCTGCTTAGATTCTTGTTTGCTGATCACATCCTCTAGAAATGTTGTTTCGTGCTTGAATTCAGTCATAGCAAAGTGTAACTGAATTTTCACACTTTTAACTTTGTTGGTTAGAAGATGCAAACAACTTGATTTGCATGTTCTGTGGATTAGGGTTCAGATGTTATGGACTGTTTTTGCACTGTTTCCTTCGGCTTTTGCTTTCGGTCATTACTGAAGGGAACAATTGTTGTCTAAGTGTCGAGTATGGCTGGGTGCATACATCTTGAGTAGTGTTCTTGCTGACTGCTTTCCCCTCAACCGTTTTGGAATGAAGGTAATTTCCCTAGACCTGTGAAGGCAGAGGACAGGGACGGAGAGCGTGTGCTCGAGAGGGATGATGGGGCCAAAGAAAGGGATCGTGAAATGCGAGAAAGAGATAGACTTGACAAAAATGTAGCCTTTAGCAATAAAGACACAGGAAGTCACAAGATGCCCTTGTATTCTAGCAAGGACAAGTTTTTGTGGAAACCTGTCAGTGAACTTGACCTATCTAACTGTGACAGCTGCACTCCAAGTTACCGACTTCTCCCAAAGAATGTATGTAAGCTATTATGTAGGATTGTGGATATGACCTTATATAAAGATGCTGAAATGATCTGGTTTTCCTATTCAGTATCCCATTCCTATGGCAAGCGCAAAGAAAGGGATTGGTGCTGAAGTTCTGAATGATCATTGGGTATCTGTCACTTCTGGAAGTGAAGATTACTCGTTCAAGCACATGCGCAAGAACCAGTATGAAGAAAGCCTATTCCGATGTGAAGATGACAGGTTAGTCCTTCAAACTCGTGTAACAATTACTAAGGAGCTGTTACAGTTCATTCTCATGAATCCTAGCAGGCAGTCCCTTTGCAACTTGTTTACATTAGATGTTTCCTCTCCAGTAAAAGTCTTCAATATCTATGTTGAGACCTTTGTTATCTTGTTATACCAATTTTGAGTTGGTGATTTCTACTATTTGTCAGCAATTTTTCAGATTACTAAGGGTCTTTATTGTTTGTAGGTTTGAGCTGGATATGTTGTTGGAATCTGTCAACGCAACTACCAAACGTGTCGAAGAGTTGTTGGAGAAAATCAACAACACAAACAAAGGAGATGGTCCCATTTGTCTTGAAGAGCACCTAACAGGTTGGTTATTCCTGATAATTTTTTGCAATCCATTCTTGATCTTTTTACTTCTTTACACTCTCTTATGGTCCCTTTGTCCTCTGTTGTTTTAGCTCTCAATCTGAGGTGCATTGAACGTTTATACGGCGACCATGGACTTGATGTAATGGACGTATTAAGAAAGAACGCTTCTCCCGCTTTGCCTGTGATATTAACTCGTTTGAAGCAGAAACAAGAAGAGTGGGCTAGATGTCGTGCAGATTTCAACAAAGTTTGGGCTGAAATCTACTCTAAGAACTATCACAAATCACTTGATCATAGGAGCTTCTATTTCAAGCAGCAGGATACAAAGAGCTTGAGCACCAAAGGTAATTTGGTTCTTCCTGAGAAGTTCATGGATGCAATTTCTGTTTTTTAGTTCACATTTTTTTGTCAAAATCATCATTTTTTGTAATATTATGTTGGTTTATACGAGTCTTACTAGTGATACTTTGGAGTGGCAGTGTGGTACCATGTGAATTCAACATCATATAATAATCATTCACCTTCCTTTTTTCCCTTCCTGCTTTTGACTCATCCTGCTTGACATGATTGAAGATGTGACTGGTTAACTGGTGGCAATTCGGTTGTTCCTAAGAGTTGCATGGATGAAATTTTTGCTTTTTACTTCATATTTTTTTCCCCCCTCAAAATCATCATTTTGGTAATAGTATGCTGGTTTATACGAGTATTACTAGTGATAATTTAGAGTGGCAGTGTGGTACCATGTGAATTCAACATCATATAATCATCATTCATCTTCCTTTTTCCCTTCTTGCTTTTGACTCGTCCTGCTTGACATTGAGTGAAGGTTTGACTGGTTAACTTGTCTTAGGCAGTTATGGACAAATTGCTAAAATAAGGTAATCTGGCAAGGAGTTTGTGCAGCATAAGGTGCACAATAATTGGGATTTTGTAGAGATCCTTCAAGAATTTAAGAAATCAATCCCTTTTTTGCTGAAACAAACAAGTATTCGTCTGTTTATTTTGTTCCTCTGTCTAACTTGAGACTTTAAGAACTCGATCCCTTTTGTGATGTCAAACTTGAGTCTTTAAGACCTACTGCCTTCCTGCTTCAATTATAGTATCCGAGTTTATTATCCCTTAATGCACAAGAAAAAACACATTGAATGACTTTGAAAGCATTATGGATTACTTGTCCATCAAATAACTGAAGCACTACCATTTTCATTTTTTTTTCCACCTATGTAGTTGACGTACTACTATAGTATTAGTGGCTTATTGTTTTCCTTAAATGCAACAGAGGACTTGTCTTAAAGAGTATGGTTTTATTATCATTTGGGCGCATAATTAACATTTGGTGTTCTCTACTCTACAGCTCTTTTGGCAGAGATAAAAGAAATTAGTGAGAACAAGCGCAAAGAGGATGACATGCTGCTAGCATTTGCTGCTGGAAACAGGCGTCCAATCGTACCTAATTTGGAATTTGAGTATCCCGATCTTGATGTTCATGAGGATCTGTATCAGCTAATCAAGTACTCCTGTGGGGAAGTTTGTACAACTGAACAGCTCGATAAGGTCATGAAGATTTGGACCACTTTCTTAGAACCAATGCTTGGTGTTCCTTCTCGACCTCAAGGTGCGGCAGAGGACACTGAAGATGTCGTGAAGGCAAAGCCTCTTTCTCCCAAGCACGGAGATAGTGATGGAAACCCAAGCGGTTTTGCTGCCATGGACAGCTCAAAAAACATGGTAAATCCTTCAAGAAATGGAGAAGAAATTATCCAACCTGAGCAGCAATCAAGTTCAACTAAAGTCTGGTTAGATAATGGGGTTAAAGAAAACGGTTCTCCTGTCACGACCAACCATGCTGCTCGTAAAAATGATACTTTGTGCAGTACCCTTCAGCATGATAGTAAGTTACAGATTGCTCCGTCTGCAGCTTCCGAATCTTCTGGGGCTGGTAAGCAACCTACTTCAGGCGAACGGTTGGCTAATTCAAGTCCTTCACTTGCTACAGTGGTGGAGTTAAGTAATGGAAAAGCAAATCCTGAATCAGGTTTGTCAGATATTTGCTTCATCTCCTATGGATTATCTTCTTCTGAAGTTGGTTGATTCGACCTCTGATATTTGAGATCTGCTTTTCAGGTCCTGTTGCTGCTTCATCAAAACCAAGTAATGGTGTCACTAGTGGTGGTGGGATTGCAGTAGGTTCCAGTAAAGAAGTTTTGCCACCAACAGAGGTGTGTTCTTTTTGCTGTTTGAGCTTATCTATACGATTCGTTCTTCACAAATTGACTTGCGTGACCCAGTAAATTTCCCATATGTTTAGGAAATAATACTTAGTTCCTGATCGAATCCGTGTGTGCATTAACTTGTTTCTCTTTAGGCTGGTGAATTTTCTAGGCCAGTCGTATCAACAAATGTGGTTGCGGTAGAGGGTAGTAAAGGTCAGAGATACAATGAAGAATCAAATGTGCAGTTCAAAATTGAAAGAGAGGAGGGGGAGTTGTCTCCAAATGGAGGAGATTTTGAGGAGGATAATTTTGCTGCAGTTTATGGAGAAGCTGGTTCAGAGGTTGTTAGTGCTGCAAATAAACCTAATAGAGAGAGTGGCGCTCCTAGCAGCAGCAGGCATTATAAAGGACAAAAGAATGTGGAAGCAGTTGAAACGCAAAATGGAGAGGCAGCAGGAGAGAATGATGCTGATGATGAAGGTGAGGAAAGTGCTCAAAGGTCATCAGAGGACAGTGAAAATGCCTCCGAAAATGTTGCCGATGTCTCCGGGAGTGAGTCTGGTGATGGTGAAGAGTGCTCCAGGGAAGAAGAGCATGAAGAAGAAGATGGGGATCATGATGATGAGAATGATAATAAGGCTGAGAGTGAAGGTGAGGCCGAAGGAATGGCTGATGCTCATGATGTTGAGGGAGATGGGACAACAGTTTTACCATTTTCAGAAAGATTCCTTCTCAATGTGAAACCTCTAGCAAAGCATGTCCCTCCGGCATTGCGGGACAGAGAAAAGGGTTCAAGAGTTTTCTATGGGAATGATTCGTTTTATGTGCTTTTTAGACTTCACCAAGTGAGTTATTATTTCATCATTATTTGTGTATTAATTCATGATACATTTATTGACAACTCCTTTGTGTTGTTCGCTAGACTTTGTACGAAAGGATACAGTCTGCAAAGATCAACTCATCATCTGCTGACAGGAAATGGAGAGCAGCTTCAAATGACACAAGTTCCACCGATCTGTATGCTAGGTTAGTGCAGCGGGAGAAGCTCTCTTTTCTCGTTTTTTTGGGGGTATAAGGACAGATGCTAATGGCAACTTAATTCATATATTGACCTCGATGGTTTGGGGTTATTTCCATAACATCATATGAAAGCCAGTTCTAAGACCTTGGTTGCTCACATCGAATAGATGTGTGCGAAAAACAGAGCAATACCGTTTTCTAATTCTCGTTTCTGATTGCCCAACTAATATTAATCTGACCATGCATCTTGACAGGTTTATGAGTGCTCTTTACAACCTGCTTGACGGATCTTCTGACAACACAAAATTTGAGGATGACTGCCGAGCAATAATTGGGACACAGTCCTATGTCTTATTTACTTTGGATAAGCTTATATATAAGCTAGTCAAACAGGTAATGATTTGTGACTTTTCGTGACGTATCCTTTTCTTTTCCTATATTTCCAAAATTTCACACCTTCTGCCAATTTTCTCACAGCTCCAAACATTGGCAACTGATGAGATGGACAATAAGCTACTGCAGTTATATGCTTATGAAAAATCGAGAAATGCTGGAAGGTTTGTTGACATAGTTTATCATGAGAACACACGCGTCCTCCTTCATGACGAGAATATATACAGAGTTGAATGTGTAAGTCTATAATCCCCCTGTTTGTAAATCGTTATTTCTTCAGTTCCCCACCCCCAAACTTGAGCTTAACGATTCACTTTTGATTGGGTCTTAATTTCCTACTACATTGTAGTCTTCCGAGCCAACCCGGTTGTCCATACAGCTGATGGACTTTGTACATGACAAGCCTGAGGTAACTGCAGTTTCCATGGATCCAAACTTTTCTATGTACCTCCAGAGTGACTTCCTCTCCGTTGTTCCGGAGAAGAAAGAGAAGCCTGGGATTTTTCTGAAGAGGTGAGCCGAGATAATTAATGACAACCTTTTTTCTCTTTTTTCCCTGTGTTTCGTAAGTGTGGCAAAGCTCTTCATAATTGGACCCCTTGATTCATAATTTGTAGCAGGAACAAACGTAGGAATGCCGTTGGTGATGAATTCCAAGCCATGGAAGGATTTCAGATTTTCAACGGTTTAGAGTGCAAAATTGCTTGCAATTCTTCCAAGGTAGCAGAACGACATTTCTCCATTCAATTCATATCCTCGTGATCATCCTTTTTGAGAATGGAATTGGCATTGTCCTCGTAGTAAAATCCAATTCCGTTTCCCCGATCTTTGCAAATGCTCTAGGTATCGTATGTTTTAGACACGGAAGATTATCTGTTTCGGACGAGAAGAAAAGGAAGGAGAACCCTCCCACAGAACTGTTCGCCATCCCTCAGTAATCAGGGAAAGAGCTGCGAAAGACGAGAGCGGTTCCAAAGATGGTTATCTAGGTCATAGCACTGGATACTCTACCCATGGCTCCCCCCTTCTTTAACATCCTGATAAGGTACGTCCCAAGCTGTTGCCTTTCTTATGCGCAGAAGCAAGAAAAGATGGAGAAAACATGGTCTCTATTTGTTTCATCCATCTCATTTTGCTGTTATGACTGGCAGAACACACTGCATTTTTGTTTTGGGATGAGTTTACGCGCAACTTGCATCGGCATCGGGAGAAATGAACACGATGTTGTAGGCGGAAGGATGCACGTATTTCTCACAAAGTTCATTGGGTCTTCTCCCTGTCAAGGGAAAAGGTGAAATAAAAAGCCGATTAGAAGAGGCAAAAGGCAGCAGCAGCAGTAATAGCAAGGTGATGGGGCTGCGTGATTGAAATGTAGTATAGCTTTTGTACGTTAGGAGGTCAGGCATTTTGAGCCATCAAAATGCTGTTCTTTCTTCTGTTTTTTGTGTACATAGAGAAGGTAAAGAAGAATGTGATCATGTAATACGTGGTGATAGATATCCCTCATCAGATAGACTTGATAATGTATTGTTCATTTCATTCATCATTCATTTTACCCTTACGATCCCACGTCCTCTATCGGCCGAGAATGCTTTCTTGAGATGTCTGATCTTTTCCTTTGCTTGAAGTTGCCATTGGACGCTTTCAGTGGCGGGGAGATGATGACAGTAGGTGGAAGAACATGTGGGGAGAAGAGAAGCACAGATCTGTAACTGTGTTACTTGGGAGAAATAGAGGAATCTCGCACCTGTGGAGGACTAGAAACGACGAAGTCACTGAAGCTATTCTACAGCGTGTTTTAGTATGGATGTGCGGACTGCCATGGACAAAGGCAGGTTTGTGAACGGAGGTGGAGATACTGTGGAAGCTGCCACCTTCATAGTAGGTCAATTCGGATAGCTCCGTTATTCCTGAATCAGGTTAAGGTGGTGTTATTCCTGAATCAGGTTAAGGTGGTCTGATTAGAGATCATACATGACGTTGAATTACTACATTCGCTATTAACTTGAAGATGAGTTCAGGTGGTCTGATTAGAGATCATACATGATGTTGAATTACTACATTCGCTATTAACTTGAAGATGGGTTCCATCACTCGAGCAGAATTGAGAGGATTTGTATAAGGTTTTCAGTTGGCTTGGGATTGAGGTTACTATTCGGTTCTCCTGGAATTAGACTCTCAGTGTGGGGTTCATCTCCTACATAGTCCAGAGCGTTTCGACCATCACATGTTGCCATCCTCAATCTTTCCATGATTTACTTGGTTGGCTGGGATTGTGAAGTTTCTTTCTATTATATATACTGAGAGGGGAACAAGTTTGTTGATTTCTTAGCGAGTCGCGGTCACTCTTTACCATTGGGCTTTCATCTTGTATGACTATCAAGATCTCTCGGAGTCTTGTCTTTAGGGGTGTTCAAACGGTTTGGTTACCATGGTAACCGTTTTAACCGGTACTATTTGGATAATTTGGTTTGGTTAATTTGGATAATTGGTTTGGTTTGGTTAAAGTTTTTAGCTTGTTTGGTTTAGGTTGTTTGGTTTGGTTTCAGACACTCCTAATCAGTCAAACCAAATTAACCAGCTAAGTAATTAGTCATATATCTAACATATATTATATACACATACTTAATACTTTGCATAACCACTCAAGAGTTAACGTTCATCCCTTTTAGACTCATAAAATATAAAGCTCAATATTGCTCATATAGTGTATATTTGTATATGTAAAATGTAGACCACAACATATGGATGCCTAATTTAGATAAATTTCATACATTACGACGGATGAAAACTTGAAAGAAAGGTCATTTCCAGCCTATGATAATTGCTAAGAGACTAAGTCAATTTACACAAACAAAACAATTCATTAACCCCATACCATTGTCATAAAATTTTGTTAGGTGAATACTTCTATACTAATCGTAAGATAATTGTCTTAGTTGCATGTATTTTTATTAAGGGTCAATTATAACTACGTATTGATTGTTATATTTTATTCATTATATAAATTGCGAATTGTTGCATTAATCGGAAAATTTTCATTGTCAATGATAATGTGATTTTATATTGGTTAATCTGGCTAACCAATTAACCAAACCGATTAAACTTTAGTTTGGTTAATTTGGTTGTTTTATTAGTTTGGATGGTTTGGTTATGATATTGTATTCCATGGTTAATGGAATTTAGCCTTATTTGGTTCGGTTATAACCATGATAACCATTTGAACACCCCTACTTGTCTTGTTGTTAATGAAAGTTGAGAAAAGTTGGTGAATTGCTTGACAATTCAAATGAAATAAATGAGTTTGAATCATCGTTTCGCCTTCTAGGTGTTCCTAGAGGTAGGCATGACCAGCTTCAGCCGTGCAATTGGGTTGCCTGCCCCGACTACAGCATCACTTAAGTGGTGATCGGGGAGGGTGTTTCACGGTACAAAAAAAGATACATACACAAGCTTATAATCGTTCGGGTTTGGGTTGGATAGTATGAAAATCATGCCCATCCATTACTCGTAATATTTGAGTTCGGATTTTAAACCTATTCACTAAGAATCCTTGGAATTAACGTTTACGCTACCCAATCAAATCGAATTCAGACGAAAATCCTTGCGGATATAGTTTGCCATCCTACTAAACTCTCACAATAAAATAACCAATTCTTTCCATAGGAATAAAAGATAAATTAAAAAAAAATAGTGAAAAGATATTTGTAGTTTTGTACGGGTAAAAATAGTCTAGATAGGTGCCAAAATGCGACCTTCCGCAGCGTTGGCGAAACACCAGCCTTCTTTATAATAATACTCTTCTTTATACACTTTCCTTCTTCCCAGCCAACTATTCCTTCCCCTTCTTCGATCCCCTCTCTTCTCCAACTTCTCTCCCTCCCTCCGATTCGAATCACCGCCCTCCGATATGGCGCTCTCTCACCTATCCTCCACCAGATCCAATCGGCTCCTCCGCCCCCTCGCGGCCGCCGCCTCCTCCCTCTGCCGCCCAATCTCCACCTCCACCGAGCCCCTCGTAATCGAGACATCCATCCCCTTCACCCCGCACAAGTGCGAGCCGCCTTCCCGCTCCGTCGAGACCAACCCCCAGGAGCTCCTCACCTTCTTCCGCGACATGGCCACCATGCGCCGGATGGAGATCGCCGCCGACTCGCTCTACAAGGCCAAGCTCATCCGAGGGTTCTGCCACTTGTACGATGGCCAGGAAGCCGTCTGCGTCGGCATGGAGGCGTCCATCAATAAAAAGGACTGCATCATCACCGCCTACAGGGATCACTGCACTTTCTTGGGCCGCGGCGGGACTCTCCTCGAGATATTTTCCGAGCTCATGGGTCGACAGGGTGGGTGCTCCAAGGGTAAAGGCGGCTCGATGCATTTTTACAAGAAGGAATCTGGATTCTATGGTGGACACGGGATTGTGGGAGCTCAGGTTCCCTTGGGTTGCGGCTTGGCCTTTGCGCAGAAGTATAACAAGGACGAGAATGCGACGTTTGCTTTGTATGGTGATGGTGCTGCCAATCAGGGCCAATTGTTTGAGGCTCTTAACATATCTGCTCTTTGGGACCTGCCAATTATCTTGGTGTGCGAGAATAACCATTGTAAGGGCGTTAATCTGTTTCTGTTTTTAGATTTCCAGCGTTTTTTCCTTAGGCTCCTGCTACTTTGGAATCGGGTTCTGAATGAATGGTTGTTTGGCAGATGGCATGGGCACTGCTGAGTGGAGGGCAGCTAAGAGCCCTTCTTACTACAAGCGTGGTGATTACGTTCCTGGATTGAAGGTGGGTTTTAGGGAGTCACAAAGATATGTTCTTTCCTTTGTTAGTATTAGGAAGTCGCATATTATCTGATACAATACCATTCTTTGTCATCATATGCTAGCTTTTGCTGTTTTCTTGAAGGATTTTGTTTATTACCAAGTCAATTGGTGATTTTCATTACCATTGTTCTAGTATCAGTACCGGTTCTATCTGGCTAATCGAGACAGTTTCATATGTTTTTCAGTCACTATGCTGTATTGCGTGACAGAAACCTTGTGTTTGTTTAAGCATAATGCTCATCTATAGTTCCGAATGAAATATCACTCTTTCTTAACAGTTTTCTGTTTGGAAATAGGTGGATGGCATGGATGTACTTGCTGTTAAACAAGCATGCAAATTTGCAAAGGAGCACGTGTTAAAGAATGGACCCATTGTGAGTCTCCTATCATCCTTTCTATTGTGTATCTCAGGTGGATTATAGTTCCTTGGTTGGTGGGTGATTCAATGCCATGTATTTTATCTTGATGCCAAGCTAACCATGTAGCCTTGATTCTTACGCCCATCTGTGCTTGTTCTTTTATTATTTATGCTTCATTCTAAACAGTAGCCTGTATAGTAATTCTGCCCCATGTAATTTAGCCCCTGATTTGTGTTATAAATATGGCTGTGCATGGTATTTTATTCTGTAATTCTCGTATCTAGACACCTCTGCCATATATTTTGATTTGTTTGAGTGGCTCCTATACAATGGTTAAATGTTTTTTTTGTTGTTGTTGTTGTTTTTTTTTTTTTTTTTTTGCCTCGAGCATTTGAAAATAAGCTTGTACCATGAAGATTCTGTAATCACCGAAAGTTTCAGAGGATCTTTCCTATGCACAATATCTCACAAACTTCATTCCATTAGAGGTCACCTTTCTAGCAGTACATAGTTTAACCTCAGCAAGATGTGCATAGTGATTGAAAGTTAGTTGTTTGATTTAGTTTATTTGAGATTACTGATCTTCATGTGTGGTAGAGTAGCTGTGTTTCACTTTTAGAGAGAACCTCGGTGGAAATTCGTGTACCTTCCATGGTTGACTGTGATTTTAGGCTGCTACTACATTTGAGAACTAGTACAAGAAACATGGCATACCCTTTGGGGACACGGTTTGGAGAGCTGCATTCATAGTAAAGTGTTCATTGTGATCTTAGGTTATCACAAAATTTGAGATATTGTACAAAGAATATGGTATAGCTTTTGAGGTACTTGCATTCATCATTTGAAAGGTGGAACATCTTAAGTGTTGGTAGCTCTGACTGATGAATGGTGAAAGTTAAATTATCTTGTTGGGAGATAGCGAGATTCAAGGACTAAGACTAAATTACATTTACATGCCATGTGTCAGTAGCCAGAATTCCTGCAACGGATGGCATAGGGGATTATTATACCTTGTTTTCAATGGGTTTGTATTGTTATGTATATAAACTCTATTATTGAAGGAAGTGTTTTGGTTGTTAAAAAGGACTAGTAGCTCTAACTAAGGCGGGAGTCCTAGTCTAGTCGATGCCCTAGGAGAACATTTGGTTCTAAAGAAACAATAATCAAGATCTACAGCCACTAGAAAGAAGATGCTAACTGTAGCTCAGCTTTGTACCAGATATGGATCCTGGTTATGTTGATCAAACACCTCTGGAAATGAATGCAAGTTTGATGCATGCATTAGTGACTTGGAAACTGCTTGTAAAACTCAGGAGTTAGGCCACTGGTAGTTGCTTCTCTGATGGATCATGGAGGGGTGATGAGAGTGGTAGGGGGATTTCTTGTAGACATACGAGATGGGAATATTAGAATTGAACAAGTTGGTTATGTTTCTGGTAGAGGATGGTGTTTAAAGAGATCCTTTGGGAATTTTAGGCAGGCTGCAGAATGCCCATATTAGACTTCAGCAAAATTAATTTCTTTTAGTTCTAAACCTTGTGAGGATACCCAACTCCATGGTACTGAAGGATTGGTGCAATGGGCATCATCCATGTTGAAATTCCTCTAGTTAAGTACTATTATGATGTGATATTTAAAAGGCGAATTGAATTGGGTCCTAGTTCGGCTCCTGTGATTGTGGTCATGCTTGGAGGTTTTAGAGGTTGCAGCTAGATATGTGAGCAACACTCTGGTAACTGAACCAAGTCCTTGATTCAGCGCTGCTAACATGTTGTATGCTACTGTAATCAGATTGCTTAGGCCTAACTCTATAGACTTTTTTACTTTACTCTCTTGAATTTGCCATAACTTCATAAAATGCACCTAATTATTTTGGTGGTGTGAACTAGATTCTTGAGATGGACACATATAGGTATCACGGTCACTCCATGTCTGACCCTGGTAGCACCTACCGTACCCGTGATGAAATCTCTGGCGTGAGACAGGTAATCAGATGGTTATTCATAATCTATGTTCCATTGGGAAAAACTCTTTTATGATGGCTAATACATTCTCTATCTTTCCATTGACCATCTTCAGGAGCGTGATCCAATTGAAAGAGTTAGGAAGTTGGTACTGGGCCACGATCTAGCCACTGAGAAAGAGCTAAAGGTAATTAAGTGTTCAACTTCCTTTTGACACATGTAAAATCGTACAGTGTAGTCGTTATATTTCCTCGTAAGCTTTGTGCGATGTGTTATGGAGACTGAATAGCTGTTTGTCTTCTGATTTTCAGGATATTGAGAAGGAAATTAGGAAAGAAGTAGATGAAGCCATTGCCAAAGCCAAGGTTTGAATTATGAAATGGTTTTGATCACTTAGAGTGTCTTTGTGATATCCCGTACGCTCCATGCTTAACATTGTTTTGGTTTGTGTTAACAGGAAAGCCCGATGCCAGAGCCATCTGAACTCTTCACAAACGTATATGTCAAGGGTTTTGGAACAGAGGTATTTCATCTCCTCAACTTAAAAGTTCAGATTTTCGATATTAAATGCATCATCTAGATCATAGCAGCAGCGCACAATTGAAATGGTCCTTTCCTATCCTGTTTAGCAAACTAACAGACTTCGAATTGTAATGAAACATCTGGAGTATCTCTCGACGCCCAATTGATGTGTTTCTGTTGATATTTGAATTGCAGTCGTTCGGAGCTGATAGGAAAGAACTAAGAGCAACTCTTCCATAAGAGCAGGCTACGGAATTGTGGATCACAAATAATGAAGCATATGTCTTCTCCCTGAGAATTTTTTACTGTATAGGATCACGCTATGGATCCTCCCCTCTTGGTTCCTGGAATTGTTGGTCCTTTTTAGTTTGTGTAGTTTTTCCATTTTTACTCCATTACCTTTATCTGTGCGATTTGCGAACAAACAGAATGTAAGCATTCCTAGTCTGAATTCACAAAGGCAATATCTGGGTGATTCTTTGAGGAGTATTATATACACCAGTATTGAAGAAAACAAATCAAACAAGCAAGGACACAAGGAGATTTACATGAACCATTTGATGTGAACATGACTAATTCATGGAGAGTAAACACTCTCAAGATGACTTGATTAGATGATGATTGAGAGTTAGGGTTCTCGGCTCAGTTGATGATTACATATAGAGTCCAGATTCTCCTATAGCTACTCCATGGAGAGTAAACACTCTCGAGATGTCTTGATTAGATGATGATTGAGAGCATGGCTTGGCCTTTTTGGTAATTACATTTAGAGTCTGAATTCTCCTATTGCTACTCGGACAGATAGAGAGAGATAAGGAAATTACAAGATTAATCCCTAACAAATAATAAGTGATTAACAAGGACATGTAACACGCCCTCTCAAACGTAGGAATAAATATCAAGCATTCCAAGCTTGACACACAAATGATTGAACTGATCGCCGCTCAGACCTTTGGTAAACAAATCCGCTAGTTGTTAAGAGATGGAGATCTTGGAAGGAGCAATATCACGAGAGAGTACTCTTTCACGAACAAAGTAGCAATCCATCTCCACATGTTTGGTGCGTTCATGGAAGATTGGATTAATATAAATGTGAAGGGCAGCGTGATTGTCACAATAAAGAGAAGTAGGAGTGGTCAAGGACACCCCTTAAGTCACACGGAGGAGCCAACGAAGCCAGATGAGCTCACTAACTGTAGTGGCCATGGCGCGATACTCATCTTCACCCGATGAGCTAGCAATAACTACTGCTTCTTTGTACGCCAAGATGCCGGAGAGAACCCAAGAGTGATAAAGTAGCCAGTAGTCGACCGCCGAGCGAGAGAACACACACCCCCATCAGCATCACAGTAAGCTATAAGGGTGAGAGTCTATGAAGTCGGAAGAACTTGCCACGACCCGGTGAGTTCTTGAGATAATGCAGAACCCGGAAAGCCGCATCCACATGAGCCTGTGTAGGAGAATGAACAACCTGACTAAGGACATTCACAGCATAAGTGATGTCGGAATGAGTGTCTGTGAGATATACCAGATTACCAACCAATCGTCGATAAGATGTAGGATAGGAGTTTCAATCGACGGAGAACGACCAAGCTGATGGTTCTGCTCAATAGGAGTAGAACTGGGATGAGTTGCATGAAGGCCACGGGCAGCCAATATGTCCAACACATATTTTTGTTGATTGAGAACCAGGCCTTAAGGTGAGCGAGGAACTTCGATACCTAGAAAGTATTTCAAACAACAGCGATCCTTTATTGTGAAACGAGAATGCAGGAAATCCTTGGCGCGTTGGATGGAAGTCATATCTGTGCCAACCAAAATGACGTCACCAACGTAGATGAGAGTCACATCAAAAGTCGCCCCCTGACGATATACAAAGAGAGAGTGATCAACCTTGCTTGAAGTGAACTGTAACTCCTTGAGTGCCTGAGTAAACTTCTGATACCAATTACAAGATGCTTGCTTCAACCCATAGATGGACTTGCGCAAACGATAGACCCGAGTATCACCCGGACAAACGAATCCTTGCGAGACTTTCATATAGACTTCCTCGGTCAATTCACCATGAAGAAAGACATTATTAACATTGAGTTGATGAATATGCCAGCCGCGCGTGACAACTACTGCAAGAAGACAGTGAACCGTTACCATCTTAGCAACGAGAGAAAAGGGATCGTGATAGTCAATACCCTCGGTCTGAAGTGTAAACTTTGGAAACGAGACGTGCTTTATAGCGCTCGATTGTTCCATATGGGGTTGAAATGGACTTTCTAGACCCATTTACAATCAATCGCCTTGACACCAGGAGGTAGATACTCGAGAGTCTAAGTTCCATTTGCTTCTTGAGTTGTGATCTCCGATTGCATGGCATTAAGCCAATGAGCAATTCGAACAACTTGATAGAAATACTTCGGCTCATCCACAATACTGACCGCAACCACAAAGGTTGGATGAGTAGGAGAGTGGCGACGATTGTGCATGTGCTGCTCCAAAGGATAGACAACTTGGGACGCTTGGGGCTTGTGATCATTAAAAGGACGACTAGGAATATCCACATCATAGCCATGAAGTCGAATGAAGGGGATGGTGACCCTTGCACTTTGACGCACAACAGGCAGAAGGGTGCAAGCCCAGACGAAGTAGAGCTGGACGGAGATGGCACCCGGGGAGGAGACAAGGGAATCAGGCGATGCTGAGGTGGGTATAGCAGAAGGCTGAGCAGCTGAGGAAGGAGACGAAGGCATGACCTCCGCAAGCATGGAGGCTGCAAGATCGACATGAGAGGAATTTTTTGTTGAGGGAGACAATAAAGTAGGAGTGGTAGCTTCAATGAAGGGGAGCGGTGGTAGATCGTCGTCATCATCATCATCATCATGCAAACAAGTCTGTAAATGGGGTTGTGTTGACCGAGCTGGCAAGTGGGATGGAGTGTGGACCTAACAATAGGGGAAGATGTGTTCAAGAAAATGAATATCCCTGGAAGTGTAGATGACATTACGCTCCTAATCATAGACTCGATAACCTCGCTGTGTGGCAGGATAACCGAGAAAGACCCGTGCTCTACCCCTATCGCCGAATTTATGGAGTCCATGATAATTAACTTGAGCATATACCATGCAACCAAAGCTGCGTAAATGAGTATAAGACGGATCCTTGTCAAATAGAATTTGATATGGAGATCAATTTCCAATAGGAACAAGAGGCATACGATTAACAATATAAGTTGCTGTGAGTACGCACTCACCCCAAAATCGGAGAGGGATATTGGCGTGGAACTGAAGAGCGTGTGTGGTGTCTAAGAGATGCTGATGTTTACGCTCGACCACCCATTCTGTTGAGGCGTGTCAGGACACGAAGTTTGTAAGAGAATTTCTTCTAGTTCAGAATAACTTTTTCGTTCAACCGTGGAGAATTCATGAGCATTATCAGACTTGAACTTTAACAAAAACACCCAAACTGCATGACTGAAGTAATCAACAATGGTCAAGAAAAACCATGCACCAGAGTAAGATGTGACCTTATAACTGTCTCATACATCAATGTGAATCAACTCAAAACAAGTCGTTGGCCGTATGGTACTAGAAACAAAAGGAGCTCGAGTGTGCTTCACACGAAGACATTAATGATATGTTGCCGAAGGATAAACAACTGGATACGAAATAAGCTTACGCAAAATATTGAATTTCACCCTCGATAGATACCCAAGACACGCATGCAAGAGAATTGAACTATCAACAGCCTACTGAACTAAGTTGGCCATCGCGTTAAAACCATCGAAAAGCTTGAGAGAATAGAGACCATCAACACGCTGCCCCATCCCAATCAGATTCCTAGAGGGTAATTCCTGAATGACACAAAAGTCAAGCATAAATATTAAAGCCACTAGAAGATTACCTGTGAGTTTACTGACAAAGAGTAGGTTGCTCTGAAAATCAGGAACGTGCAAAACTCTGCGAAGAACAAGATCACTAGATAATCGTATGGACCCTATGCTCCGAAGATTTATACCCATGTCATTTGGTATTCTAACGTGGAGAGCTAGGGAATGATCATGTTCCTCAGCCAATAATAGTATGTCATTAACGACATGTTCGTTACATCCTTTATCAATAACCCACAAGTTTTTATGAGGATTGGTCATACATGCCATGTTGGAAACGGGATCAAGTGGCGTGGAAGAGCCAACTTGTGAGTCAGCGCCAAACAAGGCAATCAGCTGAGTGTACTATGCTGCCAAAAGGTCAGGGACTGGGCAGGTCGCTGCGTCAGGTTGAGCTGTCCGAGGACTATAAGGAGGTGGTCATCTCCTAGAGGAATCTGACTTCTCGGCAGAACGAAGGGGATACCATGCAACTTGAAGCAACTTTCTTTTAAGTGACCTGATTTCTCTCAATGAGAGCAATAGTGGTGTCCATGGGCATCACATTCCCTTGCCCAACTGATGGAGGACGACTAGTAGTGGAACGCCTTTCGCCTTTAGCTTGAAAGGAAGAAGCTTCGGACTGAGGACGTCGTTGGATGGTAACACTACGCATTTGTTCATTATTCAGAACCATACGATAATCCTCAGTGATGCCGCAAAGAAGCTTCATAGCAAGACTTTGTGACTTGATGGTGGAGAAAGTCTCGTCAAGTCCCATAATAAGACAATCAAACAGCCTCTCGATTTCATGTGCTTCCCGCTTGCATTCCTTGACGTTGCAAGTGCAATCAAGGGATGGGGCGAAGGATGTAATTTCATCCTAATAACCTAGCAGCTTTGAATACAACGCAACCACATATGATTTCTCCTATTAAAGAGAGAGAATGATGCGCTGAAGTTCATAAAGCCGTGGTGCACTGCCATGTCCAAACTAAGCTTCAAGATCAACCCATATCTCACGGGCTGTTTTGGCAAAGTGAACATTGTTGCACAGTCTTTACTCATCGAAGTTTTCAACCATCCTTTAACCATCGTGTTGCATTATTTCCATGCATCAGGATCAGCTGGAGATTCAGGAGCTGAAAGGGAACCATTAACAAACCCTAGTTTTTTTGGCGATTAAGGAATCTGTGGTGTCGCCTTGCATGGCTGGGGCTATTCGATTGATGGAGGAAGAAAGGCGACGACGAAACGAGTGGCTTAACGTTGTCGCCGCTGCAGGAGACCTTCAAATTATGATCAGACATGAAGAAGAAACTATGGAATTGTCTCACAGCTCTGGTACCATGTCATAAACCAACTGGTCCCAAATAACTCGAGTTGATAGGAGAGGCCCATGTCTGGATCTTAACCACTTCCTTAAGAGTATATTGCTTTTTATATTTGCTACTTCCCTCTAGTATCTTTGTGGTTTTTTTTCATTTATTTACATGGGTAGCCCCATGAATATATATAATAAATGAGACCACACTGCTCTGGTTGATGTCGGCAATGCAGTTAAAATTGTACTTATAAGGTTAAAAGCTTAAGGCTTTACGATTCCAGATCACTAAACCGCTTTTTATGTAGAATTGCGTTTTTCATTTATAGTTGTAGTAAAAATATGGACATTTATGCTTCTAGGTAATCAAAGCGCTTCTACCTAAAATCACTTTTTTTCACTACATTGATTATCGGCACCTCTTGGTGATGGGTAGTAGCCTAATGTTTTGTCTTCCCTCATATTTTCTTGCTTTTCTTTGTTATTTTGGCCTTTTAAGGGTTTTTTCACCCTATTTGCTTTTTTCCCTTTCCCTACGTGGAATCGTTCCACAAGCCTCTATTTAGAGATGGTTTGCATGGTGCGCATTTGAGGGAGTCAAGAGGTCTCTCTTTAGTTTGTGGCATGCATGGTTAATATGTCCATCCCTCATTCTTCACTCGAAGTGTGTTGTAGTTCGGTAGGCTACAAGCAATCATCCATGATTGTTAATTGCAGGGATGTCATTCCACTGTGGATGTTGTGTTTCTGAGTCCCGAATATGCTGCATGTAGTGCCTCCACCTAAGACATGGCATGGAGGTAATACTTTGTTTGGCAACAGGGGTGCAAATTCAAGAGAGGTTGCAAATTGAGGGGTAAATTGTAAAGGGTGCAAATTGGTGGGGGATTGTAAGTGGAGGGGTAAATTGTTTTTTGGATGATAAAAGTAAGAGGGTGCAAATAGAGTGAAAAGTAAGCAATTATATTATTATAAATAGATTTATTAAAATTATAAAATATTATCACAAAATAATAAAATAGATATTATTATATAATGATAAATATACTTTAGTAAAAATAATTATTATACAATAATGCTCAAATAATAATTAATTATAACAACTGTAATAATCATTGATCTAGCAATCTCAAATCTCGAAGCTCAACCTATAACTGGTCATCCTATATAGGGTTCTCGTGTCTAGTTTAACTTTAAATTGTCAAACTTGACCAAACACGTTCGAATTTGTAAGTTTTAAATATTTAGTAAACTGAGTCAACCGAAAAATTCCTCTCTACCTTTTCCACAAACACCTCGTATCTCTAATTTTCAATGCAAATTCGAGTCAACCAAGAGATCTAGATTTGACTTGACGAACATTGGTAAACCTGTTTCCGGAGTCAAACTGTCAAACCCGAAATAATGTCCACGTTAATGATATTTATAAGAAAAGAAATCAATAATATTAATTATTATTGATTTCTAATTCAATAATAATCAATAATTAGTTAATCAATTAGATTATAGGAACCATTCGAGGTTACTATAATCTAATTCAATAAAACACATAGTACAAATGTTATTTAGAGCATTCTAACTTTTTTTATTTGTTCAAATATAAACTGTATATCATTTGACATTATAGAAATCCGTCTCCATTACTCCAAGGAATAAAGGGCGAATGAAATGGTGGGTTGTAGCTGGAGGTGGTAATTAGTATTTAAATTTATGAATCCAATCCATCCACTAAAATATCCAACTAATCCAACACATTTAAATCCAATCCATTTTATCCAAATCCAATTCGATGGGTGGATTCATGGATTCATATGAAGAACTAGTAGCAGGTTATCAAACAAAATCAGAATTATCTACTTGATCTCATAGATACATATAAAATTCTTTGGAAAGCCGTATTTGACAAAGTCATATATACGACTTGGAGGGAGGTCTTTCATATCTTTCGAGATCCACCCTACAATATGGGGTCAAAAGACATAGGAAAATCTTAATTCATTTGGCCTTGATACAATCAAATAGAAAGCCCCAAGGGTGTAAACGTCATTAGTCCGATCTTTTGTAGGAGCTACCCATAATAACGAACTTGCAAAATGAATTTGTTTATCATAAAGAGATTCGTTATTCCTAACGCTACTTCATCTTAATTGTTATTTGAACAAGTAAAAGCTATGTCTTGGTCCAAGTGGGGATAGTCTTTCTCTTCTGCATGTCCATGGGGTTTTGAAAAATCCAAACATCTTAGAGATAGATAGAGAGGTAGGAAATTTTTCGAACGAACCACACTCCTTGGTATATGTCAGGAGTCCATTGATGAGAAGGGGCTAGGGAAATCGTGAACCCAATTCTTACAATGATAAATATAATCGCAATTGAAATTTATGAAGAGTTATACACAATTTAATACCTATACTTTTTACATTTTATATTTTGTTACCTAAATTTATTATTTAGACAAAAAAATAATTGTAAATTTTCATTTTGATACCTAAAAATTTACATTATGAGTACTTAGATTTTTCAAATTTTACATGATGGTACAAGGTATGTTCCCTTCGCCCGTGAAGAACTCTTTTGCCATCAGATCTGTTTCGTTGATTGTTTTCCATCTGTACCTGTAATCCTTGAAACCCTAGAATCACAAAGTTGAAAAGGTTTCTCATTTTTCTCTCTGAGTATGGCCCACGGATTTTAAGGGTTCAAATTCATGGACCCCACGAACTGGTAAATCTCACATATTAAATGTGGAATTTGTAACATGCTATAAATCCATGATAGAATTTTAACCATATAACCCCATGAACTTTTAAAATTCGAAGGTTGCCCTCATATTTACCTATTGTTGATTATAAATAATCAATTAATTAACAACAAAGAAATAATATAAATATCCAATTAATGAGCAAACATGAGTTAGATTTTTTATACTCTCCCCTGTGTTTTAGTTTCCTTTGACCTTTTCATGGAACGTATAATTCTTTGTTCCCCCTAGGGATGGGAAACGGTGCGGTCTGGTCCAGGCCAGACCATCTATACGATCTATGGTCCAGACCGAGAGGATAAAGTATAGACCACAGACCAGACCATAGACTATACGGTTCGGTCCAGACCACGCCTGTGCGGTCTGGTCTGGTCCAGATAGACCACAATCAACGAAAAATGAATAATTTGTTTAGTCAACCACACAAAAAATTGAACCAATAACCAGGAAAAATAATTGTTATTTGCCTTAAATCATTAATCCTAACATGCATGAATAATTTTGATACTCTAAATCTTAGTACATACCAAAGCTACAAAGTAAAAGCATCCCAACTTGCACCATAACGTCATAAACATTAACATAATGTCATATGGAGATACGATTATCTTTACTCTCTAGTTAAACGTGGTTGTGAATTAAGGAGGGACGAGATTCACAAAACTAAGGTTGAGACTTGAGTGTCGTTGTGGGAGTAGGGAGAGTGGTCGAATGGGCTGTTAACATGTATTTACAAGTCAGTTGGGTCCACGGTTTGGTCCGGTAAACCGCGGTCTAGACCAGACCAGACCAAGAGATCAAAACATAAAATAGTACAGACCATGGACCAGACCAGACCATACTTAACGGCCTACGGTTCAGACCAAACTATGCGGTACAGTTTGGACCACGGTGTTTCTAACTGTCTGGTCTATTTTCCCAGCCCTAGTTCCCCCGTTCTAATATATGTTGCTATATGTTACTTTGGAAAAGGAGGACAAAGGATTGGTTACCGATATATTTTACGTTAAAAGATAAATGGAATTTTCTCGTTTATGATTATTGTCCTTGTGGCAACATTATATTTATCAGTACGTAACTACGTATTGTCTTTGTGTACATGTCATAAACATGACAAATAAATAGAAAATGATAGTATGCTACTTTTGGGCTCTCACATATACTCACATTACATAAAATGGACACACACAGTAAATAACTAGAATGAAGAAAATAATTAAAAACAATTCATGAAATGCCAAATATAAAATACGTTGAGAAAAGTAATAATCATTTCTTGAAAAAGCATGACCAAAGGTAAGATGACAGATAACCTAGTTGGTGGGGGCGGGGTTCGGCTTGTGATGACGGGGTCATGAGTTTGAATCATCGTTTCGCCTTCTAGGCGTTCCCAAAGGTAGACATGACCAGCTTCAGCCGTGCAACTGGGTTGCCTGTCCCGACTATGACATCACTTAAGTGGTGATCGGGAAGGGTGTTTCACGTTTAAAAAAAAATACATACGCACGTTTATAATCGACCGAGTTCGGGTTGGATAGTACGAAAATCATGCTCATCCATTACTCGTAATATTTGAGTTCGGGTTTTAACCCTATTCACTAAAAATCTTTCGAATTAGCGTTTTACGATATCAAATCAAGTCGAATTCAGACCAACATTCTTGATTGCGGATATGTTTGCTATCCTACTAAACTCTCACTATAAAATAACCAATTCTTTCCATAGGAATAAAAGATAAATTAGAAAAATAGGGAAAAAGAGATTTATAGTTTTGTACGGGTAAAAATTGTCTAAATCGGTGCCAAAATGAAAATGCGACCTTCAATAAAAAATAAAAATAAAAAGCGACCTTCCGCAGCATTGGCGGAACACCAGTTTTCTTTATAATACTCTTCTTTATACAGTTTCCCTCTTCCCAGCCAACTATTCCTTCCCCTTCTTCGATCCCCTCTCTTCTCCAACTTCTCCCCCGCCCTCCGATATGGCGCTCTCTCACCTATCCTCCACCAGATCCAATCGCTTCCTCCGCCCCCTCGCCGCCGCCGCCGCCGCCGCCGCCGCATCCTCCCTCTGCCGCCCAATCTCCACCTCCACCGAGCCCCTCGTAATCGAGACATCCATCCCCTTCACCCCGCACAAGTGCGAGCCGCCTTCCCGCTCCGTCGAGACCAACCCCCAGGAGCTCCTCACCTTCTTCCGCGACATGGCCACCATGCGCCGGATGGAGATCGCCGCCGACTCGCTCTACAAGGCCAAGCTCATCCGAGGGTTCTGCCACTTGTACGATGGCCAGGAAGCCGTCTGCGTCGGCATGGAGGCGTCCATCAATAAAAAGGACTGCATCATCACCGCCTACAGGGATCACTGCACTTTCTTGGGCCGCGGAGGGACTCTCCTCGAAATATTTTCCGAGCTCATGGGTCGACAGGGTGGGTGCTCCAAGGGTAAAGGCGGCTCGATGCATTTTTACAAGAAGGAATCTGGATTCTATGGTGGACACGGGATTGTGGGAGCTCAGGTTCCCTTGGGTTGCGGCTTGGCCTTTGCGCAGAAGTATAACAAGGACGAGAATGTGACGTTTGCTTTGTATGGTGATGGTGCTGCCAATCAGGGCCAATTGTTTGAGGCTCTTAACATATCTGCTCTTTGGGACCTGCCAATTATCTTGGTGTGCGAGAATAACCATTGTACGGGCGTTAATCTGTTTCTGCTTTTAGATTTCCAGCGTTTTTTCCTTAGGCTCCTGCTACTTTGGAATCGGGTTCTGAATGAATGGTTGTTTGGCAGATGGCATGGGCACTGCTGAGTGGAGGGCAGCTAAGAGCCCTTCTTACTACAAGCGTGGTGATTACGTTCCTGGATTGAAGGTGAGTTTTAGGGAGTCACAAAGATATGTTCTTTCCTTTGTTAGTATTAGGAAGTCGCATATTATCTGATACAATACCATTCTTTGTCATCATATGCTAGCTTTTGCTGTTTTCTTGAAGGATTTTGTTTATTACCAAGTCAATTGGTGATTTTCATTACCATTGTTCTAGTATCAGTACCGGTTCTATCTGGCTAATCGAGACAGTTTCATATGTTTTTCAGTCACTATGCTGTATTGCGTGACAGAAACCTTGTGTTTGTTTAAGCATAATGCTCATCTATAGTTCCGAATGAAATATCACTCTTTCTTAACAGTTTTCTGTTTGGAAATAGGTGGATGGCATGGATGTACTTGCTGTTAAACAAGCATGCAAATTTGCAAAGGAGCACGTGTTAAAGAATGGACCCATTGTGAGTCTCCTATCATCCTTTCTATTGTGTATCTCAGGCGGTTTATGGTTCCTTGGTTGGTGAGTGATTCTATTGTGTTAAAGAATGGACCCATTGCAAATAAGCTTGTACCATGAAGATTCTGTAATCACCGAAAGTTTCAGAGGATCTTTCCTATGCACAATATCTCACAAACTTCATTCCATTAGAGGTCACCTTTCTAGCAGTACATAGTTTAACCTCAGGAAGATGTGCATAATAATTGAAAGTTAGTTGTTTGATTTAGCTTATTTGAGATTACTGTCTTCATGTATGGTAGAGTAGGTGAGTTTAGCTTATAGAGAGAACCTCAGTGGAAAATTCTCGTACCTTCCATGGTTGATTGTGAAGTTAGGCCACCGCTAAGTTTAAGATTTAGTACAAAAAACATGGTATACCTTTTGGGGACATGGTTTGGAGAGCTGCATTCATAGTAAGAGTGTTGATTGTGATCTTAGGTTATAAAAAAAATTAAGATATTGTACAAAGAATATGGTATAGCATTTAAGGGAACCGATGAGGGACTTGCATTCATCATTTGAGTAATGGAACATCGCAAGTGTTGATAGCTCTGACTGGTGAATGGTGAAAGTTAAGTTATCTTGTTTGCCTGTTATTGGGAGATGCCGAGATACAAGGACTAAGACTAAGTTACATTTGCATGCCATGTCCCAGTAGCCAGAATTCCTGTAACTGATGGCATATGGGATTGCTTTAACTTGTTTTTGATGGTTTTTTATTGTTTTGATGATTGTTATGTGTATAAAGTCTGCTATTGAAGGACACATTTTGGGTTTTTAAAAAGGACTAGTAATTCTAAATATGGCAGCAATCCTAGTACAGTCGATGCCCTAGGAGAACATTTGGTTCTAAAGAAACAATATCAAGAGCTACAACCACTAGAAAAGAAGATCCTAACTGTAGCTCAGATTTGTACCAGATATGAATCCTGGTTATGTTGATCAAACACCCTCTGGAAATGAATGCAAGTATGGTGCATGTATTGGTGACATGGAAATTGCTTGTAAATATTCAGGACTTAAGCCACTGGTAATTGCTTCTCTGATGCATCATTGAAGGGTGATGAGAGTGGTAGGGCGGAAGGGCAGGTATTTCTTGTAGACATGTGAGGTGGGAATATTAGAATGGAACAAGTCAGTTGTTATGTTTCTGGTTCAGGATGGTGTGTAAAGAGATCATTTGGGAACTTTAGCCAAGCTGCAGAATGTCCCTATTAGACTTTAGCAAAAATAATGTCCTTTAGTTCTTAACCATCTGAGGAGATGCAACTCCATGCTACTGAAGATTTGGTGCAATGGGCATGATCCATGTTGAAATTTACTTAATTAAGTACTATTCTGATGTGATATTTAAATGGTGAGTTGAATTGGGTTCTAGTTCAACTGCTGTGATTCAGTGATTGTGGTCATGCTTGGAGGTTTTAGAGGTTGCAGCTAAGATAGATGTGCACCACTCTGGTAATTCAGCCAAACATGTCGTATGCTGTTATTATCAGATTGCTTAGTCGCAACTCTGTAGACTTCATGACTTTCCTCTCTTGAATTTGCCTCACTTCATGCACCTAATTTATTTTTGTTTGTGTGAACTAGATTCTTGAGATGGACACATATAGGTATCACGGTCACTCCATGTCTGACCCTGGTAGCACCTACCGTACCCGTGATGAAATCTCTGGCGTGAGACAGGTGATCAGATGGTTATTAATAAATAATCTGTCTTATGTTCCATTGGGAAAACCTCTTTTGTGATCTCTAATACATTCTCTATCTTCCCACTGACCATCTTCAGGAGCGTGATCCAATTGAAAGAGTTAGGAAGTTGGTACTGGGCCATGACCTAGCCACTGAGAAAGAATTAAAGGTAATTCAACTAATGACACTTGTAAAACTGTACAGTGTAGTCGTTATATTTCCTTGTAAGCTTTGTGAGATGTGTTATGGAGAGACTGAATAGCTGTTGTCTTCTGATTTTCAGGACATTGAGAAGGAAATTAGGAAAGAAGTAGATGAAGCCATTGCCAAAGCCAAGGTTTAAATTATGAAATGGTTTTGATCACTTAGAGTGGTTTTGTGATGTCCCTAACCCTCCATGCTTGACATTGTTTTGATTTGGTTTGCAGGAGAGCCCGATGCCAGAGCCATCTGAACTCTTCACAAACGTATATGTCAAGGGTTTTGGAACAGAGGTATTTCATCTCCTGAACTTAAAAGTTCAAGTTTTCGATACCAAATGCATATCTAGATCGTGGCAGCAGCGCACAATAGAAATGGTTCTATCCTGTTTAGCAAACTAATGGAATAAGAATTGTAACGAAACATTTGGAGAGTTGCTCGATGCCCGATTGATTTGCTTCTGTTGATATTTGAATTGCAGTCGTTCGGAGCTGATAGGAAAGAACTAAGAGCAACTCTTCCATAAGAACAGGTTGCGGAATCGTGGATCACAAATAATGAAGCACATGTCTTCTCCCACGGAATTTTTTTCGTTGTTCTTATGAAATGGGTTGGTTACTGTATATGATCACTCCGTGGATCCTCCCCTCTTCGTTCCGGGAGTTGCTGGTCCTTTTTAGTTTTTGTGTAATTTTTCCATTTTGAGGGGAGCTTCCACTCCATTACCTTTGGTTATGCGATTTGCAAACACAGAGAATGTAAGCATCCCTTGTCTGACGATTACAAAGGCAAAATCTCGGTGATTCTTCGAGGCAGTATTAGGTGCTTAGTTTTTTGCTTTTTATCGATTGAAACTCTCCTGCAGCATCTTTGCGGTTATGTCATCGTTGAAGTCATACTGAACTTGTCTGTGAAAGGGTATCTTGTGGTATGCTTGTGATTTAATCGTTGTATCGGTAAAATACATTTTTGAAATAATTTTTATAAAAAATCATACTGCCAAGATCAGGGTACTTTTTCGTAGTACTACCAAGATAATATCACTGATGTTAGATATCCAGTCAGCAAGATAATCGTCCAAATACGTGTTTAGGAAAAAGTACTAACTACAAAACAACCAAACAATGTTCACAAATCACAAGTTCACAAGTTTCAAACTCAAACCAGAAAAATCACAAGTTTCAAACTCAAACCAGAAACTACTACTTGGATTTAAACTTGTAATAAAATCTATATCTTTAAACAACATTAAATGTAGAAAGGCTACTTTCTCGAACTCGTCCCTTTCAAGTTTCATCTTCTTCATCGCCTACTATAGAACACTAGAAACACACGTAAGAATCATTATAAATAATTAGTATTAGGTAACATATCAAACATAATTGATTCACACACAGACCTTCATCTTCTAATGCACGATCTAGCTCATCAACATTCAATTCTTTATCCGTAGAAGATGGATCTTCTTCCTTTACTGATAACAAATCGCTAGTAATAGTAGAATCAATGCTTTCAAGACTTATGGACTCATATGATTCTTTGTTCTTCTTGGTATAAGACTCCCTAATCAAAGTAGAAAGACATAAAATGATTCAGTTCAATAGTAAGCATAAAAAGTATAATTCAACTCACAAGTTATATCATTCAAATCATACCTATTTTGCAATCGCAAGTTGTAATTCATAAATGCCAAGTCACTAAACATTTTGTGCTGCAATTTGTTTCTTCTTTTGATGTGCACACGTTCACAAACACTACGATTACGTTCACAACCAAAAGAAGAAGTAGTTTTGCTAAGAATTCGAACAGCCAACTTCTGAAGATGGATTATCAATACCAAACCATTTCCGCCACTTATCTACATAATAAGCATACATGTTGGTTTGTTAAATTTTCTAATAAATAGAATCACTTCAATGCACACAATATCAATTACCGTGTTATTGTTTTGGTGCATAATCTATTGCTAGCTTCCTCCCCAAGTTCCCTGAATGTTCAGCATACAACATTGCATGTTGACTATCTGAATCCACAATGCGAAGCAACTTCACAAGTGGAGCGGTTAACTTAACGATGAAGTCACAATCAGATTAACTGTTGGTCTAGTACAATTTCCTTCGCATCCTTTCCAACTTTGATACCTGAGAAATCACTATCTCTAAAGAGCTTATCAATCAACAGAGCCTCCAAATCATACATGTGCAAAGAAATTCTTTGCAAACTCAAAAATGTAGTGGCAATTCTAGTAGCACCAGGTCTCTGTATTTCTTTCCAATTCTCCTTTATCATCAACCAAAAATAAATTGGACCATGATTGTAAACAAATTTAGAGATCTTTCAAGCTCGATATGCAAGCCTCCTAACACGTGGCATATCTCCAATGTCTTTCAAGATCAAATTAAGAGTATGAGCAAAACAAGGAGTCCAACATATATGACCATAATGCTCTTGTATCATTGACCATACAACTTTATAAATGGATGGAGTATCAGTCGCCACAAGCACAACATTCTCCGCTCCAATCCAACCAATAACCCCACAAAATAATTTGAACAAGTTCTTTCCACTCTTGACCACACCAGAAGCATTAACCATGTATCATTAGGAGAGTAATTGAGAAAATTGATTAAGGATATATGTCTATTATCGATCCAAACATCCGCCATAATAGTCCATCAAGATTCTTTCCAATGAAACTTCATATTCTCAATCAATAGCTGACTTTCACAATGCTATCCGACAATGTGAACCTCAAAGCATAATAACTAAGGCCTTGATAAGCATGACCTAGAGTCAAATAAGCATCCAATGCAATTTTAAACTATGGAAAATCAATTCCATCTGAAGGAAAACAAGATCTAGCCCATGCTCGACCTACATATAATATAACTTATTTAGATGCTAAATTGCTAATGCACCCTTTATTCCTTATTGGCTACTCGGAGTTGACCTTGGAGCAAACAAAGTGTTAACACAACTCTTTTTTTAACTACTACAATCATCTTATGCACTAGAACTACTATGACGAGGTTCTTTAATTTTGGCTTTGATAGCTTTAGTTTTCTTCTTATTAGCTTCTTTATCAGTCACATTCTTCAACTAGTTTTGACGAACATCATAATGCACCTTTTGGCATACAGTATTATCCCACTAATTCCAGCTGGATGTTTTTCATTCAAGTGATTACAGAGAACCCTAATCAAACGCACATAAAATGAGATTTCTAAAATTAAAACCTTAAATCAACAAATTCACCACTACATTACGATAGTTTATGTATTACAACCTTATATTTAAACCTCTTTTTATATATTTTTGTGCAATTTAGATGGATATGGATGATTTATATTTGGATAAAGTGATATTTTAATATTAAATTTTAATAAGTGTAAACATTTTGTTGTGGACATTATATATTATATTCAAATTTGAATTTTTTTCGGTAATTAACTTGAATTTTTTTTCTTATTGATATAATGTTATATTTTATTTGAATATGAATGTTGAAAGATTGTTTAGACTTAAAATAACTTAGATATATACAAAATAATAATAAAAAATTATTTATTTGGACTAAAATGAGTTGAATTTATTAAACTACTAACCCTTAACTCCCTTGGTCAACCGGGGCAATGGTTGAAACCTGGTTGAGATTTGAGAACCTTGCAAAATACACATCCGTAGAGCAACGGCGGAGATCGGTGAGACCCTGAGAGGCGGCTAGTGAATTGGGCTGAGAGTTACACTGTAGACAAAGCTTGGGCTCCGTTTCTTAACATATCAAACTAACTGGGCCTGATAATACACAGAAAAAGAGTAGCGGTTCTAGTTCTACCTCGTTGCTTGAGGATTAGGGTTTTGGATTTGTTTGTCACCGAGCTCCCAACCAAGCTAATTCACACAGAGCGGCGCAGCAGTTTTCTCCGGCAGGAAAAGCAACCATGGGCCACCAAAACGTCTGGAATTCTCACCCCAAGACCTACGGTCCTGGATCTCGGGCTTGGTTAGTCATCTTCTTCCCATGTCTTTCTTCTTCTCGGTTTCTAGATCCGTCTCTGCTTCGTTTGCAGTTGTTCGGCTCTCCGATTTGGGTTTCGTCACTGATGATAAGGGTTTTCGTTCATTGATCCTTTAAAGTAAATGGATTTCGAATTTGCTTTGCAGACCTAATTTGATTGACAAATATGTTTGTGGAGATGTATGATGTAGCTGTTATCTTAGCCCTCAAAGAATCCTGTAAACATGTTTAGAGATATCAGAAAGGGCCTCATTCCATTTTGTGCAACAATTTTTCGCTTAAGACCTCGCAGTATTCCTGATGGGTAGATGGCTGGCTGGTGGATGTTGTAATCTGTTGTTTACAGTTTTGTCGAATTTCTGTTCCGTATTGGTGTGCTGCAGCTGAAGTCTAGATTGACCGTTAAGTGAATTTGCTTTGATTAATGTTTAGCTGCTCCAAGGGACGGTGTAAGACTTCCCTCCTGAATTGGGAATGTGCTTGATGTACCATTTTTTTTTTTAACTCTGCTTCCTTGGTTATGTTCTGGACAGCCGTGTCTGTGGCAACCCTCATGCAATCATCAGGAAGTACGGGCTCATGTGCTGCAGGCAGTGCTTCCGCAGCAACGCCAAGGAGATTGGTTTCATCAAGGTAAAAAGGCAGAAGAATCCTTCTGCTTTTGGTTTTGGATGGATTGTTTTCTTTTTCATCTTAATGTTTTGTCTCCTGTAATCGGTGAAAGAACTAGTTAACTGTTGAATTCATTGTTTCATCATTTTTACAGTCTTACTGAACCCTAACTATGTCATGTTTTCCCCCTTCTTACCAGTACCGTTGAGTGGAATTGGAGCCTTTTTTTATTGCTGGATGAGTTTCTTAACAGAGCTTGCTGGCAATGGAGACGTTGACCTACCTCACAGCTGCTTGGCTTCAGTTTTCAAGTGATCTATCTAATCCTGAAGACAAAGATAATTTTGTTTGGTTATGATCATGTTGAACTAGATTGTCACTTTCCTTTTTTTTTAGTGAAATTTAATTGAGAACCAACCTACTTTTGGTATCCGTCTGGATCAATCTGCTGACTGCCATTGGAATCGTTTCTGGCCTGTGGTCGAGGTGTTGTTTGTTACAGCTTTTCAAATTCCTTATTATCTTGTTGGAGTTGGGCGCTGGCTTGGCTATGGATTCAGCTAAGTCACTTTTTGAACCTTTCATCGTGGTTGGCTTGCAATTATACAGCGGTGGACGAAACCGCTAAGTCAAAAGATGGGCTGGTTGGTATGTGCAAATGGAGGCCACAGGCAAGCGCTTGTGTGGATTTTGTCACCGAGCTACAGTGGAATGTGAACGAGAGGAAATACATATGGATTAGGGTTTTGGGAGATCAAAGTGTAAATTGATTGAAATTAACCTTCATTTGGTTCAACATGTTGTGGTACTTCTTCCAACTATAGTATAAACATGTGATTGACTTTGTGTCACGCAGGAACTGGGACATTAATCAACAATACAAGAAAGACAACGATGGCTAAGAAAGTAAAGAATGCACCAATTTACGTGGTTCACTAACATAACGTGTTTTAGCTAGTCCATGGGCGAGAGAGAGCCAGCTTCACTATACTTGGGGAGATGCATATTAATTACAGAAGAGTATGAGAAGTATTTATAGTACTTATCCAACAAAACCCCCCCATGACTTTCAGTCAATGGCAGATAACTCGATTCAAGTCATATTAACAAACTCATTGACATAATGTGATAACCTTTACAGAAAACCATCAAACAATCTCATCACGAAATCGTATTGGTCGAATATTAAGCTTGTACGGTTCATACTTTTAATTTTTGAAAGAGACTCGGTTGGCCGAATTCATGGCTACTTATATGCCAGGGAACCATCACTTTAGGCTGGATTGTTCAATATTAGCGGTTAAAACAGTAAACGTTGTTCCTAAATCCTTTAAAAAAAACAGATAATCTTGTTCCTCATGTTTTGGACTACAGATCGAAGTTGTTTGTGCGAGTGTTGTCATGTTCAGCTAGCTACAGCAACGATATTGTTGAAACTGACAGAAGCTAGAGCAATATAATATTTCTTTGTGAAAGAAAATGAACAACCTTAACTCATCGATCAAGCTGATGAGATCCAAGAGTTTGGACGTGTCTGAAAGTAGAACAGCCAGAGAGATTTGCTTTGTGATTTTGTCTTCATCATCAGCTAGCCCTCTGTTTCTGATCTTCTTGTGCCAAGTTTTGACCCATTCCCTTTGTCTTTCGTGTTACATGCCAAGATCTGCACTGCATGGTTACCGGCCAGTTGGTTTGTGCATGGCTCTTCTTCTCTTGTCAATGAGAAAGCTACTTGTCACCTTTTGACTACTGATCATCGGTAATATCTGGATTAATTGTTTGTTTAAGAAACGATAAAAGTGCAATAAAAACAGATGTTGATGTGTTGTCAAACTGTATTAACTACCTAACTAACTAAACCACCAGTGTTTGATGTGCAGATCGATCAGTAGATTACACAAAGATTTGTCTCTCTCACTCATGGATTATTATTGCCGGTATTTGGTTTTATTTTTTGGTGTTTATGAAAAGACATTATTCTTTGATTTATTTAACTTATTTGTGAAATAGACTTTTACTAGTCGATAAACAAAAAAGTCTTCGCCAGGGTACAGAAAATAGGACTAATTTTCAACAAATAACAATAATATTAAAAAGAACTATCACTTCTTAGGGTATCACAAACGGCCTCCAAAGGATTGAACTCTCTGTGGCTGCAGACACTTTTCAAAATGTTACGTAGCCAGCAAATTACGGTGAAGCGCTTATCAAAGGTTCATGGATTTGACTAGAGGTGGCTATTTCAATCCAATCCACCAATCCAATCCATCAATCCATTAAAAATATCCACCTAATCCAATCCATTTAAATCCAATCTATTTGATCCAAATCCAATTGGATTGGTGGATTCATGGATTGGATCCATGGATCATTAGCAAATTACGATTTAGTACCTATAATTTTTATTTTTTACATTTTGGTACCTAAAATTTAAATTTTTATACAAAAAATATCATTGGAAAATTACGTTTTGGTACCTAAAATTTTTCATTATGACATTTTAGTACCTAAACTTTTTACATTTTACATATTGGTCATTGATTGAGGATGTCATTTGGATTCATGGATAATCCACCAATCCACTTGATCCAATCCATGAATCCACCAATCCATTAGATCCAATCCGTTTGATCCATGGATCCACCAATCCAATCCACCAATCCACCAATCCAATCCATTTGCCACCTCTAGATTTGACCCTTGCTCAAATTTTCATCTCATATAAGCACTACCAAATTAAAAGTTAGCTATCGGTTACTTGGTTTACAAGTTAATCATTAATCGCCCCAGTCAAATTATTAAACAAGCAACCAATACAATCGCCATGATAACAGTCATAGTCAGCCATTAAATTTAGAGGTACATTATTTTTCACCAATAAAATCACTATTTACCCTAACTTTCCAAAAAATCTCTAGTTATATTATTTATATATCTGAACTTCTATTTAACGAACTAAGTTTTTTTTTTTTTAAATTTTGCCCTAAAATGTATTGAATGGATACTTTTGCCCCTAGCTCTAATTTGTAACGAAAAAACCTAAAGTCCTAAACCCTTGCCCTCCTTGCTCCCCACCCCAAACTAGACCCAATCGCCACCTCCCTGTCAATACTCGCCGAACAATGAAGAGAAATAACTAATAACTAGCTTTTACTCGGCCTTTGGCCGAATGGGTTTCGCTTTATTATTTATATTGGTTAATTTATAATTATATTTAAAATATTAACCCGATTCGTTGGTCGGATAAATTTTATTTTATTTTAATAAATCTGTTCATGTTTTTAAATAAGTTGAGGTTTCTAAAATAGTTAATTCATTATTTCATAGTAATTTATATGTTATTTGTTGATTATGACATTACCGATAATGAGTTAATATGTACTTTTTTATCAAGTCCCCCTAGTTTACTGTTGTGTATTTTTTTCATATCTTAGAAGAAATTTGTGGACTTTTTATTATCGGATATGAAGTTGGAGTTGAAAGAAAATATGTCATCTAGAATGGTAGGAATTGAAGATATATAAAAATATCAAGAGAATAACGAAAAGATTATGCCTAGAAATCTCAAATATGGAAGAATACGAAAACATAATGCTTATTGTATAAATTATTATAATTTAGTGTACAGGCTTGATTGAATAATAAGTGGAGGCTCTTAAGTGTTAGATACCAATGCACGTACAAAAGTTACGAAAATTCAACATTATAAAACCTTAAATTCTACTTTATCAATACAATCTTTGACTTTTCATGTGCAGTTAAATTGTCACTCTATTATCCATTTTCTCAAATCTATCCCTTTTATTTTTCACATCAAACATGCCCTTGTAATATATAGTATATATGTATTATCAAATAAAATTTAATCCTTTTTATGGTTTATCTTCTCCATCTGCAACTCCCAATAATTAATAGCCACAATCTCATCCTCCATCTGTCCCACTTTCTCTTCCTTCGACCTAACAATAATTAAACGCAAAAACTTGTCCATCACGAAAGAACCTTGAAGACCGACTTTTGAATTTCAACCACTCTCTGAAAGTCCACAATTATTGATCGATTTGACTCAATCATAAATATTGGAACCAAATTTTTTTAGAATATATGGATTTCAAGTATCAAAAGTTGTCAACCTGGTTTAGCTCGTTGGTCCAGTCGATTAAGTGGGTTGAGGGTTAATGGTCCAATTGTTTTAGTCCGCTTTTGCCCGGATATATGAAAAAATTATTATATTGTTCATATATTTATAAATTATATAAAATCACATCTACACATGAATAATATTCTTCCTCCACCGGACTATCTACATTTGTTTCTCAATTTGCTATTTTTCGCTATCCTCCTTCAAGCTCCTAAACTGCACTCCAACAACATGTATTCGTCATGCGATAAAGGTCGCACTCCTATTGTGACGATGTGTGTCGGAAGTGGAATTAATGAGTAACGACCAAGTGGTAATTGTGCATGGGGGTGTTTGCGAGGGAAGACAATATGTGATGGAAGGCGAGTTCTTCCAGTAGTCTCTTTGTTAACATAATTGACTTGACGGATTTAGCTTACCAATTCGCGGAGCGGAGCTAGAGCCGGAGCTAGAGCAGGAGCTAGAATGGGAGCCTAAGAGTGTATATTTTTCAAGAATTATAATTTGAGTGCGCCAAAAGAGCGTGAATATTATATTATTTTAATTAATATACCATTTAACTTACTAACATGTTTTGATCAAAATATTACATCAATGCAGCGGGGGAAAAATAAAATCATTTGAGTAGAATAATAGTTTTAAATAATCTGATTAGACCCAAAAAAGGAACAAACTTCAAAAGTTGAATAGAAACCCAAAAAAGTTTATGATACTATTTTGTTTTATTTTTTTAAAACGGAAAAGAGAAATGAATGCATCGTTTATCCACCCTCATGCACGCAATTAGTTGTTAATAAAAGAGTCTATATCTTTTTCTTCTCTTTCGATTCTTTGTTTCCTAAGCCGACACTGGATATCTCCTGTAGATGTACCAAATTGGCAAATTCTATATTATCGGCTATCTAACTAACCTCGTAGTCCTATCATTTTATTTAGCCCCAAGCCCATGATTGGATGATCTATTTCACAGAACTCATTCACGAACTCATAGTGTATCCTTTTCGTCTTTGCTCTCCAGATCTATGGCACCGCATCTATTTCTTTCTCCCACGAAAAGAAGCGGGTCATCATCTTCAAGCCAAAGCTGTTGATTTAGCTATAAATTGTTTCATTTTACTTTGTTTATAGAGAGAAAAATCTCCCAAATAAGTGATATATGAAATAAAATTTGCGAACATTGATTTTCGATGCTCCAATTTTTAGTTTGAGAAACAATTTCTGGGGTTTAGAAGTTTTAGTTTCTGTAAAATAATTAAGAAGCAAATATATAATTCCTACTTTCACTTTCGTTGTAGAAATTTTGAAACGAGACAACAATTTTCTCATTTTAGTATTATATATTGTGTAGAGTGTATATTTTTCCCTACAAATTCATTAGCACATTGAAAAAAAGGTGAAATGAACCAACTTATTAAACTTCTAATGATTGTTGGATCCAATCATGTCAGAATAGGAAAAGATTTAAAATTTGACGGGTGGCTTGGAGGCAATGCCAGATGCTCGTGGTTTAGCAAAATCTCTCAGGCTGCCATGATGGTCTCTTCTTCCTTCACCTCTTTATAGTCTTCAAATCCCGTTTCAGTGTTTCACTATCTTGAACTTCAGAAGGATTGCTCACTGTCTCGTACACAACTTCTTCAAGTTTTCGTTTGTAAAATCTGGTGATTGGTCGATTCATACAAGGAATCCTGAATAACAAAGACAGTAAAAACCCGTGAAAAGCAAGGTAGGAAAATAAATAAAAATAACAAAATAATATAATTCTTTTTCTCACAACTAGAAAAATTTCCCGGGAACGGCGCCAAAATTTGTTGTCACTAAAAGCGCATACAAAGATGATCCAAAGAGTGAAACTGATTGGAGTCGTATTCCCTAGAGTCTTTTTTATTGCCTTACTCAAGTATTAGTAATCTTCTGTATTACAAACTAATTTATTTAGACACTGGTGTGGAATTTTTTTTTGGGTTGCTTTCCCCCTCGATATTCAAATTATCCCGAACAAATTCAATGTAACTATACAATTTTAAGAAGAAGTTACATCCCATCATAATTATCAAAATTGAATTCATGCATTTTCATACCATTGAATTCTATCAACTTTCAATTCACAATGTCAGTTTTCGTCTTATTTAAGTATTGAAAGTGATCAATTGATTTCCCAAATTACAATCAAGATGAACCACACAAATTAATCATGATTTCTCGTTAGATTTACCTGAATGGTTTTATTTATCGATCAAGGAGTCATAGTGTTGTTTCTCGACGACTCTGTCTTCCAACGATTTTGTAAATTTAAGGTCTCTCCTCCCATAAAGAGACTAGATAAATGAATACAAGAGGTGTTAATCCGTCAAAAATTTGTTAGTTAAGTTGTTTTGAAAAGAGTTGGGATCTTTAATTTTATCGAGGGTTCCACCATTCCAAACAACGGGGGTTTTAGTTCTTCAATTTATCCTTCACACTTGTCCATAAAAAAATATAAATAAAGGAACCTAAACGCCCAAGTGGCATTTTTCCCCTCCTCTTTCTCTCCAATTTGAATGGTTTGGTTGAGTACCATTTACCACAGTGGATTTTCTATCCACTTTCCATCCCCTCCTACTACTAGTCTACTACCCTTTTAAAAAAACAGAGGAAAATGCTTAGAGACTCGTGCTTTCCTCTCACTAATTCCTTCCCCTTCCCTTTCCTCCCCTTCAGAACAGAGTGGACATGTTTGTTTTCGTCAATGAATTACAACAAGATACAAGTAGAACTTACGAAGGGACACACAATACATTAACATTACAATAGTGGCGAATCCGGCCCAAAATCCGTCAACACGGGTTTTACCCGCGTTGACCGGGTTGGGTCGGGTGGGTACCCATGAATTTGAGTTTTGTTGTCATCCCTAGGTGTGGAGCAGGTGGTCGAGGAAGCTGACGTGCTTATGCCAGCACTTTCCTGCACCGATGGAACGCAGGACGATGACTACTGGCTACAGTAGAGGTGAAAGATATCCCCTAGAAAGAATCTGGGTTGGGTGGAATAGACTATATTGTCTGGTTCATGGGTTGTATTTGGTTGGATTTCTGATGTGGCGGGTTTTGATGATATGGCGGTTTATGTCATAATTTATTTGTGTCAAAATTTGATGAACTAGATATGTTTGTTAGCCACGTTAGTAACAAAAAGAAAATGATATCGTTAGCAAAAGTTAATTTATGTTAATAGCCAGTGACCAAACTTCGAATGTTAAACTAATTTCAGTGACCACATGAAATAAAATATATTTATTGGTAAGTATGAAATTTTTTAATAATCAACATGACCAAACTTGCAATTTAGGCAAGGACCCAGTGAGGAGGTTACGACAAAATGGGCACCTCTGTCTCTGGCAACAAAACTGAAGACAGACAAAACGGGCACCGTATTGTCCTGTGCTGTCAACTGTCAGCTGCCTCACTATACGACGCCGTTGCAACTGTAGTATTCTCTTAAGTCTTAACTCAGAGTATCCAATGATCTCTCTATGAATTATTATATAATATATACCTGTATTATATATTAAATGTAAAAAATAATAATACAACCCACTTCTGCCACAAAATCTTTGGTACTAAATCTTCACTTTTTTTACTCGGTTAAAAGGCTGTACTGTTTTCTCTGTTCTCACCTTCTCTTTTCACACCCACACGTAGTGAAATTAGAATATACCGAATTTTCTACCCAAAAAAATTACCGAATTCACACACCACGGTGAAAATATCAAAACAAATACTGCAGAGTACAAACAGACTCCGTGCTGATTGCTGAACGGTTCATTCATTCGTTCCAATGAGGTGAGAGAAGAGCGCACAGACACAAGTTGCTCTGATTTCTTCGTTGGAACTTCCACCGGGGGGTTGAAATTGTTTCCCAACTTAATTTTCACTCTGCCAGATGATACCAACTACGAGAATTTTTTTTGTGGCAATGAGCAGTGGTTATTTATGGCAACTTAGTTGGGACTTGGGAGTTATTAATTTTGGCATAAGAGGATCCAATCTCCGGGTTAATGACATAAATATTGTGTTTTTTTTTAATTGCCACAAATATTGCGGATTAAAAAAAATTGACACAAATATTGTGTTTTTTAGTAAAGTTTGGGGCGGAACCACCAGAGACTCAGGCGGGGCTGCTGTTTTACCCAGTTCTGGACGCTGGCGGCCCAGTCTCAAGCGGCCCCGCCTCACCCCCCCCTCCCCCCACCCCCCGAACCAGAGAAGCCTACCAGCCGCCCGCCGCAAGCGCTGCCGCCCAGGACTGAGGCGCCGACACCGCAGAGTCAGGCGCCGCCGCTGCCGAGTGGAGCGCCGCCGCTGCTGACAAAAGCGCCACCGCCCGAGATGTCCTCCGACGAAGAACCAGTCGCCGCCGGCAGAGGCAGGGGGAGAGGCCGGCGAGGTCGTGGTGGAGTCGGCGGCCGTTTACGCGGTGAGACTCTCGTCGGCGACTTGATTTTTTTTAATGTTTTGTTGCTTTGTTTTTGCAGTTCCTAGGCTTATGGATCCTTATTCGATGAGATTACCGCCGACGACAATTGATCCAGGTCCGGTCGATCCGACACTTCTTTGGGGACATGGCCAACATCGTATCGACTCTGTTTGGACAAACGAGGTAAGTATTTGATAATTATTCATGTAAAGTTAATTAGCTAATTAGATTATTTTAGTTGGTGAACTAAACTGTTAGGTGAAATTAGTATAATTTGAAATTAGTATAATTTTATATTAGATAAGACAGATTAGAATTTATTAGGTGAAATTAGAATTATTACGAATGAAAATGAATTAATATAAGTTTTGTGCACTATAGGCTGGTGATCGATCTTACCATGTTCGAGGTACGACCATTTTAGTACCTTACCATGAGCTTTATCGGCCATATCTCAAAGAGGCAGGCTTGTTAAGTGTCGTGCCCCTAGTCCCTATGATCCCCGATGCGAGTTTGATTACTGCGCTCGTAGAGCGGTGGCGACCCGAGACGTCGACCTTCCATCTACCGTGTGGTGAGATCACGATCACATTAGAGGACGTTGTTACACTGTCCGGTCTGGCGATCAACGGTGATGTCGTCGTAGTTGATATACCGGATGAGGAGTGGTCGGCGATCTGTTTGAGACTGTTAGGACGGGTTCCGGCTGATCTTGTAGGCGGTGTCGCTGTTGTTAGGATTGTTTGGCTGAGGGTTGAATTCAGTCATCTGCAGGAAAATGCATCATAGGAGGTTATAGAGCAGTTTGCACGAGCTTATGCTCTATCTCTGATTGGAGGTGTACTTTTCCCGGATCGGCCTGGAGCTACGGTGCACCTACAGTACCTACTTCTGATTGAGGGTTGGCAGAGAGCTTGACGGTTCGCCTGGGGAGCTGCTGTTTTATCTTACCTGTACCGTGAGATGGGTAGGTCGACTTTGCACATTACGCATACCGACACTTCTCTTAGCGGTGACCTTGGTGGATGGGTCGCCCTACTGCAGTTCTGGGCGTGGGAGCGATTCCCACATCTGGCACCTCGAGATTCAGAGACGAGGGCACAGGCCACCGAGGATGCATCTCCACGTGGTCTTCGATGGCTTTCGGCCAACAGTCGTCAGTATGGTGACCAGTTATTCGAGTACAAACTGTGGTTTGACGCGATGGACACCGTGGTGGTTAGTATATAACATTCCATTTTATAGAATAGTTTTCATTTGTATTTTTTTAGATTTAGGGATAATAACGTTAATTTTTTTTCATGCAGTGGCAACCTTACCTTGAGAGAGCACTTCATCTCAGAGGTAGTGTGATACAGTCTGAGACATTTCGAGCAGTAGTGCCACTTATCTGCTTTTCATCGGTGATGTGGCATCATCCAGACCGCGTGCTCCAGCAGTTTGGCATGAGGCAGCATGAGCCTCATCCGCCACATCCTGAGGCTGAGGTTAGGTTTTTTCTTCGCCAGGCTACTTGTGGGCCATCGCGTGGGCAGCATTTGGTACACTCCTCCAGAGAGTCGCTTGCTTTCTGGAACCATCGACACGAGTTTGTAGCGACGGCTCCATACACTGATGAGGAGTTAGCCTACCACTCGGAGTATATGGAGTGGTATAGAGATGTCACCAGACGTTCCGGCACACGGAGAGGAGCTGCAGCGGAGGCATTGGTTAGTTATTTGATTTGTTTGCTTAATTTGTTGTTAACTGTGTGAAATATCTGACATTTTGTTGGTGTTTTTTAGTACGACACTATCGAGCATGCTGAGGTGAGTTTGCGTGACGATGTACAGGCTGGAGGGCTGACCCTCGACCAGTGTGAGGACTTGGCCAACCTTATGGCATCCTGGGTTGCTACTCTAGGTTTTGAGCAGCGTAGATACCCTGATCTCACAGTACCTGTACAGCCCCATTATGAGGAGCCCGTCATGACTGCCTGGCTAGAGCGTACTGATGTGACATCGAGCTGGGTCGTCCCAGAGCCACAGTATTTCGGGAAATTTGGATATTACTGGCACAACCGTGAAAGTTTTGGATATAAAAGTGTATTTAACCTAATTATTATAATAAGAAAGTATTTCCACCCATCATATTTTTTTATCAAAAATCGCCACATCAGCAAAAGAAGTAAGCCCAGTCAGCATTTATTACTGTTCCGTTAAAGTTATAGGCGAAATGACTACATCTGTGTATTTTTCAAAATCTGGCTATTATTATCACAAAGTGCAAATTTGTTGCTATGGAGGTGTATTAAGCCAATAAATTTCCAGCCACTACTAAAATTGTTTACATTGAACACAAGTTGCTTATCAGCTCTTCAAAGCTGTGAAGGGCACATGCCAACCAAACATCTCTGATCTCTCTGTCTTTGTATGTTGCAGAGTGCAGACTGTATATGTTTCTCTCTCTCTCTTTTTTTTTTCTTTCCTCCCTCGATTTTAGTCGTGGATTTGTTTTATAATAAAGGTCTAATAAATTAGATTCCTTTTCCTTTTATTGGGAAAATGAATGTAAGGGGTCGTTTGGATGAGGAATTGTAACGGATCAATTTGACATAATTGTCTCATTTTGAGACAATTGTACCAAATTGCCTCGTTTGTCAGCAAAAAAATTGGATGGATCAATCTGCATGAGGTATTTTGAATTGATCCGTTTTGAGTCAATTTCAATTATCTGGGGTGGGGGCAGGTAATTCGAATTGACTCGTTTTAATTGCCTCGTTTATAAAACAAGACAATTGATCAAATTGACTCATTTTTAAATTGATCCATCCAAACGACCCTACAGAAATGCACTCCATCATATCATATTCTATCATATAAGGAAGGCATATAAAATTGAGATGTCCATTTATTTGTATTTGTGGGTGTCGGTTGGTGAGTTCCACTATGGGATTTTTGAGGAAGCTAAGTGTTGTGATCTTTGATGCTACGCCACGAATTTCACACTTTTGATCTTTGATTTCTCAACACTACTATTGCTCCCTTCATTTTCATCATCTCGCTTTTCTTTTGGGCTCAAATAATGATCTAAGTTGTGTCGTACTCGTTCATCACGGTAAGATATAAATTATGAAAAATATAGTAATTGATAATAAAGGTTTAATTTTTTTCTTTTCAACTACCACACTTCAAATTCTTTGAAAGAGTCTAATTTTTTTCGACTCTAGTGATGGAGTCATAAAAACTTTGTATGGGAAGTCATACATTTAAATGAAGTGGCTAAAAAAAAAATTTTTTTTTTTATAATTTGGAGCATGATAATTTGGGGTAAAGCGTTATCAACTAGTTTAATTTACAAATTTATTACAAATATTTATATATATGTGGTAAGAATTGGGGTTTATCCATTAGAGGTTATGATATAGTACAATGCCTAAAACTCGTTTTAATTCATGGTCCAAGTATATCTCAAACTCGGTACTGCCATTATTTGACAAAGATTGAGAAATCGTACCGAAATTTGTACCAAAAAAACTGACAATAAGGTATTTCGAATAAACCGCTTACCAATAAAATACTTTTACGATTGAAACATTAATACAATATGTATGTGCTTCGATTTTCATTTATCTTTATATAATAGTGCATCGATTCAATACCTAGTGCTTAAACATTTGGATTATGGAGATGCCGTGATTTGGTTTTGGGAACGTAAATAGATCCAACTTATAAGTTACAACCCCATCAAATCAAAGTGGATTGTGGCCTGTGGGGATGCAAAAAGTTCACTTCGAAATGACAAAAACTTTTTTCGTTGCCTCCTCTCCGATTTTGGGTTTCTTTGTTTAATCAAATCCAATTAATTTGTCTCATTCTTTACGTGCACTCAACCAATGGAACTTCTTCTTCTTCCTTTTCTTAAAGCGATTGAGTTTTAGGGTTGAGGAGGTACTAGACTACTAGCTACTATTGTCTTATTCTTTAGTGAGCCTTTTTAAAGCACGGTCAACTATTACTAATTTTTTGTGGAAATGGCTGAACCTTAATCACCAAGTAATTCCAATCGTCATTCACAAATAATTAGGCTCTAGTTTGGTTTACTGATCCATTACAAACAATTTACTAAGTAATCAACAGTTTATTAAGATATGACTGACTTTCTTTTATTTGGTCAACAGTCTTTTCCTTTGATCCATGGATTTTGTGTTAATTTCATGGATTTTTAGAGTTGTGTGTTTTTAGCGAAGGTAATCTTGTGGATTTATAAACCTCATTTGCGAGTTAAGTTTTATGTTTAATATGAAGAGATAACCTTTAAGTAGGTTATTATGTTTTAATAACTCATTTTCCGAATCTTAAATATATTTTCCTACTTCTCCACTTCCGTCATTATATTATTTTGAAATTACCTGAAGTTTATCACACAAACTGCAACAAGTTAGCTATTCTGGTTTTACCTATGTTTTTCTTCCAACCATCGTTAAGAAAGAATTCGTTCGTCCATGTATAATCTCATGACTTATATAAATTAGTTATATAAAAAATAAATCTAAGATAGAAAAATAAACAGTTAAATAAACAATTCCACTTTGTGCTTTTTTCCATTTCACTTCACCTACTCAATGTACTATTTTCCTTTTCCACTAAGATCAGTTTGATGTCAACATTAGACTAAGGCCATAGCTTCCTTTGGTTTCTTTTACGCCTCATTTAGCAATACTTTCTAACTGCTGAACAAAAGCAAACATTAATTATGAATTAAATAGTACCTTATATATGATATATGCTAGCTGTTAACCAGAAGAAAACCCAGAAAATTAGTCAGATAAGATGCAATAATGTTCTATTAATCCCTTTTTTCTTCAGTTTGCCGTCACTAATTAGATAAAGGTACCTTAAACACATGCCATCAGTAACTTGTTAGGTTGTATATGTCCAAAGCACCTCTTCTCCTTCAGCTTTGCCAGCATAAATACACTCATAGAGTAAGGAATAGAATGTTGGCTTGGTTGGTAAGGAAAGATATCATTTCCCAATACCAATTAATTAAAGTATAATCTTATAATGAGGGGTTAGGTACAAATACCAAACCTCATCGAATTAAATCATCTTCTAGGCGAGGGGCATTTTATATCTTATATATAATTGCTGACAGATCGGTTCACATGTAAAATAGTAACCAATTTCAATTTGATCATCTAATCGTCAAGAATTAATCAAATCGTTGATAAAAGAACATATCAGTTACTCAAATAAGTTGTTTGAATCGCTCGAGTGGTTTGTCAGAACCACGTCCCATTCTTGACCTGGATTTTGACATGTGAACAGAACCACGTCCCATTCTTGACCTGGATTTTGACATGTGAACAAAACATAGCTGAAATATGAGAATGTTGAGTGTTGAACTCAACATCTCTTGTAAAACAACTTACTCATTCTCCATTAGTATTACTACTTGTTTGTGTTGTAGAGTATAACTCATCTATTTATTAATTAGTAATGCAATGTTTGGCTTTGATTTATTATCATTAAATATTGCTATTTTTTTTAATCCACCTGTATTATCACTGTGAAATTTATATTTTCATCAACTCTTCTACCTGCCATGTATATTTATATGTTAGTAATATAATATAATTAATATTATAAATGGTTTTATATCGTTTCATGAGCAATTTTATAATGATTAACCAATAAACAACTAACTACTATTTTTTTTGGTTCTATGTCGAGTTGATCAAATTTTGATAACATATTATATATCCTGCATATTGGAGTTAATTTGGATATGAGGCAGGTTAATTTCTCAACTATATGTTATGATTGTTTCAAATCATTCAATAATTAATATAGTTTATGTCCAAGTCCAAATGGAATGTCATGGCTAGTCTCACGGTTTTGATTACCGTGGGAGGGCAGTCGATTTTGGTTTAACTGAAAATAAAAAATTCGGTTATCGATTAACCGATCCACCACCTTCTACCTGTCGACCACTTATCGAGAGAGGTTACACGGCTAATCGACCACTGACTGGTTAGTTACGTTATCGATTTTTGGTTCAGTTAGCCGTGTGGCCGAAATTGTGCCTACAGGTTCGGTTTAAACCAGGTAACCGACCCGAAACAGCTCACCTGCATGAAAAAATTAGTAAACCCCCTGAAATTAAAGTCTCAAACCTACATTTCTACATCTAAATCACTCAAAGTAAAGTCTCAATACCTTTTGCATCGAAAATTAATCTAAATCACTTAATTAATGTCTCAAACATAAAGTCAAACTTCATAAAGTCACAAATCACAATAGATCCAAATAGCAACAAGTCAACAACAAATCATCATCATCATCACTTATTAACACCAGCAGAAGAACCAACATCTGCAAAACCATTTTCTTTCAATCGGTCCAACAAGTCATGACCATAACGTCGTATCCATCTTGCTCATACTCTTTCTCAAGCACTTCTTCTTTACCATCCTGCTCATCCTCCACTAGAATGTTGAGACTTGCATATGCATTGGCAACATTGCAGTATCACTTGCACTTTCCAATCTAGTCTGGAAAGTGGTATTAACTAAGTAAGAAAAAAGAAAATAAAGTGTTAGGATATTCATAATATGAATTAGGTGGAAAGAAATAGTCAAAACCTGAACAACAAGTGATTAAGAGAGTTTTAGAACTCACCACTTTCGAAATCCAAATTCTCTTCATCATCTTCCTTCTCATCAATCTCTCCGAATCCGGTAGTTGGATACTTTATTCAATCCTCAGCACAAATCAATGCCTCCACCATTGTATCGCGCAAAGAGGACCTGAATGGACTGAGAATCCGGCCGCCACAGCTGAATGTTGCCTCTGAGGAAACAGAAGAGATGGGAACAGCTAAGATATCCTAAGCCATCTCAGCAAGAATCAGATATATTCTAGAGTGTCGAGATCACCAACTCAAGATGTCAAACTTTGCATCATCACTCTCCTCATTGATGCCATCAGTTTGACATTTCAAATAGATGTCAAGCTCAGCAGAGCTACCTCCTGTTTCCTGCAGAAGTTCATCCCCTTTTCCTCTTCCTGAGCCTCTCCTCGACCTTCTTAATCCTATCACTACCACCAATAATGCTCTCATTAGTGGTAGGCTCATATGCAGAGGAGAGCGTTTTTTATCCATACTTCCCTTTATAAACCTCAAATATATGGCACATCTATGAAGTAATAGAACTCTCAATTTCTCCTCCCTTCACTCTCGCATAAATTATTTCCACACATGCTAAATAAATTAAGTGATTCATCTTCATGTTCTCCTCATTCATAACAGGTGTCTCAAATCAATACTTATATACCTTTTCCTCAACCTTTTCTGCCATCCTTTGGATCTTTTCATGCAGATCATTGTTCAATTCATTAATGATGTCATAGACTAGAACAAGCTTCTTGCAGAAGAGATGGGTAGTCACATATTTAGTTCCTGTACAATGAGAATATAACTCAGAAAATTAGAGTAAAACAATCAAAGATGGTCAATGGTTAAAATAAAACAATGCAATTCAAATTCCACCTACCCGAGACTAGGAGGGTCAAGTAATTAAAGACTTTCACATACTTCATAAACTTCCTAATCAGCTGCTAATATTGTTCAGTTGGAAGACCACCTCTTGAGTTAACATAATCTCTAACACTCTGTTCATAAGCGAAGGAAAAGGAGGGGAAGAGAAAGTTAAGGAGGAAAGTTGGAGTCCCAAAAAACTGTCCCCCGTTTTTTAAGCTATGCACAGTAACTAGGGGAGGAGAAAAGGAGAGAAAATCTCCTGTGCTTTCCGATCCCCCAAATTGGAGGGAAAAGTGACAGTTGCGTCCCAAGCTTCTCTCCCTTCACTTTTTTGTTTCTTTCTATTTTCATCTGTCTTTTTTTTTATTAATTAATTGAAGCAAGCAAGTAGCTAGAGCATAGAGTAAATTATGGGGAAAAATATGGAAAGTAGATCAACAAAAAATATTATAATTAATGAGTAGTAAGTGATATTTCCATTAAATTGTGGTTATCGTATTTTTATAATAAAAAATATTCTTCATCGTTAAAACATGATTTAGGAAAAAATTTAAATTGAATAAAGATCACCGGTATGAAACCCTAGTCAAAATTTGCAATAAACGATCAAATTCGGTTAAATTCGAGATTATGTAAAATCAAGGTAGAATTAGTATAGGCCAATTTTGATTGACATTGACCGACTTTGACTACCATTTCATACAGTGGTATTTCAACTAGTTTGGTGACCAGTATTGATTGAACCCCGTTATATCGATCTACATACCACAGACATGACAACCATGATTATAGTGTTTGCAAATTTGTATCGTACTCGTGGTTCAACCTGAATAATCTTCTATTAAACTCTTACTTCGAGTTTTATTTCGAGGGAAAAGGAGGAAACAAAGTGTTTAATAGAAATGGGGATTCCTTAGAAGCCCACTAATTTAATGATAAAAAATAAATCGTATCGTATTGGCGGTTTGGCCAACAAACCTCATCTTAGACTAAATTGGTAGATGGTATTTAGCATATCGATGAACTAACAGGTTGCCTTCTTTTGGACGAACTTATGTAAGTCTAATATTATTATGTGACTTTCTTTTGGACGTATTGTATTATGTATGTCTAGTATTAGCGGATACCTTTATTTTGGATGAATGTATGTACTTCTAGTATTAGCATGTGACCTTATGTTTGGGAAATTACTATTATCCTGTTGCTTTTTGGACAATTTATGTATTTGTAATTTGTTGTATGTTTATATATTTAGTTGCTATGTTCTTACTCAATAAAATAGTTAACAAAATTTTAGTAATAGGTTGACAAATTTCATTCAAATAACCAACTTTTGATTTGTTGTTGTTAACAAAATTAACAAAGAAGAACAAATTTGATCCACATTACATAATTAATATAAAGAGTATAAACACATAATTAAATTATTTAATTATTCTATCATCAATAAAATATAATACATATCACAATTCCCAATCTACTTTTTTCCTCCCACTTTCTCTTCCACTTTCATCCATTAAACAACATTTTCTTTCCAATTCCCTCTAATTCCCTCCCTTCCAAACTTAACCTCCCCTCCAAATTTTCCTACCCTCCCCTCCTTTTCCTCCCTTCCTTCATGAACATAGTGTAAATGCATTGGCGTAGCCAGAGATATAATTTAGTGGGGTCCAAACATAACCAAATACGAAGTTTGGCTCGATAGTAAAATCATTGTCTCGGAAAGAGGGGGTCCGTGGTTCTAAATAAACTAACCCCACCTTAAAAATCCACCATTCTTAATGTATATTCATTTTCCAAGTGGGGTCCATGGACCCCACAACCCTTAACCTAGCTCCGCCAATGTCTAAAGGAATGATCGTGTGGACTTGAATACAAAGTTGTAAACACTCCATCAAACCTTTCTGCTGACTCTAACATGATATAGGTGGAGTTTCACATGGTGGATACATCCAAAGACACCAATTTGCTTGAATCCACATTCACAAAGTGTTAGTATACTCTTATATTTTAAATTTGAATTACGTGTCAGGCTCACAGACTCAAATGTATCTTACGTGTAATGAACCGTCAGACACTTCATATCCCATTAACTCCACTAAAAACCTAACATAGCGAAGACGGAAGGAAAATTGGCTAGATATTTGTGTATTACTACTAGGTGTAGGTCCATTTAACACGAACCTTTGCCCAAAACAAGTAACTTTGCCTACATTCCCCTCAAATTTCGGAACAAATACGGTCACAATGGCAACAAAACTGAACGCATTTGATAATTCACCAAGACAAGAAATAATATGATAAATGCTAAGATTTATACTCGATTACAGCAATAGATTCATTCCATTACTATGGAAATAACAAGGGAAAATAAAATGAAGCAATCTTTAGTAATTTTATTGTTGAAAACGTAAACTGGTGTATTTGTTTTGGGAAATAAACAAAAAGCGATCAATTATCAACTAGCTGTCACATGGGAGAGCCAACCAATTGGAGAATAATAATTAGTTCTTCCATTTTCCACAAAAATTAATTAGTGACCCGGGCAATAAGCAAATAAATTAAGCACATTTAGCAAAACAGTGCTCAGAACTATCTCGAAGGAAATAGATTCGTATCTTAAAATTTTACCATTGCTCTCGTTCTCATCACCCAACAAAATTTAAAACAAGACTCTTTTCCCTGATAACTAAGCCACGAGCTAGAGAATAAAATGTCATTAAGTAAGACGGGTCATATTATTCGTGCATTCCATTAAATGTCCCATGACTAGATAGAACCATCATTATGCACGTTTAATTCCACGCATAGTGTAACATTTTTATTTTTCGTTAAATCAGTGACTTTGATTAATGTAATTAAAAAAAAATTCGAAATGAGCCCTGATCCTCCTGATACACAGAAACATAATTCCTAGGGTAGGAACTCTTTAGAAGCAAAACTTCAAACTATAATATTTAATTTTTGCTGCACTTGTGTACCATTACATAACCACTATATCTCATTCATTTTAACTTTGATTAATTTTTTTTTCAATGAGAAAAATGTATTAATTAAGACCAACACCTTGATATCTATTTTCATATTTTTAGAAAAAATTAGATAATTTTATGAATGTAGTAAGTAGTGGCCGAGCAAAAAATCTAAACCAGGGGGACTAAAAATGTACTTTCAGAGAATTTAAATTGGTGAGGAGGGCTATAATCTTACCAAGTATTGTATTTCTCAAATTTATTATCAAAATTACATGTAATTTTACATGAGTTACACTAGTGGTAAGACAGTGTTACGCCGGGCAAAACTTTGTATAACATATGATGAACACATGTGGTACTTGAGTGTAACCATTTTTTGTCCAAAATTCGTAACAAATAAATTTCATCTTGTAGAGCATATCCAATTCATTTTTTTAAATCATCCAACTTAAAATAGATGAGATATGCTAATGATTTTACATTGAATTAGACAGATAAGATTATACCCCTATTCCGCTCTCATTTCATTCCCTAAAAAAGATACACTACCTTTATACATTTTTTAAAACCTATTATAAACTTTTACTTTTATTTATATTTTAAACCGAGAAATTACGCTAAGATTTACATAAAAAAAGAATTTAGTTTCTCTACACAAAAAAAATACGCATCTTTATACACTACAGTACACTGTCACATGCCTCCAAAAGAGGCCACACGCGCCTAATTTTCGACACGTCGACCTCACTCGCTTCTCCCCCACGGGATGATATTAATTAAAGTATAAAGAAGGAAGAACCCAACACTTTGGCTAGCCTTAGCTGGTAGCCAGTTTGGCAATTTCGGCCGCAGTTCTTTTTTTTCTTTCCCTTTTTCTTCTCTCTGAAATTTTCCATCACTTTCGTCGGCGAGGAAATTATAAGAGCTGGCGAAAGTTTCTTCTTCGTCGTGGCCATACCGCCTACAGAGAGACGGAGGAGGGAGTGAGAGGAAGGGGAGAGAGAGAGAATCAAGAGAGAAAATTTCTGGAATCTGATTACATAGATTGGCTGTATAATTTTGTGGGTTTTTTCTGGGTTTGATTTCTTCTGTTTCGTTATTCTTTCCTGTTCCTTCAGTTCTTCACTCGGCATTAGAAGGAAAGGGAACGGAAAAGGGTGAAAAAAAGAAGGAAAGTAAAATAGCCGCGTTTCCTTTTCGTTTATACTCTCTCTCTTTATCTCTTTCCTGGAAAATCCGAGAAAACGAAGGAAAATCAGCGCAGCCATATCTCCGCCGCGTTGATTTTTGGGTTTCACCCAGCTTAGTCTCTGTTGATACATTTCGCATTTTACCCTCCTTTAAATTTTGACGTTGACCATTGATTCTCTCCTTCTGCAACTATAATGCTTCCCCGCGTCCGTCACATTTTCCAGAAGAGTCGTCTTCTACATCTCCACCACCATTTATAATAAAAGCCAGAAACACTCACTACCTTCATCTTCTAGAGCCGCCCAAACCCAAACCCAGTTTTCGGAAGAAAGAAGGGGGGAAAAAAAAGATGGCTGCAAATGGCGGATTATTCAGGTCAGATTTACTGGGTCTGTTCGGCTTCTTCGCCGTGCTGATTCTTTCCTCATCCTTCTGCCTCGGGATTCGTTCCGTCCCCGACGGCGCGGATCTAGCCGGGTTGCTCCGATTCAACGAAGCCCCCGAGTACCGGAACGGAGTCGGGTGCCCGACTTTGGGCCCGTCATCGTGCGACCCGTCTCTGGTCCACATCGCCATGACCCTCGATTCGGAGTACCTCAGGGGCTCGGTGGCCGCCGTCCACTCCGTCCTCAAGCACGCTTCCTGCCCGGAGAACGTCTACTTCCACTTCATCGCGGCGGAGTTCGACCCGGCCAGCCCGCGGGTCCTGAACCGGCTCGTCCGGTCCACTTTCCCTTCCCTCCGTTTCTCGGTCCACATTTTCAGGGAAGACAAGGTCATCAATCTCATCTCCTCCTCAATCCGGCAGGCCCTGGAGAACCCGCTCAACTACGCACGGAACTACCTCGGCGATCTGCTCGACCCGTGCGTGGAGCGGGTCATCTACCTGGACTCCGATTTGGTGGTGGTGGACGACATTCAGAAGCTCTGGAGCACGAAATTAACCGGGTCGCGGGTCATCGGGGCGCCCGAGTACTGCCACGCCAATTTCACCAAGTACTTCACCCCGGGTTTCTGGTCCGACCCGGTCATGTCCCGGGTCTTCGCCTCCCGGCGGCCGTGTTACTTCAACACCGGTGTGATGGTGATGGATTTGGTGCGGTGGAGGGAAGGGAACTACAGGAAGAGGATTGCGATGTGGATGGAGATTCAGAGGCAGAGGAGAATTTACGATCTGGGTTCCCTGCCGCCGTTTCTATTGGTATTCGCCGGAAATGTCGAGTCCATCGACCACCGGTGGAACCAGCACGGCCTAGGAGGTGATAATGTGAGGGGAAGCTGCCGGTCGTTGCATCCGGGTCCGGTGAGCTTGCTGCATTGGAGTGGGAAAGGGAAGCCGTGGGCTAGGCTCGATGCCAAGACTCCTTGCCCGCTTGATCATTTGTGGGAGCCTTATGATCTCCACCATGAAAGCAGCATGAGCAGCAAGACGAATGATCTGAGTTCTGCATCAGTGGCTGGTCTTTCCAGTTACTTGTGAAAAAGAAGATTTGGCTGTTGGTTGGGGTGGAGGGGTTGAATTCTTTGTTTCATAAACATTCTTTTTCGGCTTCACACATTCAAAGGGGATTGATTCTTTGATAGATGTGTACAGATTAGATAAAAGGAGGGCTATAGCTAGCTCTCTCCTTCTCTCTGTGTTTGGAGGTGGAAATTTGCCATTTGGGAGTGGGGGATGAACCAGAAAGTTGCAGAGGCAGAAGAGAAATTCCTCTTGGGGGGATTTGGATTGTGGGCTCTGTAAATTTTCTACCTTTTTGGTGGGTTGATTTGTGAATTCTTTGTATTTCTGCGGAGGAGGGATTATATGTTTGTTTGTTGATTGAGTTGATGATTGATATGCGATTCCTTCTTTTTCTCTAGAGTTCTCTTTTACGTATTGGGAGATGTTGTAGTTCATTCCGGAGCATTGGGTTTTGAATGGTGGATTGATTTCTTCTTTCTATGTAAATGGAACTCTTCAGTTTTGTTGGGGGAGGAAGATGATGTGAACAATAATAATATCCTTCAGTTCAGTCAGTCGTCCATTATTTGATGTTTACCATCACAACATTCCAATCTTTGAGTTAACCAAGTGCAGTTCGAGTAAGCAAACATGTCGCTAATTTCTATTGCAATGAATTTGTCGAGTATTCATAGATCATAGGTACCATGGCATACCAATGTCGCCATCATCGGGTAGAATAACAGTAACTAGTGAGTAAAAAGGAGTGAGAAAAAAAAAGTGAAAGATCTGCAGATGTCAGATGAAGCTCATTGCATCTCTGGTAACATTTTGATTTATCAATTCATATATGTAAGGGTTGATGATTGATTAAGAACAAGACAAGAAGATGGAGAAAGGTGAAAATAAAGAGCCAAAACATGAAGGGAGGGAGCAGAGCAGACAAAGGCAGACAAGTTGTTGTGCTCTGCTCCACAGGCAGAGCCAGCTCATAACCTAGTGGTGTTAGCCTGTTGCCTTTGATTCCCCGTTGGACCAGGCAAGCCAAACCAAGGTTAGGTATATGCTTTGCTTTCAGTTCATTTTCCCATTTGTGTTGATTTCTTCCAAGTATTCTCTTCACCTTAATTTTCTGCAATGTTTTTTAGGAATAAGACGGACGGTTGGTTGGCTTTAAGTAAGTTATCACTACTTATCAGGAGGTTAAGGGTTGGTTTGGGGCCCTTGGGGATCATGGAATCAATGAAGGACACACACGACTTAGGGAAGAAAGAAGAGTTTGTTGGATTTCTCTTTAAAATTGCAGCAAGTCAGCATCATGGAAGAAGAAAATGCTTGAGTGGGAGTGAAAACAATGTTTGCTCATGATAACGGGAAGTTTGGCTGCTGCCTTATCTTTTCACTAAAAGCTAATGTAACTATTTGTATTGGTTCTTTCTATTAAGGGAGGAGGAAAATTATATAATATAGTAATGTGCTTTTAGCCTGCACCACAGTTTGGGATATGTTGGATTAATTGGAAAACGGTTGGTGTTTAGAAGGTAAAAGATGGTTGTCTAGGCTGAATTTTTACCAAATTCACAAATTATACACTTCTTAGTTCTTACCATTAGTAAAGTTATATTTCTTTTATTTAACCTATCTTATTCTAAAGTTATTCCTTTGTTTTTAACAAAAGATAATCATATGAATTGATAGATCAGAGATAACACCCGGCACTGAACCCATGAACAAAAATCAAAGATACGACACGAGGTTGGAGGCAAAGAAAGGGCCTTCTGAGCCACAAGGTGGGCTATCCTATTGCTAATCCGACCTACAAATCAAACATTAAAACCTCTATGAATATCCAACGTGTGGAGAATTTCCTCAAGAATAGCCCCAACACGACTACCTCGTGCATCCTTGGCATTAATCTTGTCAATAAGAATTTCAATATCGCCTTCAAATTGAACCTGAGCAAGTCCAATGTCCCGACACCATTGAATAGCCTCACGAAGGGCAATAGTCTCAACCACAAGGGGATCATCCATAACCTCGAAAAACAACCCTAGGACGAAAACAACAAAGTCTCTTTCATCCTTAAGGATCAACCCTCCTGTTGAATGTGAGTCAGCACATACCGCACCATCCCACATACAGATAACAGAGAACGAACCACCCAAATCCAAACTCTGTTGCAAAGGGTGCTGATTCAGATCCAACCTATCTTTCGGCAGGGAAACCCATTCATGTAGTTGCTGGTGGTATTGACGCATAAGGTGAGTACTCCAAAATTGTTTGCCCTAAAAAACAACCAAATTTCTAGATTTTCAAATGCACACCGCAATTAGGGCCATAATGTGCTCCGGCTGGGTTAGTCGAAGCAAGCAATTTTTGAGAAAAAGAGGGAAGGTCTAAAGCGACAACCCTTGCCCCAATATTAGATGAACATTTTCCAACTACCCAAAAGAGTAATCAGGGAAATTGATGAACTTTGTTCAAAATTATTTTGGAATGTGAAAGAGCAAGGTTAGAAAGCCAAAGTGAATTGGCAAGTTGGCAATGGCAACTAGTGACATTACATAAGGAGGAGGGTGGACTTGATTTTAAAGAATTCCATAATTGGAATAATACTTGCTTAGTTGGGCAATCCAATTTGATCAAAGGCTCTATGGATTGCATGGATGAAGTACATACTAGGCAACAATAGTATCTTGGAAGTAAAGACCCATAGATCTCGAGGTTGGGGCAAGATTATAAAGGTCAGGGGATGGTTGTAGGACTTCTCCAAGTGACGGGGGATAGGGGTTGAATGGAATGAGTTTGCATGCCTCCAAAATTGCTCACCAGAGAAATCCAAATGAGTTTGCATGCCTCCTTCAATGAAGATGAGTATGCAAAAACTTTGACAGCCCATTCCGTCTCCTGGCGCCAAGAAAAATAGGAGAGGCGTGGGAATGCCTTGCCGAGCAGTACCTGAAAGAGACTTCGGTACACATCACAACTTGCAAACAAATTATCAATGGACTCCACATCCTTGTAATAGAACACACAGTTCAGAACACTCTGATATTAGCTCTAGTATTGATTCGTCCCTTTGCAATCAACCAAACCATAAATATATTCCGAGGTATACCAACCCTTTTCCAAACAACATTCACCCAAACAGGCGGAGGGTGCTTTGGCCGAATCGAATTCCACACTTTCTTCACTGAGTAACTTGACATTTCCTCGCCTTGAACTTTTTGGCTTTCATTTGTAACCAGAACAAAGTAAATTGATGCTTTTTTTTATGAAATAAAAAGATTGTTTATTCAAAAAAAGCAAAGTTACTCCTTCGAATATGCTTTATAAATGATCTTTTGAACTTTTTTGTAAGATGTGAACCAATAATCTTAAGATTACGATTCTTTTAGTAGTACCATTACATCAATAACTTGTTGGTTGCTCAAATCTAAATAAAGAAATATAGTTCGTGTATAAAAAACAACTAATTGAAAGTAAAACCCTAATGCTAACTTGATCGGCAACTCGACCACGCTAAACTCGACAAAATGACGATTGGATTTTTCTCTAATTATATAATCATCATATAGGAAAAAAATTGTCGATTTGTAACTTTGTCGTCTCTAATTATATTTTAAGCTTTAGGAAGAAGGCAAAGCACTAAGGAGAAAATTGGTTGGAGGAATCCAAATAAAAGAATAAAACCATAAAAACAAATAGCAGGAGGAAGTAGCTTTCGGTTTGAACACGCATTTGATGATAATTAATATACACATGGGTGGATAAGCCGCTCTAGGTTCTAGAAATTGGACAGAAGCAACCAAATTGGGCACCAAACCAATTTATAGGAAGCAGATCCGGTGAGTAACATTGTGGTGAGTAATCATGAGTAACCCGTCCACATCAGCATGACATCAGTATCCTCTCTCTCCTGGAAAACCTTTAATTTTCCCCTCTTTAATCTTTGACGGACGATTTCTCACTCATTTTAAGTCGAAATTTAATTTTTTTTGTACAGTTAGATCAGATTAATTGTGCTCTTCAAAATGATATCCACTTTAATATATTTTTCGAACAAAAAAAATTGAGCCATTTTTTACTAGTCTATACCATATGGTATTGACTAGTATTGAAATAGAAGTATACCTATGGTTTGAAAAAAGTACCATGGTGGTATGAACAAACCAAGACTGTAGGATGGTTGAATACATGATAGTAGAAATATATTAATTGTCATTTACGACTTTTAACATTGTATACCACAAGATACCACCCCGTACCAGGGTGGTATTGTATAGTATTGTGTGGTATTTTTTGGTCCTGTAATTTGTTCACCCATAAATTTGTAGATCCAATAGATCATGATGAACTCGTCCCTTCTGTGCAAACGTTTTGAAAAACGAATTAAAAACGAAGAAGATACCATACAATACCACCCCGTACCAGGGTGGTATTGTATGATATTGTGTGGTATTTTTTGGTCCTGTAATTTGTTCACCCAGAAATTTGTAGATCCAATATATCATGATGAACTCGTCCCTTCTGTGCAAACGTTTTCAAAAACGAATTAAAAATGAAGAAAATACCATATGATATGTAGTTGGTACCGAGAGGCCATAATTTTTTGTTCTAAAAAAATATTGAAAATTGATCTCATTTTGTAGAGCACGATGAACTCGTTCCACCTGTGCAAAAAAAAATTAAAATCCGAGTTAAAACGAAAAAGATATGAGCCGATTAAGAAAGCTAGAAAAAATAAAAAAAAATTTTAATTCTCCATTCTTAGATCTGGATTTTCTAAATGAAGGGTTCAGATTTGGTTATTGATGGATGCATAACCCATGGTTATGCACCCTATCTTGAGCCCCATTTATGTCTAGAAAGTAGAAAGTTGAAACCCAAGAATGGTGCATTAAACTTAGGTATAGTTTTCTGGGTAAAATGTAAACTACAGAACTCAATTTTATTCATTGATTTGAGAAGTAAAAAACAAGACTTATCAAATGATTCATATATTATAAGGGATAAGGAGAGAAGTTAGTGATTTTTTGGAAAGCGAGCAGGTACGAGTTTTTAGACTAAGTTAAGAGGATTTTTTTTTCAATCTCTCGTGAAATTTCAATGAATCTTATCTCATTCGTTTTAAATCGAATTTCAGATGTTGGATGATAAACCCAAAACCATGATTATTATTAAACCAACTCCAAAAACTTCGCTAGCTAACCCAAAATGCAAAAAGTTTGTTAATGACCTAAAGTTGTACTATGACGTTAAAGATACAATTTCAAGATGTACCATCAAACAAATTGATGTATTGTAGTTTACATCGTTTGATTTATGTGATAGTTATTGTAGTGTTTAAATAAATTATATTACTTTTTGGGTGAAATATTATTTTTAACTTTTGTTTTTAGTATAAAAAAGCAACACACATAAAAAGGTAGGAACATAGTTGGAAAAAGAACAAAACATAACAATCTCAATCAAACAAACTCAACTGAAACTTGAGATTTAACTATCACTCATTTTGAGTGATAGTTTGTGTCACATCAAGCAAACAATGCATGTATTGTATGTACAGAAAATTCAAAAACGATGTATTATAACTATCTCATCCAAACTATCACCAAAACCAAACAACTCCTAAAACACCAATACTTTAAAGTATAGTAAAATTCCTCGTTTTATTGATCCTTCGCTCTCCAGAATGATTATTAACTAATGTAGTAATGTTTACTATTTACTAATGACCTACTCAATCATAACTGCGCTTGACCATCTACAATGACCCCCAAAAATTATTACTAATAATGGTTATCCTAAAATATCATTACTAATAATGGTTATCCCCGGTAGTGGATCCATACCGTTTTAAGAGATGTGTCGTTTGATAAAAATATCGTTATATATAAAAATAAAATCTCATTTATAGATTATACAATTTCATTTTTTTACAACTAGACGAATATAGTTTTATATTCCGAGAGATTAGTGAAATATATTGTCATTTATTTTGGAGCTCAAACCTTTTTCAGTGTATACAATGAAACAATCATTGATAAATTTTTCACTAACACACTAATATCTGTTCTTGGTTAACTTCATAAAAATTAGTATTTCACATCTTGGAGTTGCAACAAATGTGTCAATTATAATTTTTGGAGGTTGTCTCAATGATCCTGATTAATATCTTATTTCTGTAATGACAAAACATGATTTTTCACCAAAATCTCAGACGAAAGTATGCTTTGTAAGGAAGTTGTTAAGATCCATAAATAGACCAAACCTAGTTTACTTTAATCAAAATGTCACGTATTCAAGTACTCACAGTTATCTTAAAAAGCACATGGTATGGGGCATGTGCAAATATCAAGCCTATAAATTGGCTTTCTTTTGATGATGCATATAGAAAGTGGTTAAAATCCATACATGAAGCTCTCCCACCAACTCATGTTATTAAAATTAATTGATTTATAACAACTCGAATCATTGAAACCAGTTGATTTGTTGCTTCACCCAACTAACTCCCTCCATGGTTCTCCTAAATGTACCTCACGTTCGACAACAACTTTAGTGACAACAAGGGTAGCTCCAACATAACAAGTCGAGGACGTCCATTGCATTGTTTTGATTTTTACTAACTATTTTCATGGTTTGACCATACCTAAAGAGTGTGCCTATGACGACTTTCAAGTTAGCTTTACTTGACAAAAACGGTCAACCGTATCTACAAAATGGTCGAACGAATGACACTAATGACGGGAATCAACTTATATATTACAAATGAAAAGAACAATCAATCGCTTATATATTGCAGTCGATCGACTTGATGATGAAATGGTCGATATCATAAATAAATATGTGGACCACACTATGAGGAGGTCGACCGATTAGAACTAAAGATGTCTTCATATCTAAAACCAACGCCGTAGAGGGTGGTCATCTAAAGACAATGAACCTCATTATTGCACCTGTAAGGTCGACCGGATAGCCGACGATCGATGAAAACGGACCGTTACAAGTTTCTCCTCACAGAAGAATGTTGTTCAAAGTAGTAGTTCATTCATGGATACTTTAACATAGTCAATTAATCATTCACAAAGAAAAAGACAACGATTATGAGGTAATCAAACCAAATGACAATTGTTTAATCAGTCGACCCGTTCTAGTCCAGCCAGCGAGCCAGCCCGTGACATGTCTTATATTAAAACACAGGTGGTGGGTCGGCGGTTGACAGTGATCGAAAGCCGACCCTTGAATTTGATGACTAACATAAACAAACCAGCAGGAACACATGTCAGTCCAGCTAATGAGAAAAGTTCAACTCTCCCAATATCACCCTGCTGGCAACGGCACAACCAAGCCACAGAGCTCAAGCTGTGACCAAAGCACCACTTCAAACTCCACTGCCTGCTTTGCTGGCTGATTGTTTTTGGAAATGTAAGGAGAGCGACCTAGTCCGCGACTCAGCTCCAAATCGGTAATCCTATTTTTTTGTTCGGTTTCTACAATTGCTGCCACCATCAGGCAGGCGTCACTCTTGGGCACTACTGTTGTTCCACGCTGCCTAATTTCCTTTCCTTTTTTAAGGGCGATGTTTGTTTGACGTAACGGTTGGAACGGATCGGGAAATCGACAATGTAAAAACGTAAAGAACACAAAAGTTTATGTGGTTCACTAATACAATATGTATTATTAACTGCTTGTGTTCACACTTCACAAGCAGGAGAATTCAGTATACTTAGAAGAGTTATTTTCAGAGATTGAGAACGTATATATTATACATTCTTGATTCTCCAGACAACCTAATCTAATTCAATTTTGAGGGGGAAAAGGTTATAATTAGTAAATACTCTGTTTAATGCATGTATATATAACTATATGTATTTTATTAAAATTTTTGTATCTGTATTATTGTCAAATTGCTTTATGTTTTCCTTTCATTTAATTGTTCACGTACTAAATACGTATATGCTCCAATTCCACGTAACGTTTATGCTCCAATTCCACATATGTGATATTTAAAATATTACATCGTTCTCAATCCAAACGTTCTGTAATTAATTTTGCAACTCAGACCCATCAACCGTTTTTTTCCCCCTAAATCCCATCAATCACTTATCGCTACATGGTTAGTAGTATGGGGATTGAATACATATAATACTAATTAAAAATTCATATTAATTACTTTCCTTTTTTCAGTACAATGATGGTTGTATGAGTGAAATGATATTAATGTATAGTTGTATCAATGCAATGATAGTCAAGCTAACCGATACCCTAATTATTATATAGAGTACAACAAGATTAATAAAACATGAAAGTGGGTGTTGGTCCAATTTCGTTTTCATCACATAATTGAAATGAACTTTCTGAGAGATTTTTATTTATTTTGTGCTTCCGGTTTTGTTTGCTTCGTCGACTTACTGGTTGCCATGGCGCACAGCTAGACGACGACATTAGCCCCTACTTGCTTCAACGGAAAAGAACAGCCGACAACAATACTTTGGATACATATATATTCATCAACACCTGCACTTGCACTTCCTTTTCCTCGAATACGAACCACATATATGCATGGAATGTGTGTGTTACCGTATAGGACCACATGTGCTCGGACCGGAGAATTGTTCGATGGCATCCAAACCAATATTGTACTCTATGTATATATGGCAAGTGCTAGTATATGTCTGATGTATTATGTACGTGTTTGATAGTTGACTAGTATAAGTTACAACAATAGTTGACGACGTGTTATCATATTTTAAAAAATTATAAAACACACTTACTGTCTACAGTGTTCAACAGATCTCTTTCAATGTATCCTACTAGACAATTATTCACGAACTGATCTCTTATTCGATTCCGAAACTTGTTCTTGATGTAACCCAAAGCTGAAAAAACTCTCTCAACACTTAAGTTGCAATCGGTAAAATTAATACAACTTTCAGGAGCAAATAGACACATTCATATAATAGATTCAATTTTGTCTCCACCATAAACTTGGCTAAATCAGTTCCTTTTAATCAAAAAATTACTCATAATTTTTAACACAATGATAATAATTATCAAATCTAAGAAACTAATAAAAAAAAATCGACCAAACTCTTCAGGATAAAATAGTGTGTTACAATATGATGTGGATAAGGGTAGTTCGTGGATTTAATTTTAGGCTTTGAAAAATTGGGAATAAGATCTACACGTTTTTTATTATAATTATGACAAAATTATAAAAATAAATCAAGTGTAGTCCAATAGAAAAAAAAACATTCACTAATAACTATTGTATTATAGATTTGAATCCCATATACTAACATTTTCTCTTTTTCACAAACTGAAACTGCCATAAGAGGTTTATTAGTTTTTCTCCTAAATTGTAGTAGTGTCCCGGGAAACCTCTAGTCTTCACCTGGATTCGGCCCTAGTGTATGTGTTCATATTTACTATATGTACTTAATATATTATGACAAATTATAGAACCATCAATTACTATATTTAGATTACATGAACATTATGGTTTGAGTTAGAGAGTTAAAGACTTGGGTTCACATCTAGAGATTATGATATAGTATATATTAATTTCAAATTTTGCTTAATTCATGGTTTATATAGCAAAATTCAATGGGCATACTATAAGGTTTGCGTATACTAATATGAACTATTAATATATATAAAGTTAAGCCTAATTTACTGTTGCCTAAGAGGTATTCTAATTTTACATACTATCATTCTTTTATTGACCAATCAACTTTGTATAATTATCCTTTTAAACCGAGACAATGTAAGTGTAGCTTTATTTGCTAGCCTAGCTGTAATTTTTTTTCCTTTTGATGAAGGGGTCGTTTGGAAGTTGCGATTGTTTTGTTGAGATTGTCATTATGCATGTATTGTTTACAATGCATCGTTTTTTATTTTTTTAGCAGAAACAATACATGGATTGTTTCTATGATGTGACAGAAACTATCACTCATTTTGAGTGATTGTTATATCTCAACTTTTAGTTGTGATTGTTGAGATAGTTGAGTTGAGATTGTTTTGTCTAAACTTTTAGCTAATGCGACATACACAATCACACATACCAAACGTTGTATTCTACAATGCATCAAATTCGACAATACATGTATAATATTATACATGCATTCTCAACAATACATCTATTTAACAATCGCAACTTCCAAACGACCCAGAAGTTCACTAACATGCGTGGAAGTACTTGATAATCTTCTCCAACATATTTCTCCAATTTAGAGAAATCAAGCTTTTCAACCAATTTAGTTTTTTCATCTTGGCAAGGTGGTTTAATTAGCTATATATGATGCAATTCTTTCAACCTCTCCCAAATTGAGGATCGTTGTTTAATCAAGTGTTATTGCTTCGTTCCTTAATTGTCATTGATGATTTGAGATGGACGTTGAAGTGCGATAACTGCGATGTTGGGGGCCAGAGAAAGAAAGGAAAGATTTCAATTGTTGAGAAATGAAAAAGCGAGTAACTTCAGCCAAAACTTGGGAATGAGATTAGGTGCTAACCTTTATAGGGGTTAGTATCGTGATAACTAGCAAAAAACGCTACTAAAAATAATGAAATCACTACGGATTATTATAAAATCAATACAACGCTACTAAAAATAACGAAATCACTACGGATTATTATAAAATCAATACAACATCTAAGCTAAATCACTACTAATTCAAACTAGTAGTAGTTTTTCTCTTGGTTAGGACGGTGCTAACTATTGTACAATTAGCACCGTAGCCGTTCCAAAAATTGGAATAGGAAGACGGTCAATCGAGCTAGCTGCAAATTTATTGTAATTAGCCACTAACTTCTCTTTTGTTTTTACTAATCACTAGAGGTATTTCTTCTGTTTCAAAATGAATATCAATTCTCTGTTTCATGCTAATTAGTGGATTATTGGCACAAGTAAGTCAACATATGATATGAGTGCATAAGCGATCGTTATGTATAAACAATAATCTGCTTGGAAAAATAATCATTTCTTAAGAAAATGTACATTTTAGTCGCAAATTTGTTTTAATCGATTATGGTCCTAAAAAACTATTGAGTTAGCAATAATCACACACTTGCCCGGCCGGTTACCACAGCAAAGCGTGGCGCATGCAATCTAGTATATATATGTGTTTACACATATTGGATTTTGGGATGATATTATACAATAACTCTTAATGAGTGAATCTTATATTCTAATTCTCTAAAACTACAACCCAACTCTAAAATGGTGCATCTAGTATATTGAATGCATTTTAACTAATCAAAACCATCAATTATTGTTTCTGATTAAATTATTTTTAGAGTATATGATTTAGAGAACTATGATATAATTTTGGGCTGATTCCACTAGGAAGCTCAAATCATTTGTGTTCTGAACTATTCAATATGACAAATCTGACTTGATTTTCTGATAAATATTAAGGGTCACCGGTCAACATTAACGAAAAAAATAATTCGTGTTAGATTTGTCATATTGAATAGTTTATGACACAAATGACACTTTTTTTTTAATAGTTTGACCTTCCTAGTGGAATTAGCCTTATAATTTTTCATGCAAATATGCAATTGAATGGTGCAGTCAGACTAAACGTTTTTTTTTTTTTTACAACACATGATTTCCATTCATATCAATGATAGAAGTACAAGCTAAGCCAAATTACAACAATGGGTTAATAATGTTAAGAACTTGGATCCAGTCTTGGTGAAGAGATCCTTTTGCCGCTTCCTTTGCTGCCCAATTTGCACTTTTGTTTGCCACTCTTGGAATATATTCAATTTCAATCCCGTCATTCGCTTGGAGAATCAGTCTCATCCAATGAAACCATGCTCTGATTTGTCACGGTTCACTTTTGTTGGAATTATGAATGATCTCCACCAAAACTTGACGGTCCAAGAAGATGATGACCGGCAGGCTTGCATTATATGCAAAACGAAGAGCAAAGCTTAAGGTGCTTGGATGGATCTACCGTACTCTAGATCCAACAATCAATCAACTGATTCTCCATCAACTGAAGAAGTTTCTGAAGGATTCACACTTTCCAGACAATAATATCAAGCATTTCTGGCAATGATTCAGTCTCAAGCGTCCAACAACCTGATGTCCGTTTCAGGAGCACTTTCGTCTGATCGTTCTACTTAAGCGTTTATCGATGATGCTGCTGCTGCTGAAGCACAAATTCACAAACTATATATGTTTGCCACTCTAGCTATAGATGCCTCACTCTTGGTGTAATAAATTGCCAAAGGACGGGTCCTAACATACACCGAGTTCCTCCTAGGCAAAATTGACAAAAATAATCTGTAACATCTCCTTAGTGGCACTGTTAAGATAAACGAGTTGAGCTTGAACTCGAGTCGTTTATTAATGACTGGCCCGAGTTAAGATAAAAACTTTATTCAACTCAGCTCATTTACAGTCACATTATTGTATCGAGGATATGAGTAACATGGTTTTCTTATCAAAGTGAACAAGAAAAATATTGCAGTGACCAAAAGTACGTATTTTCATAAATAACGAGGTTTGCCAAAGTGAACGGCTATTTGCGGCCAACCAAATTGCTATTTGCCGTCAACTAAAAAAAAAAATTAATTCAAATTTTGAATTTTCCCTTCCTTCCCAGTGCCTCCGTCGCCGGCACAGTTCTTCCGTCGTCGGCTAACCTCCCGTCGCCCTCAATCGTCGGAAAACAAGTAAGTTTACCTTTTCCGGCCAGTTTTCCAGCAAGTTTTCCAGTTTTTCGGCGAAAAAAAAATTGCAGCCCGAACGTCGCCGAGCCGAAAAAAATTTACGGCCGGCCGAAAAATTCTTTCGGCCCAGCGACGCCTCGGGCGCAAATTTTTTTCGCCCGGTCGCCGAACACGCCCGCCAAAAACTTTCCAGCGGCGTGTTCGTCGGCCGGCCGGAAAAAATTTGCGGCCGGAACGACGTCGGGCCGAAAGAATTTTTTTCGCCCGGTCGCCGAACACGCCGGCCAAAAATTTTACGGCGGCATGTTCGTCGGCCGGCCGAAAAAAATTAGCGGCCGGAGCGACGTCAGGCCGAAAGAATTTTTCGGCCGGGCGTCGCACCGGCCGTAAAAGTTTTTCGGCCCGAGTAATTGGGTTTCAGGCTTCCCACAGGGCCAGGGGCACACGACCGTGTAGCTCACCCAGCCTGGCCGTGTGAAGCCTCGCAGAATTCCACACGGCCAAAGTGCAACTTCACATGGCCGTGTAGCTCACCCAGCCTGGCCGTGTGAAGCCTCGCAGAGAGCCACACGGCCAAAGTGCAACTTCACACGGCCGTGTGAGTTGTGTGTGCCCGTGTGGCTTTCTTTTTGACTTGCCTCGCGCCCGATCTTCGTCTAATCGACCCCGAACTCGCTCGAAATCCATAATGAAATCCATAAGTTCATAATGACACTAGGGTCATTAAAAATACAACTAGAAAAACAACAACATATAAATAGAGCATTGCAACACTATGCATTGCTCCTACCCCTACCCCTTCCCCTAGCTCTTCGGGGGTCTCTCTGCCTGGCTCGCTGCCGACCACCAAGGGTTTAGGGTTCAGGGTTCAGGGTTTAGGGTTTAGGGTTTGAAACACATGGTTTGTGTAGCACTTTGCGCACATTGTCTGATGAGGCAACCACTCACCTCGCACGTAGGCAACCACTCACCTCGCACGTAGTCGACCATTTTTAACTTCACACTTGCATAATGGATCACATTCTCAAATTCATGTGTGTAAACTTCACCTCGCACGCTAATTTCAAGTCTTAACCGCTAAATTCAACTCCTAAACTCTAAATTCAATTCTTACACGCTAAATTCAACTCCTAAACGCTAAATTCAACTCTTAAACGCTAAATTCAACTCCTAAAATCGAATTTTTCCGAAAAATTCCAAAAACAGACGGTGGGTCGAAAATTTCCGGCGGCCGGAACCTGGCCGGGCCAAAAAAATTCAGCCTGGCCGGAGCGTTGAATTTCCGGCGACTTTTCCGGCGAGCGTTGAATTTTTCTGATTCAATACGTTCTCTGAAAGTTGGATATGTTGTAGATTGTGAAACTTCTTAACCAAAGATATATATATATACTCTTTTTTTTTGGTTGGCGGCAAATAGCAATCCCCTTGCCAAAAGCACCCCTTGATAGTTGGAGGTAAATGCTTCTTACCAATTTAATCTTGTTTTCCTTTCTGGCACCTATTCCAAATTCGAGATTGTGTTTTATCGTTGTGGTCAAACGAGACATGGGTTAAAATTTGAGGGAAACAACAAGGTGAATGCATTCCTCAAATTAACGTTTTCTTCTTGGGCTAAATGATCGATGCATAATTTCCGGGGTTGTTTTTGGAACTGAAGTGGTTTGTTTTTTATTATAGAACTGAAGTGGTTTATTTCTAGTCAAATTATGTAACACTTTATATGCAAATCCCACATCGACAAATCACGGGAGAGATCCATAGTTCATAAGTAGGAAACCGATTTTAACTGACAATACGCGTTTTGTGGTGAAACGGAGGAGTTGGAGTTCTCCAAAGTTAAATGTGCTCAGTCGAAACGCGTTATGGGAAGTCACCTTGAATTGCACCCCAAGTCGAAAACCGTGATGGTCGAGGCGCAAAGCGGACAATATTTTTGTCGGGAAAAGGTTCAGGATGTTAAAAATTACTTTTTCTAACTAGCTTGTGCATTGCCTGTTGGTCTGAAATTTTTTATTTGAAACAAAATTTTCGATTGCTTTGAGAGTCTATTGATCCAATATTTAAGATCACTTTTTTTATGGTTAATCAATATTTAAGATCATAATGATGTGTTCATGTTGTTGTAACTTTTGTAGTTGATAAAAAAAAAAGAGCTCAACCGCTGCTAGCAAAAATGTAATTCGAATGAAGAAATTGGCCTCCCCTCTCCTTTTAGTTTTAGGACGTTTGCGTACTTTATGTGCAAGACAAGTTTTTTTCACGGGAAGCCCAATTTATATGGGTTGAACAAAGTGTTTATTAAGGGCTGATGAACTAAAAGTATCCAATAACCCAACGAATTTTAATGGGCCAAGGACTCAATTCAAGAAGTCCAGAGTTATGGATTACAGACGTTAAATGGCAATAAGTAGCAAAAGTCCAACTTTAACTATTGGTAGGGAGAATGGGCCGATGGCATTTAACGTTGATCATGGGCTCTAATTGACAGTCTATAAAAGGTGGGTCGTCAACCGTTGGACTGTAATTGACAGCTCACAGCAGTTAATTTAGGTATGGCAATGGGCAGGTCCGGGCGGGTATCTCGATACCCATACCCGCCCTATGGCAGGTCGGGTAATTTATCATGGGGCGCGAGTCGGGGCGGGTCGACTCATTGGATATGTAATTTATGTGAAAAATATTAGAAATATTCGTTCTTTTCATTGAAAGACCAAGAAAGAAACCATAATATGATAAAATGTAGTTAAATTATTGAAGATATTGAGGTTTTCACTTATTTACAACTTTATTATAGCTAAAATATAATGTAATAAGAGGAAAATCTTAAGTAATTTAACTAATATTATATGTAATTTAGGTAAGAACGGGTTGAGGATGAGGCGGGTCAGGGCAGGTCGGGTCGATGAGAGGTACCCATGCCCGCCCCGGCCCGCCTACGGGGCGGGTTTGACCCACCCCAAAACAGGTCAAACAGGTCGGGTAAATCGGGTCAGGTCGAAATTGCCATCCCTAAGTTAATTGAAGTTTGTTGGCAAAATTCGGACTAAAATGCTTTTTTTTTATGTTGGATTTGAAAAATTACAATTTAGAAAAATCAAGGCTTTACGATAGATTTGATTTCTTATGTATTTCAAATGCTTATTGTTTGCTTGTAAGATTTGTCGATGGATTTTAGGGTTATGAATTTATTACTTCAAAGGGTAATTTACCTTATTATGCTTACTTCATTTGTTTTATATAGGCTATTTTGTCATTCAAATTACACAAATCTTTCACGTTTGCCACCCGAATTAGTTTTCTTTTTTATTCGCCACTAATTTTACGAATTGTTTCACTGTTAGTCACCGGTCGTTAGTCTCCATCATTTTTTTGATGACTTGGAAAACATAACTCATGACTGGACCGTTAACTAATGACGTGTCAATTTAAAAAGGAGAGCTTCAAGCAAGAAAGGAAATGAGCTAAAATTGACCTACCCAAGGCAGTTGGTGAGAAGATTTCTACTCCAAGGATCAATTCAAGCATCTAGGAAGAGAGAGTCACTTTGCTATTAGTTTTTCCTCTATCTTAGTTGTTATTTCTCTTCTAGCTTTGGAGTAGTCCTCCTTGTCACTTGGATGATAGAAACCCTAGTTTGATATATTGTAGATTGTAGGATTGTGAACTCTTATGTGTATGGGTATTTTCATAAAATTGGGTGTTCTTGATCAAAGCTTCCACTTTGGGGCAAATTGACCTAGGAGGGAGAAGATCCCCCTAGGCAATTCGGGTCGATCCTCAATTACCGTAGAGTGTCATGATTTAGAGTGATTGATTACTTTCCGTTGTTTCGGGTTTTACTCAAGGGAGTAGAATCAATCGCCTTGATTGTCTTTTGCTGGTATGAGGTACGTCCTTCTGATTAGATCAATTGAGTGGGCTAGGATGCACTTGAATAGAGGTCCTAGCTCATTAAGTGCTTCTAATGATATATGAACACTTACCTATCGCATTAGAGTGTCACGGTTGTATCTAAACATGAACTAGGGGGAATACAGTCCAAGTGATCCTTTCTCATTTGAATTCGCCAACATTTTCTTTGCTTGCTTGTTTAGTTTCTTTAGCTTTAACCACGATTTGATCACTAGATAACGTGTTAACTGCTGAAGTAAGGATTGATAGTCTACCCAAGTCGATATTGAAATAATTATTATATCCTACACCCAATTATAGGTTGCACTTGACCTAAAGTCGGGATAGAGTTATAGTGGTAGTGAGTCACTTCCGTATGCACTGCTTCAATCATATGAACACCTCAAGCACGTAGCAGTTCCTTGCTTTCTATAATATATGTTTAAAAGCATATATGATTAATTAATTACTTATTATGAAACACATTTTAGTATAAATTATTTATAATATTCGAAATTAAACGAAAGATGGTGTGTATAATATATATTTACCTTATGAAACTTGCACCTACTAATTTTGTACAACATAAGAAGTTGTCGCCTTCCATAAAGCATTATCGAAGTCTCTCATGTCATCCTTTACACCTATGGCACGATCGAAACCCGAAAAAACTGATAGTTTATGAGGCCGAGAAGACGATGAAGATTTATCTTTATTTCTCTCTGGCTAATTAAAAGCCATTTCCATTCCATTCAAGTCATGGGAGCAAAATGTGGCGCATTCATCAACAATATAAGCTTCAGTGATGAATCCCTTTGGATGTGCCTTGGTACGAACATAACCTTTTAACTTCTTCAAGTACCTATATTGTGTAATATAAGATGGTGAACTAATTAGTATTAAACTTCCTCAAGTACCTAAATTGTTGGTAATATAATTAAAATAGTTTATTTACCATACATTTAAACAGGATACATCCAATGATATTGAAATGGACCGACAAGTTTGGCCTCACGTTGTGCAGCTGGAGACCCGTGCATGGCCGGCAAGTGCTACACACGAACTTCACCGCGATCGGGGACGCCGACATGCCATGGATGTTCATGTACGTTACTCCGGTGATCTTCACGCCCGAACCCTATAGATATTGAGATGCTACGTCGTTAGAATTCAAATACAAGACTTTATTCGTAAATCACATACCCACAAGTAGTGATGGCAATAGGACGAGACGAGGCAGGTACCTCAATACTCATATTTGTCCCGCACTAAGCGCAAGTCATATCGAGTAATGCCCACACAGTTGAGTGGCAACTCATTCTTATATGTTATTTGAAAAAGTAACGTTGATATATTTTACGTGATTATATAGAGAGAACACTTCATAAATGAATGGGTAATATAAGCAGAATGGATAATTATGTCTAATTTGGATTATGAAGTCACGATATATGTTGTATTGATATTATTTCTTACATTTATTATTTTATGTTAAGCTTGATTATTTTGTAATTTATATAAAAAGACATTAGAAATATTCGTTATTTTTATTATAAAATCAAGAAATAAACCATAATATGATAATTGAAGTTAAATTATTAGAGAAATTGATGTTTTCACTATATCATAACTTTATTATAGCTAAAATATGACATAATAAAAAAAACTAGAAGTAATTATATTAAGATTATATGTAAGAAAAACGAGTTGAAAATGGGCGGATCAAGACAGATAAGGTCGATGAGAGTATTCATGCCCATCCCATCTCATCTCAAAACAAACCAAACAAGTCGGATTAAACGGGTTAGGTCAAATTTATCATCTCTACTATGAATTAAGAGCATAGCAAGTGGGACTGCGCAGACAGGTGGATGGGATGAAGGTTAAGCTGGGCCAGGTAGGAAGCCAACATGACATTTTTCCATTTATTTGCTTCTATTGGGTTTTATTTTCGTTTGCAGAAGTAAGCCCACAAGAAGATAATTGAAATTTTGGGCCACATTCTTTTGCCATTATTAGCACTCAAAAGATGAAAAAGGTTGGTCATTTTAAATCATCTATGTGTTATAAACTACCCAAATTCTAATTCCATTCCAACACAGTCAACTTTGCTATAATGATGCAGCAGAAAGTATGAAAAGACAGCATTTTATTGCAAGTAACATGAATGCGCTGGCTAATGATACTTTCACCATTGTCTGAAATTGTGCGGCAGTTTATGCAATCATGTGTTATATTTCAACTTTATTCTTGTTTTCTCTCTAACAATCAAATTGCAATAGCATAAAACTTCGTGTTTCACAAGAGAATAAAATATTTTGAGATTGAGTGTGATATTGTTCAACAATTTCTTCAATCAAACTCATTGGTCTAAGTCATTAGAAATATTGAATTAAATTGCAAATTTGTTAATCAAAAGACTCGATAGATTCAAATTTAGTTATTACTATTCAAACCGAAAATACATAATTTGTATGTATCAGTTTGAGGGAGGTAATGAATTTGTAAATGAAACTGAAGTACAACTTAGATTAATCGAACCACCGCTAAAACTTTAGAGTATTAGAACCAAGGTTGTCAAACCGGTTTATACCGTTGTGCCGGTTCGGCAAGTGAAATGGTACAACCGGTGGTATAACCAATTTGTGCCGGTTCATGCCGGTTTAAAAAAATATGAAAACAATTAATATCCAATGTATTTAATCATATATAAAACATATTTGTGGACAATTTAGTTACAATCCAACAAATATCATCATCTTTTAATTATTATATTCATAAAATGAATAATAAATTAATTTTTTTATTAATTAAATTGATTAAAATGATGTCATTAAACTTAGAATGCGTAAGTCGATCATACCGATCATATCGGTGGTGTCATGCCGGTTTCATGACCGGTACAGGTTGAACCAGGTTCAACCAGGTGGCATGCCACCGGCATGACAACCATGATTAGAACCAAATCATCTACCTTAGAAGCAACAAATAAGTGAAGACGATACATCGTCTTCTCACCAAGCACCAACCCCTCCTTTTCTGTTTACTGTACATAATCCACTTGTCTATTTTATATTGCCCATTAGCATGTAATTATTCAAGTTATCGTTAGAATAGTGCATAGTTCATTAATATATTTTTTATAGCCTGTTAATGTTGAAGTATATAAAGCAATTTGAGGACAAGAGCTCTTCTGACTTTTGAGAGTCCCTCCACAGTTCTCTTCTCAAAATTTCTTATGTTGGTCTAAAATATTAAATATCTCAATTTAGAATTTACAAATACCTCATTCAAACAATGTACAGTTAGATATATATATATATATATATCAGTTATTGGTTCTTTCCCATATAATTAAATTGCCTCACTAATCTGGCCGCTTGCTTGCCTCTTCATTACCTGCTCCCCAGGAGTATCTAATAATGGTGTTTTGTTTCATTTCCATCACTCCCTTTTCAGGGACCTACTCACCTTCTCCCATTGCTGATCTTATCAGCACTGGATAGTGGATATATATATAAAATTTGGTAGTTCCATTGAATTTCTTTGAAGAATAGGAAAGCTGAAACTACTCCTACATCAATTATTAACCCCCCCTTTTAGTTGGTAATGGAATCTCTTGCCCTTCCTTTTAACTCCTCTTTTTCAATCCCAATCCTATCAAGTAATAATGAAGCAGAAAGGGTAAAGTCAGTCTCACTCCAAACAAGAGAACAAATCTTCTTTTCTTTCCCCATTTCCCAGTTTTCCTTCTCTGGAGGTTGCGTTTGTGTTTTCTGTTCGCATAATTGAGTGAGACCCCAACTAGATCCTATAGTTCCCTTTAATTATTGGCAGAACTGAAGGAAAAAAGTTTTGATCTTTGGCCGTCTCTTTCTCGTTTTCTGCTCTCATAAGCAAGTCACGTCCTCTCTGAAGCTACCCTTTTCACTGTCATGTGAAAAGGGAGAAAAATTAAAGGGAAAAGCTTGAATCTTGCTGAGAAAATGTCATGTGGGTAGTTGTTGCCATGAACTTTCCGTGGTACTTTGATCCTCCATCTAGGGTAATTGTTTTTCACCTCTGTTTTTCTTTTTGGTGTTTTGGGATGATTATGATTTCCCCAGCAGCTGTAGTTTCCAGAAGGGCATCGGAAACAGACAAAGCTCTCATTTCCTCTACTCATTTTGCTATGACCTTAAAAAGGTTAGGAATGATAGCAGAAACAGTTCTTTCTTCTTTGATTAATAGGAAAAAATAATATAAAAAACAAGTGTGGGGAGAAGGAGAGTGAGATTGGTTTCTGGTCTCATGGCTGTGAACAACACAAGCACATGCAAACCCCCACCTCAAACCTATTTTCTTTCAGTCTCTCGCTTAGCTTCTTCTTTTTGTCTTCATTTCTGAAAAATGCTTCTTCTTATCCCTTTCCTCTAGTGTGATCTCATGGTTTCCCCCATTGCTAGTTAACGGACCTTATTTACAAAGCTTGGATCTTGGAAGAGGAGGAATAGCTCCGAGGTGAATTCAGCTTCTGGGGTTTGGAGGGTGAGAGACAACAATGGGTGAATCAATAGTTGCTGCCTCGTGGAATGATGGAGATAAGGTACATCTCAAAATCCATTGTTTCTGATCTGTCAGTGGGGAAAGGGATTTCTTCAATTTTGGGTTGCCAATTATTTGGCCTTTTGAGTTTCATATCTCTTTTGTTTTTTGGTTCTCTCTATAGTAATGGAATTGTCTTTCTGTATTTCTTTTTCGGATTTTGTTGAATAGACAGTTACGAGTGCCTCAAATCCTGGTCTGGAAGTGTCGGTTTCTTTTGGGCGATTTGAGAATGATTCATTGTCGTGGGAGAAATGGTCGACCTTCTCTCCAAACAAGTATTTGGAGGAAGTCGAGAAGTGTGCTACGCCTGGATCTGTAGCTCAGAAGAAAGCTTACTTTGAAGCCCATTACAAGAGGATTGCTGCCAGAAAGGCTGAATTGTTGGATCAGGAGAGAGAGCTGGAGCAGCAGAGGGAAATGGAGCAGCAGCAAATCTTGAGGTCAGGTGATCAGGGTGGTGGAGATCTAGTGGAAAGTGGTTGTGAGGTGGGCGATCAATATTATGGTGGGAATTCTGATCCAGGGTTTATGCCAGAGATTGTTAAAGCAAATGAGTCTGACGATGAGCATGATTATGATGAGCATGGTGAAGATCCTCCAATGGATACTCAACCTCTAGTCAATTCAGTTAAAGAGGTAAGGGAGGTAGAAGGACTTAATGGAAGCACGGAAAGCTCCGAACTATACAAACAGGAACTGGCTGCTTCAGTTGAGAAGCCAGAAATTCAACCAATTGAATCTCAAGAAGTGAAGGAGGAAGAGAGCTTGGCAGCAGCAGCAATGAAAGAGCAAAGTGTGAAGTTGGATCATAAGCCTGAAAGTTCTCCTGTAATGAAGCAGCAGAAGGTGAAATTGCATCATCAGACAAAGCCATCTCCAAAGGTGAGTGTTTGTGGTCTTACCATGAGACATCTCTTTCTCATAATTCCCTGAAACTTGATATGCACTTGCTTTTTTTTTGTTTTTGTTTTGTTTACTTAGGTCACTCCAATGAACAAGGTGAAGGAGACGCCAATTGTGAGGAAGAAACCGGCATCGCCTGCTAATCAAAGGCCCCAAAGCTATACTCCAAGAGTAACGAAGCCAGTGTCAGCTACTGGTCCTATGTCTTCTTATTCACGGTCTTCCACAAAGAAGGCCAATTTGACTTCAGTACCAAAGAGCAAAAGTCCAGTTACAGTTGAAAAGAAGAGAGTGGCTCCTAAATCCTTGCATTTGTCTATTAATGTGGATACTCCAAAATCTGATCCACCGCCTCGTGCGCCTGCTCTTGCTTCAACCGCAAGAAAGTCATTGATTATGGAAAAAATGGGTGATAAGGACATAGTGAAACGGGCATTCAAGACATTCCAGAACAGTTACAACAAATCGTCTCCACATCAGGAAATGACTTCTGGAGCTAAGCAGGTTCACTTCCATATGATGAGTCATTGTCAAGTTTCTTAAGAACAATCTTTATGTCTAGCTTTCTAATTTTGTGTTCCATTGTGCTTGCATAGGTGGCGTCAACCAGGTCAGAAGTTAAAGTTTCCAATTCTACAACACCAAGGAGAGAGAATGGAGGGTAATTAACTTAATACTAATTCCAATGCTTTAATGCTTTTGATTATAGCTTATCATGTCTGTACTTTCCATGATAGCTTTGTTGCTTCAATCCCTGTGATTTTGCCTATTAGTGTGAACAAAGTTGTCTATCTTCATTCGTTAGATCCGGCTTAAACTGTTGGAACTGCTTTCTCGGATTTCATAGGAAATAGTTATTGAAGAAGCTGAAGAGTACAATTAGATTGCTAAGGTGCAAATGCTAGAGATTGAGTTATTTACTACGGGTTTCATGCGTGAACTAAAAACTGCGGCTTGCTTGTAGCTTTTTCTGGTGACATTACTGCTCCTAAGTACTACATAATGTTGAAACGCAGATCTTACAAGGCGGGTGATGCAGATAAAAGATATGCCAAGGCAGCTCCATCGTTTGGCTTGAAAAGTGATGAAAGGGCAGAGAGAAGGAAGGAGGTACATCTGGTTCCTGGCATCTCTCCTTAGAAAGACAGTTCTTTTGATTTTTCTTGATTTGCAAGCTAGATGAACGAATGGACTTATTCGCTACCATCTTATATCTCCTCGAAACACCATTTTCAGTTCTTAAGGAGACTGGAAGAGAAGTCTAGTGCTAAAGAGGCAGAAAGTGTGCGCCTTCGAACGAAATCCAAGGTACACACTTGCTATAACATTTCTCCATCATACAAAGGTTTTTGTCCATCGACAATTGCTCTCACTTTGTCCTTTTGATGATGGTTTCCTGCCCACAAGGAGGAGAAAGACGCAGAGATAAAGAAACTGAGGCAAAGTCTAGCCTTCAAGGCGACACCAATGCCAGGTTTCTATAAGGGGCAGAAAGCAATGAAAGGCTCATTCGATAAGGTATTTATGTTTATTTGAACTTCCATCCACTTTTCTTTCTGCCTTATAATATGTTCAATTAGTTGTCCGCTGATAGGAACCCTTGCCAAAGAGAAACCCTTGACCTTGTGTTTATGTCTTCTATCATTCATGTGATGACATTCATCATATTTTACTGAAAGAGTTGGTAGTTCAGAAAAGTCTTCCAAATTATATATTATTAACTCCTCTGCACCTTTAACTACCTAATGAAGATCCACTTGTTTGTTGAAATTTGGCTCGCCTATGATTGCACTATACATTGAAATTTTCGCTTCCATTTTCTGTCAAGTTGGCATCACACTGAATGAGTCAGTGAAAAGTCATAACCTGTTTAGCTGAGTCCGAGTGGAAAGTCATCACCTGTATAGCTTCATCTAGAAGCGTAGAGCTGCTTCTCAAATATCAAACTTGGTATTTTGTTTGCCTAAACCCGAACTGAACTTCGGCTAACCAAAACCAGTATTATCGGTTTCGGTTAAGTGAAACTTCAATCAATGTACATGTAAGTAAAGTGAATCACAATGACCGAAAAGATCCTCTAGAAATAGAGGAGATTGTTTTGAGCCTCGACCCAAGAACTTAGTATGAAATTCAACATCCACTTTACGTTCCAGCTATATATCAGGTAAAATCTGGCAAATTTCAATAGCAGTTTTATAGCTTCCAGTAAATTTCATCAAAGTAAGTGGCTCTCTCAGTCCCTCTGCTAAAGAGTAGCAAGTGAAGATGTACCCTTTAGGCATTTGTCACATTACTGGCCGTTGGTTGTGTTTTGTCTTCACGAAATCTGCTATTGTGCTGGTTAATGCAGGAGGGTTCAAAAACACTCAAGATATAGATAGCCAGCCGCTCATCACGACAGAAGAAGTACGAAACCAGACCAAATTTGTCGAAGAACAAATGCTTGACGGAGGAAAGTCGGTTCGGTTCATCCTACTACTTCGAAGAGCCCGCATGCTGCTGCAGCTGTGTTTAGCTGGCTAGCTAGAAGGAAAGCCATGATCAACCTGAGTAATCATCATCAGCTATTAAGATAGATCAGCTACTGCCTGATCGCAGGCCCCCCAATATTCAGTCTTTCTATAATTTACTTTAGAGCGAATAGTAATTGTGTACATCGAAACCGCCACCAAGACAGAGATAGACCCCAGTATAGTAGCAGTAAGTAGTAGCGGTAGATGTTGGTGGGTCGGTATGTAGAATGGAACCACCATCTTAGCTCTTTGTTCATCATGTTTCTGCAGTTTCTTAGCCAGACATTGGTTCGGACGAATCGCGATGAATGCATATAGGGATGAAAGTTGGGAAGAGTAATTGCAGGCATTCCATTTCCATGTACAATAATGTTTTTAGATTACATGCAATACCATTGTCCAGTGACCGTGAAGCATCTTTATCAGTGATGCACCGCAGCTGCAGAGAACCTGGCTTTTGTGATAAATTCCTGCTGACAGTTGCTCACTGACTTTTGTACAACTAATCCTTTGCTGTCTGTTCAGAGGGGAATTTAATGGAATCAACAAACTGCTCCATTTGGCGCGCCATGGCGGTACGAAACCGGCAACCAAATAAATATACCATTATCAACAAGTTGGAATTACTCTAAAACCGCCCCACCCTCCATTTTCAATGGATTGATTCAGCAAACCCTCTTCGTTTTTCTTGTTTACCTTTTCTTTTTTTTAGTCAGATTGTGTGTTAGGTGGCAGTGGGTTGTCTTTTGAATCAGTAATAATAAATGTTTCTTAATTGTTGGTCGTCATCGTAAAATTCAAGCCTGACAAGGATTGCCAACAGTTGGATTAAGCTAAACTAAGTTTGACCAAATCGCCAAAGTTATATTGTTGTTGCACCTTGTCGCCAAGTTAGTTGAGTTTGCTGCTTTAGGGGAAAGTTTAAACCTTTGACAATTTCATCATATGACCGGGCTACCCAATGTATAGTTTAGAAGGAATTACCAACTAGTTGAGTTGAATGTGTAATTGGTTGGGTGAAATTGTCAATTGATCAAATGTATCTTTTCTTTTTTATCGAACGTTTGATGTATATTAGTGCAATTGAAAATTTGAAATTACACATGCAATCTTCGTTTCATGAAAATTGGAAATGTTGTTGAAACATCTTGAATATGTTTATCAAGTGGTACATCCTAGCAGTGGCGTAGCCAGACTTTGAGTTGACTGGGGTCCTTAAAATTTTCAAAGAACTAAAGTTTGTGTATGTTATGAACTTTGAGTTGATTGTTGTCCTTAGATGAGCTAACATCAACGAGAGTATGGGGTCCTATATTTGAAAGATTATACAAAACCCTACGTATCCAAAGGATTTGGTTGCCCCATTTTTTTCCAACTGGGGTCGTAGGACTCCTCTCCCCAACAAGTGGCTCCGCCACTGCATCCTAGTAGTAGCTATGGTGGTTGGTATTTGGCTCCATTATGTGCAATTTTTACCTATATCTTTTCTAGGGTTACAAGTAGTACTATACTTTCCAACCTTCTATAATCTATAACTTGTACTCTTTATCAAAAGGAGTGAAATCCATTCTTTTCCGTCAATGGTAGTTTGCACATATTAAGCTAATGAAACTATATAATTCAGTGTCGTTTGTTTCTTTGATTTGTCGATTGTTTATCCGACACTATAACAAATGCAATCTAAAATACTTGAGTATTTGCTAACTCCGAGTTGCATGTGAAATGCACAAAAGAAACTGTAAAAAGCTTGGAACTTTGGACTTGGGTGTATATATGCTTTACTTGAATGAAGAAAAGAAAGAAAGAACTCAATCAAATCTACAAGTTCGACCTATCAATGTAACGAATTCAAAAATCAGTTACAAGACCAAAAAAACAAAAACAAAAAAAAAGGGGAAATTTTGTGTTTGTTTGATGAACTCTGAATACACAGAATATGTACATTCCCCCCACCCACTACTCCAATTCACAGTTGGATTTGATTTACCCTTCAGAATTCAGCATCCGATTCATTAGAACTGCTGCTGCTGGGAGACCTTTCCTTCATGAAATGTTCAGGCAAGTTCGCGAACCTCACCGGCGCCGGCGATTTCGGCGACGACCCACTAGAAGAACTCGACGGTTTCCTCCTCCTCTGGAGACTCCTAGCTATCTCCACACAAACCTGATCCACCATCCCCAGGAAATCTCTGATTATGACAAACAGCTGAAGTGGACGGGCAGCTTGATCGTTCGAAGCTCCCGCTTGATAGTACTCCGTCGTTCTCTTCACGAGCTCCATTACCTCTCTCTGTTCTTCCCTCAACGCTCTCACCTCCTTCTCCGCCGATTCCAGAAACCCTTTCATCTCCTTCGAGAACCCTCCGCCTTCCCCGCTAATGGCGCACTGAACCAAGCACTGCTTCACTTCTGCAGCTCGGGATGTAATCGAGGAGCAAGTGGCGGCCAATGTGTCGTAATCGATTTGAGCTGCTTTCTTCACGTTGCTGAATTCGGCGCTCAGCCCTCCCACAACTGGCAATCCCAGCATTGTGTATTCCTTCTCCCTGTCGTCCCTCGAGCCACCACCAACGTCGGAAGCTTCTCCTCCCCCGCTTCCGCCGCCACTGATGCTGCTGTTCCGGCTGCTGCTACGGTTCAAGCTCCGGTTCCGGTTCAGAGCGCAGCGTTTCCCCTCTGCCCTCACCACTTCCTCCACCACGAAGTGAAGCAGAGTTGTCTTCCCGTCGGTGCTCTTGACGTCGGAGAGCTTGGTGAGCGAGCTCAGCTTGAAAGCTTTGGCGTTCCCTCTGGAAGTTCCGGCATTCATCCGATTCCCGGCTTTCAGAATCGCCTCCAGAAGCTTCACGAACAATCCCCTGTTTCTGAGCTCCTTGCATCCCATATCCAAAGTGCGGAGCGACTCCCTGAACTGAGCAATCTCCGACGCGTAATTCACCCTGAAAAGCATGGCGTTTACCCGGGTAAATGCGGAGGGGATCGCCCTGAGGAGATGGTAGAGGAAGGACTCGGCGTCTGCGAGCCGGGTCGGGTCTCCGGTGAATTCCAGGATCTGGGTTTCTTCCTCTTTCGTCGGTGCGATTCTGGTGAGCTTCTCGAGAAGATCTGCGTCCAGGCCATGGCCGTCCGTCAGCGACTCCAGAAGCTCCTTGCGAGAAATGGATATGGATTTGAGTACAATGGCGATGTTCTGAGACTTCCTCGGGTCGAGAATTACGATCTGCGATCTTGGGCTGGCGGCGAGGTTTAGGTTATGGTTTGGATTGTTGGAATGGCTGCTGCCACCGCCGCCGCCTTCCCTAGTTGGGGATTTCCTGTTCGTGGCTACGTACCCGAACAGCGCTTCCATTAGATCACCATCCACTCTGCAGAAACAGTCAATTTCCAGTTTTGACGATCATTATCCAGGAATTAATGGCGCCTTTTAAGGAAAATTGTTGAGATTAACAAGTGAACAGAAGATTAGATTAATTGAATTGAATTGGTCTTGCCTGAAAGAACCGCCGTGGAGTTTGTCCCACACCATGGAATGATCGGCATTGTTTTTGTTCACTTTATCCCAATGCAACGGTTTGAGCTTTACTTGAGCGCCGCTCCCGGAGGGCTCGCCTGATTTTTCGCTGCCTTCGTTCGCTGTCTGTCTAGATGCAGAACCGGCCTTGCCCGGAGGCGGCGGCGGCGGAGCGTTTGGTTTCCTCGGAGGAGCAGGAGGCGGCGGCGCTAGAGCCTTGTTTTGAAGCGGTGGCGGAGGAGGCGGCGGCTGCTTGGGTACGGCCGCTGGCAGTCGGGGCGGCGGCATCGGGGGAGCGGCCGGTGGTGGGGGAGGCGGAGAACTGAATTGTGGAGTGGGTTTAGGTTTCTCTACGGCGGCTGACACCAACGCAATCTCACTGCCACCAGCAGCAAAAGACGCGCCACCGTAAGGGATTCTCTTTTCCGACGGAATCGAGAATTGGGAGGTCGATGATTTCCCACGGAGGAGAGGGATCTCGTTCCTACTAGTGCTCTCGTCTTCAATCTCGTCGTGCTCCGGCGCGCCTTCATCCTCCGGCGGCGACTGGAAAACCTTCTTCTGGTACCCATTCTTCTTGCTCTGCCCTTCCAGCTTCCTCCAATAAACCACATCCAGCCCGTTCTCGTCGACAATCAGCCCCTTCACATTCCCACCGCTCCTCACAAACTTCCCCACCACCGGCTGCTGCAGCCGATCCCCACCGCCGTCCCCACCGCCCCCACCCACAACAGCGACCTTGTTTCCATCCTTCTTCCGCCGCCGAGCCAGGACATACCTGGTGACGAAAAAGAAGAGCAGCGTGGCGACAACGAAGGTACTGGCGGCCGTCGCCGCCACCGCCTTCACAACATTGTTATTTCCGCCGTCCGAGGAGCCCGCGGGAGAAACAGGGGAAGGCCCCGCCGGCTGTGGCTGGAGTGGGATCGTGGGAGGGAAGGGAGCGGGCGCCGGGGCGGGCGACAGGTCGAAGAAAGGGTAGAAAGCTTCGAGATTCTGTGGATTGAAGGACTGAGAGGAACATATAGGCAGAAAGAGGAGAAGGAGAAGCCATGGCTGAATCCCGTCAGCCATGGGCTGAAGAAGGGAAATCACTTGGTGAGGAGGGAGAGGGGAGAAGGGAATTTTGGGGAGAGGGGAGAAGGAAGAGAATTGGGCAAACGGAAATCTGTTACAAAACCCTCCTTTTTTTTCTCCTCTCTCTCTTTGTTGATGGATTGATGACGATGAATTTTGGCTGGTAAGAATGGTTTGTCAGCGAGGGACGTTGGACAGTGTCAACGAAGAAGAAGAAGGAAGGAGGAAAGGAAGGTGATTAGTTGGTTTCCACTCCGGTAACGAGTTTTGGTGACAGCGGCCCTCCCCTCCCGCACCACTACTAAACTACTTAGCCGTGTCCCTCCTTCGCTTTCCTTGTGACTTTCAACTTTTTTTTTTTTTTTTTCCTTTTAAAAAGCGATGTTTTTTTTGTTTGGGGTTTTTTTCACTGATTCTTAGACAAAGTTACGCGTAATTGTTTCAGAAAGGTCACCCAACGGAAGCGGTTTGTTACAAAAGCACAGTTTATCTTTTTTTCCCAAATTGGTAGTGTGTGAATTTGAAATTTGTAACGAACTAGTCATTTCCTTATTTTCACTAATCCTCATCCAAAAATCCTGGTCAATAAGACCATTAAATTGACAGAAGGATCTGCTTTCGAAACCATACTGGATACTAATTCAAAAAAAATTAGTGATTTATAGTTCAACCAATTGAGAAACCGTTGATAGAACCGTTTATGCGCCATAAAATAAAAGAAAATATAAGAAACTAATCGAGGAATAAATTTATCACTAAGCATAGACAAGTTCGAATCCATATCATCCATCACCAAAAAGAATAATAATTTTTTAATTATTAAATTCAAGTTAGTAATTAGGGTGACAATTGACAATGAACCATGTAAAAGACAACTGGAGAATAGAAGAAGTATAAATAAAAATTAGCAATTCAGGTTGGATGGTCTTATTTTACGTTAACTATTTCTTATGATTTTTTTTTTGGGTTCAAATAGTGAACTAGTGGACGAGTAAACTCATCTAAAATTGTATTGATTTTACTAATTGTAATTTAGTACTAAATTTATCACTAACAAAAATAATTTCAAATCCATATAATCTATCAATAAACTTATAGCATATCACCCAAACTATCTCACAAAGGAAATCATTATTAATTACATTCAAGTTAGTAATTAGCATGACAATCCGTAGTGGACCACATAAAATTGATAAGGAGACTGAGAAAAAAAGAAAATAAAGCAAAAATAAAATTAGTAATTTAGGTTGGATGGTCTTAACTTTTTCTTAATTCTTTTGTGGTTAAAACTTAAAATAATGAACCATTGGACCGGTCAAATCAGAGTGATTCATATGGTTTCACGTCAAACTGTTAAAATCCGTTCGATTCATCGCTAACCATTCAACCATATGAACAAAACCGTTATGGTAACTGAATGGTGGTTATACAGTCCATTTGCAGATATGGTTCAATTCATGTAACAATACTTATAAGCAGTCGTCGACAATCTAGGAACAAATATTATCAATGATCTCATTCTTTAATTTCTTGGCCTTCATATAAGCTATTAGGTAATTAGGGGTCGTTTGCTTCAAAGATTTGGTACATGGATTTGGTACCAAAAACCCAACTATCAAGGATTTAGGTACAATCCGTTGTTTGCTTGAACCTTTTTTGGCGACCAAATCCGTGGGGCCCACGGATTTTAAGGGTCCAAATCCGTGGACCCCACAGACTTATAAATCCCACATGTTGATGTGGGATTTGGAATATGGCATAAATCCTTGATAACATTTTACCCATATACCCTCATGCACTTTTAATATTCCAAGGTTGCCCTCAAATTTAACTATTATACATTATAATTAACAATAAATGAATAATATAAACGTTCAATTAATGTGCAAACATGAGTTAGATTTTTTATATCATTTCTTGTGTTCTAGTTTTCTTTGACCTTTTCATGGAACGTGTAATTCTTTGTTCTCACGATTCTAATATATGTTGTTATATGTTACTTTCGAAAAGGAGGACAAAGAATTGGTAATTGATTATGTTACGTTAAAAGTTAAAACGGAATTTTCTCGTTATTATTATTGTCCTTGTTTTGTGTACATATCATAAACATGTCAAACATATAGAAAATGATAGTAAGGTAATTTTGAAGTTTTGTCCTTGTTTTGTGTACATAACATAAACATGTCAAACATATAGAAAAGGGCAGTAATGTAATTTTTAACTTCAAGTAGTAAATCTCATACCTTTAAATCCATGATAAAAACATCCTAACAAACAAAGGATTGTTACAAATCCATGATGCCTCAAATCCTTGATAAATCCTTGGGTTTTTAAATTACAAAACCCTCGTTTATAAATCCATGAAGCAAACGACCCCTTAGTATCCTCTATCATAATTAATATAGATTAAATCGTAAATAAAAACAACCACCAGTGTCTAAGAATATATATTATCAAATATATTTTTTTAAGCCTCCAAATATTAAGTGTGTCCATAATTTTGGGCTAAATGCCTAAATCATACTCTTTTTCTTGTTGATATGTGTTGTCTATAGTTATAGTGGGTTGTTTCATTCTTTGATAACCTCCCTTCATATAATTCGTCGGATAATTAGTATTTTCCATCGTAAGTTCAACTCATATAAATCAAGTCGTAAATAAAAGCAACCACCAGTATATAAGAGTAAGAATATATATGATTAAATATGTTATTTGTTTTTATTTTTCAAAGCCTCCAAATATTAGATGTATCTAGAATTTTGGGCCAAATCACACTGGTTTTGTGGAACTAGCCTCCATAATTTATTGGACGACCTTGTTGAAATGTGTTACCTATGGTTCTTGTGGGTTGTTTCATGTTGTATTGCAACCTGGATTAAAGTTGGATGTTGACCGACGGAAATGACTAGTTTATACTATTTTCCTTTGAAGTTATGATACCATTTCCAGAAAAATCAAACATTATATGACTATTTTGTGCGAATACCAAAGGTTTTAGACCATTTTGGATGATTACTATGTTTGGGAGGGGTGTAAATGGAAGGGGGTGCAAGTTTGGAGGGGTAAACACAAGTTCCAAGGTGTTTACCCCCGTTTGGTTATTTTGTAACAGTAGGGGGTGCAAAACGTGAGCGTAAATTCACTGTTTCGGCTTACCCCCCAAATTGGGGTGCAAGGGAAGGAAGGAAGGGAGGGGGAAGGGGGAGGAGGGGAATTATGAATTTTTAATTAGACTATAATTACATAATAATTAATATTATTAATTTTTTCTTATATCTATATTAGTGTAGAAGTTGTTTGGGGTTGACCGTTTGACTCAGAGAGCAAGTTTGTCAATGTTCGCCTCGTCAAATCGATATCTCTTAGTTGACCCGAATTTGCATTGAAAATTAGAGATAAGAAGCATTTGTTGAAAAGATAGAGAGGAACAGTTTAGTTAACTCGATTTACTTTAATAAGTAGTTAAAACTTACAGATTCGAACGTGTTTGACTAAGTTTGACCATATTCAATTTAAAGTTAGGCACGAGAACCCCCTTAGGATGACCAGTTACGAGTTGGATTTCGAGTTTCGAGGTTGCTCGACCAATGATTATTATTGTTGTTATAAATAATTATATTTGAGCATTATTATATAATAATTATTTTTATTAAAATTATTTTTATTTATTATTTTTATTATTATATATTGAATTTTCATGTTTGTGATAATATTTTATAAATTGATAAATCTATTTTATAATAATATAATTACTTACTTTTTACTCTATTTGCACCCCCTACTTTTTCATCCAAACAACAATTTACCCTTCCACTTACACCATCCACCAAGTTGCACCCCCCAACAATTTACCCCTCAACTTGTACCCCCCTCGAACTTGCACCCCCTTGTTGCCAAACATAGTGGTAATGACATGTTACGGTTTGATTTGGCGATGTGAAGTTTTTAATATATCTTTTTATGTTCCGATGAAGATTGAAGAGAATGATGGGTTGGGTGCTCTGTTTCATTGATTCATCCAATACAAGTCGGGTCAAGCGGGTGACTTGGATAGCACTTGTAAACAATCAAAAGATGTTGACACTGTTTTAGCTGGCATTGGCATTATCTTCGGAAACAAGGTCTGTTTGTGTTTGTTTTTCCCGATTTCCTCCGTTAATTTATAGTTTATATTAATTTTAAAGGTGTTTTAATTTAACCATTTGTGAATCTATTTAGATTTCCATAAATTATTGGACAGGGTGTTGGCTAGTTTGGCCTTTTCTTCGCAACTTTAAAAAAATAACTTTTGACAAATGACAATAGGCGATATATAATCCGTGCTTAATCGAAAAAAATTTATGTTAAAATAATTTTTGTCTAGTATTGATTTTGGTAATCACATTTTCCCACTCATTCTCATTCGACAATAGTTTCACATATTGTGCCATGACATTCCTATGCTATTCTAGTCTAAATCAAAATGTATATGACTTCACCTATCTTGTCTTGTTCGAGTATGTGCGAGGGAAGGCCATAATTGGTATGGTGGTTTATCCGCAAGGATATCTATGACAAAAGAAAAAACGCCAATAATCTCACATATATTCGGATCATGCCATCTTCGTTTCGACCATTTGAACTATTAGGTTATCAGAAGTAACTAGAAAAGCTATATTATACGAGCATTTAAGAGTGTGGATACTGATTTACGACCTTAAACCTTATGTGCGTAAACACTTTTGTAAGCGTGTTGACAAGGATTGTGAAACCTTGTAGGAGGGTATACCGGAAAAGTTCGTGGTAAAGTATTTCGTACCAAAATCGTGATTCAACTGTAATTCGATTTTTTCCTACTGCTAAAACCGTCTATCAAATCTGGGGGAGTACCTGCATCGGCAACATTTTCAAGGCCTAGCACCCGATACTGGGGGGAGACTTCGTCTCCAGCACTCGCGGTGCCTTTGGAAACACCAAGTAGTGTAACCAGATTCGAACCTGAGACCTCACACATCTCAAACCTGAAAGATCACATAGCCGACCAACTCAGTTACGTTACCTTTGGCACTTAACTTTAGTTTTTTCATCCAGCTATCATTAAACCAAAACCAAACTGGCAACACTAGTCGACGACGAAAAGGCTCCACTTAGAAGCTGTCTCTAGAAGCATTGCAACATGAAAATGAGAAGGGATTAGTTGGCAAATTTTTGTTCTGATTGGTAAGCAAGCATGTCAATCTTTGGTGCTAATCATTGCCCAAACAGAGGAAGTTGCTTTTTCTTGTGGGCTCATTCTTATTGGAAATACCCAAATACAAATAGGGTCCTCCTCCTCCTCAAATCCATATTTCCCACCAAAGTCCTTATCAAGTTGTGATCATGAGGCCCAGAGCCCAGAACCAAGTCAAGATTTAGGGGTTGAATTAATATATGTTTCCTCTTTTTCGTGTGGATTTGGAGTAGTTGGTAAGGGAGATGCGATTTGTACTAGTTCCTCATACTTCCATATTGGTTTGACCTTTCTTGTTGTTGTTCATTTTTTTTCTTTCTAGAATTAGAACTCATATATTATGAACCAATTTCTAGTTCTTTTGGGCAATGATTAGCACTAATTTGGAAATATTATTACTAATGTATTATGAACCAATTTGGAAAATAACCATATGGGATTTTCCTCTTTTTCTTTCGAAATGGGGTTTAATTAACATATCTATCTTGTTAAAAATTGTGCACAAGCAACGCCAATAGCTAGTTCTTTTGTGCGTTTTCGCCACATGTAACCAATATCTCTAAATTTATACATGTGAACTCTTAAACGGAAACATAAAACATTTCGGTGATTGTTTTCCGACGAGAACTTTAGGTGTAAACAGTGACCAAAAAGCGTAGAAACAATTTGGTATTGTAAAATAATAAAAGTGTAACCTTTAAAGTAAGATTTTGTATAAATTTATAAATGTACAACATTTGTATGAAAACTTGAAGCATTTTAACGATCTAGAAGCATAAAATCGCGTAAACTTTTGAAATTTAAAGCACAAGATTTTAACTACATTGCATATAAATGTTGCTCCATGAAACTCCAAATGGTAGGGGATGCATAAAGTATAAGGATAATGTCTATTTATTTACCAAATTTTATTCAGATTATTTTATATTATCCAAACCTATTAAAATGCTATTAATTAGTCAAATCTTTCGCAATGCATCAAAATATTAGTCATTTTTATGTTATCGTTAATAATTTTGTAACTCTTTTCTTAATTGAAATACTAAAATTTTGGAATGTTGACCTTCATATGTATCTTCCAACTCACTATCATTTTGCCAAGTCAATATTACTAACAAAATAACTAACAAGAAGTTAACATTTGATTAATTCTTAGCATTTCAATAGACTTGGCTAATAATAATAAAAAATCCAAAAAATATTTCGCTAATAAAAAGAATTGAAATTAGTTGCCGGAAATAAAAAGAAGAAAAAAGACTTAAAAGAAAAAAAAAAGCAGAAAAAAGAAAAGGCCAACCAGGCCCAACATCTAAAGCTTGTCGGTCCAAAGGTACGGCCCAAATTCCATGCGATTGCTGAAGCCCTTTTTCCGTGGAATTAGAGTTTTTCCTAGTTAGTCTCGCATTCGGACATGGCGCAGGCTATTTAAAGGGAGGGAGGGCCGGTGATGGTCTCTCTCGTCGGTTAATCACAGACAGCAGCCGTGATTTGAATTTGATTTGGTTTGGTGAGAATTAGGCGAGACTATGGCGAGCCCTAGAAGAGAAATTACAGTTGAGGAGGAGGGCCAGGTCAGGGAAGCGAGCCCTAGAAGAGAAATTCCAGATGAGGAGACGGAGTTTATTCCAAAGCTGGTGTTTATTCCTAAGTTGGAGACGGAGTTTGATCCAGAGGTCAGCGCATTGGTGGAAAAAGGTTTAAGTTATAGGCGGGCAGTGCTTCTTGACTTAATCACTCGGGGCGAAGAGCGTTATGATCCAGAAGAGGTCGCAAGATGGCTTGCCCTAGATCGCGCTGAGCAAGAGCTGGCAGATGCGCGTAACAATAACAACTGATGAGTGATGATCAGCTGGAAAAAAGGAGGAGGAAGATTCGCTCATATGATATGTAGTACTCCTTAGTTAGTCAGTCCGTCTGCCTGTCTGTCGAACTAGAACTAGAACATCAATAAGGGTTACTTGTTGCGTTGTTGGTTGCATTCCTGTTTTTGGTAAGAATGCCATTCTGCTTTGCTTGCTTTTTGCAGTGTTGGTTCCAACTTGTTAACATGCTTTTCTCTGGTTCAAGAAATCTATAAATGCTTGCGAAATTGCGATGCATTTCTGTGAATGAGGTGGCGTTCTCGATTAGTGCCTTGTGAATAGATGACTATTGTCTTCCAGGGAGGTTAAAAGTGGTTCAGGATGAGTTCCAATGTGGACGCTTTGCAAGATGCTAATGCAGCTTCAACTTCAGGACCAAAACATTCAAAGAAAAGTGGTACGAGCTTATGGCCATTTGGTTTATTGATTTGCTGTCCGTGGAGTAATTCGTAGTTTGGCTGATGCACTATCATTACGACGCTTATAAATGAGGCTAAGAAGCTTACTGTTGCTGCTCTCTCTGCAGTTAAGGATGCTGCAGCTGCTGGCCTGCTGCTGCAATCAAGGGAAAAGTTGAGGTGGGCTTTGCTCTTTGTTCCCATATTAGCTGTCTGTCTATTATATCTAACTATGAAAACTATTAAGATTTTGCTCATTTAGTTTGTCATATACACATCAAGGTCATGTTTGCTTAATGGGAAGTGTTGTGTCCCGCTGTGTCACTGCAGTAGTTCTGAGAGAGGTATCCACGAAAATGGTTGCCAAACTTTGGGATCACTGACAAATATGCTACTTAACTATCATCCATAACTAATTTGTCACTGAAGTTTTGAATAGCTAGCGCTTTAAACAACAGCTAACTATCCGTCTCCGTTAAAATTTTCTTCTAAACTGTTGAGATCAGTGTGTCAACTAGTCAGATTGTTAATTAAAATATGTCATATAAACCCTTTAATTAGGGGGGTGATGTTGGTAGGCATAGGGTTGAGCAGCATTTGGATCGGCTATGAGGTAAAATAGGTCATCCCAAGCCAGCTGTAAGGACTATATGACAAATTACTTTTAATTTGGGTGAGTTAGCACACTGATCTTGTCAATTTGAGCAATTGTAATGGAAATGAACAAAGTGATTGGTATGTTAGCTATTTCAAACTTCAGTTTCTGAAAAATGAAAGCGGAATAACCTGAAAGGTCAGCAAACATTTATATAACCAATCCAAAGAGGTGTATACACGGTAGCGGTGACTTCCGCACGTGGCAAGTTTGGCTGACAACTTACAGAACGCAATTTGACTTTTGCAGACTTGTATGCTTTGTAGACTGAGCACTTCAGGCGGAATGGTGTAACTCTCTTCGTGATCACTGACCTGTACGCTTTGCAGCCGTAGAAAGGATGATCTTCTATTCATAAGCAAACCACAATTCTGCCACAGAGCCTCCAGAAAAGCAAAACTCATCTTTGCCCCCTTAGCATGGTGGAAGCCATGTATTAGGCTACTACACCAATCAACGACATCAAGCCATGCTAGTAACTCTCATTTCACTGGAGCATGTAGGTTTTTAGATGATTGATGCATTCACTGAGTCCCAAGTATAATGCAAAGCTTTGTTTGGAGAAGGTTTGATTCACCCTTCCCTTTTTGAGCCAGAAACATTGAGTTGAGAGGATGCTTGTTCAGTTCAAGTTCATGGAGTTGCACTGTTGTCCGCAGGTTACGTTGGGGATACACTTGTTCTCCTTGCAAAGCCTCAAACTTATATGAACCTGAGTGGTGAATTTGTAAATGGCTTGTCGTATGTGCTGACGCTGCAGTCTCTATAGATGAACTTTTTCTTATTTCTGTTTTATCAACTCTAGAACTAGCTGATTTATGCTTGGGTTCCATCTTAATCAATATTAGATGAAATGAAAATCCTAATTAATGTCTTGTCAATTGCAGGTTGGACCTCTTGCAGCTTATTACAAACTACTTCATAGCAAAGTTATCGTGGTATTGTTTATCTCCACTTTTCGTGTTGACACCCCTCTTTTGCTCCATAGTGTATGAGGAACTTGATGTGAGTATATTTGCAGGTATATGATGACATGGACTTGCCTTGTGGAGTGCTTCGACTTCAACCAAAGTGAGGTCATTTTAGCCACAACGGGTATGTATATCAGTATGCTACTGTTGTGCTTAGTTATGGGAGAGCTATGGTTAACTAGATTTCTATAAATATTACTTGTTGGCTATTTATGTTTTCCCTCCATTCTCTGTCTCATTGTTTGTGCTCGATTTTTATTCATTCGCTTTCGTAGTAGTTTGAAGAGTATGATCTATATACTTTCGAGGGAACATAGAATTTGATTGGCTCGGAAATGGTTAGCGTGAATATATTCACTTAATACCTTGCTTCTTTTGATGCTCTCTAAATTTGTGATGCGTGAATGTCTCTCTATGTCCCCAGGAATTGGAAGACCCCCTGGCCAAATGGACCCAAAGACTTTCTTGCTAAAGAGGCTCAATGCCACTGCTGAAGGGCGAGTAAGTATGCCAGTAAGAAGCTGAATCTTCTCCTCTTTTCTGCTATTAGATTCGCCTAGCTTCCTAGAAACTATTCTTGGAGTAGAAGATTTGAGCAATTAGTTGTGGTGGTTTGGTTGGATCCTGAATGGTGTAACTTTCTTCGTGATCACAGACTTGTACACTTTGCAGCCATAGAAAGGATGATCTTCTATTCATAAGCAAACCACAGTTCTGCCACAGAGCCTCCAGAAAAGGGAAACTCATAATTGCCCCCTTAGCATGATGGAAGCCATGTAGTAGGCTACAACACCAATCAACGACCTTAATCCTCGTCTTGCCCTAAAAAACTTCCCTCTGCACCGTAATCCGACCCTTAGCCAGACTAGGCAAAGTCAAATCGTACGACCTAAGTGTGTCGAGTATCCTGAGCTTCATTGTAAAGCTTGAGCACCGGTGCATCCACTCTCAGTTGGGAACAATCTAAACCATAGATGCATAGCGGTGCAAGCGAGCTCCCGTGATAGTAAAGACGCAATTTGTATATCGCAAGTCACAACCGATCAACCACAAGCTCTGTAAACTATGGAAGTTGCGGAAACGGTCCACGTTACCTCCAGAGAAGCTAGGCAATCGACAACCATCTAAGTCCAACTTGGTAACACTTTGGAAGTTGCATGGCCCAAACCCGACGGAGATGAAACAGCCGTGTTTGAGCAAGGTGGGTTAGATGCAAGCTATCGTGGAATGGCTGAAAAAAGCTGGAATCAACATGTCCAAGTTTGGGTTACTCTGCGTATCTTGCGACACTGGCGATCGGAGGCAAAGGTAAGTATCCTTTGGAGCAAGACAAGGGAGAAGCGAGAGTCTCTGTATGTTTTCTAAAACTATGGTAGCAACTCTCATTTCACTAGAGCAGGTAGGTTTTCAGATGATTGATGCATTCACTGAGTCTCAAGAACTTCCAAAGAACTCGATGCAGTGCAAAGCTTTGTTTGGAGAAGGTTTGATTCACCCCTCCCTTTTTGAGCCAGAAACATTGAGAGGATGTTTGTTGAGTTCAAGTTCATGCAAATTGATGAGTTGCATGTGGAGTATATATCAATTACACAGATTCTTGCTTCTTCCCTGTCTTGCTCCAGATGATACTTACCTTTGCCTTTGATTGCCTGAACTTGAACATGTTGATTCCAGCTTCTTTCAGCTATTCCACGATAGTCTGCATCTAACCCATCTCGAACTCAGACACGTCTGTTTCACCTCCGTCGGGTTTGGGCTGTGCAACTTTCAAAGCGTTACCAAGTTGGACTTAGACGACTGTCAATTGCCTAGCTTCATTGGCCGTAACATGAACCCTTTCCGCAACTTTCCTAGTTTACAGAGTTTGTGGTTGATCGGTTGTGACTTGCGACATACAAATTGTGTCTTTACCGTCATGGGAGCTCGCTTGCACCAACTATGCATCTATGATTTAGATTCTTCCCAACTGAGAGTGGATGCACCGGGCTCAAGCTTTACAATGAAGCTCAGGATACCTGACCCATTGGGTCGTATGATTTGACTTTGCCTAGCCTGGCTAAGGGTCGGATTTGGGTGCAAATGGAAGTTTATTAGGGCAAGACTAGGGTTGAGGTCGTTGATTGGTGTGTAAAGATGAGTTTTGTTTTTCTGGAGGCTCTATGTCAAACGTGGTTTACTTATGAATAGAAAGATCACCCTTTTTTCGGCTGCAAAGCGTACAAGTCTGTGATCACGAAGAGAGTTGCACCATCATGCCTTTAGTGCTCAATTACTTTTCGATGTGTTGGCTGGAGGATACCCACAAAGTTTCAATTTTTAGGTTAGTTAATGGTGGTTAGGACAACATATCGATTACTATATGCTATTGGTTAAGAGTTGAGTGTCTATTTTGCTTTTTCCCTTGAAGTTAGTTGAATATGAGACCGTTTCTATTACTGTTTGGTGAACTCTTGTAACCTTGAAATCGTTATCATTTCTTCAGTGACTGACTACTACTTTGAACATATATGGCTAACAAGATCAACTTATCTAGGGAAAATTTAGTCTAAGCTAGGTTTAACGGAATAGAAACTTGATCTTGGATAGTTCGTTCTGTTCATATATTTCTTTATCATATTATATCTATCTGGTAATGACAATGCAACAAGTTGGAAAGTATCGATTGAATATGTATCTCGAATTAAGATAGACTCGCAATGGCTGTGAAATTGTGCAAAAAGTAAAAGTCCTTATTTATTGAGTTATATGTACTTCTTAACTTTTTATTTTCTCAAATATGTCTCTATACTTTCAATCACATCAAATCTACTCTTCTACTATAAAATACAACTCCTCTATTTACTTTTCCGTCTCCTAATCGTCAAACCCGGTCCAACTGGATTCGGTCAGCATCACATCTTCACATCACTAAAATGGAAGGCTAAAAGATTTTGTTACCCTCATATTGCTTAGCATTCGTAGCATGAAAAGGTGTACAATATTGTTCAAATCCGTGGGCCTTGCGACTATGGACGAACAGAAGGTGAAAGGCAATGCTGCAGCTTCGACGTAGAATGGGAGAGAACAGGGGTCCGCCTGAGTCTGTATCCGTCAACAATGGTGGATGGTGTGTGTTGAGGGTACGATCAGGGGTTTAAGGGTAGTTTAGTATTTTATTAGGTTCAGTCGATTAGGATTTCGTGTCAGAGTCTATATAATGCACTTTACTTCTATCGTCAGGGGAAATCAATGAAAAACCTATCTAAGTTTCGTTAGAATTGTCCCTCTTTCATGTAGACTATTTTCAAGGACCCTAATCCCCAATCCTAAATCATTCAGTTCTGCCTAATTCTCTTCTCAACAAATCTAAATTACGTTAATATAAGTGCCCAAGATCCGTACCTACAACAACATAAATTACGTTAATATAAGTTTGTAAACATAAATTTTAACAATAAGCCACTTTTCCCACTATTCTAATGAATTTGGGAAAAGCCTAACGGGTGAATTAGATTACTCTATCGAAGTTGAGAATGCATACAAGTACCTTATATGTATCTTTTAATCTCAAATGTATCATAGTGCTGGTGATTTACTTTTAAAATATACTTTTTATAATTAGTTTCATGAAAAGAATACTCATTTAGTGAACTAAAAGCGTAAAAACATAAAGCGTTTTGGAGAACTAGAAGCGTAAAACCGTAAGCTTTTAAGCTTTAAAGCGCAATTTAGTCCGATTTTATATACTGAAGTTTTTATATGTAAACGAAAGCATTTTGGTGACCTAAAAGCGTAAAATCGTAAGTTTTTAAGTTTTAAAACGCGATTTGACTGCATTGAAGACATGTATCAAAGATCAAAACCGCAACATATGATATCCTTTGGTATCCCTTCTTTGTGACAAACAGAATATGTTGTGGCTGAAACAGATCCGAAACAAGGGTTTTTTTAATGTACACATGCATGTGCTGTTGTTTGTACGAGGACTTTGTTTGGTTCATGCATCTCTACTGCTGTGAATTGTGGAGCTGAATGTGAATCGCGAGAGAAGAATAATAAACTAGTGTTGAAATAGAAATCCAGCCGGGTAATGGGGTCACAGCTAAACTGTGTTGGATGTTAGTTGGGGAAGCCACGTTTTCCTACTGCATCTTTTCTTTTTTTCTAAAACGCAAGAACACGCTTTACCTATTTCGTTATGGATCTTATTGTCGTTTTAGAGGGGTGGCCAATTATTGATTCCGATATTGTCGTTTTAGAGGGGTGGCCAAAAATATTCTCCTCCCCAGACAAAGTATCATACCATATCTCCACGATTTGATTGTGATTCCACCCCATTCCCACCCACGTCTCATTTTGACCATTTCAAAGCCAAGCTTCAAACCGGTGATATATTACAGAAATTCCTTTGACGGTACAGTAGCGAGAGGGATGGAAGAATGATAACTTTCTTTGATAGACAAAAATTGTTATTTCCCGCTTTGACGCCTTTACCTTCCTCTGCTAGCGACAAGAGAGAGTTGAGAGGATTGTAAAACTGTTGCAAACTGATTAGATGATGAACCGAAAAAGTAAGGATTGTAAAACTGTATAGAAGGTTAATTGTGATTCAATTGTTGCGTACCACTAAATGTAGCCTATTGATTAAACCGTAGATACAGTACAATTTTTTATTTTTTTTTCAGAAAAGCAAATTTTCCGTGGGCCTGTGGTCGTTTTAGACTTTACCACCACTTTTAATATGTGCTCTTCTTTCTTCCTCGCTGGTGTCTACTCCTCCTGTGGGCTGCTCATTTTCAGCCGTCTGGTCGGCGAGTCCAGCAGCGACGGGGAGCACGGCGCGGAGGCGGTCGCTGGGGATGGAGACTGCGACGGCGAGGGAGATGACGGCACTGACATCGACATTGGTGTCGAAGATGGCGACGACGACGACATCGATGTAGGCGGTGGCGACGGCGACGGAGATGGCGAGGAGGAAGAGATAGGGGATGATGACGTGGAAGAGGCAGTCGAGAGACAGTTGCAACTCTCACAACTTTCCCGTTGCTTTCTCTTGTTGACTCGCACGCTCGGCTCGCTCGTCGTCTCCATGTAGCCTCGGAGCCGTTCGACATCCGACGCCTTCACCGGCTTTACAATGAAATCTTCCGCCCCTTCCTCCAAACAACTGTTATCAGAAAAAAAAAAAAAAAATTTGAATTCCAGATCAATTCCTAATTCCGGTATTAGGCAAAATTTGATGAAGAATATTTAAAATACAGAGTGAGTGATGAGAGGTGAGTGAATCAAGTACCGGTCGATTCGAGTCACGACGTTTTCCGAAGACATTATCACCACCGGGATCTCTCTTAGAGTGGACGATCCCTTGATTTTCTTGAGCAAGTCGTAGCCGGTCATCTCCGGCATGCAGTAATCGGTGATAATCAGATCCACCTTGATTTTCAAGCTCTGAGGAAACAGAAGCACAAAAAAAAAAAAATTGAAATCAGGAAATTAGGGGAAAAATTGATCCACACGCCGACGAGATGAGGAATTCGAACGAAAAAGGGGGAAATTAGCTCACATCAAAAGCGCCAATGGAGGAGGTCTTCTTCTCTTCTCCGTCCAATCCAAGGAACTGCAGAGCTCTTATTCCGCTGTCAACCGCCGTGACTGGAGAAATCAGAAGAAGAAAAACGTTCAGAGCAAAGAAGAGAGAGAGAAAAGCAGGAAGAGGAAGGCGGAAGCGGAGAAATAGGATGGCAGACCTTTGTAAGAAGAATTACGGAGCAGACGCTCAATGACTTTCCGATCAATAAGGCTATCATCGACGGCTAGAACATGAACCTCCTTGGCAGCCGAATCATGAGCTGGCTGCTGCTGGGAGGAAATCTCTCCGTCCGACCTCCAACGTTGAGAAGCGACGACGCCGTTCCTAGCCATAGCAGCGATTGCGCTTTTTTTTCTTTCAGTAGCTGAAAGAGCAACACTTCTCGTCGGAAAACTGTGCGGCTGTAAAAAGGCTTTTGGATTAACAGCGAGAGGAGAATGGAATATAAAGGAAGGAAGGAAGAGGGCGGAAATGTGAAGGTAGGTGTCTCTGTCCACTCTCTCCAAATCAAATCTTTGAGGAGGGTGTCTCTCTCTCTCTCTCTCTCTCTCTCTCTCTCTCTCTCTCTAGCAAATCTTTGAAATCTGCTCTCTCCCACCTTTCCCTCTGTCTCTGTCTCCCTCCATTTGTTTGTTTTATTTTTCTCTGTATAAAACCTTTTTTTATTTTTTGTAACATTTCCAGCTCTTACTATTATACGATCGGGATTCTGAAATCCACTTTCTTGCGATCTGTTGTAATAGTATTATTATATTATATCTTTTTCCTTTTTTCTTTTTCAGCTCCCTCTCTTCTCGTGTTGCGGAATGAACAGAAAAGGCAGTAGAGTGGGAAGCTGCGTGATCTTTGGGATAATAATAAGACTCATGATTTCGGTTCAACAGTGTGATGATATAGATACGACTATTTCCTATCAATATTGTGGAACTTTTCACTGATTTTGTTTTCTGTTTTTTTTTTGTTGGAAAAAGATAAAATCCAAAGGAACAAAATAAGTCAACAAAATACATTTGTACCATTTGATGATTTTTTTGTTTGATTTTTTTCTTTATTTTAGTGGCTGGTAGACTAAATAGTTTCGGGATTGTTTCTTGCTATATTTGAAAATTGAGGATGGTTAAAATCAATCTTTTGAAAAATCAAGAATTTATGATGCATTTTTTCCGTTATGAATTTCAAAAGTTTGTTGTTTGCTTGTTGGATTTATTAAGTTAGGGATTTATCAGATTAAAGGTAATTGACCTTACTATCCGTACTTAATTTGTTATATTATGTATATGGTGGCAAAACAATTTGGATCGTTTCATATACTGAAACTAGTGTGTAATTCGCAATTAATTTGGTCATCTGGACTAAAGATTGAATAGAGAACTCCATAATCGCCTACCTATATAGAGTTTCTCGAAACTCAATGTATGGCAAGTGGAAAATCTGTAGCAAATCACCAACCATCACATAACAAAACATTGTAATTTCAAACATCTTAATTATCAAAAGTAATCACAAACATAGACACAAAATTTTAAAACCACCATGTATGTAGAAAATAAATAAAGCATACCTCTCATCAAATAAAGAGAGTTCTTACATCATTATCATTAGTACACCTCAGTAGAGAAACTAGTAGAACTTAATGTTCTCCCTGCTCGAAATTATTATCATCTCTCGTGCATATAATCAACATAACTAGCTTCAACAACAAGGATTGAGTTACGATAATTAATAATTAGATGGAAAATAAAGCAATTGATCCTCAAGGATTTGGTCCTCTAGGCTCTAGCCAAAGTTTAAAGGGTGGTGTGTGTTTTACAAGTTTGCGGGACCCATGGATTTGAATCCAAAAAAAATCCAATTTTGTGGACGCCACGAATTTGGCACCCATCAAGCAAATAAGAAACAATTTAGGGATTTTAAGACAATTCAACGTTTCTTGGGATTTGAGCCATAAGTCCAAGATCCAATTCCAACAAACAAAAAACATCTTATATGATAGAGTTGCGAAGATAAACCAAGGAGTTGTCGTCGGATTCATCACATAGTTAGGTGATAGAACGATCTCCTTTGCTATATTGATGAACTTGTTGTGTCTAGTCCATTTAAATGGTGTCTAATTAATAAAAATTAAATTTTTTTCATTTTGTGGTGACTCTTAATTGGTTAATCGACTTGCTATTTTTGAATAAATTTTTTTGCTCATGAACAGGGATCATTTTGAAGGAAGTTTAGGGATGGAGTCTGAAATTTAGGTAATTAAGGGCCAGTAAAAAATTAGAATGAAATTATCTAATATTAAAAATACAGTTTATTAGGTTTTTATAAGACAATTTATTAGGATGTAATCATATATTCATTCTTTATTTTCCTTAAAATCATCCAAAGTGAGATTTATATTACAATTTATTATTATAATTGTCATTCAACATGAATTACATATATGGTATAATTTTAACTAGTAAAATGCAGTTAGACATGGCATGTAATTCATACATAACTACATTTGTATTAATTGCAAGAAGAAAAAACAAGGAGAGAAATTCAATTGTCAATTAAGAATGGAGGCATCGGTGAAAAGAACTATAATTACCAGCCGAAGGGGGGGGACAAAATGAGAGGAAAAGATGTATTTAAATAAGAAAGTTCGATTCCAAATTGTAAGACTTGTAAATTTTGGAATAAGATAGTGCAAACATACGTTTTAAATAAAATCTGTAGTGTTATATTTCAATATTTTATATATAGCCTAATTTTAACTAGTAGTAAAAAACTAGACCTGGTATGTAATTCAAACATTACTACTACTATATGAGTTGCAAACAAAGGAAAAATAGGAGGGATTCAATGCTCAATGAAGAATGAAGGAATTGGTTGAAAATAACTTCAATTACCATCCATAATAAATAAATAAATAGAACTCCAAAGTGAGAGAAAAAAATGCAAAAAAAATAACATTGAATCAAATTGTAATACTTGTAAATTTTGAGAATTAAATATTGCCAAAATTGTAAATTTGTGTATAAGAAGTGTTTTAGAAATAAGAATGGATTTTGAATTGTAATGAACAACCATCAAATCTATGAACATTCCATTGAAACAATGACAACAGACCACTAGACCTCAAATGCTTTTATGTTGTAATGTTGTATACTTTATACTGTAGAAGGGGCGGCCCCCTATTTGGGTCAGGGTCGTGTCTTTTTGCTTCTCGGGGTTTTAATAAATTTGTCTATGTAGTGGGAGAATAGACTCTTTCATTGAAAGTTCGGTTGGATAGAAGCTAATACATGTCGTTGAAGACAGTTTTGCAGTTGAGTCTCTCTATCACCCCCTGTTGCACTTGGTTTGAGAATATTAGAAGGGAGGTGGATCGAATTTCTTAAACACTATGATCTTGTTCATCTGGGGGGTTGTTTGCATCTAGCACAAAATTTACTACTTCAGAATGAATTGCGGCTCCCAACATCTTTGGGCTTGTTGGAAATAGGAGCAGTGTTAAACAAAGTTAGTCATGATTCGGTTTAAAAGGAAGGGGCCATATGATATCACCAATCTGAAGAACTTGGCATCGTAGGTTGGATTGGATGTGAAATAATGTTGCATTGATGCTTGTGTTCATGTTTCCTATTATAGTTCACTGATTTCATGAGTATGAATGGTAACGATGCTCATTGTCAAAGCAAGAAGCCTCTAGCGCTCATCATCATCATTTATCGCTTGATGTTCACGATAAAATTGGCACACCAAATCTAAACAATCTAGGATTTCACATTCTCATTGCCTCGTGTCAGCTTCCTTTGCCTCTCCTCAACTTATGATGCAAAGAGAGTAGTTGAGTGTGTAGAGAGAAATATGAAATCGATAGAATGGAGAAGGTTAAATGGTGAGATGTGTAGAATTACCAAGTTCGGATTTTATTTACTGAAAAATATTATTTCTGCTAACATATGATTAAAGTTGGATGAACAAATAACACGACACAACTCATCCTAATTAAAGTTTAATGAATGGCTGACGGAAAAAATTCATGTTGTCAAACATGTGAGCAATTTATGGTCATATAATCACTTATTATGTTTTCGTCACTGATAACATCCTATTTAATTAGTGACAATAAAAAATATCAAAATTAGAATATACGGTAAAAAAAATTGATGCTAACTAATTATTAATGTCGATACAACAAGTAAGCCAGAATTTTCTAAACTAAACGAGGAAATCAAGATTTGGCCAAAAACTTCGTCCCCTTTTTCCCTAACCCCATTGTGAGTTGTGACTTGTGACCATGTTATTAGTTGAAGCTGAAAAAATTCACAATTTCACCCAGCCATTTTACCCCTAGCAAGCATTGTGGGCTTTTAGGGGTGGGAAACGGTGCGGTCCGGTCCAGACCAGACCATAGATACGGTTTGTGGTCCAGACCGAGAGGTTGGAACACAAACTATGGACCAGACCATATACTATACGGTCCAGACCAGACCACACTTGGCGGTGCGGTCCGGTATGGTCTGGACTAGACAGACCATGTTAAAAAAAATTAACTCTTGTTTGCCCTCCAACCCTTCACCAGTATCTATAAAAAAATCTAGTGACCAATATGCTAGTGAAACAAAACAATTGTGATCGTATTAAATGAGAAGAAATATGAGGATAGAAGTGGGTTTTTTAAATTTTCAAATAGCCTTATTTCCCTATTCCTCTTTGTGCTACCGCTTCTCTCCTCTCTCGAGTAATCTGAAGGTTCTCCCAATTGATAACCTTTTTGATGACGTCGAGGTAATTTCGAACCACTAAGATGGTCGCATATCTCTCAATAATTTTCCTTATCTCATCAGGGTGAACGAATTTTTCTGTAGTGTTTAATTTTTATCGACTCCATAGTCTAGACATTATCTGTGAATATTATTTATGAGTCTTTCTAATTTTTGTGTGGTACTTTGATAAGGAGATAACATATAAGCGATAATTTTGCAATTTGTTGGCTCTCAATTAGATGAAGAATCAACTAACTTTGTTCATCAAATACACATCTGGAGGTTCAATTTAGTGTTATTTCTGTCCAAGGTAGTAGGTAGTGTGTCGCGGTCTGTTACGGTTTACTGCGGTAGACCACGGTGCAGACCACTTCAGACCACGCACTAAAGGAGGAGACCGCAAACCGGTCCAGACCATAGTTCTGGTCTCACGGTCCAGACCAAACCATACGATACGGTCCAGACCGCGGTTTTCCATACGGTTTGGTCTGGATTCCCAGCCCTATGGGCTTTGTTTAGACATGAAACCAATTTGAGAAAAAGTTGTGAAAAAAATAGGGAAAAGAAGACTGTGGTTACCTCCTCTCCTCTCCAGTCCACTGCCAAAAACCAGATATGGTCGGGGATCGAGGGGGAGAAAAACTGAAAAAGCAAAAGCAGGCAACACAAAGATAAATGAGGCTGAGGAGAGCGGTAACTTGTTGACCGCTGGTCAATTGGGCGAGAAATATAAAACTTGAAACCCCGCCGTCAGTCAGCGTCATGGGAAATGAAATGACTGCCGTTTGTTTGGTTCAACCGCCAAAAGGGTAAATACAGCAAATATGAAATTGACTTTTACTGCACTGTCACTCTCCCCGACCGGTGATTAGAAAATGAAAGTTAGAATGGAGAGCAGACAGCAGAATCTTTTTCTGATGCGTGTGAAAATGGTGACCGGCCACCGCTGGTTCATATGTCACACGTGCCGCCTCGTGCCCAGTTATTTCTTTCGACAAAACTATTGGGGAAAGGAAAACAGCGAAAGAAATTGTTGGCAACATTTGTGACACCTCGCTCTGTGCTCAGTTATTGCTTTTCTTGAATTTTGTTTGGGAATATAACTGATTTTAATTTTTCGCGCAGTAATAATAAGGAAATGAATATTGAGCAGTGATTTCAGAATTTTATTAAATACAATTACGTATAGGTATAGCGGATCGGATTACCCATTTTATTTGACGGATCCGTCTGTGATTATTTTTTTCTGCACGTCTGGGTTTCTCGCTTTGGTTGATAAACGTCATGGCAAACGGTTCCGTACATAACCAAATGTAAGCATATATCTATCATCACAAAATTAGAATTGTACTCTTAGATTAAGGGAGATTGAGGTCAATTCGTCTTTTTTAATCTTTTTCATCAAGTTTGAATTGTTCCACTTTCTTTGATTCAATTTGAATTCGACTTCTGTTCTTACCAAAAATTCATTTTCATTTTTCCCACGAAAAAAGTCTAGGTTAATAATTAGTTACAACATGATTTGGTACTAAGGGGTCGTTTGGAAGTTGCGATAGTTTTGTTGAGATTGTCATTATGCATGTATTGTTTACAATGCATCGTTTTTTTTTAGCAGAAACAATACATGGATTGTTTCTGTGATGCGACAGAAACTATCACTTATTTTGAGTGATTGTTATATCTCAACTTTTAGTTGTGATTGTTGAGATAGTTGAGTTGAGATTGTTTTGTCTCAGCTTTTAGCTGATGCGACATACACAATCACACATACCAAACGTTGTATTCTAAAATGCATCAAATTCGACAATACATGTATAATATTATACATGCATTCTCAACAATACATATATTTAACAATCGCAACTTCCAAAAGACCCCTAAAAAATCAAGTATCATAGACTTTGTACGCAATATGTCGTTTGCTTGATGGATTTAGTAGGAATAAATCCGTGGGGTCCACAGACTTTGAGAGTCCAAATCCATGGACCCCACGGACTTGAAAATTCCATCCTTTTAGGTGGAATTTGTGTGAGGGTCTCAAGTCCATGATACCTATTTACTATTCTATCCTCACTTATTTTGTTATAGCCAACTCTGCCCTCTCTAATTTTCTTACTAGCCCGATTGACAGATAATGAAATACCAAAGAAAAAAGAAAGACCAGGCGATAGAAAACTTGTATGTTTCGTTATATATATTGTAGCATGCAGGCTCCAGATGAACAAAACTCTGCTGAATTATTATATAAATATGTTGCAGTAAAGTATGTTTCATTAACCTAAAGTAGCAAAATTCTTTTACAGCCTGCAGGTGAATAATCAGAATTTGATTTTATATATTGCTGGTTGTATATTTGGTTAATAAAACGAAAATTTGATTATGAGATAAGATTTGCTGGGGATTGCATATATATATATATATGGTGCCTTCTATGGTACCCCGGGTGAAATATGGGGTACCGCATATGTTGAGTATGAAAACGCTATTTAGACCTCGAATTAGCAGGATTTTTGGGATGATACTATACCCTAATCCTTAATGAGTGAACACTTGATCCTAATTATCTAAATCATAAACTATAAACCCTAAGATGATACATTGATTTTTTTGACTATATTTGGAAAAATCATAACCGTCGATTATTGTTTCTAATTAAATTGATCTTGGGGTATAAGATTTAGAGAATTAAGATCTAGATTTTGATCTTTAAGGGTTAGAGTATAGTATCATGTCCGAAAGATCAGTCAATTCAAGTCCTGAATAGCGTTTTCTTACTCAAGGTATGCGGTACCCCCTGGGTACCGTAGAACTCCCTCTATATATATATATATATATATATATATATATATATATATATATATATAAAACACTATAATATCAATTAAAATAATGATCAGTAAGGGTAATAGAGTAATCATAATATAACCACAACTAGAATTTAGCAAAATCCATTATGGAATCTATCAAACAAACAATGGATTTATCGAAAAACCAAATGAACCAATTTCATCATAAATTCATGATTTTGTAAAACGTTTGCTAAAGGTCATTATATGATGTACTTACTACAGTAGTACATAGGTTCCTACCCAGGGGTGGAGGCAGAGCTGGCTTAGGGAGGTCAGATGCACCACCTTGGTGTTAGAAATGAACATTAACATGTAGGTATATGTTATGTGCAAAGATGGAAGATCGAACTTGTTACCTCTCATCCAACAACAGGTGTCTTAGCAACTAAACCACTTGCCAACTTTTGATTTATATGAACATTTGTTTATTTATTTATATAATCATGTAAGATTGCATTAATTAAAACACGGCTTTGTCTATTCCCCAAGCCCAGACACAATCTCTAATTCATTCGACTTTCCTTCCAAAATAGAAGATACCCGCAGCTCGTCCCTGTACAGTTACAAGAGCTTAATAGCCGCTTTGATGAAGTGAACACTGAATTGTTATGCTGTGTTGCTTGCCTAAATTCAGATGATGCATTTGTTGACTTTGACAAAAAAAAATTGTTAAAACTTGCTACCTTTTATCTTAGTGAGATCTCTGATGATGATATCTTACATATTGATCTTCGGCTTGATACTTATATCTTTGACGTGAAGACGGATAACATGTTCACTAAGTTGAAGGGAATTCCTAATCTTTGTAGGGAAATGGTTGTGGCAAAGAAGTTTCGACCATTTCCCTTGGTGCATCGACTTGTGAAATTGGCATTGTTGTTACCAGTTGCCGCTGCAACTGTTGATAGGGTATTTTCCGCAATGAATTACGTGAAGAACACACTACGAAGTCGATTGAGCGATGAAGGGTTGAATGATTTTGTGGTAGGATATGTTGGATGATAAATGTATTTTACAGACTTTTCAAGATATGAAAACACGTCGTGGATCATTGTAAACATTAATAACTTTTATTATATATCTTTTTTATTTCGGACCTACCTTAAACTAAATCCTGGCTACGCCCCTGTTCCTACCTATACCGTAAGCAAGTTGATGTGGGATTGGTGTTGTCCCTTTGATGGTAAAAGTCACCGTAAAACTGTGCTTAATGGTCACTACAAATGAAATCATAATTCGAAATAACTTACAGTTAACTATTTTTTTTGGTCGACTTAGTCCGTGTAAAAGTGAGCAAATTTAATAAAATAATAAGATAATAATTTTTTAGAACCAACCTACATACTTATATGTATTATCAATTTATTCAATTATGTAAATTAATAATTATTATATATAATTCATAAAAAAATAACTAGGATAATCTAGAAAAATATGAATCCATAGCTGTTTGTTTCTTCTTGAAAGTCAAGTCTATTAGAAGTTCATTTTGAACTTTCCTCATTGCACTCAAAATTGACGGGTGTTATCTTCTCTAATTTCAATAAGTATTTTTGAAGAGTCGATGCGGCTTTAACTGTTTCTTTTCGCGTAGTCGGTTTCGAAGGTGTTGAATCATCATCTCTTTTATCCTCAATTGTACCCTGATGACATTAGCCACTATTTCTTTGAAACTTTTATCTTCCAACAACTAACTTACATCCATCTTGTTAAGATGAATATATATACTCAAAGTAATTGTGTATGAATATGGACGATTAATTGTAAAAAAAAAAGAAAGAATATGGACGATTAAGATAATATAATGAATGTTAAAAGTAAAGGCTACCAAATATGATAAATCATATTTGTACTAAAATAAAATTATTACACCACGTATGAATCTAATTTTAAGGTTATAAAGTCGTTTATGTTAACAATATACAACACATAAAAAATCTTTAAATTAATAAATTATTAATTTATTGATTAATTTAACAAATATAAATTAATTTTTACGTTCCCGACTATATTAATTTATAGAGGTTTTAATGTAGATTGAGTTTAGTGAATTTATGATTTGGGATATGGGTTGGCAACCCTATGGAACCTGTTGATGCCGGTATTTCACTGACCACCCTCCTGACATTGTCTATGTTTATGCCGACTTTTAGAAGTGTTTTTTTGTTTTAAAAGCTGAAGTAAGACCAAACACCTCTAAAAGCTCGACTTTTGAAATGCTAAAAAGTGTTTTGTATAACATAAAAGCAGAAGTTTAGATTTGAAGCTTCTACAAAAAATTGTTTGAAAAAAATAAGATTATCCTTATCATATTTTAATATTATTTATAGAAAATATAATCTTTTCATTTATACCATTTTAAAAATAAAACTAAAATTTAAAATAATATTATTTAATATAAATCTAACAATATTCATTTTGAATATTTTTTTATTTTTGTAGAATTTGTATTCATATGTTATATTAGAAATTCATTTTAGTCATTTTACATGATCTCTTATATCAAACCGCACTTCTAATAGTTTTCAGGCAAACACTCAACTGTTTTTTTTTAACACTTCTCTAAAAATTTCAGCCAGAAATTGCTTCTACAAAAAGTACAGCAGGGTCAAACTAAACCATTGTTAAAACGATTGAAAAAACTTATTATCAAACCACGAGAAACTGATAATAACCTGTCTGACTCCAATTAGACCAAACCAAGAATTGAACAGACTACACCTTTGGTTTGCCGAACCATTCCTCTTCTTTCTCTCACTTTGAATGCATGCATTCATGCCACAAAATGATTTCATGTTCTATATATGCACAATCAAAGTCATTTTCACCATTCGCCTCACTTTTTCATAAAAGAAGACGTGAATATTACTGGTCAGAAAACTCAATCCAATTTGACGATAGGTTAGTAAACAATTGGAAAGAGTTCTGTGCATGAAGGCCATTGAAGGGAATGAAGGCTGAACCACATAATTGGCCACAGAGGGACTTAAAATTGGCATGCTTGCTTAATAACTCAATTGAGCCTCATTGTTGCTTAATTAGTTTATGAGAATTGCTGACATCATGGGGGCACAGATTCTTTAATAATTAACCTATGAATTCTCTTTCAGGCTAGCTTAATTTTGTGCACTAAAAGAACCTAACAGTTATTTTATTGGTTGAATTATTTTCATATAAGAGAAATATATTTTTTGTTGGACATTTCCCATTGAAATATAGAATTTCAATGGGACAAAGGACAAAATGAAGGCCTGGGGATTTACTGGTTTAGATCTGTGTTGTCTTTGTAATCAGATGGCTGAAAGTAGAGAACACTTGTTTTCCCAGTGTGATTATTTCAGGCAACTGTTCCATGATCTGCTGGGGAGGTTTTCTTTTATGCCAAGAGATTGGGATGATGGATTGAAATGGGCCATAGACGTATTTGGCAAGAAAGGGACGAAAGCAGGGAATGGAAGAATTATCTGGCAGTCTCTGATAAGCTATGCCTGGCGAGAAAGATGTATTAGACTGTTTGAAGGGAAGTCTCGAAGTATCGAAGGTTTGAGGAAGGTAATTCGAAGTGAGGTATTGATGTTGTTGCAGGAGGAAGAAGCAGCTGAATTCTGGATCTAATCATCAAATATGGTTCTACTTGGCAGTCTTACTGATTAGCTAGCTTAACTCGAGGTGTATAGGTAATAGTTTTGTTTTCGTTGAGTCTGATGTATAACCAGTTTGCATGGTTTGAAACCTAGCTAGGAAGGTTTGTTCCCAGCACCCCTTTTCTTTTGATGGAAAGCAACTAATTCATAAAAAAATATAGAATTTCCAAGGTAGAAAGTGCTCATTAGATGTGTCTTCCTTCCGGTGCAAGAAAACATATGGTTGATTGGAGAGAAAGGCATGGGAAGCCACCCATTAGCCGTTGACTCCTATAGATCACAAGATCTGAATCTCCTCGATCGTGTTCCTTAGACAAGGAAAGCTCGAACAAAATAGAGACCATAACGAAGTTCTTTGGTACGAAAACATAATTCCGCACCTCCAACAGTTCACATAATAGGATCAATTCATTAATAAGGACTATTCCTTGTTCACCAACAAAATAAGGTTATACAATATCCATTATTCCCAGTGTAAACTAAACACATCATGATATCTCCTGAGATCTGGATATATAAATTTCCAATAAAGAGGTCAAACTTTGTGGGGATTAGAGGGCATAATTAATTAGGAAAAGCATGGTGCCATCATCTACATATAACTATTGAAATTCTTTCCACACAAAGAAAAGAAACTTGTCCGCCCAAACCATCCAAAAAACAGAAAGAAACAAATTCCGTCCGGCCTGGGGTTAGCTACAACCTCCCCCACCCTCTGTTTCCAACTCCCAATTCGAATATTAAATTATATGGATCAATCACAGGACCTACTAACTAACTATATGTTCTGTTTGAGAAGCAGTGTTATTGAGCATTCTCTCCTTCTCGCTAACAAATAGAGGAAGAAACAAAATTGCCCTGAGTGGGTTTTTGTCTGTCGCAATTATGCGGAGCATGTGGCTCAGATTGGAAAAATCAAAACATTTGATGAATGACATTTTAATTATATATAATCTATTTGAGGAGGTAGAAATTATCCCTAATTAGATAACCCAGTGGAGGTGATATTAGACCGATTATCCTAACTAGGAAGGGGATCAATTGCATGACCATTGAGTCGATTCCCACTTTCGTGACCTCTGTACTTCGAGATACCATTAGACTATCGCCTGTACCAACCTATAGCTAGAGGGAGTCAAGCCTAGACAACCATCTCATCTCTAGCGAGTTTGTTGTGTTTTTAGGTAGTTAGTTTAGATAAATTCTACCCCCAACCTTACGAGTTGATTAAATAGTAGTTCAGAGTGAAGTAATAGGAGCGGCGAATCCAACATAGGGTAGAGCACTAGGCCGTAACCCGACAAACATTGAAACAAATACCAAAAATCGAAAATTTACAAGGATATACTAGCTCTGGATCCAGGGGAGTGCTGGACCGTGGCCCGGGGCGGCCCCCTAGATCCGCCGCTGAGTATAGTAAGGGCTAAGGTTCCACTAGATATGACCGAGCCACTTTGCAACATCCCTAGCTTAGTTATACTTGACTTCGTTTGGAGTGACTAGAGTGCGCTACAACTTTAGAAATTTAAAGCTCAATCAAGACACGATCAAGTTTTTTGCGCCGTTGTCGGAGACATCTTATTGTTTTGCTGTGTTTGTGTGTAGCATAAAGTTTTTTGTGTCGTTATTTTGTTTTTTGTGTTTTTGTATATAGTTTTGTGAATATCGTGTTGAGTTTAGTGTGTTTGTTATGTCTTATATTCTTTCTCGTATTCTCCTTTCATTTGTCAAGTTTCCTTTAGTTATCGTGTATTAGGTTGTCGTTAGTAGTTAGATTGTTTTTGTTTTCATTTCACTTTTGCTTTTATAGGTGGTTGTTTTTTTTCCTGCATATAGATAGGTGTAGTTATGGATCCGAACGTTTGGCACAACCAATGGGGATACCTCGAACCGCCCAATTGGTGTTATCCCGAAACTTCAAGCGATGATGCAACCCCAAGGATTCGAGTACCAAGATCCCAACCCTCTCTATGGTCAAGAATTATACCCCCATGGGTACCTGTCTCATCCACCATGTCGAGAAGAACATCCTTCATACCAAGGATGGAACCCTACATCACTCCTGGAGCCTAGAGCAAGTTTGGAGTTCGAATTGGCGAGATTCATGATGAAGAGTGAAATGGCTCAATCCGCTTTGTAGACGTTGATCACTCCAACTCCCTCACCCAACCTTCTAATGGAGCCTGAAGAATTTCCTCGATGGAGGGAAGGCACAAGACACTCAAGTTCTTCTCTTCCTCAAGAGTGCCACCAAGAGGTTGGAGAACCATGTTATGTCCAACAAAGTGAATAGGGAGAAATTTCAAACTCCAAGAATGAAGAGATGCTTCATCCCACACTACCATCAAAGGTCAAACCCACGATATACTTAGCCATGGAGCGCTTCGGAATAGGGCCCGAGTGTGTTGATACTGGTGCACTAACATTCGTCCGGGTTGCTTAAAGCAAGAAAATCACAACTTTGTACCTATAGGAATTCTTGCTAGAGACCACACCATTGCACCGAGTTCACAAGACGAAGTTATAAAAGAAAGGAACAATAATGGAGTGAACGAGGATGGAGAAGTCTCTCCTTCATCACCACCTACACCCAAAGAGGTGGAGATCTTGATGAATCCCCTAGGTGCAATCTTGATGTTGGCCATCTTCGTGGATGAATGGGCCTTCCTCGTTGTCCTTGCATGTGCCAATAATAAGAAGAACAATGGCATTTTCACAACGATACTCGATGGTGAAGCGCTCGTCACAATGAAAGCATAATCCTTGTACTTTTCACCATGCGACTTCTTCCGGCGACATCTTTCTCGTGGTTGGGTTCCGAGGTGGTGCGGCTCGGGGTGGAGTAGGAGTAGGGTCGGTCCCCTCCTCAATGTAGCCTGAGGGTAGATTTCATGACCCTCCACGATGCTTAGCTAGCTCTTTTTTTTTTTGGTAGAAAGATTGGCGTATTATGGGATATACCCATTACATCGTAACGAATCCATTGACTAAGGCCAACGTCGCACACATCGAAGAGATGTGTGCCAAAATTACAGTAATGACCTTTAGTTGCAAGAAAGTCAGCTGCACAGTTTCCTTCTCTAAATACATGGGAAACAGTAACTTCCCATTCAAGGTTCAGCAGCCTTTTCAGTTGCTTTGCGATATTTCCATGACAGTGGTTATCATTAGAATCGCCTTTGATAATGCCTATTTCCGTAGTTGAGTCAAGCAGCAGATTCACTTTCCGGTAGCCATTACCCCAGGCAATCTTCAACCCTTCTGCAGCACCCTTAAGCTCAGCTGCCGTGATGGAGCAAAATCCCAGGTTGCAGGTGAAAGCTTTCCTGCAAATGCCAAGATGGTCTCAAATCAGTCCACCTGCAGCAGCATTTCCAGATGATGTTCTAACAGAACCATCCGTTTGAACTTGCACCCAGCTCTCTTCTGGTGGCTTCCACCCCACCTGCTCGTAGAACGTTCGACCTGGTTCTGGTTGGCAGTCATCTTGGAGTTGCAGTGCGCTTGCCAGATGATGCTGAACCAAGCATTAATTCTGGCAATCAGCCCATCCTTCAAGAAGGATCTCCCATCTAGAACCTCCTCATTTCTCTGTTTCCACAAGTGCCAACACACAATTCCAAACTCCACACCTGTTCCTTCATTCAAAAGATTAATCATCAACCGTTCATTAAAAGGCAGGGTGAAGTTCTTCTCGGCAAGTTTGCTTTTCATCAGATCCCAGATAGACCTCATTTTGTGACAGCTTCTCAGTATGTATTCAATGGACTCTTCTGCAGTTTTGCAGTGGTTGCATGCCTTGTCATTTGTCATTCCCCTTCTAGATCGTTCCTTGTTGGTGAGAAGACGATCATGAAGCACCAACCACAAGAAGTGTTTGATTCTGCTCGGGCCTTTCCACTTCCAAAGCTCTTTCCAGGGGTGGTTGTGTGAGGGCTCATCGTCCTCACTCACAAGTTTATAGACTGATTTTAGCCTAAACTTTCCGTCCCTTTCCAGGCCCCAGATGGTTATGTCTTCACCCAGTTCTGGTTTGGGTGCTTCCATCCCTGCAATCATAGCCAAAATATCAGTCGGGAGAACTTCTTCCAGCTTTTGCCAGTCCCATTCTCCATCTTCTGTGGTCCAGTCTGCCACCATCGAGTCCCTTCCATAATTGGCTATTTCAACAAGAGCATACTCCTCCAGCCTGAGGTCACAATCAAGCCAAGGTTGTGCCCATAAGTAGGTTGTTCTCCCATCTCTAACGCTCCAGCAAGTGGCCTCTTTCATTTTGTTCATCCCCTTTACAATGGCACGCCATACGTTAGAGTGGTTGCTCTTCTTCATGGTTGTAATTTCACCATCTTTGTGCTTGAAATACTTGTCTGGAGCACCTGAACCCACATATCAGATTCATTGTTAAGCATATTCCATCCTGCTTAATCATATAATCCATATTCATACAATGCGCAGATTTAAGCCCAAGTCCCCCTTGTTCTTTTGGTTTACAGATTTTCTCCCAGGAGACTAAATGGGGCTTCTGCTTCCCATCCCCAGCACCCCATACAAAACTCCTCACCTTCCTATCAATAGTATCACATATGGACATAGGCAAGAGGGTAGTTTGCATAACGTAATTGGGTAGGGCATTCAAAACCGAGAGGGCCAGGGTTACTCTCCCAGCCAGTGAAAGAGTTTTAGCTTTCCAACTAGATAGCTTCTGGTCCATTCTATCGATCACATACTTATAAGTAATCCTAGTCATTCTTCCATGAAAAACAGGGACTCCCAAGTATCTACCTAGGTCACTAGTAGCTTGGATGCCTAGCTTACTACACACATCAACTCTGGTTTGACTCTTAACGTTTTTGGAGAAGAAAACTCTTGATTTTTCTTTACTCACAGCTTCTCCAGATGCCAAACAGAAAAACTCAAGACAATTAAGCACAACGTCTGCCTGTCGCGGAGTGGCTTCCGCAAACAGGACAAGATCGTCTGCAAAGAAAAGATGGGAAAGGGCAGGCCCTCCTAGGGAGAGGGAAACAGGTTTCCAGTTCCTCAGGTTCACCTCACTCAAGATACAGTGACGAAGTCTCTCAACACATAATGTAAAAAGATAGGGAGAAAGGGGACATCCCTGTCTAAGTCCTCTTGTCGGCTTGAAGCTTTCAGTCTCCTCTCCGTTCCACAGGACTTGGAAGCTCGATGTCGTCACACACTCCAAGATTAGCTCAATGAATTTCCCTGGAAGTCTGGCTGCAGTCAACGTGTTCCTCAGGAAATCCCAGTCAAGTCTGTCGTAAGCCTTGGCTAGGTCCACTTTCAGCAACATGTAGCCTTTCTTCCCTGTTTTCTTTGCCATGGTATGAACGGTTTCCTGAAGAATGATGATATTATCAGTTATGTGACGGTTAGGAATAAAACTAGACTGATTATTCTTAACAAGAAATGGCATCAGAGGTTTAAGCTTGTTGGCCAGGCATTTCGCAATGACCTTGTACCCTACGTTACATAAACTGATCGGCCTAAAGAGGTTCATAGAAGAGGGGTTCTCAGTCTTGGGGATTAGGGTCAATAACGCTTCATTAAGGGTCCTAATTCTGCTAGGGTTCCTAAAACACGAAAGGATAAACGTAGTAAAGTCAGGACCAATAACTTTCCAGCATTTCTGGTAGAAGATGGACAGGAAGCCATCCTTTCCAGGTGCCTTCAGGCCATTCATCTCCATAACAATGGTTCTGATCTCCTCAGGGGCAGGATGAACAACCATTCTAGCTATGAGAGAATCATCCAGGAGAGGAAAGGAGGCAGGAAGGTCATGCAAAAGTATAGAAGTGTCTTTGGTATACAAGGTAAAGAAAAACTCCCTGGCCATTTTTTGCAGGGCCTGCTCATCAACGATCCAATTTCCTTGATTATCTTTGCGAGCAAGGATTTTGTTTCTTCTGAGCCTACTGAGGGTGCTGTTGTGGAAGAAACGGGTGTTTTGGTCACCATGGATCACCCAATTAGCCCTCGACTTCTGGATCCAAAGCATCTCTTCTTCCCACAGAGTGTGCTCCAGAGAGATCCTGACTTCTTGCTCCCTTTCAAGAGAAGTCCTATCAGGACTTCTTTCATTGAGGATTTCCAGAGATTTCAACTCCTTCAGCAATTGTTTCTTCCTGCTGAAGATGTTTCCATACACCTCCTTGTTCCATTTTTGGAGAGCTTCAGTGATACTCTGCAAAGACGAGGGGAAATCACAACCACTTTTCCAAGAAGAAACAAAGAAAGGAAAGAAATTCTCATGAGTCAACCAAGAAGCAAAGAAATGGAAACGTCTCACCAAATTCCTTTTTTGAGTCTGTCCAGAGGTGTAGGTGAGGATAGGCCTGTGGTCCGACTTGAGTTTAGGAAGATGCAAGGTGGTTGACAGAGGGAACTTCTGCTGCCACTCCAAATTACAGGCACTTCGGTCCAGCCTCTCCTTAATCTTGGAGCCTTTAGTGAACCAAGTGAACTTTGGCCCTGAGTACCCCAAGTCAATTAGGCCACAGTCTTCCAAACAACTATTGAAAGCTCTGGCTTTGGCAAAGCTAAATCCAGCCCCTCCTTGCTTTTCCCATGATCTCGAAATGGAGTTGAAGTCCCCTGTGTTTAGCCAAGGCAGCTGGGTATTCCTCTCCATTCTCCTCATGGCAGTCCATAGCTCCCCCCTTTCATGCTCATTAGGACTTGCATACAGCGCCGTCAATTGGATTTTGTTATTGTTAGCCAGAGTGAACTTGAGATTCAGATACTGCCTATGCTTATCCACATCTTCTAAATTCATCTTGCTCTCATTCCAGAGGACCCAAATTCCTCCACTAAAGCCAGAGGCATCCAAAACTTCTCATGTATCAAACACCATTTGCTTGATGACAGAGATGGCATCAACACCACTAATTCTTGGTTCTAAAATACAAACAATGTCTGGACTATGGTTCTGAGGATACAACTTAAAAGTAGACAAGAACTTGGGGTCCTTAGCACCCCTACAGTTCCACGAGAAGACTTTCACCATTGGGAAAAGGTAAAAGGGACTTCCCTGGAGGACCCAAAGGTCAGTTAAGCTCCTTTATCGACGGCCATGGCCGTCTCATCACTCTCTGCTTGCTCAGTTGTTGAAGCAGGCGAGTGTTGTGCATTCTCTGGCATCATCAACCCTTTCCCCAGTGTAGAGCTGAAATTAATCTTCCTGGGTAGGTTACATCCATTTTCTGGGATATCCTTCCTTTGGTTAGACGAGCCACTTGCCTCAGTGGATGAATTGCTCATCTTCATTTTGGGTTGATGCCCAGTTTTAGCATCTTTCCCTTGTACCCTGTCCATTCTAAGCTTGTCTGTCTCATTACTGGGTGATGGATAACTTCCACTAGGTTTCCCTTGATTAGGAATCTTTGGTGGGGTGATGATCGTCTTCCCAGTTTGTTGGACCAGCTTCTTATTAGAGACAGACAACTCCTTCTTCTTCTCCTGACTAATGGATTTGGCTTTCTGCTTAGAGAAGTCTGGGGAGATTTTCTGATTCTCTTTCTTCATTAAGTTCTTCTGATTTTGGGTCTTATCTTTGTTCTTCTACTTCCCCTTTGATTCCTTCCCTTTGGTGTTTCCATTCTCTTTGTCCAATTGGGTAGTTTGCTTTTCATCCTTGTTGGGTTTCACCTTCTCTGTCTCTCTTTCCTGTTTTTGATTATCCTGGTTGTCGTTCTTAGATGTTACACCTTCCTCAGTCTCAACCACTGTTTCTTCTTCCTCAACATTTTCCAGCATCTTGAAACGAGAACCTGTTCCACTACTTTCCTGAGTCCCTTTATCCTTGTGCATTTCTTCCTTTGCTTTCACCTTCTGTTGTCTTTTGTTTCTTTTGTTTCTTGTGGCGAGCATCCATGGCCCAAAATCTTCCACAACCTCAGGTCTGATTTCCTGACTTTCATTCCCTGTTGGTCCATTCTCTGTTTCTCCTTCTTGTGTTTCAGCTTCATTTTCTCCCTTGCTGGGGCATTTCTCCTCAAGGTGCACATAATGTCCACACGAGAAACAAACTGTGTGCAATCCCTCATACTCAACCCTTCGAACCCTTCTTTTCACTCTGTACTTGGACACTAGTCGTTTGCGTAGGTCGATTTCGATGCAAATTCGGGCATAGTTACCCCTAAAGCCATTCATAGTGTTATAATCAATCTTCTCCACACGACCCCAGCTTATTGCCAATGTCAGTGAGGATCTCCTCGTCAAAGTAGGCCAAAGGGAGTCTAGACAGCCTGACTCAGGTAGAGATTCTGTCAATGGTATCAAGATATGGGTCAAAGTCCAATCTCCATGGTTCAGCAACGACGTAATGGTTGTCAATCATCCACAGACCGCCATATGGTGCTCTGTCGTGATCAAGCTGTGAATCGAAAATTGCTTGGCAGTAACCATTGCCTATATCACCCACCTTAACCGCGCCCGTCTTAGCCCACATTTTCTGTATTCTTCTATGTGTGTAAGCGAAAGGGAAATGCTTACCTAGAACCTTGAAGGTGATTGCCCGATTCCACCTCTGCTGGATTCTCGAATTCGTTCTTTTCTTGACTCTAATTGTTGGGCAGTCTGGGTCATCATCCCCTTCCTCATTATCCGATTCGTCGGACATCAATTCGTCCCCATCGGGGCTTCGGGCATCGGCGAGTTTCCAAGGAAGGAGTCCTTATACGAAACATTTTCTCTAACCTGCTTAGATCCCGTGGTCTCCCTGTGTTCCTCCCCATCGATCTGCTTCTCTGCACTGTCCATTTCTGCATCCTGCTCTCTAGCTGTAATTACTGCAAAATCCATTTCTCCTTGGCCGGAGAATCCGTCGCTCGAGCTTGCTTTGGCCTTCTTACTGGGTTGAAACATGCGTATGACGTCAAAAATTTCTGGTTTAAGCCCACCAATAAAAGAGCCACCAATACCTCATCGATCTGACCATAACATCGGTTACCCAACTTCTCGAAAGCCAAGAGGTAGTTTATATTATTTTTGGTTGATTTGACATGGATATTGGTTGATTTTATTAATTGTATTAGTTTTGATATTGCTTTAATTGATATTTGTTTTGGTTTCTGCCCGTTGTAATTGCTACTGATCTTTTGTTTTGGTTTTGGTTGATATTGGTTTTTGTAACTGCTTTTTTTTACGGGTTATGTTGTTGCTGTTGTGAATTGTAATACTAGGAGACGTTAAGACAGAGCTCAATCCGACTAACTCGCACATCAACCCGTAACTTGTCCGACCTGTAACCCGCTCAACTCGCAACTCAATTAGCCCGCAACTCGACTGACCCGTAAGTAAATTAACTCAAACTCGATTAAACCCATAACTTGGTTAACCCGAACACGTTTGATCTGAATCTGACTAACTCGTGACCCAGTCGACTCAGTATAGCAGCTCCTGGACCTGGAGGAGATTACTCAAAATAAGAGATAAGATAAGGCCATGGATACAGCAGCGAGATGGTGAGTTCTATTGGGGAGCAAAATTGATGCAGGTGTATTCTGTTCGACTGGTTTGGGAATCCTTGAGTGCAAAGCAATCAGCGGTGTCGTGGTTTAAGCTTGTCTGGAGTAAGTTCTGTCCCCCTCGATATAGTTTTATTGCTTGGCTTATCGTGAGAAATGCTATAGTGACGATGGATACTAAGATGGAGGAAGGTGACAATAGCTTCTTGTCCATTGTGCACATTTCAAATGGAAACAAGGGAGCATATGTTCCTACACTGTTCCTTCGCTCGTATTCTTGTCTCGAGTTTAAATTGCAGATTATTTGCTGTTGGAGATTGGGATACAATGCTGGATACAACTTGTTCTTTGGTTCGGCCCTCAGGGAATGTGAGATGGCATGGGGTTGTGTGGTGTATGGTGTTGACTTATTATATATGGCGAGAGCGCTGCAAGGTTGTTCATGGTGGCGCAAGCCCAGATCCTGGGAAGGTTGCTGCCCAGCTGCAAGCAGATTTGTAGTGCTTAGTTGCTGGAAATGCTATGTTGCAAGGGGATCTAGCACAATTGGGGTATCATTGATTTTCTATTTTGATAGGTTTGAGTGGTTGAGGGTATAGATATAAGCATAGTGGAATATAGCAGTGGTTTTGATCCGACACAGAGCTTTAAAGCTTTGTCTTCGCTGTATTGGTTTCCTTTTTCGCATTAATAAGAGAGAAACCGATTCAACGGAAAAAAAAATTCATTCTAAACCTATGTAAAATCATTTTTTCAATTCGTATAAGGAATTTAAAAGTATGAAACTCACTCGACTTATGTATTTTAATAAAATTAAAAAAATAAAAACATGAAGGTTACTTGAACACTAAGTTCTTTAACATAATTAAAAAGATAAATATAAAATCAGCACAATGACAATATTGATAATAAATAATTAATAATTGAGTCATTGGACAATATTAATATAGCATATATAAATTAAAATTTAGACTAATTTAACTATTCAACAAAGTTATCAATTAAATATAAATAGAGTAAAGTAATGTATTTGGTAATTTGATAGTTTTAAAAGAAGATGAAAGTTTTGGTGTTTTCAACTTTTTGCGAAGAGAAAGAAAAGGGAAATTTGGTGCTTTCACTTTTAGAGAAAAGGAAGAAGGGGGGATTTTGGTATTTTTTATTTGTGAGAAGAGAAATTAGAAGTGAGAAAGTTTGTTTTTTTATTTATGTAAAGAGAAATAAGGAGGAAAATTTTGTCATTTCAACTTTTTGAGGAAGGAAAGAAGAGGCAAATATTCTTTCAATTTTAGTTTTGATGGAAGAGAAAAAAAGAGGAAAACTTGAGTGCTTCCAATTATGGAAGGGGAAAGGAGGGAAACTTTAATATATATATATTTTTTTTTGCGAAAAGAAAGAAGAAAACTATTTTGGTGTTTTCAACTTTTTGGTGTTTCAAAATTTAAGTCTTTTAAATATGAATCTTTAATTTATATGAAGGGCATGACTAATTTACTATATTATAGTCTTATAGAAATAACTATTTGACTATATTAGATTTGAGGATCTATCATGAATTATCCCATCTTCAATATATTGTCACCCGAATTATCTCAAATGCATGTATTTTACATTATAAATCATATACCTAATTACTTATCAATTTAATTATCACAATATTTGCGTACGAATTATGATGATTTAGGAGTTTAATATTTAGTGACTAAGACATTGTCTATAGTAAACCTTATTATAGTCTTATAAGTTATAAGGGCTTATGACTAATTGGTTATAGTAGATTTGGGAACATATCATGACTTAAAAGTTTAGCATTTGGTAGCTAAGACATTGTCTATTGGAGAACCTATCATGAGTCATCTTATCATAATAAACCAATCGTTTCTGTTATAATACAAATAATCTAACACCCACTATATGAAATAATTTACGAATTTCTGATAAACAATGTACTTATCTGACTATATGAACTAATTAGTTTTACTATTTTTAGGGTAGGAGTTATTTTATTTTGCAGGTTATATATGTAATTCTCTATGGTTTAGTAACTAGACTAACCATTAGTTACAACAATCACTTGTTTTAAAAAATTTACTTAATTTGTCTACTTGTTTTATATGCTTCTACATTTATTGCAACTTCAGCCCTACATGATTGTTATTTTACAACACTAAGTAAACCTTAGGCACATTTAAGTTGTGTTCGAATTGAATTTTGATTTCAAAATGAGGATTGAACTGGTCTGTTAAGTCATACTATTGCAATAACTCAATCATCTAAAAGAATACAAAATTAATGTTGCACTTTGACAGGTTTATTAAACTTTTATTAGTATTTCTGCCAATAAATCTTTTATAAGTACATATATGAAAATGAGGTAGAAACAAATTTTCTAAAAATTGCAAAAATAAATAAATTGAAATTAGTGTAATAAATAAAGTGTAAGTTGTAACGAGTAAAGAGTAAGCAACACAGGATCTGACCACAATAACCCGCACCTAATATGCATGCAACCCATCCGCCCAATAATCCGATCAACCCATAACCGATGGACCAGGAACCGGATGAACCCGCAACTCAACTGCCCATAACTCAATGAGCCCGTAACCCGACTAATCCGAATCCAACTAACCCGCAACCCGATGAGCCCACAATCCTACTAACCCATCACCCAATGAACCCAAAACCTACTAACATGCAACCCGACTAACCCGCAACCCGATGAACCCAAAACCAGACTAACCCACAACCGATGAATCCGCAACCCGACTACCCGCAACCCGATGAATCCGAACCCGACTAACCCACAACCTGAAAAACTTGAAACTCTACTAACCCGTAATCCGATTGAACCAAACCTGAACCTGCCCGAACCCCTGGTTGGTTGCATTGGTAGCAGTTAATATTGGCATGGTTGTTCCCCCCCCCGCAACCCGATGAACCCAAAACCAGACTAACCCACAACCGATGAATCCGCAACCCGACTACCCGCAACCCGATGAATCCGAACCCGACTAACCCACAACCTGAAAAACTTGAAACTCTACTAACCCGTAATCCGATTGAACCAAACCTGAACCTGCCCGAACCCCTGGTTGGTTGCATTGGTAGCAGTTAATATTGGCATGGTTGTTCCCCCCCCCCCCCCCCCCCCCCCCCCGCATTGAGAACTGTAGTTTTGCTACCGATTATTGTATTGTTACGGTTGTGATACTGGTTGGTTGGAGTGGTAGCGGTTGGCGGTATAAAGAGTTGAGATAAAATTGAAAGTTGATGAAATTTAATGCCAAATTTGAATGTTATTAAAAACTGCAAAATACTTAATGGTGGGCACCATATCTGCTCCCAACTTTCTCATAATGGATTAGGAGTTAGGACAACAAACGGATATATAGTATTATCTTTTTGATTGTCAAACAGATCATGTTATAGTATAATGGCGTATATTTGATACGGATCATATATATATACACATATAAATATAGCCATTTGTTCAAGTTGTCAACTGCTAATTAATTCTGAAAGTCATATTCGAGGTGTTTGCTTAACTGGACGCATTTCGAGATGTAATTGGCACATATTTACTTCAACATTCAATTTTATTTTTGTTTATTTTGGAGCTGGAAAGGAACAATTTAGGCACACAAGTAAACAGCAACCTGCATGACAAAAGTCATCTTTTCCGTGATTAAGCAAATGGAAATGTTAGTTGAGCCACAAACATTAATAAATAGTGATTTGATATGTCTTAAATAAGAGTGCATATAGTACTCCTTCGATTTTCATCTTCTCACTTGTCTTGAAATCCAGCACAGAGCAGAGAATCAACTTACTTTCGTGTAATCGATTCACCACTTCTAATTGATGAAGCTCTATCAACCTATGATGATATTCTCTCTCCTACGATAAACTAGTAATCAGCAGAAAGTGATTTAAGACTCAAAGGATTTCTAAATAATGCATCAAATATATATATAACGTCGAGTTCCACGATCATGGGTTCAAACACATCGATCCTAACATACAAAACTAGGATTCTTCATACCCAAGTGAGAAAGAGCTTTACTCCATAGAGAGAGATCAACACACTGGGGAAAGAAATCATCATGGTGTAAGTAGGCAATGAGAATCTGCTCTGAAATGGTGATCTTCACTAGGGATGAAACTTGAGCTCCACTGGTGGAAGGATGGCTCAAATAAGCTCTCTAGGGTTCTTCTAGCTCATTTTCAGATGTCAAAACTCGGACCCCTTGAGAAAAACCAGTCAACACCCTTTTATACTCGACAATGTACAAGTCACGACACCAAGTCACGATAATGAATTTGAACATCACTCTGTGACATAAGCACAAAATGACATCATGATATTAAGTCAAAAGGGGGAAGTCACGGTCACGTTGTTCATGTCATGGTCGTGACCGTGACTTGAGATGGCCTGTCGTGACATAAAAAATGCTCCTGAATCTTTGTGTAGGTCACGGTCTGAAGGTTGAATGTCACTACCCAGACCGTGACTTCGAACTTCTGGCCGTGAATTTTGACTCTTGTTCACCTTTGTCCCATTTTCACCTTCAAATGTCCCGAAACTCACTCCTATGCTTTATCCACTAGAGCTTGGAATGTGACAAAAGAAGAATAACCTAGCATTAATAGGCCAAAAACCACTAAAACCAAGCTAAACGACCAAGAAATGAGGATACAAAATATGTATAATATCAGGTTTTATGCAACAAACTAAGGGGAGCATTGTATTCAACTATGGTTGAGACATTTCCTTTTTATATATTCGTGTGAGTCTTGTGTAACCTGAAATTCTTGGACAGGTAATCGGCTGCAAAAAAAAAAAGCAAAGAAAGGGAGAATGTTATGATTCCCTTTTTGCATACGACACCACACATGTAAGCCCAACCGATCAAGAAATGATAATATCTTATTCTATTTTCTACATAACAACCAAGGTGGAAAATTGACGAAGTTTAAGTGAAGAAAACAACCTTTCAACCTCTGAACGCCTGTCGAGCTTGGTCGACAAAACGTGGGCCTCAACCTAAGTACAAAAGCCAACCGTTGGAAGGAATCTTCTATTATTCTATATTAATCACTAACTAGTTGTTGTGGAACTTGAGTTATGGGTGATGCTTTCACACGATGTTCTTAGTTGGGCGGGAAAAGGTGTTTTTGAAGGGTGATGCGAAGTTTGTTATTGATCAGGTTGACTCGTTGTTGGTTTCAGATGGCAAAAAACAAGACCATACTCGGAGATATTCGTCAAGTATGTGCAACATGCCCCAACTTTGGACTTCAATTTATTGGTAGGTAAGACAATAGAGCGATTAATTTGGTAGCTAAAATGTCATTTTTTTGAGTCCTTTTTTTTTGGGTAAGATTCTTTGTGTCCTTTTAGCATAGTAAGGTTTGATTTTTGTCTATAATTGTCCTCGATTTTGTGAAACAATGTATCCATATTTTCTTAGTAATTCAATTCAAACGTACGAGTATAAGTGCTACGTTTTCTTCGAGTAAAAGCAGAATAGAGAGGTGTGGTATATTACAGAAAAGTATCCTCATCGCCAAAGAAACTCCAGAGTCATCCCGCTCTTGTCCATTCCGCACCGCATAGACGAGCAGACAGACAGAGCCGAAGAAGTCTCTTTCTTCCCCCTCTGACACTCATCGGTCCGATTTTTCCCTCCTTGGGGCAACTCGGATATCTCCGCTTCCCGGTGAAAAAGAAGAAGGGTTGCTTCCAAGCAAAACGGGCAAAAGACCGAACAAGTCCGATGTCTACGTCATCTCCGACTGCTACCCATCTAGTGCTTCTGCTCCTTTCCGTCTTAGGGTTAGGTTTCGGTTCTGGTTACAGCCACGCTCTCAAAGTTCCGTTTAGGGTTAATGATGTTCTCCCGGTGCTTCCGCGTCAAATTGCGTGGCCCGTGTTGAACAATCTCCACGCTGCCGTTGACTTGATGCCGTATTACGTCGGATCGGTCACTCCGGCGAACGGGACGATTCGGTGGAAAGGAGCTTGCTTTTATGACAACGAAGCTCGAATCGACTTCACCCATGGCGATCGCGACGAGCCTGGTTTGGGCGGTGGCGTGCTCTACCTAAAGGTTTTGGTTCCTTCCCTTGCTATAAGGAATATGAATTATTTAAATGGCTGCATCTGATCATTTCTTGCTGTAATTGGTTAGTTAAGTAGTGGAATACATAAATTTCGAATAGATTCTGTTCAAAAGCGAAGAAATAGGAATATTCAGCTATCCCGGTAAAGTGCTGGATCTTGGGTTGATTATTCTGACATTGAATTGATCCTTTTTTTCCCCAACTAAATAGGACGATGAACTATCCTCGGTTGTGAAGCACATTTCGAAGAGTTTAATTTGTTTTGTTTCCTTTTACAGACATCCGCAGCACATAGTTGGACCTGTATGGATTTGTATGTTTTTGCTACGCCGTATAGGGTTACATGGGACTACTACTTTTCTGCCAGAGATCACACACTGAAGTTTGATTCATGGGAGGAACGTGCAGAGATGGAATATGTATGACTTTTAATACTTTGTATTGTTTTTGTTTGTGTCAGTGTTATGCTTAGAACTGCTTGGTGGTGATTTTGGGGTTGAAATTGTTTGCAGGTGAAGCAGCATGGGGTATCTGTGTTTCTGATGCCTGCAGGAATGATGGGGACCATGCTCTCTTTAGTAGATGTTTTGCCGTTGTTCTCGAACACAGCTTGGGGTCAGAGTTCTAATTTGGCTTTTCTAGAGAAGCATATGGGTGCCAAGTTCGAGAAGCGTCCTCAACCATGGCAAGTGACTATAAACCCCGATGAGGTTCACTCTGGTGACTTTCTTGCTGTTTCAAAGATTCGTGGTCGGTGGGGTGGGTTCGAGACTCTAGAGAAATGGGTAACTGGTGCATTTGCTGGTCACACAGCAGTTTGCCTGAAGGATGAGCAAGGCAATCTATGGGTTGGTGAATCAGGCCATGAGAATGAAAAGGTACAATGGAACGTCCTTTTTTGTTGGCTCGAACTACAAAGGTGCTCCTTTTCCACTGTTAGTCTGTGTTTAATCATTAGAGAAGGTTGTGACTCACTGATCTGATTTTTTCTTGTCATAATATATTGCCAAGGCTAAACCCCATGACTCTAGGGTTACCTGTGTATTGTTGTTGTTTGCTCATCCCATATTTGATCTTGATTCTCAGGGTGAAGAGGTAATAGCAGTAATTCCATGGGATGAATGGTGGGCATTGTCCTTGAAGGATGATTCCAATCCACAAATTGCTCTGCTTCCCCTGCATCCAGATGTGCGTGCTAGATTTAACAACACTGCAGCTTGGGAATATATGCAGACCATGGCTGGGCAGCCATATGGTTACCATAACATGATATTTAGTTGGATTGATACAATAGCTGACAATTATCCACCACCTCTTGATGCTCACTTGGTAATAAGCCCTCTCCAACATTGTTTTTACTGATTATGTTGAGTCGGGCACCAATTTCTGGATTTTGTTGTTTGCTTTGTGTCTCTCTAGTTCTGTCAAATTCCATTGACTTGCTCCTTGGGCACACAATTCTTATTTTGTTAGAGATGGATGTCTGTTTATCTTTACTTTCGATTGTTGTAAATTATAATGGATTTTCTTAGTCTCAACTCTGGATGTAACTTTTTCCAGGTCATTTCTGTCATGTCTATGTGGACTCGTGTGCAGCCAGCATATGCTGCAAACATGTGGAATGAAGCCCTAAACAAACGGCTGGAGACTGAGGTGATTGTCTTAATTTACCACTCCAGTCCGCTAGATTTATCTCTGTTCCTAGATATTCAAGTTGGTTTGCGTTCCTTTCAGGATTTGGACTTGTATGGAATTCTTGCTGAGGTGGAAAAGCGCGGCATGTCCTTTGATGAGTTACTCACGCAACCAGAGCAAGATGAATGGGTATATAGTGACGGGAAATCCACAACCTGTGTTGCTTTCATTCTCCAAATGTATAAGGAAGCTGGATTGTTCGATCCCATTGGCAGCTCCATCCAAGTGACTGAATTCACCGTAAGTCCCTTCCATTTACTTCTCGATTTGGTCTTGCTATGTTTTTCGATATCATCACCTTTTTGGCTTTTTTTCTTTAGTTCTTTTTTTCACCTTTTGTCTGTAATTTCCCGCAGATTCGTGATGCTTACATGCTCAAAATATTCGAGAACAATCAAACCCGCTTTCCTAGCTGGTGCAGTAATCGAGATGGCCGGCTCTCGTTCTGCCAAATCCTCGGTGAGTACTGGATGGAGTTGCCCGAGTACAATAGCATAGAGCCATATGCCAAGATGAACGAAAACTGCCCATCTCTACCTCCCATCTATGACAGGCCTTCTCAGTGTTAAAGCTTTTTAATATATAACACATCCCTTTCTGTGCCTTTCTGCCAACCAGAAAGGTACTACTCAAATACCACGTCTGTAGCACTACTACACCATTTCTTACACTATACTTGAACCCATGCTTGTAAGTGTAACTTATGTGTGCTTCTGTACATAAAACCACGCCGATAGTGGGTCTATTAGTTCAAGTTTGGAACTTCTTAGTAGAATATATGTTTGCTATGAATTGTATGAATCAGAATAAATGTGGAGCACGCACAATCTCTGTTTATACCTGCAATAGCAGCATATTTCTGTTATAAAGAACACTGGTGAAAACAAATCCTTTCCTATTTAAAGGCAAGCCAGGTTTAGTTTTTTCCCATGCTATTTTTACTGTTACAACTGGGGCAGAGTTCCAGGAGTGGAATTACTGGGAAATATCTTACAAGAACAGCCTACATATTAATGATACTGATTCAACTCTGATATGATCTGCCAAGGGTAAATAGAAAAATGAAGAGGAAGCTATAGTCCAGATTCAGATTTCTCCATCCCAGAGCTCCTCAATTGTCTTGAAAGGGCCTTGGTCTGAGATGTAATCTTGTCCCTGGCACCCTCTGCTTTGGGGGATCTCACTCAGCTTCTTGTTCTCTTCTTCAGAAAATGCCCAACTGAAGATGTCAAGATTCTCCTTCATTCTCTCCTCGTTGAAGCTCTTCACCACAACGCAAACCTCCTGCTCGTATGCCCATCTCAGGCAAACCTGTGGACAAGAAAATGGGTTAACAGTACCTTGTGCCAGATACTATGGCTCCATAAGAAAAAAAACTGGAACTTGGTAAAGTGAACTTTGATCACATAGAAGATGGATTACGCAGAAGAAAAAGGCACCTGGGCTACAGTTTTCCCTTTGGCACGGGCAATTTCTCCAAGGATTTCATTTTCAAGGACCCTGTTGCTCCCCCAAACGGTTCCTTTGGCTCCCAATGGAGCATATGCACTCAGAATGATCCCGTTTGACTTGCAGAAATCCCTCAGCTTCTTCTGTTGCCATAGTGGGTTTATCTCTACCTTTCAACGCCATTCCCCCCACCAAAAAGAAAAAGCACCACCATTAAACTCCAAAAAAACAGAGCTTTGTTCTTGTTTTGAATATCGCTCGCTTAAGATCTTGATTGACATAGGAACTTACTTGATTAACAGCCGGTGGAATCTTGGCAAGGGCAAGGAGATCCGTGAGCTTTTTACAGGTGAAATTACTGACTCCAATGTTCTTGGTGAGCCCCATATTCTGGCACTCCTCCATTGCTCCCCACACGGCTGCATAGTCCATCGCCATGAAATCTTCCTTCTTGATCGGGAACTCGTACGCTCCCGGGCGCGAGCTCACTGGCCAGTGAATCAGATACAGATCCAGATATTCCAGTTGAAGGTGGCTGTCAAATTCACATAAGCAGAGCATCAATTTACCCACCAATGGAAAGAAACAGAGGTAAAAATGTAAAAAAAAAAAAAAAAAAACAAAACAGGGGGAGCAGAGGAATTGTGCGGGGAGTTCAAATAACTGGAGGCTTTTCTGGAGGGCGAGGAGAACGAGATCGGCGTGGGCGTCGCTACACCAAAGCTTCGAGGTAATGAAGAGCTCGTCGCGGGATTGGATTAAGCCACGAGACAGAGCTTCGGCGATGGCTTCCCCGAGAGGCTCCTCTGTCTGGTACAGGGTTGCTGTGTCGAAGTGGCGGTAACCCAACTCAATGGCTTGGACGACGGCAGACTTGGTGGCGCCGGACCCGATCAGTGGAGAAGTCGCCGTACCCATTCCGAGCAACGGCATCCTCCGGCCGCTGGAGCTCAGTATCACCTCCGGTATGATGGTCGCCGGATTCGTATCCATCTTCTGTTCGCGCTCTGTTTGATTTCTCAAAGTTTGTGGTAAAACAAAATTGGCAAACTCCCTTTTAAGATATCGTCGTCAAGAGAGATAACCCAAAACCCAGATATGTTCGCGTCCCAGCAATTTTGTCAGAACGTCAATGGAACGATCGGCTCTTTGCTTTCCAAACAGAGGCAAACCAAATTGCCCAAATGGGGGAAAAAGGTTTGAGTAACTTAACTACAGAGGAATCGGTCAAAGCTTTTTATCTTTTGATTTATTCTAACTGTGTAGTAAGAAGATGTGGTTGATAGCAGGAAGAGATAAATATGGTGTGTGGAAACAAAGTCACCCACCCACCACATCCGCCATTTTTTAAGCCTTTTCTTTAGCTCCGTCTTTGCACTTTGCAGGCGAGTGAAAATTACTAATTTGTATTAGTTATTATTCAATTGATAAAATAATAATTTATTAATCTAAAGAGATTTTGTATACGGTATATAGTTCACATAAATAACTTTACAATCTTAAAATCATATTCATACATGGTGTGCTAATTAAATTCATGTGTAGATATAATTTGTTATATTTTGATAAACTTAACTATCAAGGCTGTTTGTATTATGATATTATCTTAATCGTCCATATTCATACATATTTACTTTTGTTCTGTATACAACGAACATATTTACTTTGAATACCTTATAAACATTCATTCTATCTTCCAAATATTTAAAGTTCATATGATAAATTATCAAATTATCCGTATTCACTGTACCGAGGCGCAAAATTTAGAAAGAATAACGGTCGACGTCACTGGGAGTTCGAATGGGGATAAAAGAGATGATGATTCAAGACCGTTGAAAGCGGTCACACGAAAGAAAGCGCTTAAATTCGCATTGACTTTTTGAAACTACTTGGTGCAACTAGATACCGGAAATTTTGAGTGCAACGAGTAAAGTTCAAGATTAACTTCTAGTAGACTTGAACTTCAAGAAGAAACAAAAAACTATAAATTCATATTTTTCTAGATTATCCAAATTACATTGTAAATTTCTTGATGAATTTTATTTTTATAATTATGAATTTAGAATTAAAAATATCTATTTATGTAGATTTGTTATAAATATTATTAGTTTTTCTAATTTTTACAGTGGCCCAAATTGAAATCATTAAAAGGATTATTTTGTATTAGATTATTAATTTATCAAATGTTAATTTATAGAGATTTTATTCAATATACGAACTATAAAATTGGTTTGCAAGTTGCAACCATAAATTATCACACGGGGATGCGCATACATTTCCATGCCATTATTCAGCCAGAAAATCATGGGAGCACCAAAAGATGGTGGAGTTTCCCTCACAAAGAAAATGGAGGAAACAATATAATATGATTTATTGATTACGCATGGGATAATAAAGGAATCGATTCATCGAATTAACTTGCAGTCTTGCAAAAAAAATAAAAAACGAATTAGTCCAGCAAGAGTACCAAAATGCATGGTTGTTAAACTACCAATACGCTGGCTAGTATAATCGAGTTCAATAGGAGTTGGACAAAAATCAGCTTGAAGATCATTGGTATGAAGCAATAGTCACAATCGGTAAAAAGTATGATTACTCGTTGTCTTTTATTTAAATATGCATTGAAATTGTAAATATTTTGTCTTAAGATAGTTATATGAATGCACAGTTCATTTGGTCTTCATGATTTTTCACTTTCTCATATGTTTTATCAAAATTGAGATACAAGATGGTTGTATCACGGTTGAACCGTATCACTCACTAAATCGGTATAACGATAAAAACTAATTTGACAACCTTGCCTAAATGTGAACCATAAATGCAAACCTACATTAAATCTTTTTAAAGATCGACTAACTTGTGTCGATCCCTTCTTTGTAGGTAATTTACATCTAAGGATCATTATAAAAGCTTTTTATTGTGAGATATCTAGTATTCAAGTATCTATGTGAATACAGTTTCTTATTAAATTTATGAAATATTTTTCAAACCTTGTATTATGGAGTATGTAGGAGAAACAAGTCGAGTACGTATGGGGCAAGTTCGACTCGTCCCTAAATGTCATTTTTGGTTTCTTTGTGGTGCTTATGGAAGTTTACTAGAATTCCTAGTTGTAAAGTAAATGAATTGTCATACTATATATGCTTTTTGCAAGCCGCTCGACTGCAATTCACGAGGGAACAATAAATTCTAATAAAATCAAACTGAATACTCCTTAGAGTGAGTTTTCCGTGAAATATCCTCGTGCTTAGTTCTTACGAACGAGGAGACCACATAAATCATCGACTTTATGTATTTGTTCTTCATTTTTCACATGGTATCATAGTTTTGAGTAGCTCTCTATACAGTTTTCATTGGACACTAAGAGTTTTGAAGATGAAAAGTTGGAAGTTATCTTGTAACGGAGACTTCAAAGAAGAGCGTTGCTAGTAGCGGTGATGATTTCTAGCTGCTCTTCATTCTTCGTAATTCATATAGTCCTAAATCCTAATCAATCATTTGTTGGGGGAACTATAAACTACGGTGAGTCGCTTGACGATATTACTAACTTCCTTATTGTAAAGAATAAGTTCGGTTTCGTTGATGGCTTCATCTCCAAACCAAAAGAAGGGGCCCTACAAGATTAGTGGAAGAGATGCGATGAAATGGGAAAAGGCTGGTTGAAAACATGTGGTTGGATGGCTCGAGACATGTGGTTGGATGTCGAGGCCAGGTTCATCTAAGGAAGTGCACTCCGGCTGTATGAATGACGACGCACGATTAGCCTATTGCAAAAAGAAAATTCCAGTATTTTTGGTTTCTTCACGAATTTGCGTGGCTTATGAGATAAAATCCAATCGAATTTAGCCGCTCTTGACTGCTATTATTGGGGATGCAATTCTGACTGTCAATCAAACCGAAAACACGAAGAATACAAGACGTGGATTAATCGTGGTTTCTCTAACGATTGTCGTTAGGACTAGTTCACGGAGAACGGCGGCCGATCTTATTCATGTAATTGTTGAACTTCTGTACAACCATGCACCTAATATATATACAGCTATACTAACCCTAACCCAGCAAACTACATTTTGGTACTTGGACAATTACATATAGATACATCTACTTTAACACCCTCCCTCAAATTAATGTAGCTGTCGCAACATTAATTTGTGCGCAAGAAACCAATGTCAAGCAGATGCAACAGCCTTGGTCAACAGATCTGCAGTCTGATCCTCAGAAGTTATGTAAGCGAGTTCCACTTCACCCTCTGCAACCAGTTGACGAATATAGTGAACGTGAACCTCGATATGCTTTGTCCTGTCATGAAGTACCGGGTTAGTCGCAATACGAATAGCACTCGTATTATCCACATGTAAGCGAATAGGTGGACGAACAACCACTCCAAGCTCGGCTAAAAGCCGTTTCAGCCACACTATCTCAGAAGCAACTTCACTCATCGACCTATACTCAGCTTCAGTCGATGACTTCGATACCCTGTCCTGCTTCTTACAGCGCCATGATATAAATGAGTGTCCCAGCCTAACACACCATTCTGAGGTAGATCGTCTAGTATCCAAACAGCCCGCATAGTCTGCATCAGCATAGGCCTCCATCACTCCCTCACCTGCCGCAGGAAACACAAGACCCACATCTTGAGTGCCCTTTAAATACCGCAGAATCCTCTGAACTGTAGCCCAATGAGGAGACCGAGGTGCATTCATGAACTGGCTCACCACCTGTACTGCATACGAAATATCCGGACGGGTATGGGTAAGATATATCCAGCTACCCACTATACTGCGATACAATGAGGCATTAGAAATCAAGTCACCATCCCCAGAACGCAGCTTAAGATTTTGCTCCATAGGAGTACCACAGGGCACACACTCATCCATTTGTGCTTCCTCCAGCAGAACAATAATGTATTTGCGTTGGCAAACATGAAGACCAACTGCTGACCGATGTATTTCTAATCCCAGAAAATAAGATAAGTCACCTAATTCCTTGAGTTTAAAATCAGAATGTAGCACCCGTTTGAGCTCCTGTATACCAAGCTGATCATTCTCTGTTACGATCATATCATCAACATAAATTAAAAGCACTGTAAGACCACGACTGGTATTGCGAAGAAAGAGAGAAGGATCATTGTTACTCTAGACAAAGCCTGCATCAAGAATGGTGTCTTAGAACTTTTCAAACCATGCTCGAGGTGCTTGTTTCAACCCGTAAAGAGACCTCTTAAGCCGACACACCATAGAGCTGTCACCACGAGTATAAAGCATATATAGTACGACAATTGAGGATACCCTCTTAGCAGTCTATTCAAGAGGGCCTTATTTTCTTTAATCGAAATTCATGGCTAATCAAGAATCCTCCACAGTATAAGCATTGAGTGAAAAAATTAGAGAATCAACGATCATTAATCTGGCTAAAGACTGGGAAATTAGTATCTTAGTGACCTTTTTGATAACTGAAACTCAAATCAATTTCTTATTGTTTTCTAAATTCTTAATTTCTGACAATCGAATATGTTTGCTAGATAACAGACTAAAACCGAGCAGTAGTACATTTAGAGAACATGGATTGATAATTAAAACTTACTACCACTATATTGCGTTCCTGTCCTGGTTTCACTTGGCCTTTGATTGGAGTTGTAGTTTTAGGGAGTAAAGTTGTTGGCGCTAGGGCTGGGAAACGGTGCGGTCTGGTCCAGACCAGACCATATATACGGTCTATGGTCCAGACCAAGAGGCTGAAGTATAGACCATAGACCAGACCACAGACTATACGGTCCGGTCCAGACCATGCCTGTGCGGTCTGGTTTGGTCTGGTCCAGATAGACCACACTCAAAGAAAAATGAATAATTTGTTTAGTCAACCACACAAAAAATTGAACCAATAACCAAGAAAAATAATTGTTATTTGCCTTAAAACATTAATCCTAACATGCATGAATAATTTTGATATCCTAAATCTTAGAAATAACAAAAATACAAAGTAAAAGCATACAAATTTGCATCATAACGTTATAAACATTAACATAATGTCATATGGAGACATAATTATCTCTACTCTCTGGTTAAATGTGGTTGTGAACGAAGGAGGGACGAGATTCTCAAAATTAAGGTTGAGATTTGGGTGTCGTTGCGTGAGTTGGGAGAGTGATCGAATGGGCTATTAACACGTATTGACAAGTCGGTTGGGTCCACGGTTTGGTCCGGTAAACCGCGGTCTAGACCAGACCAGACCAAGAGATCAAAACATAAAATAAACCAGAACATGGACCAGACCAGACCATACTTAACGGTCTACGGTCCAGACCAAACTGTGCGGTACGATTTGGACCACGGTTTTTCTAACGGTCTGGTCTATTTTCTCAGCCCTAGTTGGCGCCGTTGTCGGAGAGCAGTTCTAGGTTATTAAGAAAGGAATACAATTGTTATTTTATCTTTACCTTTAATTTTATGTTTATTTGTTTTTCCCACCTATTTTTTTTCACAGTTGTTTTACTTTTGTGTGTGGTAGGTAGTGCAATACCCGTAGCCAACCGGGTTATTTGCTGCCTCCGCACGACAATATCAACCGGACCTTGCGCACCCTTAAGTGAGAAAGGGATCGACAAAGAGCTCTAGAGTTAGCAACACATCAGCGATCCCCTCACGAGGAAGCCTAGCTAGGTTGGTGAAATAGGGGACGAGCAAATTAAAGAGTACCACCACCCAATGACGAGCCTGAAGCTTAGAATTATATCATGTGGTACTACGTAAGTCCAAAGGTCGACGATATTAAATCAATCATCTTGCAATCGTCTATTGCTGCCAACAATTTTGAGATCAAGGCAGTGTGATCTCTATGTCCAGAGCGATGAGACTCTCTATGATGCTCGATCGGGAGAGGTTTATATGCATGTTTCTGAAGTGCCCACTTCAAGGGTTAATCATTGGTTCTTTGGTGTCTACGTTCTACAACGAGATGTTACAAGAAAATCGTCATATCATTCTGATGTGACACGACTAATTCAACTGTTATATATATGTAAGAAAAAATTATCGTTAGCATATGTATTTGTAACTATTTTAATGCCTTCGATTGGTCGAAAAATTCAAGACAACGAATTGTAAAAAATCAAGCTACCGCCGTAGGAATTCCCAAACATTTTTTTCCACGACCAAGTAAATTAAACCACCATGGTATATATATCGGACAAGAAACAATGTAATTTCATATCAACAATGTGGGACTCAGACGACAAAACCACGAGAACAACAAAATATAGTATTGTTTCACCCCCCAAAATTAGAAATAAGTAGACGATATGATGAACGGAATGTTTTTTGCAGCAGGCAAATAGTGATCGATGAATAAATGAAGAAGAACAAGTTTCAATTTTTCTTGGTGGTTTTCTGGTACTTGTCCTTCATCCACAGCATCCCAATCGAAGCACCGGCTTTCACTTTCTTCATCCCAGTGTTGGCGACCTCTTTGGTTTTGTTAAGCCCTTCCTCCATCTTCTTCGAGTACTTTCCTTTCCCTCCGGCGTCTGATCCGTTGCCGCCGCCGCCGTGGTTCTCTTGATTCCTATCCCACTGATCAGCCCACGTATCCCCGCACGAACCCTTTGATCCCATTTGATCACTAACGAAATTTTCCTCAATATATCGGAATGAACGCAGATAAGTTGCGCAGAGTTGCACATTCACAAATTAACAAGGGGAAGTAGTGACGATTCTGAATTATTGTTGGGTTTTTCCCCAGAGATATATATATAAAGCCTACAGTCTCTCACTAGGCATGTTAATTGGCTTTATTGATGAAGGTCGGTAAGTAGCATATATATATTTTAGTTGGACGCTGCAGGATTCTTCTAAACCGAGGCTGGTTTGCTGAGCTATGTGCCATTTTCTTGTCGAGTTGGATGCTGGCGGCCGTCCATTACATTGTTCGAGGATCTGCTTAAGCTAGCAATTAGCGAACATATATATACGTATTAATTCGACCCTCAACAGAATTTTTGCGATACTTGTTTATCTTGTTGGCATCATGCTGCCAGGTTAGTTTGGTTCTTGTTCTTGGAGCAGTGCTAACTGCTAAGTGACAGTAGTATATCATCAATTCATCCATTTCTGCCAGGTTTGGTACACAATTCTTTTACCGCCTAGCTTTGCCAACTTGGTCTTTCTATACTGTGCCAAGCCTTGGGGATATATGCTTACATCCCTCTTTGTACTTTCATAATATACTCATTTTCTTTACGTTAATAATAAATTAATGTCACCGATGTTTTTATCAATTTTCGGAGGGATTTTGAGAGATGGAAATTCAATAGATACTCGTATTCCATGAGGACTAACAAATATACAAATCATTTTTTTTTTTTTTTTGCATAATGAGCGTGGTCAGAGATGAAAATCAAATCCAACAATTGCCGAAGGATATATAGAACGTCATAGCTTTCTTTGTCGCAAAATGATTGGCTCCTTCGTTCAAACTTCGACTAACAAGAAGGGGACTATATATATGTGCATCTCATTGGATCATAACATCTAGCGAACCCATTCCCTGTCACCATAACACAACATCATGTAATGGTAACAGTTGTATTGTAAGAGGATCATAGATAGCTTGATAACATCGATCTCCTGCTACCCATATGGGCCCGTGGAATCACAAAGCACAACTCCCACAACACCATGTGATCCACATTGAGTCGAACCATCAAAAGGAACAAGAATTTGCAAGCTCGACCACAGTTTAAATCACAACATTTTGTCTCCGAGGTTGGAATAGCATTGGTTCACTAGCAGTTAGAGAGCACTTCCAAGTACATCCTACACCCGAAAACTCCATTGCTGACCCAACACGGGTAGGGGGTGAACAAAATGATTTGTAAGCTGACGAGCCACTCATCAAACCTGATTCAGTTCACCTGTATTTACCGCTAAGATTAAAACTTTTTGTTGGGTGAGAGGTTTCTTTTGTGGAACCCCACTATTTTGAGTTTGGTGCTAGTTTTTGGTTTAGGCAACACATATAGATACATAACCCAACCTCTGTTACAACAACTATTGTCCTAAGTGATTGTAACGAAAACATTTTTGGGTCATATAGCCTATTTGTGAGGAAGTTCGGATATTTTTTCATATATTTGCTCTTATGTTCTCATTAACCTAATGCATTATTTAACTGAAAATTTAGACATAGACTAATACATGTTATGTTTCACATTATCTTTTTTCTTGTGTACAATTTTAGAAGATAATATATTATGAATTTATTACCTTATAATGAAAAACCTCTTTAGTTTATTTCGGTAAATATTTATGAAAAATTACTAGACATATTTTGAATCAAATTACACTCATCAAGATCCAACACCAACTTCTATACATTTTAATGATGTTCCCTTTGATTTTTCTTGAAATTTAATTAGTTATATTATCTTTTCTTTTATTATACAAACTAGTTGCGTTTTTCATGTGTTGGGTTGGATTTTTAATTAAATGTATAGTTCACCCGATAGGTAAGATATCCAAACTCAAGGGTTAAAAGTTAAAACTCAACCAAACTAAAAAGTTTTGGGTATGACATCTCCTATATCTATAAAATTCATTTGGATTTAGATTTTAAATCCAACATAACTAAGTTGGGTGAGAAAATAATCCCCTCTCTCATTCTTTAAAACTTATTGGACGTCAATATGCATCCATTTATATAAACTTGGACCTCTAGACTCTCTTACTTAAGTTTTTCAACCCATTATTGACCCGAGCGGTCAAACCAGATCCAATCGGACCTGTACTCTTTATCACATGCCACAAACCCAGTTTACTAGAAACTCGAATATGGACAAAGTCGAGGCAATATCAAACCATTTTTCGAACGGACCGAGTTGCAACAAGATGAAAAGTTAAGTAGTATTTTTGGTAGATCATAATTTTAAAAAAAGACAATTAATTATGGGGATTGCTATTCGTCGCCTTAAAAATTCTTATTCGTCGTCCTAATTAAATTAATTTTACTTTAATGTCCTAGTTTTTTTTTAAATACTTAGTTCATTATTTTAAACATTTAAACCCAAAACATTGTTATGAATTACCGAAAACAAAAAAAAACAAAACAAAACAAAATTATAACTGGAACCGGCCCATTGCTGCTCCTTGCGTCACTGATAAGTTCCTAGAAAGTAGAAACCACCAATCACGTTACCCAGATGGTATGTTTATTGAAATGAGACCATTAAATCCCCAGAAGTGAAAAAAACATCAATAAGCTTATCACATATGACGATTTCCCTATCAAATCCCACCTTCAAAACTCTCGCATTAAGCTTCTGGCAATCCGCTAACATCCCAGAGGCTAGAAGTAAGACAAAAGTCCAGTTTAACAGCGATGACAACGGTAGCGTCCGGCTTGCTTCTTCCTCCTTTCTCCGACGGTCGAGTAGCAGCAGCGGGAATAGATGGCGGGAGCTGTGTAGGCGGAGCAGGGGTTCTGGGTTTATGCGGCGAATATGAGTTGGGGGTGAGGGAAGGGATTGTTTGGTGAGAGTTAGAATTGAAATTAGGTTAAGGGTAAATATGTAAATCAATTGCATTTTAGGGCGATAAAATTTGAATTTTAGGGCGACGAATAGCGATTCAGTTAATTATCTCAAAGTTGTTAACTCAATTTGAATCTCTAATCTGTGTCCAACAAAGAAGGCCGCCCCCTCCTTCCTCCATCTTGGGAGAGAGAAGGAGATTGGTGAGGGGGAAGAGAGAGAAGCATATCGTTTTAGAAATGTTGATTTCGGTCCCACATTTTAGAAGAGGGAGATGAGTAAAAAGCGAATATCGAGTGGTCGCTAAGGTTGACACTCCTTCGTCAGATCTGTACGTTGATTCCCGACTCCAAATCCATTTGTTGCTGGTGGGTTGTGAAGGAGAAGGGACTGGCAGTGGAGGTGGACGGACTTAGCTCCTAGTTGTGATTCCCAGCAGCCTTGTCTATCATTGGACCTCGTATTTTACATAAAAACTACTAATTCTTTTATATTTTGCTTTTTTAGTCTTCCAGATTTGTCCAATGCTTGATCCAAATCCTCTTAGATTGTATTTTACTTTGAAAATCACAAAAGATATAAAAAACATAAAGGAATACAAAAACACAATCTAGGTCTATCAAATGTCCATTGATCAAATAATTATGATTGAAGTACAAAATATAAGTAATATACTAAAGATGCATTGATAGAAGGGGAAAATATATCAAATATGGGTGTGATAAACACTATAAATTGAGTGTCATTAGCTTTGTAGAGAAATAAAGTGTGGGGTAAGCCCAACATGTGAGACATCTTTTTATTGCAAAAAATTTGGTTTTGAAAAGATACTAGTGGCTTATTAGTGACCTTGTTCGAAGCTAGTTTCTCTCTAGTAGAAATAAAAATTTCACCCGTTGAATTGATAGCCAACTTGATGATTCATTTTTAAGGGCACAGTTAAAGATCCAGAGTTTAAACGTTGTTCTCTAACTAAGGTTTGAGCACATATTTATAGTACATGAAGGGGTAAACTAGGGATATTCTCTCCTAAAACTCAGTCATAGGCTTCCTAACACCACTAGGAGTCGATTCTCTGTATATATGAAAATATACTAAAGATGCATTGATAGAAGGGGAAATGTATCAAATATGGGAATGACAAACACTAAAAATTTAGTTTCATCAGCAATGTTAAGAAATAAAGTGTGGGGTAAGGCCAACGTGTGAGACATCTTTTCATTGCAAAAAATTGGGTTTTGGAACGAATACTAGTGACTCTTCAGTGACCTTGTTCGAAGCTACTTCCTCTCTAATACAAGTAAAATTTCCACCCGTTGAATTGATAGCTAACTCGATGATGCATTTTTAAGGCATGGGTAAAGCTTCTGACACCCTTTAATTTCATTGACCCTCTGCACGAATTGAGGTATAGGAGTTAAAAGAAATACTCTGACAATGACGAAGATACATAAATTGCTCTTTCTAACTAATAAGGGTCTAATGCTCTCCTAAAACTCAGTCATAGGCTTCCTAACACCACTAGGAGTCGAATCTCTGTATATATGAAAATATACTAAAGATGCATTGATAGAAGGGGAAATGTATCAAATATGGGAATGACAAACACTAAAAATTTAGTTTCATCAGCAATGTTAAGAAATAAAGTGTGGGGTTAGGCCAACGTGTGAGACATCTTTTCATTGCAAAAAATTGGGTTTTGGAACGAATACTAGTGACTCTTCAGTGACCTTGTTCGAAGCTACTTCCTCTCTAATACAAGTAAAATTTCCACCCGTTGAATTGATAGCTAACTCGATGATGCATTTTTAAGGGCATGGGTAAAGCTTCTGACACCCTTTAATTTCATAGGCTAATACCACTACAACACCCGAACTATCCGGAAAATGCCACTTGTGTCCTATTGTTTCCAATATTTCATCTGTGTCCTGAACTATTATTCCGTTAGTGTTGACCGGTGTTGACCGTTAGCATTTAACATAAAATCCAGTCAGCGTTGACGTGGCATCTGACGTGGAATTTTTATTATCAATTTTTATTTATTTTTTCATCTAAAATCATTAAAATAAGGAAAACAAAATAAAAATTATGGAAAATTACAAAAATAAAAAAAAACAACTCAAATCAGTCGATTCTCATCGGCTCACTGGCGACCCTGCTTCTCTTCTCCAGATCGTCGATTCTCTTCTCCAGATCGACGATTCACTCCCTCTCCTTAGCAACTCCCCTTCTCCCACCGCCTCCACTAACTCCCTCTCGTTGCTTTTCTGCTCTCTCTCTCTCTCTGCTCTCTCTCTCTCTCTCTCTCTCTCAACTTTCAATCTGGAAGTCTTTGTAAATGGCGGACAGCGCAATTAGGGATTGGAATTGTGGCGGCGGCGTTCAGATTAAGGGCGGCGTTCATCCAGCGGGTCGCCACCTCCGAAGTCCTTGGGCGAGCGCTTGAGAAGCGGAGGCAGCGATTCTTCGTCGTCATCGTCCTCTTTTCCGTCGCTCTTCCCGAAATCGGCGGCACCGCCCTTGTACACCGTCGTGGCGTAGATGTCGTCGGTCTCTGGTCTGTGAGAGGGTTTGGCTCTGGCTCTGGCTCTCGGCTCCGCCTCGGATTCTGACGAGGAATCATGGACCACGACGATGGAGTAGATGTCGGTTGTCGGAGCCGGCGGTTTCCATGACCGGCGAGAAGTGGGCGTATAGATGTGGGTTTGAAGCGGCAACTATGAATTCGTCGGAGCTAGATCTATACTTCTCTCATGGTAGCTATAGATCTCTGGGTTTGGATTGATTTGCGGCCTGCAGAGACTGGGGTCTTGGCTGCTCATTGTTTGAAGCGAATCTGAGAGTGAGAAGGGATATTCTTGTATGATTAATTGAGGAAGATTGTGTGGCGAGAGTTCCTGATTAGGCTATCTCTGCCCAAATCCTGCTTCGGATTTCATTTGATCTGGTGCGGCGGGATCAATCGTCGGCAGCAAGAGCCAAAAAGTGGGTTGATTCACAACCCTCTGCTCTCCCTCGCCGCCACCGGCGACCAAACGATTTTCCGGCTTGGAGATTTTTTTTAGAGAAAGAGAGGGTGAATCGGTAGGGAAGAAGAATGAGATTTTTTATTATTTTGTTTTAAAGTTTTGGCTTAATAATATAATTGAATTTACATTTTTTTAATTTAACTCTTTTTTTTATTTTGAATTAAAAAAATATTAGGTCAATGCCGTGGCATCTATGTGGCAGCCTCTTTTTTTGCCACGTCAACAAAAGTCAACTTCGCGTTGACCACCGTTTGGTCAACCGTTATCTTTAACGGTCAACGAAATTGACAGGATACAAATGACACAAAGTATCATAGTTGAGGACATGAATGGAATATTTGATACAATAGGACATAAGTGACATTTTTTCGATAGTTCGGGTGTTGTAGTGGTATTAGCCCTAATTTCATTGACCCTCTGCACGAATTGAGGTATAGGAGTTAAAAGAAATACTCTGACAATGACTGTAACACCCTAACCCGGCCGGGTACTACTTTTACTAAAATGCCCTTGATAAATAAAGTACTCAAATCTCAAATTTCAACTGGGGAAAAATTTTAATAAATAAAATACTGAAAACACATACTTGTAGTTCAAAGCAAAGCCCTAACATGTGGGCAAATTAAACTCAAACTTTAAAAACTCAACTTGATCTCCAGTCTATACTCATAATCATAAAACATGATAACTAACTAGTCTCAAGTGTTGCTGCTTGTGTGAAAAACTCTGACTAGACATCCTCTGTGACGCTCGTACCGTCCTCCTCTAGCTAGCTTCACTCGAACTGTTTCTCTCGATCTCGCTGCTCTCTAACTGCTCCTCTAGCTTCTTCCTCTTCAAACTGGTGAGTGAGTTGGGGTCAGTCTACGCCCTTACGTTTAAAAATTCTTACTGCTTAGTACTTTACCTAAAACACTTACTTAAATTTGTGGAAGTTGTTTGTACTTCCACTCATAAAATCCCTAACTCTTAAATTGTATGGGAGTTACTGATACTCTCCACTCTTAAAGCTCAAATCTCGACTTAAATACTTGACTGACACTGGGATCCCTCACTAGCTAGTCCAGTTGCCAACTCATACGTATGAGAAGCCATCCAGGCTTTCCTTAAACTTAAACTTAGTTAGGGAAGTCGTAACGATTCATCCCCCTAACATCTTAAACTTATCGTGGTGGCTCTTCACCACGATTCTCAAGAGCATAACTGCTGCTCAACTTAAAAGTCTCAAGAGCATAACTGCTGCTCGATCTCAAAATGTCTCAAAAGGCAACGAACTGGCGCTAGTGACTAAAAACACTTAAAACGACTTCACCTTTTTGAAGGTGAGTTACTTCTTAAAAGAACTTGTTTCTTAAACTTTAACAATAACTTAAACACAACGCTTTAAGGTAAATAGCACAAAATCACCTCAGATCACATCAAATAGCACAAAATCACCCCAAACCATAACTCAAGCAAAACACACATAATCAACCATACACATAACCAAGCAACGGTAATCAATTCGCTGAAATACTTAAAATCATAATACTTAAACGAATACGTAAGGCGTAGAATTTACCCCCTTTACACTCACCTTATTAATCCAGTCGGAAAACTCAAATTGACCTCCATGTTCGATTGGTATTTCTCCGATGAACGAGTGGTCTCTATGAACCCCGCATGTGTGCCTCAATCTTGATGTAACGTTGTCGAGCTCTGACTTCTTCTTGCTTTTCTATCCAGCTCGAATTTTACATAAAAGCAACCACCAAAAGTTACTTTTAGATTCCTAATTGTGTAATTCAATTAGATTTTACTAAAGCTTCTTATTCCCCCACTTTAGAACCTCCTCCCACCTTTGCCAACATAAAGCCCTCTTCAATTTTGAAGCTGTCCACGTAAATAAATCCCTTCACCCATTATAATGGGACGTTCATCATGCAACCCCACCGCCCAGCAATGTTCCACGAGAATGACATTCGTATCCCACTATTTAAGCTTGACAAAGGATGAAATTTCTTACCCCAAGTGCAAGCATCGGTGCTGGCTTATGGTGAGCGATCCTCGTGGCGTGAAGGGCACAGCAAAATCCCTTGAGCTGATCTCATCGCCTGGTCTACTCTCTCCCTCTCTTATTTGGCTATCGCCGCCGCTTTAAGATCATTATGTTTACGGCAACCTTCAAGGGCAAACGAAAGGAACTTGTGACCTGGATGGAATCCCTTATCCTTCATTACGTCCAAACATTTCAAAACCTCCATCATTCCTTCAGCACCCATAAGCAAAGTGCAGCGAAAAGTATCAGAAGCAGGCACGTTTTCAGGATCCCAGCCAATTCGATTGATCCAAGCCAAGGCGAGCCACAAAAAGTGATCTTCCAATGTCGATGCTGCCTCCCAAGACCAGGCGATTCGCGATGAAGCTTTGGTGGTCGTGGAAGAGGCGCAAGTTGAGCCCGTCGTCTTCCAGCCTGCGACACCGCCACCTTCCTTCGCTGCCCTCTACGATCGTCTCCCGTCGGGAGTAAGAAGAAGCTTCCGCCGCCGCCGCTGGTGGGGAATAGAAATTGATCGTGGGACTGTGGGAGGGTTTAATTGTGGAGGTTGAGTGGGGAATGGGATTAGTCGAGCTAGGGAAAGGAGTTTGAGCGGCAGGGTTCCTTAATTAGTGAATGGGGACGGTTTCTTGGCGTAGGGGGGAAGGTGATGGGAAAACAATGAGGGTCCTCTTGGCCATTTTTTTTTAATAAAAAAAATAATAATAAATTATTATTATTATTATTCCTAATCCGCGGTTGTAGTCCTTAGTACGTAACCGTTAATCCAACCGTTCACGTATTATGGTCGAACCTGAACCTAAAGGTCGGGGTGTAACAATGACAAAGATACATAAATTGCTCTTTCTAACTAATAAGGGTCTAATGCTCTAGTAAAGCTCTCTACACAAGAAAAACAAACCACTAGTGGTGAGAAAATCAGGAAGATTGAAAAAAATATATGATGGTATGCTAAGGAAAAAGTGCTTAAAGAGCTAAAACCATTTTCAAAAGTTTCATCTATGTGTTTTGAGACTCTAATGCATGGTTAGTTGTTTTAAGTTTGAGTTGGATTGCATGGTATTCTTGCATGTTAATGTGGCTAGGATTCTCTCGTGCTATTGTTGAACTTGTAAGTTGACTTTTAATCCACTTCCTAAGATCACAATGGTGTGATGCTCCTTAGTTTTCTTCAAGTTCTATGATTGTGGGTAGTGTTTGACCTTGTAAGTTGACTTTTATTCCACTACATAAGATCATAATTGTGTGATGCTCCTTAGTTGTCATCAAGTTGTGTGATTGTGAGTAGTATTTGCTTGGGGACAAGCAAAGTTCAAGTATGTGGTATTTCTGATAACACTCCATTTATAGTGCGTATCACTCCCATATTTGAAACATTTTCCCCTTTTATCAATGCACCTTTAGGATATTTTACTTATATTCCTATGAATATCATAACTATTTGATCAATGAGTTTTTATTAGACATAGATTGTGTTTTGTATCTTTTTATGCCTTTTTGGTATATATCTGTACTTTTCAAGATTAAACACAATCTAAGAAATTGAGAATCAAGACTTGGAAGTTGGAAGATTATGGAAGATCAAAGGAGCAGATTTAGAAAGATAAAGGAGCTTTCATCCCTAAGACGAAGCATGATGAAAGGGAAGTCTTTTGGAGTTCTCAACTAGAGCCCAAGAAGAACCCTCTGGAGAAAATGGAACCCAATTTGAAGGAAAATTCATGTATGCCATAAGAAGGGTCTAACTGTTGAATCCTAATTTGCACGAGAGGGTTGTTTGTGGGTTATGCAACCCAACCCAAGGAGAAACAAGGCGGTGGTGGGTACCATCGCTGGACCGCTACTGAGGGTTCAAGCTCCTACTTCGCCCCCAAGTCAAAGGAAATTGTGTGTTACTCGTACAAGGAAGGATTGAGGCTGACTTAGTGGGGGGAAAGTACTAAAAAAACCCTCTCCTATAATTAGTACAAATAGGGAGCTAGGCAACAGTGGTAGAACACACTGCGAAAATCACAAATCATTATCTAAGCACTATGTCGACTGTATAGTCTAGCATCCAATATGAGGGGCATAGTAAATGAGATGTTGTCATCATCGATGGTGGTACCCTCCTTCTCTTCTATGTATAGTTAGCTTGAATTGATTGTGTATGAATGTGAACACGTTATAATATGATTATCTTGTTCTATGATTTTGTGTTATGCAATTTTTTGGTTGCTTGAGTAGTTCAATATTTATGTTGTCATAAACATTTCGATTTCAATGTTTATGATTCTGTTAAATGCTACTATATGTGTTGTCTATATTATTATATAGGATTTTATGAAACTAGTTTCTTGTGATGTGCTATTGATCTAGGCGTGTATAAGAGGAACTGATCACCCTCTTATACATTCTTAGAGTCAATGCTTGATTGTTTAGATCTCCGACACTATAGACATTTTGTTATAACTCAAGAGGCTCACAATTAACTAAGTGATATCCTTATTTCTCTGTTCTTAATTATATAGTTGATGACATGAAACGAAAGCATGCATTAGTTATTTATTGTTCCTCTCGCATGTGGCTAAAGCTCGGTTTGGAATGCTTTAGTAGAAGGGATAGAGTTATTCATTAGTTGAATAATTGAGATACACGATATGATCAAGAATTGAGATGCATGTTTATATTGAGGGATCGTTTCTACTCAATAACGTACATTTACTTTTCTTTTCCTATAGAAAATAGAAAATCAACCTAAACATATCTATCTTTCATTGCGTTTGTGAGTCGTGATATGAGTAGTTATGCATTAGAAAGTCTCGTGGAATACGACCCTATTCATTCCTAAGTCTTTTGTCACTTGTTGTTTACTATGCATCACATTCGAGCATAGGTTGTTCAGTTACAAAGTAGTTGCTATTAGAAGACCCTGTGAATACGATTCTAAATGTTATGAGATTTATTACTTTGCGATATACTAATATCGCATCAATATCTATATGTATGTCTCCTCTTTTGACCTTTCTAAAATAATATTTTCCTCCCAAATAAATTTTAAAACTATCTTTCAACTATTTAGACACAATTATTCTTCTACTATATTTTCCATTCATTTATGAAGTGTTTTCTCTATGTGATTGTAAAAGAGTTGAAACGTCGACATTCTTTTTTCGAACAATATATAAGGATGGGTCGATCTGATCTGCCTCACCCGCCTCATACTCACGCAGTCAAGCGTGTGTTAACCTAATTTGGCTCGTGCTTAATGCAAGACACATATAAATATTGTCAATATTGAGGTACCCGTCCCGCTTCGCCATTGCCGATCACTTCTTCTAACAACTGAGGTTCACAGTGGCTCCTCGTTTCCAACATTGACTTTTGTTAGCCCTATATATGCTTTGCTGACATTTGGAGGGGGAAACAGAGTTCATGTCAACAAACCATTATTGACTTCCATTTTCTCTCATGTCCAACCAAGCAAGCGAAAAGTCAACAGAAGAGCCCGACGGCTGACCTAAGAAAAAAGAAGCAGCCAATAGAGGTAGCGGACATCTCAACCAAGCAACGCGACGACGCTTGTCCGCTTCCTCCCACAGCCAAATTTCAATCGAGTCCGCGACACCTACGTTGTTGCTTCCGTTCCTGCCGTCCAGAGTATTCTTGGATAAAAACTACAAATCAGTGCCTCATTCTACTTTGTATTGGCATTTCAGTACTTTACTTTTAGTTCTTAGCTTTGTAGTCATCCAAGACCACGAGTTGGTTTAACCACAAATTTCGTTTTGTTGCTATTACATATTCTAGAACATCTATATTAAATATAACTTGATAATTGAATTTTATTCTAATTACAAGATTCCTGAATTTAATAAAAATCGAGTTCTCTCACTAACCTGCAACAAAATAACCAAATAAAAAAACATGCAATAAAATAAATAGGATGTGTGGAGAAATTGTTCGTGTTTAGCCCGGTGAATTGTTCTTTGAGATCAGAGGTGATATGGTGTAAAAAAAAACTGACACAATCGTTTCAGAACCGCTAAAATTCCCTATCGATTTGTGATCTGGTAGTCGATATTTCCGGTCCAACTGAGCAGTAGTATAAGTATTCGGTTTCTAAAACATTGGACGAGACACAGACGCGTCTAACTATGTGGGACCACTAGTCTCCTAAGGTATGTGTGCTCTGTATTAAGGATGACAAGTCGAGACCTTGAGATGATTCCTTGACAGTCGCTTACAATGGCGTAGTCAGAATTGATATTGAGGGGGATCTTAGTGAGATACATTGAAGCCAAGGTGAAGCTTTGTATTGTGTTGAGTGAGAGAATTCACTTTGGGGTTGTCATTCCAATTCACAGTGAATACAGTGTGCATTTTGAGTTTGGCCTTTGCTCAGCCACTAGACTCGCTTGTACTATGTGTCAGGAACTGGTAGGAAAGAATCGATTGAAGGCGTGAATTAATCACTCTCCTTAGAGTGTTATTTTCCCCCACTACAAATTGCTGGTAGGCTTGAGCAAACCACCCCCAGGAGTCTCTTCAATTTTAAGTCTGGAAGTAGCAATCTTGCAGACTTCTGTGGCTATGAAATAGAGAAGGAAACAGGAAGAAGAAGGAATCTCTCGTTATCAAAAGAGTTATGGCAATCATCTATTTATAGTTGTGAAAACTGGAAGTTACCTTCCGAAGAGTCACATCCTTTCACATAAAAGGTAGTTACCTTTCCCGAAAGGACACATCCTTTCACAGAAAAGGGAAGTTACCTTTCTAGAAGGACACTTCTTTTCACAATATTCAAACGCTAACTAATTAATATAAAAATTAATTAATTAATTAAACTGCCAAAAATACTCAATTCTTATACTTTTCTTCTCCCATCAATGTGGTATTACAACTCTATTGACTAACTCTAACAATCCCCCACTTAGTCAACAAGAGTTGAGAATACCTGCCTCGAACAAGTAACGCATACATAAAGGTATCTTTTCGATTTGAACCTTTACCTAGTGTAAGCAACTCAAAGTTGATAACGAATCAGTGACGGGCTTAAGCCTAGGAGTCACGATCCAAAGCTATAACCGGAGATGCCACACACGTACTTGTCTCTTCTCTAAACCACAACCACCAACTAGGGTAGCACTATTATGGCCATGTGTTGATCCTGTTTCATGAGCATACACAAAAGTTGACCTCTACTTTTGTTAGAGCGGCACCACTCTTAATGCTCACATAGGTGACATTCCAAATGAATTCATTAAGAGTTCTATACATCATCTCAAGAATTCTATAACTCACCCTTCTCTGGACTAATTTACTTGTACAATAAATTAGTGCCTCTGTTAGAGTAACTTGTTATTACCACATTGAACCTTTTAATTAGTGAATACCTAAAGAAAAGGTTGGGTTCCCATTACTTCTAACTACACAAAAGGTCTTAATCTCATCCCTTGGGATGTCTCATATATCATGCCTCTTGGCTATCCCTTGGCAAGAGGATCTGCCAAATTATTGCTTGATCTTACATACACAATAGAAATGATTACATTAATAATCAAATATCTAACGTAACCATGTCTTAGGCTATTCTGTCTAGACTTACCATAGTAAACCTTGCTATAAGCTTTAGACAAAGTAGCCTCACTATCACAATAGACAGAAATTGCTAACATCGGTTGTGGCCACAACTCTTTATCTATCAACATGTTTCTTAGCCATCTGCCTCTTTTCCAGCCGCCGGAAGGGCTAGAAATTCATCTTCCATGGTGGAGTGTGTAACACACTTTTGTTTCTTCAAAACCCAAGAAACAACTCCATCACCTATTGTAAAATCCACCAGTTGTAGATTTATTATCACTAGAACTTGCTATCCAACTAGCATAAAAAACATCTCCCCCACAATTCTTCCACTCGCCGAACTATCATGGAATAATTCCATTTTATTTTTCATGGTTTTACTTATTGAACTTTCAACCACTACATTGATCTAATTGTTTACCAATGATATGAACTAAGTAGATTAGCATACCACAAACAATTCAGATTTTATTAGTAATATCATCTAATTACTTACCAATGGTATTAGTCGAGGCAATTTGAGATGCCACAAGTAATTCAGTTGCATTTCCATATTGTATTGGAAATACCATCTAATTACTTACCAATGGCATTTCACGAAGGTAACTTGACATACCACAAGCAATTCAAATGAATATTCTAAGTCAATCGTCTAATTACTTTCCAATGGTATAAATTCACACATATACCATAAGTAATTCAGACTTCAAGTTCAATAAACTCGTCTCAATTAGCTCTCATGCCAAATTGTTTGCCAATGGTATATTTCTATATATACCATAAACAATTCTGACAAATAGCTTCACATTCATAATCACAAGTCAAATTGTTTTCCAATGGTATAGTGTACATATACCATAAACAATTTTGACCATATATTTATCTTGATGATCATCATTCTCTGGCAAGTTTATTCAATCCCAACAAGGACCAATTTTAGTTTCATTTTCCTTTCCCTCATGGCATAGGAAATATGAAGTTTAAACCACATACATGATAAACAAATTATCATGTCGGGGGAACATTTTTCACCATTATTTCAATTTACTTCAAGATTACAACTCAAACAATTTTGTTACATAAACCAAATTGTTACATCTTGCAAGCATCAATATTGAAACTCATACAAAATTTGGTGACAAAATCTATTTTAAGAATTCGACTTGAATTCTTTAAATTCAAACAAATTGAATTGTCCCCAACTCTCCCCATAACCAAATATGAGATTATTTCATCTCAAATACTACACAAAGTATTTATTTTATCACTTAATCGAAGCGAGTTTGCTTATCAAGATTTCCAATCATAAATCTATGCAACTAACATAAGGCCATGAATCCATGCCAAACCTTTAGTCACATAAATGCACAGCAAAGTTATAAAGAAATTCATATATGTACAGAGGAAACAAAGCAGCGGAAACAAAGCAGTTATTAACATATGTATATATATATACATGTTTATATGATCAAGTTACATGATCAAGTCCCTCCCAGACGGTTAAACAATCGACAGATTGATCACTAACCAAAAGTGATAAGGCAATTTATCCAGGGACAGATCAATATCCACTTATACACAAGGAACCAAGAATTCTTCTTAATGACTGCCGGATTCAATTTGAAATCCTTTCAAAACCCAACCATGCCGGTTTACTCATTTCACGATTCATGCAATCGTTAACGAAATGAAATGGCCAGTTACACAGAACCATCCATAAAAGGCCCAATTTCACGTAGCATGCATGAGGGGATGCAGGAACCGAATTCCTCTCTAATAATAACAAACAGATCTGTCTAATAGAGATTCCAATTTGTAGAAGTACCGAGCATATATATATATATATATACACTCACACATAGTATTAAAAAGGGAGAGGGAGAGGATGTTACCAGTAGCAATGCGTCCGAATGCCACTTCTCCTTTAAGAAACCAACCCACCATTTGATGCATAGAGCAACCAGTAAATCCAAAAACTGTTTTCTTTCGACGACTATCGAATGTCACCATTTCCTCTTTGTAACCAACCACAATAAAGGACAAGGATGACTGGCATGATATTGAATATCATATGCACGAATCTCTTATTCGGAATCCATTTATGAATAGCATACGCCTTCAACTCACTCTCTACTCCAGAATCCATTATTTCAATAAATAACAAATAACACTCTAAGATTGTCAGGAACTGGTAGGAAAGAATCGATTGAAGGCGTGAATTAATCACTCTCCTTAGAGTGTTATTTGCCCCCACTACAAATTGCTGGTAGGCTTGAGCAAACCACCCCCAGGAGTCCCTTCAATTTTAAGTCTGGAAGCAGCAATCTTGCAGACTTCTGTGGCTATGAAATAGAGAAGGAAACAGGAAGAAGAAGGAATCTCTCGTTATCAAAAGAGTTATGGCAATCATCTATTTATAGTTGTGAAAACTGGAAGTTACCTTCCGAAGAGTCACATCTTTTCACATAAAAGGTAGTTACCTTTCCCGAAAGGACACATCCTTTCACAGAAAAGGGAAGTTACCTTTCTAGAAGGACACTTTTTTTCACAATATTCAAACGCTAACTAATTAATATAAAAATTAATTAATTAATTAAACTGCCAAAAATACTCAATTCTTATACTTTTCTTCTCCCATCAATGTGGTATTACAACTCTATTGACTAACTCTAACAATATGAGTCTATGACTACATACCCCGATGCTGCAGGCAGGCATGTTGGGGAGTTTAGTCTGTTTGCTTCTTAAGTTCCTTGTTCTGAGGATTGAAATGTCAAGAAAAAACTACCAAAGGACTGAAAGCGCAGCAGAATTTATTTAACGTACCTATTTTATAGTAAACAAATCATCCAATGCCGAGTCTTTCTTTTCCAAGCTTCCTGTACCGAATCGCGACGACCAATAGACCATGACCTTGCGCCCCGCACTGAACCATTCAACACAACGAAGGAGTTTCAACATATTGTCAAAAAAAAAAAAAAAAGGAGTTTCAACACGCCAAATCAATCCATTCCAACGCAGTCACTTTCCTCCCATTTCCCATAAAACCCATTTCCCAAAACACAAATGCAAATCTGAAAATCCCTCGCTCCGTCCGAAAATTAAATTGCAGAGCCATGAAGTTCGGCTTCCAATTCGCCTCCGCCGCCATTACAGCGCTGCTGCTAGTCTTCTCCTCCTTCCCGCCGCCTGTTTCCGGTAGGTTCTTCCCAAACATAACCTCCCTCCCGCGCGATTTACCTCTCAAGCCCAATTTCACCACCGCCTGGGAGTCCTTCCAGAACCTCTCCGGCTGCCGCGCCGGCGAGAAGCTCGACGGCCTCTCCAAGCTCAAGAAGTACTTCCACCACTTCGGCTACATCCCCGACAACGCCTACAATCTCACGGATCTGTTCGACGACTCGCTCGAATCCGCCGTGAAGACCTACCAGAAGAACTTCAATCTCAACGTCACGGGCCAGCTCGACGACCGGACCCTCCGCCAGATCGTGCTCCCCAGATGCGGCAACGCCGACATAGTCAACGGCTCCACGACGATGAACTCCGGGCGGCCGGCCAATTCGACGGGCCAGATCCACAGTGTGGGCCGGTACTCGTTCTTCCCCGGGACCCCGCGCTGGCCGGCGAGCCGTCGGGATCTGACCTACGCCTTCCTCCCGAACAACCAGTTGTCGCCGGAGGTGAGGAGCGTGTTCGGCACCGCGTTCGACCGATGGTCGGAGGTCGCGACGCTGACGTTCACGGAGACGGACAACTACCTGACCGCGGACATCCGGGTCGGGTTCTTCAGCGGCGACCACGGCGACGGGGAGGCGTTCGACGGCGCCCTGGGGACCCTGGCCCACGCGTTCTCGCCGCCGAGCGGGCGGCTTCACCTCGACGGCGACGAGAACTGGGTGGTCGCGGGATCCAACGGCGACATCGCGCTGCCGTCGGCCGTGGATCTGGAGTCGGTGGCGGTGCACGAGATCGGTCACTTGTTGGGGTTGGGCCACTCGTCGATTGAGTCGGCGATCATGTACCCGACCATTTCGTCGCGGACTCGAAAGGTTGAGTTGGCGCAGGACGACATCGACGGCGTGCAGCAGTTGTACGGCAGCAACCCCAACTTCAACGGCACATCTACGCCGTCCATTCAGGAGAGGGATACGAGTGGGGCCCATGGTGAGGAGAGATGGGGCTTTGTTACTCTCTTGCTGGCCGTTGGATTGATATTGCTTTGTGTATAGGTCGTCCGTGCTTTTTTCTTTTGTGCGACGGCCGACGGCCGTCCTTATACTTTTGTGGTTGGATTTGTAATTTATTTGACTTCTGTCGCGTAGTAATTTTGTAATCCATTATATATGATTATAATTTATACGCGCTTTATTTTCAAGTTTCTTTTTTATTATTCTATTCTAGCTGTGTATTATTGATTAGTATTCAACTCTTTACTTATAAGAGATGATACATTCCCTTATTCATTTTTCAATTTACTACTTTTTTATATCAATTCACATGTCGTCCCATAACATGCAAATTCATGAACTTAATTAAAGAATAATATCATTTCCAGTGACAAAGTTAAGAAGTGCTAGAATACAAAATTATTTTGACATCTTGATATTTGTGATAATATAGTTTAATATAAAATTTCATCATTTTAATAAGATAGTTTGTAGATTATTTTTATATAAACAGTATTAATTAATTACGACCAACATTTTGATATTTTTTTTTAATTTGGGCATAATTTTATTTTTACATCAATATGACGTTAGGAGTGATGCAAACATAGAATTTCGTTCTAGATTATTGTTCATTAATGGAAAGATGAAACTACAATTATATATGCCAACTAAAATAGTTAACCAACATATGCATAAGCAATTAAACAATGGTTAAGCAATTAAAATAATTAAGATAAGAGGAATATTGGAATTAAGATGTAATTAAGCAATTAAGTCATATAAGCAATTAAACAATAAGTAATTACATAAGAGGAGTCTTGAAATCCCCTCCAATAATATATGATATAGTTTTGTGTACTTTTCTTCATTTCAAATTTCCTGTAACGAGAGTAAAAGTAGGAAGGGATTTTAGTCTTTATAAGACTTTATTAATTCATATAAAATGATATTAATGTCTAGATTTGAACCGTCATCTCTTCGAACAAAGACAACAAACATAACCAATTACACTAAACAAATATGTTGTAGTTTTTTTAATACAAAACATAGATGAAGTTAAACTCTGAAAATCCGTAGACTTTTCCATCATGATTAGTTATCCCACTAATTCTCCTGTAAGTATTTGGTGCTTGATACATAGATTTTCATAGTAGAGTTTCATGTAACTTTCTCCATTTCAAATTCCGACTCTCCTTAATTTTTACTAAGGGTAAATTAGTACATGACTAACATGGTAAAAACTATTTCTTTTACTACGTGTTAGGTCCTTTCATTTATTTAATTTAATTTTTTTTTTGCTCTTTTTTTTTGTTCCTATCCCTTCATAAGTTCCTATGAAAATTCCTCCACAGTGTAATAGTTTACTCTCTTTCACTTCCCAGTACAAGGTCGCCTATGAAAATTAATCTTTTGATATCTCTTAGTACTACGGTTTGATTGTTGAGGATTGAAGCTGGGCAAGTAGAAGATTTCGACTCTGATATAAGTCCATGACGAATAGAATGAAGTTCAATGAAGTAGTTAGGGTCTGGCCTATCTCGCTCGATTCCTCCGCACTGGCCTGTAAGATGATATATTTATGGTTAATGGTTCGCATTTTTCATAATTGTGTTGTTATGGTACTTATATAATTCTCTTCTACGGACTACGCTGACCCTTTGAGAACATCCGATAAGTCTACTATGTGCTCATGAAAGTTGATACAACATAAATCTAAATTTTCGTAACCGTCCCGACGCATAGTGATGACTCGGTATTTGCACATGTTTTCCCCTTTGTTTCTTGATTGTTTGAGCTTGAATTCTTGCGTCTTTGGCCTATTTTATGCTAGGTTGTGTTCCTTTGTCCCATTTCAGGTCCTAGCACATAAAGTGAAGCATAGGCGCAAGTTTCAAGTCAATCAGAGATCAATTGACGATTCGAGAGAAGAAACTCGGGCATGACCTGAAGAAGAATGGATTTCTACCTCACTTTATGGACAAAGAATCATGCAATCTTGTTATGAAACGAAAGAGGACGAGACTACGAGCGTCTGGGATCAAACGGCGACTGATTCGGAGTCCGGACGAGGGAGAAACGAAGCATTAAACAGAGGCTGAGCAAGCCACACGGGCAGAGCAGAAAATACACACGGCCGTGCAAGTTGAGCTGCACGGCCGTGCAAGGTGAGCTGCACGGCCGTGCAACCCTGGCCGTGTAAGAAGCCTGGAATTCAACTAATTGATACGCTGCGTTTTGACTCGCACGGGCAACTGGGTGAGCTGCACGGCCGTGCGGCCTGCCCGTGTGAGTCGGGAATTGCTGGTTAAAACCCGATTTTCAGCCAAAGGAAAGGAGAGAGCTGGGTTTTGGATCCCAAACACCCAAGGGACGAACCCTAGAGAGAGAGAGAGAGCGACTTGGGAACATTCTTGGAGCTACTTTGGAGGCTTTCTTCGCCATTGGAGCTCGGGAATCAAGCTTGGAGATGGAGATTGAAGATCTAAATCAGATTTCTGCAGTCTCTCTCTTCTCTATGGAGTAACTTCCCTTCACTTAGGTTTTGAGGAACCCTAGTTCCATGAGTTAGAATCTTTCTTGTATGAAGTTTTGGATGCTATATTGTTTGATTATAATCGAATGATGCATGTTTATTGAGTCAATTGAAGTCTGATCAACTTTTCCTAATTTCTGCTGCAACCTGAGATAGATAGAATCTGATTAGGTTGTTAGAGCCTCATCATTCGGTAGTAGGAGATTGGCTATACGAGAGTTAGCCAGTTTACTGCTTTGTACTGGAATCCAATTACAGTAGTGGAGTTCTGTGCTTATTGTTTCAGCTTTCTATCCCGGTGAAGACTAGTCGTCTGCCGGATAGTTAGACTGAGAGGGCTTGGTCAGCTTAAGAGATTCCAAGCTACTGTCGGATCTTCCGCAGTTTAATCAACAGTAAAACAACCAAAAGGAATTACAACTTGGACCTAATTGAGGAGCTAGGGGGAATCATACCTAAGTGAGTTCCCAAACTGTAATTAGTAGTTTTACTTAGTTTAGTTAGTAGAGTAGTTTAGTTAATCAATCCTTAATCTAGTTTGCTAGATAATGAACTAAAGCTGAGTAATAGTAACTCTAGAGACCCGTGGATTCGATATTTATTACTTGTGCCACTATACTGCAGTCCCTTTTATTGGTTACACTTGGCCATTGTTAGGTGTTGTGTTTTAGAGCATCACATAGCGTGGACAATAAAATTAGTTGTGAAGAACAGGGCCATGTTTTTCTAGAGGGAACGGTAGAAGACCTTGTACCTTCATCCTTGAGGAATCGAATGACACAAAAAAGAAGTTGACTGACGGTAACGGCCCTGGCGGAGTGAGGCTTCCTCCCGATCGGACGTCCCTGGTTGACGCGGATGGATTGAGGAGGATCAACCCCCTACATCCCGGAGCACTGTAATATCCCCATTCCATACTTTTACAGAGCGTAGCGCCCAACTTACAGGTCGCCTATTCGTTCCCTCGTCCAGATTCCTTCAATGCATTTCCATCTAATTTGATAAAGCTCGCAATCATTTGTTCATCCAAGCCTGGCTGTTCGAGGAAGAAATCCAATTCGAAGTTCGCCAATTTCTGGAGGGAAATTTCTTCGAGGCTAGGGTTTCTAATATCTGCCCGGAGGTATATCTTCACCTTGCTCGCTCGCTCCCCTGCTCCTGGCCAGTAAACCGGTGGAGGACAGCGAGGCAACTGATTGATGAACAAGTTCTGCTAGGGTTTTTGTAGCTGCCCCTTGCCATGGCGGAAGCTTCCAACGGTCGCGTTACTATTACTCTCGGTCCTAGTGGCCAGGTACGCGTAACACTTTCCTCATTTATTCCCAGTCTTTGCCAGTTCTTTTCTGCTCTCTCGGATGGTGTTGGGTCTCAGGGAAGCTGTATCAGCTAGTTTCATTTTGGCCTTCTCCAAGTTAAGTTGATTCTGAAGTTGCTGACCTTACAGGTAGTGAAGCGAGCTGTGTCGGCTGCTGGCTATTCAGATTCTCTGCTAGGTTCTGGAGGGAAGCGCTCTGTGAGGGATAGATTAGGAGGTGACTCGGAGGGTTCCATGTACCGTGGAAGTCAACATGGTGACAAACGGTAAGTTTGGCATCTGCCTGCCGTTCTGCTATTTCTTTGAGTTTGATGATGAGCTCGCTTTGACTTTGGTTGTTACTATGCGGCTTCTGAATCCAATTGCTGGATTTGTGCTCAATGTGTCTGTTGCTTCCTCTGTTTGCATTGGTTAGTTCATAGAGAATTTGCTTTTGCATTGATTGATAATCCCTTGGTCCCTCATTCAGGCATAGAAGCGATAGTTATTTGACTGCTGCAAACTCTGCTGGTGTTAGAGGTAATGAGCTTTCCTTCCTTACATTGCAATATTGATTTCCTTTCTCTTAGAATATTTCCCGATCACTGACCTGGTGCCTTTGAATAACTAAAGATGCTCGTATTGGTAAGGGCGACCTACGCTTCAAACTCTTGCAAAAGAATGTGGGTAGAAGAGATCAGAGTGATGATGACCAGTGGGATTTGCGAGATAAGCTCTCGAAGAAGGCACAATCCCTTAGCCACCCTCCTGCCGCTCTTGGTACTGGGGAGCTCATGTCATATCCTAGGGAGACTAGTCTATTGGGCGGAATCCCTCCTTCAGGAAGTTCCAGTGAATTGTCTCGGAGGGAACCTTCAAGAAATTCATATTCCCCTTGGACTTTGGACCATATACGACGGAGATCTCCAGGTAGGATTATAACTGCTTCAACACCCCCAGATAGGGGTATCAGTACATCTAGAGGGTTCTCTCCGCCAAGACATGTGGATGAAGGTCAGCGAAGGTCATTAGGCAGGTCTATTGATGATGTTAGACCGGTTTCATACATGACGAGAGATGTTCGTGATGCCCCTAGGTCCATGAGCAGTTCCACTCATTTTATGCCAAAACCAGGTTTGCCTACTGTTTCAACAAAAAGTGCTGCTGCGATTTCCGCCCCAGTTGCTCCAGCTAGTAATGTTCCGTCAAAACAAACATATGCGGTATGAGTCTCTTCCTTCCACTTTTACTGAATTCACAATCTGGGAGGGAACATTTTCACCTATGTCTGATCATGCCATGGGAGGCATATATAGCCTGCTTGGCTTTCTGTGTTGCAGTTGAGTTGTGTGTCCTGGCGTCAGAGGACTGGGTGTTTCAGTTAGTATTCGTGCCATTTACTCATTGAATTATACTGGATTCTTTACTTCTGGTCACGTGTAGGGAGATGAACAGCAGACTGTTGAAGGCTTATTACATTCGCTTGGATTGGGGAAATATGCCATCATTTTCAAAGCTGAGGAAGTATGTCAAACATCCTCCTTCGTGAATCCTTATAAGATATTGGTGGATTATTCATACGACACATGCATTCTGTTATTACTCATCATATGCATGAAGGCTGTGTAAATCTAATCAGCACAAGCGTCTGTAGGATGCCAACTTGAGTCGCTGCAGTAAACTTTCTTGTCTGGTTTCATGCTTTATCTAGTTTGTTAGTTTGACTGGATTTGCGACTGAGGGCAGATGGCAACTTAATGTTGATCCTGTTTCTGTTATCCAATCCATTCATTTACTCTCTAACAGTAGCAATTGCTGAGTTGGTTGCAATTGACATTTGATGGAGGTTCCCTGAGTAAACCTTATTAGTTCGTGCAAATGCCACTTGAGCATAAGAACTGTACTCCATTTTTTTTAGCTTTAATATGTTGCAATGAAGTATGTGGAATCTTAGCCTGCCTGTTGAATGAAAATTAAAAATTGTGCCTCAAACGTCAATTTGTTGTATCTGGCAACCAGGTGGACATGCATGCACTGAAGCAGATGGGGGAAAGTGACCTGAAAGAACTTGGGATACCTATGGTATGGGTTCTATCCTTTTGCTGCCAAATTGTATGCAATATTAGCCTCAAGTCTCCCTAGCTATTTGAACATTTTGTTTCTTGGATCTTAATGTCTAATGCTGACAAGGATATGAACTTGTATAAGAGGATAATTGAAGGTTTGTTGAATCTCTAGTTGTGCTGTATCTGAAGAATTAGAAGGCATAATGCTTTGATCTAGGACTGACGTGGAGATTGTAGAGTGATTGTACTTCACTGCTATGGCAGGTGGCGAGTTTGTTCGCACGTTTGTTCTGTGTTATAGATATGCTCCAACATGTGTTCTCTTTTGGCTAGTTTGAATCAATTTCATTCCAGTTTTAGAAATGATTTTTTTATTTGGTGGTAAATATTTTCATAACAAATGACTCTTATTAATGGCAGGGGCCTAGGAAGAAGATTCTTCTCTCCGTTCTGCCTCGTTCTAAAAGGCAACCTCGATGATGAGATATGCCTGCAATATAACATGATGGAATCCACTTCAGTAGAAGAGTCTGAAAACTCGGTTTTGGGACCGAGTTACCAGCGGCTCCATGCGGTCTTCAAATTTTGCACACTGGACTTGGGGGGGTTTACTGAAAGTCTGATGGAATTGAGCTGAGAATGAGAGGAAATTATGAGATTCCAATGTGATTCAAATTTTGCCTTTCCAACTTGCCATTCTTTGTGATGCTGTGACCTAAATGCAGGATTTGCCAAGTTGTATTTGTATGAAGAGAGTCAAATGTAATGACATTCCTACCTGAGTCAGTGTTCTAGTTATTGAGCTTTTTCTTATTCTACCTCCAATCCACTTCTTACGTGCGGCGTGCGCTATGATGTTCCTAGTATGAAATTCTCTGTAGTGTTTACGATGGTTTGTTGGGTGAATTTCTGCTGCAGGGAGACAGACTGCTTGTGATTCTCGGCGGGGCAGATGTTGGTTTATGTATGACTGATGAATCTGAGTTGAATTTTGTCTCGTGTACTTAACAAATGAAGATCGTTGATTTTTTAACACAAGACCTTTCTTTTCTTGTAAAGAGAAGTTTCTTAATGGATCTCTTACAATGTACTAACATGCTTCTCTCAAATAGAAGCCTACCCAGATGAGTTTGAAGTTCGCACCGAATCATTATCGTGTACTTACCAATAAGAGTAATTGGGGTTCGAACATAAGACCTCTCGTTAAATTAGGTTTTAATACTCTAATATTATAACAATGACTAGTCTCAATAACTCGAGCTGTAAGAAGATGTTTAATCATGTATCTTATACCAGGAACATTGGCGTTTAAGGAGATAAAAGGGAAGGGGGGCTGCATATTTGTGTGGCTTATGGTTTCTTATTTATTAGCAGGGCATCTACTGCAGACAGCGGATTAGGTAGAACGATAATTGACATCCATACAATGACTTAAGGTTGATTTTCGGTTATTGATTATAGTTTGCTCAGATGTGTGTTGGTGCAAGATAAGGTAATTTAAATCTTGTTTTTTTTCATGATTCACTAAATATCTTGAACTTGAAGTAAGAAGACCGCAAATCATATTACATAAAATAAAATAAAGTGATCATTACGCAATGTCTACAATACACTTTTATCTTGTGTTTTACTGAATCGTTATTCGTCGCCCTAAAATTCAAATTTTGTCGCCCTAAGACGCTCTAAATTGAAGTATGTACCCTCAACAAAATTCATCGTCGGGCCGACAAAATTCACCGCCCGGCTCGTTAGTCACTCTCGTTAATCTCCCCCCACCTCGCCTCCCTCTGCGCATCCGTCCAAAACCTTGACCTCTCCCTCCTCCGCTTCGACCTCCACAGGCTCATCTCCAAGTCTTCGAACTTCCCGGCCCTGACGTCAGTTACTCCGCCTCCGCCGCTGCGTCATCAGGCAGCCCACGTGCTTCGGCTGCCGGCACGCGCCGTTCGCGTCGGTCCGAACCTGGACAAGCTGGAGATGACCGAATGTGAGTACGAGGCGGCGACGGTGGTCGAGGTATCGGGGGATAAGCTGGTGGAGATCGCCATCGTGTTCTCCGACGATACAGTGCCACGACAACAACCGTGGGTTGATGTGTCTACGCCAAGGTGTGGGAAACCAGCGTGTCGTGGAGCTCCCGTCGTTGAAATGCTTGGACGTGGACGGCCGGGCGGGCAGCCTGAGATTGAAGCCTCTTCGCTTTGTTCACCTCTTCGAGAATTTATAAGTTTGTTTTGGGTTAAGCATTTAATTAAACTATAAATAAATTAACTAAGGACATTAAAGTAAAATTAATCTAATTAGGGCGACGAATAAGGATTTTTAGGGCGACGAATAGCAATACTCGTGTTTTATCACTCCCATATGCCATATTTGATACATTTTATCTTCTATCAATGAATCTTTAGTACTTTCTCTTATGTTTCATACATAAATCATAATTATTTGATCAATGAGCATTTAACGGACTTAGGTTGTGTTTTTGTATTCTTTGATACTTTCTTGATACGTTCTTTTTAAATGATTTTCAAGGTACAAGGCAACCCATGAAGATTCGGATCAGACATTGAATAGTTCTGGAGGACCAAAAGAACTATGAAGAGAAGAATATAGAGCTTTATGATAAAAACAAAGAAGTCTACTAGTAACAACGTATAGAGCCCGAGAAAAGTCCAATAGAAAAAGACTCGGCTCAAGCAGAATAAATAACTAACGACGGCCCAGCAACGGGTCCAACCGTCGCGCTGACCAAACAAACCCGCATAAATCACGATGAAATCTTAATGAGAGATTGCTTGTGGACTAAGGAGTCCATCCCAAGAATATAATTGGGCCAATACTATAGTGCCGCTGTTAAAAGTGCGGCACCGGTGCAACCAATTTTGATTGGTCCTGGCTGTCTACGTGGCTTACTTGAGTCTTTCTCAAAACCCTGCCCGAGTTCATGGCCCATCAACCGATCACAAGCCTATGCCACCCGCCCAACTGACCAGAATTTTTTGGTTACTTTATGTTTTTTATTTTCCTACGTCGATCAGTTTTTATTTGTGAAATTTTTTCTTTTTAACTTATTTTTTATTTGCCATGAAAAAGAAAAGACGAAACCCAGAAACAGAAGCACTGCCATTCTCTTCCTTGTCCTCCCTCCCTCTACAAACAATTCGTTACCATATTTGTTCTCAATTTGAGACCTTTAGGAGGCGATCTGCAACCTACTGTTCTTGTACGAATGGGGTATAAACAATGCAACGTATATATAAATAATCACAATTAGATTTAGTAACATAAGAGGATTTTGGATTATTTTATTTATTGGATTTTTAAGGGTTAATTGCATGGTTGGTCACTGAAATTACAAAAAACGTTCAAGTTTGGTCACTCGAAATATTTAAATCCATTGGCCTTCATCAAAAAAATATTTAAATCCATTGGTGGTACTTCAAATTACTAAAATCGTTCACGTTTGGTCACTCTCCGTCCAACTCCGTTAACTTTTGCTTACGTGGCGGTCAATTCTAAAAGTCGACAGTTAAATGTGTGACATGGCAATTTAAAAATAATAATTAAAATTAAATTAAAATTTTCAAAATTACCATCTCATTTCCACCTCATTATCACTTTTATTTAAAATAAATAAATAAACCTAATCTCTTCTGTTGCCCGATCTCCCTCGACGTCATGAAATCCCCGGTCAGTCTCACCACCAGCGTCACCTACGACCGGTCCAACATCCAGAAATGGCTCGAGACCGGCCACGACATGTGTCCGGCCACCATGTAGATCCTCCCATCCAAGGATTTTGTCCCCAACCTCACTTCCTCCGCCTCATCAACCTGTTGAACCAGTCCTCTTCTTCTCGCCGTCCCGCCGCTTCCGAGGAACAGGTCTGAATCTGGATTCAAAAAATTTGAAGCGCCAGCGAGAGGAAGGAAGAGTGTCTATCGCTTCTATCTCATGTTGTCGAATTCGCCGGCTGCTCCGATTACAACCGACAGGTTTTGGTCGGAATCGAGGGTTTTGTCGAAACAATTGTGGTGAAGATTGGGGAGTCGGAGATGGCGGTTGGTCTCCGAGGAGAACGGTGTCAAGGAGAAATTGCACAGGTTGTGGATTCTCCAAACCGGCGATTGAATTCGACTGTCGTCGTTGACTTTCAATCGACAACGAATTGAAATGTTTCATCAGCCTTCCCCAATACCAAGGCTCCCTGTATCGTCTCCTTCCCCGCGTCAACACCCACAATGCTCCTCAGCCTCACCATGTATTGGGGATTAGAATAAATTATGTTTATTTAATTATTTTTAATAAAAGTGATAATGAGGTGAAAATGAGATGATAATTTTGAAAAATTTAATTTAATTTAATATTTTTAAATTGCCACGTCACACATTTAACGGTCAATTTTTAGAGTTGACCGCCACGAAAGCAAAAGTTAACGGAGTTGGACGGAGAGTGACCAAACGTGAACGGTTTCAGTAATTTGAAGTACCACCAATGAATTTAAATATTTTGAGTGACCAAACTTGAGCGTTTTTTGTAATCTCAGTGACCAACCATGCAATTAACCCGATTTTTAAAGTCTTGATATCATATCCGGCGGAACTAGATTCAATAAACATCCATGAATTAATAAATATCTATACAGAAGAAACTGAGTAGTTCATCAAAGATGTTGACACCCCTGAAAGCCTTTGAATATCACATTCCTTCAATATTGAGAGAAGGTTCTCGGGTGCGTCATTCTTGAGCTCTTCCACTTCTTGCAAGTTTCATACTCCCGCTGTGAAAAATAAACAGGCAAGCAGAGTTTTCATCCAAAAGGCACAAGTTTGGACAATCTCCACCTCATTGTCATCGACTTAATTAACAAGTTCAGGGGTGTTCAACGGGAAACACACATTATGAACTAGATTGCATTCTGTGCACCAATTAATCGGCTACTAAATCCACTAACTTGCACATATCACTAGTCACCGGCTCCTGCTCTTCATCACAAGGCAGAATTCTCAGCTCAGTGATACCTATTACCCATATCCAGGATACAAAAACATCAGACCTGCCGTTCATTTTCCAACATAATACATAGAAATGTAACCGAAATGAATTCAAAGAGATAATTCCTCTGAACCTTTTCTCAAAAGTTCAAAGCAACATTGACCATAGGATGATGAGCAGCAGAACAAAGGTTCGATGAATGGAATTCACAAATGAAGGTTGTGTTTGCCGTTTAGCTACCACCACATGAACTCAACTGTAGTTTCTAACTTTCTTCCTCATACAATTTCAAGACAAAACCCTGTCAAGCACAGAGCATCAGCTAAATGCAACAGATCTTTCCATCACACTTCACCACAACAAAAGTTCTAAGTTCTTCATTTCATCCTATCTACACGAATTCTCTCCTCACACCCACCCATAGTGTACTAAGATCATCATTTCAAACATCAGAGTTGTAGGCTCTTCATCGCATCTAAATCTAAAGCAAAAATTCTCTCATCTCGTAGATGAATCCCCTCGTGAAAATTGAATTACCTTAAACCCCAAATTTCTGATATCCGCCTAAACAGAAAACAACAGTGCATTCATTCCTTCAATTCAATCATCCATACATTACCTGATTCTGCTTATCAGCCTCGCACTCCTAAATCACCCTAGCCCTAGTCACTGTCCTCCCGGACCTATTCGATATCCTCATCTACGTTTTGTTCTCAACTTCTCATCCACCAATATCTGGACAATGTACGAAGACCTAAAGAAAACAATGATTGGTAAAGCCGTCGTAGCTAGCTCGCTGGCGGGGAATCGCCGGGGCACCGAAACCAGCGAAGACCGGGAGGAGGAGGTGGAAGGGAAGAAAAAGACGGGAGGCGGCGGGATAGAGGTGAGAGGAAGTTGTAAGGAACGAGCGGAACAACCCATTGATAGAATTAGATCTGACTGAGTTTTGAGAGGATGCCTGCCTGGCGAAATTCCGATGAAGTTTTGGATTGAAGTCTTGGGCTAATAATTGGTTGCAGAGGAATTGAACCGAAATTCTGGGTTCGGGTTACAGAAATCGGGATGTTTACCAATGCCACATGGGCCAATAAGAATTGGCTGCACCGGTGCCGCAATTTTAATAGCGGCACTGTAGTATTAGCCATATAATTGGCGTCGGTGCCAAACAACGTCCAACCGCCGCTCAATGGCCCAGCCCAAATAGAAAATCTTTAGGGCCAAGACCAATTCCAGTTGTAGATAGCGCAAGGGGAAAATGAAAAAAGCTTTTGGAACTGCAAAGTCAACAAAGCCAAAGTAAAAAAAAAAAAAAAAAACACTTCGATATTAATTAGAAGTAACCCTGGATTATGTGTAACCCAATCAGTTCATCACAGTAACAGTAGTGCCTGCCAATCTTATGAAGTAGTACTGCTTAACAAATTAATTGCACAACTATGGATCCTACTCCTACCCACAGGCCACAAGCAACAATTTCTTTGATCGCAATATCTATTGGTCTTTAATAATTTCATTGCTCAAGAGCTTTTAAAAAATAAACTCATACCACTTCGTATCAGTCAAACTTGGCATTCTGATTATAAAAAAAAAAAAAAAAAAAACTTGGCATTCTGAGATCAACGAGCTTTTCTTATGTTATGGTTTGTTATTATATTGTGGATCAGTGGATGGGGACAGTACCTCAAAGGATTAGGGTTGTTAAGATCAAAGTATTCCTTGACATTTTGGATTCTTTAGACTAATGTAGATAATAATTTTGGATGGGAATAACATCGGTGCCTTTGGGTTGGCTGATGGTTTGGTAGGGTCCAAGAACCATACTTGTCATTCTCTCTGCATATATATATATACTAGATTTTTTTTTCCCGCGCTCCGCGACGGGATGAGTGTGACCTTTCTTTCAATAGAAATTCTCAAGTTCAGGTTTTGGATGCGACCTTAGTTAATATAGAAGTTCTCAAATTCACGTTTTCAAGAACTATCTAAAACCCATATGAAAATTTGATAGTTAGAAAGAATTCACTTTGGCGCCATGATGGACAAATGGATAAAAATTATATGCATGTATGTAATGCTAATGGTCCGATAAAAAAAAACCCTACATATCTGGTACAATTCTCGAGTACTTTAGAATTAGAATATGGTATAAGATAAAAAGGAAAAGCATGCCGAATTTATCGATGCAAATCTTCACAACGGAGTCGAAAGAGTTTGGTTGATCTTGGTTGATCGACAACAGAAACAAATGACAATAAAAAAGGTTATGAACAACACCAACCACCTTCATTTGGCTGTCTCTCACTTTGCACGTGTTCAGTTCACACAGAGAATGATACATGTGTTGTGAAGTCAAGTCTTCACCTAACCTACTAACAAAGCATATTCCAGATCAAGAAACCTTATTATAATTAGCACTCTGATACAATGGTTCCATGCCCTGATTTTCACGTGTTCGATATGTTTTGCTTGCATGCCCACCAGATGATAGCCTGAGGAACAGAAAGATTGCATGCCTTGTAAGCTCTCGATGGTTTTGCGGAAAAGAGAGACGTTAACCAAAAGTCTAGGGCATTTGAGGAAAACATCTTTTCAAATGAATCATACCGAGAACAGAAGCAGCAGGAATGGGAGGACATAAAAGAACATTCAAATAGGTGCACAATAACAATGATGTAGTAGATTAAATTAAAATTCAGTGCTTAACAAACGTGTGAGTGATTAAACATCAACTATCGTTTGATTCCATAACGGAAGGGCAATTTGCCAGAGGCTCAAGAGGAACCTTCATAAGTAATAAAACATGGGGACATCAAATGGAACTACTGGGTGACTATAGTGATTCATCTCCAAGACCCAGCAAACTCTGAATACAGTAGAATCACTATGTAGACCGTAAACAAACAGCTGCGAATTCAGTATTACCCACTTCTAAAGCAGACTTGTGTGCTGTCATTTCGCAGGGATAGGACGATCACGGCTGACCAAGCTCTTTCTAAAGTGAAATTCTAGCCATTGTCACCAAGGAAAAGAGAGGAAATAGACTTCACTCTACTGATGCTGGGAAAAAGAGAGTACCCCATTTAAAATTAATTAATTAAGACTGATAACCTCAAGAGAGAAAGGGAGTGAGAGCACAATTACCTAATACAACAGGCCAATCTCTGGATTTTGATCTTCTCCGAACCCATTTATACTTGTCCCTCAATGTAAAAATCCCAGCATCAAAAGAACAAAGAAACAGAGGAACTAATCAGGGATTGTAACAACAATGATCACAACAAACCTAAAACGCAAAAGAAGAAAAAAAGTAGAGGGAAAGACAGGGAGTTGACGCGACCGTTAGCATAAGAGTTTATGAAAACTTGCGGATCTGCACAGTCAGTATTCTATACTGGTCAGAAGAAGGTGCAAACAGACGACGCATTCTTCATCCTCACTGGTGCAGGGAAACAGCAGATGGCGGGCTCCTCAATCCTCATCCAATCAACCCCTTCATCCTCATCGAAATGGCAAAAAACCTATCAGATCCACACAACTCATAAAACAATCCTCGATTTAAGATTCCGAAAATCACCAACAATCCCTCAAACAAAAGGATGAAAAGAAAGATGTGATTATATACCGATAAATCGGAGATGGCCCAGCGAACAAAAGTAGCTAATCATCCTTTCAACTACCTGCAATTACAAACAGAAACACAGGATCCAAACGATTAAGAGACTTGCAAAAAGAGAAAAGCAAACTCAACATAGAGAGACGGATAAATCACCTGGGACGAATACAAAACCTGCGAAACTGGATCTTCTCCAGACCTCTCAACTGTCCTCCAGTGGGTCTGGATCTCTTCCAGATCTCTCAAACCTTCTTCTTCGTGGCTTTCAACTCCGCCCTTCTCCCAAGAAGAGAGATGAGAAATCCCAACGCAGAGAGGACACCGAGGGAGAGAGAGAGAGAGCAGTCGGAGAGTTGAATAACAAAAGGGGAGAGAGTAACATGCTAAAGAGAAGCAAAGTTTTCTTTAAGCACCAAGCTGAAGAAAAAGAAAAGAAACGGATCCTCTCAATTAATTAATGCCTAAGCCTGCACAAAACAGTAATAGCCTCTCTCAGCGTCGAACAACGCAAGGACTTTCCAACCCCTCCCAGAGACACCAAAAACCGGTCTTTTCATACAGCAGAGAAAAAGCATGTCAAGGTATCTCTCTGTATCTAGAAAACCCTTTTCTGTTTCTCGAACGACCCACCTCTCCACTGTCCAGGCATGTCACTCTCATCCACACATCCACAAACCCGCCAGATCTCCCACCGCTCAATGATCCCTCCCCAGCAGAACACCCAAAGCAACTGAATAAGCCTCGATCCACGCACCCGCTTGGGCCAAAGCAGCATATAGATCTCTGATGACCAACGCGCGTCAGAGCCACCAAACGACCCCAATGCAGAGATACTGAGCAACACAACTCCTTTCAATCAACTTTTCAGTCCCTCTCATGGCCCACCATCTCTAAGCTATCCCATCTCCCAGCACAGTCTCTCCCAAACCCGCCAGATCTCCCACCACTCAACGATCCCTACCCAGCAGAACACCCACAGAGTCACCGAAAAACCCTCGATCCGCGTGCCCTCTCGGGCCAAAGTCAAATATCGATCTCTGATGACCAACGTGCGTCGGGGCCACCAAACGACCCCAAAGAAGGGCAACCAGAAGGCAACGACCAGTCCCACCCCGACCGAGCCCCAAAACTCCGTCAGATCCCAATGAGGCCTCACCCAACAACAGCCCACACGCCAGCCCACGCCAGTTTGAAACAGTAAATCTCAGTCACAATGGACAGTAAAAGGTGTATGTGTGTACAGTACACGGGCATGCGGCGGGTTTCTTTCTTTCAATATAGGCGGATTTCGTTTGGTTTGGTGATAGTTTGGTTGATATTATTACAAGAATTATATTTTTCATAATATATTGTTTCTTTTTTTTCACAAACAATAAATTTTTTTTTGCTTGATATGATGCAAATTATCACTTTAATTGAGTGATGATTAAATATAATATTTTAGATTATATTGTTGAGATTGTTTTCTAAATTTTTGTATGTATTACTTTTTTATATTTCAAATAAAAGATAAAAATGATATTTCACTCACAAAATAATATATTTACTTAAATACTAGAATAACTATCATACAAAACAACGGAAATCATATCACACTAATTTATAGTTTACAATGCATTAATTTAACTATCATCACATTTGCATATTTTTAGTAAATAAATGTTGTCTAGGCTTTTAAGAATTTGGATTTAGGGGAATGATACAATATCATAAACCCTAAAAATTAAAATGTAACCCTTCTTTTTATAAATCTTATACTCTCATAACAATTTAAACGGGAACAATAATTGATTATTTTGATCCTTCAAAATACATCACATATATTATATGCAAAATCTTAGGATTTAGATTTCATTATTTTGAAAATTAATATATATAAACGTGAAGTAGTCTTACTGTTATCTAGTAATTTTGCTAATTGATATCCCAAATTAAATTAAATCAAAACTTATTTACTATAATGTATATTTTACATTTTGATACCCCAAATTTAGTTTTAATGTAAAATCATTGAACAATTATGTTTTGTTAATTTTTATGAGATTTTCGTACCTATTACATATTTGTCAAATATTTAGATTTCATTCGAATCCATGAATCCAATCCACCTAACATAAAAGTATAAATTTAGTTTGTACGATACAAAATGTTGTATCTCTCAACCGTATGAGGATATTCGACCATTTTATATTTGCTCATTACGTGAAATATTAAATAAATAATAAAAGAGAGACGACTCTAAAATATTGCAAGAGCGAATTTATAAACTCATTTAGTACATTTATGGGGTACTAAACAAACTTTTACTAAGTACATGTAACAAAATATGCGAAAAGGGTTGATTGTTGTATTGACGGCCAAATAAAGAACTGGTCAAAACCTTTCCATCATCTACTTCCTTTTCGTTTCATTTTTGACTCGCCTTCAATAACCCTTTATTTATTTTTTCTTTGCCTTCTTCGTCTAACCCTAATTAGTATACTATTTTTATGTATTTTAATCACAAGTATGAACATGTACATACACGACTCACCAAAAGTCTAGAGAACTAATAATTGAACCACGAACCGCTAACTTTTTCAGCTCAATGTCGAGTCCAATTAAAGATATATATACATGGTTATTACTTATTATAAAGTCATCATTTTTTTACTATGGGATTTGAATGCGTGAAATTTTAAGCGAGTTTCAGATTGTATTCCTTTTGCTTCTTTCTAGAGTTTTTCTTTTTCACCCGTGCTAGAATTTTCAACAATTATACATGGCTAGATAGGTATCTACACATATCAAATAAATAGTTTCCATTTTTTTTATAAAAGGTAAATAATTATCGTCTTAAATACATCACCACAAAAGGAACTAAACCTCAACTATGTAAATTACAGTTTTGTACCTAAACTTAACAGATTTTTAGATTTATAACCTTAATTATTTTTTTGGCATATAAGTCCTCAAAATATTGATGTAAAATTATATTTTAGTACCTAAAATTTTTGTGTATTACATTTTGGTACCTAAACTTTTGAAGTTCTACGAATAGGTCTATTTTTTGTATGTGTAATTAAAACACCATCGAGTAAATGGGTATCCATAGCCAACTCATACACATTTAGATTATAGAAATAAATATCCATACCCTACCCAAACCCATCTACAAACTTCCATACCCATATATACGCCACCCATACCCAACCAATAATCAATGGGTCTACTTGTGTTGACCGTCATATATCTCTTCTCAGTCAATATCATATTGTAAAGTCAATATTACTAACAAAACTACTAACTAAAAATTAATTTTAGACTAATTATACTAACATAACACCATAACGAACTATATAATACATGCCCATAAACCATCTCCATCCACGATAAGACGCGGCATCTCCACCTAGTTAGAACTTAAAAGTTGAAACCAATTTTGAAACAAAAACATGAAATATTAATCGACTTTAACTATTAAACCAACCCACCCACTTAAACGAATAGATTAGTTCAATCTAATCTTTCTTCTCCATTATGTTATTGCAGTCCTCATTTTCGTTTCCACGTGCCACGACACTAATAGAGAAATGGCCCATCACGACAATCGTAGCCCTAATTGGAAAACTTTCTAATCAATCAACCAACCAACCAACCAATATTCTTACATATCTTACATAGTTCATATATTTCTTAATGATTAATTGAGCATTAATCTCAAAGATGCATGCATAGTGTTATTATATTATCCACCTTGACACATCATTAAGATTGAAAGTTTGGCTCGAGCTCAACTCTAAGATAATTTATAATATAAATATCATAATATTTATATGTCATATGTTATACATGTGATTACCTAATGTCATGTCATATATGAGACGTATTTGCTTACATATACTCAATGTTTAAATACCATATGAGGTGATATATATAATTTAATAATTATATGCATCATTGACAAACCGGCTCATAAGATATAGATTGATTTTCTCATAAGCTGTAGTCGAGTTAGCTCTCTAGTCACAATGTTGGGACATCTCATAAGCTCAAAACGAGACAGTTCATGAGTTGTATTAAACGAGCCACCTAATCGAGCTAGTTCACGAGCTTCACGAGCCGAACAAGGTAGAGCTCAAACTCGGCTTGTTTATTAACGAGCCAAGATTTTTTTTAATCGAACAAACTTTTATCGAGTTCGAGACCGAGCCGCTCACAAATAGCTCGGCTCATTAATAGCCCTACTTGTCTTTAAGAATGTCCAACTCAGCTGTGCTAACCTCTAGCATACAAGTTGTCCTTCTTGAGCTTCCCAACTCCAAAAAAACATGGTCTCCTTGTCAAAGGTTGCAAATTTGCAATGATGCCTTAGCCATTAGATCTCTTAGACTAGACCCGTAGGCGGAGCCAAGGGTCCTGGAATGTGTCCCCAAGACATAGGTAATTTCTAGGATAACAAAAAAATATCACATATATGTACAAACTAAGTATTGAATTCATGATATTTAGGTAATATAAGATTGTTATACCACTAAATTACAAGACATTTCTTGTTTAAAGGCATACATAAATTAAATTTAACTCAGAATATGAAAATATATCGTGGTTGTTTATGAAAATAATGATTGTATTGATTGATTATTTCGTTATTATTTATGAATGATATATTTGGGTGTGATTTTTTCTAATTATATATAATATTTTTTTATATTTCGAAAAGAGGACACAGATACTTTCAAATCCTAACTCCGCCAATAAATAGACCGAGGCCACCATATGTACATATATGATTACTTAAAATCCAAAAGAGTTTGAAAGCATGGATCAAGGAATGGACTTATCTTTTCCAAAAGAAACAATCACAAACGAGAGGATTGGGAATTTGTGAGCATGAGAGATGCAACGTAACACACTTCTTTAACCAACATAATTAATTAATTAATGGTGAGATTTAGTATAGACAAAGGAATAACAACACAATCTAATAAGCTTCCATCATGTCTCTCGACGCAACAATACAATTAATGCAGGGGTCTCATTTAATTTTTAAAAGAAAGATAATGGTGCCGGGGCCCCTTTTACAAATAAGAACTGTCCAACACAATTGCTATATATTCAATATATAGTTTATATGACTTGTAATCTCTCAGCTTTGAAATACAATTAATTGACATTTCATATTTCTATATATAGTTATAGGTATAATATGCTCATTTACTGTCTCATTTTATCAAACATGTCCATCTACTATTTTTTTATATCAAGCATGCCCCTGTACTTAGAAATATGATCAAACATGCCATTCTGTTAAGATTTCCATCCAAAAACTGTTAACCACGACCAAACTTTGGTTAGGATGACACAAATATCTAAAATATCTATAATAATTTCACTTTGACGAGACCTAGAGAAATAAAATAGGGGATAAAATTGACATTTTTCCTCCCATTTGCCGATGTCGGGTCGTCTAAATCTAGATTCAACCATGATTGACGATTTTTCCAATGAAAATTTTAACAAAATGGCATGTTTAATAATTTTCCAAAGTACCGAGCATATTTGATGTAAAAAATAGTAGAGGGGCATGTTTGATAAAATGACATAGTATAGGGGCATATTATACCTATAACCCAAATATGTAATATGTTTAGAAAATAGAGCAAGTGATCGATATGGTTTTAATCCCTACTTTCCATTTACAATGAATCAAATTTTTTGAACTTAAAGGTTTACTTTCTCATTCAGATTTATGAGTTTATTCATTAATATTGACCATATTTCTAAGTCCATTAACAATATAATATATGAGTTTTGCTGCTCTAAGAAGATATGCTCAGATCTCATGGAAGACTCTTACTAGTATATATGCTTACATCATAACTCACTTCTCATTATTCCTTCTTTCATCAACTACTTCCCATTCCCAATTGATTAATGCATTAATCAACCATATAATATGCCATTCCCTCAATACATGGTCAAGATAGACAAACTTTAAAGTATTAATCAATTACTCATCATCTTCCTTTAACTATTGGGTGGTGGGGGATATAAGATATATATGCATTGTCTATGTGTGTGTACATAATCTCAAAAGAAGCTTCATCTATATTGCTGAATCATCACATTTCTACACAATTCAACCTCTTTTTTCTGTTTTCAATTCATTTAATTGGGAGATGGATGGGACTTGACATCCCACAACTATTAATATAATGTAATGATTCAAAGATTTGCAACTCATTTTTTTTAATTAAGTGCATTGGGAGATTGTTACAAAAAAAAAAGTAAATGAGAAATGAATTAATTAATGATAAACCTACCTTCCAGGTGATTACATTCCCACCATATCTTTTCTTTTTTCTATGACTTGTGCTAGTTAGTCTTTTTTATATTTTATTTCTACACAAGTGACAATTTTAATTAATTTGAAGAGATCAGTTGTCTTTTATTCAATATATTTTGGTTGCACGCCCATAGAAATGTTCCACTTGATCAAGTATTAATATTTTGGAAAGGCTTACCGAATGAATACTACTGAGCATATATCTATAATCTGATTCTACATAACGAAAATCCCAGCCCTTTCGAATTTACCTATAAACCATGTATATTTCATGTGTTATGTGGTCATTTTTGTCGAATTTTGTCCTTTCAAAAATCACTGTCGAGAAAAGTTTAGTAGGAGAATTGTGCGTGCTTCAACACAGATCATATCAAATAATGCTGACTAAATTCTTCCATGTATAGATATGGTTTCATCTATGGCTTATTGATTTTTACCCGTAAATCAAACTTTCATCGCATGAAATTTTGGCTTGCCAAAAGGTAAGCCGACATCGGTCACTTCTATTATTTACTGTTCTCCTCATACATTATCACAAATTACCGCAACCTTCCAATGATAAAACTAAATCATTGTCATCCTGCTTAATTACCCCCTTAATCATAAAATTAACCACAATATAATCATTTCTCAAAAAAAAAAAAAAATCAGTTCGGTTCAGCCAAATTCACCATACCTAGGCTGAGCAAGTTTCTTGGATAAAAATATCATTTTCCTCAACTTGGTGAAGAAGAATTGTCAGCGGTGGCTTACCCCCTCCATTACATTTTGAATGAAATCAATTAACGACATAAAACATCAAAGCTAAAATTATTGTTTCACTGACACATTTCGGACTATAAATGGCACTTTTTTTTAAACCTTGGATTATACAAATCCTATTCATCCTTTGACAAAAGTTCATTCTGTAAGATAGGGGTGGCTATACGGTCCGGTCCGGTTAAATTGGACCAAATTGATCTGGTCCCAGTTCGGTCTTTTCTAAGATATAAGGACCAAAGATTGGATTGGATACACTCCGGTCTTGATCCGGTTCAGTCTTGACCCTGTCCGGTCCCAATTTGATTTTGATTTTAGATTGAGCTTGTGGGGATTTGAGTGTTGGGGTCTCTTATCCGGTCTTTATCCGGGTTTTTTTACCTCAAATCTAAGCCCAAATATGAGATTGGATTGTTTGCTATCTGGTCCCAGTCTGGTCCCGGTCCGGGTTATACGGTCCGGTTTCGGGTAAGACCAAACAGTCCTGGACCAAATTGCCAGCCCTACTGTAAGATAGGGATGAGAATTCAATCACGGTTTTTCAGACAAACCAGAAACAAGACTGTATAACCCGGTCCAGTTACAATCGAAAACCGAATGCAACCCGATCTTGTCCAGATTACGATAAGAATTATACAGAAGAACCATACCGATCTTGTCCGGATTACGGACTCATTCGCCATGCAAGGTAGCCTATTTAAATAAATATAAATACATGCGAGACAAAAAACCATTTTGGGAAGAAACGTGGTAGAAAAAACAATATAGTTTAATTTACAGGAATAACGATCAAGAAAGCAATCAATATAGTATAATGTTTGCATGGGTCGGCTTTCCTTTTGATCTGACTTTTCCTTGCCGTTTATTCCCTTGATTAATGGCAGTTACATATTTTGACCCTTTTGTACGTTTTCTTCCTATTCATGATTACAGAGACAAACCTCAACATTAACAAAGACATAATATTATTTCCACAAAATATTATTTTTTCAGCACTAGTACTCCTCGTCAATCATAGGTACAGGAGCTATTTCATAAAATAGAAATAATAAACAAATTTTTTTTATGAAAGAAATAATAAACAAATTATAGGCGCAAGACCTATGCCTTAAATCTAGAGTTCTCCCCTATATATATATTTCATATCCCAACCCTTATACCATCAAAATCCACAAACAAACAAACAAAATGAATACGCAATACTCCTCCACCGTCGATCACATTAACAGCAACACCTCCGCCGCCGAATCCTCCTCCTCCGGCGACACCAACAAGCTCAAGCTCTTCGGGTTCGAGTTCGAGTTCGACCCCAACCCACCCGCCGCCCCGACCCACAACCACTCCCCGGCCGCCGAGGCTGACGAGAGCGTCGACAGCTCCTCCAACACGGTAGCGGCGGCGGCCGGGCCGAACAGAACGACGCCGTCGAGGGGCAAGCTGCGGTGCGAGTACTGCATGAAGGAGTTCGGGAACTCGCAGGCGCTGGGCGGGCACCAGAACGCGCACAAAAAGGAGAGGATGAAGAAGAAGCGGCTCCAGCTGCAAGCCAGGCGGGCCACCATCAGCAGCTTCTACCTTCACGCCCCGACGGCGACCCGGTGGTTCTACGACCCGGCGGCGGCGGCGTGTGATGATGATGTCATTAATTATTGTCATAGTAACGAGGAGTTCGTGGTGTACGAGGAGTCCGGCCGGCAGATTAGCTTTAATGATGTTGAGAATGGCAGCGGGTTTACTCTGACGCATCATCGTCCCGGCGCCGGTGGGGGTCGGCAGGCGGTGGTGGCCGGCGGTTCGAGGGGGAGAGCTGATTTGGATCTTCAGTTGGGGCTGAGGTTACGATAGGGATTGTGATAATATAATTCATGTGCGGAAATTGTGATTAATCAAAGACGTTAATTTTTAGATTAAACGACATATAAAGATGAGTTAGGTGGAACGCGGGAGTAGGGATGGCAATCAAACCCATGGTCGCGGGTATCCGACCGTCCCCGATCCAATCAACGCGGGGAATCCTCGCATGGGGCGGGTATGGGTAAAACCCGCAAACAGTTTGATGGGTATGGGGCGGGTATGGTTTTAGCCTCCTCGCCCCATACCCATACCCGCCCCACCAAGAACATTTCTTCACATATAAAAAGTATATTGATTAAATTGTAATCTAGCATTAATACCGAGGGTAACTCTTGAAAATAAATAGTAGAAATACAATTGAGTGACCACCCAAATCAAAACATAATTCATTTCCTCCAAATCTTCCTTCATTCTTTGACTTTTTCCCTCATGTTAACAACTTTATAGTTGTAAGTTATTACTTAATAGATGTACAAAGTCAGAGAATAATGATTTGGCATATATTTTTACTCTATCTTATGGATTATTGGATGTTTTAGAATAAGATGCTTAGAATCGTATTAAGAATGATTGTCTCTTTGTCGACTTTATGAAATAGTAGGTGCGTTAAGTATTACAATTGAAATTTTTGTATGTAAAATTTTAGCTATTATAATGTTGATGTACGGGGCGGGTATTACCCATGGGTACCCGAAACCCACGGGTATAGGGATGGGTTTGCAAATCCTTCCCCCCCATGGGTATGGGTTTGAATATTTGAAAGCGGGGATGATGATGGTTTAGGCAAACCCGCCCCAAACCCGCCCCATTGCCATCCCTACGCGGGAGTACTACTATAGCTTCTTGATTATATGATCGATAATTAGTGTTTCACTTTTAGTCTTTTTTATATATTATTATTCAGCCTACTTATTATGTGATATGGGATGGCCTGCTAACCCGCTAAAGGGTTAGTACGGTGCTAATTCTATTATCTACCGTTAATAAAATTTTAACAATCCTAGGGTGATAATTAATTAAGTGTTTATCTAAACCCTAATTATATAATCCTCTTCTAAAATCTAAACAACCCACTTTCTCAGCCGCATCTCCTTCCTCGGCCTCTCTCTCTTCTAAAATCTAAATAGAGATTCTTCTTAATTACTAGTAGTGATTTATTGTTATTTGTCTTCACATTCCTTTGTAGTAGTGGTTTGCCAGTTGAATGTTTAAATTGTAGTGTTTTGACAACCTCTCCGCAACAGAAAATCACTAGAATCAATGGGAATAGACATAATTATTCCATGTTCCTATTAGTAATCTTGATTAAAATTTGTTAGTTCTACTAATTAAAATGTGCTCAATCACTACAAATAACCATAAATCACTACTACAAATAATAAAATCACTACTATATATCATCAATTTACTACTACAAATCATCAAATCAAATGCTACTAATGCACCGAATCTCACTATCCCCTTAAAGTCACTACCACAAACGCGCTAAATAACTACTAATAGCTACAAAATCACTACTACCTTTAAAATTACCACTGAAAATCATATAAACATTAAAAAAATATTTCGATTTTGACTTTTCTACTACCATGAAAACACTACCATTCTCAAAGATCCCTTTCACGGTAAAAAAATGGACACACGTGATATATATAAATTGTAAAGAGAGAGGGAGATACTACGCCTACCAAATTACTACTACACACCTAAAACAATAGAGTAATGTCTTAGCCGCATGAATAATAGTAATTTTTAGTAGTACTTGAAGAGGTAGTAGTGTTTTCCATGTAGTTTTTTTAGGTACAGACCGAGACATGATGGAAGGGAGGACAGAGAGGAAAAAATTGTAACCGCATTCCATTACAATTTCCCCCTAAAAATCAGCAATAATTTCAAAAAAATTATTTATTCCGTAATTTTCTAATTTGCCCTTTCTTTAATTATATTAAATATAAAAATAAATGCTAGTTAGGATGGTGCTAACCCACTATAGAGTTAGCACTGTATCTTCTCTCGATTGAAGTTCGATGATAATTAGTCGGTTGTGTTATGTCAATGACAAGGAAAGAGATTAGGTGCTAACCATGTTTCTTACTGTCCCATGAAAATCTAATATAACGGTTAAAATTAATAAAAGGCTAAGCACCCACATTTTGGAAAAGTATTGCTGCATGCTCGGCTTCACTTTCCCCTCACACACACTCTCTCTAAAAAAACACCCATCCCTCCATTCTCTTTCAACAACGGCGATGTGTCTGTCGACGTCGGCCACAACAAAAGGGACTTGGCGAAGGAAGGTGGGAGGTCGTGCTTTTGACGTCGACGAGAAACAAGAGGATGGTTGCGATGCGACTACGGCGCGACGGATTTGCAGTCGCACTTCTGACATCGATCGGCGAGAAGCAGGCGCTGGCCAGGTCAGATCTGTTCACGTCGATGCCAGGAACTGAGAAACCAATTGAAAGATCGTCTGAATGGTTGTGGAAGTTATTTGCGCAGTAGTGTTTCTTGAAATTGACAGCTAGATTATTCATGTCTTTTCTTGATGTTCAGTTTTTTTCCATATATGTTAATACGTAGTGATTGTGTAGTGGCCGGTGTTTCTTACATGTATTAGCAGTGAGTTTTGTTATAATGAGAATTGATATTTGGTAATATTAGTAGTGTTTTGTGTAGTTATTCTAGAAATTTGTTTTCTAGAAATTGTCAATGTATACTAATTTAAATTTGCTACAATGATAAAACTTCAACTAATAATAATAAAATCACTAATGAAAATCATAAAATCACTACTATAAACCACCGAATCACTACTTTTTTTATAGAGAATCACTACTAGTTTCAGTAAGGGCTAATACCAATATACCACTAGACAGACGTTACAAAAATGTTGACTTTTGCTGATGTGACAATAAAGATCTCCGCCATGTAAATGCCACATCATTAATATTATTTTTTCCTTCAAAATCTAATTAATTTAAATACTAACAAAATTACAAAAAAGGTTGAAAGAAGTGTTTTCCCCCCTCTGTTAATGAAGTTGAAGTTACCAAACTTTGAGGGGTCGGTATCAATTTATGCCGAATTGCTCCACATATAGTTCCTCTAACCACATTTTCTAAACGAACCATAACTCTTCTTCAACCTTCCGAACTAGTCTGCCCCCAATCCTCCCTCTTCGTCGAGTAACCATCAACGAAGCCCTCCTTCCCCTGCCTCCTTCTCCTCATTATAGCTCTACGACGAGCATCATTGACCCCCCACTGCGAAGGCGTCACTGACGGACTTGACCTCATCAGTGACGGTGGTGGAGATGAGGTCAAGTTCAAGCCGGCCTCGTGGCTCGCAAAATAGGGGCTCTAGGAACGACGCCTAAGTCGCCTATCCCCTGAATCAACAAAGATTCTTGGGTCTGGAATCGCAAACCCAAATCTCAACTCAATTAATGGGGCGAATCAGAATTTCTAGAAGGAGATAACTGTTTTCCAGTGTGCCGATTAGACTTCCTTTCAGTTTGATTTCACGACGAAGTCGTTTTGTCTTAGGGGCCGCCGGGAAAAGATGAAAATTAAGCTTGCTTACCAGTGCTTACTTCATCGTCTTCCTCCCATTCCATGGAAACAGAGTTATGCCACTTCCCTGTTTTGCAGCTTCCTATTTTCCCGACTTTCGAGCTCCACGACAATCCGGTTTGACCTGGGTGGGGATGGGAAAAACGAAGTTGAGATAAATGACATCTCAATGTCCTTCGATTTTCCCCCGGAGATGCAGACCTACATATCAGAGTTTTTATTTTTAATTTTTTCTTTTAATTTCCTTTTTTTTAGTTTATTTATTTTTTATGGAAAAATAAATAATATAAATTCTACGTCAGATGCCACATCAGTGCTGACTAGACTTTCTGTTAAAAACTAATGGTCAACGCCGGTCAATTCTAACGGAAAAATAGTTCAGGACATAATTGTCATATTGAATAGTTTGTGACACAAATGACACATTCTTGATAGTTCGGATTTCCTAGTGGTATTAACCCTTTAAGTAACAAGGGTTGTATATAATTTACGTGAGAGAGGGATTTTAAATGTTAATTAGTTAATTTCAATACCAAATATGCCCTTCACTATTTTACACCCTTAGATTCAACTTAAAACCAATGAACGGTGATCGGAGTAGTTAATAATGTGCTAACTCATATAAGATTAATTAGGACCCTAGCCGTTCCCTGTAAACAACGATAATAATTGTTCCTATGAAGATTGACCTTTTTGGGTAACCACTCCATGATCTATCTCCAAAATTCTTTTATTGAGTTCTTCAATCCCATATTTTGAGAGATCTACAAAACTTTGATATCTTTGATACAAGAATTTGCAATATCTTTTAAGTTCACCTTGTATTTACTGTTAATTCTTGTCGATAATATTCAGCAAACACAATAGAAATTCATCCAAAGATCATGCACTCGCTATTTGGATGTTTCACATGCAAAATGTCTCTAAATGTTTTATCCACTGCTTCAATATTATGTTTATTGGCAACATGAGCTTCATCACGAATAATAAGAGAGGCATTTTGAATCCACTAACATGTCGATTTTGAATCACAATCTATTGGGATATAAAATCGAGAATGAGTTGATCCACATCCAACCATTAACAAAGCTCCAATATTGAAAAAGCAAAGCAAAACAGTATTTTGTTATCAGACTTAGTTTGAAACAAATAATCTTACAAATAAATGTTTTTCCATATACGCACAAACCCATAAAGTAAGAAGTAGTTTTCATTTTTTTTTTTTAATCTACAACTTGAACAACAATAATATTTGTCCGAATGGAGATTGCCTTTTTGTTTAGCTACTCTAATCTCTCTCCAAAATTTATTTGTTGAATTTGTCACAACCCTCCTACATGTGGAGCGTAATATACGTATCATTAGTATCATGTTTTGGACATGAGATTACAAGTATTGATTAGTTAGAGACTTAGAGTGCCATTTAAGAAAATTGTTAACAGAACACTAGGTAATATCTTACGTACTTAAATTTAAGAGGTATGCAATGTTGGTAATCTTAGAAATAATTTCTAAGCTAGATAATGGCCTCCCTTGTGATCATATTTCCCTCGTAATCAAATTGTCACATGTATGTCTATTCTTATTATAAAGATTTACATATGAATGACATGGTTAATTGAAAACACATTATTTAAGTATCAAGATGTTTAAATAAGATAGATTTACCTTGCATGATGTTTACAATAATCGATACGAATAGGGGGAATGGAGTATCATATTAAGTTTGATTATAAACCACCTAACAAGATAATGATTTTTGCCACCCCACCTACCCATATTTACATTCAACTAAATCATCCAACCTAAACTAGTTTGACTTAGGGGATTCCTAAGGACTACAGAGCAACATGGGCATATTTACTCCCTTTGTCAATTTCCCCTTCAATTTGTTAAGCCATAAAGTGACTCCTTGCCACATAGCAACACACGTGTAGTGGTAGGCTTGTGAATGGATTAGATTTAACTCTAGGGTTAAGAGGAGAGCAAGGAGTTCTTGAGTTCTCTGGAGACCAGAAGACCAAAAGAGCTAACTTGGGTTTTTCCCTCCGTGGTGATACCCAAAAAGGGATTATAAGGTTCCGAGAGTGAGTAGAGGTGGCAATTGGATCGAATTCGTGGATTGGATTGGTGGATACATGGATCAAATGGATTGGATCTAATGGATAGGTGGATTGATCCATGAATCCAAATGACATCAAAGGCTTGGACCAAAATGTAAAATTTGAAAAGTTTTGGTACTAAAATGTCGTAATGAAAATTTTAGGTACCAAAACGTAATTTTCCAATGATATTTTTGTATAAAAATATAAATTTTAGGTACCAAAATGTAAAATATAAAAATATAAGTACCAATCGTAATTTGCCATTTGGATCCATGGATTGATCCATGAATCCACCAATCCAATTGGATTTTGATCAAATGGATTGGATTTAAATGGATTGGATTAGGTGGATAATTTGGTGGATGGATTGGATTCATGGATTTGGATCCTAATTGCCACCGAGTGAGCTATCTGGGAAATCCTCAAAGTTGCGGATTAGCAAATAGTGAATAAACTCTGACTTATTAATTGTATGATACAAATATAGTATTTGGGTCATGAAGCGCGCGACCCGAATATGCAACATGAAATGTGAGATTGATAGATGGTTATGAGTATATGTGTGTGAATGAAATGATATGTGATGAATGATGGGTGAATGTGATGTGTGTATGCCTATGTGATGATATGTGTGAAACATGATAGATGATGATTATGAATGGGAAATGAAATGTGTATGTGACATGAAATGGCATAAAATGTGATATTATAGTACTGAAAAGCCTATGAGGCGATGGGGGAATAATGTACGACCTGAAGGGTTATCCAATGATTACTAGAAAGCCTGTAAGGCGATATGTGCTTATATGGAATGGTGAATTTGATTATGTGAATGTTATGAAGACGAGAATAGATATGTGTTAAATGATTGATGATATTGCATGCTACTTGTTCTATGACTAACTAAAGAATTGTCTAATCACCTTAATTAAATTTAAAGGCGTTGTTGTGTACTCTATGATATGAGGATCCGACCGGCCCGACACTTGATAACAAAAGCTGCAAAGTGATAGGGTCCGACCGGGCCGAACTTGATGCCAAAAGCCGCAAAGTGATAGGGTCCGACAAGGCACTTGATGCCAAAAGCCGCGAAGTGATATAGGGTCTGACCAGCCTGACACTTGTTGGCAAAAGCCGCAAAGTGATACAGGTTTCGATCGGCCTGACACTTGATGCCAAAAGCTGCGAAGTGATATAGGGTCCGACCGGCCCGGCACATGGTACCAAAAGCTGCGAAATGATATAGGGTCCGACCGGTCCGACACTTTATGCGAAAAGTTGCGAGATACCCAGGGAAGTATATGACTTGGCAACTTAAAGGCTAAAAGACACGAAATCTAGCTAACCCCAATGTGTGTATTTGTATGTGTACGAGTGTGTCATGTGTGTGCATAATTGATTATTGAATTAGAGATGGTTCCATATGTGGAATGCTTTGGGAATATGATTAATGGAAATGATTATCTATGGAAATAAGAGGTTAAATACGGGGTTGGACTTAATCGGATATTATGTTTGTGTTGATATTGTTGATAGGTTAGCTTTTACTCATTGAGGTGACGTTTCACCCCATCAAAATTTTCCACAGATTGAAAGTTTAGGACTAGAAGTCAAGGGAACTCAACAAGGCTCAGTTCGACATCCATGAGGTGGGATGGTGGACTCGGACTCCTACATGACTTGTTTTATACAGATTGAGAGAAGATGATCTCCTCTATTGTCATTTGTTTCTAAAGTCTTGAAAGTTGTAAATTATGATTTGGGATGTAAACTAAACGGGATTGTGAAAGGTTTTAATCAATATGGTTTTGTAAAATGGTTTCAATTATGGATGGGTGTTACAGAATTCTTCAATCACATATTTTGAGAGAGTTGCAAAACTTTGAACATGGACTACAAAACACGACCTTTTGATAGAAGAATTTACAATATTTATTCAAGTTCCCCTAGTAATTACCGTTAATGTTTATAAAAAATCACCATCAAACACAATATTTGGATGTTTCACCTGCAAAATCTCTCTGATAGTTCTATACACTACTTCAATATTATGTTTATCAGCCACATGAGATTCATCTAAAAAAAGTTCGTGATGAAAACTAGTGATAATAGAATGAGTATTTGAGTCTAATTAGTTGAAAGATCAAGTCTAACTAGTTGAAGAAAAACCAAAATAGGAGAAATATGAATAGGTATTATAAGAATTGAGATAGAATGGGCCAAGAACGGGGCGGGGCGGGGCGGGCAGGACGGGACAAAAGTAGATACTCATGTCCTGTCTCATGCTACTCCCAGTTGGGTAATACCTGCCATATCGCGGGTCAGGTCGGGTATACCCGACGGGGCGGGCTTAAAGTGTCATCCATATCCATATCCGTCCCATGACTGGTTCAGTTTTGGTCGCGTAATTTATCATGTGGCGCGTGTTGGAGCAGGTAGACATATATGACTATGTAATTTAACGAAAAACATTAGAAATGCTCATTTTTTTATTAAAAATCAAGAAAATAAATTAGAATACAATCAATATAATTAAATTATTCGAGAAAATGAGATTCTCGCATATTTTTAATTTTACTATAGTTAAAATATGAGATAAAGGTAAGTTTCTAACTAATTTGATCAATTAGTATTAGACGCCCAAAACATATATAAAATAAAATAGGTTAGGCCGCTCTCCTGCTAATTAATTGCTGCTCCCAATTGTATGGGCAGCCCAATATATTACTTGAGGACTGAGGTAATCTGGCCATTGTAAGGAATTAAACAGCCCATCTTTTTATGACCGTATCCCCATGGGTCAAAGACAAACCAGGCCCTTTCGATTTATTTGGCCCACAACGGAAGAAGGCAGCTGATTTCTTCTTGTCGGATGGCTAATGAAATCCGTTCAAACCAAATTGGTTTGGGCCTATTTTTTGGTCTGTTCTATTTCTATATTTTCCCTGTGCATTTCTGTACTTTGTCTCTGCATATGTAATTTGCTTGTGCATTTCTTTTTGTCTATTTTACCAAAAGTAAAAATGATCATTAAAATACAATGATAATGACAACTAACGTCATTCTAAAATTAATTGTTCCTAGTTATACTTTATAGGCATAAAAACACAATTTAACAATTGAATCAACCAATCAAACATGCATGGTTTTACCATTTATCACATATTAGCCTCAACCGTATTTGGGAGACATATAAAGCTAGATCATTAATGGGACATTTGGGTATGGTATTTGTCAAACTTGTTATTTGAGTTGAGATCACTTATCACACAAATACCACATGTCGCAATCAGGGGCGTAGCAAGGAATTTCACTAAGGTGGGTCGAACAGTGGAGCGAGTCTCTGTGAACGATGAACAGCAAGCGACGTCATTGACTCATATGTTGGGTATTGTTGAACAAAACAAATTAATGAAAGTTTAATCTTGACCTCAGCTTGCCAAATGAGTTTAACAATCTTTCTTTTGATGAACTCGCACCCACAAGTTCAATGATTTTGCCTGTAACTGACAAGTAAGAGACGATGTAGACGTCGAAAAACCTTTTGTTTATTATTTGATTTATTAATTCCGTCAAAAAAACTTTTGTTTATTATTTGATTGATTAATTTCGAACTAACGCGGAACATACATCTTATATAATTAGAAAAACCTAATGTTTAAACCTAACAACCGCCAAACCGTTCTAGTAAACCTACCCAAATCAGCAACATCCAAGAGACAGACTCCCAAGTCCCAATTAACTTACTAACCTACGTACTACAAATTGTTGCCTATGCACTAATAGCCCATGTCCACAACTTCATATGTGATCTAACTACTAAGCTAACCTTAATTGAGTTATTGTAAAAAACGTGTAGTAAAGAGAAGCTAATGGGCCACTAAAGTTAAACTTAAGCCAACAAACCTGAGAGAAACTTGTTTTTTTTAGCAAGCTCAACGAAAAATAAGGGTTAAAGACTTAAAGTGATATGTAACATGTAAGCCCACTTTCACGTCAATTAAAGTAATTTTAAAACGTTGACGTATTGATCAAACACAAAAGCAAGCTTCCTTTTTATGTTATTCGATCAAAGCAGCTACTTATACAAGCTTCGACCCAGAACAGAGTATGAATTATGAACAGAAACCAAAGTCTGCAGAACTGAAAAGCCTATTACTTGCCCAGGTGTTGCAAAACCAAGATGGTGCAACCGACCCACCTTGGCCTGCTCTAGCTCCGCCCCTGGTCGCAATGCATGTTATTTGTTATGTGGTGTTTGTACAAAGTATTATGTTTGGATGGATTATAAGTAGTAGTATTATTTTTTTATATAGAATAAGTAGTAGTATTATTGATGAGGTATTTGCACTCAAATTCTATATTTGACCAATTTGCCCTTCTTAATCTCATCTTCTTCTCGCTTAGTTAGCATGTGTATGCTTGGTCAACATGCATATATTATGAAACTTGTAAAAGAATACCATAAGAAATCTGTAAACCCTAGATGTGTTCAGAAGATTCATCTTAAAAAAAGGCTTTGACTCAATGAACTGAAAGTTTCTTTAAAGCTTTAAAGGCTAGTAGAAACTTGTGTAACCACCCCAATGCTAAGTGTCTCATTTACTAGTGGTTTATGTGGATTCTTCTGTGTTGGTAAGGGACTTAGGCAAGGAGATTCCCTCCCTCTTTACCTTTTCATAGTGGCTATGAAAGTGTTCTCTTGTATGATGGCTTCATAGTTGAATGTCAAATTCCCTATCACCACATGTGTAAAGCACTTGAGTTAACTTACTTGTACTTTGTTGATGACATATTAGTATTCTCTAATGGTTCTGTGAGGGTTGTAGCTGGTATACGTAGGTTTTTGGAAAGGTGCTATTGTGTCTCGGGTCTTCAATGTTGTTGGGATTTGAAAGGTGTGAATGAGAATGAAAGGGGAAGAAGCCAATAGTTGGTGAGTTATTGGTTAAACCAAGTTGAACCAAATCGGACCGAACCGATGTGACGGTTGGAATGAACCAACCGGTCCAACTACTATGGCGAACCGATGCAATGGTTGGGCATTTTTGTGTGAACCATTGCAATGGTTGGGGTGTAACCACCCACTTGAAGGGTCACATCCCTTCACTCGCACCCCTTCATTGTCTATAAATAAACACCTACCCCTATGTTTTCGACACAAGTTATTTCCCAAGAAATTTTTCTGGCCAAAAGATAAAAGAATTTTTCATTGCATTTCCTCTATACAAAATCATAAAGAAAACAGAGTCGTGTGACTTCTCTCCGATCGTTGCGTTCGTCGGGTTCTGGTGTTTCAAGTACCGGTACGCCAGAAAAGGTATGTCCGTTCTATCCTGGGAGGAATAGTTCCAATAACCTTGGGTACCGTAGAGGGGAACTAAATTCCTTAAGGAGAAATAGTGAATTCTATTGGCTCGGGCGTTGTTTATGCATGTGTCGATTTCTATATATTACTTGTATGGCAAGTAACATACTTTTGTGAATCGTTTTCCATAACAAATGTAACATGGCAAAGTGTCTTCTCTTTTGTGTTGGAATTTCAAATGCGAAACATGAGTTTATATCACGATCAAATGGCTTCCCTATTGGATCATTACCAGTTAAGTATCTAGGGTTCCCATTGATCACATGGAAATTAAGTTCTCTAGGCAGGCAACTTCTGGTTGACAAGATTACAGCTCAGATTAGGAGTTGGTAGCCTCGTTATTTTAGTTATGATGGACATCTGCAATTGATTTCATCAGTTATTACTAGTGTTCTTCTATACTGGATGACAATTTTTCTTTTTGCCGATGAAATTTTTGAAGTAGGTTGAGGATTTGTAGATTTACATTAAATTTTTGTGGGGTTGTGGGAGAACAAGGAGCTCATAAGTCATAATAAGCGTGCTCCAATTTCCTGGTCTATAGTTGTATTGTCGAAATTGAAAGGTGGTCTAGGCATCCAAGATTTTAAACTTGAAAAAGAGCTTGTGTTATAAGAAAAATATGGAACTTATTTTAGAAGCAAGGTCAATATGGTTTCCTAGATTCGGCGTTACATGATAAAAAAAACATATCACTGTGGAATTTGCTGCTGGATTTAGCAGGACCATGGATTTGGCGATGATTCTGAAGTGCAAAGCCTCTGAACAACCTTTCATATCAGGTCTTCTGTTCAATGGAATGTGGCACTTATATTTGTGTCATGCAACCATTTGTTTGGGTCTTGTGCTTATGATTAAAGACATCATTATTGTGATTTCGAAATATAACCAAGCTCTCGTTAAGCCGATCACTAGGAGAGGTACAAATCTGTTAGTCATGACCACTGGCGGATCTAGCGGGTGGCCACCCCGGGCCACGGCCCAGCCCTCCTCTGGATCCGGAGCTAGTATAGTCTTTATAAGTTTATCGATTTTAGTCATTCGGCCAATTGTTATTTTATAATAAGATTGTGTGTAATTGAGAAAATGGGTTAGATGAACATAATCATATCACAACTCTAAATTTAGCCTAGAAATTCTAGCTTCAATGATTCTCTTCTAAAGAAAAACAAACAATGTAACCTAAAATTCTAAGAGTCTAAAACGTAAAGGACTAAAAGAACTGAGGTTTGCTCTCTTGAAAATTTACTAGAGCAGCTTGTGGAAATATGGATGAACACACAATACATATTGATTAGTCGATTGATTTGTCTAGTATTGACATTGCCCGTTTCGACAGCTACTATGGAGAAAACCTTTTCAACAATGGAACAGGTGAAATATGATTTGTTTAACAAAATGAGCGATGAATTTCTTGCTGATTGGTAAACTATTTTATTTGAGGGATATTAGTATGCTATTGGTATGGATGTACACTCCCATTATTGATGACTTCACTATATTAAAAGATCGACGTATACAATTGATATTGTAAAAAAAACTATAATTTTTTTATAGTATTTAATTTTCTAATGAAATGCGGCCCAGTGCACTACTATGTCCTGGATCCGTCGCTGGTCATGACATGGAAAGCTAGCAACACAACACAACTATGGTTCTCACATGCACATGTGAAAACGTGATTGCAGAGTAGTCTAGTTGTGTTGAATCACACGTCGAGAACGTCCTTGTAAGCACGGACGGCGCCAGATTGGTTTATATGATATCAGTATGTTGTTTAATTAATTTATATATACTTTTCATAAATAAATTCATATTAATTGATTTATTTTTTTTTTGGTTACGCCACTGCCCGTAAACACCATCTCAAAATCCGCCACATAGTATGGAAAGAATTTATAGGACCCAATCGGCTGACCCAATCAATAGAAAACGAGGAACCAGCTAACAACAAACTAGGACATAAAGAAAAAAATGAGGTTGGTTGGTTGGTCTTAAATGTTAATAGTTAGAATTGGTGCGAATGACGCCAAATGCATGGAGTGAACACTTCCCGCATACACACACATAGATGATTACAATCAAAATTAACACGTCCAAATCATTATGTATTTATTATTGAGTATTTGGCTTGCCTAGCATCGAAGCAACCACCCCATCTAACTTATTAAAGTCTAAACCACTCCTCTTACCTCTATCTTATCAAAGTACAAACACATAATCCAAGCTACAGCTAGTGACAAACCAAAATCTCATTAAGATAGATATATGCCTCTTGTTTTTATCTGCCTCGTAAATTCTGAGAGTGTCAACTTCACTCGAGGAGGCAGATTAAATTGTCATGAGATATGCTTTACAAATTTTATATGCTTTTCTTGATTATTGGATTACTTTTTAGTTATTTTCTTGATTCCAGGTAGGAATGGCGATGTGCATGTCCGGGGCGGGTATCTCGATATCCATACCCGTCCCGTGGCAGGTCGGGTCCGGGTCTGGTAATTTATCATGGGGCGCGGGTCGGGGCAGGTCGACCCAAATTTGATAAAATGTAATTAAATTATTGGAGAATTTGAGTTTTTCACTCATTTACAACTTTATTATACCTAAAATATGATGTAACAAGAGGAAAATCCTAAGTAATTTTACTAAGATTACATGTCATTTAGGTAAGAACGGGTTGACAATGGGGCGGGTCAGGGCAGGTCGGGTCGATGAGAGAAACTCATTCCCGCTCCGCCCCGCCTATGGGGCGGGTCGAACCTGCTCCAAAACAGGTCAAACAGGTCGGATAAATCGGGTCAGGTCGAAATTGTCATCCCTAATTCCAGGAGGCAAATAAAATTATTGTTCTTGATTATGGGTATGTTATACAATTTTTATAGTCCTTATTATTATGGATTCATTCTTCATTCAATGATGTGAATCTATATTTGTAGTTTTGTTTATTTGCGGAGGTAAGGGTGGGTGTAGGTGGATTTTGGTTTCAAATTGACTAATCCGCTCATTAATGAGTTGCTAAAATTGTGATCCATCATCCACTCACATGATTTTTGGGTTGGGCGGGTAGCAGATGGGTGCGGTTGGGTTGTTGGTTAATGATGAATCATGGAGAGAATGCTACTTTAGTCTCAACCTTGCACCTTTTAACCCACACTTTAATTTGTAAATTTTATAGAGGTAACAGTACAAGGAGGGACTCATATATATTCCCCTATTTGGGTTAGATAAGACACTACGTTCACATGACTCTCTAAAAATGTTGCAAATGGATCTACTTCAAGGAGTCGAGAAAGCTCTAGCTCGATTCTATGATGTATCTCGACCACGATTTTGCAGTTTTCTTCACGGTTTCCAACTTCGGGAACAGTATTCACAACTTCTACACCAGTAGTTTCCTTTGAAATGATGGATTCTTTAATCTCTACCCTTTCTTCCTCTTTCTCAAAGTTTATGTTTTCCTAGGGTTTTGTTAAAGTTTGAGAAAAGATGTAGGGAGGCCATGAGGGGGATCATCAATTTCAACTCGTGGGTCTTCTATGCTTGGAGCATCATCGTCTATCAAACGGTTGTTCATGTACCTTTATCGTTGGAGGCTCAAGTGGAGACTATAGTAGGTGGGATTAACACAACCTGCTCTTTATGTATCGTTGCTTAGGGCGATTTAAAGGACACTTCTTCTCCGAGATGAAAGTTGCACTCTTCACCGGTTTCTTTTTCTCAACTTGAGTTTAACTCAAGTTGAGTGTGGCTTGAAGTTTCTTCTATTGAGTTAGATAATCTTCCTTCGTTATCTAACTCCCCCAAGATCTCTTGTATAATGGTGGTGTCATGCCTGCTTCCTTGGTTGGATGTCATGTTGGTCTGATCATCAACATTTACGATTACTGACTTCTCTTGAAGCTCCTGATCTTTATATATATATTTTTTGGTCTTTATGCACTTTCCGGGATCTTCTTGAGGTTGTTCTTTAGGATTCATCTTTGATTAATGGATAGGTGGAGTTGGTTGCTCCCCTTGTGGCTCCTCCTTTTTATGCTCCACTTGAGGTTGGTTTTTTGGGTGAAACTTCCACCTCTACTTCCTCATGTTCAAGGTCTATGGGGTTCCAAGGATTGTTTTAAACATTGAATATAAGGTGAGGGGGGGGGGGGGGGTCATCAAACTCGGATGCTCCCTCTAGAATGTTTCCAATGGTGAAGGATGCTCTTGTAGGTGGCTTGATTGAGGATGCAGATTGAAGAAGGCGTAGGAATTGTTGAAACCTTCTAGTGGTGTGATGCCTTTAACATCTTCAAGTGGTGTGAAAACCTTCAACAAGGTATGGATTAGTGTAAGTTCTTCAATACTGCAGCCTTCTTCATATAAGTTACCTTCTTCTCCTTCTGAAGTTTGAGTTGCAAGCAACTCTTCCTCTTCATAATGGGATTTCCTTAAGACGATTGTCCTCTTCATACTCTATCATGTTTCCATATTCTTGGTGTATTTCATTGAGTAATCCTTTATCGGCTTCCGGATGACCCTTGATATCTTGAACATCTTCCAGTAGCTATTTTGGATCTTCATTATTGATTTTTGCTAGAGGTTCTAAATTGATCTTTCACTGTTTTCTTGCCTCGACGCATCGAAACCAGCTTCATCTCATTGCCACTTGGATTATCTCCACACATCTTCTTATATAGCTTCTTGTCTTCTCGATCTTCATCGTCCCAATTGAACCTTATTTTGATGCATGGTACGTAAGGGGTGCTTCTTGCTTCAGGTTTCGATGCCTTGATGATCATTTTGTTAGAGCGATGCTCTTCTTTTTTGTATCATGACCTTGTACAATTTGTAATGAATTTCTTAGATTGAGTCTGCAAAACAAAACCAATTAGAGCATAATTTTTTTCTTCATTTTATACAATAACAATCAAACACAATAGGTTAGCTTATTTCAACTACCACAAAAAATTCTCCAACAACAGCGCCTAAAGCTTTATCTGTAGTAAACATCAATTATAAAAATCCTATAAATGCCTAGAATCTTATTCCACAAGGTCTTTCCATAGTTACTACTTAAAACTAACAACTTATGCTTGAGATAACAATGCAATGAAAAGTAAACAAGATGGGTTGAGGTTCCCTTGATCGAAATTTTAATATACTAAAGCAAGAAACAAAACAAAAAAGTAATAAAACTATTGTTTAGGTAGTGCTTATAATCATGTGTGCAATCTCATCAATAAAATACTTCTATGCTTCATCTATTATGATACCCTACCCTTCCACAAATGCATTCCAAACCGAGCTTTCATCACATGCGAGATGAACATAGTTAGCTAATATGTGCTTTTGCTTCATGCCATCAACTATCTAATTAAAAATAGAGAAGATAACACTTAATTGTGTGTATGACTCTTGAGCCATCACATAAGGTTTATAGCATTGGTGATCTACAAAATAAATCATTGATCCCATGTGTACTTGTATAGTCGTGTCCAACTAAACAAGCATACACAAGGCAATGGGATATCACAAGAAAATAGTTTCCTAACATCCTTGATGATATTGTAGACAAAAACATATAAAAGCACACAAAAGATTCGCATCGATGGTGAAGACCTCCTCGTCGACATCCAATAGGGCTTCTTCTCCCCTCTATAACTCTCTAACTGGTGCCCCAAGGGCAGAGTGCTAGTGTGGGCATTGTAAGATCTGTATATAAGTTGTTTAAAGCCTCTAGCCAAAGCTCCTATTTATACTAGTTACAAGAGGGGATTTTCTAGTATTTTCTCCCATAAGTCGACCTAAAACCTTCCCTGTACGACTTGATCTCGAATTTTTGAGTTTGAGATGAAGCAGGAGCTTCTAGAATCTTATAGAACTTTGACCCACCGTGGCGGCCCAATGGCGGTGGGATCCGCCACCTTGGTTCTTCTGGGGTTGTGTTGCTTGTGGGCCAAGTAACCTCTTCATGCAATTTGCATTGCAACATGGACTTGTTTGGTGGTCGTCGTCTATTCTTTCTTCAAATTGGGTTGCATTTCTCCAGTGGGCTCCTCTTGGGCTCTGATTGAGACTTCCAGAAGAGATCCCCTCCGTTAGGCTTCGTCTTATGGGTGAAAAACCTCCTTTGATCCTCCATAATAGTCCAAGCTTTGATCCAAAGTATCCTAGGTTGTGTTTTACCTTGAAATGCAAAAAATAAAAGATACAAAAAATGCATAAAAATATACAAAAATACAATCCATGTCTAATAAAAGCTCATTGATCAAATAGTTTTGATATTTATAGGAAATTAAGTAAAAACTCCTAAATATGCATTGATAGAAGGGTAAAATACATCAAATGTGAGGGTGATAAACACTATAAACGGAGTGTTATTACGCACCTCCATAGTTGTTGAGCTTCTCCTCCCGGTTTGGCTGATTCATGTTTGTCATTTGTTTCGATATCTCGAGTTTTGACCCTTTTCCTAGAATATCATACGTGTGATGGATTTGATATGGGAGGGTTGAAACTGATACGGAAACCTCATTCAGGCTGATTCGTAGACGTTATTTTTGCCTGGAGAAGAGGATGGAAGATGTGAAGAAGATGGGTAATGATTGGGTTTTACCAAAATTAAAAGAGAACATTGGAAGAAAAAAATAAACGTGTGAAATTTTAAAATAGTTGGGATCAACTATTCTGAAATCCATCAGCTGTGGGTTCTTAAAACCCTACAACTCAAAATCCCTCTTCTTTTTATATCTTAAGCAAAAGAGTGATTTGTTCAAAATTCGAGAGAATGAGAGATTGTGCTGAAATCTCTCATTCATACGTCCCCTAGGTTGATAGTGAAAATTCTCAAATGACTTCATAATGACTATACGGAAAGAAATTTGGACCTTGCCATTAGGCCTCTTTCAAGTTTGCTTCCATTATAAGTAATGAATGATTGCTTAGTTGGATACTCCGAAAGAAATTTGTTCTCTAGTTCAGACAATGAATTTATTTTAAGAGAGTGTTTATGATACCCCTAATTTTGAGTGTGTACCACCTCATTGTCTTATAAGATATTGATAATAAATTGTATAAGAATGACCAATTGAATGAGTGAATTTCACACCAAATAGTTATGATTAACTTTGTTTAAAGTATTTATCAAATTTGTTTGAAACTATTGATAAAAATTCTTCTATCATTATTGAGAAATTTATGAGCAAAACTGGAAAGTTTCCAATATACACCAAAATAAGAAGAAATCTTTTTTTATGTCAATAACTCATTGGGATTACCAAAACCACCAAGATACAATGTTTACATAACTGATAAAAGTCTATTACAAAAGTCGAACCTACCAAACATTTTTAGCTACTAAATGTGTCACCGTATTGCTTATCCTACCAATAAAATGAAAGTCATAACCTACTTCCATACGTAGCAAATATAACTATTTCGCAACATGCCTTATCTTTTGCAAACTCGTTGGATTCTGTCATGTTTTCACTACAAATCACTGGTACCCACAACTATTGAGTGAAAATTGTTGTCATCCCTAGCGATTTCACTAAATAGTTGTGGACCCCTCAGTTTTTCCAACCAAATTGCTGGCGCCCCAGAGTTTTTCATCTAACACAGATTGAAATTTCAGATGATCATAACTTTACACTCTATTATATGATTTTACATAACTTTTTCAAACGAAGCCCTAGGCAACATTTTCAAGACAAAAACTTGTACCACCACCTAATGTTTTTCAAATGAAAATACACTATGATGGGTCCTTTAGAGACTAGAACTCTCGACAACTTGGATTGTTACCTATGGACAAGTAAGTGACGGAGGGGCTAACATGTTGTTGTGCACATCAATGATGGTGTCATAGTAATGAATTTGAACCTTTCAAATGCATAAGGTCTACGCTCATTGGTCCTCACTGATGAACCTAGTTATGGCTCCTCATAAGAACCAATCTAATTGGTCTTGAAATATAGCACATAAACCCATTTATAAAAGATATGCATACACAGTCTGATTCTATTAAGGTGTCTTTCATTCCTCTCTAATTCAATGTTAAACAGAGTAGGTAATAAGAGAAATACCTCATAGATCACATTCAAGTTCTTATCAATGTTTCTATGCTCTTGACAATTGCACAATCCGATTCTATTAAGGTGTCTTTCATTCCTCTCCAATTCGGTGCTAAGTAGAGTAGATAACAAGAGAAATGCCTCATAGACTAGATTCGGGTTCTTATCATCTCTACAATGCTCTAGACAATTGCACCGTCTGATGCTCTTAATGTGTCTTTCATTCCTCTCTAACTCAGTGCTAAGCAAATTAGGTAACAAAAGAAATGCCTCATAGATTGGATTCAGGTTCTTATCATATCTCTAATGCTCCTAGACAATTGCACAATCCAATTTTATTAAGTTTATTGGGATCCCTAGTGTTACACGTTGTTTCAATAGGGATCAGTTTGTAATTTTGTTGTTTTAGTCTTTCCCACGTTGCCTGTTACTTTGGGAAGACTATTTAAGTCTCTTGTTTGGCCGCCTGTAAACCCTAAGCAAAAGGGAAAACTCACGTATTAGTTTTTCAGCCGAGAGCTCTTTGCTCTCCGTGGAGTAGTCTCGTTCATCTTGAACGAGGAAACCACGTAAATCTTGGTGTCGTGCGTATTGTTTCTTTTCCGCGTTCATTGTATTTTACATGGTATCAGAGCTGTGATGATCACAGGTTGAATCATGGGTTCAAACGACGAATCATCCACCAAGTCGGGCGCTGATCAATCGAAGCTCAAGTCGGTGCTCGACGATGGACAGAGTGGGCTGCCGTCGCATCTCATGCTGCACCAGTCCGAGAGTCCCAACAATCTCTTTGTCGGAGAGCTGCTCACGGACGTTAACTATGGCGAATGGGTGGTGGACATCACCGATTCGTTGGTGGCTAAGAACAAGATTTGTTTTGTAGATGGCTCTCTTCCGGAGGCTACGAATTCTTCTGAAAGAGATGCTTTGAGGCGTTGTAATGCCATGGTTAAAGGCTGGTTGAAGACGGCCATGTCGAAAGAAGTTCGAAATAGCGTGCGTTTTGCGGATACAGCTCGAGAAATCTGGGTGGACTTGCAGTCGCGTTTTAGTCAAGGAAGCTCGTCTCGACTGTATGATCTGAAGCGGAAAATCAACAGTCTTCAGCAAGAGAAGATGTCGGTGTCGGCTTTCTACACTCAATTGCGTGGGTACTGGGATGAGGTTCATGCGATTATGCCCTCTCTTGATTGTACTTGTGCAGGCTGTCATTGCGACATTAAACGTCGTCAACGCGAGGTGCGAGAAGGAGAGCGGCTTTTTGACTTTCTGATGGGATTGGATGATGCGTTCAGCACCGTAAAATCCCAAATTCTTGCAATGAAACCTGCACCTTCTCTCGCAGAAGCCTACCAGCTTGTCATCAATGATGAGCAGCAGCGTCAAATCTCCCAGAGCAGAAGACCGCGAGCAGAGGCAGCCGTTTTTCAGACTCAGGGGGAGCGACAAGGAGATCGCGACCGTCGTTCGGATCGTCCGAGTTCGCACGGCGATCGGGATCGCGATCGAGAAAAGGACAGGGAGCGTGACTCCGATGGCAAGGTGCGTTGCACGCACTGTCAGCGTACTGGGCACGTGAGGGAGACGTGCTATCGTCTCATCGGGTTTCCGCCGAAGAGTGGTGAGAAGGGTGATCAAACTCGGCGCCGTAGTGAGAAAGGCAGCAAGCCACAGGCAGCCCAGGTGGACGCTACTTCGAGTCCTCTTCCCGGTCTCTCCTCGTCTCAATTTGCGCAGCTCAAAGAATTGTTGATCAATGATCTGCGCCAGTCCTCTCCTCTTGAGCCTTCGTCAAACATGGCAGGTACGTTTGTTGGTAACTCCTCTGCTTGGTTAATTGATTCAGGATGTACTGAACACATCGTTAATGATGCTTCGTTGTTGTGTGATGAGTTGGATTCCTCACCAACTCTACAGGTCAAAATTCCTAATGGGACAGGAGTTAAAGTTAGTAGCATTGGGACAAGCAAATTATCTAATGACTTATGCTTGCGTCGTGTTCTACATGTTCCTGAATTTCAATGTAATCTACTCTCTGTTAGTAGATTGACAGCGGATCTTCTGGTCGCTTTAATCTTCTTGGGTAACTTATGTGTCATCCAGGACTTACCATCCAAGAGGCTGATTGGGATGGGTAAGCAGGTGAACGGGCTGTACTATCTTAAGCTGTTTGATGGGGAGCATCCAGTGGCGCACTCGGTTCGGCATTCTTTGAGCATGGCGGATACTTGGCATGCCAGGCTGGGTCATCCATCTTCGGCAAAACTTAGTACATTGGAGAAGTTCATTGATTATCCTCTAATTCAGTCTCTAGACCCTTGTCGATCTTGTTTACGAGCTAAACAGACTCGGAATCCTTTTGATTCTAGTACTATTAAAACCAAGTCGGTTTTTGATCTTGTTCATATTGATATCTGGGGAAGTTATAAGACAGCATCAACTACTGGTGCCCATTATTTTTTGACAGTGGTTGATGATTATTCTCGTGCAGTCTGGGTTTTCCTGATGCGTCATAAATCAGATGTTGGTCGTTATTTGATGTATTTTTGCAACATGGTTCGTACTCAGTTTGACAAGCAGGTTCGTCGTATTCAAGCGGATAATGGGCCTGAATTTGCTACTACGGCTTTGATGTCGTATTATGAAGAAAATGGGGTTGTTCTGCAGACTTCGTGCACTGATACTCCACAGCAAAATGGAGTAGTGGAACGTAAGCACAGACACTTGCTTGACACCGCGCGAGCCTTGCGTTTCCATGCAAACCTGCCTCTCAAGTTTTGGGGCGAGTGCGTATTAACTGCAGCTTATCTCATCAACAGAATGCCCCTTGTTAGTATTGCGAACAAGTCTCCATATCAGGTCTTGTTCGGCAGTGACCCTTCGTATAATCATCTTCGAGCTTTTGGTTGCTTGGCGTATGCCAAAGACACTCATCAGGGACTCCACAAGTTTGCGGAGAGAGGACGTGCAGGTATTTTTCTAGGATATCCCTCAAATCAGCGTGGGTATCGCATCTATGACCTTGAAAAGCATGTGATTTATACATCCCGGGATGTTAAGTTTTTGGAAGACGTCTATCCTTATCATGCAGTTAATGATGAGACCCTCTTGACTCCGGTAGCCGTGTCTCGGCCACGTTTTGGTGTGGTACCATCGTCCCTTGATGATGACTCCTTGCCCGACCCTTCTATTCCTGCAGTGGAATCATCGCCTCTTGTGTTACCTACTTCGCCTGTCCAGAGCCCTCGAGAAGTGAACTCTCCTTCCTTGGCCTCCCCTCCGAGTCCGACAGCAGCGGACTCCCCTTCTCCTGAGGTCGAGGATGTTTCCAGTCCAGCTGATCGCCTCCAACCCTCGTCCTCTTCTCCCACTCCCACTGCAGCTCCGCTTCCTCGTCGTGGTGACCGCGCCCGAGTTCCCTCCACGCGCTTGCGTGGGTATGATGTTGATCTACCAGGTTTTGGGGGTTCGGTTGAAGTAGAGTACCCTCTTGAGGACTATCTTGGCTATGATCGTCTTTCTAGGCGCATCATGCTTTTGTAGCCGCCGTTACTGCGGCAGAGGAACCCACTTATTTTTATCAAGCGGTGTGTCATAAGCATTGGCGTGATGCCATGCAAAGGGAGATTGATGCATTAATCGCTAATGGTACATGGACTTTGGTCCATCTTCCTCCTGGGAAGAAAAGTATTGCCTGTCGTTGGGTTTTCAAGGTGAAGTTTAACCCTGATGGAACCGTCGAGCGTTATAAAGCTCGACTTGTTGCCAAAGGTTACACGCAGGTTGAGGGCATTGACTATCATGACACTTTTGCTCCTGTGGCAAAACTTGTCACCGTTCGTTGTCTCCTTGCAGTTGCAGTCACTCGTAATTGGCATATTCATCAGCTCGATGTGAATAATGCTTTTCTTCATGGTGATTTAGATGAGGAGGTGTACATGACTGTTCCGCAAGGTTTTGCTCGCCCTGGTGATGCTCGTGTATGTCGGTTACACAAATCCATATATGGGCTTCGTCAGGCTTCGCACAATTGGTACCAGAAGTTCACTCAGGCTCTTCTTGCCCTTGGTTTTGTTCAGAGTCGCGCGGATCATGCTCTTTTTGTCTATCGTCGCGATTCTGTTTATGTGACTGCTCTCATTTATGTTGACGATGTGATACTCGCTGGCACAGACTTGTCTTTCATTGCTCGGGTTAAGGACTCTCTTCATGCACAGTTCACTATTAAGGATCTTGGCCCTCTGAAGTACTTCTTGGGCATAGAGGTTGCTCGTTCCCCTAAAGGGATTGTTTTGAATCAGCGGAAGTATGTCTTGGACATTCTTGCTGACTCTGGCCTCACTGCGGCTCGGCCTAGTCCCACACCTATCGAGCAACAGCATCATTTGGGGCGCCATGAGTCTCCTCCCGCAGCGGATGCTAGTGCGTATCGTAGACTCGTTGGGCGATTGTTATATCTCACGGTCACACGACCGGATATCACTTATTCGGTGAATTTGCTCAGTCAGGCCATGAAGGCCCCCACTCGGCCACACGAGGAAGCTGCGGTACGTGTTCTTCGGTACCTCAAGTCGACCCCGGGTCGAGGGCTCTTCTTCCCGGCGTCTACCCCTCTTGTTCTCACTGCCTTCTGTGATGCCGACTGGGGTGGTTGCCCTCTTTCTCGGCGTTCTACTTCAGGCTACTTTATTACTCTTGGTGCTTCTCCGATTTCTTGGCGCACGAAGAAGCAAACAGTTGTGGCGCGTTCTTCGGCCGAGGCAGAGTATCGATCTATGGCGAGTACGGTCAGCGAAGTGCTGTGGTTGCGCTGGCTTCTCCGTGATTTAGGTGTTTACATTTCGGAGCCCACTCTGTTGTTTTGCGATAATCAGGCTGCCCTTCACATTGCAGCTAACCCGGTTTTTCATGAGCGGACCAAACATGTGGAGATGGATTGCTATTTTGTGCGTGAACGAGTTCAGTCTCGTGACATTGTTCCTCGGAAGATCGCTACTTCGGAACAACCTGCTGATTTGTTTACCAAGGGTCTGAGTGCTGATCAGTTTGGTCATCTTCTTGGCAAGCTCGGACTTCTTGACATTCACTCCTTCGCTTGAGGGGGAGTATTGGGATCCCTAGTGTTACACGTTGTTTCAATAGGGATCAGTTTGTAATTTTGTTGTTTTAGTCTTTCCCACGTTGCCTGTTACTTTGGGAAGACTATTTAAGTCTCTTGTTTGGCCGCCTGTAAACCCTAAGCAAAAGGGAAAACTCACATATTAGTTTTTCAGCTGAGAGCTCTTTGCTCTCCGTGGAGTAGTCTCGTTCATCTTGAACGAGGAAACCACGTAAATCTTGGTGTCGTGCGTATTGTCTCTTTTCCGCGTTCATCGTATTTTACAAAGTTGGCTTTCATTCCTCTCCAATTCAGTGCTAAGTGGACTAGATAACAAGAGAAATACCTCATAGACTGGATTCAGGTTCTTATCATCTCTACAATGCTCTAAACAATTGGTCTAAGTCACTCTCTCGACATGATACTGTAAAAAATTAATAGTAAAACGTATAATTTGATTGGAGGTAGAAACATATATATGTTATTAAAGGGTAAATTTTTTCAGGGCTCGAGGCCACCACCTCAGGGATGGACAAGTATTAACACATACGGGTCAGTAGTTCACTCTCCTTCTTGCACGATAGCAGGCAGAGTCATGAGGGGAGACGATGACCGCTTCACTTTTCTTAGTGAACCTTGGGGGGTTCCATCCCCGTGCAAAGCTGGCTGGAGTTGTACAGACAGACTCGCAGACGGCTATTCAGTGATCTAGTTGGCACCATCTGCTCATCCACACTAAGTGCTGATCGCCGAGGTTCATTGGCTATTGCCGCAACCTTGCCAAGTTCACCTCAAGCATGTCTATAGAGAGGCTAATTTTGTAGTCGACTTCTTAGCTTCGTTAAGGCACCCTTTGACTTGAGGAGAACACATTATTTCTCAACCGAGTCCTACTTTGAGCTACTAGTTGTATCTTGAAATTACCAGGGTAAAAACTAATGCATAAAGGTTGAGTGCCCCTTCATCGAAAAAAGGTAACTTTTTTTTACAAACTAAAGGGTATTTATTAATTATTTTGATAAAGTGGTATTTTTTAAATACGAGATTTATAAAAATGGGTTTATTTAATTTTTGATTTGACACCTAATTTCCCCTCCAATTTTCTACCTTTTGCTTAGTTTGTCCGATACCTTACTCCCTCTGCAAATTATCGCCTTCCTCTCTCCCTCTCTCTCTCTCTCCCTCTCAATTAGCTCCAGCTCAGGTGGAGGAGGTGCCATGGAGTCTTTCCCTCCTTCAATCCTTCTCTAGGGTTTCTCTTCCTGGCGCTCTTTAGCCTTTTTCGTTCTTATTTGAACGTTGGGAATTATTTTTTGTTGCTCCACGTGAAACTGCAACGGGAATTGAGAGAGATATGTTAAGAAATTCTTCGGGCTGCATTGGGGAAGATTCTTGTTAGGGTTTGTTGCTCTTCTGCTTCTGTAGCTATTGGGGTTTGAATTCAGTCGAACGTTCGCTTTGGGAATGCCTGCCCACAGATCGAAATCGGAGAAGGAGGATGCCGGGAAGCAGCTCCGGCGGGACCCTTACGAGGTCCTCGGCGTCTCGAGGAACTCTTCCGACCAAGAAATAAAGAGTGCCTACCGTAAAATGGCTCTCAAGTAAGCTTCCGCTTCCGTTTTCTTGTATCATTTGCCAATACATGTTTTGGGGTTCTGGAAGTCTTTTCTTCTCTTTTACGAGTTGATAGAATTTGGTTTTCTGGTTGTAAGCGTTGGAAGGCATGTAATTGAGCAGGCCAATTTGTAGTCTCTGGAATTTTTGAAGATTTGTAACTGGAAATTGTAAATGTTGTATGTGTTTCTGTCAGCGAAGTGTCAATTATGAGTCAAACACGGGCAATGATTTCTTACCTTTGTGTTTTGAAAATGGAAGCTTCGGATTCAAAGTGAAGACTTTTGTTTCTTTTACAAATGGATCCGTTTGAAGATTTACATAAGAGGGGCCGTTGGCAGCAAAAACGCGCTGGTTTTAGTTCTCTTGGCTCCGGACTCCAGAGGCAAGGAGTTCGGTTCTAAAACTGTTATGAAATTCAAATAGTTTGGTTTTAGTATTGTATCTAGGATAAATGGGTTGGTGGGTAGGAGGGAGGGGCTAACTTTGAAATGAATGAGGCGTCTTGCTCTATTGGCTGAATTGTAGAAGGGCAAGGTAATTGCACATTCCCGTATGAATCTTGATGCTGTAGTAGAAGAGCATGTTTACCTATGGATTCAAGGGGGTTGATAAATTTACTGCTGATCAGGTGGTGGTAGGTCTTGGTGAAAAGTTAAAAATAGGTATAAAGGAACGGAAATATCCATGCTTTAGAACCATCCTTCCATTAGATGTGGTTGGTAGATTCCCATTTGGAGTTTCACAATCTCAACAAAAGGTTTGAGCTTGATGTGGTTAGCAGTAGAAGTGAAGGGAATCCAAAGCATGTTAGAAGTATCCCAGCGACTGAATCTGTGTAGTCTCAACGATTAATAGTCATGATTCATGCATATGGTGATTTGGACTTTTAGTTATGCAATTGTTTTGTGTCTCCCTACCTCTTGTTTTCTTATCATTTGGATTCTCAACTCTCTTTTGAACTTGTCAAGTGTGAATGCTGATGGTATAGTGTGTCAGGTACCATCCAGATAAGAATGCAAACGATCCAAAAGCAGCTGATATGTTCAATGAAGTTACATTTTCATACAGCATACTGTCTGATCCCGACAAAAGACGTCAATTTGACAATGCTGGTTTTGAGGTAAGGTGGTTGGAGTGTTACCTTAGCAGTGATAGAATCCCGACAAGGGATGTCTTTGTACCTTCTGAAATATATATCAAATTTGACAGTGCTGGTGTTGAGGTAAGGTGGTTGGATGTTACCTTTGCAGTGATAGAATCCCGGCAAGGGATGTCTTTGTACCTTCTGAAATGTATATCAAATTGATTCATTAGCCTGGGCTTTCCTGATCCAGTGCAACTCAGTTGACGTTAGAGGCATTTTGTAACTTGCAAGTTTTTCCCAAACTGTGGTCATATGAATGCTCCCTCTTTGTTGCGTCAGGCTGTTGAGGCAGAAAATCAAGATCTGGAACTGGATCTCTCAAGTTTAGGAGCTGTGAACACTATGTTTGCTGCATTATTTAGGTAATTTTATTGCTTTTGTGATTTAATCACTGATTCAATATGTAATTTCTAGTTTTTACTTACAGAATTGCTTGTCTATAAGCATCTTTGTTCATTTTTGTTTTTGTGTCATCTTGTAGTAAACTTGGCGTGCCCATTAAGACAACAGTATCTGCCACCGTATTGGAGGAAGCACTTAATGGAGTGGTTCCCATTTACCCACTTGAACTCGGGCGCCCAATTTCTCGCAAGGTGATATATATATTCCTGGTTCAGATATTAGTTTTACAAAATTGGTTTGTGCTTATAGAGATTACACTTCTAAGCAGGTTGAGAAGCAAAGTGCTCACTTCTATTCTGTCACAATCTCAGAGGAGGAAGCAAAAGCTGGTTTCGTTTGCCGAGTGCAATCAACAGAAAAAAGCAAGTTCAAGGTTTGTAACATCAAGCAGTCGTGAATCCCTGTACAGAAATTCTTTGAACATGTCAGGCAGCCAGTTGATTTGGCCATTTGTCTTACTAGTTCAATGCCTTTGCAGTTATTGTATTTTGATCAGGAAGAAAACCGTGGATTGAGCCTTGCTTTACAGGTATTGAGAAATTGTCCCTTCTGGTTATCAGTAATCTTTCTTGTTGGTGGGAGTGTGGGACCAGTCACAGTTGCTCAGATTTGGATCGTTAAGAAAATTCTCTTCTGTTACAAATTGCTACGTCCAATCGGAGGTATAGACAAATAAGCTACATTTACTGGAGCTGAGTCTCCTGTGGGTTTGGGGGACTTTTTTCCTAGAACATGTCTTGGATAGGGCTTCTAGTGAAGGTTTAGAAACATCATTATGCTGTAAGTTTGGTGAATCGTTTGAAGTCGCCAATAAATTATATCTGTAGAGAATGTCTGCAGGGGATTTGTATGTGTAGATGTGCTCTCAGATGTGAGACTATGGAGTCTTATTTAAATGAATTACATGCATATTATTATTAAGCACTTTTTTCTCCCTAAATCTTGTTTAGAACATTTGACTTTGTGGTTTGAAGAACAATTTGGGTTTTATGTTTTGAATGTAGGAGGAATGCACTAAAACAGGAAAAGTCACATCTGCCGGAATGTATTTCCTTGGGTTTCCTACTTATCGGTTGGATCAAACAGTGAACTCGGTACATTGATGGTGATGTGAAAGAGTACTACATTTTGCCTTTCTATTTTCAGCTTATATGCTTGCTGAAGGTCTTCGTCTTTTTTTATTCCCTTTAAGCTTGCGGCTGCCAAGGATGCTGATGCTGCTTTCTTTAAGAGGCTAGACGGTTTTCAACCGTGCGAAATCAATGAATTGAAGGCTGGAACCCATGTTTTTGCCGTCTATGGTTAGTTCTAGAATTTTCCTTTTCCTTCTGTTCTTTATCCTGTCCTCTGTTAAATATGTATATCTCCTGATTTTCTATCACCACTATTGCTTGTTCTGATGCATGGAAAGGCTTACTGCTTTACTTTGGTGATTGTATCAGGTGACAATTTTTTCAAAAATGTAAATTATACAGTAGAAGCTGTTTGTGCTGCACCTTTCGGGGAAGAAAAGCAGAATCTTAGAACTGTTGAAGCTGAAATTCTTGAAAAGAGGACAGAAGTATCAAAGTTTGAATCTGAATACCGTGAGGTCTGTACTTGTCCCTTTGTTAAAGTCCTTGCCAATGTAGTTTTACTGTCACTGACTTCATTTGGAAGCTTGACAGGTGTTGGCGCAATTCACAGAAATGACAAGTAGGTATGCACAGGAGATGCAAGAGGTTTGTGACTTCTACAGTATTGTCTGGGGTCATTAGTTCACATCAGTGGTTAGTTTCTGATCTATGGCCTTAAACATTGCAGATTGACGAGCTGCTAAAACAAAGGAATGAAATTCATGCAGCCTACACAGTGGCACCACCAATGAAGCGGAGTATGAGTAAAAGTAGGAGCAAGGGTTCCTTCAAGGAGACCCATGAAGTCGGACAAGCAAAAGATAAGAAATCTTCAACAAAAGATAGACAAAAGAAAAAGAAATGGTTCAATATCCACTTAAAAGTAGACAAAAGAAAGAGTTGCTAATCCATGTAAGGACCACAACAACTTGCCCTTCTTCCTCCCAAGTATGTTTCAGGAACTATGGTTCCTAATCTTCGATTCGTCACTGCAGAATAATTCCGAAGGCCGAATCAGATACGCATTAGTTATTTCTACTCCGACCATAAGCGGTTGCTTTATGATTCGGCTCTGCTAGTTTTTTCCTACGGCTATAATCCGTTGCTGAATGATTCCTACTAGACTTTGTCATGGCTAATGATGAAGTGTGAACGACGGTGTTGGCTTGTGTAAATTTGCTAAGTCAACAGTTCAATGTTATTGTAAAATGTAATTTTTTTTGGTGGGGAGTTTCCCCTTTCCTAGGCTTTTTCTGTTCTCTCTTCTTCCTGGTGATTGTAAGAACCATACCTGTACATTTGCATAATGTATGCAAAATATATTTTTTGTTGGTTCTTGGCGTAGTTTACCTGAAAAGCTGAAAATGGCAGGATGCTGGTATGTTTGAAAATTAACTTGGTATGCTTCCCCTATGATGTTATCATTTGGCTCTGTTTTCGGGAGTCGGAAGGAATGTAAGAGTTGACAGAGAGGGGTGACGACTTGAGAGAGCTTTAGTTTTTCTCATGAATTAGTTCTATGTTTGTCTTCTGTGTTTTCAACTTATGCAGGATATGTCAAAGTGGCAGTAATTGTTCTGCAGGGAACACGCCATACAGTTCTTCGAAACATAGCAGCTGTGGCAGAAGCAGCGTCGATGGCTATCCCAAATTGGTACCATACAGTTCTAAAAACGTCGGTGGTTCATCATCATCATCATCATCATCGATTCATCGTGGTATTGAGGCAACATCTCTCCATCCATATTCATTCTTTCATTAATAATCTCGCCTGTTTAAATGTTTACAGTATTGATTTGATCACACCGGTGCCTCACCTCACCATCTTTCCCTGTCTTGATCTTGTAGGTGCTGAGCTTCTCCATCACCTGAGCAAACGCAGTGAAGAATGCCGTCTCGTTCCTCGCGTACAGCTCGACGAAAGGCTTCGTCCTCTGATCCGCAGCCATGGCTTGATCCGAGGCAAGCAACCCCAGCCCCTTATCCAGGTTCTGATAGTACACGTTGTCGAACTTCCCAGGGGTCATCACGTCGATGAAGGCGCTCATCGTGGGGTCCTTGGTGTAGTTTTCGCACAGCTTCTTCAGCCCTTCGGCGTACTTTGGGTTGAGCGCAGGATCCGTCGGGGAAGTCCTGCTGAAGTTGTAGAGCCGGTAGCTGAACTCCCTGCAATGCGAGAAGCCGATGGTGTGGCCTCCCATCAGGGTCACCATTTCCTGTACGGTGAACCCTCTGGAGACGAAGGCAATGATCTGAGAGGCGGGCATGGTGGGCTTGAGGAGGTTGGGCTCCACGCGGGAAGCGTCGGAGACCAGCCCGTCTCTCCTGCCGAGAGGGACGCGATATGCGGGGCCCCCAACCATGGCGACGAGGTTGCGTGTAGCGACAGCGAGGATGTCGGCGCAGGAGACAATGTCGGGGCATTCGAGCTCGAGGGAGGTCTTGGCGCGAACCACCGTGTCGAATGCGTCCCCGGGGAGGTTGAGGTTGAGGCTCGGGTCGCGTTCCGTCTTGTGGAGTGGGGAGGCGGCGACGAGTGTCGAGGCGTCGCATCCCTCGACCATGCAGTCGTGGAAGAAGAGGCGGAGGACGGCCGCGGCGGTGGTCGGGGTGGTGTTCTGTTTCTGTGCGACGGTGTCTCGCATGATGTCGTCGAACTTGGGGCATGTTTTGGCGTAGTAGTCGTAGGTGAGTTGGGAATGTGAGAGCGGTGGAAGAAGCACCGTGACTAGGAAGAGGAGGAGCGGTGGGAGAAGTGTCGTCGTCGACGTCATGGCGGTTTCCCGGCGAGTGGGAGGGGGAAGGGAGTGTGGGAATGTGATGAAAATGGTGGGGGTTTGTGGAAGAGAGGCTTCGGTGGTTGAAAATGGAACAGTTGTTGACAAATTTAGAATGGCGTTGTGTTGACTGGGTCTGTTTTCAGTTTCCACTCACTTTTTTTTTTCTTCTTCTTCTTCCTGTTTTGTCTTTCACAATGCTTGCAGATCTTTTGGTTGGACTGGACTGTAGCGACGGCCGACCACTTATTTGTTTGAAGTTTGAACGCATGATTGGAGTTTGAAGAGACTACAAGGTATTTGGTTTTGCATAATTTACACATGGTTATTATTAGGAGTTGTAGTTTTGCATCCAACATGTGTTTTTCTGGTCGGTAGTCGGGACACTGGATACTATGCAACTTGTCATGAATAATATGCTATGAAGTGATGGCGTTTCGAGATATAAATCAAAATTGTAAAATAATGTTACAACTTAAAAATAATGTATCATATATGTTATGGTACAAGTTTAATTTTTCGCATAACATAAAAATGTAAATTCATTTTGTATTATAAATGAATTTGTACGATTCAGATAAGTAAAGATATAAACTGAATTTGTACAATAACATTAAACGTACAAACTCAGTGTGTATCATAAAAGTTTTTTTTTAAAAATCAAATGACGGAAAATATTGCAATTATGGAAAATGGTCAGGGATATGATTGGAAGATAATGGAGAAAAAACGAGTCAATTATAAATGACTCATTGAGAACAATCATCTGTAAATGCCTCGAGAAACTAATATGATAGTTTTGTTTGAAAGTTAAAGGATTGAAAGATGGTACCAAAAAATTAGCGGTAGGGTATTTTATGCTAAAATCGTGGTTTAATTATGGTTTAATCGTATTATATCGCTAAATATTGCCTACCGGTTTTGCTTCCGGTAGGAGGTTTTTCAGATCGAACCGCTGGTAAAGTATTTTAATCCTTGGTTGAAACCAAATGACTCATTTGTTTATTTTTCTTTCCAAAATTGAGCCTTCCCCACCTAACTATAAACATATATCATGGCTAGTAAATACAATATATTACCCACAACTATTAAAAATCAGAAAATTATAGCCACAACTATCGAAATACAAATTATTAACCAAACATTAGTCTCCGTTAACACTTCGGTTATGTGTTATCTTTGAAATTTGTTGTTTTCAAATGCTATGTGTATTCTTTGAACTTTGAACATTTTCATGTATAATAAAAACTAGTGTTACTGAAACTTTGGACCAACTACAAGACACACTTTATTGAAACATGAAATACAATCACATACTGACATACCCAAACTTGAAATACAAACTACCAAGCAACATAAAATAAAATTAATATGGAAACATGCAATACAATCTACAATTAAAAAAGACTAGTTATTCCCATGCAAATTCCAAAGATGCTCAACCAAGTCATTTCGAAGTGCATGATGTGTTACTCAGGAATGAATCCTGTTATTTCTTGCCTAGTAATCAACCAGAGTTGGAATGTGTCAGTTGATTGGTTGAGGTTGTTCATGGACCTCATAACCAAGGTCTATATTTTTGGCTCTATCTATGAGAATGGTTGTAATCAATTAGTCGGTTTACTGAACCTTTCGTACTCTTCGATTTCTTCTTCTCCTCCAAACGATGAGTTATATGAGATATACATGATGAATGTGCTTGTATTAGAAATGGGAAGAAGTTTCAGATGGGTTGATGAAAATGAAGAATTGTCTTTATAAAGACATATGATGCACAAAATGACAAAAAAAAGGTCGTAAAGTAACGGCTACAAAAGGTCATATTTGGAGTGGTCTCAAAGTTAACTGTAACAAATTAACGACTAACTTTTCAAATTTTTATATCTCGGAATTTTAAAAAATATAATATATATATAAAAATTTTGTTTTCAAAAGTAATAACAAACTATAATTTATGTGTGACAAAACATAACAAAATAAAAATCATTATGTAGTTGTTAATTAGTGCGTTCTTTTTATACAATTTCATTTAAATTTTGAGTTAAAATGAATGAGATGGGTCATAATACCACTATCATATCTATCATGATATGATAAATATGATAGTGATGGAGCACTTCTACTATGTTATAAAGTATGTGTGCTTTAATGTACAACTTAAAGTTGTACCATAACGTAAATATATAAGTTTGGGTTGTACTATAAAGGAATTTGTACCCTTATGTTATGGTACAACTTCACAACTTTAAGTTGTACCATCACATAAAGGTACAAGTTCAAGTTGTACAAAAAAAGAATTTATAAAATAGTAGGTACAAGCTGAAGTTATACCATAACTTTAAAGGTACAACTTGAAGTTGTACCATAAAGGCAAAAACCTATAGCACCAATGCTATATAACATTGTAAAATTTCTCACAGTGATAATACTATTAATAACACATGTTTTAAAAAGTTAATTTTCTCTCTCAAAATATAGCAAATGGATATCATTGTGTAAATTATAATTTTTTCTCATAATTAATGGGTTCTTTCTATGCAATTTTTTTTAAATTCCGATTTAAAACAAATGTTATAGGGTCTTATTAAGAAAAATAGCGCATTAGAAAAAGTTATCTCTCTCGTTTGGATTTCGTGTAAGACAGTGCAAAAAATCAAAAAGGCGGCGAAAGTACCAGTTCGCCCTTCTTACCCTCTTCTATTGCGAATTAAGCTAGGTCATTAGATGGAAAATGAAATAAAGGGCGAGAGATGAAACTTTGTAGAGGTTTTGTAGATAGGATTTTGTACCCTATCTTTTCAGGAAAAAAAATTAGCCTCTCAAATCCTAAATTGTAAAAGTAGAGCTGGCAATCGGGTCGGTTCAGTTAAAACTGGTAACGTTTAGTCAATTAACTGTACCGTTTATACTAGTTGGTTACCGTAACCGTATGATCGGTTCTCGGTTATTTGCTTGATTAACTGGATCGCCATTAAGCAAGTGATTCGACAAGGTTATATCAAAATTATCGATCAGTAAGACCTCCTGCTTTTTCCAACTCTGCATTTTTGTAGATTTTATCCTCCATATGTATGTGCTCTTTTTTTAAGTTGTTCCAAAAAAAAAAAACATAGGTGTCAATTCATAATTAACACAATCCAACACAAGTACACAATAACACCATGCTACCTACAAATTTGATTAAAGAAGCAGACAAAAATAAGAGACCCAACAATAATTAAGTACTCAACTCATAAACCCTACCAAATTACATGAAAGCTTAAATGTTAATGATTGTTCTCGAGCTACTTGTTGCTTCTAAAACTCTTCTTTGAAATTATTCCCATTTGAACCCAAGTCACTATTACAATTAGGGTAGGCAAGAGATCTTGTAGACCTTTAAACATTTCATTATTTTCAGCAAATGCATGCGGCTCCTCAAGGCCTATTATTTTTTGCTCTATCTATGAGAATGGTTGTAATCAGTTACTCGATTTTCTGAACCGTCGGTTACTAACCGTTTAACTTTAGATTAGTAATTAGCTGAATTTGATCATCAAGAATTGACGGTTTACGGTTTAATCGATTATCAACTTAACCATTACACATCAATTACAATCCGACTATTCATTACACTATTAACAAGATAACCTTTTAGCATAATATGTAAAAGCCAAAAGTCGTGACCTTTCGTAGAAAACTAGTAAATTCAGCCTCCCATGAGCTCTAATCCTCCATACATAAGATGTTGACAAAATGTAATATAAACAAAGGGCTTCTTCGAGGGGGGGAAATTGACATATATGTAGAAAACAATATTTGGTCACAAAAGTAATCACCGTTCGCCGCCTAGACAGTGTAAAACACTATTATGAAAAAAAATAGAAAACAAAAAGTTAAACACGTCACTATAGTAAACTTCCGCAAAGTGGAAGGGAAGATTTTTTCCACTCACCCCAACCACGAAAAGGATATCATACATGAGTGATGTGTAGTGTAATTTGTAAATACATATTAGTTATTTCGATCGAAATAATTTGTTTGAAAAAAAAATAGAATGTGAAATTTCATTTCATGAGTCAATTGAAATAACTTAATATAAGTCATTTGAAACACCTTGTACTCACTAGTTATTTCAAATAACTCATTTCTCAACCTCATTTTTCATTTCATCCCTTATCTAACTGATGAAATAACACAACTCTTAAATATTTTATCCAAATAAAATCATTGACGAAATTACCAAATTTCCAATTGAAATACCACATAATTAAATGATGCACCATTTCGATTCGAAATACCACAAAATCAAAATGATATATCCAGACGTCCCATAGATATCATTAGGGATGGCAATTTTGACCTGACCCGTTTTACCCGAACTGTTTGACCTGTTTTGGGGCGAGTTCGACCCGCCCCGTAGGCGGGGCGGGGCGGGCATGAGTACTCTCATCGACCCGACCTGTCCTGACCGCCCCATTCTCGACCCGTTCTTGCCTAAATTACACGTAATTTTAGTCAAATTACTTAGGATTTCTCTTTTATTACATCAAATCTTAGCTATAATAAAGACGTAAATTAGTGAAAACCTCAATTTCTCCAATAATTTAACTATATTTCTCATAATATTGTTTATTTCCTTGGTCTTATAATAAAAACAACGAATATTTCTAATATTTTTCATATAAATTGCATACCCATTGGGTCGACCTGCCGCGACCCGTGATAAATTACCCGACTTGGATCCGACCTGCCACGGGGGGTCTGGGTACCAAGAAACCCGCCCCGAACCTGCCTATTGCCATTCCTAGATACCATGAGTAATGGAGGCTCTTTGCTGGGACCTGCCAACGCATACCATTGGGCCGATAGCAGAGACTGATTTCTAAAGTCTAAAAGGTCGTAGTAGGAGTAGGAAAAGAAAGAAAGCCTGAAATGAGCATAGTATCCGCTCGCTTTCTAAAACGGAGATAATGTTTTTCCGCACGTGATCCACGCTAACTAATTATTATTATTTTTTGTAGATCCACCGCATGCTGGAGACGTGTGAAAATCAAACCGAACCGAACCCATCGTCCTGCCCCACACTCACTAAATGTATATAATATTAAAGTAAACCCTCCCTCTCCGAACCAACATTCTCCCACAACTTGCTTTTTTTTTTCTTCTTTCGCTTCCATCCCCACCGCTACAAAGAATTTCCTCCCGACGGCCACCCCATATGGCGGCGGTCGGAGCAACAACCACGACGCTACTGCTGCTTCTGCTGCAAATTCCATTCCTCATCTTTCTCAACACTTCCGCTGAACCCCTAAACTCCCATCTGAGCTCCGCCGTACCCGAATCGGGGAACTCTTCGGCCAAGGAGCGGATCGCGGCGCTGGCGAATGACGAGGCGACGGTGGATTGGATGCGGCGAGTGAGGCGGAAGCTTCACGAGAACCCCGAGCTTGCGTACGAGGAGTACGAGACGAGTGAGCTGATCAGGGAAGAGCTCGATCGGATGGGCATTTCGTACCGGTGGCCGGTCGCCAAGACCGGGATCGTGGCGACAATTGGGTCCGGCGAGCCGCCGTTCGTTGCTCTCCGAGCGGATATGGATGCTCTGCCTATCCAGGTTGGTCAATCGAGGGAGAAAGGAATTTCAATTTCAATTTTTTTTAAAATTTTTTTGCTTTCACATACATCTCTGTCCGATTGATCCCTTTTTCGTAATTGTTTATTGTGTTTCTCGGCTCCCGGCTAGGGGGATACGTCGGGTCCCACTCTGCTGTTCTTATTTGCTGCTGCGTCTCATTCACTCGCTGCATATTTTAGTGCATAGAAAGTTGTTACTGTTGATGAGGGAGTGTGAAAGCGATTCTGATAGTGATTGGGTCCTTCTTTGTAATGAGTAATAACTCGAAGATTAAGCGGATTGGATCTGTAAATTTTTTTGTTTTGTTTCTTTTTAGTTTGTGGGGATTCATACAATGATGAAAGTTGTAATCTTTGACATGGGTTGTGTAATTTAGCAGCTCCTGACTGATGAACCCATAAGAAGAAAGGGTGAAACTTTTTTGGCCAGAACTTAACACAGTCTTTCTGTTTTGGTTTCCTCCAGGAGATGGTTGAATGGGAGCATAAGAGCAAGGTGGATGGGAAAATGCATGCTTGTGGCCATGATGCTCATGTTGCAATGCTGCTTGGTGCTGCAAAAGTTCTCCTACAGTTGAGAGACACATTGCAGGTATCAATCATATTCTCTGGCTCTCTTGGCACTTCTGCACATGGCGTTTTCTTCTTCTTCTTCTTCTTTTGTACTGGAACTGAGATTGGAAAATGTGGTACCAGGGAACTGTGGTCCTGATATTTCAACCAGCAGAGGAGAAGGGGAATGGCGCAAAAGACATGATACAAGAAGGTGCACTAGACAAGGTGGGAGCAATTTTTGGGATTCATGTAGCTCATGTCTTCAATGCGGGTTCGGTAGCTTCCCGGCCTGGGCAGTTCCTTGCTGGATGTGGAAGCTTCAAGGCGAAGATCACCGGAAAAGGAGGTCACGCAGCAATTCCTCAGAATTCCATCGATCCAATTATTGCAGCTTCTTCATCAGTCATCAGCTTGCAGAACATAGTTTCAAGGGAAGCTGATCCTCTAGATTCTCAGGTAGGGATGAAGAGTCATTTGTTCAAGGCAATGTTTGTCTGCTGAAAGCCACATTTTTCCAATTGTTAAAAGTTCTGTTGTGGAATGGTACGTTTGCAGGTGGTTTCCGTGGCAATGATCAATGGAGGAAACGCATTCAATGTAATTCCAGATTCGGCCACCATAGCGGGAACATTCAGGGCCTTTAGCAGGGAAACTTTCAAAGCCCTCAGGGAGAGAATCAAAGAGGTAACAGAGCTTCTCAGGGCCCCGTCGTCCTCCATGGAAATTTTTGTTTCAATCTTGGAGCTATGCTCAAAGCTTTTGGTACAACGTTCTTTTTCTGTTTCAGGTTATTGGAGCACAAGCCGCTGTGCACAGATGCACCTCAGAAGTGGATTTCGATGGAAAAGAACACCCCAGCATCCCGCCAACCGTCAACGACCCTGAGATCTACGAGCTATCAAGGCAGGCCTCAGTTGACATAGTCGGGGAATCCAATACTAAGGTGTCCCCTAGCTTCATGGGGAGTGAAGATTTTGCTTTCTACTTGGAGAAAGTACCTGGTTCGTTCATGTTTGTAGGCATTAGGAATGAGAAACTTGGGGCCATATACCCTCCCCACAACCCTTACTTTTCCATAGATGAAGATGCCTTGCCTGTTGGGGCAGCTGTACATGCATCTTTTGCACATTCTTTCCTCTCTAGTTCAACTAGAAATTCGAGTTCTTAGTTCTTCCTCTTAGATTTTTCATCAGTAAATAGTTAGTCTTATCTTCACTTTTCCATTCTTTTTTTTTCTTCTTCCACTTCTATCTTGACATATGTAAAGCTTTTGATGAATGAGCAAAGGCTTGAAATGTTAAAACCTCAGATTTAGAACAAAGCAACATTCAAAATGCAATTTAATCTCCATCCAGTTACATATGTATGACATAAAAGAGCAGACAGGCAGTAAATATAGATAGATAGACAGACAGACAGATGGATAGATAGATAGATAGGAAAACCCAACACAGATCACACAGACACACAAGAGATTAATTAAGATAGCCTATGAACAAGTACAAGCCTGTTAGGTAGGAAAACACCCAAAGCGGCAGAGTGCCACAGTCCTCTCTCTGTCTCTCTTCTCAGACTTGGAGCCTGGCAAAGAGGAAAGAAGCCACAGCAGCAACAACTCCAACAGCCATGGAAGGAGCGAAGAAGCCACCGGAATTCTTCGAAGGGCCGGGTGCCGGTCCCATGCCGGGCATATCAGGCATTCCAGGCATGTTAGGCATTCCAGGCATGTCAGCAGCTGCAGCAGCCATGATGAAGACAGCAACGGTGGCGCTGAACATCATCAGCTTTGCAGCCATGGCAGCGGCCATCTTTGGAGGTAGTAGAAGAAGACTTGGTCTGAATCTGAAGATAAATGGAATTTGAGGAGGGGTTTTTTGTCAAGTGAGAATGTGCTTGATGATGAATTGGGTTTTTGAGTGGAAGAAGTGAAAGATGGCTGTCTGTATATATATGGTGGGAAAGCTGGGGGGTTGCGGGTGAATACTGAATTGTGGCATCGGTAGTTTCGTTATGGCCAAGGCATGAGTTGGCCGGTGATGCTAAGCATTACAGTTTACAGCCCAGGATTGATAATGCTTGTTTTTGTTCCTTGATTTCACCCAGTACTGGAACCGAGTTTTGGACTGTACTAAACAATAAACATCTCTGCCAACTTATTATTTTGTTTTGGCCAATAATTTATTCGAAGGTGAAAGTGATAACATTTTTGTATTAGATATAATGCAAGATTGAAGAATGATAGGGTTTCCAACATGGTGGGCTTCTTTCAAAGGTTACCTGGCTGTTCGGTTACGGTGCCGCTTATTGTCCACTTCATTCCGAACTCGTCCAAAATTCCGGCGAAGCTGGACCGCATCAAAGAGGTCGGTTCTGTGTCGTGTTTTGGAGCCTCGGACTCGGACCCATCGCCACATCACATAGAAAGTTGCACAGCTGCAGTAGTAGGCACGCATCCTCTTTTGTCTCTTTCGAAAGGTTAACTTGTATAAACTGACCCATCCCGCATTCATCAAGGGTTAATTTGTATAACTGACCGGTCCCATTCTTGTTATCCTTATCTGATTCTCTAGGGTCGGGCAAGAACAACATGTGTCAGTGGATCGGCTCAAATCAAAATATAGATTTTTAAAAAAATTATATTTTGGTACTCCAAATTATTTTTTCTTATAATTTGATAAATAAATTATATATTTTTTACAAATAGGTCCAAAAAACTTGATGGCAAAATTAAGTTTTAGTACCTTTATTTTTTTTACCTTGCAATACAGTACCTAAACTTTTAAAACTTTACAAATTTGTCCCACGTGTTAGCATGAGGAATTCATATCAATAATTGTTGGTAGGATCACAAGGTCAAACGTGACCCGTCTCGACCCTCAGGGACGGGTTAGTGGGTCTTGATGGTCAAACTTACATCCCTAACTGTAGTAGCCAATCGAACTTGGCAAGTTTGGCTCTCATTTTAATTTTGGGTAAATACAAAATATTAGCCACAACTTTTTAAGTGTTCAAATTATTAGTCACAACTATCGAAATTAACAATGCTGAGTTGGCTTCCCACGTGCATCAAATAATTAAGCAAATGGAAAAAAAGAGAATAAAGAAATACCCCAAATCCCCTCCGTCTCTGCCGACCATTTCAGCCACCTTCACAGTCGAGATTCCATCTCTGCCTAAAAAATACCCCAAATCGACCGATGACACCTTCCTCATCGAATCCGCCTTCTCCCCTATCTACCACAACTACCTCCAATCTTCCTCCAATATCTTCTTCCTAAAAAATATGACTTTTGATTACAATCTGGACGACAATAGCTACCAGGTGGGAGACAGACCAACAATGGAGTCGGTTATTGTGCATAACAAGAGACATTGAAAGATCGTCAAAACTCAAACCGGTGACCATGAATGTTAAAGTGGATCGACAAGTTTTAGAGGAAGTTATCATCATCATCAAGTTTAGGTTATTGTCAATGTTTAGACTTTAGTATGAGTTGTTAGACCATCTCCAACAATTAGCCTAAAAAGCCAAAAAAGCTAAAAGAGTTCCTCCAACAATCAATGGGAAAATCCAAATAGCCAAAAAGCCAAATTTTTTTGGCTAAAAACCCATTGGAAGAATACAAGAAAAGTTAGAAATGTGGTGGGAGGCGGGCCCTCCTTTCTTCCAGACAGGCAACGCGCGCACTGAACCGGAGCCAATCCATGGCGGGCGTTTAGCGCAAAAATCCCCCTGCGTGTGAGCCAGCTTTATTCCCGTTAGAATTGTGTTAAAAAATCAGTTTCAGTCACCCAATTAATTACCAACGTCTCTATTAACCCCCAACATCTCTTTTTCATATATTTCTCTATAAATACCTCATGTTTCTTCACTTCAACCTAATCTCTTCCAATTTCTTCTCTCATTCTCATCAAAGATCAATTATATCTTCTTCCCAACAAATTAAAACCTCTCTTACTCTCAAATTTCTGATCATGTCATCAAGTTGACAATCATACTCCCATTGTATGTCATCAGCTTCCCTTTCCCTCTCATCAGCATCCCTTTGCCTCTCATAAGCTTCTCTATCAGGGGAATCCATGAGGGAAAAAGAGTTTTGAGTGGCAAGAGAGAAGAATGAAGGTTGAATATGTTTTTCAAGAGAGAAGGCTGATAGATGGATGAGTAGAATGACCAAGTTCCGAGGGTCATTTATATAAGCACGAAATGATTCCTTCAACAATAGCGGTCAAAGTTATCTTCCAGATGATGACACAACTCTACATGATTAAAGTTCAATGAACAGTTGATGGCACAACTCATTATGATTAAAGTTGAATGAACAGTTGATGACACAACTCATTTTGATTAAAGTTGAATGAACAGTTGATGACACAACTCATTCTTATTAAAGCTGAATGAACAGTTGATGGCACAACTCATTCTGACGAAAGTGAAAGCACTGTTGATGGCACAACTCATTCTGACAAACATGTGAAGTGTCTATGACCGATTTAAACAAAATATTGTGATTTTGTCATTAATGAAATCATATTTAACAATAAAATTTTATGTCAAAATTTAACAAAATTTTATTGAAACGTTTGTCTTAATTAATTATTACTTACTGTATATAAATTTTCTACAAACTATCTAATTAAAGTGATGAAATCTACACTAAACTAGATTATCACAAAAGGAGAAGATTTGGCATTCTAGCATTTTGGCTTTGCTTGTTGGAGCAAAACCACATTTTGAAAGCCAAAATGCCAAAAAAATTTACCTTTCTAGTAGGGATGGCAATATTACCCATATCCATGGGTATTTTAATATCCAACCCAATTGGGTTGGGTATGGAATCCAAATAGATGTTAGATATGGGTAGAGTTTGATGGGTATGGGTAGGGTTTTTAACATATGGATTTGTACCCATACCCAAATGCAAATTACAGTTTGGTACCTAAACTTAACAGTTATGCATATTTAGTACCTAAATTAATTTTTTTTGCATATAAGTCCTCAAAATATCGATGAAAAATTACATTTTAGTACCTAAAAATTTTTGGTCTCACATTTTGGTGCCTAAACTTTTCAAGTTTTACAAATAGGTCCAACTTTTGTGTGTGTAGTTAAAACACCCTCAAGTAAATGGATATCCATATCCAACCTATACCCATTTAGATAATATCCATATCTAACCCAAACTCATATACAAACTCCAAACCCATACACAGATCACCCAAACCCTACTCATAATAAATGGGTCTACTTGGGTTTGGGCAAAATTACCCATGGGTGGGTAAATTGCCATCCCTACTTTCTAGCATTTTGGCATTTGGTTGTTGCAGCTGGTCTTATGTTTGTTCTATGTTTATTGTTCTTCAAAAGCAAGCTGGTACGATTTGTCTTGTACCAACTATGAATGAGAAACACTAAAGTCTTCTAGGGTTTCATTTTCCCCAACTCATTTTTGTTGTTAGTGCAGCGGTCTAGTGACCGGCAATGGAGTCGGGTTATTGCTGGAGGCAACGGAGCGACCAAGATTGATTTTTGAATCCTGTCAAGAAGAAAAAGAGTAGAGGCGGCGATTTTGAGTGAGACAGATGGATTTTTTGTGTTTTCGCTATTGGAAGGGTTTTATTGATTACTGATATGCTCGATTTTGGTGGGGAATGGAGGATGGCCAGTCCAAAGTTTGGTGGATGTCCTGGAGAAATTTATGTCGCAGTAAGCATGAAGGGGGGATGGGTTTTCGTAGGTTTGATTTGTTTAATCAGGCTTTATTGGATAAGATTGGATGGCGCATCTTGACTGAGCCTCACTCTTTGTTAGCCCAGGTTTATAAAGGGAAATACTTCCCCACTGGCTTTTTTCTCTCAGCTACAGCTCGGTCTCGTCCTTCTTGGGGATGGCAGAGCATTCTGTTTGGGCGTCAGTTGTTGTCCAAGGGATTACGTTGGCAGATTGGTAATGGGCAGACGGCCTTGTTGCTTGAGTCGAACTGGGTACCTCAGCAGCCCAACTACTCCCTTGTGTTTAATCCCCGGGTTTTGCCGACGGCTGGGGAGGTGAAGGTTGCTGAGGTGATCTGTTCAGGAGAAGGGCGCTGGTGTGAGGATAAACTTAGCCAATGGTTTGATCCCCCAACGTGTAGTGTGATTAAAGCGATCCCCCTTCCGAGGCATAATATTGAGGACCGTCTGATCTGGCATGGCACTGCGGATGGTGTCTTCTCATTGAAGTCGGCGTATCACTTTGCGGTTGGATTGGATCAGCAGAATGGTCGGTGGAGGGCTCAGGTTAGTTGGATGGATAGGGAGAATTGGATCAGGCTTTGGAATGCCAATATTCCCCCTAAGCTGAAGGTGTTTGTCTGGCAAATCTTTAATAGAATCCTCCCGACGACGGAAGCACTTTTAAACTTGGAATTGCGGTTCATCCCTGATGCCCGGTGTGTTGGGATGCGATGGAGACAATGGAGCACTTATTCCTGACATGTCCTGTGGCTAGGGCACTATGGACTCAGTCCGGTTTGGAGTATCTTGGGGAAGGTTTGCCTCAGGTTACGTTCCCTTTCTTCCTGAAAAAATTGTTCTCTATCCTGCACCAGCCCACTCATTTCATGCTGATCACTGTTGTACTCTAGAGGATCTGGAAGTCTCGTAACTGGGTTGTCTTTGAAGGTAAACCGTTTGGGATTCCTTCTTTAATGAGGCAGTATAATCAGCATGTTAATGAGTGGCTACGGCTGCCGTTGGACTATCAACCCGCTCCTGAGCGTAACCAGCATCAACCTGGGGTGACGGGGGGTGGTTCAGGGGGGTCTGTGTGTCGGTGGGATGGGGATGTTCGTAGGGGATCGCACTCGGCGGGAGGGGTGGTTGTCTGTGATGAGGCAGGAGGTGTCCTCTGGGCTATTGGGATGCACTTCCCTTTTGTTGATGATCCCATGGTGGTGGAATTACTAACCCTCCGGGAGGCTATCAACTGGTGTTTGGATCATGGTTTCTCGGGGATGCCAAGGTGGTCATTGATAAAATCTGCCAAGGAGATGTGAGAGACAGTCGGGTGGGGGCTATTTTGGAAGAGGTGGTGATGATGCTTGTGGCGAATTCAGGATTTAGTGTGTGATTTATAGGTCGGGATAGCAATAGGGTAGCTCATATGGTAGCTAGAAAGGCCCTGTCTTTGTCCCCGTCTATGTGTCGTTATTTTTATTTTCAGGCCTGGCTGACCTCCAGGATGTAATTACCTATTTTGTCCTATCAATATATGATTACCTTTTGTCAAAAAAAAATATATTAAGATTTAAGCCTATTAAATGTGGAGAAAGGGTGGAAGTCGGAAGGAGTGGGAAACTGGGGCTTCAAATACAATGCATAACTAAATTTGGACCATTGATTCAGAAAATTCGAATCTAATGGCGGATAATAAGACAATTTTATTTTCCTTTGTTTTCTTAATCGACTCATAGCTTCTTCATTTTAATTCGGATTTGAATTTTTTTTGCACAGATGGAACGAGTTTGTTGTACTTTACAAAATGAGATCCATTATCTACATTTTTTGAAAAAAAAAATCTTGTCTCTCGTTACCAACTGCATATCATATGATATCTTCTTCGTTTTTAAGTCGTTTTTGAAAAAATTTCCTCATTAGAACCATAGACTGCTGTAAAAAAGAAGCTAGGTCCCTTATTTGCTATAACTAACATATGCATAGTTAGCACCATCAGTAATTTTCACCACTTTCAACTCATTCCTCTAGAAAACCCAGATTCTCCCTAAGGGGCACGATTATAATTGGGAAAAACCTCATAATCAGTAAATTTAGCTATGAGTTCAGCTGACTTGCTAGCCTGTACATGAGTTTCCAATATAGCACCTAGCTTCACCTTATACCTACCTAAGCAATCAAGCACATAGTTGTGCTTGGAGGGGTCATTAAAAACACTCGAATTCCAAATGAGGCAATTCATCTTGAGGGATGGGGTTATCACCCCTACCCTTGCCACCCTTAACCTCTTTCTTTTGACCCTCTATCAATGGTTGTAAAATAACATCCCTTCCCCTAATTGCAGATAGGAAATCTAGTTGAGGAACATCCAGGAGATCCTTCCATATCTTCAACTTAGGTACCTTGTGAACAGGGGGAGCTTCTTGAGGAGTAGTAGTAGGAGAAGAACTGGTAGCCACATTAACAAGAACAGAAGTGGGTGATTGAGGGATGGAGAGAACCTTTTTACCCTTTCCCCATTTATATCTGATGTAGCTATAATATTGCAAGACTCAAGTATATCCACAATATTAATCCCCTTTTTATTCCATACCCGCTTTACCTCACCAGAGGACTATCACAATCATGCCCAAATTCCTGACATACCTTGCACCGAGTTGGTAAGTGACCGTATTCAAGTTTGATAGTAAAGACCCTACCTCCTCCAACAACAAACCTAACTTGGTCAATCAACTTTGCAACAACCTCTACCTCTACACAAATCTTAGCATACCCTAGCTTTAAGCCTTTGCGTGTAGGTTGATCCATACAAAGCGATTTTCCAATTAAGCTGGTCACTCGCCCTAATCCATCCTTCGATAAAAGTTCTAATGGGAAATCAATTAGTTTAATCCAGATTGGAAGTGCCTTATTATCCAATTCTAGAGCTCTAATCCCAACTTCCCATCGTCTAAGAAACAACATATTGTCTCTTACGTGCCAAGGTCCCCCTCAAATACCCAATTGCAAGCAGCCTCAAAGGGTAATTGAAATAGAACAAATTGGTAACATAGTCAAGATACTCGTACCTGCCCATCTATTCCCTAGAATCGGTTTGCCCAGCTTCGTATTGCCCATAACGGAGGAGGCTTCTACATGAACTGACCCACCAAACTATTCCTCCATCGTTTTGCTCCTTCATCACGCACATCTTGGGGAATCTGATGAACCCCATCCACAAGTACAAGCTCTATATAATCTAGGCGATTATCAACCGCAATACCAAAGAGAGAGGTCCAAAGGCGACTGTCGACGACGATGCATTGGGTGGCCTCGCCGCCGCCGACACCCATCGTGATTTCGAAGGATTGTTTTAGAGTGAAGGAAAGAGAGAGAAAGAAGAGAGAGAATTGTCCAGATATTTGACGATGTATTCCGTGCCTTGCTAAAAAACCGATCTTTGTTTACCAACCACACATTGTCTAACCAAATCCAATCTTCCCTCGGTATGTTCCTCAAAAAATCCGATTCGTGCGGATTATTTTCCCAACTAAGGAAGAGATCTTGGCGGAATTGCCACATATGAAATTGAGAACAATTTTGCAAATAAGAGAACATATCACATACTGAGTGTGCTAAATATTGAGAAATTTCAATATAAACATACCACATACTCACATACGAATCGAGAACATAAATTTAGATCGTCCAATATAGTCTAAAAATGTAAATAAATTAGTTAATACAAATGATAAATTAAACTCGCCAGCCAACGGGCCTGGTAAAATCTAGTAATAATAGGGAGAAATCGGAACGAGTCAACGACAAAGTTAAGGAAGGAGGTAACGGCAAGACCCGAAATCAGAAGCCGAAGAGGCCCATCAGCATCTAATCCGGCCGTTGCCGTCGGCTTGACTGCTACTATCGGGCCTTCATTTCTATGAATAGAAAGCCCGAATTTACCCATCGAGACGATCCGACCCGGACCCTCTAAAACGGACTCCCAAGTCCCAAGCGCAGCTGTGTTGTGTAGGTCGTTGACGTTAATGGCGAATTGGCGATAGACTGAATTTTATTACTGAAACAGCAGAAACCCCCTACCCGGAGACGCCAGGCTTTGAGCTTTCTATCCCATCCCTCTCCCTCACCACCTTCTCCGCCGTGCTCCGGCAACGAGGCGCAAGATTATACCATTACCCCACTATATGCGCATTTAGAACTCCGCCCACCGCCCATGGGTTCTTCTTCCACACTCTCTCTGTGCTCTCATCCTCAGGTACTCTCTTTGTTTTATCCTTCCTTCTCTTTGATTACTTACCTACCAAGTTCTCAACGTTCCGAATTCCAACAGATTGGTCCTCGGCCGTCCGCCGCTCGCAGGGCCGGTCCTCAATTGGAAGCGGCGGCCGACGGCAGCTCGGCGTTGAGTTATCGAGCTCAAGGAGCGCTGCTGTTGCCGTTCTCTTCGAATGTTGCTTGTAGGAGAAGAAGATGCTTCAGGTTCAAGAGCCTAGTTGTGAAGGCTGCTGCCTCGACGTCTGGCCGTGGCCGTAGAGTTTATAAGCAGTCTCAAGGCGAGAGTAGCATTGGTGGTGCTCCGGTAGAGCAGATTGCTTCGTTTGTGGTTCCTGCCGGGGTCTTCGTCGTGGCTACCTTTGGTATGGAAAGCTGCTTCTGGATTGCAATGCCTTTTGGGTTTTATTTTTTATATTGAACTTGATCACCCCAAGTTTCCTTAAACAAGAAATCTTTAAATTTACTTATGGTGCGGCATTGTCATTGTCAATTACATGGAGTGTGGTTGGGGACTTGTGTTGATAGCTTTATGTCCACCAGAGTTGAGTGATGCTAACTGAAGTTTCAGCTAACAGTAATGTGGAAATTGGTGGAGAAGTTCCTCAAGCCAAAGCCAAGAAATCCTACAGGGGCGGAAGATAAAGCTCCTGCCAAGGGAATGAGTTGGTCTTTCGCTGCTGGAACAAATTTAGTCTCAGGTTTTGCAGCCAAGGTTGACAAAGAGGCCAAGCAGAAGCTCAATGCATTTGCCAAAGAGTTGAGAACATTCGGAAGCGTTGACATGGCAGGTATAATGATCAATCCATTTGATTTTTTTTGTCTGATGCTTTTAATGGCTAAATCACAGGGATAGTGTAGGGTTCTTAATTCTTATGTGAATGTGTGTACACTTTTGGCTTCTCTAGATATGTGAATCGAGCTTTTGGTCTCCCAACTACTTGGCAGGTTGTAATTTTGGTGATGAAGGCCTCTTTTTTCTAGCTGAGAGTTTAGCGTACAATAAGGTTCGATTTCTATTAATCAGCTCCTTCTGAATAAAGTGCTGTTGTGCTTTGTGTCCGTCTTGCTCACGTTTCCCCCCTCTTTACGTATTTGGTTTTCAGAATCTAGAAGAAGTTAGTTTTGCTGCAAACGGAATAACTGCAGAAGGAGTAAATGCCTTCAACCAGGTCCTTCAATCAAACATTGTTCTGAAGACTCTGAACCTTTCTGGAAATCCCATTGGAGATGAAGGAACCAAGGTTAGTCTTGAAGGATATCAAATCTCGTGATTAATATTGTTCAAATATCTCCATATTAATCAAACCTTGCCTGTGTGGTACCAAAGCAGTCCTCTGTGTGTAGATTGATATTGTTTTGGCAAACAAGAGTCCCCTGCAAAGTGCATTGTAATAAGGATCCGACCATTCTATTTTTGTATCTCTTATGATTTAACGTCTTATTTTTTGAACAGACTCTCTGCAATATATTGGCGGATAATACTGGTATTGAGAAGCTCCAGCTGAATAGTGCTGATGTGGGTGATGAGGTTGGTCTTCTTTTCCCTTTATATGATCTACTGAGAAGACGACCAAGATGTCATAACTGAGATTTATAACTGACTGCATGTCTCCTGCATGTATACTTGTGTTTTCTGCAGGGTGGACAAGCTATTGCTGACTTGTTGAAGAAAAACTCAACCTTACGTGTGATTGAACTTAACAACAACATGCTTGATTATTCTGTACGTTAGTTTCCTCGGCATTTCATTAATAGAACTTGATTTGCAAGTAAAGTTGCCAAATTGACACTGTCTATTTACTTTCGGAAATGGAAGTAGGGGTTCACAAGTCTTGCTGGAGCATTGATTGAGAACAACTCTTTGCGAAGTTTGTATCTCAAGTTAGTATTTTGAGTTTGTTTTTATTTTTCCTCCAAATCCTGTGTTAATTTCTGGCTACCAGTAGTTTGCCATGATCATTTTTCAAGCTGCACTGTTGTAATCTTGCTTCATTTCTTACTTATGTTAAGTGGCAATTACGGTGGCGCACTGGGAGCTAATGCTTTGGCCAAGGGATTAGAAGGGAACAAGTCGTTGCGGGTAATGGTTTATAACTTTATATTTATGTTTCTGTAATTCTTCTTCATTGATGAAGCTTCATAGACGCAGCATTGAGTTCTGTGTACTTTTCTGTCTTATTATGTTAATATAGCGGGGCTTCATCTTCTCAGGAACTTCACTTGCAAGGAAACTCCATTGGAGATGAAGGAGCTCGTGCTTTGATGTCTGGGTTGTCTTCTAGTAAAGGTGTGGCTTTGCAATATCAGTTGCCAGATTGCACTCGCGATACTTTAAGTTACTTAAAACTCAGTTCGGATGGTCATCTTTAATGATTCTGACAACCATTCGCTTATGCTCTTCAGCAAAACTAACCCATCTAGACCTTGGCAACAACTCAATTAGCGCAAAGGGCGCCTTTTATGTTGCTGAGTACGCCAAGAAGAGCAAAAGCTTATTTTGGCTGAACTTGTACATGAATGACATAGGGGATGAGGTAGTGAAATCATTGAGGAAGTGTATTTCTATCTTACAGCATTGTTTATGGCAGTAATCAAATAGTTGCTGAAGTACGAACCTTTTTATTTGTCCGTTTCCTGTAAATTCTGTCAGGGCGCTGGAAAAATTGCCGAGGCTTTAAAGCAGAACCGGAGTATAACAATCATTGATCTGGTGAGAAGACATACTATGTAATAATTTTTCCTTTAAATTGGCACAAATAATGACACAAGGACCTATTTTAAGAATCAATTGTGAGAACAATGCAGGGAGGAAATAACATACGGACCAAGGGGATCACTGAAATAGCTCAAGTCTTCAAAGATAACTCTGTTATCGCAACAGTGAGTTCTTATTGGCGATATTTCTTTTCCCTTGGTTTTTGGGGTTCATTGGCGGAGATTTTGGTCTTGACCATACTCCGTGTGCTTTTTCTGTCCTTTTGTTCTCAGCTGGAAATGGGTTATAATCCCATTGACGCGGATGGAGCAAAGGCATTATCCGACATTCTCAAGTTTCACGGCAGTGTCAAAGCTTTGAAGCTTGGTTGGTGCAAGGTAAGCCCTGATGCATTTGACCCGAAAAGAAAAGGTTGCTACACAGACTATGGCTTTGTTACACATGTGACGCTATGTTTTCAACGTCCTACAGATAGGCCCTAAAGGCGCAGAGCACATTGCAGAAACTCTGAAATACAACAATACCATCTCAGTGTTGGACTTGCGAGGAAATGGACTGAGAGACGAAGTACATTCCACAACATAGATAGTTCCCATTCGATTCGTTCTCATTGCAAGTGTTTTTTTTTTAAATCCAAATCTCATGTGGGGAAATATTGGCAGGGTGCAGTATGCCTCGCTCGTAGCTTGAAGGTGGTGAATGAAGTCCTGACAGAACTCGACCTGGGATTCAATGAGATTCGAGTATATTCGCTTTCCTTCTTAGTATATGTGTTTTCCTCCATTCACCAAACCAGCAGTTTTACCTGTTCTGCTTCTGATTGATTAACCTGCTCTCTCCGCGCTCAGGACGATGGAGCTTTCGCCATTGCTCAAGCACTGAAATCCAACGAAGACGTCAAAATAACCTCTCTAAACCTTGCAAACAACTTCCTCACCAAATTTGGCCAGGTTTTAGAGCAACCCTCGCCTTCCCTCTTCCCATAGTTTTTGTTTTCTGGTTATAATCGGTCTGGTTGGGTCGAACCTTGGCTACTTTTCCGTACTGTGCAGAGCGCGCTGAGTGATGCAAGAGACCATGTGTTTGAGATGAACGAGAAGGAAGTGAACATTGTATTCTAAACCCCTCTATGTGAGGGGGAAGGCGACAGTTGAATTACTAGAGACAGCACACAGGAAGGAAGGACCATTCTTTTCTGTACTTTCTGTCATTGTGGAATGGATCAAGACTTCCTTCCATAACAACGTTCATGAAAAAGCTAGGGAGGCGGGACAGGGGAGTGAATGGTGAAGGATTTTGATACGCGGAATTTTGTCAGTTGAATGAGGCTACCTTTGGTTTTGTTGACTGTAAGAAAAACTTTGAGAAAGGAGACTGGGCGGGGTGGGTATAATCTTTATAGCAATGTTGTTAGAACCAAACCGGGGTCATCGAACGGCTCGCACTTTAGCGGTCCAACCGGCATTAGACCGTTTAAAAACCGTAAAAGACTCGGTATCTAATAAACGTTATCAGTATAAATAGTGGACATTTCTTAATCAGAGCTCATTTCTTTCCTTCGAAATTGTGAAATGGAAATAAGGATTCAATTTGAGAGCCCGACGTTTTTGGTTTATTTTAATTTTCAATTTTCTACAATTTTTTTAATTAAATTTAGTGGCTGAATGGAAAAACCGGACGAGCGGCTCGAACGGTTAACCGCCTCGGCCGCTTGCCAACCGCTATATAAAACCGGAGCGGCTTTTAGAGTCTTCCGAACCGATTTTGTGATCGGGTGACGGTTTTACCGGTCGGGCCGAGCGGCTCGGCTCGGCTTTAATATCACTAGACTAGTTGTCGAGCAGGCTTACTGAGAACCTGCATCAGGGTTAGTTGTCTTGATTATGAAGGATGAGTCACGTACCGACGTGGCGGTACAAGGGGCTGTTTGCTGTGTTGGCATTATTAGGGTTTTTATACCATCTGATAAGTTGGATGCTCTCGTCTTACAGAAGAAGAAAAGTCTTTTGATTATTCAGTCGTCGTGTCGTCCTGCCCACAGACGGTGGTAAAGGTAATGCCAGACAGCATCTACTACTGCTACAGCTGGTGGTGGTGGCTGGAAGCCATTTGTAACGAAATCGTCCTCTTCCTCCCATCTCTGGCGTTTCAATCCTTACGGCACCATGTCCATGGCTTCTTGCCATTTACTCTTGGCATGTGAAGGCCATCAGTCTTACATTTCGCCGATTGGTGAGCACTCTTTCACCAAGATGGTGCAAGAGCAAATTAACCGCGGGTGCTTTCTTCATTAATGAACAACAACAGTGACCCATGGGGTTGAAAAAATGAAAACCCAGAGGTCCAAGGTCCCCCGTCCTCGGTAATATATAGCACAAACAAACAGTTGGCACTTTCCACTTAACAGAAGAGAGCCCTGGCAAGAATAAGAAAACCCATTTTCTCACCACCACCTTCAGTTCGACTCTGCAAACGCTGCGAGTGACCCAAAATGGCTTCTTCACCTCCCTTTCTGTTTCTGACTGCGGTCCTAGTGTTGTCCATTACTCTGCAGCATGCGGCTTCTGCAGAAGGAGATCATGAAGCTGAAGTTGGGATGGCGGAGAGAAGCAAAGGCAACTATGTTCACTTCAACCCCGCCAACCGACGCCTCCTCTTCCCGTCCTTGGGTAAGCAAAACAGAGGTGCATGCACGGTTGAACTGTTTCTAGTTGTTATATCTAGAATTTGTAATCTAAGGCAAAAAGATCTCTTCCCGATTCATATTAGTCCTCTGTTACTGAGAAAAGTCGACTTATTAATAGGGCTTCCTTTATCTTCTCATCTCATATGAAAAAATTATGATGATTCTGGGGAGGCAGATTGCGGGGGGAAGTGCAACGCGAGGTGCAGCGCGCATTCGAGGCCGAATGTGTGCGTGAGGGCCTGCAACACATGCTGCTACAGGTGCAACTGCGTTCCACCGGGCACTTCCGGCAACAGAGAGCTCTGCGGCCGATGCTACACCGATATGATCACCCATGGCAACAAGCCCAAGTGCCCTTAACTTTACTCTGCCTCCTTCCATCATTCGCCTTTTCACCATCTCTGTTGTAGGGTACCCTCAAGTCTCAATAAAGCCTTGGAGCTGAGGGTTCTGGAGCTTTCTTTTAGGGTGTGTGGAGTGCTATCTACTAGTAGCTAGCTGCAAACAAATAGGTTGTGAGGTTTTGCTTCTCCTGAATTGTTCACTCCCCTCCAGTCTGTGTTTAGAGTTGGGAGACATGGGCTGATTTCCTATGGGTTTGTTTTCTGTGTTAAATGGTGTGTGCATGTACTTTGACCTTGTTCTGTTCATAATAAAACCAGAATGTATGTATCTGTGGTTTCAGAAGAAGAGTCCAGGCGATTCAAACTGTTGCATAGAAAACCTCCAATTGTTCACCCATCCTTTCTGCTCTGCTCATATTGATTACCAGGCGTCCAGGCATGACCATAGAAAGTTCCAGATTTGAAAATTGTTAGGCATGGGTTCGGTCCCAATAACCTTGCAAATTAGCATAATATAAGGGGTAGTGTGTTAATTCTTCGGGTTGGTTTGTTTCATGATGAATATTTTACCCAAATCCGAAAAAATCTATAATTTGTTTCCATTTCAAATTCACGGGCCCACAATTTTAAAGGTCTGAATCGGTGAACTTCTCTTATTTGTAAATTCCACATATTGATGCACGATTTGTAACATGCCATAAATTTATGAAGGTATCTTATTTGTAAATTCCATATATTGATGCAGGATTTGTAACATGCCATAAATTTATGAAGTGATCTTACCTAGGTTGCCGTCAACTATTGTAGATTATAATTAATTAATTAATTAATAACATAGAAATAATATAAATATTAAATTACCTAGGTTGCCGTCACCTATTGTAGATTATAAATAATTAATTAATTAATAACATAGAAATAATATAAATATTAAATTAATGTACAAGCATGAGTTAGATTTATTATACCCTTTCTTGTGTCCTAGTTTCCTTTAGCCTTTTCATGGAACGTGTAATTATTTATTTCCCGATTCTAATATATGTTGTTATATGTTACTTTTAAAAAGGAGGATAAATAATTGGTAACTGATACGTTAAAAGTAACGAAATTTTTCCGTTATTATTATTGTCCTTGTGACAACATTATACTTATTAGTGCACATATTGTCTTTGTTTTGTCTATGTATCATAAACATAGAAAAGGATAGTATGAGAAATTTAAACTTTAAGTTCTAAATCCCAATCTATGATAAATCATCTCAACAAACATAGGATTGTTACAAATCCATAATGCCTCAAATCCTTGATAAATTCTTGGATTTTTAAATTAAAAAACTCTCATTTTAAATACATGAAGCAAACGACTTCTTAACTTTTCAAAACTGGAATATTAACCTGTATAGCAAGCGGTTTACATTTTATCGATTTAGTCGCTATCAAATTGGTGAAAATTCGTTAACAAACCGGTGCATTATAAACAAGAACATTATAAGCATTGACACATATCATAAATCCAAAATAAAGATTTGATTATTAATAAATGTGTAAGTTTTAAATATATTTTGCTTGTTTTTGAAAATAGTATGCCTTTTGACCTAATTTAATTACTACATTCACATATGTAACCATAATATGATTAATAGTCTACAAATTTCCCATAAAACTGTGCAAGTGTAGCTAAAAATACCTTTTAATATTTTTTTAGAGACCAGCGTTCGAATTCCAATGCTTACTTTTTATTGAAATCGTCAACCAAGAGCATGTATATCAATAACTAGCTTATAGCCCAATCTATTGGTCAGAGAGAACAGAAATAAAAAAATTATAAATGTTGTAGTGTGTTATACTCTATTGTTGAGTACATCAGTTGAACGTCATATCTACTAAGCCTGTGAATAGTTTGAAGTTTAGGTTTAACACAATTCCTTTGGTTAGATGATGGAGTGAAGACCAAATTGTTGAATATAGAAGAATAAGGAATAAGTTGGATGACGATTTTGTGGGGATGCAAGAATAGGAAAATGACAAAAGATTACCCTGGTTGATATAAAGAAGCTGTGCAGGAGAATGTTAATGGTTCCTATAAACAGAAACATAACCCTAGGAAAACCATTTGACCTTCGTTAAACCAGAACCACCTCCACCCAAAAGTGGGATTCACCAATATGTAATATGCATCCCAAATACATGAGGAAAGCATTACACAGTCAGAAATCCATAGCATTTTTCACAATATGACAACAATGAAGAAGGCATTTAGATTTGGTGATCTGTTCAATTTGCAGTGGGTAAAAATTTGGAATAACACACTCAGTTCAGTACCTGCTACTATGACCACCCGCTTTATTTTCTATACCAAGTTCCATCTCACAATGGAAACAGGAACATATATGAAATAAATAATTGCTTGAAACGCAGCACAACTATTGTCCAAAGTTCTTATGTGTCAGCTTCACTACAAAGTCTGAGAGCTCATATACAAATCTTTGTTCTTGCACTCGGTGTTCAAAGTGCTTCATTATATATCAAGGGATTTGTACCCAGATATCATTCCCCTAAGCAACCATAGACACAAATTAAACCTCAAGCGGATCAGGAGAAACATCATCGTACATTGGTTGGCTAACACCTTCACATGTACCTCATGGTTGCAATCTGATATTTCCTTTCCTAGCATTAAAAAGCTCACTGCGACATGAGTTGAAGTTTGCCTCTCTTCTTGAGTTTGTTCCTGAATCCTCTTTTCCTACTAAAAGCAGTCTCCTGCAAGCACATTAAGACAATTGTCAATAGACGATCGTTTAATTACGATCTTCAATGCCACTTGATTTCACACAGAATGGGCACAACATCGGGCGAAATAGAATTGGAGAAATTACCACTGGACGTCCCAGTTTCTCTGCTTCACGAATTGCAGAAACAAGATCTCGATTGGACTCGGTGAACAGGCTAGTAACAATCCCTTGTTGACCAGCTCGACCTGTACGGCCAACCCTATGCAAGAAATCTACAGCTGATGTTGCAAAGTCTGCCTGGAGAAAACCAGCATTCTTCAGAAATTAGGCTTCTGAAGTATCTTCCTCACCAGAATTCTCATGATTATGTAAGAAACATATGAAGGCGGTAAGAAATAAGAATCAATATGGACTAGAATTAAAGGAAAGGTACCTGAATGACATGCGAGATATTTGGAATGTCAACCCCACGAGCAGCAGCATCAGTGCACACAAATATTCCACCTTTCTCCCTGAAATCATCAATCATTCCCGAGCGTTCTTCTAAAGAGGCGTCCTTATGGTACCGGTAACACTCGATGCCAGCTCTTTCCAATATCTTAGCTACTGCTTCAACAGCCTCAACAGTATTTGCAAATACCATAGTTCGACTAACATCATCATCACCAGACGTTTCAGATTCAGCTCCGTGTTTCACAGCCTCTATAAGTGCATCCACCTGGCTATCTACAGTAACCTCAAACCACTTTCGTTCCAATCTGAAAATAAAACAGACCAAGTGTATAATCATTATCATCATCAAAAGTGGCAAGCTAGGTGCAATAATTGAAAGAGCCTCTGAAATTCGTGTGAGCACCTGGGGTTATGGCGGTGAAGGTAGCTTCCACTGACCCAGTTAGCCTCTGGGAACATCCGTTTCAACACTGCACCAGCAGTTCTCTTTCCATTAGCTGGAAGAGTAGCTGCCACAAAGATGTACTGCTTGCTTCGGTCATAGGGTCTTAGAACTCTTCTCCAACCCCTTTTCTGGACTGAACCATCAGCTTCATTTGTCTCTTCCAACTCTTCCTCTTCAGAAAGACTTTCGATTTCTTCATTGTCAGCTGGAGATGAATCGTCTTGTGATTCTTCATCCTGTTCCAAGGCATCCTGAGGCAGAGACTCCAAGTCCAATTCAGAAGCATTATCGGCTGTTGGTTGATCTGTCCAGGAAAGAAGCTTCTCATCATGACGAAACATGTTTATGAGACGGATCACTTGATTCTGGAAACTGCCACAGAGAAGCATGTCTGCTTCATCAAAAACCTGGCAGTCAATGAAGAAAATACCATTTAAAATCAAAGATGAATGCATAATTAAAAGTTGCAGCAAACAGCAAGGTTCGAGAGGAGAAAATGGAGACAAATACCACATATTTGACTCCACGAAGGAAGCTCATCTTTCGTTGTTTCTTTGGTTCAATGTTGTTCAGAAGGGCAGCTGGAGTGGATACAAGGATATCTGGTTGATAAACTGGCCATCCCTTCATAAAAGCAAAAATTAAAGGTAGCAGCTTCAGGAACTAAAACTGAGCTCAACTGACTTCAAAGGAAGTAACTTTTTAGTCTGCAATACTACCTGCCTCCCACAAACTGCTGCAACTTTGATAAGTGGGTCGCCATTGTCATCACGAAGACCATTCGCCATCCGAACCACTTGTTCGCATAGCAAGACGTTGGGGCAAAGAACAAGAGAAACTTCACGGGAAGGTTTGAAACCCTTATCAGAAGCAGAACCACTAACAGCGCCGCCGCTAGCAGCAGATAGCTTGTGAATCAGAGGAACTAGATAGGAATGCGTTTTCCCACTGCCAGTCTCCGCCGCAATGATCGAATCCTTCCCGGAAAGAATCGACGGAATGGACTCAGCCTGAACAAGAGACGGCCGGTTGAATCCGGCACTAGATAGAGCTTGAGAGATTGTGTCTGACAAGCCGAGAGCAGTCCACGAAACGCCTTCATCGGCAAAGAAAGTCTCTCCGCCGCCACGATCCGCGTCGGTGGCAACGGTGGCTGCTGTGGCTAAGCTCCGAACTCCTCCGCCGTTGGATTGGACGAGGCAGAACAGACGAACCCGAAGCGAAGTCGATGACCTGGGAAACGAAGAGGAGAGTGACGGGGCAGAGAGAAACGACTGAGTTCTTCTCAATTGAGAAAGGAGGAGCTTCGGCGACGAAGAGAGCTTGTAGAAATGGAGCATCGGAGCGGAGCGATGAAGAAAAAGCATCTGCCTTGTTGTAAGAAGAAGCAGCAAGAGAGGAAGAAGATTAGGTTTTTGGGGTTTAAAGTTTAAAAGTTTAAACCTTGAAATGATAAACCCTTCCAGTTCCAGAGGTACTGTTTGCCTTCGCACTGCCCGGACGGATGGGACTGGGACGTCGTCGTTTTAGGCAGACAGTCAATCAACGCATGGGATTGAACGATTTGGAAGCAGACTGAGCCTGCCCCGTATTGGAACACACAAGTGAAAATAGAAAACTTCTTTCTTCTTCTTTAGACTACTTTGTTGGCATTCTACTCTGTTCTGGGCTTTGTTGCGATTGCGGAGTGCGGACCGTAGGAAAATGGCGCCAAGGGCTTCCCATGCTAAGGCAAAACCCTTGACCGACCCACACGGAATGTTCACCGGAATGGTGGTTCTCTTGGTGGCGAATGGAGTTCAGTCCCGCCGGCTTGAGGTTTTGTTTCCTTTAGTCCCATCACAAACTTTTGTAATTTGGATGCTCAGAAGCAGGAAGGTTTCCCGTCTAACTTCTTGCTTTTCTTCGTATTTCATTATTGGGGTTCGAAAGATTTGGAAGCAGAAGCTGGTGCAGTTGGGGGCTACGGTCGAGGACTACTTGTCCAAGAAGGTCAATTACATTTTTGCTATGAACCCAGAGGCCCTTCTCAAGCAATTGGACAAACAACGCCTTGAAAGCTTCAAAGGAGTGAGTTTTAGGCTTGGCTTGTTGCCTCTCTTTCCGTAAATCAACGCCTGCAATCCTGATGCTTCATCTTTTTTTTTTTTTTAAACTGCTTTTCTTCCCAGAGAGTTCTCCTTTATCAGTGGGTGGAGGAGAGCCTGCGATTAGGGGAAAAAGTTTCAGAGGATTCATATCGCATAGACATCAATTCAGAAGGAGGGGATACTAGAAATAAGTCCCAAAGTGCTAAGGATAGTGAAGAACCTTCTCCTCTGAAGAAGGTGAGACATATTCCCGAGGATGTGGAAGGTTTCAAAGCAGATAGCAAGGGTGATTCAGCTGATAGTCCCAGAAACTCTGACAGCTTAGACTATTCTCTTAGCCCCGGAAGGACTAGCCCGAAACCTTATAGTAGTCCGAATACGGATGTAAGTTGCAGTAGTGTCTAATAACTGATATAGGATAAACTTAGTTGGAATTTGTGCAGCTTCACTATTATGTAATTGAGGAGGTAGTGGAGGATGACCTAGTTGATCGGTTGTCTGTTTTGCAGTTGTCGTTGGAGTATAATCCACCTGATTTAAACAGAAACATCACCGAGATATTTGGAAAACTTATCAACGTCTACCGGGGTAAGACCTGCACAATCTTGCTAGAATGCTCATTTCGTCCCTCGTTGTACTTATTTCTGTCATGAATGATAACATGTTCACTTTCTGTGGAAAGCGTTGGGTGATGATCGGAGGTCTTTTAGCTATTACAAAGCAATTCCAGTTATTGAGAAGTTGCCGTTCAAAATTGAGAGTGCAGAACAGGTGAAAGGTCTACCCGGGATTGGAAAGTCATTGCAGGACCATGTAAGTGTAGAAGAAGGCATGCTACTTATAGATGTTATATTGAGTGATGCAGAAGCAATGTCCAGAATGATTTATGCATGCTGATATGTTGCAGATTCAGGAAATAGTAACTACTGGAAAATTGTCCAAGTTGGAGCACTTTGAAACAGATGAGAAGGTAATGAAATGCTTCGCAGAGATGTTCAGGAATGATCGCTGATTGTTATCTTTCATTAACTTGAGAAGGCTTAATACAGACTTTTAACTAGTGAAGTTTTCTGTGGCAAGTAACTCCAGGTACGTGCCATTACTTTATTTGGAGAAATTTGGGGTGTCGGTCCAGCTACTGCCCTGAAGTTGTATGAGAAAGGATATCGCACATTAGATGATCTAAAGAACGAGGATTCATTAACTAATTCACAGAAGATTGGGTTGAAGTACTTTGAGGACATCAGGACAAGAATTCCACGCAATGAGGTAGCGTGATTGAGCTTGTTCTTTTTTTTTTTTTTTTTACTTCAGGAGATATGGGTATGGATTTTGGCATTTGCTTCTTCTGACATCTTTCACTTGAACTGACCACCAGGTTCAAGAAATGGAAGGGCTACTGCAGAAAACTGGAGAAGAGATTTTACCAGGGGTGAGTCATATTGCAGCTATCTTTTGACGTTAAAGATGAGTCTAGATTCCTATATTTTTAAAATAAACTAAAAAGAAGAGATGAGTCTAGATTCCTATTTTTGTAAAATAAAAATAAAAAGAAGAGATGAGATGAGTCTAGATGCTGTTGGGCGCCATAAGCAAGGCCCAAGAAAGCAAGGTTCCATTGCTATTCAATGGAAGGACATCTGCATATTTGTAGGTCTGCTTGATTTTTCGCATTTCATATTTCACCTTCAGCCTGGCATTTAGAGATGTTCTTATGTTCTGTTTATCAGATGTATTTACTTTTGTCAGCAGGCATAGCCAAGATCCAAGGCTTCATTATATGATCAGTGCTTTGACTTGTTTTTAAGGTACTTATTCTATGTGGAGGATCTTATAGACGTGGGAAAGCATCTTGTGGGGACATGGATATTGTAGTTACTCACCCAGATGGGAAAAGGTATAGTTCTGTTTCTTCTTTTTCAAAGTTCTCAAAGGATATTTTTCTCTCAGCAGCCTTGTTACTCTTTGTTTCATTTCACTTTTGGACAGCCATAAAGGATTTTTGTCACAGTTTGTGAAACGCTTGAAGGATATGAAGTTCTTGAGAGAAGATCTAGTTTTCACCACTCACAGTGAACAGGTATATGCTAATTTTATTCTTCCTCGACTGTTTTCACTTTTCGGGGAATTGTCATAAGAACATAATCATAATTCATATATATGAACTTTCCAAAGTACCAGCTGTTTTTCGTATTAGTTAATGAGTATCACATGCTTGCAGTTCTGATATAGGTTACAATGTTCTTCATAGTGTGCAGAACCTTTTTATGTGTGCAGGGTACTGATTCTGGTGTTGACACATATTTTGGTCTTTGTACGTATCCAGGACAAGAACTGCGACACCGGATAGATTTCAAGGTGAAGTGGATGCTAATATATCATCTTTTCGACCGTTATGTTCAATTCATTAGTTCAATCGATCTCATTCTGTAGGTATATCCAAGAGATATATATGCTTTTGGTCTCATAGCTTGGACTGGGAATGATGTACTGAACAGAAGGTAAGTTGGCACTCTATCAATTCGTGGAAGGTTTTTCCTTTTCATTATTACTTCTCCATTCTCCTCATCTCCATTGAGCCTCTCTTTCTCATTGCTACTGGTCCACAGGTTGAGGCTCCTAGCAGAGTCCAAAGGTTTCCGGCTTGATGATACTGGTCTATTCCCAGCTACTCACTCCTCGGGTGGGAAACGGGTAAGTAATTCTGATCTGACATTTTTCAGAATTTTCACCAAGAGCCTTAGGCAGGCTACTCTTACCGGCGTTCAACAAATGAAAATTCTGTTTGCAGGGTACGAGGGCAACAGCAAGCTTGAAACTTCGGACGGAGAAGGAAGTGTTTGATTTCTTGGGTTTCCCATGGCTTGAACCCCATGAAAGGAACTTGTGAGATATGTGTGTGTAGGTATGTTTTGCTTTCACATCGGTTTATATATGCACAAGCATCCAAGACCATGAGCCGCGGAATTGGTGCTACTAGCAGCCTAACCGCCCTTGGCCGTTTAGTTGTGCTATGGAGAAAATGAAGCTGTAGCAGGTGGAGAAGATGGGTTCTGAAAGCTTCAACGCTTGTATTTTGGGAATTGCTTCCGCATCATACTTCTCCAGTACAACATTTTTGCCTACCTATTGTATATATCCAGTTGGAGAGTCATGAATATGCATCGCAACCTGGGATTTTGTGTACACAGGTGGAAATTTTGGTTTGATAAGTTAAGTTTGATCTATTAGATAATAATCTCCTGGCTCCTGCGGTACATGATATGTACAATTAGCACCTTTAGGAGTTTTGATTAGGGTTAAAGGTATTGCATAAGATTAGGGGTAACAATTAAACCCATATCCAAAATCAGTCCAACTCAATAAAGAAAGTGAAAACTTTGTTTTTAATGGTTTTTGGTTGAGCGTGGGTAATTTGAATTCAAGGGTTAGGTTGATTGTGGGTTCGGCCAAAACTTCACTCCACCGCTCTCTTGCACTTGAAAAGAAAAACTATGTGTTTTGCATCTAACTTGAATAATGTATGGATGTTATTAGTTTTTTCTTTATCATGTTGTTCTAAACAATATACTTATTTATTGATTTTATTAGTTTTTATAGCAATATAATTGTTTGGGAAAAACCGATACTATAAAGATTTGGATGTTCGGAAGAATTATTGCTATAATTGTTTATATAGCAATATACTTATTAACCACTAATCAATAGCAATCTCTACATGTGATATTTTTCTTTTGTTATTTTGAAATTTTGAATGATGTCATTTTTAATAATAAACAAATAATCACAAATATAGTTCAAAATAATTTGTCTATATTTCTATATTCTTAAAATAAAATAATAATTATAAGAAATAATATCAATACAAAATTTATCGTGAACTCATAATTTAAATCCAAATTTCAACACAAAAAAAAAATCAAACTTCTTCATCCAATTGGCAAATACGGACTAGCAACAGGTCAAACACAAGCACCAAAAGGTTATCATCATTTACAACACATCAAAGAAGCAACGATCACTAGGGTGTGAGGTTCGCTCTATCGACTGCAAATAGGAGTGAAAGAGGGGTGAGTTTTGACTTCTGATTCTTAAACACATTTAAGACTCTTGGTGAAGGGTTTTTTGCAATATGTGAGAATTGGGATGTCTAGAATTGCGACTTTGATTGTTTTTCAATTTTGAAGCTTTTCACCTACACCAAAGTACAAAACTATATAGTTATACTAGTAGACGGTTATTGGTTAACCACTAATTGATTAGTCAGTTAGCAGTTAACCACTAAACAAAATACAATTAACTAAAACAGAACCAATAAAAAATTATTGATTATTGATTAATAATTAACCTTCTTTATCGATTTGGTTACCTATTTTGACCAATAACCGACAGACTTTTATTTTATTTTCTTACCCATAAACCTCAGCCCCACGTGCCACTTTGTGATAACGGGGCCTAATAAATTTAGGAGCCAACTGCAATCAATTCGAGCCCTCATACCTCTGGAAACACTAACAAGCCTCGCTTGGATCAAAACTGAGATCTGCAACTCCTAATTCCTTACTATCGTGGCAACTTATCGTTAGACTGTCTTAATTTTGGTACTGACAATTTTTTTTTTTTTGGTACATACATCCGTTTAGTTGGATTTGGAAAAATCCTACGGGTAAATGTCACATTTGGTCGCTGAGATTACTAAATTGTGTCATGTTTAGTCACTAGAAAAATTTAATATCAATTTTGGTCACTCAAATTACTGAAAGAGGTTACATTTAGTCACTCTCCTGTTCGCCTCCGTCCAACTCCGGTCACTCGAATTACTGAAACATGTCACATTTAGTCACTCAAATTACTGAAACATGTCACGTTTAGTCACTCTCCCGTTAGTGTTACTAGAAAAATTGTATATCAATTTTGGTCGCTCGAATTACTGAAACAGGTCACATTTAGTCACTCTCCCGTTAGTTTCCGTCCAACTAATGGAGTTGGACCGTCGACATAGGAGTCATCAGGGCAGGGACGGAGTCAGGATTTTTCGGTAGGTGGGGCCAACAAATTTTTTTTGCCACAAACTAATAAAATAATATCACTTTTGAATTATACTAAAAAAAAATTATATAAAAAATAATAAAATTATGTGCAACCTAAACATCATGATATATCTCATGGAAAGTATTTTATCATGCAACATACTATTTTTACGGTATATAATTGAAACTTAGATATATTATAACAGTTAGAACAAAACAAAAACACGATAAAATTTCACTTAGGAATTACATAAATTCACCTCAAAATGTGGAATAAAGTGAAAATATAATGAAAATTTTCAAAGAAACTTGCCTTGAATTTTTCAAAGGAATAGAATGAAATTTGCCTTGAATTTTTCAAAGAAACTGAATATAAACATGTAATAAATTAAAAAAATGGGCATAGTAAAGGTTGAAATCATATGAAAGAGAATAAAATTGACCTTTAAAAATTTGAAATAAACTGAAAAATGGATATATCTAAGGTTAAAATTACATGAAATTCACCTTTAAAATGTGAATAAATACTCAATAAAATATAAAAATAATTTGAAAGTTTACATATCAAAAGTTGGAAGTTAAATGGAAAAAAGAGTGGAAATGTGGGAGTCGAACCCAACCCCTTCTATTTCCAAGATTTTAAACAAACTGCTTGAGGCTTGAGCTAGCTTCGTCCCTGCATCAGGGTCCTTTTGTAGAGTTCGCCGGAAAGGGATATCGACAAAATAAAATAAGTAAATAAAAGTTGAATGGAAAGGAAGGAAGGAATTAATGGGAAAAAGTTGACGGATAACTTTCCGTCTGTGTGGCCATCTGGCGGTTAGGGCCAGTTCTCATGAGCCAATCGGTTTGGGTTTAGATTGAATAAACTTAACCAGTGCCACCTCACATGGTCAGTGGCGGATACGTGGCATTTGGGGTATCCCGAACACCCTTAAAATTTGGGAACACGATTATTCAACCGTCATAGTAATTTGTATATGATGAAAAATATTTAAGTGATAGCGGGACACTCTTAAAATTTGAAAAAATAGTTATTCAAACCTTAGTAATAGTTTGTGTATGTGTAAATAAAAAGGTTTAAGTGGTACCCTATATGATTTGAATTTGAATTTGAGTCGTTGCTACTATTAGTAAACATATTTTTCATTAGACCACAACGCATTTGTTCTTGTATTTTAAATCCAAATATACTAGTAAGCAGCTATTCCTTATCCTCAATTATTTTCAGAAGCTAACGATTAAATCCAATTACGGACTCCCCTTGTCTAGGAGGATATATCAGGAGAGATTTGTAAAGCATTATTAGACACGAATTGTTACAATTTTTCATAATACAAAACACATCATATGCATTTTTGTATTATGTACAAGTCAGATATCTTCTTATTTAATTATTAATTTATTATAATTTTTAGGTGAGGACACCCCTATGTAAATTTTTGGTTCCACCACAACACGTGGCCCAATAAAAAAATGCGTTACCAATGCCACACTTTTTACCGCGGAATTGTAGTATTCAGGCTTGGTACCAAGCCGGCAAGAGAGGCTTGGTGGCCAGGCAACAGGGTACCAAGCCGACAAGACAAGTTTGGCAGCAAGCAATGCAGTCAAAATCGCGCTTTAAAACTTAAAAACTTACAGTTTTACGCTTCTAGAACACTAAAACGCTTTCGTTTCCATATAAAATCTTAAGTGTATAAAATTGGGACTGAATGCGCTTTAAAGCTTAAAAGCTTACGCTTTTACGCTTCTGGTTCACCAAAACGCTTTACGCTTTTACGCTTCTAGTTCACTAAAGGAGTATTCTATTCACGAAAATACTTATATTTTACTAAAAGATACATATCAAGTACTTGGGTGCATTCTTAGATTCAATAGAGTAATCTAATTCACCAACTAGGCCCTTCCCAAAATCACTAGCTTAGAGGGGAAGGTAGCTTATGGTTAAGATATATGTTTATGAACGTAATGTTAAAATGCTATGAGTTTCTCAACTTTAGACATGAATTACAGGTATTTATTAACTTATCTAAACTATGTGCACTCATATTTTACATAGTATATGTCGTACTTAACACATTTTCCGTTATTTTAAAGTATGCGTAAAAAACTTACGTTTTTACGCTTTGATTCTACGGTTTACGATTTTACCCATTTTCCACTTCTAGGTAGAATCGCGCTTTTGACTGCATTGGCAGCAAGATATGAAATTTGGCTAAGTCTAGATACTAAGCCAACAAGATAGGCTAGGTAGCCAGGCAAGAGGGTAACAAGATGGCAGGGCGGCAAACTACTAGTTTAATGAGGCTCCAAAAAACTAAGTATAGAGATCAAGCTGACAGGGTGCCAATCCGATGAGGTACAAGTCGTCGTGGATAATCTCTAGATTCTCAAGACGAAGTAGGAAATCTTGGGAGTGGTGGTTGGTCGGCCAAGGCACCAAGCCAACAAGGGTAAGCCGACGAGATGGATTTATTTAAGAGATGATAAAATAGGTGTGGTATGGAGATGACAAGTTGGCACCAAGACGAGCTTCCCAAAACTAAGCTTTAGACCATGTACTTAGACGTGAAGTGACAATACTCGACGCCAAGTCGACGCGGCATCAAGGCCTTCAAGTATCAACTAGTCACCAAGATAGGACAAGCGGCCCCCAATGCAATAGGAGTGAACACCATGGCGATAGTGATTAGGACCCCGAGGTGATTGAAGCAACTGGCCAGCAGTGGTTAGGAAATTGTAAATATTGTTACTACATAAATATGAAAATAGTTCATAGGATGCATAATTACCATAATTCTATTAAAGAGGAATTGTCATACTAATTGTTTACACCTAAATATTAACATTGTACCACATCGTTTATTTTAAGAAAATTTGTTGGCTTTGTAAGGCTAGCACGACATTAAAAATAAATGAGCTAATTGGGCCTTGTTGGGTTGTGTTTTTGGGCCTAAGTGACCAAACTTCCTCTCCCTGACCTAGGTGACTGACCACACCCATTGTCTCCATACCCGATACCTCCTCTATGTTGTAACAAGCTAGTTTGTATGATATGTGGCTCTCACAAACTAAGTCTGGAAACAAGACATGCTTGGTAGCTAAGCAACAAGGTACCAAGCCGGCAAGACAGGCTTGGCAGCAAGATATGAAATTTTGCCAAGTCTGGATACTAAGCCGACATGATAGGCTAGGTAGCCAGGCAAGAGGGTAACAAGCTGGTCGGGCGGCAAACTACTAGTTTAATGAAGCTCTAAAAGCTAAGTATAGAGATCAAGCTAGCAGGGTGCCAACCCGATGAGGCACAAGTCGTCGTGGATAATCTCTAGATTCGCAAGACTAAGTATGAAATCTTGGGGGTGGAGTTTGGTCGGCCCAGGCACCAAGCCAACAAGGGTAAGCCGACGAGATGGACTTATTAAAGAGCTGATAAAATAGGTTTGGTACGGAGATGACAAGTTAGCACCAAGACGAGCTTCCCAAAACTAAGCTTCAGGCCATGCACTTAGATGTGAAATGACAAGACTCTACATCAACCCGGCGCGACATCAAGGCCTTCAAGGACCAACCAGTTACCAAGATGGGACAAGTGGCCCCCAATGCGATATGAGTGAATACCAAGACGATGGCGATGAGGACCCCGAAGTGATTGAAGCAACTAGCCAACAGCGGTTACAAGGGCAGTTACACCTAATGATTATAAATAGCATAAACAAAAACTAGGAAAAAGGGTTCCACAACCGAACACTTGATGCCCAAAGTCAAACTTTACCTTTTCTTTGCAAATTAGCCATAGGTAGTTTCTTGAGCTCTCACTGAAGGTCCATAGGAGTAGAGTAACATAACTTAACTTGTTCCCAAAAGACCATCAAAACATCAAACACCCCTCGTTCGAAGATTGTTCGTAGAGGTTTGAACCGTGTTGTTTGTCGTTGTTGAAGAATTCAAAGGTTCAAATCATTCATATCAAACACTATAGTTTTCCTTGCCGAAAAATAAATTGGCACACCCGGTGGGACACTTGTGTTTGATTTGATGGCTCCATGACAGAGACAACAAGAAGACGATCTTTCACCCGAGTTTGTAATGGAGCTAGTGGGCAAGTATGAACTTGGAAAATTAGCAAGAGGTGACACCGAAAATAATGGTGGGGCAGAAGTTTAGCCGTTTTCCGGTGCCATGTGTGGGCGGAACGACCGCCAGAGGCGGAGGCAGGATCCAGAGATCGGGGGGCCGGACATTTTTATAGTATCCGTCAAAATTTTCTAAGAAGATAAATAATAATTCATTCATTATAGAAACCCAAGCAATATTTTAGATAATTAAAAGATATAAACATGTGCTATGAACTCAAATTTTATGTAATGGTCTGTTCAAAATAAATACTAAATGACCAGCATACTTCATCTTTAATTATCTGGTTTGAACTTTAAAATTAGAAAATATATGAAGATGAAGTGAAAAAGTTAAGTAATTAGTTCAAATTTTAAGCAAAAATTAAACCAAAAAGAGAAAAAACTGCAAAAATATGGTCCTGGCAGGGATTGAACCTAAATACCTGGAAGATACTAAAAGCTACTTTCCGTTGGACTAGAGCTAGGAAAAGTTTAACAGTTTTGCGTGGAACGGTAATTGTATAATATTTAATTTCTTCATAATTTTCAAAAATTCTCGATATTTTTACATGCCATCTTCAGAATTCCCCCCCCCCCCCCCCCAAGGAACAAGGTAGCTCCGCCCCTGACGACCGCCACCTTATCTCTCTGCCAGTTGGTTGATGGAGGAGGCTTTGGCAGGGTACACAAACAAATGGTCTTGAATTGATTTTGTCCATTCTCCCCTAAATCGATGTTTGGAGATGAGTTTTTATAAATAAATAAAAAATAATTTTGAGGAGTTCGGCCAATTTTTTATGAAATCTGTATTGAGATAAAAGGTTTTGGCTGAAGATGGTATAGATCCACCATCAAGCAATGTTATTGGAGATATAAGTCTTCTAGCCTCTGGTGACCGGAACGCCCAGGCATGGCCAAGAAACTTGTTGCCCTTTGTAGAAAGTCAACCACCCTTTCAACATGTCGATTACGGCAAAAATATTATAATAAATTATAGGATGCTAATTGAGGAGTTTTGACATAATGCAAAACAGCTTATGCGCGAAAAGAATAAGTGACATAGTCACGGGCATTTATTCCTCTAAGTCCTAACAATAGTAAATAACTCGTGTTTGTATAACTGTAGTGTATCGATGGTCCGACTAGAAAAGCCTCCTACCGAAAGCTAAACTGGTAGGTGGTTTTTCGCGGTATGAAGCAGTTGAACCAAGGTAAAACCACGATAAATATCCTACAGCTGACTTATCCGGTACAACTTCGGATACGGTTTTTTTTATTTTATTTTTTTATCATCTCGTCAACAACGCAACAATTAGGAAAAAATAATATACTAGAAGCCTCAATCATCCACCGAAAAAATTTGAAGTGATAAGCAAATTGACACCACCGGCAAAAAAAAAAAAAATCAACATAACATAACATAATCTGCATGAAGTACATCCAAAGTACGTAGTATGAACAGTGAAGTACAAAAATTTATGGAAGATGACATCACAATTTACATGTCGTAGCTTATCCGCAATATATTAAGCAATATTTATGAATAAAATGAAGCAATATTTATAAATTTAGAACAAGCGTCATAAAAGTAACTAGGCCCATAAAGAAAGCCCAAGAGAAACTCAAATCGAAAATGAGTCCAATACAGAAACACCAAACCCGACACTAATTCTCTTCTCACAGGTGATTAGCTATCCAAATTAGTATACTCTGTCCAATAGGATTGCAAATTTGCAAATGTCTTATCCTCTTAGTCATCCAAATGCGAACACACGTACCTCAGGGGGAAAAAACACACCCTCTCCCCAAACTAAAAACCACGATAAAATAAAATCGATCTTCTTAAATAACAAATCGGGACACGGTCTGATGGAGTACGTTTGGCGGCCCATGAAATTATCGCTCCGGCCCAAGTGGCAGCACCGAGTTCTATATAAAAATAAGGAAGAGAGAGAGAGAGAGAGAGAGAGAGAGAGGCACCCTTAAATCCTACTGTTTACTTTACGGTGAGGGGTAAAGATTAAAGAAACGGAAATCGGTGTGTTTTACTGGATCTTCAAGTGTCCCTCACTTCCCGCCCACCGCGAGCGTCCGGAGTTTGCTGAATCTTTCCCCCGTCCGACTGTTGCCCATCGTCGCAGTCTCTTTGCTTTGGATGGACAGAATGGAAGAAGCTCGTCGGGGAATTGAGGAAGCTCAGGTCCGTTTTAAAGAGTTGACCGGAAAGACACACTTGGCTGACTGTCGGATGGTCTTTATGAAGGAGATGCGCCAGACTGTAGAGAACGATTTGAGGACCAAAACAGAGATGCGCTAGAAGCTTGATCAGGAACTCGGGGCTAAAATGGAGATGCGCCAGAAGCTAGACCAGGAACTCCGGGCTACAACGGAGGAACGTGAAAAGTTGGATATGGAAGTCAAGGGTCTAACCGATCAAGGTCTGGAATTAGAAGAGCAAGCCCGGAATCTGGAAAAAGAAGCAGCGAGTCTTCGTGAGGAGCGCGAGTTTGCCAGATCAGCGCTCAACTTAGCTTGGAGGGAAGGCGATTCTATTGTCCTACCATGGAACCTTGAACAGGATGTAACAGGAAGTATGGGCTCCCAGGAAGACGTTGTTGCGACAGAGAAGACGAAAGAGCGGCTGGTCAAGGCGTTGAGCCCGCATAAAAAAACTGTGGCCGAAGAAAAAATGGAATTTTCTCTCCTTCGTGAACAGGTGTCTCGCGAAGCTAATGCTACATGTTGTGGTCTACACTTTACATATACAAATATACACTATATGAGCAATATTGAGCTTTATATTTTATGAGTCTAAAAGGGATGAACCTTAACTCTTGAGTGGTTATGCAAATTATTAAGTATGTGTATATAATATATGTTAGTTATATGACTAATTAGGAGTGTCTGAAACCAAACCAAACAAGCTAAATACTTTAACCAAATCAAACCAATTATCCAAATTAACCAAACCAAATTATCCAAATAGTACCGGTTAAAACGATTACCACTGTAACCAATCCGTTTGAACACCCCTATTGTCAACAACGTAACAATTAGGAAAAAATAATATACTAGAAGCCTCAGTCATCCACCAAAAAAATTTGAAGTGATAAGCAAATTGACACCACTGGCAAAATAAAAATTCAACATAACATAACATAATCTGCATGAAGTACATCCAAAGTACGTAGTATGAACAGTGAAGTACAAAAATTTATGGAAGATGACATCACAATTTACATGTCGTAGCTTATCTGCAATATATTAAGCAATATTTATGAATAAAATGAAGCAATATTTATAAATTTAGAACAAGCGTCATAAAAGTAACTAGGCCCATAAAGAAAGCCCGAGAGAAACTCAAATCGAAAATGAGTCCAATACAGAAACACCAAACCCGACAGTAATTCTCTTCTCACAGGTGATTAGCTATCCAAATTAGTATACTCTGTCCAATAGGATTGCAAATTTGCAAATGTCTTATCCTCTTAGTCATCCAAATGCGAACACACGTACCTCAGGGGAAAAAAACACCCCCCCCCCCCAACTAAAAACCATGATAAAATAAAATCGATCTTCTTAAATAACAAATCGGGTCACGGTCTGATGGAGTACGTTTGGCGGCCCATGAAATTATCGCTCCGGCCCAAGTGGCAGCACCGAGTTCTATATAAAAAATAAGGACGAGAGAGAGAGAGAGGGGCACCCTTAAATCCTACTGTTTACTTTACGGTGAGGGGTAAAGATTAAAGAAACGGAAATCAGTGTGTTTTACTGGATCTTCAAGTGTCCCTCACTTCCCGCCTACCGCTCAGTTCCCGCCCACCGCGATCGCGAGCGTCCGGAGTTTGCTGAATCTTTCCCCTGTCCGACTGTTGCCCATCGTCGCAGTCTCTTTGCTTTGGATGGACAGAATGGAAGAAGCTCGTCGGGGAATTGAGGAAGCTCATGTCCGTTTTAAAGAGTTGACCGGAAAGACACACTTGGCTGACTGTCGGATGGTCTTTATGAAGGAGATGCGCCAGACTGTAGAGAACGATTTGAGGACCAAAATAGAGATGCGCCAGAAGCTTGATCAGGAACTCGGGGCTAAAATGGAGATGCGCCAGAAGCTAGACTAGGAACTCCGGCTACAACGGAGGAACGTGAGAAGTTGGATATGGAAGTCAAGGGTCTAACCGATCAAGGTCTGGAATTAGAAGAGCAAGCCCGGAATCTGGAAAAAGAAGCAGCGCGTCTTCGTGAGGAGCGCAAGTTTGCCAGATCAGCGCTCAACTTAGCTTGGAGGGAAGGCGATTCTATTGGGCTACCATGGAACCTTGAACAGGATGCAACAGGAAGTATGGGCTCCCAAGAAGACGTTGCTGCGACAGAGAAGGCGAAAGAGCGGCTGGTCAAGGCGTTGAGCCCGCATAAAAAAACTGCGGCCGAAGAAAAAATGGAATTTTCTCTCCTTCGTGAACAGGTGTCTCGCGAAGCTAATGCTACATGTTGTGGTCTACACTTTACATATACAAATATACACTATTTGAGCAATATTGAGCTTTATATTTTATGAGTCTAAAAGGGATGAACCTTAACTCTTGAGTGATTATGCAAATTATTAAGTATGTGTATATAATATATGTTAGTTATATGACTAATTACTTAACTGGTTAATTTGATTTGACTGGTTAGGAGTGTCTGAAACCAAACCAAACCACCTAAACCAAACAAGCTAAATACTTTAACCAAACCAAACCAATTATCCAAATTAACCAAACCAAATTATCCAAATAGTACCGGTTAAAACGATTACCACGGTAACCAATCCGTTTGAACACCCCTATCGTCAACAACGCAACAATTAGGAAAAAATAATATACTAGAAGCCTCAGTCATCCACCGAAAAAATTTGAAGTGATAAGCAAATTGACACCACTGGCAAAAAAAAAAAATCAACATAACATAATCTGCATGAAGTACATCCAAAGTACGTAGTATGAACAGTGAAGTACAAAAATTTATGTAAGATGACATCACAATTTACATGTTGTAGCTTATCTGCAATATATTAAGCAATATTTATAAATTTAGAACAAGCGTCATAAAAGTAACTAGGCCCATAAAGATTGAACAAGGAGAGGGGCATCCGAAATCATGACTCGGTTGAACAAGGCCTTGCTGGAAGTAGGGGTCGTGTTGAACAACGACACTCATGACTCGGTTGAACAAGGAGAGGGGCATCCGAAATCTCCTTCTAAAGAACCTTTGGATTGGGAACGAAATACTGTTGCATCAAGCGTTGGTGTGCTTCTACCCTGTTACGCCTCACAACTTTACGCGAATGTGAACGATGTCGAGATGAGGATGCTTGCTCTTGGAACATGAAGGCTCCTGCCATCGCCATCATTTGTTGACGATCACGGTCAAGCTGACACTCATACTCCCATTGCCTAGCATCATCATCCGATTGTTGCCTCTCATTAGCTTCTCTATTAGGGGAACTCATGATGAAAAAAATATGTGTGTGTTGAGAGAAATATGAAGTTGAGAGAATGAAGAAGGTTGAATGGTGGGATGAATGGATTGACAAAGTTTAGCCTTCATTAATAGAAACATGAAAAGATTCTCCAGCAATAATATGACAACTGGATGAACAGTTGATGGCACCACTCAATATGATTAAAGCTGAATGAACAGTTGATGACACCACTCAATATGATTAAAGCTGGATGAACAGTTGATGACACCACTCAATATGATTAAAGTTGGTCAAAATATTGATGGAACCACTCATTTGTGAAACTTGTGATGAGTTATAGTATTCTGCAAATTATTGAGATTCGTCATTGATGACGTCATATTTAATTAGTGATAAAAAAGTATGTCCAAATTAAAAAAAAATTATATCGAAATGTTCGTCTTAATTAATTAATACTACATGTATAAAAATAATAAGTAAATTATCAAAATAAAATTATCATATCAACTCTAGATTGATTTTGAAGAAAACCCCCTCCTCATTACCCTTTTTTCCCTCCCACCCATTGTGACCAATTCCTCTCCTCCACCCTTTTTCCCTTTTTTTCCCGCCCTTTTCACCCTTTTTTCCCTTCTATCATTGTGGATGGTCTTACTCATAGGACTGCAAATGAGCCGAGTCGAGTCGAGTTTTCCTCAGCTTGAGCTCTGCTCGTTAACAAATGAGTCGAGTTCGAGCTCGGCTCGTTTATTAACGAGCCGAGTCGAGTTGCGAGCTAGCTTGCTTAATAAAATCTTGACTAGTATGTGATATATTCGTTTTGTATGTAATACATGATACGTGTGATTAATGCCAAGATGAAGAAAATAATAATAATAGTTAAGCATTCAACATTAACTAATTTTATGTTATACTTTGTGGTATCAAATTATTTAGTTAATAAATTTTAATTTGTGAAAATTACATTATTTCACAGTATCAAAGCAATCTATGATACATAATTGCTTTTTAAAATTAAATAAAACATATTTGCTCACATAATCTACGTGCTAAACTTCATATAGAGAGATATATAATTTAACAATCCTATGAATTATCAAAATCAAACTCATATAGATCGATTCGCTCATAACTCGGTAATCGAGTTGGCTCTCTAGCCACAATCTTGAGAGTTGAGACATCTCATGAGCTTTTAACGAGCCAGCTCATGAGTTGAGTTCAACAAACCACCGAGTCGAGCTAGCTCGCGAGCTGCAGAAGGCTAAGCTCAAGCTCGGCTCATTAGTAAACGAGTCGAGTTTCGAACGAACTTTTCCCGAGTCGAACGTCGAACCGCTCGCGAACAACTCGGCTCATTTGCAGCCCTAGTTACTCACCCTATCCTAAGCCGCTCCGGTAAGCTCAATTACTTCACCGTTTCTTCGCCTCTTGTGTAAGTTACACTTTTTCCTCTCGCCATTTTCCATTTTGCTCTATCCAGCTTTTTATCACCATTTTTGGGCATTTTCTTTTCTTAATTTGTTTGACTTGCAGTACTAGGGTTGCTTGGTTGATGTTTCTGGGAAATCTGGTTGAAATCAGGTGAGCGGGTCTATGAATTGATTTTTCGATAATTTGGCTTTCGTTCTACTGAATGCGTTTGGTTGTGTGCAGTTTTCCGAGACCATTTTATGACCGTAGTCCATCTGCAGTTTGCGGGAACAATTTGATGCAGACACATATCTAGCCGCAACCCAAGTCTTCAGGTGCATCTTTTCATTTGATTCGAAAATGAACTCTCGTTCACTGTATTTCTACTCATGAGCAGGCTTACTTGCTCAAGCATGATTCTACTCATGAGCCATACACAAGGATTCTACTCATATGCATGATTCTACTCATTCACTGTATTTCTTTTTTTCTTATTCCACAAAAATTTTTTGATTCTTCCCTCTCCACTAAAGCTGTGATCTTTTTCTATCTAGTAATGGCTTTGCTCTTGTCTAGTTTATGAATCTGGAGTGTTTTTTACCCATTTGAATCTGTTATAAACCCTCGTGTCTAGTAAAGTTGTGAACTTTTCCTATCTAGTAATGGTTTTGCCCTTGTCCAGTTTATGAATCGAGTCTGATTTTTGCCCTTCTTCGCTCATTTGGTGTGCAGAGCAGCAAAGGGATATTGCCGTTTGCAGTGGGTTTGAAATTTACAGCAAGTATTCATCAAAAAGAAATTTCCAGCAAGTTCGCCGAAAGAGAAGGAAGCCAGGGCATTTTCGAATGTTAGTATGGCAAACTTGTAAAAGCTTCTGACTGTGTGTATAGAAGAATAGCAGATTGCTTATGACTGCTGAATGTTGCAGGAACCAGGTTATTGTCAAAGAAGTCCACCTCAGTCACAGTGAAGGAACGAGCACCAGGTTATTGTCATATATGGTTTGTTTTCAAGACCTTACATGGGATTGAAATGTGAAATCTCATTAACTGTTCTTACAGTATTGATTTTTTATATTTACTACTTTCCTAGGTTTGAAAAATGATGGTAATTGGCCTGGTGGAAAGAACTCCAACGTATTCCGCAAAGGGCTTGGCGGTAAGTTTAGAGTAGGCTGTAATATGTTTGGATGAGCGAACCTCACCCTTGTAACTGCTTTTTGGTTGCTAATACCAAGTGACGTTGTTGGTGGCAGGGATTAAAAAACACTGAAGTTGAGGCATTCTTTCTTTCCTTCTTCTTTCCCCATCTCACTTAAACTTCTTGTTTATTTGTCTTTTTCTCCAGATGGCAAGATTCATTAATTGGATTTGGGGCCCCTGTCTGATCTAATATAAGAACTGATGAGTATAGATGTCAATCGGTCGGGTTCGGGTCGGGTTCAATCGGGTTGCGATTAGTCGGGTTTCGGGTTCGCCGGGTTGTGGGTTCATCGGTTTGGGTTCAATCGGGTTGTGGTTAGTCGGGTTTCGTGTTCGTCGGGTTGCAGGTTCGTCGGGTTGTAGGTTCAATTGGGTTGCGGGTTAGTTGGGTTGCAAGTTTATCGAGTTCGGGTTCAATCGGGTTGCGGGGCGGGCGGATCGGGTTGCGGGTTGTTCGGGACAACGCATCGAGTTACTTACTCCTTACTTGCTACCAACTTACTCATTTTATTACACAAATTTAAAATATTTTTCATAATTTTGATTAAGTTATTTCTACCTCATATACATACTTAATTAAAAAAAGCTAGTCAAAATGTTGAATCAATTTGTATGATTTGCAAACTTGTCATGTAATTAATCATAATTAGTAAAGTGCACGAGCTAATAGTAATGACGATATCAACATTTGCAACCAATAGACACTATTAGCAAACCAAAAAAGCACCACTCTAAAAACAAAGAAGAAAAACACTATAAGAAAAAGTGTTGATTGGGCATAAGTACAATATAATGACTTTTTTCATATTTTTGGGCTAAACCGGGCTAGAACTGGTGACCCATTAACCCTTGACCCACTAGCTCGACCGGGGCCGGGTCGACCCGCGCGGGTTGACAACCTTGACGAAGAGAAAATCAAAAGCCAAAAGTTTCATTCTCGAGTGGTGAATTGGGTTGGCTGAGAAGTTAACAGCCCCGAGGTTGTCACAGTAGAGGACGGGTGGACTGGAAACAGGATGATGAAGTTCCAGGAGAAGATTTTGTGTCCATAATAGCTCGGATGTGGCATGGGCGAGAGAGCGGTATTCAGCCTCCATACCTGAGCGCGCCACTGACCGTTGTTTCTTGAACTTCCAAGATATAAGGTTGCCGTCATAGTAAATGAGGTAGCCCATGGTGGATTACGATCATTAGGATCACCCGCCCAATCGGAATCGACAAAGGCAACAAGAGTGTGGGTGTTGACTGGAGAGAGACGAAGACCAAGAGAAGTTGTGTCGCGGAGGTAACGGTGAAGGTGTTTCACATGCTGCCAGTGAAGCTCAGTCGGGGCATGCATAAAATGTGAGACCTTATTGACTGCAAACGCGATATCAGGACGGGTGCACAATAGATACGGGAGGGAGCCAAGTGCCTGCTTGTAGAGAGTAGGATCGGCAGGTGGGGAGCCATCATTAAGCTGAAGTTTGGCGGCCGAAGACAGAGGAGTGGGAGCAGGATGGGAACCAACCATGTCAAAGCGTTGCAATAGATCCAGGACATATTTGTGTTGAGACAATAAATACCCAACAGAGGATGGAAGGACTTCAATGCCCAAAAAGTAGTCAACATTGCCAAGGATTTTTAGGGAGAACCGGGCAGCAAGACGTTCTTGAAAACTGGTGAGAGAGGGACCATGATTCCGGGTGAGAAGGAGATCATCAACGTAGACCAAAAAATACATAGTGATCCCGTCTTTGTTGTAGATGAATAAGGACACGTCAGATACATATACCAAGATCGGGGAGCCTGTCGAAGACCATATATGGCACGAGATAGACATCACACATGATCAAGATAGTCATAGTCATGGAAACCCGGTGGTTGTGCCATGTAAACTGTTTCGGCAAGAGAGCCCTGCAAAAATGTGTTTTTAACATCCAACTGCAAGATCGGCCAGGGATGAGATAGAGCAATCGTGAAAACACTCCGGTTAGTGACCGGCTTGAGAACCGGACTGTAAGTGTCATGAAATTCGATGCCATGGCGTTGGATGAAGCCTTTGGAAACTAGGCGGGCCTTGAAACAGTCAACCGAGCCATTCGGTTTCCATTTGATGCGAAAAATCCAGCGACAGTCAAACATGTTGTGCGACAGAGGCCGGGGAACAAGGGTCCAGGTCTGATTAGTAAGTAGAGCATGAAATTCAGCCCCCATAGTTGCATTCCAATGAGGGTCTTTGAGAGCTTGCTTTACCGAAGTGGGCTCAACGGGAAGAGAAACCTGCGAAACAAACAACTTCTTTGGGCAAAATATCCCATGCTGGCTGCGGGTGGTGGAACGTCGAGATGCCTTGGCCGGCGGTGGAGGAGGCTGAGCTCGATGCTGAGAGGAAGTAGCGGCAGGGGACACATCAGAGACAGAGGCAATGGAGCGTCTATGAGCAGCAGGAGAGGCCGGAGAGGAGTCTGACTGCGACGGTCCGTGAGGATGATGTGGCAAGCTAGGCAGGTGAATGATAGTGACCGGCGGTGTGGTTGTGGCTATTAGAAGTGGGGTCGCAACATTTATAAGCACTTTATGAGATGGAATAGCCAAGGAAAATGCAACGACGGGAACGAGGAGTTAACTTGTTGTCGGAATAGGGGCGGAGCCAAGGGTAGCAGATGCAGTCGAAGACACGAAGCTTAAGGTAATTGGGTTGCACATTAAACAAGGACAAATATGGGGTTAGACCATGGAGGGTGAAGGAAGGAAAACGGTTGATAAGATAGGTAGCGGTTTGAAAGGCATGGGACCAAAAACGAAGAGGAAGGTTGGCAGTGTGGAGAAGGGTTAATCTAGTTTCAACAACATGTCTATGTGTATGTTCGGCAAGGCCATTGTGTTGGGGAGTATGAGGTGGTGTTAAAAGATGGGTGATGCCACGAGTTTGAAGAAACGAACATAGTTTTTGAAACTCACCACCACCATCACTATAAACACGCCGAATAGTGGTGTGAAAATAGTTTTCAATCATGGCCGTATATGTAGTAAAAAGGGCATGAACATCAGATTTACGAGACATAGGATATAGCCAAGTATAACGAGTGAAATGATCAACAATGACTAAATAGTACGAAAAATGATCATGACAAATTATAGGCAAGGGCCCCCAAACATCCATGTATAACAAATCAAAGGGTCTGGTGCTGGAGAGGCTAGAAATTGAAAATGGTACTTTGTGGCTTTTGTGAAGAGAACAAGATTCACAGGAAGCAGTAGGGGAAAGAGAGGTGACAGGAAGAGATTGTTTACGAATAACACGGGAGATAAGCTTGACGTGTGGGTGGCCCAGCCGTTGATGCCATAGTGCTGAGGATGCCTTTATTGCAGTTAAGGCCAGGCGAATGGGGTGGGACTCCTGCGGCATCTCAAAGACGTTGCCTTTATTCTGGCCTCGTAGCAGCTGCGCCCCCCGTGGCTAGATACTTCACAACAAAGAAATTAGAAAAGAATTCCACCGACACAGGATTAATCTTACATAACTGGGCAACAGAGAAAAGGCGTCTCTTGATGGCAGGCACATAGAGAACATTACGGAGACCAAAACGCGATTGAGATGAAGACAAATATGAGTGTCTAATATGAGTAATAGCCAAACCTAACCCATCGTCGATAAGCACTTCATTGGGACCAGCTTAATCGGAATAGAGAGAGAGGTTGCCAAGATCAGGTGTCATATGATTAGTCGTCGTGGAATCAACTAGCCAGCTGGCATTGGAAGAAGATGCGGCAGAGGTATGGTGCACCTGGGGATGACCACGAATGCAATAGCACTCTTTCGCTGAGTGGCCTGCCTTGTCGCAAAATTGACAGAAGAGTTGTGGCCAGCCGAGAAGAGAAGGAGCCGGTAGACTAGATGAGTAGCCATGAGACAAGCGAGGAGAGTTGACACGACTTAACCGTCACACTAGAAAGTGGCCAAGTGTAACCACCTACTAAAAAGTTCTTCTGGCTTGCCTTATTATTTTTTCATCTTTTTCCACCAAGAACAAAGCTTTATTTTGTGTTCACAATTGCGATTAAATTGAATCACATAAAGTCTCAGTAGATAAGTAGAAATCCTAAGAGGGGATATCAACATTTAATTGATGTAAATAAATAATATATATAGATAACACACATACATATAAAAAACATAATTGACTTAATTAAGCCAATCATACAGTAGTACCTTTTCAAATGTTAATAGTTTTCTGGTCTCTGCCTCTTTTTGGTTCAGTAGGCCTACTCTTGTTTTTCACAACCTAAAACTTTTTCAAACGTTAATATACTCAACAAGTTAAAATTATAACAAATTGATTTGGTGGACTAGTTGGCTTTTGTGATAGTCTTTTTTTTATAAGGGTGATATAGATGTAGTACCTTTTCAAATGTTAATAGTTTTCTGGTCTCTGCCTCTTTTTGGTTCAGTAGGCCTACTCTTGTTTTTCACAACCTAAAACTTTTTCAAACGTTAATATACTCAACAAGTTAAAATTATAACAAATTGATTTGGTGGACTAGTTGGCTTTTGTGATAGTCTTTTTTTTTTTATAAGGGTGATATAGATTTCTTTTTTGTGATTAAGGAACTACTTAAGGGATTCGAACCTGAGACCTCCAAGTTCTAGGCTAGTGGTATTACCATTAGGCCAAGCCCTTGTTCCTTTTGTGATAGTCTTTCCAATTCAAGGTTCTCGCCTAAACTTGACTTAATTAAACTTGGTTGGAACTTACAACATTTATTTAGAAATAAGAAATCATTGAGATACTTGAATCAAAATCTAACTTACAATATGTATTTATAAATAATAAATCATTGAGACACTTGAATCAAAATCTAAAATGATTTCGGATTAGGAATCTTAGGATGAGGACTTATGTTCTTCACAATAATATAAATCTAAAATTGACTTAACCTACGTTCTACCAACAATTTCATGACATGTAACAAGAGTTCAGGGTTTAAGGTTAATGCATAGTTTATACGGTTATGGTTTAGAGTTAGGAGGATTATGGCGTATGTTCTTCACAATAATCAAATATAAAATTGAATTAACTTACATTCTTCACTTAACATACGTTCTACAAACAATTTCATAACATATAACTATAGTTCATGGTTTAAGGTTAGTGTATAGGGTATATGGTCATGGTTTAGTTTCTTACCACCACAAATACTCAAGTCCTCCAAAAGCAATAACAGTCATCCAAATTGGTAGGAACAAAGAGCTTTGCCACTAAAAGTCACTCTACTTTACCTTCAATGTAGATAGCAACAGACTGATGTCAGCTAACAAGTACAAGAAGCTAACAACTCTTGGAACAAAAGTGTGCTGCAGCACTTACCATTCTGTCAAAGCTGGCTCGACCTGTCCCCAAGTCCCAACTATCTGGTACAAGAACAGCCGGATTCCCTCGTCCAATACTATTTTGTTTCCATGTTTACCTTGTTACCAAAGAGCAAAGAGTTACAACCCAAAAATGCAGTAGCTGAGCTCAACAATGGAAGAGACTCAAAAGTTGTATTGTGATGCTGCATTATCATTGGATTCCTCAAATCACCATCTCGGAGTTCCTTTACTGTATGAGGGCATTGTCCAAGCAACGGGGAACTTCAACAAGAGGAACTGCAATGGCAACGGAGGCTTCTCTGCTATTACTCTGCTGTTGCTGCTGCCTGCTCTGTTGTTTGGTGAGGAAATGATTTTCTACCACATCATTGGTAGAAGATAAATTCCACTCTTCCCCAACTAGATAATAATGGGAGGTTTTCTTCATTTGGTGCAAGTCCAGAGCAATTCCAAGAAGTGGCCCTTACAATAGGCTGCAATTTTGGGTTTTTTCTGGCCTAATGATGGCTCTTGTGGGTCTACTATTGGGCATAGTATGCTGGGCTTTTTTTTTAGACATCATGTTAAGTTGGGCTTGATGAGCTTGTTTTTTTAGTGATAACGGAGTTGAGCTCGAGCTTCGTTTTTCTTCTCGAGTTGAGCTTGAGTTTGAATTTTATAGGTTGAATTGAGTCAAGTTCGAATTTAGAAAATTTTTGTCGAGCTTGAACCTGAGCTGAGTAAAAGCTTGGTTCGGCTTGACTTGTTTGCAGTCATAAGTCTAATGGTCTCAACTATCAATATTCAAGAGATGGTTTCATAGGATTATTATGATATTATAAAGCAAGTTGTTGTTCAACTATTTGTTCATGTGATTCTGTAATTTCCTTAATGAATATTCTGCAACGCAGCAACGTACCTTCATGTTTTTTCATTGCAAAATAGTGATTGGTGAGTTTGTTTAAATTAGTATAATAACTAATCATTAAAAAATTAACTCGATTGTTTGGACTGAACAACCCACAATCCGACCTGTTCGCAACCCGAGTAACCCACAATCCAAACAACCCGAACCTGATTGACCCGCAATCCGATCAAACCGCAACCCGATTGATCCGCAACCCGACCAACCCAATTCCGATTGACCCGCAATCTGATTGACCCGTAACCCGATCAACCCGAACCCGCTAGACCCGTAACCTGTTTGAACTCGAACTCGCCCAAACCCGCCCGATTGACACCTATAGCAGGGCCTAATAAATTTAGGGCCCAACTGCAATCAATTTGACCCCTCATACTAAGGAAACACTAACAAGTCTCGCTTGGATCGAAACTGAGATCTGCAACTCCTAATTTCTTACTATCGTGTAGCTTATCGTTAGGCTATTTTACTTTTGGTACTGACAATTATTTTTTTTTTTTTTTTTTGTTACATACATCCGTTTAGTTGGATTGGATTTGGAGATCATCCATTCTCGCTCCATCGTCCATGGTCCGCTACTGTATTACTAGGCCTGGCCCATAAAAAAATAATAACCCGGAAACTACTATCCGATTCGAAGATAACTCCGAAACTCGTACAGCTCCGGGAGGGAAAGATAAGCGAACTTCAACACAGGCGGCCATGGCTCCGTGCCGTGAAACTCTGGTCTCTTCTTCAATCCTAGACCATCTTCCTCCCATCTCACCCGACGTTTCTCGCGCTCATATTCGGTTCTCGACAGCATCTTCTCCTTATCCCATTTCAGCATTTCTTTCACTGGGTTCCCGTTTCTCGACACCGACTGCCCATGTAGCCGGTTACAGACCGACGCACCACCTTTGTTCCTACCTCTCAGTCGACAGAGGAGGTCGAAGAAAGCACGTTTGCAGAGCTGGGGAGTACAAATTTCCTGACCCAATTCCTGAATTTGCAGATGCCGTGAGTTCTTGTTCTTTTGTATCGCATTTTTTCATGTCCATTTCTCACATTCGCTTCTATCTAGCCTAAGTTCGACTTAGTGAGTTTTTGTTTATTTTCATGGTGCAGGAGACCGAAAAATTCAGAGCCCATCTCGCTACGAAGCTCTCTAAGAAAGAGGCGTTCGGAGACTCACTTGATGACGTTGTGGCAATCTGCACTGGGGTGAGTGTTTCCTTGGTCCTTTTTCAGTTTTGCATCTCTACACTGGAATTTAGACTCGTATTACTGTTCTTTTTGCCTCACTTTGATCCATGTTCGGTCTGAACAAGCGCTAAAATTGAAGTTATAGTCAGGGTCAAAGATCTCATGCTCGAAAATTCTAAGTTTGGAATGTGTTATGGGGTATACTATATACCTTGGGTGAACCATTGGACCTTCTGAATTTGTGGTGTCATTTCTGAGTCTTAGTGCCTCCGAGCAATCATATTCCGGTGAAGTCTTGTTGATACGAATCACTTGACGCTATTATTCATTGCTAGCATATGGAGCTTGTCTCTTAATGAATGGCTAATGTTATGGTAAGATAGATCTGTGGGAATTTCTAGAGGTTACCAGGTGGTGATATTAGTCGGATATCACCACATTGATCATTTATGTGGTCACCCAATTTGGTATTGGCGGCATAACCTCACATGGCGAAGTTGTGAGTTAGCTTATTCTGTGTGGAATACACAGGGAGGTGATAGATTTCGTTAAAGTTGCAGACTGGACGCCCAATGTTGAGATTGTTCACTCTGGTCTACAGAGCTGTTCAATTTTTTTAACTTAAATATGTTAGAGGGCTGTTGTGTGATGTATCCAAGTCCTTGAATGATGTTTATTTTTGCTACTGATTACAGTACTCGTCTCGACTCCCTTCCTGCAGATATTGAGTACCTTCCTACACAGTGAATATGGAGGTCCAGGCACACTTCTGGTGGAACCCTTCATCGACATGGCTGATACCATCAACGAGCGTGGATTGCCGGGAGGACCTCAGGCAGCACGAGTTGCTGTGAAATGGGCCCAGGATCATGTAGATAAGGATTGGAAGGAATGGACTGGTGTAGCAGTTAGCAGCAAGTGAGAACAGGGTCCTTCAGTTTGTTGACCCGAGAAATCAATATTTGTTACTTAGCCTGCAGAAGTTTAGAGATTACTGGGGAGACCAAGAGATAGTATCTTGTTTTCATGATGGCGGAAGGGGGAACCATAATGTGGGAGATGTCGCCATATCTTGGTTTGATTGAACTAGAAAGCTTTGAGTGTTTTCCTTTGTAGCACTTTGATTCCCTCATTTGATGCAAGAAATTAGGCTACTTCTAGCCAGCCTACTTCCATCATTTTTAGTTTAACTCCTGAAGTGAAGAGAGTATCATGTTCATGTGCTTAAACCGTTGCGCATAATATGTAATCCGTGACGTTCAAACACAGTTCTAATGCCACTTTAATGTTCTCAAGGTCTATGGGTAGGGTTGAAATAGAGGAGTTGTACAAAATGGTTAGCGAGACCACTCCTCTGTTTAAGGGATTTTCACAATCACAACCCTGGTGCTACTAGCAAAATGCGTTTTTTCTAGTATAGAACCTTGCTTGTATAGAGTAGTTAGGAGCTTAGGGAACTACAGGTTTATATATATAGAAGTGATCTGGAAAAAACCGTATATCTACCCATCATTTCATCCTTGTGAGTTGTGACTTGTCAATGAACCGATCAAGCAGCTCTTTGTCATTCAACACGAAGCAATCATTTGCCTTTCCAAACCAGTCGAAGCGTCTCTCAGCCACGTGATCATACACAGCATCTCTGATGGGAGCTGGGACGATCAAGAGCGAGCTCAAAGCCGAGTATGGGGGTGGAAGGTGGGATAGCACTTTCAGGGCAGCTGCAGGCTGCAGCAATAGGTTTTCACAGTCCATACTTCGTTCTTCAATTGGAAGATTCCATCAGAAGAAAGATATATCAAAGATGACACACACAGAGCAAGAAGTATGCAGGCATGTCGTCTTTAACTTAGTGGTTGCAGTATGCCTCCTAGGCTCCAACTGCTTCAATTATGTAACTCAGCACATAGACATGGAGGGGAGGGAGGGACAAACGGATTAGGAGAGACAAACTCGAGAACATATACTATCCAAATTGAAGTGAACCCGGTGTTACCACATAGAACCAGACAGTAATGCATTAGTTTAGGCCACTCTTCGGCCATAGCTGCTTGCCTCATCAATTCCCCTAGGCCCTAATGCCAAGACAACAGCCGACTGGGTTTCTCACGATGTAATTGGTGTTGAAACTGCACTGGAGATCTATCTAGCACAAAAATCCCAACTATGACAAACTGCACTGGAGATCTATCTAGCACAAAAATCACAAGTGGGTTTACTTCAATGAGGTTTGTTCCCTAAAGTTCTGGAACCAAACACTACAGTGAAACAGTTAGCTTTCTTCCTTTGTAGCGACCGCAGCTTGCAACCCGTATTTGGCGAAGACACCAGTCAGCACGGCCTTGTCCCTGACCTTTAGCCTGCAGAGAGGAAAATGGCAAAATGGAGTTAGAAAAGGGGTGAGAAAGTGACCAAAAGCAAACGTCCAGCAGCAGGTCAGCAGGTATAGTGTTCAGAAAGCACAGCACAATAACCTTTTTGCCGATCCTGGAATCTCTAACTTGGGAACCTTCTGCACTTTCTTTTTAGAACTTGCGCTACTCTTCTTAGTTCCCTTCTTCTTTGGCGAAGATGATGACCGACTTTCAGTTTTCTTGTTTTCAGTAATATTCAACTCTGATACGCTGAGAGATTTCATGCTCTCTATTGCACTTGCATTTAGTGTTTCTGAGATCTCATTGTTATGATCATCTTCTTCTTCTTCATCAAACTTTTCATCTTCATAGGCCGCACCATCCACATCCATGTCGGTCAATTCATCACCAGATGTAGTGCTTGAGCCCGAGTTTTGAATCCTGCATTTTATCTGCTTCTGAATCTTACCAAACGCTATGCTCTCTCCAGAGAACTGTTGCACAAACCTGCCAACAAACATTCACAAAGATCAAACCAGAAACAACGAACTGTTAATCCTTGGAACATTTTTCTATGATTTTACTCCATTCCAGGATTTGGGTAGTGGTTCAGCTGCATTGCAAAGACCATGGCATGGAAGTAAAAATTCAGTACCTGGTTGCATCCACCTCGGACTTAAAATCAACATAAGCAAACCCTTTGCAAACAGGGTCCTTTGTCTTCTTGTTCCCAGAAACAGCAGGAACGATATCAACGATTCCGCGGAATTCCTTGAAAGCTGACCTCAAATCTCTTTGAACGTTCTTCTTCTTTGGGAGGCTGGTCAAAAGCACCCGCACTCCACTTGGTACAGCTTCGGCAGCTGCAGTAGCACAGAAAAAGGGTATTCAGATTCATCGCTAAATCAGCATTACCAAATTGCAAAAACCGAACTTTACAGACAGCACTGACCTTTCTTCTTCGAATCCTCTACCTTGGGCCTGGGCTTGATAGGGTTGTTCTTCAGGTTATTGACATTGGCAGCTTGAGCCATTTGACTCTGGACGATTTCTTCCATCAGCTTATCTTCAACAGATGTGTCGTAGACTTTCCCTTCACCAAACCCACGGGGCTTCCTCTCGAGCCATTTCTGCATCTTCTCAAGTGGCAGCAACATCTCCCCGTCCTCTACGTCGTCGTCATCGTCGTCATAATCACCGTCGTCATCCAGAAAATCAAATTCGTCTTCATCTTCTTCCGCAAAGTCATTGCTTTCTGCAACCGCTAAATTACCACCGCCGCTCTTTCCCTTCCTCACAGCGCTGAGAGGAAAAGGACTCGGTTTCTTCTTTGGGAGGAGATGAGCGCTGAGACATGTTTGTTGGTATTGCCGCGAGGGAAGTATGAAGGAGCGGGATTTGAGGAGTGCGAGGTGCGACGGCGGGAGCTTCTGCTGGGTTTTGTTAAGGGTTTCTGAGCGGAACAGAAGGGAACAAGACAGAGAATTCGACGGAGAGGCGGCGCTCGCTGCGGGAATCATGGCGACGGAGAGTGAAGAAGGCGTTGTTGCCGCCATCAGCCTCACTTTGAGCAGCTAATCCGATTTCTGGACTGTGTCCTGGAGATAACAAAATGCAGCACCGTGTTCAATTTTATATTATTACTAACAGGCAGTAGAAATTCAACAATTGGTTTCGTGGTGTAGTTGGTTATCACGTCAGTCTAACACACTGAAGGTCTCCGGTTCGAACCCGGGCGAAGCCATTCATTTTTTTCGCTCTTTTGCCAATGGGCTGAATGTACAGTAACTCTATGGGCTGCTTACGACCAGATCATGAACTAGGCCCAGAGACCCTTAGGCCTTAGCAACTTACAGCCCACAAAAATATAAAAGACTTGAGAGCCCTTGCTATGATCGCATCGCATCTTCTGGCAAAGTTGGATTCCAATTCTTGTGGCTTATGTTTTGGATTACAAGTCAAAACTTATTGCTAAATAACACTCAGCTCAATGCAATTGCCATCAAATTTCAAAAGGTGTCACTTATGTTTCTTCGAATCATAGTGAAATTAAGTGTGCATAGTTAACATGACAATAAGGCACCTCGTTGCAAAATGAGTTTTGTCACCTTACCTAATCCAAACCCTTTCATTCTAAGATCAATTCCATATATCCATTTCATATGTTGAAAGATAATCGATCTCTTATCAACCTAATCAATCGATAACACATCTTGCCTCCATGTGTTATTACTTATTAGGGACAAGTTTTTGTCCTTGTAGCAGTAGGATTTGTATTTCGTATTCCTTCTGTAAATTGTCTACTTATCCTACTTGTACTCTGTAATCTTATGGGTATAAATATACTCTTGTATCAATAATAATACAAACGGTCAGTGGCGGACCCAGGATTGTTAAAGAGGGGTGTCGCCTAATGAAGGAGTATCGACTATAATTATTAAAGTGGTGTCAGAAATCTCTTATTAAAATTTTTTGTGACAAAAATATATAGGTTCTTCACAAAATTTTCGGGCGAAAGGGTGTCGGACGACACCCCTTGCCAACAAGTAGGTCCGCCCCTGCACACGATTGATAATCCTTACATGGTATCAGAGCCTCTTGCTTAACAGCCTAGTGATCCATTAAACCCTAAATCCTTACATGTGTGACATACACACACGACACACTCTTTCCGCTCTCTCAGTTGTCTTCTCTACCCCTCCCATAGTCTCTTAGGGGTCGTTTGGATGAGGAAATGTGTAAATGAGGGATTTGGATTAAAATCTCTCAATTAAAAACCCAGATATTTTAAATGTAGGATTTGACCCAAATTACTTGTTTGGAAATGAATGAGGGATTTAATTAAAAAATAAAATTACAATTCTACCCATCCCTAAGAAGAGGCGAGGGTAGGTTTTGGAAAAATTAAAACAAGAATGAGAGATTTAGAAATAGATGATGGGATCAGCTATTTCAAAAACTCTTATTTGAGAGTTTATGAAATTCCTAATTACGAAAACCCTCATGTTACCAAACGCATGATTGTTTTAAAATCTTGCACAATGAGAGATTGTTTTAAAATCCCTCACAAATCCCTCACTACAATCTCTAATCCAAACGACCCCTTAGGAATTTCCTTGGCCCACTTCTCCCCCTCCGGATTAGAAGTTCTTCATTTTAGAGTGTGTTTTATCCGCAACATTTTCTTCCCTCACCCCCTCATCATCGACGTAGGTCGTGTCCCCTTGCCACGGCCTCCTCCTACTCGGCAATACTACATTTTCTCCAGTCCTCCTAATGTCCTCTCGGTTGAGGTCACAACAATTCTGCCCAAAATTTGGTAATTTGGAAAAATTTTAATATTTTTTAATGTGGTAATTGAGTATGTTTCTAGTAAGTTGGGTTACTCTGATGGCAATGGAGCATGCAGAGTGAGTACTTCAATACCAATGGCACCCCTACTATGAGTCGGGCCGGGTATGAGGTTGGGCGGGTTGACCCACTCTGGCATATTATTTGATATAAATACACGTAAAATTTTACCTTTTTACGATAAAACAAAGGGAAACACTTTATAAATTGAAGAATAGGGATAATAGAATGGGTAATTGACTCTGACTAGTTGAAAGGTCAAACCTAACTAGTTGAACAAAAGTCAAAATAAGAGAAATATGAATAGATACGGTAAGAAATTGAGATAAAATGAGTCAAGAACGAGACAGGGTGGTTCAGGGCAGTCAGAAGTAGATACTCATACCTCGCCCCATGCTACTGCGGGTCGGATAATACATGCCCATCACAGACCAGGTCAGGTAATACCCGACGAGGGCGGGTTCAAATTAACATCAGTTTGGGGGAAAATTCTTTATTTTTTGGAAACACTGGTTAGTTAAAAAAAACAGGCCAGTGAGGGGTCCAGCCTAGGGGTGGGCAACGGGAAACAAATATGGGTACCCGTCCCGTTTTTTTAGGGTTATGGGTACCCAAATACCCATAATTTTTTATACGAGATGGGTCTTGGGATCAATGATTTCTACATTGGGTACCCGCAGGTTACCCGTTAATACTCAGTTTGGTAGTACGGGTACCCTTTAATCCCGTTTGTATAAGTAACTTGTTATTGACATTTGTTTAATTGGAGGTGGCGGCTGATTCTACTGGTGGTGGTGGCGGCTCCTCCGTTATTTTCACTACCATTGCTTTTTAGAGAATGCATGCAGTTAGGGTGATGGTGATATATATTGATAGATTTGAGCCGTGATATTGGTGGTAGGGGATGCATGAAAGAATGAGTTTTGGTACTGTAATGCATGTAATTACATTAGATAGTGCAACATGTATTGAAAGATGGGGTTAGTTGTGGTGAACTTATAATAGAATGTTTCATGGGGAGAAAAAGGAAAGGACGAGAGTACTGGGGCTAAAGAGATTCAAATATATATACAGGATATTTCTTTTTATGTTAATTTGGTGTTGTTTAAACATTAGGTTTCTCATTATTTGACAGTAGATTTCTCCTTTAATTCTGTTCAATTGTTTAATTGTGTGTTAAACTTCTTTGGTCTTTAGGTTTTACCATCTATTGAACGGGTATATACGAGTAGTATGGGTACTCATTATCCGTCCCGTACGGGTAACGGGTACCCATTAACCCATACGGAATCAGGACATGAGATGAAATTTCCTCTATAAATGGGATTAAGTACCCATTTCAAAAGGATGAAACGGGACGGGTATCCGTCCCGTTGCCCACCCCTAGTCCAGCCCGTTGTCGAACAGTGAGTGTTTACTTGGGTTTAAAATTGTTGGGCCTTGATTTCTATGAGGCCCTGAAAACTCGGGGATTAAAATCAATGGATTGGACGGGTCCATTCTAAGCTCGCTACGGAAAATGGCGGTTCCGTACACCGGTTCTCTGCTCCCTCATCCTCCTCCACTAGCCTTCTCTCCCGCCAAATCTCCACCCTCCCGCAGCCCTCCTATCCAAATATGGCGCTTCCTTTCTCAATCCCCCTTCGGCGCCCGTCCTTCTTCAATAGTATCTTGCTCCAGAAACCTCGTCGGAGCCACCACTCCGCTCCAGAAGTACGTTTACCCTGACCCAGATCCCGATTTCGCCAAAAGGGTAAGTAAGCAGCTTTTTCTGTGCTTTCTTTGGTTCCTGAGATTGTCAATTTTTGGAGTTTCCGCTATTTGGTATTGACGCCGCCGTGCGATTTTTAGGAGACCCAGAAGTTCCGGAGCGAGCTGATGAAGAAACTGGTGAAGGAGAAGCAAACATTCTGCGACGAGGTTGAACAAGTCGTGGATGTTTGCGCCGAGGTAATCGAAAGCTTGTTGCTTTTCTTTGTCTACTTCTACTTGAATTCGTCCTTTTGGTTTGTTTGCTTCGATCGTTAATGTAGATGGTTTCCAGTTAGGTATTGTTTTAAGGAGTGGCTTTTTGTGGTGTGTTTTTTGTATGGATTAGTAGGATTGATCCCGTCCACAGATTCTTGCCCACAACCTGATCGAGGAAATGCGCCAGCGGAAGTTCTTATGCATCTTTTCTACCATATCACATACTTGGCGTTGACGTATGAACTAGATAGAAGTATCGTAGACTTTGATGTTAAGCCTGGCAAAGTTGAGTGTTTGATTGATTCCAAATTCATTTATTAGATAAGATGGGTTTGTTTGAACTTTTGTGGTATTGCTGGACCTGTCAAACCACTAGGCCTATCCTGAACTTATTAGCTCAAGCCGGCTCTGATATTGATGGTTTAAGCGCTTGATGTGAGATTTCAGTGTGTGTAGAAAATAGATCTAAGAAATACACTATCCCATTTAGTATAGATCTAGGCTGCACTTGCTTGAAACTTTTGTGGGATTTGATGGAACTGTTCATCCTGTAATTAGTAGCTGGGACCGTCATTTCGGGTCAACACTCCTCCTCTCTGTTTATATTGCCACACCCTTCATAGCTCCATCGATCAAAAAGTCAAAACTTGCCCAGATTAGCATTTATTGGTCTACTGCCCTCTTGTGCAGAATCGTGGGCAAGTTTTTCGACTTTTTAGACTGTGTATGTGTCATGTGTGTATCTTATACGAATCTTCTGGGTAACCTGTGACATAAATGCAAGCTGTTGTAGTTTAGTGCAGTTGAGGAACCCCTAGGCCTAGCCCCGTATACAGTACTTAGCAGAATGTCACTGTTGTGACGTTGGATCAGCATGGCTTGTGATACTTACTGTGTTGGCTGACCGAGTTAGACCTATATAATGGTACACTCATGTATGTAATAGTAAATATCTATGTTTGTTAGTAGAACGCAATCAAACTGCTTACTAGCAGTTTGTCCACAAGTTTTGATCGACATGTATCATTATACGTACAGGTTGAATTTATTATCCTATTTTAGTAGTATTTTAACAACATATCCTATAGATATACTAGCGTTAAATCCCGATTTTTACACTGAACTTTATTTTGCTTACTTATTTGGTGCAAACTTCGGTAAGGTGCTATGATGCTCACATAGCACCTGTGAGAACGTGCTTACAAAGATGCACAGTTGGGTGCCTTTGTGAGCACATTCTCATAGATTGTGAGCATGAAAGCAAAATTGGGTGGAATCAGTCCCCTATCTCAAAGTGACGAACCTATAATAAGAATAAACTAGAGGGCCTGAGACAAACTTCTAGTTGTCCCGTCAGTTTCCTCAATAATTTTATTCTTCTTCCCGGCTTTTCTTGATGTTGGCTTTCCATGTGATCCGTGTCTCACTGTGGTGGTCCTGGAACGTACGTACAATAAATGGTGACTTTGAAATGAAATGTCTCTGAAAACTTGCACTTCTCCCCATTTGAAATCCGCCATCTATGCTTCCTTCCTTGCTTCCGGTTTGAGCATTTTGATTAGTCGGCGGGGAGCTTTCACTACTTTTCACATTATCAATGTTTAATTTGATGAGGAGGAACTGTGATAAACACAACTTTTTGTCTCATCTTTTTTTAAAGCCTAATCGGGTGATTTTGAAGGACAGAATCCTGCTTAGCTATATACCCCCATGGGAGCGAGCCAATTTTTGCTACAGTTTTGTAGTCTTCCATCTGGAAGCTTGTTGTTGGCACCAAGCCCTTCCTCTGTGTGCCGCCCGTGGGCAAGTTTTTTGATTGCATATGCTTGTCGCAGGTGAAGTTAGTTGATCATATGCATATCTGCTTAATTGTTTTTATACCGGCCGGGGAGATGGTCATTATCTCATCGTGAAAAGCTAGAAATTGTTATCTGCATCCCACTGATTAGACAAATGGAACAGCCATGGCATACTTTGTTGCTAATTCTTTTCGTATATAAAAAATACATATATTGCTGACGGGGGATTTCTGAGAAAGAATGAGTCGACGTGGAGATCAGAGGCATTCTTAGTAAGGATGCCGCCGGCCAGCACTTGTTGAGAATTGAATTTATATGAACCATTAGAGTCTAGAGATTTGCATGGCCTGCTGAAAACTACAAGATGATCACCAATATTTGTTATTTTAGTGTTATAGTTTAGGTAATTTATAGTTGTAATTATTTTGTAAACAAGAATTTGAAAACAATAACCATTTAATACGGATTCCTTAGTTGCAATTCTTATGAAATTGTATCCAATCATTTCGTGCCATATTTTCCATTTCTGCTATAAGCTGTGCCTCTTTTTATTTATTTTGCTTGCTTTTATGTTTCTGAGTGTGCAAAATTTGTCTAATCTCCTTTTAGAGCAGTAGGGTTCTGATTTGGTTGGAACCTTGTGCTGTCTTGGCTTTGAATAATTGATGGCCATGGCCCGTTTCCTCCCTCCCAAAGACGAGTACTACTGGGATGGAACTACGTGTGGCTTCACAACAAAATTAAAAAGCTGGCATTTCAAAGACAACTTCAATCAATTGTTTCTAGCTTTTTGTGCATGCTATTTGCTTGCTAGGCCCAAATCTTGGCATTATTATTATTCTCTTTAACAAATGTCTTACCTGTTTAACAATGTTTATGCCATCTGCACGACTCCAGGGTAGGCTAGCTATAGCTTTTTGAGTAAGATGCAGAAGCCATTATGAGTTTTCCATCTGTTGATCCCAGCTCTTAATGTTATCGTTGGTCATCTTTTGTGGTAATGGAAGCAGATATTCAGTGAGTTCTTGCACAATGAGTATGGAGGGCCTGGGACATTATTGGTGGAGCCATTTACAGATATGTTAGTAGCTCTCAAGGACAAGAAATTGGCAGGAGCGGGAGCAGCCATGGCAGCAAGAGCTGCTCTTCTGTGGGCTCAAAATCATGTGGATCAGGATTGGCAAGTTTGGAACTCATCAAACCCACCTCCCCATCGCCATTAACGCGCACATTGATTAACCTTCCATCTGTCTTCTCTTTTTTTTTTTTTCCCCCGATTCCCTCTCTTGGGTGAATCTGTGTCATCGATGGTACTACTATTCCTACTTCACACGTAACAGGCAGGGTAAAAATATATATGTACTTTGCAAAAGAACACGGGTAAGTAAGTACTGTGTCAGAATCCATTCCTTTTTCTTTTCTCTACTTTTCCCCCTTCTTTTCTTTTTGCTTTCTCTCGTGGCTGGCTGTACAGGAAGAAAGGAGGGGGAAAGGTAGCTCTTTCCGTCAAGTAACAGGAAATCCATCTATATTGTTTAGGGAGGAAGGTGGAGAGACTCCTTTTTCTCCTTATAAACATTCCTTTATAACATCTTTTTCTCTATTCCGGATTGACTAGTTTTTTACCAGTCTCTTCCCATCATTATGGAGCCATCTGCCATGGGGGGGAATTTCTGGATACAAGAGGGGAGATGAGTTCAGCTTGTAGCCTCTGAGATGCTGTGTAATGTTGGCCGCCATGACTTGGATCTCAGTGCAGATGGGTTAACTGGCGCTGCCCTTCGCCGATGACTTCCTTGTTTGCTTGCCTGGAACTGGAAGAGAAAAAAAGGAAAGAAAAATTATTACAGAGATTTCAGAAAAACAGGGGAAATCAAAATCCTTGTCATCACTGTGAGAGATGAACAAGTCTGGAGTATGATGATACCTGGAAGTGGAAGTCCTTGTCCGAGTCAGATTTCCTGCTATCTGAACTCTGTTTATCTGACAAAATAGCCTCTGGTTTCTCACCAGGCTCAGCCTCCTGTTTCTTCATTTTGGCAGACTTCTTGGCCCGAAGAACCTTCACTACCTCTGGGGGAAGGGAAAATAAAAACCAACCCAGAAACCGGAAGATCAGAACCGCGGAAACCCAGAAAAGAAAGTAGAAAGCTTGGCTGTGAATACGCAGAGCTGGAGGTAGCAAATTTACCTTGAGTGGTGACGAGGCGGTAGGCATGGCCAAGAGCCAGAGTATCAGTTGGGCGGAGAAGCTTGACTCTGGTGAACTGAACCGCCGTGGCCGCAGCAACCACCTTGTGGTCGTCGCCGGGAGCGGTAGGAGGCCTGGGGAGTGGGATTATGAGAGAGACGTAATGGCCTGGGTTGAGGCTCATGATTTCACTGGCGGTGACGGGCCAGTACATCCTCTCTATCTTGCCGCAGGGATGCTGTATGACCAGCGCTGCCGCATCGATCGCCTGGCAATTCCCCATCTCTATCTTTCCTTTCTCTCTTGCTTTCTTTCTGGTGTGGGGAGGGGAAAGTGAAGGAAGGAAGGGGAGAAGGGATAAAGAGAAAGGGAGGAGAAAGTCTCTTTCTGGACAGCTCTGCGATGTGCTAGTATTACGGAGCCAAGCCAGAAGAAGAAGAAGACTGAGAATAAATATATATGAGGATGATGAATTGATGATAGAAGTGGGAAGATTAAAGAGAAAGGGTAATTAATTTGGAAGGGAAGGGTAGGGGTTTTAAAAATAATAATAATATATTTATATTTATATATATATATATATCTTGTTTGTATAATATGGGGGCCGCGGCCGGGTGCTCTGCCTCCCTCGGCCAGCCACTCTCTCGTTTGACGTTTCCCAACTAAACTCAACTAATTTTTATTCAATTGAATTCCCTCTCTTCTCTTTTTACGTGCATAGATTCATATATAGATATATAATCTCTTTTCTTCTATTTCTTTTTTTTTTCTATGACAAAAAATGACTGATCTATTTAGACAACGGTTATGAACTAATCGGTTATAAAATCAGTGTAAATACCATCGGTATGATCGAATTACGACATTTAAGTGGAATAATGTCGTTTATAATTGATAAAAAATCAATTTATTATTTATTTTATGGATTTAAAAGTTAAATTTTGATGCAATTTTATGTATTCAAGTATAAACGTTTAAATATCGACAGAAATATTGAATGTAAATAATGAGTACTTGTTATTTTATTCAAAATATGTGTTTTATTTAAATATGAATAATATTGGTTGTAAGTAAATTCTCAAATATATTTTATATATGATTAAATTCATTTGAATGTTAATAGTTCTTCACATTTCTATAAATTTTGTTAAACCGATATGAACTGGCACATACCGGTAGTAATACCACTGATCGAATCATTTCACTTGTTAAACCAGCGTGAGGGGATAAACCAATTTGACAACGTTGATTTTCGGCTCATAAATAATCGTAATTTTTTAGAATGAAAGAGTCATAGTTATAATTATCAGTATTTATTTAAAGTTTTTTTTAATTATATGCTATGAGAATTTAACACTATTCGGAAAAAATAAGAGAGAGAGTTGAGCACAAACATATATCGTACTAATCCAAATGCTAACACTGAGAGTCCGAGACATTCTTCCTTTCTAGTATTATTCTAATTTCGTATTTGGATTGTTATTTTCCAATTTTTAGGTGTTTCTTTGGTTAGGTTTATGTATATTTATTTTTGTGTGTGTGGTTTTTTTTAGTTTAGGTTTATGTTTACAAGGAGATGATGACTATTGACTGGCTAAATTTTATGTAATGATTAATTTGTTGCTTTTGCTTTATTATTTATTTATTTATTTTTCTTTGATCTGAGGATTGGGAATTGCGGGGGATTTTAAAATATTTGGATGGCATCATCTCTTCACCGGCATGGACCTCGGGCTCGGAGGCGTGGTGGGTATGCCACGTGGAGATATGTCAGGTGATGAGAAGAGCATGGCCGATCATAACCGGCGATCTCGACCCCGGGGGTCAAATTCAATTCAAACTATATATTCTTCTTTCCTTTTCTCCAAGAACAAACTTCTGTTATGTGTCTATATATTCATGGAAAAACATTCATGGACTATTTTAATTGATCGTTGAAAAATTATGATTTAAGTATCTATGCATTTTACATTTTGATAACTATATTCTAATTTTTTGATGAAAAATATTTTTGAATTACATTTTGATATCTAATTTTTTATAATGAAATTTTAGTATAAAATTTTCTATTCTTTTATATTGGTACAAGGTTTAGATGCAGCGGCGGATCAAGGACACAAGAGAGCACTGGGCCGCATTTGAATAGAATATTAGATACCATAAACAAAAATATATAATAATGTAGTTTTCATTACAATGCCAATTATATAAGAAGGTCTTTTAATTTAGCAAATTCATCAATAATATAATCTCCATCCATACTGATAATATACTCTTTTTCAAAGAAAATAGCTAAGTAATCAACGAGAAATTCATCGCTCATTTTGTTGCACAAATCAATGTTCTTGTTCCATTGTTGAAAATATTCTCCATGGTAGTTGTTGAAAAGGCTAGGTCAACACTAGACAAATCAACCAACAAATCAATTTTTATTGTGTGTCCATCCCTGTTTCCTCCAGCTTCTCTAATAATTTTGCAAGAGAAGAAACTTCATCTTCCTCACATGAGTAGTGCATTCTCCAAAGAATGCATCTCATAGCCTTGAAAGTCTCGAGGCTAAACTCTTGAGCAAGTTTGTAAATATTTTCTTCATCAAAACACCAGAAAGGACGGTTAGAATCTAGTGCCCCACTCAATTGAGGCGATCTAAATGATAACTCAACAAGTTTGTAATTATTTTCTTAATCAAAAGAATAGAAAGAAAACCAGCTCGACGGGCTGGCGGAGAAATCCATTTTGGATCTGCTCGTCTCCTCGTTCTTGTTTTGTTTTGGGGGGATTGGGAATTTTTTTGAATTTTGCAAGGAAGGGTGTGCTTTAGTTTAGAGTTTTTATTTTATTTTAATGAAACTTTACACTTTTAGGTTTTCATGTCTTTTTTCAAATAAAATCATTGGGGCTGTAGAAAATTTAGTATAAATTTAGAGTATTGGTTTGGATATGTTCATCTAAACCATTTTCCTAGTTACACAAAATCCTATTATCTAATAAAACTAGACAGGATTTTAAATAACACTAGGTCAAATATCTAAATCGAAAAATTTTATAAGCACTAAACTAATTCTGGATCCGGAGGAGGGCTGGGCCGGGGCCTGGGTTGGCCCAACCCTGGATCCGCCACTGTTTAGATGTCACTTGATCCTGTTAATCCAATCCACTAATTCAATTCATAAATTCACCTTTCAATAATTTGTGACAATATCTGCAGAATAAAAGGAGACACATTTCAACCGAATACACACAAGATCCAAGGTCTGAAAGTGGATAGAGTGGCAGTGGATCAAAAGGAGGATATAAAATAAGGAATTGAAGAAATGGAAGACTCCTAAACAGTTAGGAGGGCTGGGAAAATGGACTTAGAATCCATGAACAACGCCGTGCTATGAAAATGTACTCACAAAGAAGCGGGAGGAGGAAACTCAATTTGGTTTTGGTATGATGACTTAGATGGTCAATAAGGTGTAAATCCTCAATCCAGTGGAATGACCCATGCTATGTTAGTACTCACATCCAAAGGATTCGATCCTTCTTTCTCTATTTTGGACAAGAATTGAAGCCCCCCACCATCCCTAAGGTACAGACTACACTTTCAAAGCTTTTAAGGATGGATACAGCACTCGTCGATCTGCCTCAAAGTTAAATTCATAAACAAAGATTGGGCGTTTGGCGAGTCACATAATAGCCGTGAACAACCGTTTGTTCACATCGATAATTCGAAAGAATCCTTCCTCCAGAACACCCAAATGCTCTCTCTCAAGAAGATCAATAGAATATTTTTGACGATACTCCTCATTAGATAGTAACGTGGATGTAACAATGCAAAGATAGACCATAAAGTGCACTAAGCTAGAGCTTCATTCTAATGGAGCATGCATGACAAGGTCCATTATATTACCACATTTCAATCTTTGAATCATTACCAACATCTATCAACTTGTTAATATCTATTGTAATTTTTTGATTGCTTATCAGTTATCACCAACATATACCCACCTATATATTTGTACTTTGTCATTTAATTCCTTATGTTGGGAATAAAATAGTATGTTTTGCATTATTTTATCTCTTTTGGTTCCTAATTCTTGTTAAATCATCGTAAACCACTTCTTTTTCTTAGAGGAAAGATGCATAAATGGAACAATTCATCAAGGAAAAATAACCCCTCGAAAAAATAAACACACATGTACATCTTCCAACAACTCGAGTTATTGGAAATAGTTGCTTTATGATATAATATCATAACTGGTTTATCATTGAGGCCATTTGTTCAAGTCCCCACGACCAACAATATTAACCGTTGTATTAAATCACATGGTATGAGGAACACTATGCAAACTTCAAACTCATGAATCGGCTTTCATTCGAGGAGGTGTGTAAGGAAATGATTAAGTATAATACATAAACTTCTCCCAACAGTTCGGATTATTGGGACGAGTTGGTTTATGATATACTACTGCTAATCATAGCAAGACATTACCACCCAAACTCATGAATCAGTTTTCATTTGAGAAGGCTTGTAAGAAAGTGATTAAGTATCATACATAAACTTCTCCCAACCGTTCGGATTATTAAAACCAATTGGTTTATGATATACTAATCATAGCAAGACATTACCCACCCACACGTTTATAACATAAAGATCTTTCACCGTGTTAAGAAAACCAAGCATCATGGCGGTATGATGGCATGAAACCAGATGCAAAGATAATAGTTTCTAGAAGAAGAAGGATACGAGGATCATCAAGAGAGATCATTTGTAGAAGAAACCAAGCCAGAGGTGGTAGTTTATCCCCCCCAACACAATAAGAACATGCCGAAAACCCAAACTGAAAAGAACTTCAAACTGGCTACTTCACATATACGAGGACTATTATATTCAGTTAGAAATCATTCAGATATGTCTGAGGATTATTGATAACATAATTAACAAAATAATTAAACACAAGATTATGCGCAATCAAGATATTGTCAACAAAGGTGGCTGCATGCAGGCTTTGGTTTGTTGTCTGAGTGAGGAGCATGCAGACAGTATTCTGGAGATTGCAGAAAACACTGCCCACCTAACTCATACCTAGCTTCCATTGTCGAGTCTTCCTTCGCATACCACCAAAAATACTAAACCTAACTAGATCTTGTTAGGGTACTAGCTAGATCCTCAAACCGTATGTATATGTATATATATAGGAACATTAACTAACCTAATTAATTGATTAATGATTATACGTGCAGGCTCTTTGACTCCGGTGAATGGACGAGAAGGATCTTTGACTCCGGTGAACGGATCTACGTGCAGGCTGCAGCTGGTTAAAGCTCAACAATTTGAGTGCCCCTATGTTTTGGTCGATTTATAACCAATTGAATATAGCTTACCAACGACTTAAGTAATCCAAAAACCACATCTCTCTCTCTCTCTCTCTCTCTCTCTCTCTCTCTCTCCACAGTCTAAAGCAAGCCATGTGATGAGATGGTGGATCGATTAAAATAGAGGACGAAGAGCTCATCGATCTCACTCTCTTAAAGTCTTGGACTCAAACAACGACCCTTGTAGGGGCATAATTAGCTAAGTCAAGCTAGATGTACGAGTCAAATATAATTGTGACAATTCTACTAATCCAGATTGCAGAAGGATTTGGAGGAAGAATGGGTTTCAACTAAATATATAGCTGAGAACATGGTCACATGGAGCGTTTCGTTTCGAACCATTTAATAGTTATGTTGTGTTGTTTTGTATTAGTCGTTAAGAACATTGTTTAGTGTTTAAAGTAGCGAATGGGTGAGTTCCAACTTACAACTGACATGGTATTTTGATGAAAGCGTGAGCGACCTGAACTGTTTGAGGATAGCCTCTTCCACTAAAATCCACACTTCTTTTCTCTTATGGTATCGAAGCGGTAGATATAGACAACTCGAAGATGTCTGAGAGCTTCACGTACACCACCGTCGAGCAGTAGCACACGGTTGAAGAATCCAACACAAATGCGATTCGGGTGAATGGGTCCCTTCAACATGAATCAGACCAGCAATCCAGAGGTTATTGAGTTTGGTAAACCTCTCTACATGAATCCGAATGAGAATTTTGAGCTTATCCATTGTCTCCGAGCTAATGGATGGCAATAACTACATTATGTAGAGTAAATCTATGTTGAAACTAATCACAAATGGGATTTTGTGGATGGGTCTTTACCAATCACAGCTATAGTGATGCTAATTTCTTTCGGTGGGATGGCTGTAATACAGTAGCCCTCACTTGGATCTTGAATTCTCTTAAAAATTAAACCTGGACTCAAGGTCTATGATTTGGGGTTGTATGAACTAATATTTTTTATTGGATGCTTTTAGTTGTTTATGTTATTTTGTATTAATGACATTGTTTTATATTTTTATGCGCTTATTTTTTTTAATATATTATAATTTTTTTTTCTTGATTTAAATATTAATAGAATAAAAATGTCTTATAACGAATTTTTATTTACCATTAAAAATAACTTGAAAATATCCTTAATTTTTTTTCTCACCAATCTAAAATATTACATAAAATAATTGTTTTAGTATACATTTTGATATCATCTTTTAGTTTCCAACTTATTATGATGACAAAAAAGTTGCTAAAATTGTTAACATCATTTGCAACGTTATTTTGCTTTGGTAACTAGTTGAAAAGCCCAATCCATTCTTTTAAACCGGTCAGTCCACTAGAGCATTCTCTCGGTTGAGGCCCACTTGTTTCAACTTAAGTTCTGATCTAGAGGGAGCTCCGCCATTTGGCCCACAACCACCACCAACTCCACTCGAACTGGGCCTGGCCCGTTCCTCTCGCTTAAGTTCGTCTGATTCCATGTTGGCCAACAAATGAAGCCAAATTTGAACCATCCATCAGTGAGTAAAAATTTAAATTAAAAACTATAATGGTAATCTAATTTGGTGTTGTTACACTTTAAGATGTCGCAATAATGTTACTAATTGTACTATCTATGACATTTTGGAATGTCTCAACAAATATCATTATTTGTATTATATATGACACTTTTGAATATCCATACAAATATCACTATTTGTATCACCTACAGAATTATGGAATGTCCCATTAAATGTCACTATTCACATCACATATGATATTGTAAAAAATGTCACTATTTGTTTCAACCACGACACGTTTGACATGTCACAGTAAATGTCATTATTGGTATCAGCTATGACACTTTGGAATGTTCTGAGAAATGTCACTATTTGTATTTACTATGTCACATTGAAATGTCTTGAGAAATGTCACTATTTGTATTTACTATGACACATTGACATGCCATTAGAAATGTCACTATTGGGATCAACTGTGACATATTGGAATCTCACAAAAAGTGTCACTAATTGTATCACCTTTGACAATTAGGAATGTCTAGAGAAATGTCACTATTTTTATCAATCGTGACATATTAACATGTCCTTAAAAATGTCACTATTGAGATGGGCTATAACATATGGAAATGTCGCGGTAAATGTTAGCACTGGTGTCAACCATGACACTTTGGAATGTCCTGAGAAATGTCACAATATATATTTACTATGACACTTTGATATGTCCTTATAAATGTCACTATTGGGATCTACTGTGACAATTATGAATGTCTCGAGAAATATCACTATTTGTATCAATTGTGACATATTAACATGTCCTTATAAAAGTCACTATTGAGATTGGCTTTGACATATTGAAATGTCACAATACATGTCACTATTGGTATTAACAATAAAAGTTTGATATGTCTCTAGAAATGTCACTATTTGCATCAGTTACGACGCTTTAAAATGTCACAAAAGATGTTATTATGCTACGATTATAAGTGTCGCAATATGTAATATAAACATCACACAAAAGTGGTACTGATAATTGTAACAAATGTCACAAAAGAAGTTAGTGACACTGGATTATGTGACATTTATGTGTCATTTGTGTAAAACGTTAGTACAACACTATTGTGACATTTTTCTACCTTTTAATGACAATTTGACTGAATTTTAAATTGTCACTTCAACTGTTTTTTTTTTAGTTAAAGGATATCATGCGTATGTTATGTGTCATGATAGTGCAAAGGTTCTATGAGATGAACTGAAACGAAGGTTTGGACAATTGAATTTAAATCAATTTATTAATGTGGAAAACAAAATTCAAAGGTGCAAGTAGGGTTCTCTCAACATCACCTAGTACTACACTCAAATTAAGGGATTGTAGGATGAATACATTGAATACAAACCAATTGTAGCTTGTAATTGCATACCAGGAATCTCAGAGCCTTGCACTGATGTAGACGCCTTTACTCGCAAGCATGAAACTACCTACAGGAATGTTAGAGGCTTAAGAAGAAGAACAAGGAGAAAGAGAAGGAAAGTAGTGTGCAAGGAGGAAATCTAAATTTTTTTGGATCTGTCTTTCAAGGAAGGTTAAGTGAGACACAGACTGACGACAAATTATAGCAATGATACTAGCTCTGTAAGTAATTCAACACTTGGGTTACACCTTAAATGAACACACTAAGGTATATGTTGCAGACTGGTGTTAACATCTCCTCGCCCATGGGCCTTTGGGGAGCTTGTGGTGTTTGTATGTTGCCTTGCTCCTTCACATCCCATCCATCCTCATCGTCCCTCGACCATTTTGCACACATAATCCGGTAACTTCATTCTACTCTCCTTATCTTTCCTCCATTGAGGACAATGTCGTGCTTAAGTGCTTGTATGTGTGTGTATGAATGAGTGGTGTGAATTAGTGTTTGGAATGTTCCATGAATGCTTTGGAGCCTTAATGAATGCCCGAATTTCAAAATTTTGAGGGCTCCAAGCACATGCGTGTGAATGAATTAACTATGTCCTACATTTTGTGTGTTTTGGAACCTGGATTGCATGCTCAAAATTTTAAAATATTAGGGGTCCAAAAACATTTGTCCTAACTCCCAAGCATGATCTTGTTCAGTGTGCTTTGAATTGTTTGACGATGATGATGGTGTGTGTTGATATGACTTGAATCGGACTATCAGCCGCTACGACTGGTAATCGGGTGAGTGTCAATACTTCTCATATTCCTCTGTAATCCGTAATCTCCTTTGATATAGTGAAACTGGCTCTCTCTCGCCCGTGGACATAGCTAACACACATCGTGTTAGTGAACCACGTAAATCGTGTGTCGTGTTTTTCGATTCTCGCTTTCGTATTCTTGCTTTGTCGATTCCTGCGATTTCCCGATCCGTAGCAGCGCGTTTATAACAGTGTGTATTATAGGGAATGGTGGGGTGCAACGAAATTTCTTGATACTGGGTGGATTTACTTTGATTTCTTCTCGACTGTGTGAAAGTGTTTGTTAGGGAGGTTAGAACATGTGTGTGGGAATCCCCAATGTTGGACTCCTAAACAATTTGCAAAGGGTGCTTCAATTTGTTTTTTTTTTTTTTTGAAAAATGAGGTTCTCGCGTGAGAGGCAACCAGACTTAGTGTTTGAGTTAAGCCATCGAAGTGCATTTCTCTCGGTCTGGAGTGCCATTTGAGGATGTTTTTGGGGTTCAGATAGCCTTATAGCGTCTAGATTATCTTTCACTACCTTCCACTCCCCAAACACCTCTCCTCTTCACGGACTCGTATGGAGAGGAGATAGTATGTCTTTATAAGCTTAAAGAAGATGTATTGGGAGACTTCACTATGTCACCATCACTAGACCAAAATTTACCTTTGTTGTTCATCAACTGTGAATTTTAGAAGAAGCCTAAAATTATCACTTTCAAGCAACATACAGAGTTCTAAGATACTTGAAGAATATTCTAGTACAAGGTATACACTTAAGCATTAAAGCACACATTAAATTGGTTGGTTTTTATGAATATGACTAGGCAAGTTGACCAGATACTAGTATATCAATAACTGGATACTATACCTTTCTAGAAAGCTAGTTTCTTACATGGAACACGAAGAACATACCACAATCCCAAGATGATCTTAAGAGGCAGAGTACAGTGATTTGGCTCTATTAGTGTGTGAAGTTGGTAAAAGGATTACTGGCATAACTGAGTTTACAGGTTCCGTTACCAATCTTTGTGTATTGTGATAACGGATCATCTATTCATATAGGAGAGAACCCTGTTTTACATGAAAGAACAAAGCATATCGAAATCAATATGCATGCTACTAGAGAAAGGATCAAGATAGGTTTGATAAAGCTTCATCACGTGAGTACAATGAATCAATTGGTGCATATTTGTTTATGAAGAGACTTGACAAGGCTCGGTTGAAGGAATTGCTAATCAAATTGGGAGTCAGAGTGACTGCCACAACTTACGGGAGGCAAACAATTCTATCCATCCAAATTGTGGAAGGATTTAGACAAATAAAGCATTTCAACTAAATAGCTTAGAACATGGAGCGATTTGTTTTGCAAAGTTACGAACCAACCATTAGTTATGTTGTGCTGTTTTATATTAGCCATTAAGAACATGGTTTAGTGTTTAAAGTGTTGAATGGGTGAGTGTCAAGTAACAGGGTTTTGTAATCCATTCAGCTAACTGTTTACATCGTTGGTATAGAAATGAAAGTGTGAGCGGCCTCAGCTCTTTGAGGATCGAACTTCCACCAAACTCCCTACTACTTTTCTCTTAAATTGGAGCCAATCAATGGACAAACGAAATTGATTTGGACGGCAATTGATGTATCTACAAGTTAATACATGTAGTCATACAACATGCTCAAGAGTATTCATATAACTAAAATATATCAAGTGTACGGTTCACAATAATACAACCTTGTTGTGAGAATTATTAAATTCATTACACTTAATATACAACACCTAAAATGTGTCCAAAACATGATAAGACGGTCTTATTTCGAATTCAAACAAATATATTAATTGGGGTTTCTTCACAAAACCTTTTTAAAGCACACAATTTCGATTTAATGTTCTAGTGTGTGCATTTGTATCATAAGTATTAGAAAGTGGTAGGATGAAAATCCTAACCCCCTCATCCAAAATTTAGGTTCAATTATAAGAAGTTATGCAATAATTGGACAACGTTTTTTTTTTGAAATATATATATACACTTATGGGCTATGCTACCCTTTTGTGGGAGACCAACAATTAGGTTAGGGTTGGTAAGTTGTGCCTTGTCTAGTAAACATTCTAATGATTCTCCTAATTAAAAAGTTTGCACATAAACCCCCTTCAGCTAACAATGGGAAGAGAGTGTAGGAGGGATTTAATTGTTTATTGAAGGTTCTTTTGTTGTTTTCTTCCAATTATAGGAGGTTGCTTTCTCTACATTCTTCGCGTCTCATACAAAATACAAAAGTATCCATTTCCCACTATTTATTAATGGACAGAGTGTGGGAAAGGAACACAAAATAGACAGAAATTTTAGTTCAGTTTAAATGTTGGTCGAGTTCAAGTTCTTGTTGTACAGTACAAAAACCTGCAGATCGATCGCTGCATTAGATCATGTCCCCAACGTGTAAAACTTCCTTTGCTGTGTATGGTTTGGACACTTTTGGTACAACCAATTAGTTAACTAGCTAGCAAGTCAAGTTTTTTTTTTTTTTGGAATATTGGGTGACAAATATTCGAATACACGATCATTTGATCAAATAAGTTTTGATGAATTTTATAATACTTTTTTATAAGAAGAAACTCAATAATTTTTGTATAAAAAAGAGATTGGTGAACAGAACAAGAGTTTTGATACTATCAGGACAATGACTTCTAACTTGACTATAAATCTTAGTTGAAATATTGGAATTCACTTGATCTTACAATGATTAATGTAGCTGAGCTATGTACTTTTTGTAGAAAATTATATACTTCAATATATAAGCAGAAAATGCAAAATTAGTTGACGAGGATTAATTATCTGCCACTATGCTAGAAGGTGATAAAAAGTGGTTTAATTGTTCCCCAAACATTTTCTCAAAATATATCAATAATTTAAATAAGTTTGTTTATGATAATGAACTAATTTTATGTACAAATTCTTTTGGAACTTGAGTTAAAACAGATTAGGTAAAAATGGGTAGTAATGAGTGTTAGAGGGTGATAATAGAAAATCCAGAAAATTTTCCCTTACAATATTTCAAAAATGAATATCACAATGAACTGTTTTCGTCTGTGAAAAAAAAAAAATCAAAATTCGTGTTTAAACAAAGAAAATACAAGCCGATTAAAAAATTTGGAGAATTAAAAAGTTTTGAACTTTGCTACGGTGACATTCATGTCACATTCATATTGGAAGAAAATAATGAGAGGTGGCCACACGATCATGGAAGGGCTACCCTTGAATTGAATGCCATTTACCCACCCCATCTGGCATCGATGCCTATTGCCTAGCCTTTCTCCTTATTGAGTGATATTAAGTGAACCAACTTTGTGTTCTATTCCTTCTTAAGCTTTTAAGCAAGTTTCTAACTTGGAGTTAGTAGTGTAGAGAACTCCAACTTGTGTTGGATGCAGTGGCGTAGCCAGGATTTTGGGTAAGGGGGTGCCAATTTAAAAAAATTAAAATGATAATTTTTTTATAGTGACTCACTATAGGTTCTCATATTTTGAAAAGTCTGTAAAATACGTTCATGTCACTCTCAATACATCCTACCAAAAAATTATTCCAATACCATCACTCATTCGACTCCGAATAGTGTTCTTCATGTAATTCATTGCCGAAAAATACTCTTTCAACACTTGCAGTGGCGACTGGTAGCAGCAATGCTAACTTCACAAGAAGATACACAGATGGAAATCCCAGATGTCGTTTTTTAGAAACCATCTTACTAAAGTTTCCGATTAATGCTTGAATAAGGATACAATTATGACTTTTTTTAAATTTAATTTACTTGTTATTTATGAACGGTAAACTATTTTTATATATGCAATAAAACGTATGGGTGTATCACGTAAGTAATTGTAGCTTAATGGATGATGCCAAAACTAATAATAAGGGTATTCCATTTTGAAATCCTAACTATAGCATAAACAAATACATGCTATCTGAGATACAATTTTTTGTGTGGACACCTTTGACGTACAAGGCCAAGTTTTCCATGCTTAAAGATGGCAGTTTGATGTGGGTAAAAAACAACGAGTTCATTGTATTCAGTGGCGGAGCCAGAAAATTGTCCAAGGGGGTGTCTTTATCATATCGTAAAAAATCACCTATATAATAGAAAAGTCAACTCTAAATGAAACAAAAAGTCAAACAACGTAATACTCTAAATTCATACAATTACATAAAAATAGTTTCACGTACACAGGTTACAACGTCAAACAAATAAGTTCGTTACATACAAGTCAAGACTTCCGTTCATCAGATATTACAAATTAGAACTCAGAAGTACATTGGAATTGATTTTGTGAAACAAACAAGTGAACTTCAATTGGTACTTCTTAACTTTCAGTTTTGTTTTAAACAAAAGACGAGATTTCTCTGTAGTAGAGCTACAAAAGAAATGAACAAATTTAAACAAAAGACAACAGTTTATTACCATAAATAAAGACGAAAGTGCATTGCACATCAAAATTCACTTGGTCGAGATGATAAGGAATTCTCCTTACAATTGAATGATCACTAGTTCAAATTTGTATATACCCCTATTGGGGGAATTTTTTTTCCAAACCCACTCCTCTCCAAGTGACTCCGCCACTGATTGTCTTGAAACCTTTTTTTTTTTTTTGTCTTTCCTTCTCAATAGATGGTTTCGTATGAGTAGTTTGGACACACAAGGCTAAGCTTCTCGTGCTTAGAGAGGGAAGTTTGATGTGAGTAAAAAAAAAAAAAAGAGGAGACCCAACTTTGATTAAGCTAACAAAAAAGAGATCCAACTCATCTATGTGAACACACTTGAGTCATAGTTATTGACTAACAACTCAATCCGAATTCAGTTGTGTGACATCACCCAATAATTTTTTGTCACTTCCTGTTAGTGTCACAAGTTTCTAGCCGCTCTTAGCTAAGTTCAAGTACCTTGAGTAGTTGAGCAACTAAGAAAACACGTTGAGCTAGATTAATCTAAGCTCCAACTAGTTTGATTCGAGTGAACTAGAGTTTAGCTCACTTGAGCTAAACTTAGCCTCCTTATGATTTATCAAGTTAGATAGTTCTTTGTCAATCACATTTCAATGCGGTTTTATGATGTAGGCATGTAACTCGTAAGTCTATGCCTTTAAATTCTAGACCTCTTAGTCAGAATCTTAGTTCAGCCAACTCATAGTCAAACAGGCTCGCATGCCTTTGAACAAGAGAAAATTGTAACACCCTACTTTAGTAAGCTGATGCAAAACAACAATCAAGTTCTTGAACTACGTGTTTTTATAAGGTCGTTTAGAAGATAGATTTCTAAAATAAGGTCCAATTGTCTCGAAATTTCTTCATTTCACTATACTTACCGTAAGCCCTTCAATTCACATTGATACGGGACAATTCAAATTACATTGACCCAATTACTGCATCCCCATTTTATATTATCAAACAAGGCCATTTGACTAAATTGCTTCATTTTGATGCCATTAGGACAAATGCCATTAGGATTAGGTCGACCTGATTTGTTGTTTCAGAGAGTTGAGAGGTATAGGAACTCCATGAGTTTAGCTTGTGTTTTTTGTTTTTATGTGGTTTTTGATTTCATGAAGTGTGTTTTATGTGAACAATTATGAAGTGTGTTTTATTATATTTCTTGTTAGTGTGTTACGTTGTTATGTTAAGAAGTTATGAGTCCTTGCTATCATGATATAAGACTGATTCCAATGACTATCAAACGTAAGTTGAACGATCAAACGAACCACCCACATCGACATACATACGCAAAAAAGTCGAAGGTCATAGGCTAAATTTCCTTAATTCGGTCGACCTCTTATTGTATTCTGTCGACCTCAAGACCAACACTAGATCTTCATTTCACGTCAAAAAGGGATGGATAAATGGATAGAGCACTTTACTCTTCTGTCTGGTCGACCTCTTTCTATAAATGGTCGACCATTTTGGTAATGACCATAATCAAGTGGTCGACCTCATTACCTTTACGGTCGACCAATTTGCGACCCATGTTTTATTGTGGTCGACCGGTAATGTCACAACTTAACTCAAAACGGTCGGCCACTACATTTTAAAGGTCGATCGTGATAAGTCATCATATTGCCCACATTAGTGTAATTTTTAAGCAATTCGAATGACCAAACTTGCAATTAAGCCAACAAAAAGAGATCCAACTCATCTATGTGAACACACTTGAGTCATAGTTTCTAGCCGAATTCAGTGGTGTGACATCACTCAAGAATTTTGTCACTTCCTGTTAGTGTCACAAGTTTCTAGCCGCTCTTAGCTAAGTTCAAGTACCTTGAGTAGTTGAGCAACTAAGAAAACACGTTGAGCTAGATTAATCTAAGCTCCAAACTAGTTGGGTCGAGTGAACTAGAGTTTAGCTCACTTGAGCTAAACTTAGCCTCCTTATGATTTATCAAGATAGATAGTTCTTTGTCAATCACATTTCAATGCGGTTTTATGATGTAGGCATGTAACTCGTAAGTCTATGCCTTTAAATTCTAGACCTCACAATTCAAATTACATTGACCCAATTACTGCATCCCATTTTATATTATCAAACAAGGCCATTTGACTAAATTGCTTCATTTTGATGCCATTAGGACAAATGGCCTCATCCAAAGACCTCTAAGGCACCTTTGACATAATGTACTTGTAGGCATTTGGCCCAAACCAAACATTGCTTGGGACAATCAATTCATTGTGAATTAGCCAATTAGGTTAATTAGCTTTTCTTTTCTCATACAAAAGCATAGTTAGTAAATACTCCGTTTGATACACGTAGATGTACCCGTATGTACTTTATCCGTTTAAAACTTCCGTATCCGTATTATTGTCAAGCCATTTCATTTTTCCCCGTTCAAAGGATGGCTCCCGTGCTAAACACGTATAAAACCCGTATAACACGTTTAATATCCTTAATGAATTAAATTGTGAACTTTACGATTATTTATGTATTTATTTATTTTTAAAATAATTACTTTTCATATATTTATTACTATTAATGTACTTTTAAACGTAACTTTACCTTAGAGACGACGTAAAATACCCGTACGGATTTTTTACGTAACTTTCCCGTATAGTATTTTACAAACTATGTATAAAAGTTCACTTGAGTCTTTATTTAAAGAAGTGCAAGATTGGAGTCGGTTAGAGATTGATTGTGATATGTCAACTACCTCTTACAAAACAAAGAGAACGAATACATATGTTACATTTTACATATTTCCACTAGAACCCAGAAAAAAAACAAAGGGAAAAAGCCAACCTAGTCAAATGAGAGAGTACTAAAGCTCAATATGTAAACCTGGAGACTGAGGAGCAGAACTGGCAATGGCACAACTAATTAGTCACGAAACGAGCCATAACCTCGTGGCAGAAAACGGGGAAAACCAACTAACGCCTCTGGGAAAAGAGTGTGATGAAAATCAAACTGATGGGAAGAACTTGTTGAGGTTGAAGGGCAAAGAGTAGAACTCTTCGCTCCTGGTGTCGGTCTTAAACGACCTGAACTTGTCCAACCAGTGCATTCCCCTGTCTTTCCTGATCGCATTCTCCTTCTTGTGCATCGTCACGTCCAAGAACATGGCCAGTATCCCAGCTACAAACGCTTCCGACGAGAATGGCACGTTGATCATGTCGTTGAACTGCACGAAATTAAACCATCCACAACCCCCATGCATCAAACACTCAGCATATGTGCTGGCAACAAATCTGAGCTACTATCACCCTAACCTTGATCTTTTAAGAGCAAACAAACAGAAGCTTAAGCTAAGTGAAAATCTAACGTACCCATCTGGCCCCGGTGTGGACCGGGCCATAGCCGTTGATTGCTGTGTATTCGTTGAAGTACTGTGGGATGGATAGGCCCATGAAGATGGAGAAGCCCAGGATGAACTTTACTCTGAAGCTGTTTAAGTTGCAGAACTGAAGGTAACCCAGACCAGCTGAGCCTGTGCTCATTCAACAGAACCATGTAGTTTACAAAATTTTCCTTTCACCTGTACTAACAATACATTGGGAAGCTGTTTTGAGTTTAAGGAAATTGATCAGAACGACTTACCAACATAGGCAAAGAAAAGGCAGTACAGAGCGGCCACAATTGGAGCAGGAATGGATGCAAAAACAGCTCCAAATTTTCCTGGAAGGACACGGATTAGGTGATGTCCAAGTGCAGGACAGGGGAAAGGAGAGATGAAGATTGGGAGATAAGAAGGAGAGATGGACTACCAAGAATGGAGAAGAAAATCATGAAGCCTGCCGAGATCTGCACCACCCGCCTGCTGCCAACTCTTGTCAAGGCCAATAATCCGGCATTTTCACTGCAGTTTTTGAACCCCGGTTAAGGTTCCGAAACATGATGAGAAGAAGAATATTGAATGCTTCTGTTGCTTGTTATCTCTAGACAGGATTCATACTTACACAGACACTGCACAACCATTCCCCGTTCCAAATATCCCAGAGAACAGAATTCCAACGCCCTGAACACAGTGAGGAGAAATCAGAAAAGACTAGGAAAGGGACAACTGTAAGAGACTAGTGGAACATGTTGAACGTTCTAATAACTTCACTAGTGAGTAGAGATATAACCTGGTTCTTATACCACTCAGATGCGACCAGAAATGACAGTTTTACAATGAGGATTTCATTTTAAGAGCATATACGGATTAACCTTTAAGCTCGCTTAATAGCTCCAATTCTTGGAATGAATTGGTTTTGGAAATGCTACCTAACTTTACCTGCCAACCAACACCACGGCTGAGTATAGAAGGTGGCATTGGGGTTGCGCTTGCATACCTCGACACAGCAATGAAAGCACCAGTTGACTGTTCCGATATGGAAAAGTAGATTAGGAAGATAATTGGTCATAAAGCAAACGACACTTTTATTGCTCTCCTGAGTCTGATGACTGCAGGATTTTGGAGTTATAAAGAAAAAGGGTTGAGGCAAGCAAACCTCTACAAGTGAAACAAATGAAGCCATCATCATTGCAAAGGCCTCTCCAGCATCAAACGTGGGAGCTCCCCACTGGAATGGATATGGAACTCTTATCCTATCAACATCAAATGAGAGCACCAGTTAGACAGTAAAGACACAAGATAATGAAGTGGGTCATCATAGTAAAAAAGCATCAACTTTAATGCTTCAGTTGCGAGTATAAGAAAGAGCCTAATTACCATGGAGCAGCGCCTATAATGCCAGCTTTGTCGGTTCTGCAACTTAGCTGAGTTTTAGGGCCAGCATTTTTGTATGCTCCACCCACGGTGAGCAAGTGGGCATATACCCAAACGATAATCACAGAGAATATAACAGCAAAGCGATGAAATATGGATTTCTCCCCCTTTAACAAGTGAGGTATATACTGCAAAGACATGAATTGATTAGAAGATCATTTGGATATACTTTGCCGAGCAGATCCAGGCCATTTAGCGTTGCAATTTGCAGTATGAGATATACCTGTGAAAAGATTATCAGAATGATGACCTGGGGCAGGCCTATCTCCACACATTTTGCAAGCTGAAATCTCCCCCAAAGTTCAAATGTTAATGTGGAAGAAAGAGACACGGGAATAGACTTCAAATAGGGAGAAGCTTGATCTGAATGCTCACCAGGGGGAAACCAAACTCGTATAGCCCGAATCCGGACATAGCAACCAAAGGGACAGCAGACAGTGGGCTCAAGAACCTGGCAATGTAGACAAGTGTGCTTAATACACTCCAATAAGAAATAACTGACAGAGGAGGCAGTTGAGAAACTTATAACTGACCTTACAATGTTACGCCATAGGCCACTGAAGCCAATGACAATTTGGAGTGTGGAAGCAACAATGAGCGCACCTTGAGTTCCACGCATAATCTTTTCAAATTTCTGCAACCAATCAGCCAGCGAATCAATCTAGTTAGTCAAAGCTTTCAAAAATCGTAGATCGATCAAGGGAGCCCGCAAAAGGGAACTAATGGTTTTAGTTGATCAACCTCTGCAGGGTTCACAATGTCACTGTACCGGCCAGCCAAGACGATTGAGATGGTAGTTGGAAGATAAGTGTAGGAGCCTCCAATGACTGCAGGCAGGCGAGTTCCGAACATGGTTTGGAAAAATGTGTTCAATCCCGCCACAAAAAGCAAAGTTTGAATCATCTTTGCCTTCTCCTCCTGGAAAGAAAATACAGCCGACCACTGAGAACCACATTACAGAAACATGATTTCACTTTTTGCAGCTACAGTAATGAGAAGACTTTGATGCTTACGTTTCCACCTCCCATTTGAGGGACAAGTAAGGTGGGGATCAGCACAGTTGTTCCAAGCATCACCAAGTAGTGCTGGAAGCCAAGTAGAATTGCCTCGGCTGCAAAAATTTTGGCGAATGAGCCCAAATCATTAGACCCCACCTCAGATACTCAAGAGAACTCCATCCAAAAGGTCAGATCATCAATACAGGAAAAAAATGAGCAATGGATCATCTAAAGAAGCCTGTGCTATTAGTTACTGGTATTACAGTGATCTTCCGTAAGGATAACAGACCTATTAGTTCACTCGACTGTATGAATTAAGTTGATATAACAGAAAGGACATGAAAGCAGTGAAGGAGCAAAGGAATGAGATGCTCACGCCAAGGAGGAGGGCTGGTGATGCAGTAAGAAACGTTGGGGAGCTGATCCTTGGCTGGATGAGGCTGCAATTCATCCTGTTTTGGCGGCGGCGCTGGTCCTCCTCCTGCCATCTCTTTCGCCGCTCTTCCCTTCTCTCTCAACACACGATGCAATTCCTTTTTAGTAATGAAGTCTTCGTACTCTACAAAACCCAAATCTCCATGTAATAAAAACCCGAATCCCAAAATTTCTCAGAATCCCAATAAACAAAGATACAGCTACTAGAACGAAGAAGTCACAATATCCAATTAACCTCCCTTCGTAACCAAAAAAAAAAAAAAAAAAAAGCAGGGGACTAGTACAGGAAAAGCTTCTACCTTTTACTCTTCAGGAACGCAACCCAGAAGGCAGAAGAGGCAGTAAGGTCTAGAAAACTCGAAAGGGGGGGAGAGGCTCAGAGGCAAAGTAATGAAAACAAGCTTAAAGCTAGCGCCAAAGCAGAGAGAAGTAGTAGCAGTAAGAGTATTAATAACATTGGGAAAATTCTTTCATTTGGAAAGTGCAAAACCAGAGGCAGAGGGGGGAATTAAAGTGAATGTGAAGAGGCACAATGAAAAGCAAAAGGGTAGACGAACCTTTTCTTTCTTCTGTCTCCCGCCCTTTCTCTTCCAAGAGACGCCAAAGGGAATCTCGCTCATCTCAATCTCTGATCTTCTTCTCGTTACATGCATAGCTTTACCAAATTTTTAGAGATCTCTCCCTCTTGCTTTCCTTTTCTTTCTTAAAACACGTAAAGATAAAGTTCTGCATAAAGCATCTTTGATTCCCTGTTCTCCATTTACCAGAAACAAATATATACAAGAGCATCTCTGCTCAGTTTGTTCTTTTACTTCTTTTCTGAAAGACTCTCAGACTGTTACTGTTCACTAATATTCTTTCTTTCCCTTGGCTTTGTTGCCACTGCCAGTGCCACCTCATTAAAAAAAAGAGGAGAAAAGTTTACCACTCTGCTTATTCATAATTTTTTGTTTTACTGTTCTAATCCGGAAATTACCACAACTGTTTTTCATTTAATTTAATTGGAATTTTCTTGGGGATAATAATCTATTTTTTACTGAAGTTTGAAATAAAATACTACTAGTTTGTTGTCCGACCCGTTGGTCGGAATGTCATTTGAATATAACGTATTTAAGATATGTATTTAAATTATTTGAAATGCTGAATTTTGTATGACATTAACGTGATATCGAAATTATTTTTTCATTTTCGAAATTCTTATAACTTTTCATCAATGATGAACATTGTAATCTTAATGGTTATAACCAAAGTTGTCAAACCGGTTTAAGTCGTTTAGCCGGTCAAACAAGTTGTTTGAAGTTTAATGGTTTGATTAAAGTCCAACTTGTTTGAGCAATTTTACACCTTTTCTAAAGATATTTACATATAATATAGAATTTTAGTGACTGAAATGTACTAACTTATATCTATTAAAAATTCAAATTCTATTAAAATATATACTTATCTCAAGATCCACCCACCATCCCCTTTCCTCTCTCTCCCTTCCCCTTCCCTCTCTCTTCTTCTCCCCCTCTAACGATGAGAACCTTGGTTTTGTAGAGTCCATTTGGAGCACGATTTTGGTCAGACCTAGTCCAAGTAGCTGTCTGGTAGAGGTGTAACAACCTTGGTTGTAACACTCGTGAATAATCATTCATAACTTGTCTATTTAATGATGTAGTCACTTAGTTGCCTATAGTTGAAAAGAAAATTGGCATAACACAAAAAGAGTTTGTCTGAAAAAAGCGTAGCATAAATAGAAAACTCATGATCATAACCTTAAGTCAATATTTATTTCTTTTGTTTGAGAAACAATACATATATAGCAATACCTATATTATGCACAATACAATAACAAAAAATAGTTAGAAAATAACATTTTCCATCCATACTCTATGCAATGAAAAAATTATTTGTCAACCAACATACTCTAAATTTAGTTGAAGGACAATCTTATTCACTAAAAAAAAAAAACCTATCTTGTGGTACCTACCTTGCTAATGCACATGACCACATCAATGTGTCCTTGAAAACTCCAGCTCAACTTTCATGATTTGTCTTGTACTGCGGTTATTTCATATTAAACTAAGTAACTATGAATGATACATATGGTCAATTACCCTGTAAGATAAAAAATTTAAATAATTGAAATCATCTAGAAATTGATATTCAGAAATTGTGTTCTTTTAAACTCACTTATTTGTCCAATTATGTCATATTATCAAGAGATATAGGATTTAATAGTTAATCAAACTAAAACTTTACTGGTCACTTACAGTTTGCATAACATTATCGTTGCTTTAATAGTTCTAAAAATTGATACCAAGTTAAGAATTCTACGTCACATCTGCACATTCAATATCCCTGTCTCACCATTTTTTTATGAAAAGTAATTAGGCCCCTATGGACTGTGATACAAAAGCTTATAGACTCCAGAAAAGATCTAATCCAACAGATGAATTGCATAGGAAAGTTCATTGTTTCTTTAACACTAAAGACGGAAACCCTAGTCATCAGAGTCGACGACCTTCATGAGTTCAATCTTCACATCACTTCTAGAAGTAATTCCTTTCCGATGATTGTTCCGAACCCTGTTGGAAGAGGAGGCATCATTTGGGAGGGAAAGGGTCCAGACCCTGCGAGTGAACGAACACGTGCAAAATACATGCTTAGGTGTTTCCAGCTCAAGCTAACAACAAGGGCACATTGTTTGCACAGTAAGGTGGTGCTGACAAAGCTCGTCGTTGGTGAGCAGCAAAATGTGTGCCGACAGCTAAAGGAAGTGACGAACTCGACTCAGACCATCATGCCATTTCCATATGGGTTGAGTTTCCTCTCCGTCAATCTCAACGACAAGCTAGCTAGTTGGCTAACTTCAATGTGAACCACCCCAAACCATCTCAAGTCTCATGCTTCAGTTCCAAAACCTTTTTCGTCGCGACGTGGTGGTCAACTCTCCCACGTGTACAAATGAGGGTAATTTTTTGTCAATTGATGGGCTCATAGAGGTTTCTCTGTCTCATTTGAGGTGCATTCTATATCTTTCGCAACCCCTAATGTTCGTTACTGGACTATGTATGATATACTGGAATGACTATTCATGGTCGTTTTAATGTTATAAGATAGTGGCGCCCTATATCCTTTTCCGATAAAAAAAAAGAGATAACTGGTGTGATCCTAACGAATAGAAAAAGATTGCAATCAGTTTGATAATGATCGAGTGAAATTGCTTATTCGGGTTGAGGAGTCTCAGAAAAAAAGGATAGGTGTTTTTCAGTTTTAAGTAGTAATCCACTATAACCAAGATTCGTTCTTCGCATTTGCAGTCGGGCTGGACCGAGTCAAATGCATAAGCCCAACAATAGATCGGATCCCGCCGTAGATCAATCCACTACACCTAGATTCTTTCAAAGCATTGCCTGTCAGTTGTAAAAAAAACTAGCCGTTACAGAGAGCGTCAATCCTAAAAACAAATAAACGGCCGCTCTCAACGTTCAATTTCCCCACTTCTTCATCTCTTCTACCACTCTTTACTTCCGCTCCCCCAACCATTTTCTCGCTCATCTAATCATCTCCCACCCTAAACCCTAATTTTCTCGGAGAGCAAAGAGATCGGAATTTTCTCCGTCTCTGGAACATTCCCGGCAGTCCCATGGATTCGAGCATCAAGAAGAATCGGAAACCATCCACTCCGGCGAAGGAATCGCGATCGCCCCATGGATTGCAGTCCAAACTTCAAGACACCGCCAAGGTCTCGGAGAACACAGATCCGAACGTCTCCCGCTCTAGTCCCTCGCTGGATTCCTCCTCTCCTCTTGTCAAATCTGGCAAGTCCCACAAATCGGGGCAGAAAAACCCCAATTCTACTCAAACCCTAGCTCTGTACTCGCCGAGGAACAAGCTCCGGGAGCGGAAGTTCGTCGTCGCGAAGAAGAAATCGAGAAAGGAAAAGCAGATCTCTGCCGATTCCAGCGTGATTGCGAACGTGAACTGCAAGTGCAAGGAGAGGCAGGGAGGGATCGGGAACAAGTGTCTCTGTGTGGCGTACGAGAGTTTGCGAGCTTCACAGGAGGAGTTCTTCAAGTCCAGAAACGATGGAGAGGAATTGGATCAAGGAAATCGTGAAGATGAGCTTGATGTGGACGAGGAGGATCCGATGATGGAGAACGGAAATTCCATTGATGGTGGAAGTTCTGGCGTGGGTGATGCGCAGCAGGGAAGCTCGACGGTTAAGAGAAGGAGAGAGAGGTTCCTCGAAGAGGCGAGGAAGAGTGCTCCTGAGAACGGGAAAGTGATGCATTTGGTCAAGGCTTTTGAGAAGCTTTTGACCGTACCGAAAGCATCCAAGGAGGATTGTGATTTGGAGGTGGAGGAGGAAAAGAAGAAGGTAACCCAATGGGCATTGCCTGGTATGCAGCCGCCTCCCAAACAAGATGGTGAGGCCCAGGAATCTTCGTCTTCGTTATGTGCATCTGATCTGTTCTTGACTTCCGAGAATTTGGGTCTTGATTCGAGGCTTTCAATCTCTTCTTCATGGGACGGCAGTCAGTGCAGGTTAGTAGTCGTATTGAGTATGGTGTCCGTTAACTTGGTAGTGATTATTTATCAGTTGCCAGTTGTTCGTTATAGTTCAGGCAAAATGTTGTTACTAATTTTAAGCGTTTCAGTCTCAACAGTAGGACATCAAATGGGGGACGGAGGAGCAGACGGAATGTGAGTGTTCATCCCATTCTGTGTGACATTTCTGCTAGGCCCTTGTTTTTCATTTGGTAGATTTGTTTTGATTTTGGTGGTAACTCTTCTCAGAGCTCTGAATCGGGTGCAACTATGGGAGGCAATAGATGGAAGAAAAAGCAGCCAAAAGTCACTAATCTAAAGCCTTTTAAGCTGAGGACAGAGGTATAAGAATGCTTTTCGGATAGGGAGCTGTTGCTTTCTTGTTGAGAGTCTGTGTCTTGAATTCAGTCTTGGTCCGCACTTTGCAGCAAAGGGGGAAAATGAAGGAAGAGGAATTCATGAAGAAGATTCATGAAATGATGACTGAGGAGGAGAGGCAGCGGATACCAATTGCACAAGGTCTTCCATGGACAACAGATGAGCCCGAGGTGCGGTGGATTTGTTAGAATAAGCCTACCTTGCTTGGTGTTTGACTGAAGAACAGTCAAAATATTGGGAAATTGGTATTGATAACCCAACCAAGTATACCATGTTTGTTCTCAAGAGCTCATTTGCAGTTTGCTTTCTCCGTTTCAGCACCTTATTAAACCTCCTGTGAAAGAGACCACAATGCCAGTTGATCTGACGCTTCACAGCGACGTACGTGCAATGGAACGTGCTGAATTTGACCACCAGGTATATTGTTAAAGAAACTTTTGTTGTTCAACCAAAGAGCAAGTAACTTTTGTTGATGGATCTACACCTGCTGTTTAAGTAGCTGTTGTGATAGTACTAAGTCTTGTGTATTACCGAGGTAAATTGTTAAAGAAACTTTTGTTGATGGATCTACACCAGGCTGTTTAAGCAGCTGTTGTGACATTACTAAGTCTTTTGTGTTACGGAAGCTTCAACTTCTTGCCTAAGTAGTTGTCACTCAATCAGTCACTTCGTTCATGTTAACTAACTGATCACAGAGGCATGCTGATGCCCCTGTCACTCTCATGATTAGTAGTTGTTACTCAGCTACTCTGTGGATGTTAACTAACTGACCACAGAGGCAAGCTGATATGCCTGTTGCTCTCTTGATTGATGTAAACCCTTCTTTGCTGTACTAATATTAGGTATCGGAGAAGCTAACTCTCATTGAGGAATACAAGATGGAAAGAGAGCGGCAGCAAAAGGTAAGTGCTGTGATTTTTTGTTGGTGGGTTTCTTTCTTTGCATATAGAATAAGCTAATTTTGGTATTTAGCTACTGATGTAAAATGGGCTTAATTCCTGTAGTTAGCAGAGGAGGAAGAAATACGAAGATTACGAAAGGAGCTCGTTCCAAAAGCACAGCACATGCCTTACTTTGACAGACCCTTCATTCCCAGAAGGTAACAACGATATTTCACAACCCCCGTTTTTAAATCAAATCTGATCCACCATTGACTTTGGTGGGGTGAATTCGATTTTGGTTTGAATAAGGTCAACGAAGCATCCAACAGTCCCCAAAGAACCAAAGTTTCACTTACCTCAGCATAAGAAGATCAAGTGCAGCAGCTCATCTTGGAATGACATGAGCACTTTCACTTTCCAGCAATGAAGCAGAGACACATGCCTCAGCATAAAGAACATCAAGTGCGTGTGACGAGCATAATGGAGTGAATATTGGTGGCTTTGAGAGCTCGCGCTCTCTTGCCAACAATGAAGCAGTGACCCCTCAGCCGCAGTACACCATTTGTGAAGATGACGAACAGAAGGAAACTGGCTTGAATAAATAATGACGAGTCGTTTAGCTTGTCCTTTGTATTCTTTTATCATATTCCATTCCCCAAAGCGGGAGAAAATTGGTTCTCTAATTGTTTGTCATGTGTATACGAAGCAACTAATTTGGTTGCGAATTTTGTTGACGCTTTAGTTCGTTTCTCGAAGCTGATATTTCATATTTGGCAGTGAAATACTGAGATTTTGAATGTTGGGGTAAAGACTGGGTGCTGTTTCGGGTAATACATTGAATATATCTGCTTGTCAAATAAACATAGAGCTGGGTTTGGAATTTGGATTAAGGATTCAGTTCCCCTGTTTGGTTGTTGCACGTTTCGGTTATAATAAAATTAAGGCAAAATACACTTCCATATCCATAATTTTCACGTTTGTGACAAATATAGCCAGAATTTTGAATGTTGTATGACAAATCTAGTCATTTTCGTTAGAAATTGTAAAGGTGTTAGAAACGCCGTCAGTAACACTAACGAGATGCTGATGTGACTGCCACCTCACCTCCATGTCAGCTCCACGTGGATTTAGAAATTAAAAAATATAGAAAAAAATCAATGGCTTTTGACCTTTTGTTCTCCACCTCATGCTGATGTGGTTGCCACCTCACCTCTTCGCTTCCTCCTCCACCAGACCACCACGCCTTATCTTTCTCCTCCTCCCTCTCCACCTTCAACCACCTCTCAACTAGCAATAATTATTTCCCTGTCCCCAGCATCTCTACCCAGCAACACTTTCCATCTCCAACCTCCCTAATCCTCTCCATCCCTAAAATCACAAAAATCGTCGTCGTACTACCAAAAAAAAAGAACGCCTCCATAGGTAAAGCTAAAGGAGGGAAGGGCACCCACCAGACAGCTACTCCCGTTCTCCGATTATATGCGCAGAAGAGATGAGGTATGGACTGAGAGGTCGATTGCTTCTGGGTCGTGCACCATGGAGAAATCTTGGCTTTTCTCACCATCTCCTCTGTCTCGAACTCAACGGTCAAGGAAGAAAGGTCGATCTCGAGATTTAGGGATTTCTGGGCTTGGGATTTCTAGTGTTCTGTCCACATGCAACACCAACAACTGTTAGATTCGGTGTCGAGAAAGCGGTCGAGGGATTGTGGGAACGGAAACGGAAACCCTCTGTTCTCGACGTAAGTTATCCTTCATACCAGTCAACCGTTCTCCAGTAGTGGGTTTCAATCAGGGGAGACGTTCCACCTTTGGTGGTAGGCGATGCAGGAAGAGGGTGAAGGATGAGTTTTTGTGTTAGTGAATTTTACAGATCTGGGGACGAGAATGGTCTGCCGAGTCGAAGAAAGTGGATTTTCGCGGAGGTGTGGTGGTTGTAGGAGACGGTAGTTTGAAATTTTCGAGCTCTTTTGAAAGCTTCAAAACAAGAACAATGAAAAGAAATGAGAAAGTGAAATTTTTATTTGTTAGAGGAAAGATTGATTTGTTATTGATTTTGGAAACCTTCAAAACCGGCGAGAAGCTTAGTCGCCGCCGCGATGGTAGGGACAATAAATTGCCAAGTCAGCATTTTCCGTCAATCTAGTCATACCTTTAACTGACACAATTAAAAAAATGGACGAAATTGGCTATTTGTGTTTTCGATAGTTATGACTATATTTGTCACACACGTGAAACTTATGGCTAGGAAAGTATATTTTGCCTAAAATTAATGAGTTTGGAAGTCGTAATTGTTAAATAGATGTGTAGTTGGGAATAATATGTATATTATTATACATTTATAGTCAAATTAGATGTATTGTAAAAGTTGAGATAAAATGTTAGATATAACAACCATTCATTTTGAGTGTTAATTTCTGTCATATCATAAAACAATCTATATATTGCGTCTGCTAAAAATTAAAATTAAAATGATGCATTCTAAATACTACAGGTATAATAATAATCTGACAAAAACTATTGAAACTTCCAACTGAAAATGAAGCAAAATATAGTTTGGATAAGATTATTTTGGAAGGAAGGGAAACAATTTTATTTAAGGGTCGTTTGCTTCATGAATTTTAAAACGAGGGTTTTGTTTATGGTGTTGAATTTTAAAACCTAAAGACTTATGAGGGATTTGAGACATTATGGATTTGAAACAATTGTTCATTTGTTGAGTTGTTTGAGTAATGGATTTAAAGGTTTGAGATTTATTATGTGAGAAACTAATTACCTTATTATCCTTTTATATTATACTAGTTAATACAACCAAACTTTGCATGAGGATGTTAAAAAAAAAATTCATTTTAAGATTTACTTAGGAATTTTACAATGCTATATAACATTGGTGCTATAGTTTTTGTCTTTATAGTATAATTTGAAATTTCACCTTTGACGTTATGGTACTACTTCAGATTGTACCTATAATTTTTTATAAATTCTTTTATGGTACAACTTGAACTTGTACACTTAATGTTATGGTATAACTTAAAGTTATACATTAAAGCACCAATGCTTTGTAACATAATAAAATTGCTCTTACTTAAATTAACATAGTATATTGCATTACTTTGTAAATATCATTAAATTAAGAAAAAATACTTTGATTAAGTCGTGGCAGTATCGGTTGAAATAATTGTGTCAATTTGGTCACAATTTAGTAGATGTTTAGGAGAGTGACACAATATAAGATACCGAGATTGAACTCACATCATCACTATAACACTCCATATCACAATTCTATCAAATTAGCCATTAGGTACTATGTTGAAATTACATAAATTCTTACATTGCATGGTTACGCAATTGTCGAGTCATACAATCTTGCTATGTCCATTGCGAGGAGGAAAGCGAGGAGGAAGAGGTGCTCTGTATTTGCGGGAAAACAAATCGGCAATAGGAAAGTATAATAGAAAGAGGAAAAATTGAAATAATAAAAATTAATAGAGATATAAATATCATTTTACAAATTGATTTTCAATCATTAACCGTTATTATGTGAGATTTGTAAATCTATAGGGTCCACATATTTGGAGTAAAAAAAATACAAATTTATAAGCCCCACAAATTTATCTCCTAATGTTTTGTCTAGCAAATAAGAAATTGTAACAAAATCGTTCATGGTTAGATTTTTGTACCAAATTCTTGATACGAAACATATGAATTCGCCGAAGTCCGAACACTCAAAAAAGTCAGCCAGATCTAATCGATCTATAAATCCTAGGGCCCTGTTTAGTATCATTTTGTTGTTGTTGTGATTGTTGAAATTGTGACAACAGAAACACAACAACAACAGAAGAAAAACATAAAACAACAAACGTGTTTAGTTTGTAACTTCTAGAATTATCAACAACAAACACAACGCGTTTAGTTCCTCATATCTAGCATTGGCAACTCTCGAGTTAGAATCTAGATCAATTCTCTGTCCATCTAAAAAAAATGGATCAGGAGGGGCATCCCTTTCAATTTATCTCTTCGCCTCCCTTCCTCTCCTCTCCGCCACTGTCAACGAACTGTAGAAGAAGAAAAACAAGAAAAATCTTCCTTCAGCGGCGGTAATTCCGAGTCAAATCGGAGACGACTCACTCCATGGCCCCTCTCTTATGGATGGGAAAGATCTGGAGGTGAATCACTTCTTGCCGCCTCTCCTGTCGGGATGGAGAAGAAGCCGGCCAAACCTGGAGAAGAAGTCGTCGCTTCTGTCACCGCCCGCCATGTCCCTGCCCCGCCGGGAAGAAGCCTGGGTCTTCGCTGTGATTGGGATTTGAGAGAAAATCCCAGGGATTGCGAGAAGGAAGAGTAAGAAAGCCTAGGTCTTCGCTGGGATTGAGTCGTCGCTGGGATTGGGTCGCCGTTGGGATTTCGCACAAAGGAAGAGGAAGAAAGAACATTGTGCGATGGTACAGAAAGAAGGAAGAAGAAAGGATTAAGGAATAACGAAATTAAAAAATGAAAAAATTGGCAATTAATGAAATCCCACAAAAAACCCGTGTGCAACGCTGGGGTGAAACGGATCCGAAGCCCCAATTTGACGTTTTGTTGATTTGGGCCTTATTGCCCAAATCTGTTGGGCAACAGGAAAAATAAACCCAACTAAACACGTTTTATTTTCTTGGTTTTCACAATTTTTAAAAGCACAACAGAAAACAAAAACAAGCAACAATACTAAACAGGGGTTAGCCATATCGAACGGCTAACCATCACAGTTAAAAAAAGCCCAATTCAACTGTCCTGAGGCCCAATTAGAAGGCCAATTAAACACGAAGCCAGAGTCCGACAAACACAAAGGAAGCCGAAAGACTGGAAAATTCCCCTGAAGCGAAGAAATTGAATCAAGGAAGAGCAACCGGAGAAGAATAGTGAGAGTTCAGCGAGAGAGAAACAGGGAGCGGCAGCCATGGAAGGTAGCATTAGCAACAGCAGCAGCAACGAGGACTTCGCAGTGGGTTGCATGCTCTCCATCAAAACCACTTTAGGCGACGAATTCGACGGCCAAGTCATCACCTTCGACCGCCCATCCAACATCCTCGTCCTTCATATCCTTTTCTCCCAACTATCCTTCATTTCCCATTCTGTCTTTCCTTTCTCGCGTATGCTGAGAATGGGTTGAAACCTTCTCTGCTCTTGATTCCTTAACTGTGTTGTTTTGATGCTCACAAGAGGGATCCAAACCTGGGCCGAGGAGGAACATACGGTTCCTGAAGACGAATTACATCAAGGAGTTCTCTTTTTTAGGTCAATCGGAAGACCCACTTGACATCAAGAAGTGTTATATCGATCTCCAGAGCCTCCAGGATCGCGAGGAACTAGCGTTGAGGTAAATTCAATTTTTTTTTTTTGGGTTTGCTTTGTTTGGCTTAGGGATTTTGATGGCTCTTCCCATTGATTTTCCTGTTTTCTTTTTTTCATATGATTTTTGCAGGCAAGCTGAAGCAGATGCCGAGAGAATTGGAGTTGGTGTCACTACTGAGGCCCAGGGTATCTTTGACGCCTTGTCTAAGACGTATGCTCATATTCCTTACTCCCATTTTGATTGTGGTCGTGCAACTGTTATGAATCTACTATTGGACTTGAATTTCTCAATGAGAATCAGCTGGTTCCTGATATTGGATGTATGATAGTTCTCTTCGTGTGTCCTGTTCATTTTAATCTCTTGATGAATGATGTCCAGTTTGGGGTTGAATTAGGGAGTGACTTAGACTGTAGGGAAGTCATTCGAATTGTAGTGTTGATGTTTTCTGATTTGAGATGACTTATTCGGTACTCAGACGAACTTCGATACTAGCTCCCAGGGTGGTGCTAAGTGCCGTTTACTAGTAATCTTCAGAGATCTGTACTTGTCCTCTTCACGTATGCACTTGGTTTATAGGTTTCGTGTAATCGTGTTGTGCTTGTCTTGTTTGAATTAGCTTCTAAATGGTTGTGTTTTGCCTTGGCTTACTGTCAAAATTCTGTTCAAGACTCGAAGATGCTTCCTTTCTCTTTTTTTAAATATCGCTTTCTTAACTCATAAGGGTTCTTTCTGTAGAAAATGATTAGCTTTACTGCTGATTCTTATGCAAATTAAACCAGGCTTCCAGTTCGCTGGGACAAGACCTCTATAGTTGTTATGAATGAAGTGCGAGTCAGTAGCCCTTATCTTCCTGAAAATGTTATTGGAGGAACTCCTGCTGCTAATGACCGGGTGAAAAAAGTGGTAAGAGTATCAGTAGCAGACTTTTGTTCTTCACATTGTTTGCAGATTATTTACTTTGATTACCTTTATTATTGTTTCAGCTTGAGCTGGAGAGGAGAAGGTTGCAAACTCGCCCGTGAAGATCAAATTTTTGGGATCCTGTGCAATTTCTTCGAAAGGCTGCCTAGTTGGGCAAAGAAATGCGGTGTGGCTCGTTGCTACACTCTGTGTGAGCAAAGCATGTTTCAGTAACCTCCCTAACCGTAGCTCATTTTGCATTTCAATCATACTGCTGAAGCAACTGGGGATTTGTCATAGCTGAGTCTCTCATAACATTTTTAGTTGGTCTGGTTTCGGTGCCCTCTTGATAGGTTCTATTGTGTATGATTTTCAAACTGCTGAGGGGTTGCAGCTCTTTCTTTGGCGGAGTTGGATTGATATCATAGGCACAAGAAATAAATGTCTGGTTCTTACATTCTCTTGGTGTCGGATAATCTTGTTGAGTTGGTTTGAGCATGCATTGCTTGGCCTTGGCGCATGGTGGAATGAGATGTTGGTTCCAGTTTGCTCCATCCTTCTTCATGGTTTTAGATCTCAGGATTATCAGCACCTTTATGAGATTATGAAGTTCCCTAAGTTACACCTCTAATTCATTGGCTGCTTATTATCCCACAAGAGTAATAATTTAGTGAAATAGTCTAAGTCAGGAAAATTTTGTGGTGCCATGGAGGATGGATGAGGAACACTGCAATAATGAAGGGAAAAAACGGAACCTAGCATATTTCTATCATGACTCATGAGTAGTCTTGCCTTCTTCTGTAGAGTTGTGTTCGATCAAGATATAAAATCTACGATTGCTCTCGACTTTGTAGGGCTCAATTCCCAATCTTACTTTCTCGTTGGAAAAAAACCTTCGACACAGAAACCCTGAAAGATTGAAGCATCCATCAAAGAAATAAAGGACACGACTGTAATCATGGTCATTGGATTGCGTATAGGGTCAAGTGATGTAGATATGCTCTAATGTGGTAGAAGATTTCTGTATTTGAGGTGTTGTTTCTGGAATATATCGTTGAGAATGTTGCAAGTAACTTATAAGTGAAAAAGTATTGTCTCAAATGTAGCATGCAACTGCAAGCATCATGTTCTCTAATCTTGGCATGACCACTTTTAACTCTTGTCGAAGTGGAGAAGAATGATGATTTAGAAAATGGAGAATAAGGAGTCAATACGCACAACTTGTGGATGTTGAGAGATGGCAGTCCACGACGATGGTTGGTCAAAGGGAATGAACGATGAAGAGAAGCACATTTATAATCTAGAGTCACGATTTATGATTCCAACTAGAGTTAAGGATCGAAAGACGCATCTAAGGTAGCTTGAGATGGATTTGTTTTGGGGAAATTAACTATGTTTTTTCTTCTTCCCATGGTCCACTAGTTGCACTTTAAGTACACCTCCAATTGTCTAATCATGCCTCACAATGCTTAATCTTGATTAGACACCGCCTAGCTCTGCCTCAACATCATGAATATTTGCTGCATTAGGCCTAGGTGAGGTGTTTTGTCATCCTCTAGAGCCTAAGTTTAGGCGTGAGTGGAATTATTCATTCTTGAACCATGCTTAATGCAAGTCCAATAGGTAGATTATAAGAAAAAGGTTCTAGTTATAAGAAGTGTTGTAAAGTTGCTTCCTTTACTTAAGAGGGTCGTTTAGATGAGAATTTCTTGTGCATGATTTTGCCACAATTCCACGTTCTCTTAGATTTTGCAAAAACAAGGCATTTGGGAAGGCATACAAAAATGAAGGATATTGTTCATGAGAGGTATAAAACCCCCAGAAGTATGGATTTAAAAATAACCGATGAGGGTAGGCTATTTTGAACCACAGAGATGCAGAGCCCTGACTGCAAAAAATACATGTGAATTCACTTAGAACAAAATAATTATCAAAGTATAATTTTATACGTTTTAATAAAACACGTTTGCCAGAAGTTCTACTAATGATGGCAATTCAGTTTGCCACTTTGCCTTCATTCGCTTTGCTACACTCGTCCTCCGTTTCCTGTTATGATTTAGCCACATCCCACAGGTCACAATTCCCTTCTTCTGCGCGTTCCCAATGGCGGCTTCCACACTCTCACTCCCTCTCCTCCAGATCCATCACTTTCCTCTTCCCGCCACAGATCACTACTCTTCCTTTCCCCTCTCAATCACAATCACCAATTCCTCTTATCTCACAGGTCCCGATTTCGTCTCAGCCCTCAACCATCCTGCTCCTCTGCCTCCTCGTCGGAGTCTCCTCTTTGCTTGGCCGGTGAATCTACTAGCAGCAGCGCCTCCGCTGCCTATTCGAGGCTAGAGGACTGGTTGAAGACAGGGAATTACATTTTCCTCAGCAACGAGGAGCTTCTCAAGCTCCAGAGCCTTCAGGACTTTCGGTATCGGCGAGAATTGAGAACCGGGTCGCTTTGCATTCGGGTGATGAGGCCGGACGAGACCGATGTAACGGTGAAGTTGCTGTCCGAGTCCTTTGTGGAGTCCATGATGCTGCCCGATTGGTACTTGCCTTTGGTTAGTTATTTGGTGAAGCAGTACTTGATGGAGAGGCGGGCCGCGATTCCCCATGCCGTTACGCTTCTAGGGTTCGTTAAATGGAAAGACGGCGGCAGCGGGGGCGGAGAGGAAGAGGCGGCGGAGACAGAGGGGGAGGACGATGAGGAAGGGGAGTTAGCAGGGACTGTGGAAATTTGTTTCAATAAGAGAGGGGCAAATGATTCTCCTCCCACGCCAACAGCGCCGAAGGACTCTCCCTATATCTGCAACATGACTGTTAACAAGCCACTCCGTAGGTAACTAGTTCCAATCTCATCGGCTCTTCTTGCATTGAGTTGGTAGTAAGAAAGCTTATAATTGTACAAATTGTTTCCTGCCTTTAGCTTGGTAATGTAAAAGTTCCGATCTTGTTGGTTTAAATTGTCCAAATTGAGGTAGCTTTTAGGAGACACGGTTAGGGACTGGCATTTATATGTCAGATGACCTTCTTGAATCTTGAGCATGAAGTGAAAAAAGGATGAGGGTGATGGCGCAAGAAAGCGGACTGTGTGGTTATTTCTCTTTTCTGGCTTCCTAAATCTGAAGTTATAAATTGCATCCATTGTGGGTCATATAATCTGAGTTAAATGCTCTGTTGAGAAGGCTAGTGGTGTCATCAATTTGCTGGTTCTGGTTGCTTTTATGCTATTGAGTTGGGCGGTGGAATTCGTATGATGGCTCCTCTGGCCCATGAACCTATTGCGGATAGTGATTGGTTAACTGTATCTCTACCGCTCTCCAGCTTCCTCAGTCCAAAGATATTTATAGATTCAGTTGTGAGTGATGGATACGAGTTAAACTCTCAGTTTGGAACATTTGTGGTATTTGGTATTCTTGAATTTCATGTATTTTGCCATTTTGGTGCATTATCGCATTGCTGGTAGGTTGATGGATCGGATTGAAACCAACTTGATCTCCTGTTGTGTGTATTTGGAACGTTCAGGAGGGGAGTCGGTTGGAATCTTTTGAAAGCAAGCGAGGAGTTAATTTCTCAGATGAGCTTTGTAAGAGAGGTGTATCTGCAGTGCAGGATGGTTGATTCAGCGCCCTTTAACATGTACATGAGAGCAGGGTATAATGTTGTTAAGACAGATGGCATATTGGTATTGCTGCTGTTGCAAAGTCGTAAACATTTGATGCTGAAGAAGCTTCCGTTACCAACCAACAACGTAGAACTTGACATGCCAGGCTCTGACCCAGAACATGTACAAGTGGGAGCATAAGTTGCAGCATATGTTTCTGAGGTACATGCGTAGACACAATAGCCTCTGTTCCATTTTGTGCACTTCTTTTTCTTAATTTCTTCTGTTCAATCTCCTGAAAATGTAATGTTAACTGTGTGCAGTGAGTGTGTCTTATTGCATTTGCATATCAAGAGTTTTCTCTGGATCTTCGAAGGTCATTGTTCTGCTCATCCAGTGACTTGATTCCGGCAGGTCTATCTGCTGGTCCAGATCTTCAGATCATCGTTGCTGGTATGTACTCAGTTATATTTGTGCTAGGAACCTGCTCTTCTGCAGTCAATTGCACGAGGCATCATTAGTTTCTTGCACCGCACTGCAGTGTAATCATGCCTAGTGGTAGTTGTATCGGAATGATCTTGTAACCTTATGAAAGTCTGCTGGAAAGAATACCTCCAACAAGATGATACTAAAGCAACAAATCTTGTGCCCCCCAGAGTTGAAGAGATGATGTGAGAGAGGATGGATTGATTTCTTGTATGTGCACGGCAAAGAATATTTGGCATTTAACTGTGGCAAGATGAAATGTTGATGGTATGGAAGCAATGTGCACGGAAAAACTCATAAGTTACACAGTTTCTTCCATTGCTCTCAGTTTGTTGTATGTATCATGCACAATTAGGTTCTCTATTAATAAGAGGAAGAGAGGAAGAAAACATCTTCATTGTTTAGAATGCACAGTTGCCCTCGTGTTTAATAAATAGGTAGAACTTTATGATAGAATTTTGAATGAATTCCCTCCCATGCCTGAGCCCTTTGAGTTATTTGTATAGATAATCACTTGGAGTTCTTTTACACATTCAGACATGGAAGGTCTCTCACTGCTTTCTGTCCGTACGCAGCGTGATGCCAAGTTAGCAAACATGGCTACAGATTCCAGTGAGTACGAGCTCCGCGGCATATCTGGATCGATCACTCTTCTCAGCTTCTTCCGATCGTTCAGTATGTGCCTAACCTAAAAAACGCAAGACCCTCCATTAAAGCAAATAGTGAGTCTCCAGAACTTCTGCTTTTAGAAAGAAAACTGTTCTGGAGGTTGAATTTTCCCACCTGCAGAACTAGGTTTTGATCAGTTGGTCCTTGGTTTAGGTCAACAGCTCGACGTCCTGTCAATAGCTCAAGAAGAACCACTCCAAATGCGTAGACATCACTTTGTAGAGTGAGCTTTCCTGTCTGCAGAAAAAGGAGCAAAATGAAATCCTCGTTTCTTTCTAGCTAGTTAAACTACCAGAACAAGAATAGATATGTTAGAGCTGGTCCTTTTGGTTGGTTGGTGCTGTCCCTACTGCAGCAACTGAGTTTGAGTTTTCCAGTTTTAGTTATCAGGTTGGTCTTACTCTAGCTTATTACTACAGAGGGAATTTTGAACACCTACTGATGTGTACTCTGGATCAAAATAGCCAAATGTTCCCAGAACCATAGCAGTTGCGTAGATCTCCTGGCCCTCTGGCATCAACTTAGCCAAACCGAAATCAGAAATCTGCAAGGACATAAGATGTTCATTGATACCATTCTTCTTTCAGGTCCTCTCTCCTTCCGAACATGTAAAAAGAAAGGAGTGGACTTTGTTCACCTTGGCTTCAAAGTTCGCACCGAGAAGAACGTTGGTGGATTTAAAGTCTCTGTGAACAATGGGTATACCAACAGCAGATGGTGAATGGAGATAAGCAAGTCCTCGTGCTGCTCCAATGGCCACTTTTAGCCTTTGTGTCCAGTCCATCTTTGCTTCCCCTATTCCTGCAATGAAACTTGCAGATAACTTGATCAACAACTGAAATGGGTTTAAGCATTTACTCAAGACTTAACGATGAGTGCCAAACTACCATTCAAGTGATCTTGCAAATTCCCTTTTGGCAGGTACTCATACACAAGAAACCTCTGCTTCCTATCAGCACAATACCCTATCAGCGAAACCAAATTTGGATGATCCAGTCTGCTCAAGATATCGACTTCGACACGAAACTCTCTTTCCCCTTCAGCTTCTCTATACGAAGGCAACTCCATCTTCTTGATTGCTACTACCTGCAAAAGTCAAAACCCACCTTCTTCTTCTGCTTGAGATGTGGGTTCACTTGTACTCTTATTATGAAACTTGACCACTTGCATAGTGTGTTTACCTCTCCAGATCGCAGATATCCTCTGTACACTCTGCCAAACCCTCCTTTACCAAGAAAGTTTCCATCACTAAACGAGCAAGTAGCGTCCTCCATTTCCTTGAGAGTAAAGACCGATGATCCATGGTGTCGCTTTGTGGGTTGGGTTGTTCGATCTTCTAGCTTCCAGTACTCCACAGGCCTGTATACCCCTGGAAACCGCATAGAGATGAAAACAGTTTCCAAGCTACATAACTTCAAGTTGCAGGAAGGATGATTTTCACAGGAGGAATACATACAGGGGTCACTGTGATCCTGGGACTTGCTTCTCCTTCTCTTGTTCCAAGCAGAAACCAACCCGAAAGGCATAGTTATTCCTCCCCCCCTCTGTCCTTGGAAATGCAAAAGAGAAGAGAAGAAAAAAGAGCAGAAATCCAAACCCAAGCTTTGGCTTTAAGGACCCTAAATCCCGAATCAGTGTTAGGTGAAACGAGCAAATGGGTAGAGAGAGGGGAGGATTTGAGGTCTCATCAAGAAGTGTGTTTTGATTGATTTCCCTGACAAGTGAGAAGTCACCAGGCTGAAGATCAGTTTGATTGCGATTAAGCTGAGGAGAAGGAAGCATATGTAAAAAAGGGTAGGTGAGGAGGAGAATCCTCGGATGAGTACGTATGGAGCAAGTGAAAGGTGGTAGCTTCAGGACAATGTACTCTTGAACTACAGGACAGAGAAATGTGCTTGCAGAGAACGTTAAGAAATCTGCAGAAAAGGAGGAAGAAAGCAAGGTGGGTAAAATGGCAGGCGGGAGATGTGGATGGCTAGGACGTAAATGTGTGGAATTGTTGTATTGTTTGCTTCTGCTGAATCTCAAGAAACTCGAATCAGGCAGGAGAAAAGGGTGTAGCCGTTGTTGGGAAGCAGCTTTCATTTGGTATTTCAACCATTTTTCTGGTTTGTTTGGAGGTTTTCGTTTTTTGCTCGTGGCGCATTCTTTTTAAATTCCATTTCTTCCCCCATCGTTTGACGTATTAAATTATTAATCATCACCATTATATGCTGTATGGTTGCCTAACAGGAGGTTAAGGAAGAGAGAGAAGGTTGTGCATAAATTTACAGGTCTTAAAATTAGAACTTTTGATTCAAAATTTACCACTACAGCGAATGGATCATCGACAAATATAATGTTGATATGAGTTGAAGACTAATTATTTGTTGTAATGTTCTTTCTGTCCAGGTTTGATTTATGGAGAATGTGCTTATATATATCTTCTCAAACTCTATAATTTGTATCTTCTCAAATATAGTGAAAGCTGTCTCTCATGTCTGTGAATTAGCTAATATGCATTGTATTAATGAACTATGCAAATACATACGTTCTTTACTTTCTTGCGAAGTCGATTTGTTGTTATGGTTTAAGAGCTTCACCATTATTATTTGTTGTTGTCATTATTAAGTTATCTCGAAAATGTAAGGTGACAAGTGACGACTAGTGATGTGGAAGTGGAAGGTTAGGAGTTTGGTTTGTCATTTCTAGATGTATAAGCAATTTATTTGAACTTAAAATATGATGTAAGAGAGAGGGAGAGGTGGCTTTGTTCATTGCTTTTAATCAAACCTTCTTTCAATCCGTTTTTTTATAAATAAGTCATTTCTATTGCATTTCAATAGAATCGGCACAGCAAAAGTGTCACACAATAAGGCCCGGCAACAGGTTAAGAATAGTAATCTAGCCGTTTGGAAGTGGGCTCAAGTGTTTGGTCTGTGTTTGTATGCCATGCCCTCATGGGCCTATTGGTACCGGCCCAAACGGTAAGACCCAGTTAGTTAGTCCGCCGTGGGCGTGGCGCCCCAGTTCTAAGCTCCGGTGCGGTAATTCTAGAACAGAAGTAACAACACAATTCCACAAATCACAATCGCATCACTCTGTAACACACACCACTCCTTCGCTACGGATTTGCCGGTCATCGACCGCCGTTCACTTCTCCGATGAATCCTTTAATCTCCCATAAATCACTTGACGCACGCGGTTTTTCCGTCCTGTTTAGACTGCAACCAATAGATGAGAAGTGTCACTGTCAATCTCCTCCGATCAGCATCTGCTCTGGGTCTGGCGACGAATCTGGCCGGAAGATCGGCCTCAAAGGGTCAGGCGAGCAGAAGGGTTCGCCCTCCATTTTCATGCAGTGATCTTTTGGCGGGTAAGTGTTTACACATAAATATTTTTGGCCTAAATTCAATGCCGTAATAATGAGTCTCGGCATTTAATTCGATATCGCATGGCCAAAACGATGTCGTTTGGAGTCGAGCAATATCGCGGAGAATTTAAGCGAGACCGCGAAGAGGCTCGGCGATACCGCGGTATTTAAAACAACATTGGTTGCAGACCATGTGTGAGTCATGCGCAGGACATGTGTTGCTATTGGACAAGGAATGTTTTTATTTTATTTTTCCTTGTCGGAGGAGGAGAATAACAACACCGTTTGGAGTCGAGCAATGCTGCGAAGAGATAAAACAGTACCGCGAACTTCAAAGTTCAACGACATCGCGAGACTGGGAAACGGTGTCGTTTGGCTAAAAACGACACCGCGAAAAAGGTACCGCAAGGAAGCTCACCGGTACCGCGGCACTGGAAACGACACTGTTTACTAGAAAACAGGATGGGGGCCACGCGCGTAGTATTGGTGTTGGAAAAAGAGTTATTATTATTATTATTTTTATTCCTCGTCGGAAGGGGAGGAGCTGTACCGCATGGAGACAAGCGGCATCGCGGAGAATTAAAACGGTACTGCGGATGTAAAAACGATGCCGCGGGAGGCCTTGATAAGCGGTGCCGATTAAATAGAAAAAAAATCATATCATGTAAGTGAAGGGCCTAAATCCCGCCCAACCCAATGCGAGTGAAAACTCTTGGCGGTTCAATGAATTGGAATTTTTTGGCTATATTAGCGGTGTCGTTTAATTAAAAACGGTACCGCGAGTAAGCCCAACGGTACCGCTGTATTAGCAAACGACAGTGTTTAATATAAAACAATGTCGTGGAGTAAAAAAGCAAACATAGCTGTTTGGGGAAGAAAACGACATCGCGTGAGATTCACACCAACCCGAGCGAAGAGGAGATCAAGATGGTTGAGACACATGGGAGTTCACAATGGAGCAGTTGAGGAAGCGGTTCCACCTAGCGTGAAGACTACAAAGCGGTTTTTCGAATAAAAGCAGTGGAGCAAGGAGAGAGAAAGAGAACAAAAAATCAACACAGAACAACTCTGTCAAAAGTTTACCTTTTCTCTGTAACTCCTTCGCGGAGCTCTCCTTCCAGGAAGGATCTCCATAGTTGTAGTCTTAGTCGTAGTCGCGGAGCTATCCACAGGAATCTCCATAGGAGTAGCGGTAGCGTAGATTCCTCAAAACTCAAACACCCTCGTTCGAACGTAGTTTGGAGAGGTGCGAACCGTACTAACGGTCGTTCTTGGTTAGAAGTCAGAGGTGCATCGATCAAATAAACACCGCCCGGCGGTGGATATTTGACGGTCATGTTGATTTCACCATTTATAGGTGCATCGATCAAATCAACGACGCCGACATTCGGCGGCGGATATTTGACGTTCGTCTCGATTTCAGCACTCAGCGGTGCATTCGATCAAACGGCACCGCAAGAGTTTCCACCGCGAAACATCAAATCAACATCGCCGGAAACCAAAATCGACACCGAGGGTGGGTATTTGGTTTTCTCGGGAAACAGTAAGACTTGATAGTACATTTACAATCGTTGCTGGCCGCTGGGGCACTACGCGTTAGTCATTCTATATTCCGGTTGTTGAAGTTTAACTTATCTGTTCTTTATGATAAGTCAAGTCAATATAGAATATGGCCTTAATCTTCCATGTCTTCTATATGTTTGATAAAATGCCCCTTTCATAGAGTCTTCCTATATTTTAAGGATGACAGATCCGGAATTGTCAATGAATGAACTCCTTAAGCATGCCTCTTTTGTTTCTCTTTTATAATCACACATTTAGAGATATTGCCTACTCGTTCATATGATCCTTCCTATCTACCTAAACTCTTCCACATATCCTTGTTCCCGTTATTTCAATTCCGCCATACCAAGCAGAAGTTCTCGTTTTGAAACCGAGGTGGGGGAGGTATCTTGGGAGAAGTGGGTTGAAAAAATATGAAATTGCCAAAGTATGTTGTTTTCAAGTCCATGTATAACAACAAGTACTTGCGCTACAGAAATGAAGGAGGGGAGCAAAAGGGCTTTTTGCAGTTCTCCGGAGATGATGCTGCAAGTCCTTACTCTAAATTTGAGGTCAAGGTCTCGAGCAGCAGGAATGGATTGATTCACCTCATGTGTTGTGTTAATAAGAAGTACTGGGTACGGAGGTCATCCAGTCAGTGGTGGATTCGTGGAGCAGCTGATCAACCTGAAGAAGACCAATCTAAATGGTCTTGTACGCTGTTTAAGCCCGTGCCTGTTGATGGCGACGAGGAAACAGTTCGGTTTCTGCACCTCCAGCTTAATCACTATGCTTGCTTGTTCAGGAGCGGGCCTCCATTCGGTGACTGCTTGTACGCAGGATGGGAAGCTGCCAACCAAGACTTGTGTGATGCTTGTGCAGTCATCGATTGGGTGTCTGTGTCCACTAGGATGCAGAAACGCATTTCCTCCACGGCTCAAAATCAAACATCACTCCCGACGTTCGTGGTGCTCAAATCAAGGTATAATCGCAAGTACTTGCGTTACAGACATGAAGGTGGAGAGCAGCATGGCTTCCTCCAGTTCTCTGAAGACAAGGCTACCAGTCAATATGCGAAATTCAAGGTGAAGGTGGCCAAATCTGGTGATGGATTAGTGCACCTGAAGTGCTGCTACAACAACAAATACTTGGTTCGGTGTTCTCCTAAACACTGGTGGATTAGTGGGGCAGCTGACCGGCCTGAGGAAGACAGATCCAAATGGTCATGCACACTGTTCAACCCCGTCTATGTGAATGGTGATCCAGCAACAGTTCGGTTTTTGCATGTTCAGCTTGGACACTATGCTTGTTTGTTTAGGAGCGGACCACCATTCGGGGACTGCTTATATGCTGGCTGGGAGGATCCTAATCAGGATTTGTGTGATGTATGTATGATCATTGATTGTGACTCGTTAGCCCCGTCATACAAGGATGAAGATGGAGATTTAACAGATCAGTCTGTGGAGGATGAGGAAGTGGAAGTGACTCAGCCAAGTCTAGTAAATGTAAGGCAGGGAGGATCCAGTAAAGCCGGCCATGGCAGTGGTGCTTCTCCATTGAAAAAGTATTTTAGGGACGAAGACGAAGATGAAAATAATGGAGATCAATTTGCCAACATGGGAACCAGTAGGACTCAGCCCAGCCGCAAGACCACTCAAAAGCCCAGATCCGGTGAACAAGGAGGTGAAGTTATTGGAGGCCAAGAGGAAGCTAATAAGACTCGCCCCAGCCGAATGAGCGCGCAACAGTCAAGACCCAGTAATGGTACTCATGGCGTCAATGCCCCTGGAAATGAGTATAGTCGGGATCAAGATGATGACAATGGAGATGGCTCTGAGGATGAGGTGATTAAGGAGACTCTGCCCAGTTGGAAAAAGAACCAATTTGGTGGAGTTAGTCGTGGTAGTAATGATCATGGAAGACAGTATGGGCGGGAGGACAATGAAGATGATGGACCTCAGTATGGCGAGAAAAATGCTCGGACTCGGCCTAGTCAAAGGAACAACCAGAAGCCAATATATGGTAATGCTAGTGGTGGCATTAATGCTCTAGATAAAAAATATGGCCGGTATGAAGATGGAGACAAGCCTATTCCAAAACCTACCCGACCGCCAAAAGGTCAGGAGGCTACATCCAGCAAGCATGTTTGGTGTGAAGATGAAGAAGACGATGCTGGATCAGCGGTGGGGGAAAGTACGTTGACTCACCGTGGTGGAAACATCCAGCAACCAAAGCATGGCAACGCGAGGCGTGGCATTAATGCTCCAAATAGTTATGGTCGGAATGCAGATGAATACTACAATAGTGGTTATCGGTCAGCAGAGGAAAGCACTATGACACGGCCTCAATGGGGAAACATCCAGCAACCCAAGTTTGGCAACGTGAGGCATGACTATAATGCTCCAAGTAATTATGGCCAGGATGAAGAAGAAAACTACAATGTCAGGTATCAATCAGCAGGGGAGAGAAGCACTACCAGTCGGCCCATTCGGGGAACCACCCAACAGCCAGGGTTTAGTAGCAATAGGAGATATGAAAATGATGGAATAAGTAACGATCTCAGCAGCTTCTACAAAAACTTAGCAGACTGCAAGCGACAAGTGCCAAAGGAGGAAAGGTAACTGCTTGTAATGGTTTCTCACTGTTTAGACTTAGAATTCTTCCCATCAGTTTCATTTTAATGTCCAATCATAAGGATTCTTTGTGTCTCTCCTTGCCTGGTTGCAGTGACGAAGTGGAGTTCACAGTTGTGTCATCTGCAAATGATTTCTGGGGAGCTATCTTTGCCTCCACAGACATACTCCCGAAAGCCCTCCCTGATTTGTACGCTGCAATTACCGTGGTTAGTGGTGACGGGTTCAGCAAAGGGTCTGTCCGCGAAATCACTTTTGCTCGAGGTAAAGTGTTGAGTAATTTTATCGAAGCAATGATTATCTTAGACATCCAGCCTTCAAATCTGAATGAAGCATTAGAACGCAACAGGACGCCGTTCTTTGAATTCCACAATTGCTAGTTGGATTTTTTCAGTGTTGTGTTTGTTTGTGCTGGCTTTTCAGGCAAGCAGACGCCATGGCAGAAGTCGGAGGAGCAGATAGTTTATGTAGATCACGAGAAGAAGACGGTGACATGGTCAGTCATACAAGGTGGAATGCTGAATTACTATGATACTTTCAAGGTCACGATGGCGGTTACTCCAAAGAAGCATCCAAAACGCAAAGGAAGCACAGTGAACTGGAGTTGCCATGGTACAAATCCAAGGGGGTTTGACAGGGAAGCCTTGAAAAGGTTTGTCAAGATGACATTCGACGATGTAGATGCTTATCTCGAGAAGATGCCAGACATGGAGAACCGCTAGCTGTCGTAATTGCCTGCTACCATGGTACTAATTTAAGCTTTTGCTGAGACTTCATGTTATCAAAAGTCAAAACATGTGCTGGAACATTTCATATGTAATTGGCCTTCGGGTTTATACTGAGACTTTATGGAGCATAGTTGGCGAATGGCGACGACCATGCACATGGCATATCGATCCAGGTCGTGATGCTTTGCCTAATTTTCTTTTCCTGGTTTATAATGACTCAAAGCATCGTGCTTCTCGTCCTAATCTTATTTCATAATATAAAAATTTCAAATAATTAAGTTATTGAAATGTTGAACCGAGTTAATGACAAAGTCATTACTAAAAGTAAAAACAAAAACAATGAAAGAAAATCGACTCCTATAAATTTAGTCAGACCACACTATTTGTTTATCACTATCAAGAATCATTGCAAATTTTGTAGATTTCTTGTGATCGCTTCCCCTCTACCCTCTAAAGCACTATCATCTTTGCCAATTTGCCAATTATAATGCATTTGTATTTGTAAACGAAACCTTTATTTTCACAATAGGTTGTTCCTACTTTTTTTTATTAGAAGCCAATCTTTAATAGTAAAGTGTTTAAAACACTAAACATTGCACGAAGTATAATTTACGTCTCATAAACATTTTATGAGATTTCTTCTTTCCACTATTGCAAACAACCTAGCGATCGATAGAAATTTTTTAATAATTTATAGATTGAAACTTAATGAATAATTTGTAGGCGTTGAATTATTCAATAAATACAATTATTTTTCTTACATATATATAACATACTTTTCATTCCAAATATGTCAAAACAGATATGATTCTGTAAGTATAATTAATTTTATTTTTAGTGAAAATTTTAAATTATAACAAATGAAATATGATTAACTGAAAACTAAAAAGGGCGTGGTTATGCGACTTGATTACCTAATATATTAATAAACTAACTTTATTCTAAATTAGCTAAATGGATACAATAATCATGTCAATAAATATATAGAGATAGAATTTTACAGTGCTTCACACTATTGATGATTTCATTTGCAAAAAAAGTATTTATTGTATAAATTGAACTTATATCTTTAATGTTATAGTCAAATTTATTTTGTTTCTATACCTTTTACCACAAATATTTGTATAGTACAAAACTAAACTTATACATTGGATTTTATATTATAAGTGCAGTTGTACCTATATCTTTTCATAAAAATTCATTTATGATACAAATTGAATGTGTACTTTTGACATTATAGTACATTTTGAACTTATATAGTTTCGTATAAATTACTTTATGATACAAATAAAATTTATACTTTATGGTATAAATTAAACACAATATATATGTATAGCTATAAAATTTATACTTTATGGTATAAATTAAACACAATATATATGTGTTGATGTGACTTGAATCGGACTATCAGCCGCTACGACTGGTCTGTAACCGTTTCGTTTGCCAAATTGGATTAGGTTTAGACCCATATGGAGAAGTACTATAAATACTTCTCATACTCCTCTGTAATATGTAATCTCCTCGATATAGTGAAACTGGCTCTCTCTCGCCCGTGGACGTATCTAACACACATCGTGTTAGTGAACCACGTAAATCGTGTGTCGTGTTTACGATTCTCGCTTTCGTATTCTTGCTTTGTCGATTCCTGCGATTTCCCGATCCGTAGCAGCGCGTTTATAACAATATGTATAGCTGATGAGCTCATATGTATATATAACATAATATATTTACATAATATACTAATTAAAATAAGAAGGCTTTTTTAATTTGGCGAGAAGAAACTTTACTTATAGGCTCCACAATTTTGGCTCAAGATAGAATGCATAACCTGGGTTATGCACCCATCAATAACTAAATATTAACCCTTCATTTAGAAAATTCAGATATAAGGATGGAGAATTAAATGTCATTTTTATCTTCCCTAGCTTTCTTAATCGGGTCATATCTTCTTCGTTTTAACTCGGATTTTAATTTTTTTTGCACAGATGGAACGAGTTCGTTGTGCTCTACAAAATGAGATCCATTTACAATATTTTTTGAGAAAAAAATTTCTTGTCTCACGAAACCAACTGCATTCCATATGGTATTTTCTTCGTTTTTAATTCGTTTTTGAAAATGTTTGCACAGAAGGAACGAGTTCATCATGATCTATTGGATCTACAAATTTCTGGGTGAACAAATTACAGTATCAAAAAATACTACACAATATTTTTGATAATGGTGATGAACTTGAATAGATAAAGAAATGGTAACAAAAGAAGCACTCCACAAGCAGTGGGAAAGTGCTGCAAGTTCTGACGAGTACAAAAGAAATAATCACAAACGAAGAACAAAAAAACAAAGCAGCAGAGGATACAACAGAGGCCAAAGTTCACAAATCCAAAAGGAAAGCCAAACCAGCAGGCAGGAGCTGGATACTGATAAAAAACCGCAAGAAGGAAAACATTATCCTGCCCACTAACATGTCAAATGAGAGGCCTGCTGCCCCTTGAAATCCAAGCGATGTGCCACTGCATAACTCTGTCTTTGTCCACAACGTCGTGAGCCAAAATCCATTCCATGATAGCCCGCAGTGCCTTCTGTGAAACAGCAAAGGCCGAACAAGAACACTGCAAATACCACACAATACCACCCTGGTACAGGGTGGTATCTTGTGGTACACAATGTTAAAAGTCGTAAATGACAGTTACTATACTTCTACTATCATGTATTCAACCATTCTACAGTCTTGGTTTGTTCATACCACCATGGTATGCTTTTCAAACCATAAGTATGCTCTTATTTCAATACCAGTCAATACTATATGGTATAGACTGGTAAAAAATGGCTCAATTTTTTTTGTTCGAAAAATATGTCAAAGTGGACATCATTTTAAAGATCACAATTAATATGATCTAAATGTGCAAAAAAAATTAAATTTCAACTTAAAACGAGTGAGAAATCGTCTTCCAAAGATTAAGAAGGAAAATTAAATTCTTTCAAGAAGAGAGGAGGATGCTGATGTCATGCTGATGTGGACGAATTACTCATGGTTACTTACCATAAGACCATCCACAATGGTGGAAGGGAAAAGAGGGAAATTTGGGTGGGAAAATAGGGAAATGAGGGTTTGGGAAAAGGGTTTGGCCACAATGGGTGGGAAGGGAAAATAGGGTAATTGATAAGGTTTTTTTTTGCCAAAATCAATTTAGTGTTGATCTCATCACTTTATTAAGATAATTTATTCATAATCTTTATATAAACAGTAATAATTAATTAAGATGAACATTTCGATATAATTTTTTTTAATTTGGACATAATTTTTTATCACTGATTAAATATAACGTCATCAATAACGAAAAATATAGATGTTGGAAATAAGATTGTAGGAAATATTGCTGTTAAAAAATATGAATGTTGAAAGATATGATTGTTAGCCAATAACATACTATAATCACTAATTAAAACAACTAAACCAATCAAAAAAGAAAAAGAAAACAAAAACATAAACCATTGGGTCCCACCCATCCCTTTTCCTTTTCCCCTCCTCTATTTGTCCTCTAGTGAAGTGAAAACCCTACCACTTTTTCCTTTCTTTTTTTCCTTTTTTCACTACTCTATTGTTGGATTTCCCACCCTTTTTTCCTCTTTTCCCCATCTTGTTGTGGATGGTTACTTACCTGATCCATTCCCCACAATTTTACCTCCATAATTTTGCCTCCTTACCGTAAACTGTTTCTGGCTCCTTGGTGGAAATAAATAGAAAGAGCTTTGGACTTATGTGGCCCATATATTTTAAACTAGAGGTGACAAATGGATCGATCCATGAATTGGTGGATTATCCATGAATCCAAATGATATCCTCAACCTTGGACCAATATGTAAAATGTGAAAAGTTTAGGTACTAAAATGTCGTAATGAAAAATTTTAGGTACCAAAACGTAATTTTCCAATGAGATTTTTTGTATAAAAAATTAAAATTTAGGTACCAAAATGTAAAATATAAAAAGTATAGGTACCAAACCGTAATTTACCATTTGGATCCATGGATTGATCCATGAATCCACCAATCCAATTAGATTTGGATTAAATGGATTAGATTAGGTGGATATTTTTGATGGATTGGTGGATTGGATTGAGAATTACCACATCTACTTTAAACAAAGGGCCCCATCCTCGGCACATTCGACAGGAAAAGCACATGTTAGATCCACATTTTGTATTTATGTATGGCCTATATAAGTTAGAAGAATTTTACCAAAACACCCCTCCGTTCTCTGCGCAGGATGCAACAAAAGTGGAACTAACGGGGTTTCAGAGGAGAATCTCTATAATATAATAGGAGGAAAAGAGCCCAGGCAAGGTGTGAGTGAGGGTGGAACGGCAGCAGGCCCAGTGGAGTTAGGGTTGGGCGCGGGCCCAGGTCTCTTGCCTATACCTAAGGCCCAGGAGGTTGCGGCCCGCAAGGGTAAGGGCAAGATGCCAGGCTATGACACGGAAGGGCCCCTGACAAATGTTGGGTCAGAGATGGTGGGCCAATTCGCGAGAGGTGCCAATGGGCTTGGGTGGTTGGGCTTGGATGACGAGCCCGAAGATGACGAGCTCAGCTTGGGGGATCAGCAGGCGTAGTGGGCCGAACCGATGGTGGACCAGAGGGGGCCCGAGTCGGGTAAGGTGGCCGACCGGGCTGGGCAAATGGGGTCGGCTACAGCAGGACGGACCGCGGCTGGTTGGGCCAGGCGGACCGAGGTCGGGGGCAAAGGGAATCTCGTATGGGCAGCCGTGGAGGACACCGGGTAATGACAGGTATGGGTCGTACTGTCATAATTATGGAGGAGCTGATGGAATAGTTTTTCGAGCAAAGCCTCCTACCATTGAGTTTCCAAAATTCAATGGGCAAGAGGATGCAGGTCTTTGGTTGTATGCAGCTGAGAGGTGGTTCAAAAATCACCCGATTCCGGAGGAGAGAAAGGCCTATCTGACGTCGTTTTATTTGGAGGGTGATGCGATCCAGTGGTGGGAATGGATGGAGAGATACTACGCAGCGGCCGAGACTGTGATCACCTGGCCTATGTTTCAGGAGGAGCTCCGCTACCAGTTTGGAAAGTCAGAAGGGTGGGCCCCTGAGCAGTTGGCAAAGCTGAAGCAGACCGGCACTGTGGCCGATTACCGCGCTGAGTTCTTCAAGCTGGGAACCAGTGCAAGGGAGTTCCGGAGGACACATTGATGGGGCTGTGCATGACGGGCCTTCAAGCCCGAGATAACAGTGGCAGTTAGAGTATTTGAGCCAGATTTCTTGAAAGTTGCTTTTCGTCTTGCAGGTCATAAAGAGGAAAAAATTGCCAGCTGGAGGAGCACCATTGGCCGATACCCGAGTCCAAGTGGAGGGGGAGGAAGCAGTGGGACTGGTGGCTGCAGTGGAGGATCGTCGGCGGGAAATGCATCGGGAGCTAACACTAGTAGTGGGGGCGCGGCGCCGATTGCTAGGGTGGGGCTGCGGCCCATACAAAAGGGGTTCGTGCAACTCTCTCCGGCCGAGATCGAGCAAAAGAGGCGGGAGGGCAAGTGCTTCAATTGTGATGGTAGGTTCACCATTGGCCATCAATGCCCGAAGCAGGACCTGATGATGTTAGCCAGGCGTTGGGAAGACGAGGCAGAAGATGCGGCCGAGGACGCCGGGGGTGGCGAGGAGGAGACCCAGTGAGCTAGAGGAACAACCGTGGGGACAAGGTTGTTTTTTGAAGGAAGCGGGGATGATAGAAACTTGCAATTTCGTATTTTGATTAATTATTGGTTTTTTGCTATTTCAGATTATTGGGACTATTTCGGGAATCGGGGAATATTTTATGAGTCGGGTAGCAGTAGGTAATTGTCCAATTTTATATAAACTACTTGCACGTGGGATTAAGCCACTAAGCAAGCATAAACCTAAATCCTAATTGTCTCACTCTCTCTCTTCCCTCTCCCTCTGCCAAACTCTTCCTCCCTTCTCCCGAGGCTGCGCGCGGCCAGCTCCCTTTCCTCTCCTTCTTCCTCTCGTCCCACCCCAAATCCTCTCCTTCCTCATCTTCTGTTCATCCCAAGATCAATCCCTAGTTGATCTTCCATCAATCCCAATCCCTAGATAGAACCTAATCACCCGGGTTCTATCAAAGTCCAAGACATGCCGGAACTTGCCGAGGGCATTCAATCACAGTTCTGGTTATGTCATTTTTCCAACAGTCCTTAAGCTTTACAAACTTGCTAATAGAACGCCATACTGCTTTTGAAAGGCTGCAATTAAGGAGGAGGTGATCAGTATTTTCCTCCCTTGCAAGATAGAAAACACATCTACTTGGGAGATTTCTTATGAGTCAGGATTTTTCTCTGATGAACGACCCACAAGAATGCACAGATCTCGAGAGGTACTGTTTGCTTTGCTGCCAGATGACTTCATGAGGGTAATTTGGATCTCTTGGATAGTTATCCTCCAAGAGGCAATAATAGAGTGATGCAGACAAGAAGCCGGTGGAGGGGTTAGGCTGCCAAACTAGTCTGATCGGGAGGGCAATAGACATAGAAAAGGATAACGATTCAAGTAAATTAAATACACTCTCCCTTTTCCTCTCAACTAGGGCTGGGAAATGGTGCGGTCTAATCCAGACCATATAGACGGTATACGGTTCAGACTGAGAGACTAAAATATAGACTAGAAATCAGACTATATACTATACAGTCCAGACCAGACCACACCTGTGCGGTCTGGTCCGGTATAATCTGGTCCAGATAGACCACATTGAACAAAAAATGAACACTTTGTTAAGTCACCACACTAAAATTGAACAAATAACTAAGACATTTTTTTTGCTTTTTGCCTTAAAACATAAAATCCAACATGCATGAATAATTTTGACACCCTAAATCTTAGTAGATAACAAAGATACAAAGTCGTAGAATTCCAACTCGCAACATAACATCACAAACATTAACATAATGTCATATACAGACACGATCGTCTCTATTCTCTAGTGAAATGTGGTTGTGAATGAAGGAGGAGACGATATTCTCAAAATTAAGGTTGAGACTTGAGTCTCGTTGGGTGAGTTGGGAGAGTGGTCGAGTGGGCTACTAACATGTATTGCGAAGTCGGCTAGATCCACGGTTTGGTCCGGTAAACCGCAGTCTAGGCCAAACCAGACCAAAAGATCAGAACTTCATATAATACAGACCATGGACCAGACCAAACCATTCTTTATTGTCTACGATCCGAACCAAACTGTGCGGTCCGATTTGGTCTACGGTTTTTCAAACGATTTGGTCTATTTTCCCAGCCCTACTCTCAGCCCCCTCTAAGTATATTCTGAACAACCAAAAACTCGATCGAACCATAGCCTGATTGACCCGTAATTCAATTGCCGCCCAACCCGAATACTCAACTATCTTAATTTTTAGCAAGCTTCAAAAAGGCACGCTTAATCTTACGCTTAGGCACGTCTAGGCGCAAGGCAATGGCAAAACGTCTCGCCTAGGGGTTTCACGCCTAATTAGATACTGCAGCATGTCAATGAAGTAAGGCGACATATAAGTCTATCCTAAACATTACTAGATGGAGTTAGGAAGTCAATATTAAAGGAGAAAATTAATGTCAACTACAAAATAAATTTCTATATAAATATTTTCAATATCTCAACAACTTTGTTAGCTATTAAGCTATGATTCTATGAATTCGTGAGCTATGTTCTTATCATTAAGTGTAGAGTAAGTTACTAATAATTTTAACTAAAGTGAGGAAGTGTTGTAGATTATTATTTCATTCATCATGCAGTGCGAATAGCTATTTTCTTACAACGACTAGACATGCTTAGTCTACGCCTAGACGAGATAGGCACAAGACAAAGCCTCAATACCCGCCTTATGCCTAACGCCTTTTTGAACCTTGATTTTTACCATACTCGGAAGTCGGAAGGCCCGGACTAAATGTTTCCTTCATTTAAATGAAAATAAATAAAGAAATAAATAAACAAAATTTCTCGCCGCTGATCTGTAAAATGGCCCACTAGCCTGCAAAATTGGCATTGATAAAGAAAGCAGACCAATCCCTTTGAATTGTAAGAGGTGACCTTAGAGATGTCTTTGTTTATGCTACATAAAGCAGAAAGTCTTTATTTGATTTAATTTACTAATACCGTTGACGCCGACCAGTACGCGGTAGACGACGATTGAGATGGGCAAAGAGTCGCTCGACCGGCAAGTCTTTTATATCCCGTTGCCTCTTATCTTCCATGATATCAATTAGTTCTCTGTTTGTTGATAACTACATATCCAAAAATGCCTTCAGAAGGTTACAGGACGGAGCTGAAACTCGTGTCGTCGGCCAACGACGTCTGGGGCGCAATCTTCGCCGCCACGAGAATTTACCCGGCGGTCCTTCCCAACATCTACGAAGAAATCACATCCACCAGGCGGGATGGTTTCTCTGAAGGCTCGATGCGGAAGATAACTTATGGCCCAGGTTAACTATATATATATATATAATCGTTAAATTCCAGAAAGATTTTCATATGCGCTTTGATTGGCGGCGCACTAGTTGACGTCTACATGTACTTATATAGGTTTCAAGGCGGTGAGGATGGCGATGGAAGAGATCACTGAAGTGGACCACGAGAAGCGGACGGTGAGTTGCTCGGTGGAAGACGGGGAGTTTGTGACCAAGCACTACCGGAGCTTCAAGACCACGACGACGGTGGCGCCGCTGCCGAACAACGAGGGGCCGAGGGACCCAGGGTGCATTGTGAAGTGGAGTTGTTCGTATATCAACGCTGCGGGTAGCTTGAGCCCTGACGTGGTTAAGGATCTCATGCACGAGACCTTCGAAGGCTTAGACAACCATCTCCAGAGGCTTATTCACTCCAAAGCAGCACGATCATGAATGTAACTAACTAACTAACTGCAAAGTGTGTCTTATTGTTGCTCTTCAATCCAGTAATAAAAGCTAATTCTCGTCTTTTAAACTATTTAATATGATAAATATGGTATGAACTATATGTATTTCGTGACATTTGTGTCATGACGTCTTATGTTGACCGTTAAAGATAACAGTTGATCGGACGAAATTCAAAATATTGTTAACTTTTACTGATGTGGCAGAAACGTGACATCCACATAGATGCCAGCATGTCATTATTTAAATTCAAAACTATATTATATTATAATATGAAAAATATAAAATTATTAGAAAATTAAAATACAAAATTGTTAAGTTAAAAAAAAACATATGTAGAAAAAAATTAGGAAAATGAAACAAACAATCTCCACCGATGCTCAATCTGCTTCTTTGTCTTCTCTAGCAAAAGCACGATTGCTGCTTCTTCATCTTTTTCGGCGGAAGCAAGGATGCTTCATCTTCCTCTTTCTCCAAGCAAGCTAGATCCAGGCCCTGTCAATTAAATAGAGAAGCTCGAACCAACGTGGTCCCCCCTTCTTCCTCCTCCCAAGCAACCCACAGATGACAACTCCCTCTTGAACGACGACGGTGGTTATCACCCGACCATGATAATCCTCAGCAGACCGTGAAGACTTTAAGTGAAATTGTGCATTTTTGCTCGACATCACGGACAAGGCTTCGATATCACGCCCGTGATACGTGACCGTGATGCGTGCACGACGTGGGTATAGAAGGAGAGTGGAGCTGAAACTTGAGGGGGAGGGGAGATCCTAACGAGAGATTGTGTTCTTCTTCTTCATTCTATGATTTTAAAGAGAGAAACTGACAAACCAAGAGAGGAGAAGAAGTCTAGTGTTTGCTCCAAACTTGAGGATTGAGAATTTTCATCATCCAAGGGTGATTCCAACAACAAGGAAGGAAGTCAAACACCACATCATGATTCTTTCTCTCTTCTTTGTTGTAGCCCCTAGTTTAGCTAGGGATAGTGCTCTTTTTCACTTGAGTATTGTGAACCCTAGCCTAGAAATGTAGTAGGTTGTTGAATTTGAAATCTATATGTGTTGATTGTGTGTCTTAATATAATGCTTGAAGTATTTTCATGATTTGTGAGTGTTGAGTTTATATCTCATTTGGGTCAAATTAACCTAGAAGGAGAAAATCCCCTCCTTGCCCACTTCTTGGAAAATTGGGTTACCACTTCTAGGGCAATTGAGAACACACCTCAAGCATCGATTTAACGTCATGATTTGATTGTGACTTATCGCTCTATCGCCATTCCAGATTAACCTCCAATGGATTGGCCAACTGATTGAGAGAACTAGGTTCACTAGCTTAATTGCTTTTCCTTAATCGATTGCCTAAGAGGGTGGAATTCTCCACTTAATTGCACCATCCTCAGGTATAAAAACACACTTCTTCGCATTAGATTTCCGGTTTTTGCAACTTTATACAAGGCTAGGGGGAGCAATACCCGAGTGACATTTTCTCATATAGAATCCACAACCATTCAACTTCTTGCTTGCTTTGAATTGTAGTTTGTAGTTTTCACTAAAAAACCGCTAGCTAGTTAACTTTTTAAACAAAAGTAGGAGTACATGGACCGACCTGGATTGACAATTTAAAACACTTGCTCTATACTTCACCCTACTAGAGTTTATACTTGGACTCTAGCTGGGATTTTAATTGTGGTATTCAGATCAAGTCAAGTTTTTGGCGTTGTTGCCTGGGAGGTGTTTACGGTCCATTATATTGAGAAAAAATCATTTAGTTTTAATTTAGCTTTAAATTTCCTTTGCATTGTTGAGTGTGAATCTTGCTTGTCCTGGCTCGAGTTGTGTTTTGTGAAGTGTGTGCAGTAGGTGTATAACGCGGAGTAATCCGACACCTTTGGCGCCACTAAACGAGAACATCAACCGGACTGTCCAACTCTTGGCTCGGGAGACAGAGTTGAGGGAGGCAAGAGAAAGATTAGCAGCTCCGAGACAACCACACATTGAGCCCGAAATAGAAGTTGAAGTTGAGGAAGAGTTTGTAGAAGAGGACTTTGAGATGGGGGACAACCAAGGTGAAGGAGGAGATGAAGCCGAGAGGACTATCGGCTATTATATGGCTCCACAGGTTGCGGATATACAATCAAGCATCCTTCACCCACCCGCGGCCGCCAATAACTTTGAGATAAGGCCCGATCTCATCTCCATGATTCAACAAAACATACAATTTCATGGACTTTAGAATGAATATCCACGGGAGCATGTCAAGAGGTTTCTCGAGTTGGCGGGAGGCTTGAAGATAAACTAAGTTCTCGAAGAAGCCATTCGACTCAGACTCTTCCCCTATCCTCTAATCGGGTGAGCTCAATAGTGGTTGAACAATAGGCCACCCCTTTCGATTACTTCGTGGATGATTTGGTCAACAAGTTCATGAACCAATATTGCCCACCTTTGAAGAAGGCAAAGTTCAGAAAGAAGATTAATCATTTTTCTCAAGAAGAGGACGAGACATTGAGGGACGCTTGGGAGCGTTACTCTGACCTTGTTCATCAGTATCCTCACCATGACTTTGGAGAGTAGTTCCGGATCGAGACTTTCTATGATAGTCTCCTCCAAGAAGATCAGGTTCTCATTGACTCTATATGTCAAGGGAATATGCTCAACAAAACTCCACGCCAGATGACAGCTTCGTTTGAAGAAATGACCTCTGAGGGCTATGATTGGGGATTAACAAGGCGTGGGGAAGGTCAGGAGAGAAGGGATAGGGTCCCCCTCTTATAACTATTGCCCGAAAGCTGTCCGCATGTTTTATGCCAACATAAAACCATGTTATAACACAGATCCTCCTACCTTCACCATTATCGTGTTCAATTATCTGCTCACCATCTCCGTCAACCTTTTGTCCCACTTGCTCGGGATGCCTATCCTCGGAGCAGAGGTTATGGATGAAAGTGATTTTCAGTATGTCGGGTTCAATGACCTCTAGGCCATATGTTTGTATACTCATGATACTAGCAAGTATTATCCATTCATTCTGTCTGCTGGATGTCTTCCATGCGATCTCAAAGTCCTACATTTCTATGTCTCCCAAGTTTTTTCTTCCTCGCTCCCATGGCCTGTCCCTCATATACCCTTATGATCTATGGATCCTGGCTAGCACCAAGAAAGATCGAGTTATTAGCTATCCCCACCTTATGTTCAATCATATACTGCAGTATTATGATGATAACTATGACGGTGAACTTCCCTTTGGGCCTCAAATCACCTTGCTACTTTGTTATTTGGGCATTGACCTACGTTACAAGGTCTCTGCTTCTGTCGAGCGATGACCACAATTTGTTCTTCGCATGGTCAATGCATCTCAGGCACCATCGTCCCCGCGTCAATGCTTCAGGGGTAGACAATCCCGCCAATGTAGTTCCATTGGCAGAAGTTGAAGACTGTCTGAGTCTTGCTGATCTAGTGAGGAATCAACTGCCAAAGGCAAACAACTGGTCTTACATCATTTGGAGTCTATTCAAGCTTCCTTCAAGCAAGATGATAGAGCCAGTTCCAGTGGAGTGCAACCTGAAGACTTTGGTGAAGATGCGGGGGAGATTTCAGATTGCATACCTTCGTCAACCTATCTTTTTTAAGCATGATAGTGTCTTAGAGGAGGAGCATCTGTAGGGGAGTCATTCAAGTCTTGGTTGAGTCTTGTGGTTGTGTTGAGTTCTGTGTTTTTAGTTTTAAAATAATGTTATGCTAGGGCGGAGCATCATCTAGTAGAGTCTCGTTTGTGGTAAAATAAGTATTGAGTCGTAATGTCTGAGTTGTTTGTAGTCTGAGTTTGTTTTATTTTTCTCGATGAATAAAAGAACTCCCCTTTGTGTCTTAACAAGTCCTGAAAACTTGCTTGGAGCAGTCTGCAAGTAACCATTTGTGTAAGTGTGCGCAGGAACTACATGTGCAGCAGAAGGAACAATTGACCGGCTTAGGGGGAGATTGTTGAAAGCAAGTCTGTCAATGGTCATAGGTGGACTATAACAGATCAAACGAGAATGATTCTTCGAGGTTCAAAACAGGGAAGACGGATCAAGTGCAAGGCTAGCAAATTGAGAGAAGACTTACCTTTTTACGTAGCTGATCAAGATAGAAAGAAATTCAAATAAGAGGAAGTTTACCTTATTAGAAGATCAACGACTAGTTGTCATCAGTATAAAGAAGACTCAAGGAATGAGAAGAAGAATAACTTTTTTGGAGACTCAAGGAACGAGAAGAAGAATAACTAGCTGTCATGTATCATTCGAATTAAATATAGGATAATTTCTATTTATTTATCCAAACTTTTTTCTGATTCTTTTATATTAGCCCAATCTATCGAAATAATACGAACTAGCCAAATGTTAACTTCCCGTTAGCAATTTTGTTAGTAATATTGACTTGGCAACATGATACTGACATAGAAGAGACACATGAAAGCCAACATTCCAAAATTTCAGTATTTTAACTAAGAAAAGGGTTACAAAATTATTAGCGATAACTTAAAAATGTCTAATATTTTGATGCATTACGAAAGATTTGGCTAATTAATAGCATTTTAAACGGTTTCTATAATATAAAAGAATCTGGAATGGATTGGCAAAATACACTTGTATAGCCAAAACTTTCACGTTTGTGCCAATAATAGCCAGATTTGGAGAAATGTCACTTATAGCCAACTTTTAAAGTTGTTGTATGTGACACGCTAAATACTACACTTAACAATGACCAAGTGTAACCAATGAAAGGGACTGCGGTATAGTGGTGCAAGTAATAAATATCGAATCCTCGGGTCTCTAGATGTACTATTAATAAGCTTCAGTTCATTATCTAGCAAATCAGATAAAAGATTGATTAACTAAACTACTCTACTAACTAAACTAAGTAAAACTACTAATTACAGGTTGGGAACTCACTTAGGTATGATTCCCCCTAGCTCCTCAATTAGATCCAAGTTGTAATTCCTTTTGGTTGTTTTACTGTTGATTAAACTGTGGAAGATCCTAAATTAGCTTGGAATCTCTTAAGCTGACCAAGCCCTCTTAGACAGAATACTTGGCAGGCGACTAGCCTTCATCGGGATAGACTGTTAAGGCGATTTGTGGGTCAAGATGCAGAAACGAAAACTCAAATTTGAAACAGATGATTTGGGGGTCGGTTGGTATTAGGATTTGTGCGGGAAGATTGATGTTCTTTGATTTTCCCACTGTTTGTTTATTTTGTTTTATTTATTATTTATTTTGTTTTTATTATTCACAAATCAAAAGACAACATGTTAACTTTTTGGGGTTTTTTGGTTTTTTTTGTTTAGATTTTATGTGGCTAACGTGTTCATTTCCAATTTGAGGGGGTTTTTAATTTCTGGTCAAATAAAAATTTTTAATTAATCATTATCCACGTGGATAATTACAGAGTAAAAGGGAAATAAAAGCTCGCCATGTAAGCATCTTCGTTTGTCCAGTCACACTTAATGCTAACATCATTTAAGAATTGGATGGAAGTGGTCTATAAGTGGTATTCCTTCAAATTTGGCTATTATTGACGCAAACAGGAAAGTTTTGACTTTACAAATGTATTTTGCCAAAAAAATTTGAATAAAAAATAGATATTAATATATGAATATTTTTTCCTCGTTAATCCTATCCGTCTATGAATTTAAGCACGATTAAGCACATCACCAACTCACTTTAGTCAATTTCTGCAGCGTCTTTAAAAAGACTAAACAAAGAATTTGGAATCTTTCCATAGACTCAAGTCATTTTAAATTTGGAGGTATACAGCATCATTTTAAAGAAGCTGCCTCACGTTTGGGTCAACTTGCTCGGACAGTTGTCAACTCATAGAAGTTGTTTTTTCTTTTGTGAAATATGGATATATATATATGGCGAGTTCTACGGTACCGTGGGTGAAAACCGGGGTACCGCATACTTTGAGTATGAAAACACTATCTAGACCTTGAATTGACCAATCTTTCGTTCATGATACTATACTCTAACACTTAAAGATCAAAATCTAGGTGTTAACTCTCCCAATATTATACTCCAATATCAATTTAATTAGAAATAATAATCGACGGTTATGATTCATCCAAATATAGGCACAAAAAGGAATGCACCATCTTAGGGTTTATAGATTATGATTTAGATAATTATGACCTAGGGTTCACTCATTAAGGGTTAGGGTATAATATCAGACACAAAAATCCTGGTAATTCGAGGTCTAGATAGAGTTTCCATACTCGAAGTATGCGGTACCCCAGATTTCACCCGGGGTACCATAGAAGCCACCATATATATATATATATAGTTGCTATTTCGGTGCACTCACTTTGATTCTAATTGTCGATCCAGCTCATCGTCGGCGATCCTAATTGTCGCCGGCCATTGTCAATGTGATTCGCTCACTAAAATATTGTCATTGTCCGTAGCAGAAAAATGTGGGTTATGTTCGTCGTCTTCACCGGCGATGGGAGGGGAGAGGATAGGCGGGGGAAGAAAGAGCTGGCCACGAGTTGGGTTGGGTTGGAACAATTTGATAATAAGGATTTCTAACGAAATGGCGGGTTGGATATCCACCTTTTTAGGTTAAATTAAACTGAATTGACGATTCTGTTAGTTACATCAGCAAAATCGATCCTTCCCATTCATATGGCACGTTGGCGATACAAAGGCAAGCTTGAGAAAGCTATTCCCGATGTTGTTTCTTGCGTCAACATCATCAAATGGTTTCTCTTGATTTCGTTTTGGTTTTCGGCTTACTATTAGAGAAATAGAGAGGCCCATCGCAATCGAATTGGTCATCTCTCGTGGACTTGAACCTAATCAAAGAAGATAAGCTAAAAACCATCCAACCATAATAGCCCCTTAGAGAAACGTAACATGTATTTAGTTATATGTATATTAATCAGTTAATATGAATTTGAATGTATGAAAGTCCACTGTTCACGAAAGAAAAAAACAAATTCTATAAGTTCCCAAATGTCTTAGCAAGCTGATCCAAACGTGGGGTAGCTTCTCTAAAATAAATAATAATGTTAGCGACCTCCGAATTTAAAATGACTTTAAAGTCAGTCAATGAAAATACTCCAAATGCCTTGTTTACTATTTTAGATATTTCGCAACATTCCATTATTTGGGTAAGTACAGAAAGTTGTTAAAGACAGGAAAATATGAATAAAGAGAGTTGGTAATGACTAAAAAAGGATGATAACCCCTATCGTGGGTGATATGCTTAATTGTGCTAAAATACCTAAAATTCAATATCATTCATTCGGTAAAAAAAAAAAAAGAGAGATAACATTATTATTTCTTCCATCTGAAAAGTTTGTTGCAATAATCAGTATCACAATCCATAATGTCGTCGTTACTACCATATCTCTAGGGCCTCATTAATGAATTCTTGTGTAATAGCTCTGATTGCTCGCTCTTAAAGAATTCTTGTGTAATAGCTCTGGTTATCTCGAACTCCTCTTCTCTGTGGCTAATTAATTGGGTTCGTAACTACGAACTGACATTTACCTCGGTATGAGATATCTCCTCAACAATCAACTGCTCTTGGGCTTGGAGAAAGGTGTTAAAAACCAGAAGTCTGGCTGCAACTCATTTTCAGGTTAGATCTGATGGTGTATACTGGAATGGTAAAATCATGGAGAATTTTTATGTGACAATAGCTTGGGAGGTCATTCGACATAAGAGTAGGAAGGTGAATTGGAGTAAATTGGTTTGGAAGTCTCTTTGTACACCAAGGGACAAGGTAATTGTATGGCTATTAATACACAAGAGGATAGATCCGGCTTTGACAACATACAAAACAATTAGGAGGTGTTTTTCGGCGAGAAAATTTGCGTTGAAATCAAATTGATTGTACCTTGAATTTTTGAACAACGATTAACTTTACACGGTTCACACCTCTTTAAACAAAGATCGAACGAGGGTGTTCGATGTTCACACGTGACACGACTCAAGTGACAGTTCTACATTAAATTACTCCTAATCCTATGGAGGTCAGTGAGAGCTCCAGATCTACGACTACCGCTAAAATTGCAAAGAAAATGATAAAAGGATAAAATTTGACATTGGGTTGTCTGGTGTGAATTTGGCGAACTCCTCCTCTGTCAATTCCTCCTCCTATTTATAACTTTGAAGTGGTAACCGTCGTAAAAAACCGTCTGAAAGTAACTTCCAAAAAGAACAGCTCCATTTCTTCCTCGGACGTGGTTGACGTGTCCTTGAACTTGGGATAATCGGTAGTTGCCCTGTTAACCGCCTGCTTTCTCTCTTGTAACTGATGTCTTGTTACTTGCCACCCCTTTTACCATGGCCATTCCAGATCTCAAGGCTAGGGCCTTCAACATCTCACGACTGACATGGGGTCTAGATCTCGCGATGTGGTCTATATCTCGCGACCACCTAGGTCTATTAGACTTGACGCCAACGTGGTCTAGATCTCGTGACCACCATGGTCTATTAGACTTGACGCCAACGTGGTCTAGATCTCGCGACCACCTTGGTCTATTGGACTCGACGCCAACGTGGTCTAGATCTCGCGACCACCTTAGTCTATTGAACTCGACGCCAACGTGGTCAAGATCTCGCGACCACCTTGGGCTACCCAACTCGCGACGAGCCTGATCTAGTAGACTCACGTTGTTAATACTGTGCCCTTAAATCTCTTTACCGGAAGATGTTAATATCAAATATTATATGCTACTACTTAAGATTTCGTGACAAATATTTTAGTTGCTAATTACCTTTGTTGGATTAATTTATTGCCTTGTTTTTCCACTACAGAGACATAAATGTTTGCCGGTAATACTTCTTTTAGTGACATATATTTTTGTTTGCAATAATATTAGATTTTGAGTACTATTATATTAGCCATTAAAAATATTTCTTAATTCACTAATATTTGTCACTAACGATGATATTGACGCAAAAATATCTTTACTATGGATTTTGGAAGCAAACATGCTAGTAAGATTGTATTAAAACTATATATAAAAATCCATACAGTTATCTTAACTTATATTATGGCAGTTGTGGAGAAAATTTTTGCCACGTAGGACAAATAAAGCTCCACAATTTTCCATGTCATTTATGATTTTAACATTTTAAGTTATTAATTACATTAAAATTAAATTAAATAAACATGTATACCAATCATCGTAGCCTAGATTTGAACCTATGACTAATGAGTTCAAACTATTATCATTTCAAGTGTTCAACCACTAGGATAAAGTATATTTGATGCTATTAATTACGACAAACATGTATATCAATCACCTGAATTAGAGATAGCAATTCTCAATCCAATCCACCAATCCAATCCATCCACTTAAATATCAAACTAATCCAATCCATTTAAATCCAATTCATTTCATCCTAATCCAATTGGATGGGTGGATTCATGGATTGATCCATGGATCCAAATGACAAATTACGTTTTAGTACCTAATCTTTTTATATTTTACATTTTGGTACCTAAAATTTATTTTTATGCAAAAAATGTCATTAGAAAATTATATTTTGGTATCTAAATTTTTTAATTATGACATTTTAGTACCTAAACTTTTCAAAATTTACATTTTGGTCCATGGGTTGGATGTTATTTGGACCCATGGATCAATTCACTAATCCTAATCCATAATACCATATGCTCCAATCCATGAATCCGCCAATCCATTTAGTCCAATCCACTTGATTTATGGATCTATCAATCACAATCCACCAATCCATTTGCCACCTCTAACCAGAACTAATATTTCATCATGCAACCTAAGATTGTAATCATTTGAATTGTTTAACAAATATAATAAAATCTCTTTGATGCAAGTAATCACAAGATTAATACTCATATTATAAAAATATCTACAACACATACCATTCTATTTTTATTTAATGGTTGACTTCTGTATATTACACAACAAATACTATCACGGTTAAAATTTTGTATTCTATTTTCAGCAATGATAGAAACCATTAACAACTACAAATGACCAATTTTAATTTTTAGTTTATAATATGTTTGATAATCTTTTTTTTTTAAATAATACAAAATTCAAAAAGCATGATTTAGTTGGTACACATTTATAAACTCTTACATAATTTGACATGTGATTTTTTTTAAATTGAAAAATGAAAAAGCAAAGAATAATCTTCTTTCGTATTCTAGAACACAAAGAATTTAATATTTTGTTTATACGAACTACTATACACATGTGAACCAATACAGTTATGTTGCAATTTGTTAGAAAATAACTACTATAAATATTTGAACTAATACACTCTTATCATGATGAACAAAAAATAAAATAAAAAAATTGTGCTTATTAGATTAGTCGTAAAAATGGTGGTTTGTTAAGTCAAAACCATAGTCATAATAACCTATTCATGTAAGATGTTCCTATACTTTATGATTAATGAAATATATCAACATAATTTATTCATATGCTACACTGATTCACAACAATTTCATGTGTTTAAGAATATCACGAGACACCAATGGTCATCAAATTTTTTTTTTGTATCTACCGAATTATGGTTATATGGCTTAAATATGTCCTTGCCCAATCGGTATATTTCATGCATATTAAAATGATATCATTATCTTTTCTTTTATACTATTACAATTTCTTTCTATTTTATTTTTATACGTGATTAGATTTTCTTCCTTGCTCAATTATAAAACACATTGTCTTTACTTTTTTCCTAATGTACTTATAATTCATTTCTTTTCTCTTTTTATTGGTTGACATAAGCTCCTTTCTTTTTCCTGCATGAGTGTAGATGTGCAACTTTGAGACATGTTCAGGTGCATAGCACCTAAATTAAGCAAGATTTTAAACGAATCTTAAGCTATTGGATATATATAATGGTTGAGATGTAAATAACTATTTTAATCCTTACTTAATGTGACACCCTAATACATATATTACTATTGGTGGCTTCCATCGTACCTTGGGGGACCGGTTACTATAACAACACTAGTCTCCAACCAATAGGAAGCTAGGATTGTGATGACTTTTTATTAGATGAGTTGACCTAGTGTAAAATCAAAGCAGGGGTATAATTGTCATTATGAAAAATCTATTTAAATAAAAAAATAAAATAAAAAAATATTTTTTATTTTCTGCCCAAAAATTTGGTCGCCGGAATTCTGCCAGCGGTCGCCGAAAAATGGTAGCCGGTCACCGGAATATGCTATTTGTGGCCGGAATATGCTTACCGGCGTCGGAATATGCTTACCGACGTCGGAATCTATTCATCGGGGCCGGAATATGCCTATCGGCGTCGGAATCTGCTCACTGACGGTCACCGAAGTTCGGTCAACGATCTTCGTTGACCGGTCAACAGTCAACGATCACCGGATGTTATGGTTAGCATTGTGAGATTTATGGTTTGGTTTCTCATATTTTTTATGCCTTTTATGGTTTGCTTTATCGTGTTTGTGGTTTGCATTGAGAAGTTTCTGGTTTGCTTTCAAAAACTTTGTGGTTTGCATTGTGAGGTTTCTGGTTTGTTTTAATATATTTGTGGTCTGCATTAGGACGTTTATGGTTTGCTTTTTTGTGGTTTGATTTACTGTGTTTGTGGTTTGCATTAGGAGGTTTCTGGTGTGCTTTCGCAAATGTTGTGGTTTGCTTTGTGAGGTTTGTGGTTTGTTTTAAGAGATTTGTGGCATGCATTAGGAGGTTTCTGATTTGCATTAATAAGTTTCTGACGTGCTTTCGAAAATGTTGTGGTTTGCATTGTGAGGTTTCTAATTTGTTTTAATATATTTGTGGTCTGCATTAGGACGTTTATAGTTTGTTTTTTGTGGTTTGCTTTGCAGTGTTCATGGTTTGTATTATGAGGTTTCTGGTGTTTTTTCAAAATATTTGTGGTTTGCTTTGTGCGGTTTTTGGTATGTTTTAGAGAATTTGTGGTTTGCATTAGAAGGTTTTTGGTATGTTTTTTGTGGTTTGCATTAAGAAGTTTATGGTGTGCTTTCGAAAATTTTATGGTTTTTTTTTGAACGTTGGTTGGTTATTTCATTAATACGAAACACAGTGTACAGAGTTAAAAAAACACTGAGAGGAAGGAAAAAACCAACAGAAAAGAGTACTAAAGTGGATAGAAAAGGCCCAAACCCGAAGAGCCCAAACCCAATCCAAACAAATGGACAAGCCCACCCCCTTAGTAACCCTAATCCAGCGGCCCAAATACCCAAAAAGTGGCAACCATCAGCATTCCCCACCGCCAGGGCAGCGCCGCCATAACTGCTCCGTCCACACCAAGACCTTCGCCGGGGAAACGATGGGTGAATCACCAGCCGCTCCAACTGAAGGATGATGTGCCGACAAGGCAGAAAGCATCAGGTCTGCCGGGGGGAACTGTACCAAGAACCAGCTCCGAGATCTACCTGCAAAACCAAGCAAACCAGAGGAACAATCCCGGCTACGGACAGTGGAAAGGCGACTGATTCACCGCCAAACTGAGCATAATGGCCGAATAATGGATCTGGACGTCGCCCTCGCCTGAGAAGACTCTGTTCTAGCCATTTTCGTCGATCGAGTCTCTATTCCCCTCGCCGGCACAATCATCGTCGATTCCGAACCCTCAGCAGATCTGATGATGATAGCGCCTTTGAAATCGATGGATTGGCGTCGTCGTCGACGCCGGAAGGAGGAGAAACCACTTGGATAGAGACTGGAGGAGATTGAGGGATGGCGGAGGAGGAGCGTTCGGATCGGCACCGGCGGTGATGAACTCACAATGGTGAGGGATGGAAGAAAGCAGATGCGAGTGGGAAGGAACGAAGGAGAAGGGAACGAAGGAGAAGAAGGGTTTCAGATAATTAATATAAATTTAATTTGTTATTTATTGTCAGTTTACAATTTTTCCCTTAATGAATTCTGTTGTTACTATAACAACACTATGGGTGTTGTTATAGTATCCAGAGCCGTACCTTGGTTATAATCTAGGACTTACCCTGAGTAAGAAAATACTATTATATCTCGAACTAATCAGATTTTTCGGCTTGATACTATACTCTAATCCTTGATGAGTGAACCCTAGGTCTTAGATACCTAAATTATAGAGCCTAACCCCTAAGATTGTGCACGTAATTTTTGCATATATTTTGACGAATCATGACCGACGAATTTTGTTTGTAATTAAATTGATCTTAGTGTATGAGATTTTTATAGAATCAAGACCTAGATTTTAATCTTTAGCGTTTTGGGAATAGTACCTGATGCCTAACTCCGGTCAATTCAAGGTCTAGATATCATTTCTTACTACTCAAGGTATGTCATACTTTTGATTTTACCCAAGGTACGATAGAACCGCCCATTACTATTACTATTTTGGTAACCAGTTATACTCGCAGGATAACCCCACTCATAAGATACACCCGATATGCTATATATCATTCAGTCAAATAAACATCCATTCATCACCACATGCCAGAAACATGCATCATCTCAAACTCAAGGAATTCATATATTCACAACATATGGACCATCAAACAGTCTCTTGATAACTCATTGTATAAATATGTATTCACCAAGTATCAGATCATACTGGCATCACCATGTAACCCTGTCCCAACATAACGAAATATCACACCATCTAATGGTAAATTATTGAATAAAATCGGCAATTCGGTTTCTTACGGACTACCGCGTGTGGTTAAAATCGGTCTTGTAATTGTGTCTGTTTGGTTACCGCCTTCTTGGCATATCTAAAAAATGGACAGACTCAAGTTCCTTGTGTACTCTTTTGAAGTCAATTCCACCATTTCATTATTTTGGGTCAGCATATAAAGTTGTTAAAAAAGGGCAAATTCAATAAAGAGAGTTGCTGAAAATCGAATCGAACCAGATCAAAAATTGGGCCAGTAGAACAACTAAACTAGTAAATTGACGATTCGGTTCATTTGAATGAACGGTTAGGGAGGGATCCAATGTCTTTGACGATTTGTCATAAAATCAGATGAACCACTTTGATTTGCCTTTTACACTGGATCTTAATTTTAACCACACAAAATCAAGAAAAATACTTAATGCAAACCAAGATAATCCAAACTCAATGAATGATTTTATTTATGCTTTATTTTCTAGCCTCCTTGTCAGCTCTGTGACCCGTACCGCATTTCCACCCTGACTACTATTATTACACATAATCCCAATTAGGTTTCAACTCATTTGATTTTATATTTTAAACACGATGTAGTAGTAAAATGTTTATTACTTATCCCCAACTAGCTTTTTTTTTTTTGACAACTGGCCTGTATATTATTAAAAATCAAACTTCTGGAGTTACTAGTCATCTTCAAAAAGTTGAGGTACTAAAGAGATAGGAGGTCGAGAAAGCCATGCTTCTGTCTCCTCCCATCGACACTTCGTTCTCGCCATAACATGGGCACCTTCATTCCCCTTCCTTCCCCAAAACTGCCATTCAATTTCTCCTCTTCGTCTTGCCCAGTCAAAAATTTCTTCACAGTTGCCCTGAATTTCCAAATTCATAGTGTCCGGTCTCTCCAGCTTATGAATTAGAGATTGACAGTCACTCTCAATCAGCATCGGGTGGAAATGATTCGCCATCGCCAGCTTCAAACCCCACATCATCGCCTGAGCTTCCGCCATCTCTGGTGACTATGTCGTTCGGGTTCGGTGGGCGGCCACCATGTGGAAATCCCCGCGCTCATCCCTTATGACGAGGCCGTACCCCGTTCCTCCCTCAAGCAGAATGCAACATCAGTATTAAGCTTGAAGAAACCCAGCGGTGGTGGTTCCCATCTCTACAACGGTTGCTGAATTACTTTGATAATTAAATTGATTACGAGCTATTTTCAAAATCCTAATAATTAAACTGATTACGAGCTATCCTTAAATTGTATTTTTTTTTTGTTGCACGGCTAGGGTTTGAAGAGTCTTTTCAGTTTTGAGTTAGATCATTAACAAGGTTAGAAATCAGATATGCAATCAATTCACAAATTATTGTCTAGTACAATATACAGATTTGTTAAGCAGTATGGACACCGAGTTTATTTTATATTTTTTCCGATTATAAGAACACGTCATGGCTTTTTTAATACCGATTATAAAAACACGCCACTGCTTTTTTATAATTTGTAGTAGTCGGATAATTTATGTTTATTAATTATTAATTTTTTGTTTAATTTTTGTAAGAGGATACCTATACAGAATTTCTGGATCCACCTCTAACGAAAAAAGTAGCATTAAATCAAAATTATTTAAGCACAAAATATTTTATTACTTTTCAAGTACAATGTTACGGTTTTACAATTGAAATTATAATAGCTTAAAACACCAAACACTGTAGACGCAGATACAATTTACTGTGGACCTAGATACGTTTTACTGCTCATCTAGACCTTATTTTCCTGTTTATCTGACGCTTTACTGTGCGGTGCCAGAGAAGCTTTATGGGGCTGGTTTGTCTCTCTGTGTTATCCATAGAGACTCTTGAAAGAACTGTGAGCCATTCTTGGAACAGTGATGGGTTGTTTGAGGCGATTGGAGGGCTGAGAGAAAAAGAATTGCCATGCATTGGAGCTCAGTTCTATTTGCGTTGGTCACAGGTAGACTTTCCAGCATCATTTGCTTTCTGGGTGATTCGACGGCAGGTGAGAGACTATGCGGCAGAGATTGGGAGAGGACAGTGGGTTGCTGATGGAGACCAGTTGTTGATTTATTACTTTGGCTGCAGAGATTGTGAGACCAACTCCATCCCTGCAATAGAATAGCAATTTCATAAATGGACCCCACAGCTACATTAGCAACTTTAGCAATTATTCACTTCAACCATTTCAAACCACCTCCATCCCTGCAATAGATTAGCAATTGCAATTACTGAGACCTACTACATATTATTTTCTTTAACAATACTTTTGCATAATAGATAATAGAATTTTGAAAATTCAATAAAAACAATATATAGCATACACCAAAAAGAAATAAAGAAATACAAAAATAAAAAACAAAATACAAAAATTAAAAATGAAATAAAAAATACTAAATTACTCGTCATCTTCCTCTCCTCCAAAACGATTCAAATCTCTTCAACTAAATCTGCTTGAAGTTGATGAATTTTGAACCTATCACGAATTCTCAAATTATTTCAGAGATACTCTTCATACTCTGGCAGCCGAGTTTGAGAAACTGTAGGCATGGATACATTGAAATTCACCCCATCATTTGTATAATCAAAATGTCGGATATATAAATCTCGCTCATCTTCTACAATCATGTTATTCATGATTACACATGCTTTCATTATTTCCCCGATTGTCTTCTTGCACCATACCTGTGTCGGGTTAATAACGATGGCGAATCGTGATTGCAGGACCCCAAATGCTCTCTCGACATCTTTTCTGGCAGACTCTTGCTTCTTAGCAAATAGTTTATGTTTCGGTCCTTGTGGCAGCGTGATTGACTTAACAAAGGTTGCCCAGTTTGGATAGATTCCATTAGTGAGGTAGTAGCCCAAGTTGTGACTTTTTATTATTGACATAATAGTTCACTTCTAGTGCTCTCCCTTCTAATACTTCATGAAAAACTAAGGAGCGATCTAATACGTTGATATCATTCAATGTACCTGGAAGACCAAAAAAAGCATGACATATCCATAGATCTTGTGAAGCTACAACTTCCAGCATAATAGTAGGAGTTTTATGATCTCCTCGAGCATATTGACATTGCCATGCTACAGGACAATTTTTCCATTCCCAGTGCATACAGTCAATACTGCCTATCATACCAGGAAAACCTCGCTGCTGACCTACATGAAGCAATTTTTCGATATCTTCAGCATTTGGCCTCCTCAAGTATTCATCTCCAAAATTAGCAATGACAAATTTTACAAATATTTTGACACATTTTGTTGTAGTGGTCTCCCCGATCCGTAAATACTCATCAACACCAATCCACATGTGATGCGTGAACAATGACAGTTGTGTACCATAGTCAATAGCTAGATATGGATAAGGGGGCATGTAATACATATGGTGAGCTACAACAATGGTTAAAGAACCTAACATAGCTAGGTTAAGAGAAACGTTGTCTGCCACAACACCATGTGCTAACATGCGCATTGCTGCAGCACACTTCACTAGGTGAGATAGACTTGCTCTGCCAACAACATCAATACTGTTCTAGAAGTAAGGATCATACTTCATCACACCTTCGACTATGCGAAGAATTAAATGTTTCTGCATTCGAAATCTACGTCGAAACATATCATCAGTGTATGTGGGAGTCTCAGAGAAGTAGTCTTGGTATAGGCGCTGATGTGCATCTTCACGACCCCTCTCAATGTATCTCCTTGGACGTCTTGAAGACGAGGCTTCATCTTCTATTTGTTGCCGTTTGATTTGAACATATTGTTGCATAAGTTTGAATCATCTGTTGCCCACTGGACAATGATTTCCTAAAATGGATTCTCTGAACTAGAAGAAGATGAGGATGAAGAAGAATCCATCTCTGAATGAGTTATCTTTTGAGAATGGTGAGAAGAATGAAACTACAATAATGAATATATGAGTACAATTTATTGATGAAAAGTGCACTTTTATTATTTCTTACTTTTATCTTAATTTTAAAGTGATAAAATGGGTGTCTCTATACACTACTTCTGACAAAGTTCTAGCATGCTACATGTAATGGAGATAAAGTGATAAAGAAAAAGATAAGTCTTTTATGCCTACTCCTGCAAAGCCACCAAGAATGACAATAATACATGTTACTTGCATATTCAACGGTCAAGGGTAGGACTGAAAGTTTGGTACCGGTATTTGGGATATACCGAATACCGTACCGAAATTGTCTATATTTGGTATTACCGAATACACGCATTATTTCTTGGGATTGGGATTGAATTTCAATTGTTATTCGGTATTAGGGATTACGGGATTGGGATCGGTATATACCGAAATACCGATCAATACCGAAATATAAGCTGGTGTGTATTTTATCCTCTCAACTAGACTCTCTCATTCACTACTATGTGACCCTCAACCACCAAAAGTGTCATTTAATTATACAAAGATCATTACATCACTATTTCACACTAGTATTAGTCGTCTCTTAATCTCAAATTTGTCAAATTAAAGATTACCAATTACAAGAACTTGAGATGTTAGCTCTAGGCAAAGTCAAGTAAGTCCCTTGCATGACAAAGTCAAGTAAGTCCCACGCAAAAAAAAAAAAAAAGCAAAAAGCAAAAAAAAAAAAAAAAAAAAAAAAAAATAAACAAAAAAGAAAAGACAAAAGAAAAACAAACAAAATGATGTGGGACTTACAATCTGGATGCCCCCGGTTTAGCATTTGAAGTACCAACTATCTGTACCAAGCCAAGATCTTGGTCGATCAACCTCAAGATACAACAATGAGGACATTCGAGTAAGAAATTCAATGATAAGAAAGTCGTTATAACCAAAATCGCATCATCCAAGGTACTCATCATTTTAGAGAGAAAGCCAGAAGCTGAAAATCCACAACATTCAACATTTAGAGGCCAAACAAGGATCTGGACAAGTCCCAAGCCAGATTGCACTCACGAAAATCACAGCCTCGGCTAATATACATTTACTGAAACAACCATGTATGACCACTTGAAGTGGATCAAAGAAATAAAGACCAATCATTCCTATTATGACGAAATGCGATATGAATTAATGACAGTAGCATGAAATTTATCAACAAAGCTCGACGAGCTTATTTGGGACCGTAGAATCAACGTCGAAATTTACAGACCATATAAGGACGACATTTCTCAACCCAAGTTTGACAATGCCAAACTAGGACGAAACTTCAAACGATCTTAGAACTTACACCACACAACACGTAAAACTTTATTTCAGGCATAGACAATAGTACTCAAGAAAGAAATACATGGAATGAACCAAAATGAAACACATAGGGAAACAACAATCAATCAATCAAATCTAGAGCAACACAATGGGAAACAAAAGACCCGCGGTCTACACAATCCGAACGTAATGAAATTCGATCCGGTTTTGACAACATACGGAACAATTAGGAGGGATTGGCAGGAGCTTGCACGACACGACACAACACGGGAAAACTTTATTTCAAGCACAGACAATTAAAACTCAGGAAAGAAACACAGGGAATCGAACGAACTGAAAGACATATATAGAGAAATTAAACAACATGGATACAATAAGATAAAAAAAACCCAACACAATACGAAACAAAAGACGGTCTACAACACAAGAGGATCAATGGAGTAGACCGTCTTATTATAGTAGGAGGGGAACGATGGGAGAGCAAGGCAACAACATTATCCATCGATGGCCTGGTCGACAATGAAAGGCAGTCTTGTTCATCGGCGATTGCCACGTCCCCTCCTGAGGTAGTCGTCCAAATCCTGAAATGCAGTCTGCATCACATTCTTGAGGTTGTTAATGTCGGCGTTGCCCTTAGCGCTGTCGTAGGTGAAGGACCAAGTAAGTGTGCAGCCTATGGCCCTAAGGTTGGTGCGGGACGAAGGCACCACGGCCGTGGTGATGTCAACGCTGTCGAAGAGCCGCGGCACGAATGCGCCGTCATCATCCATCGTCGTCTTCACCGTCATGTTGGAATGGTCAACTTCAACGATCTCTTCCCTCGCCGATCCCACTACCCTGCTGTAAGCTGCATGGTGCCGGCGATTACGCACACCAAATTAATTAACGAAGCAAACAAAAGATGACGAGCCAGAGATATATAATAACTGAACTTGTGAAGATAATTAATTAATGAAGGCTTAATTACCAGGACCGAAAGTGATGTCGCGGATCGAGCCTTCGGTGAAGCCGTCGCGCCTGTTGCGCTTGATGTCGGCGTAGAGGTTTGGCATAGCCATCGGGAAAACAGCTTGGGCCGCGGTGACGGCGCTCCAAACGTCGCTGGCGGAGGAGAACATCCTAAATGTCACAGTCTCGGTAACTATAGGCATTTTTTTCTTCCTTCAATTTCCAGGCAAAAAGCAACAGATCGATGTAAGGGTAGAGGGAAGTTAATTAATTAAGTTGATGTATTGGATCAGCTCTGGGATGAACATTTCGTGTTTCATACCAGGGGTATATATAGTGCTTGCTTCACTTCCACCTTCCTTCCACTTTCTTTTTCCATCCCAACTATACATCCTTAATTATTGCTTCAATTCCAGCTAATTATTAATTAATTAATCGGCTAAAGAGAAGTTTCTAACTAAGTTTCCCAAAAACTTTATCTTATCCGTTGTTCGACAAGAAAACCGCAATAGATGATCGTGAATGCATGTATACCATATTCTGTAAACGATTAGTAATTAAGATATCTTTTATCTGTATGCATGAATTAAAAAAAATTGACGTATAATATTATACATTAATCTTTGGTCGATACCTCGGCCTCTTGCCTAATTCTCTAAATCTAAATAAAAATATCAATACAATAAAAAATAATAATCAACGATTATAATTTGCTGAATTACAACAAATTGTACATTCAATCATCAAATCATTTGGACTATGTTTTATTCAAAGAATACTTCAATAATCACCATATATGTATTTGTATATATAAAAATCCACTGTCCACAAAAGATAAAAATAACTTCTATTAGTTCTCAACTGTTTTAGCAAGTTGACCCCAACGTGGGTAGCTTCACTAAAATAATGTTGGAGACCTCCAAATTTAAAATGTATTTTTAAGTAAATTTATGGAAAATAAAAAAGGAAAAGACTCAAGTTCCTTGTGTACTATTTTGAAGTCAATTCCACCACCTCATTATTTTGGGTAACATAAGCACCGGCGACCCCTTTCATTATTTCTCCCACCGTATCTTTCTTCTACTGCCGCTGAGAGGAACATAGTCGGGCTGTCGATTTGGGAGAGAAATAGAGAATACGAGAGAGAGGAAAAAGATAGAAGGAATAGAATGAGTTTGGGCGGCTAGGGTTTTCTAGCACTCTCCCTCTTCCTTTATATACTAACCCTCTCTTTATTGACTAAAATATCCTTCCAAACCCTTTACAAAAAATGCTCCTTATGGATTTGAACTGCCGACCTGTTGCCCATAACAAACTTATCACTAATAGTTGAACCAATCCGGCTAAAAACAAAGCATTTATCATCTATTATTGTTCAGCTGTATTTAATCCTTAATCAATCTTAATAGGAAAATCAAATAATTTCAAAATAATAGCCAAACTTTGGTAATACAAAATAATAGCTAAACCTTTTATACCTGTCTAAAATTTTAGCCACTCATATGTAACCGTTAATAACACCGTTAACCAACAATCCACCTCAGCATCCACATTAGTATATTTTTACTTATCATTTAAATAAAAAAAATAAAAGAAATAATAATAACCAAACTTGTGTAGATGCGGATAATCATCACCACCAGTCAATCACTGCCATCTTTCCTACACTTTAGTTGGCCAACTAAGATTCAAGTCAGCACAATATTCGCCAGCTCATCGTCATTTAACAAAATTATTAACAGAGACTTAATGATTGGCTAATTATTAAGATTTCGAAAGGCTTGGCTATTAATTTGGAATGGGGAAAATGTTTGGCTAAAAAATAGTATTTACCCAAATCATAAAATTCATCAAAGCACTTCAAATCCTTTGGTTAACTATCATCGCAAAAAGCTCTCGAACATTCTGCGACGATGGTTATCGCCGCAGAAAATCTACATACATTATGCGGCGACAGGCAATCGTCGCAGAAAGTATACAAACATTCTACGATGATAGATAACCATCGCAGAAAACTCCCGAACATTCTGCGACGGTAGCCCTACGTCGCAGAAACTATACATACATTCTGCGACGATAGACTACCGTCACAAAAAGATTTCACACCATTTGCAACAAGTAGTGAAATTTATTGCAAATTGTACGTTTTCTGCGACGAATTTTCTTGCATCGCTGTAGAATTCGTCGCAAAAAGTGCAGTTTCTTGTAGTGGGTTGTGGTGTAAGTTGAAAAAGTTGCATCATTCGCTATATGACTAGGCAAAAGGCGGGACCTCAAACTCAGCCAGACATATTCGCACTCTGGAGAATATATTGGAAACAGAAATCCAGGGTGGATTGGTGACAGGGTGGTGATAAAAACTCGTCCTACCTCCATCTGGTGACTCGGACACGCCGAAAGAGAAACTTTATCTCTGGATTATATGCTCCGGATGGTTTATGGGTGATGGAGGAGGATGGAAAGGCCACCATTGCCAGTGACTTCTATTCCTCATTATTTTCCACTGATGGGATGGATGTCCAGTTTGTCTGGGAACAAGTTCTGAATTTGCCGATTGAGGAGAGAGTATGTCACACCCTAACCCGACCAGGTACTAAATTTTACTAAAATACCCTTTTCAAACTGTGAAACAAATCAGAACTGAAAATACTTGGAAAAAATAGCAAAAAATATTTCATAAATAACTTTAACAAATACTGAGAATAAACTGTAATTTCTTAAAACAAAGCCCTAACACTTGGGCCATACTCAACCATAAAAAGTTAATAAGAGTCTCTAGTCTATACTCATAATCATAAATTGAAATAACTAAAAGTTCTCTAACGTTGTCGTTGCTTAATGAAAACCTTGACGAGGCATCCTACGTGACGCATCGTACCATCCCCCTTTAGCTGGCTTCGCTCGAACCGTTACTCTCGATCTCGCTGCTCTCTAATGGTTCCTCTAGTTTCTCCTCCTCTTCAAACTGGTGAGTGAGTTGGGGTAAGTTTATACCCTTACATTTAAAATTTTATTAATACTTAATCACTTTACTTAACTCGTTGGAAGTTGTTTTTTACTTCCACTATTAAAAAACTTAGCTCTTAAAACTGTGTTCTTAAAACTCAAATTTCAACTTAAATTCTTGACTGACACGTGGATTAGCTAGTCTGGTTTCCCAACTCATAGGTATGAGAACCCATCCAGGCTTTCCTTAAACTTAAACTTATTGTGGTGGCTCTTCACCACGATTCTCAAGAGGATTACTGTTGCTCATTTTAAAAATATCACGAGCATAATTGCTGCTTGTCTTAAAAGTCTCAAACGGAAATGAACTGGCGTCAGGGACTAAAAGCTCTTAAACTTACTTCACCTTCACTGAAGGTGAAGTACTTCTTTAAAGAACACTTGTTTCTTAAACTTGAAGTTACTTGTAAGTAAAGCATGCAATAATACAGAACTGAAAGCATAATATGAAATCACAATGCATCATATACACATACAAAGGCAAGTATTATACATAGCGGTCAATCTCAAAAACTTAAATACCGTAAGGCGTAGAATTTACCCCTTTTACACTCTGCTCAAAAGTTCAATTGGCCAGCTAACTCATATTGCTCTCGTGCTTCGACTAATACGGTTTTGAAAACATACGGAACAATTAGGAGGGATTGGCCGGAGCTTGCACGACACGACACAACACAACACGGGAAAACTTTATTTCAAGCATAGACAATTAAAACTCAGGAAAGAAACACAGGGAATCGAACGAAATGAAAGACATAGAGAAATTAAACAACATGGATACAATAAGATAAAAAAAACCCAACACAATACGAAACAAAAGACGGTCTACAACACAAGAGGATCAATGGAGTAGACCGTCTTATTATAGTAGGAGGGGAACGATGAGAGAGCAAGGCAACAACATTATCCATCGATGGCCTGGTCGACAATGAAAGGCAGTCTTGTTCATCGGCGATTGCCACGTCCCCTCCTGAGGTAGTCGTCCAAATCCTGAAACGCAGTCTGCATCACATTCTTGAGGTTGTTAATGTCGGCGTTGCCCTTAGCGCTGTCGTAGGTGAAGGACCAAGTAAGTGAGCAGCCTGTGGCCCTAAGGATGGTGCGGGACGAAGGCACCACGGCCGTGGTGCTGTCAACGCCGTCGAAGAGCCGCGGCACGAATGCGCCGTCGTCATTCATCGTCGTCTTCACCGTCATATTTTAATGGTCAACTTCAACGATCTCTTCCCTCGCCGATCCCACTACACTGCTGTAAGCTGCGGCAGGCGATTACGCACACAAAATTAATTAACGGAGTGGACGAAAAAGGATATTTCATCTATTTCGATAGTTGTGGATATATTTGTCACAAACTTTATAGTGGTGGATATATTTGTCACAAACCTGATAGTTGTGGATATACAACTGTATTTTGCCTTTATTCAACTAGCCTATTTGGTATCTACGTGTAAAGTTTGGTTGCTTTTTGGCTTATGTGTCAGGTGAGGTGGCATCGATTCAGCATTCTGTTAGTCAATTTAACGTCGTCTGACACGCCGTTATAGTTTCAGATGGAAGTGGATAGATTTGTCACACAACCTTCCGATTTTTGGATATTTCGTGTATTTCGATAGTTGTGGATATATTTGTCACAAACCTGATAGTTGTGGATATACAGCTGTATTTTGCCTTAGTTATATGTATATTAATCAGTTAATATGAATTTGTATGTATGAAAGTCCACTGTTCACGAAAGAAAAAAATAAATTCTATAAGTTCCCAACTATCTTAGCAAGTTGATCCAAACGTGGGTTAGCTTCTCTAAAATAAATAATAATGTTAGCGACCTCCGAATTTAAAATGACTTTAAAGTCAGTCAATGAAAAGACTCCAAATGCCTTGTTTACCTTTTTAGATATATTGCAACATTCCATTATTTGGGTAGGTACAGAAAGTTGTCAAAGACAGGAAAAATTGAATAAAGAGAGTTGGTAATGACTAAAAAAGGGATGATAACCCCTATCGTGGGTGATATGCTTAATTGTGCTAAAATACCTAAAATTCAATATCATTCATTCGGTAAAAAAAAAAACAAAGATAACATTATTATTTCTTCCATCTGAAAAGTTTGTTGCAATAATCAGTATAGTAATCCATAATGTCGTCGTTACTACCATATCTCTAGGGCCTCATTAATGATTTTTTTTTATGTTGGTAATAGCTCTGATTGCTCGCTGTTAATGAATTCTTGTGTAATAGCTCTGGTTAATTGGTTATCTCGAACTCCTCTTCTCTGTGGCTAATTAATTGGGTCTGTAACTACCAACTGACATTTACCTCGATATGAGATATCTCCTCAACAATCAACTGCTCTTGAGCTTGGAGAAAGGTGTTAAAAACCAAAAGTCTGGCTGCAACTCATTTTCAGGTTAGATCTGATGGTGTATACTGGAATGGTAAAATCATGGAGAAGTTTTATGTGACAATAGTTTGGGAGGTCATTCGACATAAGAGTAGGAAGGTAAATTGGAATAAATTGGTTTGGAAGTCTCTTTGTACACCAGAGGACAAGGTAATTGTATGGATATTCATACACAACAGGATAGCCAATCTCGATCTGGCTTTGACAACATACAAAACAATTAGGTTGTGTTTTTCGGCGAGAAAATTTGCGTTGAAATCAAATTGATTGCAACTTGAATTCTTGAACAACGATTAACTTTACACGTTTGACACCTCCTTAAACAAAGTTCGAACGAGGGTGTTCGATGTTTACACGACTCAAGTGACAAATCTAGATTAAATTACTCCTAATCCTATGGAGGTTCAGTGAGAGCTCCAGATCTACGACTACCGCTAAAATTGCAAAGAAAATGGTAAAAGGATAAAATTTGACATTGGGTTGTCTGGTGTGAATTTGGCGAACCCCTTCTCTGTCAATTCCTCCTCTTATTTATAGCTTTCAAGTGGTAACCGCCGTAGAAAAACCGTCTGAAAGTAACTTCCAAAAAGAATTGCTCCCCTTCTTCCTCGGACATGGTTGACGTGTCCAATGCAGTCAAAATCTAGATTTTAAGTAAAATCGAAAACTGAGGTAGAATCGAAATCATAGATTAAAATCGTAAAATCGTAAGATTTTAAGGTTCATATTAAAATAAATACTTAAAACACTAGATAGTAATAAAAATGCATATCTTGAATAACAATCAACCATATAAAGCATAATTACTTCCCAAGATAAGTTTGTTTGCTAAATAAACACAACTAATCCATATATATTTCTTGTACATAATAGAAACACACAAATAAAAAACCTGAAACATTATAGATATCACTGTTTATTAATTGTTAATAGTAGAAAATCACATAAGATCGTTAGGATCAACATTAACATCACTTACACATCATCGTCATCATCCTCACCCTCACTCTCATCGTTTTTATTTGTTTAAGGACTAATATCATTACTCTTATGATCACTTGAAGTACTTTCACTATTAACCATATTTCCTTGATTACCATCATCTTGAAAAGATAACTCATTGATTGATGCATTCCCTTCTTAATTGATAAAAGGTCGGGTTAGTGGTGCCGAAGGATTGGGAGATGAACAAAAGCTTTTAATGTAATGGAGATTTGGATTATTGTGAGGGTGGTGGGAACAAACTACAAGCTAATTGGGAGGGTGGAAGATATCGTTGATGGAAGGAGTTGGGCGCCGACGTGCGAAAGAGGAAGATACGAGGAAGAGAATGAAATAAATTGAGGGTTAACTATCAGGTTGGGGTTGTGTTGTTCATTATGTTGGGTTGGGAAAAGTAAATTTGACTCGGTTCATGGGCATAACCCAACTTGACCGGCCTAATTTTGATTCAATTGATATGAACCTTGAAATCGTACAAAATCGTAGAAATCATAGATTTTATGGATTTTAGAGTTTTAAATCGGGATTTTACGGGATTTTAAGGTTCAAAGATTTTACAGTAAAATCAGGATCGGAACCCATAGGTAAGATCGTAAAATCATAAGATTTTAAGATAAAAATCGGGATTTTGACTACATTGGACGTGTCCTTAAACTTGGCATAATCGGTAGTTGCCTTGTACCGAAACCTAACATACATTTACTGAAACAACCATGTCCGACCACTTGAAGTGGATCGAAGAAATAAAGACAAATCATTCCTACTCTGACGAAATCCTATATGAAATAATGAAAGTACCATGAAACTTCTCAACCAAAGCTCGACGAGCATATTTGAGACCATAGAATGAGTGTCAAAGTTTACAGACCATATAAGGATGACATTTCTCAACCCAAGCTGGACAATGCCTAAACTAGGACAAAATTTAAAAGGATCTTAGACAATAGTACTCAAGAAAGAAATACATGGAATGAATCCAAACGAAACACATAGGGAAACAAGAACAATCAATCAAATCTAGACCAACACAATGGGAAACAAAAGATGCGCGGTCTACACAATCCGAACGTAATGAAATTCGAATACGGTTTTGACAACATACGGAACAATTAGGAGGGAATGGCCGGAGCTTGCACGACACGACACAACACAACACGGGAAAACTTTATTTCAAGCATGGACAATTAAAACTCAGGAAAGAAACACAGGGAATCGAACGAAATGAAAGACATACAGAAATTAAACAACATGGATACAATAAGATAAAAAAAAAACCAACACAATACGAAACAAAAGACGGTCTACAACACAAGAGGATCAATGGAGTAGACCGTCTTATTATAGTAGGAGGGGAACGATATGGAAGAGCAAGGCAACAACATTATCCATCGATGGCCTGGTCGACAATGAAAGGCAGTCTTGTTCATCGGCGATTGCCACGTCCCCTCCTGAGGTAGTCGTCCAAATCCTGAAACGCAGTCTGCATCACATTCTTGAGGTTGTTAATGTCGGCGTTGCCCTTAGCACTGTCGTAGGTGAAGGACCAAGTAAGTGTGCAGCCTGTGGCCCTAAGGTTGGTGCGGGACGAAGGCACCACGGCCGTGGTGATGTCAACGCTGTCGAAGAGCTGCGGCACGAATGCGCCGTCGTCATTCATCGTCGTCTTCACCGTCATGTTGGAATGGTCAACTTCAACGATCTCTTCCCTCGCCGATCTCACTACCCTGCTGTAAGCTGCATGGGGCCGGCGATTACGCACACCAAATTAATTAACGAAGCAAACAAAAGATGACGAGCCAGAGATATATAATAACTGAACTTGTGAAGATAATTAATTAATGAAGGCTTAATTACCAGGACCGAAAGTGATGTCGCGGATCGAGCCTTCGGTGAAGCCGTCGCGCCTGTTGCGCTTGATGTCGGCGTAGAGGTTTGGCATAGCCATCGGGAAAACAGCTTGGGCCGCGGTGACGGCGCTCCAAACGTCGCTGGCGGAGGAGAACATCCTAAATGTCACAGTCTCGGTAACTATAGGCATTTTTTTCTTCCTTCAATTTCCAGGCAAAAAGCAACAGATCGATGTAAGGGTAGAGGGAAGTTAATTAATTAAGTTGATGTATTGGATCAGCTCTGGGATGAACATTTCGTGTTTCATACCAGGGGTATATATAGTGCTTGCTTCACTTCCACCTTCCTTCCACTTTCTTTTTCCATCCCAACTATACATCCTTAATTATTGCTTCAATTCCAGCTAATTATTCATTAATTAATCGGCTAAAGAGAAGTTTCTAATTAAGTTTCCCAAAAACTTTATCGTTTACGCTGTTCGACCGGAAAATCGCAATAGATGATCGTGAATGCATGTATACCATATTCTGTAAACAATTAGTAATTAAGATATCTTTTATCTGAATTATGAATTAAAAAAATTGACGTATAATATTATACATTAATCTTTGATCGATACCCCGGCCTCTTGCCTAATTCTCTAAATCTAAATACAAATATCAATACAATAAAAAATAATAATCTACGATTATAATTTGCTGAATTACAACAAATTGTACATTCACTACAACAAATTCGGCCTATTATGACGAGGCGATTTTGTCATATTAGATACCAATTTTGTCACAAAGGTTTGTCATTTTATCGCCGTCAGGATAAATCAAATGTGACAAAATTTTAAAACAAGGTTGTCACATTTGCTTTCAGTATAGTTGAGGTTCTGGGTAGTCTATTGTGACAAACATATATGTTATGACGACATATATTGTCATTGCGGTTGTCATAATCTAGTAATTTTGAGACTAGTTTTCGGAAAAACCGACACATTATAAATTAAAAAAAAAACTTCCAACGTACCCAGATCATGGCCTGGATCTTTGCCAAAGAAGATATATTTCAAGTTTTGGATTCTGCTAAGTAGTACCACACTCATTCAATTAATTGCGTTCAAGCAACAACCACTAAATAAAAAAAAAAACTCAGATCTGCAAGGGGGTACAAACGACAAAGAAAAGTACAAACGGCGAGAGCTCGATGCGATGACATTCAGATGCGGAATAATTGAAGAAAGTCCCCAAAAAAACCCCGAACCCAAAAGTATTCTCGATTTGCTCGCCATAGCAAAGGATGAAAGGAAAAGCTCGTGCAGAGAGCTCAATTCCAGATCTGGAAGTAGCGGAGGAATGGAAGAGGAAGAAGACGCCTTCGGACGGACAGGGACAACGACACTACCACGCAACAACTCGCCATCATTGCCGCCTAGACAGCCTGCTACAGCTCCTCCCCCCGACTCCGGCGTTGAACCAGATCCGGCCGCCGCCTCTATTCTCTTTCCATCCTTGCGATCAGCACCCTAAAATGAAAAAAAAAACATAATAAACATCAATAAAAACAAAATCAAACAAATAAACCTTATATGCATAAGGAAATCTTACCGGGACAATGACCTATGTAGTCGGATCTGAGCTTCCTGTCGGCGACGGAGAAGAAAGGTCAAAGAGGTCGAGAGAGATCGGAAGACGAGAAAATTAAGGTGGCCGGCCTCGTCATCATCGCCGTCGTTCGCACGTTGTCTCTTTTGGCCTGGTTGGAAGAAGAAAAAGGAGGAAGACCAAGAGTGAGCTAGGGTTTTATTTTTCTGCAGTAGGAAGGGGGATTTAATTGTTGGCAGAAGGAGAAGAAGGAAGAGAAAGAGAGAGAGATGGGAGGCAAGGAGTGGGGAAGGTGAGCGTGATTTATTTTGGGGAGGGATTGAGCGGGTGGGGAGAGGTAATTCGGGCGCCCACTCAAAAATTGAAAATTTTCAATTTGGAGCCAAAAACGAAATCACTATATTGTGACGAACATGCCTTTTGTCAAAGCCGAAACCACTATATTATGACGAACATGCCATTTTTTCAGCTCGTCGTAGGATTATTGATATCTAGCGTGACAAAATACTTTGTCATATAAACAATTCAGGAAGGCATCATATGACCAAATCTACTTTGACAATATAATTTGTCACTTTTGTGTCTCTTACATCCTGTTATGAGATACCTATTGTGATAAACTTAATTGTGACACGAAATATTTGTCACATTACTCACTTTAAATGACGACTTATTCTGACAACAATTATTTTGTCACATTAGGCATACCAAATAGGACATATATTATTTTTGTCATATTACCGTACCTATTGTGACAAACAAAAAATGAAAAAATAATTTTTTTGTCCTAATAGGCCGAATTTGTTGTAGTGATTCAATCATCAAATCATTTGGACTATGTTTTATTCAAAGAATACTTCAATAATTACCATATATGTATTTGTATATTTAAAAGTCCACTGTCCACAAAAGATAAAAATAACTTCTATTAGTTCTCAACTGTTTTAGCAAGTTGACCCCAACGTGGGTAGCTTCACTAAAATAATGTTGGAGACCTCCAAATTTAAAATGACTTTTTAAGTAAATTTATGGAAAATAAAAAATGAAAAGACTCAAGCTCCTTGTGTACTCTTTTGAAGTCAATTCCATCACCTCATTATTTTGGGTAACATAAGCATAGAAATTTGTTAAAAACGAGGGCTAATTCAATAAAGAAAGTTGCTGAAAATCGATTAGTCGAATCGAATCAGATCAAAGATTGGGCCAGTAGAACAACTAAATTAATACATTGGCGTTTCGGTTCATTTGAATAAACGGTTAGGGAGGGACCCAACTAAACTAATTTGAATATTTTGTTAGAACTGTTTTTGTGATATATTTATGAGTATAGGTAATCCATGAGTTAGTGCCAAACGTTGACTCTATTATTTTCTCCATGTAAAAAAAGTCGTTGTAATAATTATGAGTATAGGTAATCCATGATGTCGTCATGCTAATTGCCAAAGATGGTGTCACCATATCGTCGCTGCCTCCATTGACGGACCTAATTAATTGTTTTTTAGTAATTGGGCTTAATATATTTATCTGGACTCGAGGGGTCGACCTTTGCAGTGCTATTTCTGAATTTGCTAAAGAAGCACAGAGTTGGAACTTTCACACCTTTGGGCATATCTTGAGGAAGAAGAACCTCCTTCTTGCGCGCATTGAACGCCTGGAAATGCGGGTTACGAGTGGGATGGAGCCTGCTGCATTGCAGCAAGCTAGGAATGAGCTTGAAGCATGGTCCGTGAAACCGTACCGGAGAACGTACCGGGAGAGTCAGCGTTAGGGTATTTTATGGTAAAACCGTGGTTTAATCGTAGTTCAACCGTTAAACCGTTAAATACCGCCTACCGATTTAGTCTTCAAGACTGATATTTCGTGGTTGAACCGCCGGTACGGTACGGTACGGTTTCATGGACAATGGCTTGAAGTCATTCTATTACAAGAGGAGCTCTTATGGGCTCAGAAGTCGAGATTAGAGTGGGTGATCTTGGGGAACAGGAACACCAAGTATTTTCACACTAGGATTGTGGCTAGAAGGCGCCAAAACAGAGTTTCATCTTTAAAGAATGGTGAGGGAGTTTGGGTAGAAGATCAAACACTGCTTACCAGTCGTAGCGGCTGATAGTCTGATTCAAGTCACATCAACAAATCTCCACCTTGACTTGAATCCTCTTCCTCTGAAAATCTCTGATGTACTGTGCTCCTTCTCTCTCTCTCCCGCCATCAATGCCCTGTAGGGCGGAGTCACCCACTCAAGACATTCAGCAAGTCCAAGCAGTGTTGGAACTTGCCATGTGGAACCGGCTTCGTGAACATATCAGCAGGATTATCCGTGGTGCCAACCTTCTTCACCTTAATCCTCTTCTCTGTCCTCAAGAAATGATACCTCACGTCGATGTGCTTAGTCCTCTCATGGTGGACTTGATCCTTGGCCAAGCATATTGCACTCAAACTGTCGCAATACACCACTGTCTGATCATGATGTAGACCAAGATCACCAACCAGTCCCTTCAACCATATTCCCTCCTTAGCAGCTTCTATCAACGCCATATAATCTGCCTCAGTAGTAGACAATGTCACCTCCGACTGCAAAGTTGCCTTCCAGCTTCTATTAACTGGTCATCGATCTCCTCGTGCCAACATCTCCAGCATAGTCCGAGTCAGAATACCCAGACACCAAGCACTCTGTATCACTTCCGAAGCTAATCCCTACATCAGGTGTACCCTTAAGGTACCGGAAGATCCTCTTCACAGCCTGCCAATGCTCCTTCCCAGGTTGTATCATAAACCTGCTGACAACACTAACAGCATGTGCAAGATCAGGTCTAGTGCATACCATAGCGTACATCAAGCTACCTACTGCACTAGCATATGGGACTCTCGACATGTACTCCTTCTCAGCCTCTGACTGCGGTGCATAAACTGAGGATAGATGAACATTTGAAGCACTAGGAGTATTTAAGGGCTTTGCTGAAGACATGCCAAACCTCGACAGTATCTTCTGGATGTAGCTCTTCTGTGACAAGAAAAGCTTTTTCTTTGACCTGTCCCTGTAAATCTCCATACCCAAGATCTTCTGAGCAGCTCCCAAATCTTTCATCTCAAACTCAGCACTGAGAAGCCCCTTTAACTTCTGGATATCAGACTTCGACCTCGTGGCTATGAGCATATCATCCACATAAAGAACAAGATAGATCATCGAACCATCCTCCAGCTTGTTGTGATACACACAACAATCATATGAACTTCTGTTGTAGCCCAGCTCAAGCATGTAACTGTCAAATCCCTTGTACCACTGCCTCGGAGACTGCTTAAGTCCATACAAGGACTTCTTCAGCTTACAAACATAGTCTTCTTTTCCCGGAACCTCAAATCCTTCTGGCTGAGTCATGTAAATTTCTTCCTCCAACTCTCCATGTAGGAAACCTGTCTTCACGTCTAGCTGCTCGAGCTCCAAGTCATAATGTGCCACTATTGCTAGTAGCACTCTGATCGAAGTATGTCTGACCACCGATGAGAAAATCTCATTGTAGTCAACTCCTTCCCTCTGCGAGAAGCCTCATGCAACCACCCGAGCTTTAAATTTCATGCCCTCTTTAGAAGTGATTCCTTCCTTCTTCTTGTAGATCCACTTGTTTGTAACAATCTTTCCTCCTGTGGTCGTTTGACTAGCTCCCAAGTCTGATTCCTGTCATGGGATTCCATCTCATCTCCCATTGCGGCAAGCCATTGATCATCTTCGCCACCCGAAACGGCTTCTCTGTACGACTGTGGCTCATCTGCATCCACTTCTTCAGCAACCTAAAATGGATACGCCACCATGTCCTCGAAACCATACCTCTCCGGAGGTACTCCTGCAGTCGCTCTCTTTGGTCTACCGGAAGCTATAGACTGTTGAGCTTCTGCACCGGACTTTGAAGTTTCTGGCTCTATAGAAATATCTTCATGTTGATCTTTTCCACCTTGGTGCTCAAACTCACTCTCATTGAGAGTTTGCAGCTCCACCTGCTTATCAACATTTCTGCTACCTTCAACAACAGTAACCTTCAACATGGGGTTAAACGTAGACTTCTCATCAAATATCACATTTCTACTAAGTATAACTCGATGCTCAGAAGGTGACCAGACTCGAAATCCCTTAACTCCATCTCCGTAACCCACAAATACACCCTTCTTTGCCCTTGGGTTCAGTTTACCCTCATCCACATGATAATAAACGGGACACCCAAAAACTTTCAGTGATGAGTAATTAGCAGGCTTACCATACCACACCTCATAAGGAGTCTTCAACTCAATACCTGTGTGAGGTCCACGGTTGATCAGGAAGCACGTCATGTTCACTGCTTCTGCCCAGAATCTTCTCTCTAGTCCATTATTAGAGAGCATGCACCGTGCTCTCTCCAACAACGTCTGGTTCATCCTTTCTGCAACGCTATTCTACTGGGGTGTATCTCTCACAATCCGATGACGGGCAATCCCTTCATCATTGTAGAATTCGTTGAACTCAGAATTACAGAACTCCAGACCATTGTCCGTTCGCAGCTTCTTGATCTTCTTCCCGGTCAGATTCTCCACCAATGTCTTCCACTGCTTGAACTTCGTGAAAGCCTCACTAGTCTGCTTCATCATGAAAATCCAAGTAAATCTTGAATAATCATCAATTATAGACAGAACTCCAGACCATTGTCCGTTCGCAGCTTCTTGATCTTCTTCTCGGTCAGATTCTCCACCAATGTCTTCCACTGCTTAAACTTCGTGAAAGCCTCACTTTTCTGCTTCATCATGAAAATCCAAGTAAATCTTGAATAATCATCAATAATAGACAAAAAATACCTGCTGCCTCCAATGGATTCAACTCGTGAAGGACCCCAACAGTTGGAGTGGAGGTAATCTAGTATCCCCTTCGTCCGGTGGATACCCTTCTTGGGAAACTTGCTGCGATGTAGTTTCCCAAACACACAATGCTCGCAGAATTCCAAATTCTGCACCTTGTGCCCGCGAAGAAGATCCCTCTTTGACAGAACTTGCATCCCCCGTTCACTCATATGCCCCAGTCTCATGTGCCAGAGAGTGGTCATATCTTCCTGATGAACCTGAGACGATGCAACTGCAGCAGACCCAGACAACACAGACCCTTGTAATGCATACAAGGTCCCACGCTTCACGCCCTTCAGCACCTTCCTTGAACCTTTGCAGACATACACAACTCCACCTTTTCCTTTGAAACTGAAACCCTTGCTGTCGAGTAGACTTAAGGAGATCAGGTTCTTTGTCATTCGTGGAACATGTCTGACATCATTCACGGTACAGAACGAACCATCATGTGCCCGAACTTTTATGGACCCGATTCCAACAACCTTGCAGACAGCTCCATTTGCTATGACCACATTACCACCATCTATCTGCTTGTAGGTTGTGAAGCAATCCCTGTTCGGAGACATATGGTATGAGGCTGCAGTATCCAGAAACCACACATCCCCACGATGTGCCTTCTCATCTACAGCCAAGGCGAGATCGTCTTCAGAACTGTTGTCCACTTCTGCCACGGCAACTGAACCTTGTTTCTTCTGTTGCCCTCTTCTCTTGGGACAATTGTACTTCCAATGCCCCACTTCCTTACAGTTGTGACAAGCATCACCTGGCTGTGGACCGGGACCCTTGGAATTCTTGTTCGAATTCCCTTTACCCGATTTCTTCTTTCCCTTTCCACCTATAACAGCCAAACCCGATGCCTCACCACCTGTACTAGATCCAGACGCCTTATGCCTGATCTCTCTCGTATGAAGAGCAGACCTGACATCTTCCAACGACACGCTTTCTTTACCGGCAATAAAAGATTCAACGAAATTCTCATATGAACTCGGCAAAGAAACCAGCAGGATTAGGGCAGCATCCTCATCATCAACTTGAACATCTATATTACGCAGATCCAGCAAAAAAGAGTTAAGCTGTTCGAGATGTTCCCTCAAAGGCGTACCTTCTTGCATCCTCAAGCTGAACAACCGCTGCTTAAGATGCAGCTTGTTGGTTAAGGATTTCATCATATACAGACTCTCCAACTTTACCCACAAGCCCGCGGCAGTCTTCTTAGCAGCGACTTCAATGATGACATTATCAGACAACGATAGCATTATGGTCGAGTAGGCCTTGCTGTTTTAATAAAGCCTGCATCATGATCTGCCATATAGCGAAGTTGTTCTTCCCCGTGAACTTTTCGATCTTCATGTTCACTGACGTCATTCTTCTGAATCGAAAACCCTAACCTGATTTCCAGCCGCGACTCTGATACCACTTGTTATAAGCGCGCTGCTACGGATCGGGAAATTGCCGGAATCGATAAAGCAAGAATACGAAAGCGAGAATCGAAAAAACACAGACACACGATTTACGTGGTTCACTAACACGATGTGTGTTAGCTACGTCCACGGGCGAGAGAGAGTCAGTTTCACTATATCGAGGAGATTACAGATTACAGAGGAGTATGAGAAGTATATATAGTACTTCTCCATGTGGGTCTAAACCTAATCCAATCTGGTAAAGGAAACGGTTACAGACCAGGCCCAGAACCCGAACCCAAAAAACATTGAGCATACACCGATTACCAGTCGTAGCGGCTGATAGTCCGATTCAAGTCACATCAACAATAAGCATAGAAATTTATTAAAAAAGAGGGCTAATTCAATAAAGAAAGTTGCTGAAAATCAATTAGTCGAATCGAATCAGATCAACGATTGGGCCAGTAGAACAACTAAATTAATACATTGACGTTTCGGTTCATTTGAATAAACGGTTAGGGAGGGACCCAACTAAACTAATTTGAATATTTTGTTAGAACTGTTTATATAATTATGAGTATAGGTAATCCATGAGTTAGTGCCAAAGATGGCGTCACCATATCGCCGCTGCCTCCATTGACGGACCTAATTAATTGTTTTTTTAGTACTTGGGATTAATATATATATCTGTTCTATTAGCATTTAGGTATAGTTTCTATTTTGTAGTACAATCATTTTTACATTTTGATTTTTTGTATATTCGGATGTAGCAAAAGGGACTTAGATTTCTATATATTCGAGAGCAAAACGGATGGGTACAAAAGAAAGGAAAAAAAAACATTTATTATTTGCAATATACTTATTTGGGTGTGGATAGTATAACAACACCCTTAGGAAACTAAATTCACCATTGCCCTTTGGACGATATGGAAGAACCGTAACGATGGAGCGTTCAGCGGAGGCATCAAATCACTCTCCCCTCCCTCCCTCTTGCACGCAATCCGCCTGAAGACTAAGTTGTGGTACTCAGCTTGGACTGCCCCATCACCTCTGCTATTGAAGAATATGCAGAAGCCAAATAGGTTAGTGGTAGATATTGGTTGGTCAGCGCCTTCTACGGGTTGGTATAAGTTGAATGTGGATGGAGCTTCCCAAGGAAACCCAGGCAAGGCTGGCCCCGAAGGAGTGATTCGAGATGATCGAAGACGGTGGATTGGTGGCTTTTGCTACAACATTGGTATTTGTACAGCTGCTCATGCGGAGCTTTGGGCACTGAAGCAAGGCCTCGAGCTGGCTTGGCGCAAGGGGCTTCGGCTCGTTATTGCAGAAACGGATTCCCAACTCGAGATCGACCTCATCCAGAAGAGGTCCGATCAGGCGCACCCTTTTGCCTCGCTTCTCAACACGATTCGAAGACTTTTGGCATAGGAATGGCTGGTTAACCTACTGCATACATATCGGGAAGGAAATAGAGTCGCGGACTGGCTCTCGAAGCATGGTCTCGTCTATCCCTACGGTATGCATGAACTAGAAAACCCTCCAGACCAACTTATAGAAACGCTTAAGGATGGTGAATGTGGGTTGACCTTACCCCGGAATATTGTCACTTCCTTTGTAACTCCTCCCCTGTAACCCCTCTTTTCTTTTTCTTGGCGTTTTTGTGCCTCATTCCAATCAATATATATATATATATCGGTTCTATTAGCATTTAGGTATAGTTTCTATTTTGCAGTACAATCATTTTTATATTTTGATTTTTTGTATATTCGGATGTAGCAAAAGGAACTTAGATTTCTATATATTCCAGAGCAAAACGGATGGGTACAAAAGAATAAAAGCATTTATTATTTGCAATATACTTGTTTAGTCAATAATGGGAATTCAGGTCTCATTCGATGTTTCATGATGTCTCATTTATTTTTTGCAGATGATTCGTATATGTTTCTGTGGGTTTCAGGGCCAGAGTGCTCTAGTTTAAGGACGATCTTGGCTAGATATGAGATATTGAGTGGATAGAAGGTTAACTTGGATAAATCGGTTGTCTACTTTAGTCGGAACGTGAAGCCGCAGGACAGGGAGCAACTTGGTACTATCCTTGGCTTCGGTGTTATTGGAGTCACGTATCAGTATTAGGGTTTACCTATCCTAGTGGGCCGATCAAAGATAGAGACATTTTGCTACATTGAGGAGAGAGTTTTAAGCTGGCTACAAGGGTGGAAGCGATGCTGTCTCTCGTGGTCGGCAAGGGAGGTTCTATTGAAGGAGGTAGTGAATGCTTTGTCTATTCATGCAAAGTCATGCTTTTGTTTACCTGCCTCTTTGTGCAGAGATCTGGATAGACGTATGGCTCACTTCTGGTGGGGAGGTAAAGCAGGCGAACATAAAATTCATTGGGTTTCATGAAAGACGCTATGTTTGAGTAAAGCTGAGGGTTGGATGGGATTCCGTCGGTTTGAGGATTTCAATCAGACATTATTGGCTATGTTGGGATGTCGCTTACTGATAGATCCTGATTGCATGCTAGCTTGCATTTATAAAGGCAAGTACTCTCCCCAGACTTTTTTTTTTGGAGGCTACTACGAGATCTCTTCCATCATGGGGATGGTGTGGTATTTTACATGGTCGGGAGCTACTCCTTCATTGTTTGGTGACAATTTGGGATTGGGAAGAATATTTCATTTGCAAATTCGAATTGGGTCCCTGGTTGTCATCCGAACCCTTCTCGTTTGCTTACAGAGATGGTGGGGGCTCAAGGAACGATTTATTCTTTGATCTCACCTCACGAAGACAAGTGGAGGGTCGACTTACTTAGCAACCTTCTTGAGAGGGACACAGTTGAACAAATACGTCCGTTCTATTAGAATTTAGGTATAGTTTCTATTTTGCATTACAATCATTTTTACATTTTGATTTTTTGTATATTCGGATGTAGCAAAAGGGACTTAGATTTTTATATATTCGAGATCAAAATGGATGGGTACAAAAGAAGAAAAAAAAAACATTTATTATTTGCAATACACTTGTTTGGGACTAGATAGTGTGACAATACCCCTTGTGTTGTTATTGTAACGACACTAGTCTCCAACCAATAGGAAGCTAGGGTTCTGATGACTTTTTATTAGATGAGTTGACCTAGTGTAAAATCAAAGCAGGGGTATAATTGTCATTATGAAAAAGATTTTTAAATAATAATAAAAAATAAAAAATATATTTTTTTAATTTTCTGCCCAAATTTTGGTCGCCGGAATTCGGCCACCGGTCTCCGGAATCTGGTCGATGGTCACCGGAATATGCTATTTTGTCATCGGAATATGCCACCGCCGCCGGGATATGCTCACTGTGGTCGGAATATGCTTACCGGCGTTGGAATCTAGTCATCAGGACCAGAATATGCCTATCAGCGCAGGAATTCAGTCACTGACGGTCATCGGAGTTTGGTCAACGGTCATCGTTGACTGGTCAACGGTCAACGACCACTGAATGTTATGGTCTGCATTGTGAGATTGATGGTTTGGTTTCTCATATTTTTGTATGCCTTTTGTGGTTTGCTTTACCGTGTTTGTGGTTTGCATTGAGAAGCTTCTGGTTTGCTTTCAAAAATTTTGTGGTTTGCATTGAGGGGTTTCTGGTTTGTTTTAATATATTTGTGGTTTGCATTAGGAAGTTTATGGTTTGCTTGTTTGTCGTTTGATTTACTATGTTTGTGGTTTGCATTAGGAGGTTACTGGTGTGCTTATGACATATTTTGTGGTTTGCTTTGCGGGGTTTCTAGCATGTTTTAGGAGACTTGTGGTTTGTATTAGGAGGTTTGCGTTGTGCTTTCGCAAATGTTGTGGTTTACTTTGTGACGTTTGTGGTTTGTTTTAGGAGATTTGTGGTATGCATTGTGAGGTTTCTGGTTTGTTTTAATATATTTGTAGTTTGCATTAGAAGGTTTCTAGTGTACTTTAAAAAAATTTGTGGTTTGCTTTGAGGGGTTTCTGGTTTATTTTAATAGATTTGGGGTCTGCATCAGGACGTTTATGGTTTGCTTTATTGTGGTTTGCTTTACCGTGTTTGTGGTTTCCATTATGATGTTTCTGGTGTGCTTTCAAAATATTTGTGGTGGGTCTGGATACTATAACAACACCAATAGTGTTGTTATAGTAACAACAGGGATAAAACGGAAACTCACGAAAATTAATAAATAAGAAATTAAATTAAATTAGTAATTACCCCATCTGCCCATCCCATACCCTTCTCTCTTCCCACTCGATTCTTCTTCTCCCCTGTTGTCGGCGCCATCGCGCCAGATTTTCAGCCGCCTGATGAGAATGGAGACCGACGATTCTTCACCTCTTTGTCTCTCCACATCCCAACTCCGGTCGGCTTTCCCAGTTTTCGATGAGATCTAAAACATGATAAAAATCGCCGCCCCGATCTCCTCCTCCCCTACCAAATCCTGATCTATTCCCCGTCGGCAGCTTCTCCTCCACGCCGGGATCGCTACTCTCCACTCCGCCAAATTCCCAGCGACATCAACAACGACCACAATCCCTCCAATAGCGCCAACAATCGTCGACGATTGAGCCGACGACGGGAATAGAGTTTGAATGGGCGAAAATGGCTGGAACAGACGACGAGAACAGATACTGGATTGGCAGATCTTTCTCGATTCGATTTCGTCTCCCCTCAGATTTGCTGCTGAGGCTGTGGAATCCACAATAAGAGTATAAGGTACGAAGAAGGTGAAGTCGACGCTAGTTGAGTGGTCCTTCTCCGGCAATGACAATGATCGGTGAGGCGTCAACGATGTGGCGGTGATGATGACGGAAAGGGCGAGTGCCACTCATTGCCTGTTTCTACCTAAATTTGCATGCTTTGGTTCCCTGCTTCTTGACCTTCAATAGGAAGCTTTGTGAATCGGTGATCTGGTGGTGGGACGAAGGTCAGGGAGATCGAATTGTGAAACAGATGCAGGGATATTGTATCTCATATATTTGTTTTGAGAGAGAAATTTTTCTTTCTTGAAGCAGCTTGAGTCGATGCACCAACAAGAGCCACTTTTGCTTTTTCATCAATATTGTTGGACTACCTTGCCTTAATTGTTTAGTGGAAAGCACCCAACAAATTTCATAAAGCACCCAACAAATTTCAACAAATTTCATAAAGCATACCACACATAATTCATAAGTAAATCATAAAACTTTCGTAGCCCACAAACATGGTAAAACAAATCACAAAAACATACCAGAAACCTCCCAATCCATACCACAAATCCCCTAAAACAAACCAAAAATCCCACAATGTCCATCACAAAATGGTGCGGATAGTATAACAACACCCTTTATGTTGTTATAATAACAACAAGTTTCATTAAGTGAAAAATTGTAAACTTACAAAGAAATAATAAAATTAAAATAAATTATTTAGCTGCTGCGCCCCCAAAATCCTTCCCCGTTCTCTCAAACCCTAAAGTGTCGTTTGCATCTACGCATCCACCGTAACCATGTCGCCGAAGTTCGATCCATCTCAGGTGATGGACGTCTTCGTCCGCGTGTCCGGCGGTGAGCGACTTCCTCACTTGTCCCCAAGATCGGTTCGACGAGGGCGGCTTCCTCCCTCGTTCCCAAGATTGGTTCGACAAGTGTCTAATCAATCAGGGAATGGGGGTTGCGATTTTATCGATGGAACTGGAACTCGTTTGAAAGTTTGTACGAGGCAATGAAGGAGGTAAAGGAGGAAGTTCTTCCGATGGAGTCGTGGGATGTGGTGATAGTGGCTTCGAAGGAGGTTGTAGAGTGTGGCGATGGTGATTGGAGTTACCACAGGAGAGGTGGAGAGCGCTTTGGAACAGGGGAAGCAGAGGGTGACGATGGTGATTAGGGATGGCAAATTACCCACCCATGGGTAATTATACCCAAACCCAAGCAGACCCATTGATAATGGGTTGGGTTTGGGTAAGGTATGAATATTGTTTCCATAATCTAAATGGGTATGGGTTGGATATCCATTTACTTGAGGGTGTTTTAACTACACATGCAAAAATTGGACCTATTTGTAAAAATTGAAAGTTTTGGGTACCAAAATGTAAGACCAAAAAAATTTATGTACCAAAACGTAATTTTCCATCGATATTTTGAGGACTTATATGCAAAAAAAATTAATTTTAGGTACTAAATATGCATATCTATTAATTTTGGGTACCAAACTGTAATTTGTATTTGGGCATGGGTACAAACCCAAATCCATTTGATATAAACCCAACTCAACCCAAAGTAAATGGGTATGGGTACAAACCCATGAAACTCTACCCATATCCATCTATTTGGATTGCATACCCAACCCAATTGGGTTGGATAGTAAGAAACCCATGGGTATGGCAAAGTTGCCATCTCTAATGGTGATTGGCGGCCTGATTTATTAATTGCGACAAGAAAGTGAAGGAAAGGTTCTGTCAGTGAAGTAGCGGCAGGCGGTGGTAGCAGCCACTCTTCCTCCCGTTTGTAACCGCTGCTACACAACAATATTTCCAAAGGGAATAAATTGAAAGAAAGAGACAGCATATAGGTATATTTTTTGCTCCCATTCTATTTCTATCAAAAACGTTCCAAGGGAAATGATTCATTCCCATGCATTTTGTATTGGCCATTTTAGGCTACAATTTCTAGTTGGTTATGAGGTTTGGAGAAAACAATTCATAGTAATTGAATTATATTGAAGTATAATGAAGTGATTTGAATGAAATGTTTAGTCGTGGTTGAAATGAGTTTGGCTGCGGATAGTATAACACAAATATTTTTAAAGCACATTAGAAACCTCATAATTCATTCCACAAACACTATAAAATAAACCACAAAAAGCATACCACAAATCTCCTAATACAAACCATAAATCTCCTAAAAGATACTAGAAATACCACAAAGCAAACCACAAATATTTTAAAGCACACCAAAAACCTCCTAATGCAAACCACAAACACGATAAAGCAACCCACAAAATGCACACAAAAATTTTGGACCGAAAATAAAAAAATATTTTTTTAATTTTTTTAATTTTTATTATTATTTAAACATATTTTTCATAATGACAATTATACCCCTACTTTGATTTTACACTAGGTCAACTCATCTAATAAAAAGTCATCACAACCCTAACTTCCTATTGGTTGGAGACTAGTGTTGTTACAATAACAACACAAGGGATGTTGTCATAGTAACCGATCCCTGCTTGTTTGGTCAATACTGGGAATTCGGGTCTCATTGGGTGTTATATGGTGTGTAGGAATATCTTGGTTCCTAGAATGACTTCTGTTCGATTTGGCTGTTTTGAATAGTGTTTACCCATAAAAAAATCAGCTTGTACCACATCGATTAACTACAAGAAATTCAATGGATTTATAAGGCCAGCTCAACATTAATAATTAAAAGAGCTAGTTAGACCTTGTTGGGTTGGGTTTTTGGGCCTAAGTGGCCAAATCCCTTCTTGTCCATACGATGGCCGACCCGTCTCCATGGCCCCCATAGCCGGACGATGCCTCCACCCCTTGGTATGAAATTTGGCTCTGGGAAAATTTAAAAGCTGAATTTTGCATCCTTGAATTTCCAAATAGTATATGATTCCCTGGATAAGGTTCCGACTTTCTTTCCGTACGTTTCTGATAAATGGATCCTATTGAAGAAGTCCGATAGACAATTTTACCTTCATTGGTCTGTTTTAAATATCTTGGATGTTATGAATCATCTGTCCTCAATCGTAGACAATTATGGTTTACTTAGCTCTTATGCTTGGATATGGATGAGGCTTGTTAATGTCTATTTATGTTCTGGTTGGCAGTCTGGCGCTGCAGCTCCTGTGGACCCGGACCTTCTTGGAGTTGAAGCTATTTTGAATAGGAAGGAGTCTTCACATGCTCATATAATGCAGGAGTTTATGACAACGGGTCCGGAGGGAGAATCTGCTCGGCTTGGTAGAACAAATCAGATGTAGACTCGAAGAGGACAGGCCTAGAATACTAGTGATGGTGTTGGGCAGCAGACTCGTAAGTACACAGCGGCAGTGAAAGGGAAAGGTAAGTTGCTGGAGAGTGACAAGATGGTTACTGCAGATTGTCCTAGAGCTAGACCTGCTAGGATTGTGAAGAGAAAGTCAAGGAAGGAATATGGTGCTAGGCCTAAGCCAGGATTCAAGATGGGAACTGGGGAACTTGAAGAAATTATGTTTGAGAAGAAAAGGAGCAACCAGGAGATGATGACTGTGGCGGAGAGTCAACCGCTGCCACCAAAGAAATTGTGCTTTGATGCTGCTTCTTTGCAGGATATTGGCTTGGACAATAATGACTTGTTGGATGAAGAAGTGCACGAGGGCAAATAGTAGGAGGAGGACAAGGGTGAGGTGATGAACTGGTGGAGAAATCCAGACGTGAGTGGCCCCAAGAAGATAAATGAGATTGATGTTTTGGAATTGTCGTGGAATTGGACAGGCTTCGACAATTCAGCAGTTGATAGGTTTAAAGAGTAGTTATTTTCCTGATGTTATTTGTCTTTCAGAAACAATGTCGTGTCGGAGAGTAGTAGATGGCCGTATGAGGCAATTTTGTTTTCATCATTCGGATTTTTTTTCCGTAGATGGTGCTCACTTTGTAGGTGGCCTTTCAGTAGGTTGGTCCACCGAGACTTCGGTCTCAGTTTTATGTAGTGATTCCTTTTTTGTAGCTTTAAATTTGAATAAATATCATTTGGGTTATGTGGTGTTTTTTTTTACATGAGTTATGATTATTCTACTAAGACGTTGCAACTTTAACGACTTTCTACCTTTTGTACATACCTAAATGTCCCCTTCATGACCGTTGGGTATTTTAATGGCATCTTAGCTTCAAATAAAAAGGAAGGGGGACTTCCGTGGCGTCCAAGTCACTTTGCTAACCTTCGCGGATTTGTTGATGATTTTGGCCTTCATGAGCTTCCTTTTAAAGGTCCGATTTTCACTTGCATTAACAAACGAGATTCAAACCGTGTAGTCCAAGAAAGGTTGGACTGAGCTTTTGTCTCAGAAGATTGTATATTAAAGTTACCGAGAATCGGATCATCGAGCCCTTTTGTTTGTGACCGAAGACGTTAAGAGACCAGGGAAATCGATGTTCCAGTTTGATATTCGCTAGGGTCAAAATCCTGAAGTCCGGGCGATGACCAGGTTTGTTTGGGATATGGAGTTTACCGGCTCCTTGATGTACCGGTCACTACAAGAAACTTAGCTTTCTGCGATGAAAAAATTCGTCGCAGAAAGGCCTAAAATTCGTCGCAGAAGCCTTCTACAACGAATTCTTCCGTCGCAAAAGAGAAAAACCCTTCGTCGCCTATACAGCGTCGCAGAAAATTCCGCAACGGAAAAAACCAGTTCGTTGCAAGAAAAACAAAATTCGTCGCTGAAGGGCAATGATTTAGCAACGATCATTTCGTCGCAAAATGATCATTTTGCGACGCCCATTGCACCATTGTAGAAAATAAGGGTATTCTGCGACGGGTAGTTCGTTGCAAAAAGATGACCATTTTTTATAATTATTCACAATTTATTTTTGGGTTAATTTTAGTATAGGTCACATTTTATATCTGGGTTAATTTTATTTTAGGTCATAATTTATTTTTCGATTCATGTTCTAGTTCCTTCGTCAACATCAAATCTGCACCTCATCAATGAAAAAATTCCAGATTTGCTCAAAAAACACTATCAATTCCTCATCCAAAATCCTGATCTGCAAGTCCTAATGCCAAACCTGCAAAATAATTAAAACAAAATAAGATTTCGTAAATACAATAAAAAACTAAAGAACTTTTTTTGGAAAACAATTTTATTCTGACAATTATCACTGCACATCTATGTAATAAATTAAAAAAAGAAGCAGATCTGGTTTCTTTCTTTCGCTTTTCTCGTCGGAAGAGCAGATTTGGTTCATCCGCCGGCGGTTGGGAGAAATTCAACCCATACCATCAAACTTTGAGAATTCGGGGATGGATACCACTAAAGTCAATTTAGGGCATTGGATATCATGTAAGTCAATTAAATGTGCATCCTTCCAATTTTCCATCTATTTCATTAACGGAGAAGAAAAAAACATTTTGACAAGTCAACGTTGACTACAAGCCACCAGGCTGCTGAGTCATTTACCTTTTTGCCACATCACCCTTGTATTTCCCCAATCGCTTCGCACCAAAAAAAAAGAACCCGTCCCTCCCAAACCCGTCCCATGTATCTATCCCATAATTTTCATTCTGAATCAATTTTTTATTTGCCAATGTGCATGAATGAAGATGATATCTCATGACTTTGGCTAATTAACACGCTTACAAGCTGATTCTAGATAATATTGAACAAACGCTTGTTGAAAGTCCATAATCTGGATAATTACTCTCATCTCATTTAGGTAGTTACTGCAATACGTATTATGTGAAGCATGTCTATAATTTGTTTCTGCAAAATATTAATCAGAAGCTTGCTAAAGTCTAAATAAAGCTAAATTCCTTGGATACTAATTCTAATGCACTGTCATGATAAGTGACAGTAGTCAGTAGGACAAAAAACACCAAATAACTCACAAAGTACGAAACAATCTAAAAAAGCATAAATTAGACATTTCCATTCTTCCACTTCTGCCTGCACTTGATGTTCCTCTTCTAGGAACAAAAGCTTTCCTTCCATTTTCTGGTCTAGCCCATATCCGTTCTCCTTGATGGACCTGAAAATGAGAATTTTTGGAATACATCAAGGAAGCTAGTTTCAATATTAACAAAATCATACATGGTTATTACTTGAAAAGATAATTAATTAAGAGCTGAAATTATATACCCGAAATCCCAAATAAGTTGGCGCTGAATTGACAACGTCATTTGTCTGCTGATTATGCATCTGATTCACATCATAAATTGGTTGACTCAAGGGATAACTTTGGCTAGTTTCCTATGCAAACCAAAATCAGAACATATCTATAAGTGAACGGCTATTTGCCGCCAACTAAAAAAATATTGAATTCAAATTTTGAATTTTTCCTTCCTTCCCTTCCTTTCATTCTATAAATTCCACTGTTATTATAACCGGGCCGGACCGGATGGTCCGACCGCGGTAAACCGGACCCGGCCAACTTTCCGGTTCCAATTGTCTGAAAACGCAAAGGAAACTCCCGGCCGGTTATTGACCGGTTCGACCGAATAACCGGCAAATCCGGATAAGCCGAACCGGCTGTTATAGCCCACTGTTGACATTCCTTTTTTTATTATTGTTATGGAAATTTATCTTTCCTTTTCAAAACCGAGAGTTTAAATGAAAAGAGAAGGACAATATTACTTTCCTTCTTTTACCACTTCCCACTTTTATGGTTTCTCCAAGGTTGTTAAACCCCTATCGAACCCCCCGGTTGGACCCGGTTCAACCCGAGTCGGGCTTCAAAACGGCCTCCAGAAAACCCCCCGGTCTGACCCCTAAACAGGGAGAAGAAGAGAGGCAGAAGAGAGGAAAAGGAAAGAAGGAAGGGAAATGGTAGGTGGATCATGGAGGTCAGGTAGATTTATTTTGTTGAAAATAAGTTTTTAATAGATATATGTAAGATAAATTTTATTTCACTCATTAAATTTTTAATTACTACTTTATTTGTTTATATATTTAGAAAACGTCTAAAACGGCTCAAACCGGCCGGACCCCAATCAGACCATTAAACCTCAAACCCCTTGCTTGACCGGCTCAATGACTTAAACCGGTTTGACAACCTTGGGTTTCTCCTGCACCCATCCACCTTACACAATTACACTCCATATTTATCCTTTTTATTCACTCTTTCCTCATTTACGTCACTCTCTTCTTCTCTTAATTCCTTCCCTCTTTTCTCATTTTAAATTTCTCCATACAATTTCTCAATTGCCCAACATAACCGCTCAAAATCAGAAAAGGTAAAAACTAAAAACCCCATATATCGAATCAATTTTACCATCTTTCTTTATTCTTATTTATTCATAAGGACTATAATTATATTTTTTAATCTTGAATTCTTCAATTAAATATGTTAATAAGATATGAAATTCTCAATTTAAACATTAGTATTTATTCTTCTATATGTATCATGAAGTTATTTTTATTGTATTTAACAATATTATATGCCACCGATTTTATGATCGATTTTATACCGGTTAATCACCGGTTATCCGATAAACCTTAAACCTCTCACTAATCCGGATCGTTACCCGGTCCGGTTTTGACAACACTAATAAATTCGGATACCATTAACATTTGACACATTCAAACAAAAACTTCTGTTGACGAGGCCAGTGCCTCCGTCGCCAGCAGCGTTCCTCCGTCGCCGGCCAACCTCCCATCGCTCTCAATCGTCGGAAAACAAGTAAGTTTACTTTTTCCGACAAGTTTTCTAGTTTTCCAGCATGTTTTCCAGTTTTCTGGCGAAAAACACGGCGGGCGGAAAAAAAATTGCGGACGAACGCCGGCGAGCCGAAAAAAATTTGCGGCTGGTGCGACGCCAGGACGAAAAATTCTTTCGGCCCGCTGGCGCCTCGGCCGAAAAAAATTTACGGCCGGGGCGACGTCGGGCCGAAAGATATTTTCGGCTGGGGGTCGCCCCGGGCGCAAAAAATTTTCGGCCCGACGGCACACCGGCCGCAAAAGTTTTTCGGCCCGGCGATGCACCGGCCGCAAACATTTTCGGCACCGTGGCGCGCCGGCCCCAAAATGTTTTCGGTCCGGCGGCACACCTGCCGCATTTTTTTCTGGCCCGGCCGGTTTTTGTATTTAATTTAATTTAATATGTTAATTAATTAGTCAATAAAAAATTACTTAATTAGTTAATAGAAATTAGCAATTAGTGTTAATATTTATTTAAGTTGGTGTATAAATATTTTTTTAATAGGCGTATGAATATTTAATTAGTTAGATTAGTTAATAGAAAATTAATTAATTATGAATTGATTTAACAATTAATGTTAATATTCAGTACATTAGTTAATAGAAAATTAATTAATTCGTGATTAATTAATAATTAATTTTAATAGTACATTAGTTAATAGAAATTTAATTAATTAGTGCGCTTCTAAGTATGATATTGTGTAAATTTGTAGATAATTAGATATGGATGATGCGGGTGGGAGTGAGTTCTATAGATTCAATGGTAGGGTTGTTGATGCATCAACACGAAGGAAGGTGCCTAAGAAGAATAAGGAGAAGAAGCGCTCTCGAGATATTGGACATCAGTCAGAGGCAAATTTAGAGGAGGATGAGTTAGAGGCTCCTACTGTAGTTGCTCGTTCGGCATCACGGGCGTCTGGTTCCCATGGGAGGAACCAGGGTGCTGCATCGAGAGTGGTCTCGGCTGAGTTTGATGAGGACGATACTAATGAGGATATCGAGGTCCCTCCACCTACGCGTGGACATGGACGAGTATCGTCTTGTACGACAACATCACCTCCTGCTATGTATAGGGACCGAGTTGGGCGATTCGTACCACCTGCTCGTGAGGAGACAGAGAGCTCGGGGATTGGACGGAGTAGGGGAGGACGTTCGAGTGGTCCTCCACCGTGGGAGCTTGTTGGTGAGTGTCCTGGTGGAACTACGAATCCTAGCCTCATTAGGAGCTTCCGTGGCCACGCTGCCTAAGTGCTTTGGACGGGGGTTGGAGATCGAGGGGTCATCAGTTGCTACAGTCGTACATCGGCGGTTGATTATCTGGGTAGCTACGTGTTTAGTCATGTTGAGGCGGAGGATCTGGTTCAGTAGTCAGGTCTCCAGCACCTGATCTATTCTATGTTGACTAGTTGACTCCGCAGCGGTAAGATTTGACCACTAGATCGTTACTCTATTATAAATATACTTAGCATGAAACTAACAATTGTTCTTGTTTTTTTCATGCAGCGTGCTCGCGACCTTTTGTACACGTTTGCACCTACGGTTCAAGCAGCAGCAGGGACCGAGGAGGAGTTTCTTGAGCATTCTCGACGAGCCTACTGGGCACCGCACGTAGTGCATGATGTGTAGACTGAGTACTGGGTTTCTCAGGGACTCCCCCCTCCAGGGGATTTTTAGTTGTTTTGATGTTTGGATCATTTATGATTTGTACTATTTGTGTTTAGATCGGATGTTTATGTTTAGACTGCATGTTTGCATATTTATGTTTAGATCGGATGTTTGACTACTTATGTATGTTTGGATCGGATGTTTATGTTTAGACTGCATGTTTCCATGTTTATGTTTAGATCGGATGTTTGACTACTTATGTTTGTTTGACTACTTATGTTTGGATCGGATGTTTGCACACTCATGATTAAAACATTGAGGGTAGATAATGAAATCCATAATGAAATCCATAAGTTCATAATGACACTAGGGCCATTTAAAATACAACTAGAAAAAAACAACATATAAATAGAGCATTGCAATGCTATGCATTGCTCCTACCCCTACCCCTTCCCCTAGCTCTTCGGGGGTCTTTCTGCCTGGCTCGCTGCCGACCACCAAGGCTCGCAAACAAATTTTGTCCAACCTCGAGAATAGCTCCCCACTCCGCCACATTAGGATTTGCTAGCCCATGCCAAATTGGATGCAGAGGGGGTATGGGAAACTGATCATGGTTGAAGTACAATCGAATGTAGTGGTTGTTCACATAGTGCAGTGATAAGAACATGGTTGGTGGCAAAATACCTGGTTCCGCATCAATAGGCAATACAATATAGGCATCATCGTAGCGGTTGGGTAGTGGACGGTTTGCATTATTGACATCATACACCTGGTATGAGAAGACCATGACTGCAATGTTGTAGATGGTGGCAAACACGAACAAGTCCTCAGAATCCATCCATCGCCCCGGTGGTGCGGAACCCGCCTCATCTAACATCAGTTTGATTGCCTCACAACTAACGACCCTCCTCAAAAACGTGGACGAAGACTCAATTGCCCCACTCAGATTGCGGTTCAGTGACTTGTGCAGTTCATTCACCACTTCCAGAAACTGATGTTCCATGTAGTTGTGGTTCTTCGCAAAATAAGTGTCAATCGCTCCTCTACCAGACACATGGAAAGTCTTGAATGAAGAGTGAGATGACTCAACTCTATTCGAGCTCGTGTTACCAAGATGAAACACATGGTTCGTGTAGCACTTTGCCCACATTGTCTGATGAGGCAACCACTCACCTCGCACGTAGTCGACCATTTTTATGTTCTTCTCTGTCCAGAACCTCTCAAACCCATTAATCTTTTGAAGAAAACCCTCCTGAGTCCAACTCCATGCAACTTTGTCGAAATATTTCTTCCATACCGCTTGTGCTACCTCTCTGTTTGCAATTCCACCCAGTAATTGCTCAAACTTTTGCTTCACACAGTTGTTGACGTGCCATAAACATAGTAGGTGGACAGTATGTGGGAGAGGGAAGACCACAGGAACATAAGCAAGCAAACCACCTTCTTTGTCTGTCACAATGACATTCGGAACCGTATCACCGAGCAACCCTTTAATACATCGCAGCAGCCACTCATATGTTTCCTTTGTTTCCTGCTTAATAATTGCACATGCAATGTTGAAATTCTTCTTGACTGGAGTAACCCCAATAATCTCAACCCATGGCCAGCCGTACCTGTTGGTCTTGTAGGTCGAGTCAATGAGGATGACGTACAACCATGCATGCAACATCTGAATGGACGTCGGGTGCGCAAAAAACAGATTAGTGAGCACATTATTAGAGTCCTTTTGCAAACAGATATGGTACCGACCCTGTTCAGCTCCGTGAAGCGCAAACTGTATTGCATCCATCTCATCCAATCTTGTTTTGTAATTTCTGTTGTACATCTGTTTGATATCATGATGCACACCCCCTTCAGTATTGAGTGTTGTCTTCTGCTGATTTGGTCTCACCCCCCGCCTTCCTCATTAATCTTAACCTCTCTTTTTCAGCCTCACTAAACTGTTTGTTGTGTCGGTGATGTTCTAGATACAACACCTTTTCATGGTTGTGAAACCCTCTATTAGCTCCGGTTACACGACTTGTCACTCCCACTATGACCCATGTGTTTGGACCATTCTCTTGCCATACTTCCTTAATACATATCTGAAACTGGCAACCAGTATCCTTCGAACTAATATTTCCACGCGTCTCCTTCGTAGGGTCTGGTTTATAAGACTTAACGATCCTACTACTTCTGTCGCAATACATACAGAGGGCAGTAACAGGATGTAGTCCAGCAGTATTCGGTTTCCATGCTCCTCTAACAATAAAGAACCCACACTCCTGAGCGAATGCTTTTGCAGCTAACTCAGCTAACTTCACACTTGCATAATGGATCCCATTCTCAAATTCCTGTGTGTAATCATGATCGGCCGGTAACCACTCTGACATTTTTCCTACAATTACAATATAACACATCAATATTCCTGTTAACCTAAATGCTAATTTCAAGTCTTAACCGCTAAATTCAACTCCTAAACTCTAAATTCAATTCTTACACGCTAAATTCAACTCTTAAATGCTAAATTCAACTCCTAAACTCTAAATTCAACTCCTAAAATCGAATTTTTTCAAAAAATTCCAAAAACAGACGGTGGGCCGAAAATTTTCGATGGCCGGAACCTGGCCGGGCCGAAAATTTCTGGCGGCCGGAACCAGGGAGGGCCGACGGAAATCGGTGGCCGGAGCCAGGCTGAGCCGAAAACATTTTGTGGCTCAACCTGGCTCCGGCCACCGATTTCCGTCGGCCCAGCCTGGTTCCGGCCCGGCCAGGTTCCGGCCGCCGGAAATTTTCCCAATGATTTTTCGGCGACTTTTTCGGCGAGCGTCGAATTTTTCTGATTCAATACCTTCTCTGAAAGTTGGATATGTTGTAGATTGTGAAACTCCTTAACCAAAGATGTACATATATACTTTTTTTTTTTGTTGGCGACAAATAGCAATTTGGTTGGCGGCAAATAGCAAGCTCCTATAAGGGCTGCCAAATCAAAGAAAATCCAAATTTAACTAGTCCGCTGCGTAACCACATCCAGAACCAACCCTTAGTATTGGTATACGTTCCTAGCTAGCATTTTGAGAAAACCCAAGTTTAAAGTTGCTGTACCACTAATCAAGTATAGAGATTTGACAAAATTAAAGAGAAAGAAAAATATATACGGACAATTGCTTAAGTTTAGTGAGAAGCAAGCTTAAAATTCAGCTTACAGTCGATCTTGGTGGACGGTTGCTAATGTTTCCAGCTCCATATGCTTCAGAGGAAGTTAACAAGCGTCCTACCATTTCAGCTAAGTTCGAGTGTCCTCCTTCAGACCTATTAATCTTTTCTCCAGAATACCAAATATCAGCTGTGTTGGGTGTTATTGTTGTTGGTTGTGACCCTATAGTTTCAGCAACTCCAACTGGTTCATTTATGCCACCATGTTGCTCATTCCGAACTCTAGCTCGTTCGTTTCCATCACGATGTGCACTCTTGTTGTGACCCTCTCCACCGCATTGACTGCAATGAATTTTTCCATTTTTCTTGTTCATTCTTTGATTGTTGGGCTTCTGCTTTCTTGGTCGCTTTTGTTTCCCTTCCAATACCTCCTCCGGACCTTTTCTCCTATTCACCCTACGTCTCCCCCTTGTTGCCTTAGCATCAATGCTAACATAGGGTGGCATTACAGGGTCTTGGTTGCTATCCCTCCATGATTCAGGCCCAACCATATATTCCAGTGTGTAGTTATAAATACTAACATAGGTGGCCACCTCATAACACTTATCCACATATGGTTCCACCTTCTCCTTCTTTGAAAATATGCAGCAAACAGCATGAGCACATGGTATTCTAGTCAACTCTCATTTCCTACATGTGCAACTACATTTGTTCAAGTCGACAACAACTTGTCCTTCAAGACATCGAACCTGGAATGTGTTAGAACCATTGGGTAGGGCTCTCCAACCGAAGCTACCCTCCTTAGCCGCATTTATCTTCTTCAGAATTTTTGGGCTGAATTGTCCTTTGAAATTATTCTCAGCAAATGCCTTTTTCTTTGCAAACCTAACCATAAACTATAATCTAATAGTCTCAAACATACTAATGATGGGTTTGACTCTAGCACCTAATATGGTCCTATTCCAGGATTCACAGTGGTTGTTCAACAACACATCGGTCTTGGAACTAGTTCGAAAGTATGCTCGACACCACTGATTCAAAGGTTTTTCCAATAACCACTTACATGCATCTTCATTATACCCCCTAAGTTCACTGACAGTTCTTTTGAACTCAGCTTCATATGAAGACCTAGCAATTGCCCATAACATGTCTTTCGTAGTTTTGTTACCTGATTGAGCTCGTTGGAGGTTACACCAAAGGTGTCTAACGCAAAATCGGTACTCTGCATATGGTACCAGTTGCGAGAGAGCGTTAACCAAGCCCTGCATTAGAGTTATATATACAAAATTCAGAATTATAGAATTCATTTCTAAATTCTAATCACGTAGAGAACAAGGTATTAAAAAAGCAATTTATGCCATTTATATTATCCTAACTAGAGCAAAGGTAGAGACGTGTCTCCAGGATTATTAAACTAATAATAGCCTCCATAGTTAAATTTAAAATGACAAACAAAAGGTCCATAATCAAAATTACAGCATCAGAGATGGAAAAGTTAATTAAAAACAATGTTCAGCTCACTCATATATTTGGTGATTACCTTTTGTTTATCGCACATAAATGTCCAATCATCAGACACTTCTGGAACTTGTAAGTCTTGGAGTACATGAGCCAAAAACCATGTCCAGTTCTCTTGGTTCTCTACCCCCACCAAAGCATAAGCTATAGGAAAAATTCCATCATTGGCGTCGATTCCAACAGCAGAAAGTAGTTGTCCTCCATGAAGTGTCTTCAAGAAGCAACCATAGAGAAAAATGATCTTCCTACAACCGGCTGCAAACCTTTCTTTACAAGCAGCCAAACAACAGTACATTCTCAAAAAATAGTTATCCTCTGTCTCCACAAACATAGTCGAACCCAGATGAGTTTGATTTACCTCCGCGCAGTAGTCATGAAGTCGCGCATATTGATCTTCAGCCTTTCCCCGTATCAAATTCACCGCATAATCACGTGCCCTTCTTGCTGTCCATCTTGATACAGTACAATGAAAGCCTTCTTCCACCGTCTGCATTATCGAATCATTCCCCCATTTAGGATCAATTTCAAACCTAAGCAGGTACTTCTTGGCAATGAATTTGTAAGTAAACCACTTGTGCCAAGATAGCAGAACACATCCATTATGTTCCAATTGGGCTATCTTAATGTGAACTTTCTTCCCATCTGCAGAAGGTGACGCCCAAATGTTCCAACCACAATTCTTGTCAAACAAAACTTGAACTCTTGTTGGTCACTGTGGGCAAATCTCAAAGGAAACTTATTTTTTATTGAGTAAGCTCTAATAGCTTGCTTGAAAGTATTCAAGTCCCTAAAGATTTGCCCCACAGAGAATTGAGGATTTTCCATATCCCTTGCTGGATTAAACTCTTCGAACTTATTTTTAGTATAACTTTCGTCATCACTTGAGTGGGAGCTGCCCATGTCATCTGAATCATAGCAATATGTGTCAACATCTCCACCAATGTCATCATCAATGATCAAATTGTTCGTGTCCCCTCCACCTTCAAAATCTTCGAAATCAAAGTCCTCATCACTAACTTCATTTTGATCATCCTCAAACCCACTTTCGGCTTCAGACTCAGCTTCTCCTTCTGTACAGAGAAACAAAAAGCTTGAAAATGGGATGGAACACATACTCTCAATAATAAAATTCACAAACCAACAAGTAGGGGGCCACTTACCTTACCCAAACAAACAAATTAAAGAAACAAAAATATTAATAAAAAAGGGTTATCATTCATGCAACCCTTGCATGCAAGGGCAAAAAGAAGCAAACGTACTTCCCTTCCTTTAACATAAACGCTAATTCAAGTTAAAAAAAAAGACAATATGCAGATAGAAAAGAAAGAATCCTTACCATGTCGTGGTAGAGAATCCCGACCTCCTGACATACTAACAGTTGGAGCAATCTTGTCCCAATTTAAACTCTATCATAGGAAAGCGGAATTGGGTTTAGTACATATAGCACAAGTAACAAATACGGAAAAAACTAGAAGAAATGTTGAGATTCCATACCTGCAAAGGTTTCCAGCTTCGGTGAGAAAATATTGGCCATCCTAATTTTTACGATCGTCGTCTCTTTCGAACACTCGTCTTATGCGTAGGATTATTTTCCGCCGTCAAGTCTCGTCGAGCTGCAATTTTGATGGAGAAGATGAAGAGTTTCAACTTGGGGAAGCATCTTTGGGAGGGAGAGGTTTGGTATTAGGGGTTTTTTTTTTTTTTTTTTGCGAAGGGATGCAGAAATACAAGGGGTGATCAGGTAAGTGACGCAACAACCTTGTGGCCTGTAGTCAAAGCTGACTTGGCAATTTTTTTTCTCCGTTAGTGAAATGGATGGAAAATTGGAAGGATGCACATTTAATTAACTTACATGGCATTCAACGCCCTAAATTGACTTTAGTGGTACCCTCCCCCAATTCTGAAAGTTTAATGGTACCCATTTCTTATTCTCTCTTTTGAAAAGAAAACCTAGAATAAAAATGTCACAATCGCATTCTGGAGCCAGAAACCCTCAAGAAAAACACACATGCAGGCCAAATCTTACCCGGATCAACGCTTTTCCGATCAAGAGGAGCCGATTCGCCGTTGTCACATGCCAAAACCCATGCACTCTTTGATCTTCCTTCATCGCCATTGACACCCGAAGCACCGACGACCCCTTTCATTATTTCTCCCACTGTATCTTTCTTCCACCGCCACTGAGAGGAACATAGTCGAGCAAAATAAGGTTCAAGTCAGCACAATATTCGTCAGCTCATCGTCATTTAACGAAATTATTAACGGAGACTTAACGATTGGCTAATTATTAAGATTTCGAAAGGCTTGGCTATTAATTTGGAATGGGGAAAATGTTTGGCTAGAAAATAGTATTTACCCAAATCGTAAAATTCATCAAAGCACTTCAAATCCTTCGGTTAAAACCAATTCCAATTATCCTGGAAAATTCTTAGCTACTAATATAAAATATAAAATTAAGTCCAAATATAATCCTTATGTTAGATAATTAAGCCCAAATATAAAATTTCATGAAGCATTATACAATGACTAAAAAAGGTCTCATAAAGTCTCGAACATTCTGCGACGACAGGCCATCGTCGCAGAAAGCTCCCAAACATTCTGTGATGACGGGCTATCGTCGCAAAAAATTTACATACATTCTACGACGATAGACAATCGTCGCAGAAAGTCTAAATACATTCTGCTACGACGGGCCATCGTCGCAGAAAGTCTATATACATTATGCGACGACAAGCTATCGTCGCAGAAAGCTCTCGAACATTATGCGACGACAGGCTATCGTCGCAGAAAGCTCTCGAACATTATGCGACGACGGTCAATCGCCGCAGAAAGCTCTCGAACATTCTGTGATGGCGGTTATCGCCGCAGAAAATATACATACATTTTGTGATGACAGACAATCGTCGCAGAAAGTCTACATCATTCTGCGATGATAGATAACCATCACAAAAAGATTTCACACCATTTGCAACGAAAAAGTGAAATTCGTTGCAAATTGTACACTTTCTGCGACGAATTTTCTTGCATCGCTATAGAAATCGTCGCAGAAAGTGCAGTTTCTGGTAGTGGATTGTGGTGTAAGTTGAAAAAGTTGCATCATTCGCTGTATGACTAGGCAAAAGGCGGGACCTCAAACTCAGCTAGACATATTCGCACTCTGGATAATATATTGGAAACAGAAATCCAGGGTGGATTGGTGGCAGGGTGGTGATAAGAACTCGTCCTACCTCCATCTGGTGACTCGGACACTCCGAAAGAGAAACTTTATCTCTGGATTATATGCTCCAGATGGTTTATGATTATGGGTGATGGAGGAGGATGGAAAGGCCACCATTGCCAGTGACTCCAATTCCTCGTTATTTTCCACTGATGGGATGGATGTCCAGTTTGTCTGGGAACAAGTTCTGAATTTGTCGATTGAGGAGAAAGTATGTCACACCCTAACCCAACCAGGTACTAATTTTTACTAAAATACCCTTGTCAAACTGTGAAACAAAATCAGAACTGAAAATACTTGGAAAAAATAGCAAAAAACATTTCATAAATAACATTAACAAATACTGAGAATAAACTATAATTTCTTAAAACAAAGCCCTAACACTTGGGCCATACTCAATCATAAAAAGTTAATATGAGCCTCTAGTCTATACTCATAATCATAAATTGAAATAACTAAAAGGTCTCTAACGTTGTCGTTGCCTAATGAAAACCTTGACTAGGCATCCTACGTGACGCATCGTACCATCCCCCTTTAGCTGGCTTCGCTCGAACCGTTACTCTCGATCTCGCTGCTCTCTAACTGTTCCTCTAGTTTCTCCTCCTCCTCTTCAAACTGGTGAGTGAATTAGGGTAAGTTTATGAAAAACTTAACTCTTTGGAAGTTGTTTTTGTACTTCCACTATTAAAAAACTTAGCTCTTAAAACTGTGTTCTTAAAACTCAAATTTCAACTTAAATTCTTGACTGACACGTGGATTAGCTAGTCCGGTTCCCAACTCATAGGTATGAGAGTCCATCCAGGATTTCCTTAAACTTAAACTTATCGTGGTGGCTCTTCACCACGATTCTCAAGAGGATTACTGTTGCTCATTTTAAAAATATCACGAGCATAATTGCTGCTTGTCTTAAAAGTCTCAAATGGCAATGAACTGGATCTAGGGACTAAAAGCTCTTAAACTTACTTCACCTTAACTAAAGGTGAAGTACTTCTTAAAAGAACACATGTTTCTCAAACTTTGAAGTTACTTGTTAGTAAAACATGCAATAACACAGAACTGAAAGCATCATATGAAATCACAATGCATCATATACACATACAAAGGAAAGTATTACACATAGCGGTCAATCTCAAAAACTTAAATACCGTAAGGCGTAGAATTTACCCCTTTTACACTCTGCTCAAAAGTTCAATTGACCAGCTAACTCATATTGCTCTCGTGCTTCGACTAATACGGTTTTGACAACATACAGAACAATTAGGAGGGATTGGCCGGAGCTTGCACGACACGACACAACACGGGAAAACTTTATTTCAAGCATAGACAATTAAAACTCAGGAAAGAAACACAGGGAATCGAAAATGAAAGACATAGAGAAATTAAACAACATGGATACAATAAGATAAAAAAAACCCCAACACAATACGAAACAAAAGACGGTCTACAACACAAGAGGATCAATGGAGTAGACCGTCATATTATAGTAGGAGGGGAACGATAGAAGAGTAAGGCAACAACATTATCCATCGATGGCCTGGTCGACAATGAAAGGCAGTCTTGTTCACCGGCGATTGCCACGTCCCCTCCTGAGGTAGTCGTCCAAATCCTGAAACGCAGTCTGCATCACGTTCTTGAGGTTGTTAACGTCGGCGTTACCCTTAGCGCTGTCGTAGGTGAAGGACCAAGTAAGTGTGCAGCCTGTGGCCCTAAGGTTGGTGCGGGACGAAGGCACCACGGCCGTGGTGATGTCAACGCTGTCGAAGAGCCGCGGCACGAATGCGCCGTCGTCATTCATCGTCGTCTTCACCGTCATGTTGGAATGGTCAACTTCAACGATCTCTTCCCTCGCCGATCCCACTACCCTGCTGTAAGCTGCATGGTGCCGGCGATTACGCACACCAAATTAATTAACGAAGCAAACAAAAGATGACGAGCCAGAGATATATAATAACTGAACTTGTGAAGATAATTAATTAATGAAGGCTTAATTACCAGGACCGAAAGTGATGTCGCGGATCGAGCCTTCGGTGAAGCCGTCGCGCCTGTTGCGCTTGATGTCGGCGTAGAGGTTTGGCATAGCCATCGGGAAAACAGCTTGGGCCGCGGTGACGGCGCTCCAAACGTCGCTGGCGGAGGAGAACATCCTAAATGTCACAGTCTCGGTAACTATAGGCATTTTTTTCTTCCTTCAATTTCCAGGCAAAAAGCAACAGATCGATGTAAGGGTAGAGGGAAGTTAATTAATTAAGTTGATGTATTGGATCAGCTCTGGGATGAACATTTCGTGTTTCATACCAGGGGTATATATAGTGCTTGCTTCACTTCCACCTTCCTTCCACTTTCCTTTTCCATCCCAACTATACATCCTTAATTATTGCTTCAATTCCAGCTAATTATTAATTAAACGGCTAGAGAGAAGTTTCTAATTAAGTTTCCCAAAAACTTTATCCGCTGTTCGATCGGAAAATCGTCAATAGAAACTCAAATCGGTATATAGTTTTAGAGGTTTGAAACGATTGAATCTCGATTGAGTCGAAATATAAGCATTAAATATCTTATTACTTACTTTTACGGTACAACTTTCGGTATGATTTTAGAATTCATATACATAGGACGTTTGTTTCTCATAGGTCTTAGCAATGAATTTTATTTTCCAAAAATATCAAAAGTGGATGAAATCTCGTATATATTAATTAAATAAGATCAAACTGACTAGTGACTATAGCACCACAACAAAATTTTGCCTATTAGGATAAATTTCTTTTTTTTTTTTTGTCACAATAGGTACGGTAGTATGACAAAAATAATATATGTCCTATTTGATATTTCTAATGTGACAAAAAAATATTGATGTCAAAATAAGTCGTCATTTAAAGTGAGTAATGTGACAAATATTTCATGTCACAATTAAGTTTATCACAATAGGCATCTCATATTAGGATATGTAAGATCAACAAAAGTGACAAATTATATCGTCAGAGTAGCTTTTGTGATATTATACCTTCCTCAATTGTTTAAATGACAAAGTATTTTGTCACAATAGATAGCAATAATCCCACGACGAGCTAACAAAAGGGCATGTTCGTCATAATATAGTGGTTTCGTTTTTGACAAAAGGCATTTTCGTCAGATTTGATTGTGTTCAACATAAAAAAATATTCACTACACAAACCCAAATTTCAGTCCCGCCCAATTTGTAACTATCCCCTAAAAATTTATGGCTTCAATTTTTAACCGCCCATTTTTAACAAAATTAATGGCTGCAAAAATTTTCTCAACCGCCAAAATTTGCCCCCAAAAAAATTAAAACATTTCCCTTCTCACCATAAAAAATCCCCTTACCCTAAAATTCTAAATGAAACGTCCGCCTCTCTGCCCTCTTTTACCTCTCCCCATTTATTCTTTCTTCCCCTTTTAAACTTTCCTTCTTTTCTTCCCTTCTTTGTTCTCTCCAAAAAACGACCATTCACCTGCTCCTCTACTCTAAAAGAAATGAAGCCTTCAATCTCTTCCTTCCGCTCTCAAAAAGACTCCCACTAGCTGCCTCCTCTAGCAATAACCAGCGATGCTGGCGGAGAGATTGAAAGGGCAATGATTGTCGAGATCCGGCGATGATGGCAGAGAGATCGAGAGGCAAGGGGCGGAGAGATCGAGAGAGGATGGGCAGAGAGATCAATAGGAAACGATGGCACCAAGCTCAAGAGGTAACAAGCGGATCGAGAGGCCGCGATGGGGGAGAGTTCCGGTGAGAGCATTGATTGGACCAGTCTGGCTTAATCTTTTTTTATTTTTTTATTTGTAGGTTTTGCTTCGGCAGAGGAAGGGGTTTAAGCAAAGTGGGGGTTGTGGGTGAGGCGGTGGAGGTAGGAGGAGATAGTGTCGGAGGCAAAGATTGATGAGCCTAAGGCCGAGATTGACAAGCCTAAGGCCAGTTAGTGATTGATGAATGCAAGGTCTGGTGCAAGACTAGCGGCCACGGTGGGTGAAGGATTCTTATGCATGCGTTTTTATTCTTGTGTTTGTTACTTTTTGGGGTTCCAATTCTGGGTTTGAGGAGCAGAAGGAGCAATTCTGGATTTGGTTATATTGGAATGGTTGTAATTGCTGGGTTAGCAAAAATTTTCTTGGTTTGTGAAACTTTTCTGGGATTGTGAATGATTTTTTGGGTTTGTAAATGAAGAACAAATTGTGATAACAAAGCTTAGTTGGATTTGCGAGTTCCTTTTTATGAATTTGGATTTGCGAGTTGGGCACAATCGACGGAGAATAAAAATCCTTGTCTACACTTGTGACAAAATGTAGTCGTGACAATATACAGTTATGACAAAATATAATCGTGTAGTATGACGAACAATTCTCTCAAAATCACCAGATTATGACAACTGTAATGTCAAAATATGTCGTCATAACATCTCTGTTTTTCACAATAGACTACCCAGAACCTCAATTATACTGAGGAAAAAAGTGACATTTTTTTTTCTTACAATGGGGATTTACTTGTATTTACTCTGAAAGATCGGTTACAAGAGGAGCAAACAGAAAAGCTGTATCCAAAACAGAGGAGCCATCCGCAACAGGATGAAGAAAATTATGCTTGAAAGGTAAACATCAGAGAGCAAAGCACAAAGTGAAACAAACCAACAGGGACCAAACTCTAAAATAGAACACAGCAACCCAGAAGTCCTCTTGTTTCCAAAACAAACAGAGTAGAAACAAGTAAAGAATCAGCTCGTTCAACACAACCAAGATCATGACGATTGAACTCAGCAACGCCATCAGCCGCCTCCTGGGAGTTGCTCAAAGACGACCCATCACAGTGAATCTCGAAACTAAGATTACATGGCGGTGGAAAGGGTTGTGAATCAGACTGTTCCAAGCTGAAAGGCACAGGAAACCGAGGATGAAAGTGACAACTTTGTTTTAAAATTTTGTCACATTTGACCTATTCTGACGGTGATAAAAATGACAAACCTTTGTGACAACACATTTTTTCATATTATACTTAATATGACAAAATGGGTATCTAATATGACAAATTTGTCTCGTCATAATAGGCCAAAATTATTATAGTGTAAGGATGAAATCAAAGACATAACATTTTGGAAGAAAAATGCAGATGGTTTTCTCAATGAGAAAGCAGTCCTCAATGGCGACACAAGATACGGAAACATGATTATAGACATTTACCGTCGCTTCCCCCGGCAGGTTGGGATCATATGTATCAAGGTGGATGATCGTGAACGATTAGTAAGATATTTCTATCTAAATTATGAATTCAAAAAGCTGACATATAATATTATACATTAATTTTTGATGGATAAACCTTATTCCCTAATTCTCTAAACCTAAATTCAAATATCAATACAATAAAAAATAATAATCGACGATTTTGATTTGCTGAATTACAACAAAGTACATCCAGTCATCAAATCATTTGAACTATGGTTTATTCAAAGAGTACTTCAATAATTACCATATATGTATATGTATATAAAAGTCCACTGTCCACAAAAAATAAAAATAACTTCTATTCATTCTCAACTGTCATAGCAAGTTGACCCCCAACGTGGGTAGCTTTAATAAAATAATGTTGGAGACCTTCAAATTTAAAATGACTTTTAAGTAAATTTATGGAATAGAAAAAATGGACAGACTCTTTTGAAGTCAATTCCACCATCTCATTATTTTGGGTAGGCATAGAAAGTTGTTAAAAAAGGGCAAATTCAATAAAGAGAGTTGCTGAAAATCGAATCTAACCAGATCAACGTTTGGGCTCGTAGAACAACTAAACCAGTACATTGATGATTCAATTCATTAGAATGAAATTTCATGGAGGGACCTGATCCGTCCGAAACTTAAATTTCTCTTCAATGTAACCTGAACCGTCCGAAGCCCAGTTTTATACCGTCAATTTACAGCTCAGGTAGAAGAATGGAGGATGGTGGAGGGACAGAAGGCTCGGAAGGCCGAAGGTAGATCACACAGACAAATCAACATACCCGATAATCAATGCCCCCAGAGAAGCAATCAGGATGTCACATGCCCCGTCGGGTGCATCATAGCTCAGTTTGATGGTGTTATGAAGAATTACAACAAACTATAATTTGCTGAATTACAACAAATTGTACATCCAATCATCAAATCATTTGGACTATGGTTTATTCAAAGAGTACTTCAATAATTACCATATATGTATATGTATATATGAAAGTCCACTGTCCACAAAAGATAAAAATAACTTCTATTAGTTCTCAACTGTCTTAGCAAGTTGACCCCAACGTGGGTAGCTTCACTAAAATAATGTTGGAGACCTCCAAATTTAAAATGACTTTTTAAGTAAATTTATGGAAAATAAAAAAAAAAAGGAAAAGACTCAAGTTCCTTGTGTACTATTTTGAAGTCAATTCCACCATCTCATTATTTTGGGTAAGCATAGAAATTTGAAGAGTTTTTTCAGTTTTGCGTTACATCATGAATAAGGTTAGAAATCGGATATGCAATCAGTTCATAAATTATTGTCTACTATAATATACATATTTTTTAAACATTATAGAACACGTCATGGCTTTTTTATACAGATTATAAAAACACGTCATGACTTTTTTATAATTTGTAGTAGTCGGATAATTTATGCTTATTAATTATTAATTTTTTTTATTTAATTTTTGTAAGAGGATACCCTATACAAATTTTTTGGATCCACCTCTAACGAAAAACTAGCATTAAATCACAATTATTCAAGCACAAAATATTTTATTACTGAGTTTTCAAGTACAATATTACGGTTTTACAATAATTATAAATAGGACGTTCGTGAATGACGAGATAGTGCCAAACATTGACTCTATAATTTTCTCCATTGGAAAAAAGTCGTTGTAATAATTAATTAATTATGAGTATACGTAATTCATGAGATCGTCATGCTAATTGCCAAAGATGGCGAGTAACCATTGGTTACTGACCCATCAGTAACCACACGGGAGCCGTAGGATTGGGAATGGAGAAATCGTGTGGCTGGGCTGGATGTGGGGTGGGGAGGGGCATTTTTGTCCATTTTTGTATTTTTAATTTTTTTTATTCATTCCGCATTTCAATGGTTGACTTTTCAATGAAAGAGAGAGACAATGCATTTTTTCTGCAACTCAACTTTCTTCCTTCTCTCTTCTTTTCTTTCAATATCTTTCCAGATCCTTTCTCTTTCTCTATTCCTTCTCTCTTACTTTTTCTTTCACAATCTCCTTTTCAAATTTAGATATACTCTCTTCCGTCTTCATTTTTTTCTCTAGCAATCGACGCATAAAAATTGTAGCCACTCTCTTTCTTTGCATTTCTTCTCTTCATCAACTCGTTGGCCTCAATTCCGATATTTCTCATTTTTTTTGGCATTTTGGTGTTCTTGATTGAGGAAGAGGAAATGAGAGGCATCAGAAGACGATTTTTTCTCTCCCTCCTTCTGTTTTTTTCCTTTTAGATAATATATATTGATATTATGACTCTATACCATATGGTATTGGGTGGTAACGAAATATATATTGATATTACCACACTATACCCTATGGTAATGTATGGTATTGCGTGGTACCGAAATACATATTGATATTACCACTCTATACCATATGGTATTGTGTGATATTACCATACTATACCATATGGTATTGTGTGGTAACGAAATATATATTGATATTACCACACTATACCATATGGTATTGGGTGGTAACGAAATATATATTGATATTACCACACTATACCATATGATATTGGGTGGTAACGAAATATATATTGATATTACCACACTATACCCTATGGTAATGTATGGTATTGCGTGGTAACGAAATATATATTGATATTACCACTCTATACCATATGGTATTGTGTGATATTACCACACTATACCATATGGTATTGGGTGGTAACGAAATATATATTGATATTACCACACTATACCATATGGTATTAACTGGTAATAACTGGAAAAAAATTTTGTGTCAAAAAAATATCAAAGTGGATATCATTTTGAAGAGCATAATTAATCTGATCTAACTGTGCAAAAAAAATTAAATTTCGACTCAAAACGAGTGAGAAATCGTCCGTTAAAGATTAAGAGAAGGAAAATTAAAGGTTTTTCGATGAGATAGAAGGAGGTCCTGATGTGGGCGGTCAAAAGTCAGCGCGTCAGCAATAAATAGGGGATAAGTGCATTTTACCTTACTGCCCTTTATCATTTAATTTAAATAAAAAAGTAACTGACACGTGGAGAGAGGAGAGAGGAGAGAGGGGTTACTGATGGGTTACTCACCCATTAGTTACTCACCCGATCTGCTCCCTAATATCTTTTCTATTTTCATTTAGGCATAGTTTCTAATTTGCAGTACAATCATTTTTACACTTTGATTTTTTGTATATACGGATGTAGCCGAAGGGTACTAGACCCTACTTGTACAATATATATATTTTAGAGGTAGTATATAAAAGTTCACCCAAAAAAATATACTTATTTGAGTTCACCCTATCTAGGGAGAGCGTACCAGGTTCATAACCTTCTGGTCAATAACCATGCATAAATCAATCAGAATCCTCCATATTAGCACCCTATCTCTCTTCTGAAAAGCCTTTATTTTTTTCCCGCTTAATTTTTAACGAACGATTTCTTCAGAATTTAATTTTTTTGCACAGTTAGATCAGATTTATTGTGATCTTCAAAATGATATCCACTTTGATATATTATTAAAACAAAAAAATTGAGTTATTTTTTATTTGTCTATACCATATGGTATTGACTGGTATTGAAATAAGAGTATATTATATGGTATGAAAAACGTAATGTTGTTCTGAACATACCAAGACTATAGAATGGTTGAATACATGATAGTATCAGTATACTAACTGTCTTTATGACTTTCAACATTGTGTACCACAAGATAGCATCCCGTACCAGGGTGGTATTTTGTGGTATTTTGTGGTAATTTTTGGTCCTTTATTTTATTCACCCAGAAATTTGTAGATCCGATAGATCATGATCAACTCGTTCCTTCCATGCAAATTTTTCAAAAACGACTTAAAAACGAAGAAGTTACCATATGGTATGTTGTTGGTACGAGAGGCATGAAATTTTTTTCCAATTGATCTCATTTTGTAGAGCACAACAAACACGTTCCATCTGTACAAAAAAAAATTGAACTCCGAGTTAAAAAGAAAAAGATATGAGCCTATTAAAAAAGCTAGGGAAAATAAAAATGCCTTTAATTCTCCATCCTTAGATATGAAGTTTATCCAAATTTGGGCGAAATTCTAACAAGTTTGTCTTTTTTGTCTTTTTCCTTTTAATTTTAAGCATATTAGTAGGTTCGGTTCGATTATTATTTTAACTTTTTATTCGTGTATCGATGCATTTTTAATCATTTTTTGCTTATCGCTAACCAAAACATTTATATTAGTCGATTAATCGATAAATTGATAATCGATTATTGGTTAATTTTTCATTTAAACGTATATCAAGTAATTTAGAATGGTTAGTCCAAAATATACAATATAAATTTTAAAAAACCTGCGTATTGGAATTCATCCCTCTACAATTACCGATAATGAAGTACATACAATCCAACGGTCATAGTACTTGGAGTACATATACTTCAGCAGAGCAGCACAGTACTAGTCGTTACGGATTGGATCGAATCCTAAACCACAATTCTTAAGGAGGATCCTAACTTTACGCTATTGAGAGGAATGATGAGCTTAAGTGGGGGTGGAGGGGGGGGGGGGGGGGGGGGGGTTGTCTATTATGCCTGTGTGTGTTAATGAATTATCTGTTTTTGAGTGCTTGGAGTCTAGTTGTATCCCTAAATTTTTGAAAATTTTGAGGGCTCCAAGCATAGCAACTTATACATTTGCATGATCATAGTTTAGTAGCACCTTTGGTTGTTGCATAGAGCACCATCAGTCCATCGCTTCACCATTCTGGGTCTATCCCAAGGGATTGCATCTCCTAACGGTAGGGTAGTGATTTGATCGAGTTAGGATGGTACTCAACATCAATCGTACGATGGAGCTAGGAGGATTAAACCCAAGAGAGTGACAACAAAAATTGCTTTCGCCGAGATACCATCAGGATCTGGTGCTGCTCTGAAGAAGCCTACACCGTTTCTCAGGCATCGTCGACCCCCAATCAATTTGACGTGGCTCATTGCTCTCTTACCATCTAAATTAAAGAGGAATCTCAGATTAGACTCTCTCATAGATTAATTTGACAATTTCTTAGAGGAGATAGAAGCAAGATTCACAATTCTAGAACAACCACATCAAATAATAAAATCTTATCGGAACAACACTAATGAAACACACAAAACAAAATTTCTATACATGTTTCATATGAGGGTGTGCATGTGCAAATTAAGAAAAATAGAAGGATTAGCGAGGGAGCTTACTTTGCATAGGTTTTGATGATCAAAACTCACTTCAATACATTCCAGGTGGAGATGTCAAATCGGTTGGGTCTAGACATGTGTATATTTCAACAGAGTATACTACAAACACGAAGAGTTCGGTTTGTCCTTCCCATGACAACATATGTTTGCCATGTATTTATTCATTGCAGAGAGAAGAGTATCAAACTACCTTGTATCTGCTCCAATTATGGCTATCACTCGTGCTTTGTATATTGCACTAATTAGAACTCTACTTTTAGAGCTAGAGGCAAGTCACCACTATCACGAAATATCATATTATAAAAACTCATATGAAATCATGAGGTTATTTCAATCAAAAGAAACAGTATTTTATATTTTGAAGATCAACATTGTAGCTTCAATAGTTCAATTCGGTAATGATCTCAGCTCTTAGATATAAAATCTATGTAAAAGTGGTATGATTGAAGCTATTCCCTATTTTACACTAATCAGAATAGTCTTTGTTTAGTCCTTTTTCGTCCAAGCGCTAATCGAGCTATAATTTTAAACCATCATTATTTAGCAACTTTAAAGCGAATTAATTTGTTTCCCTTGTAATTTGTAATTTATGTTCTTTTCATTGGTAGTGAGTGTATTGCACTAACAATAGATGAATATTACCATTGTTGGTGTATTTTGTTAAGGTCGTCTTTGGCTTCAGCGCAAGATTTAATCTCTTGTGATAGAGATTTCTAGCACCATAGTCGTGCTTTTTTGGTTGGTCGTTTTGCAGGTGGTTATTTGGTATGAGAATAATCGAAGTGAAATAAGTTTCATCGATCTATCAGGTGATTGTTCGTTTTTATTCGCTTTTATAAATTTATGAGAGTAATTAAGCATGCTATATCCAATATTGCTAAGGTCCTTTTCTTTTATTTGTTATGGCGTTTTGGGTCAACTCGATACTGGTCATCCGGCATACTCCGTCAAAGGAAACTACACTTGCTGGCGGGACTATCTTGGAGATGTTTTTTTTTTATTTTTTTTTCTCCTGTCAGTGTCGTGTCTTTGCTCCTCGGAGCTTCTTCAGAGCTGCCCATGTAGTGGCTTATCAGGCTCTTTCATCATAGTCCGGTCGCATACAGACTATCGTGCAGTTTTTAACCTAGTGTATAATTGTGTCGAGTCTTTGTCCCATGCCCTTTGGGCTTGCCTTGGATAAAAAAAAAATAGTCTTTGTTTATTGGAAACTAACCACAAAAACATTTCAAATCATCAAAATGATGTTACTCAAAAGGAGTATCATAAAAAAAGTGTAGTTATGTATCTTTAATCAACTTAAAAGTCAACCTAGAAGAACAACCAAATGAATTAATGGTTAAGAGATCACAAATTACTGTCAATGAAGCTAAATAACCCACCAGTCAGCTCTCCAAGCAAGAACATTCAACCTTTCCATATTTGCCGCTCTAAAAATTGCTCTAGCATAACAATAAAGGTGGAGGACGTTAGGGGTTGTCGAGTCTGGTGGCAAGATTTGGAGAGACGGTGATGGTTGATTGTTTAGTGGGTCGGGACACTATTTAGGCCCGTTTACATTAGTAGCGCCTTTTACATCCGTGTTAGTGATTCGAGGCTAATTACACATATTTCAACCATGATTTCTTGAAGCATCCATGAGTTACAAGAGCTATGAAAGCTTTCCACCCGACCTCGATGCGCTTTTGGAGAAGGTCCCGTTGCGTCTCTTTTCCAAGCCAAGGCCAAACCATCGGTGATCCCTCTTGGTGGATGCGTTGTTAGACAATCGATTATGTCTTACATGGTGTGGGGCAAAGAGAAGAAGAAGAAGAAGAAGAAGAAGAAGAAGAAGAAGAAGAAGAAGAAGAAGAAGAAGAAGAAGAGGTATCGTCGGTGGAGCCTCAAAGCCACTCAAGTTCACGAGCCCTCAATCATGGACTCGTCCAATGCTCAGGACTTGAGACTTCATCTCACTGACAAGAACCTCAACTTCAGGGAGGCTATAGGGTGGACAGAAACTTGAGGAGCAACCGCCCGACTCACGATGTTAAAGAAGCATTTGGCGGGAGGCAACCCAACCATCATCGGTTTGCATCTCTTTTCATTTCAATAAGACAACCATTGGAGAAGCTTTTGGTGGTGTTTTGTCGTCCCCTTGCTCTTCCAGATCCTTCCCACCCTCCGTTCCTGACCACAAACATTCACAGCTTATCCGGTAACATCGTTCCACCTTCTTATTTTACGTCATTGAGGGTAATGTCGTTCTACCTCCTTATTTTACCTCCTTATTTTACGCTTTGATTTCAAGTCCGACAAGCATTTCGTTGCATCCTCCGATGGCACTGCCCTACAATTAGTTGAAGAGATAGTGAGCGTTGCAGAAAGGAAGAAGAAGTGAAACAATTGAGAGAAGAAGTGGAGAAGTAAAAAAACTCATATAAATCCTTTCCCAACGGCTACGATTAACAGAAAAATGGGTTGTTCTTTAACATGGCATTAGACTAATTGGTCGACAGGTCATGTGTTCAACTTTTTATGATGACTCCTAATATAGACAATAATTTTGCACAATAAATAATATATTCAACCTGTGCAAATTGAAATCCAACAAGTACACCCACAAGTATGCCCACAAGAAAAACAGGGTAAAAGAATTGCTTGAACTTCAAGAAGAAAACGACAATGAGTTGAATGAGATGAAAAAACAAATTTCTTCCACGCCAATGGAGCTAGCTACCACCAAGGAAAAGAAGATACAAGAGGAGAAAATAACGAAATTATATAATGAATAAAAGAGAAAGAAGACGAATGGGTGAAACTAAAAGCGACATACGAAGATTTGTTGAAACAACTTTCTTCCATCGTGACTGATTTATCTTCCAAGGGAGAAAAATCAAATCACTTGTTCTTGGAAATTCTACTCATTTCAAACATTCCAAAGCAGACGAAATAGTTAAAAGCCGAACCCACCAATTAAAAAAATTGGTTGAGCCCACCAATTTAGAATATCTTTTAACGAATCAATCAATTTGTAAGCTTTGTTATGAGAATTTGAATGACTTATTAGAACTTGATTAGTAGATTTTATATATACTAGGTGGCGATGCCGCGCCTTATCGCGGAATGGAGATGGCCTATGGGCATGTATTATGTAACCCATTATGGTGTTTTGTTAGTATTATTAGCCTAAAATTAATTTTTGTTAGCAGTTTTGGTAGTAATATTGACTTAACAATATAATACTGACTGAGAAGAGATATAAGCGGTCAAAATCAATTTTAAAACTCTTAAAAATTTTGGCTAGTAAATGACATTTATCTAAATCCAAGTAGACCCATTGATTATGGGTAGGGTATGAGTGACGTATATATGGGTTTGGAAGTTTGTAGATGGGTTTCGGCAAGGTATGGATATTTACTTCCATTATCTAAATGTGTATGAGTTGTGTATGAATACCCATGTATTCAATGGTGTTTTAATTACACATACAAAAATTAGACCTATTTGTAGACCTTCAAAAGTTTAGGTACCAAGATGTAATACATAAAAAATTTAGGTACTAAAATGTAATTTTCAATCAATATTCTGAGGACTTATATGCCAAAAAATAAATTTAGGTTAAAAATTTAAAAATCTCTTAAGTTTAGGTACAAAACTGTAATTTGCATAGTAGAGGCTTAATTCCTTTTATGGTATGTATTTAAGATGATAATTATTTACTTTTTTATAGAACCATGAAAACTATTTATTAGATATGTGTAGATACATAGCCAAACATTCCATGTATATTTGTTGAAAATTCTAGCCTAGGTGAAAAAGCAAAACTCTAGAGAGAAGCAAATGGAATACAAACTGGAACTCGCTTAAAATTTCACACCTTCAAATCCCATAATGAAAAATGACAACTTTCTAATAAGTATTAACCATATATTTTTATTTTTATTTAGACTCGACATTGAGCTGAAAAAGTTAGTGGTTCATTGTTCAATTATTCGTTCTCTAGACTATTGGTGACTCGTGTATGTACCCGTTCATACTTGTGATTGGAATACATAAAAATAGTATACTAATTAGAGTTAGAAGAAGGCAAAGAAATAAATGAAAAAGGGTTATGGAAGGCGAGTAAAAAATGAAACGAAAGGAAGTAGATGATAGAAAGATTTTTATCAATTCTTTTAGTTGGTCCTCAATACAACAATCAACTCTTTCACCGTAGCAATTTATTGACACTTGCTTATGTAGATGTCACATATTTTGTTACATGCAGTTAATATGAGTTTGTTTAGTACCCCGAAATGTACTAAATGAGTTTATAAATTCGCTCTTGCAATATTTTAGAGTCTTCTCTATTTTATCATTTATTTAATGTTTCACGTAATAAGCAAATATAAAATGGTCGAATCTTCTCACAGAGTGAGTGATACAACATCTTGTATGGTACAAAACAAATTTATTCTTTTGCGGTATGGTGGATTGGATTCATGGATTGGTTCAGAAGGATTGGTGGATTGGATTCATGGATTCAAGTGAAATCTAAACATTGGACCAATATGTAAATTTAAAAAATTGTAGGTACGAAAATCTCATAAAATTTAGATACCAAAACATAATTTTTCAATGATTTTACATTAAAATTAAATTTGGGGTATCAAAATGTAAAATATATATTATAGTGACTAAATTGGGATTTAATTAAATTTGGGGTATAAAATGTAAATGGGTTAGGCAACAGTAATCTGACTTTGGCTTTATATATATTAATATATATGGTGGCTTCTTTTGTACATTGGGTAAAATATTAGGTACGACATACTAACTCTGGTCTAATTGCACATGTTTTTACCTTATTTTTTTGGTATGTTTGAGGCGTTTTAAATCACTTGAGGTTCGATTTTATGCTAGGATGTGAATGTTTTCAGGATGTTTCAGGTTCTAGCAGGTGAGATTGACCTTGGAAGCGAAAGTCAAACGAAATAGGGCAAAAGCTGGTCAAAAAGGGGAGGAGCACGGTGAAAGCAATATTATCACTGTCAGCCTACCGTGAAGATATGGGCCAGATCGTGATACTCGACGGGATCAAGAGCAGTTTGCACGCGTCACGGGCCTAAAATTATCCCGTTCTCCCGACCGTGATAATCCATCCAGGACCGTGATGTTCATTAATGAAGTAGTGCGTTTTTGCCCGACATCACGGGAAAAGCTTCGAGATCACGCCCGTGATGTGAGACCTTGATTTGTGCGCCACCTTGGTATATAAGAGGAAGAGATCTTAAACTTTGGGGGATGATCGTAGAGTGAGAAATTTTTCTTCTTATTCTTTTAGATAGAGAAACTAACGAACAAAGAGAGAAGAAAAGGCCTAGGGTTTGCTCCAAACTTGAAATTTTTTCTTTATAATCCAAGGTTGATTCCAACTATAAAGAAGGAAGTCAATCTACACACCATGGTTCTTTCTCTCTTCTTTGTTGTAATCCCGAGTTTAGACATGTAGTAGGTTGTTGAATTTGAACTCTATGTATGTTGATTGTGTGTTATAATATAATGCTTGAGATATTTTCATGATTTGTGAGTGTTGGTTTCCATATCCGAATTGGGTCAAATTGACCCTAGAAGGAGGAAATCTCTTCCTTGCCCACTTCTTGGCAAATTAGGTCACCACTTCTAGGTTAATTGAGGACACACCTCAAGAATCGGTTTAGTGTCATGATTTGATTATGTTTTATGGCTTTATCATCGTTCCGGTCTAACCTCCGAGGGATTGGTTAGCAATCCTTAGCAGATTGATTGAGAAAGCTAGGGTCTCTAGCTAAATTTATTTGCCTGAATTCATTGTCTAAGATAGTGGTATTCTTCGTTTATTGCACCATCCTCACTGTATAGAAACACACTACTTCGTACTAGAGTTTTGATTTTTGGCAACTTGATACAATGCTAAGGGGAGCAATATTCGGGGTGAATTTTTCTCATATAGAATCCACAACCATTTAACTTCTTACTTGCTTTGAATTTGTAGCTCTAAGTTTTCACTCAAAACCGGTAGCTAGATAACATTTTTAACTGTTGAAGTAGGAGTACATGGACCGGCCCGCAAGGTTGACATTTAAAATGCTTTCTCTATACTGCACCCTATGATGCAGATGATGCACATCTCCTCTTCGGGGCTGGGTCGGAGGGTGACGATCTGACACTTAAGAGGCGGGCGATGATAATCTCGAAGCTGGAGCAGGAATTGCAGAGGTGGGGCGGCGCGTCGTCCCTCTCCACCGCCTTGTCGATCAGGGGTTTCTCATCTTCCTCCCAAACATGGTCTGGTAGAAGCAGATGGTGAGATTGAGCTTGCGGGAGAGAGGCGACGGAGATGGCGGGCAGTGATGGGATTCGGAGGCAGCGGTCTGGTTCTATTCCTCCCTTGTCGTCGGTGAACCATCGAAGAAGGAAGAGGAAGAAAGTCGGGAGGAGAAGACGACACATTAGGGATTTTAATTTGAAGATTTGTTTTAATATGAATCGGTTACTGAGTCGGGTTTGGTTAACTGGTTGGGTTGGGCACGATGACATGGCGGGTCGGATTTGATGATGTGGCAGATTAAAATTGGGCGAGTCAATACTTCTGTTAGCCACATCAACAAATGACTGACAGCATGAACAGAATTAGACGGAGACTAACGTTGAGTGACCAAACATGAACTGTTAAACTCATCTTAGTGACCAGTATTGGAATTAAATATTTTTTATGACCAAACGTGAACATTTTTAGTAATCTCAGTGACCAAACTTGCAATTAACCCCAATATTTTTATTTTATTTTAGAAAATATAATTTTTTTCATTTATATCATTAAAAAAATTACCAGATAATATTATATAATATATTGGAAATCTAACAAGATCAATTTTGACTACTTTTATTGTTTCTGCTTTCTATTCATATTTTATATTATAAATCCTTTATAGTAATTTTAAATAACCTCTTATTGAAAAACAATTATAATAGTGTTCCAACCAAATATTCAACTGCTTTTTTTTTTTTGAAAAATGCTTCTCAAAAAGCTCCAACCAAAATCTGCTTCTGCAAAAGCTATATGTCTTACCCTAGATTTTATCAAATGTACGTACAAAAGGCACCATATATATAATGCATCCAAAAAAATTATTGCACTGATATAGCCACCTATATATGTCTTCTATTCCAATAGGTTACGATTATTTTTTATGAATGAGGTTTCTTATTCATCAAGAAAGGGACAAAGTCCCTAACTGGCACCAATTCACAAACCGAGAGTCAATGCATCCAAAGTTTTCCAACCACAAAGCTAATACAACTCAGATAACATATAACAAACTAGACAAACATTAAACCTTCTGCTAGATGTAAAGCAGCAGCAACCCCAACCTTTGCACAAGTCATTCTGGTGAGGTGGACTGATTTCTGAAGTTTCTCACAGAATTGATCTGCTGTGAGGAATTTCCCTGCATAAAGCCTTCGACATCGCTCCCTCCAAAGCTCACTATCCATCGCCATCCATAACAGTTTGCCTACAACACCACATGAAGACTCAGGACTAAACTTCACCACAGCTGTCCCCAGAGAAGCCTCACAATTGCTGCCTATGATGTGTTGTCGAGGGAACAGAGACTTTACAACTAAGTATTTATTCTATTATTTCAACGGTAAATAAGTATTGTTTCTATTCAAAATCTTATCTGGTTTTGAAAACTGCATTAAACCTAATATTTTTTTATGTTTGTGGAGACATGTACAATATGTTCTTTCTAATTGTTTAGAAAGAAGTTGATATCATGGAGTGGAGAGTGAAGAAGTTTAACAAGGAGGAAGAAGTTTTAAATTAATCATGTTGTTAATAGATGTTTATCTTTAATTTTGAACAATTTGTATTTATCATTTGCGGTTTGCTTGTATGCTCTAGATTGGTATTGTTTGTATGAATAATTTTTATGAGAAAATTGTGTTCAATTTTTATTTTGAAAGAAACTTGTTATTGTAAATTTTTTACCACAAAAATCCACGGATACCCATGAACCTGCGAATATCCAACGGGTTGGGTTTGAGTTTTTCAAACCCAACGGGTTTTATCCCGGATTTTTTTGCGGATAAACCGATGAGTTTGAGTTTGTATTTGGGTTTGACAAAACCCGCCCAACCCAACCCATTGCGAGTCTTCGATCAATAATAAAGTGAGGTTAGGTCATTGAGAATATAGTTTTCATGGCTTCGTGTCGTAAGGAATTATTTTAGAACCGACTACAGAATTTGTCACAATTAATCAATTATATATAGAATAAGTCGTCACCGCAGCTTCGGCGGAATTATAGGCTACAATATATTCGGATGGTAAACGTGATGAAGACATGGCACGCATGACTTATGCATTAACAACGACTTGACTTATTTTCATTTATCCTTATTTTTTAACTAACTTATTACCTGGCTCTTTGGAGGGACGTAGTCTCGGAAATAGGTACTCTGACTCTGATTGATATTACTCATTAGCATGTCTGCAACGATGGTCGTGTTAACAAAGACGGAAACAGAATTATAACGATAACAGAAAGCAATCAAACACAGACACCGGAGTTTACGTGGTATCCCTGGATGTGATCCAGGACTAATCCACGGAAGAGCTTTGAACGCTCTTCAGGCTACTGATTTTACTGAGAAGAGAGAATCTGATGATGTACAGCAGCTGATCACACATCTCCCTTTTTACACCCGAAAACCCTAAACACCCATAGCCTACGTCGACTAGTGCATGGGCTTAATTAGTGCATGGGCTTAATTAATGGGCCCCACTTCATCTTAACTCTCCTAACCATAAATCGTAGCCTAAGAGATTACATATGCTTAACATCCTCCCCCAAATTGATGCCGATCTCGAAGCATCAATTTGTTCCCAAGAAACCAATGACGACTGGTGGAAAAAGCCTTTGTGAATAGATCTGCAACCTGCTCTTCGGTCTGAAGGTGATGTAAGCGGAGAGTACCTTCACGAACAAGATCACGAATGTAATGGACGTGGATCTCAATATGTTTCGTGCGATCGTGAAGTACCGGATTTTCGGCAATGCGGATAGCACTTGTATTGTCGACGTACAGGTCCATAGGCAGAGGACAGGAGATGCCGAAATCAGACAAGAGCCGGCGCAGCCAAACAACCTCTGACCCAACCTCAGACATAGCACGATATTCTGCTTCAGTGGAGGATTTAGAAACTTTATCCTGCTTCTTGCAACGCCAGGAGATAAAGGCGTCACCAAACTGAACACACCATCCAGAAGTAGATCGTCGGGTATCAATACAACCAGCAAAATCAGAATCAGAATAAGCACGGAGAGTGGGACTACCAGCCGACGGAAACATAATACCGAGCTCCTTAGTTCCTTGCAGGTATCTCAAAATTCTGTGTACTGCAGCCAAATGATCTACACAAGGCTCGGCCATAAATTGACTGACCACAGAATTATAACGATAACAGAAAGCAATCAAACACAGACACCGGAGTTTACGTGGTATCCCTGGATGTGATCCAGGACTAATCCACGGAAGAGCTTTGAACGCTCTTCAGGCTACTGATTTTACTGAGAAGAGAGAATCTGATGATGTACAGCAGCTGATCACACATCTCCCTTTTTACACCCAAAAACCCTAAACACCCATAGCCTACGTCGACTAGTGCATGGGCTTAATTAGTGCATGGGCTTAATTAATGGGCCCCACTTCATCTTAACTCTCCTAACCATAAATCGTAGCCTAAGAGATTACATATGCTTAACAGGTCGAAGGTAGGTTAATAACACCATAATAATTTGATGAAAAGTCATTATCTCATTGTATTACAAAAAAAAAAATCAGTAAAATATAAACACCATAATGGACAATCCAAACCAACCAATTAGCCCTAACTCTAGCAACTATAGTTAAGCACCATGATGCCCCAAAAGTGAATATGAACAACCAAATAAAGGAATGCTTATATGGCTTCAATTCCCGAAGGTGATTATGGAAGCACCAAGAGATTTCATCAACAATACCCAATCTGGATTAAAATGTTAGAGAGAGGTGGAGAGAGTCTAGATGTTTGAGTTGTCAGAATGTTAGAGAGAGGTAGAGAGAGTCTGAGTGAGCGTTGTGAGTTTGGGGGAGGGGAGAGGTCGAGCGTTTCTTTTCCTTTTTGCAGGTTTCCGGCAGGCAGGCAGCTTCAAGGTGGAGATTGTAGGGATCGTACTCGTCAAGAGGTGAAGATTGGATTGAAGGTTGTGTCAATTGAGGAGTATTGCACCAGGCACGGGGCCCTTTTGAAACTCTCTGTGGCTGGGGAGGAATGGCGACGACGTTTCATCTTCCTTGAGTCCCAGCATGGAGTCTGGCTGCAGTCTATTTCCTGTCGTTCTAAGGTGGTTTCCTCTCTTGGTAGTAAAATCATCAGGGGTCGGTGTATCTCGGTCTATTCCTTGCGCATTCGAGGAGAGTGGACCCTTAAAATTGAGGAAGTCAACAAGTAGGGAAGAAGCTTTTTCTTCATTATCCCTTGTCATCCCGCGGGATGGTCTGAGTTTCGGCTTGTTGCTCGCTCCTTTCTTCCCTCGGTAAGGACTGTTGTCATCTCCCGGAATTTGGCTTATCCAGTAACGTCGGATAGATCCTTTGTCTCATTTCTCAAAGCGGGCCTTTCGTCAGAGCTTGGGGAGTGTTCTTCTGCGTTTGCTGGTGGTCAAGTGGAAGTTCATGTTTCTGACCTTGGTGTTCAAGACAAAAGACATTTTCTTGGCCTTTGCCTGTGCTTAGAATTCTTTGGCGTCCTTAATGTTGGTCTTCCGTTTGATCTTAGCGAGGATTTCAAAAGTTGGGCTCAACAAGTTTGGAAGCTTGGCTAGGGTTTTAGTTTTACCAGGCGGATCGGCGATCATTGTATGCTCATTTGCCCCTCCCGACATGAGGCTATTCGGGTGAAGTCCTCTAGAATCAAGAAGTTCCGCGGCTACAACGTTGTCTTACGTCCTTGGCATGATCATATTGGTTATAGTCTGGTGAGTCAAGCTAGGCTTAGCTGGATCATAGCGTGTGGTATTCCCTTGCATCTCCGTTCTCGGGCGGTGTTCAAAAGAGTTGGTGATTTCTGTGTCGGTTTTATTGACGTGGATGTGAATTGTTGGGATGAGCCTTTCGTACTCATCAAGGTTAGATCTTGTGATGGTTTTCCTTCTCATATTTCTTTGCGTCAGGGGCCTCAGATTTTCCCGGTCTCCATTTTTCCCCGCCGACAGATCTTGTTGGCCGGCGTCGTGATGTGTCTGGCGGGAATGGTGGGAATTTGAACGTGGCTCGTGAGCGGCTTTTGGGGTCTTGGGATTCGGTCCAGCCTTTTTTCCTTCTCTCGAAATGGAATACGAAGAGTCGCCGCCCCACTCTCTTGCGTGTGATCCCGTTGTTTCCCGGGCTTCGCCGTCCTCCGCCCCTAACCCGAAGGTTAAGAAGATCTGGATTAGGAAGTTCAACCCGCTTCTACCTCCTGTCTGGCCCAATTACCCGAGCCCACCCCACCTTCCCATCGTTTGTCTCCAAGATTTGAGCCACTTGACTCCTGGCCCAAACCCAACCTCTCTTTCTTTCCCCGTTGGACTTGCCTTATCCTCCTCCCTTCCCCAACCATTTCCTTTTGTTTCCGTGAACGTGTTCTCTGCTTCTTAGTCCATCCTTCTTGCCTTCAACACTTCCTCAACCCTTTATCTCTGATTGTCCCTTAACCTTCTCCCGGTAACTCCCTCGATCCAGCTTCCTGTTGACCTCTGCTCCCTCGCCAATCCCAACCCCTTTCCCTTTCTTCCCCCTCAACCCTTCCTTTCCATACCCATACCCATCCCTATCCTCACCGTTTTTGTCTGTTTCCTCTGATGATCCTCTTTCTTTTGACTTTATGCCAGAGAGTGAGTCTTTTTTGGAAGATCTTGGTGGTGAGCATGGACCTAGCGCATGTGCTTGCCTGGATACGAACCCTTTGGCTATTGTGGAGTTTCATCCGATTGACGAGGTTTTCCTCAAGGAGTGGCAAGCTGAGCTTGAATTTCACGAGTCTTTTAGAAGTCGGTCGCCACCTTGGGCAATTGTTGAAGATTAATTTGGTTGGTTCGAGTTTTGATGCTAATGCTCAGTTCGAGGAGCTGGCTGCCAAGGTGAAGAATAGGAAGAAAAGGGTCTCTAGATCAATGCTTGATATGGAACGTCATCATTTGGGCTCTCTTGAGCTTCCTCCCCTATCGCCGGAGGGGAGTCGTAAGAAACACCTTGGTGGGTTTGATGAGAGTCTCTCACGTAACAGGGGATCTCTGCCCCGGAGAGGGTTTGTTCTTGAACCTTCATCATGATTAATTCTATTTTGTACTAGAATGTGAGGTGCCTTTGTGAGTCGGATAAAAGGGCGCGTGTCAAGGCCATTGTCAAGTGATGTTGTGCTTCTATTGTGGGTCTGGTGGAGACTAAATGGAGTTATTACTCTCAGTTTTTTATTAACTCGGTCAGTGGCAACAGGCGTTCTTCTTGGGTGGCTAAGGATGCTAATGGTTCTTGTGGTGGTATCGCGGTGTATTGGGACATTGCTGATTTTAAGCTCCTTAATTCTTGGGAAGGAAAGTTATCTCTTGCGGGTTAGGCTTCAAGATTGCCATAGTAAGGATATCTTGGTTGTGGTGTTTGTCTATGGGCCACATGACAGGGAGGGTAAATTGGAGTTTCTTGAAGAAATGAATTCTATTTGCGGCAGATACAGTGCTCCGGTGTGTATCTTGGGGATTTTAACCTTGTGAGATCAGACGAATATTATATCGGAGGGGCTAGGTGCCGGGCTATGATGGAAAAGTTCAACGCCTTCAGTAATTTGAACCATCTAATTGATCTTCCCCTTTCTGGTGCTCTTTTCACTCGACAAGGTAATGGTTCCTGTCAATCTTTCTCTCGCATTGATAGGGCCTTGGTTCCTTTGAGGAGTTGTTTGCGCCTGGTCCTTTGCTCGCTTTTGAGAGAGTTGAGTCAGATCGCACTCCGATTTGTTTTCGGTGGGGGGTCTGCTGAGTTCATTCATCGTCCCTGAAAATTTGAAAATATGTGGCTTCTTGAGACGTCCTTCCTCCATAACCTTATAGGATGGTGGAGTATTCCCGTTTCTGGTTCGATGTGGCTCTTTCAGATTGGGAAGAAACTGAGAAGTACTAAACAATTGATCAAAATATGGAATGTGGAGGTTTTTGGAAGAGTTCAACAGCAGATCGAGAGGATTCTTAAACAAATAAAGGAGATCGATGACGCGGAGGAGAGGAATCCGATTGATCAGACTTTGAAGAATGACAGGAGGTTGCATAGATGTGAGCTGGATAGGGTGCTATTGATGGAAGAGATCTCTTGGAGGAAAAACTCTAGGGATTGGCTTCAGTTGGGGGGATAAAAACTCCTCTTATTTCCACTGGGTTGCTAATTTCAACTGGAGGAGGAATACTATTCAGGTTCTTAAAGTGATGGGCAGGTTCTATGTGAAAAAGTGGAGATCAAGAAAGCATTTATTTCTCACTTCCAGGTGCGGTACACTGAAGAGAATCCTTCTCGGCCCTTCCCTGCAGACTACATGAAGGATCTCGTTGGGTTGGAGGAAAACTCCCAACTCACAGCCCCTTTTACGGAATCCGAAGTTTGGGACACTATGAAATCGTGTGGTCGTAACAAGGCTCCGGGCCCGGATGGTTTTTACCATCGAGTTCTTTAAGAAAGCCTGGAATATCATTAAGGCTGACGTGTTGAAGGCGGTTGAAAAATTTTTTCTTACTGGTTTTGTCCCTGATTCTATTGGGCATTCTTTCCTGTGTTTGATTCCTAAGAAGGAAGTTTCTGAGGGTCTGAATGATTTTCATCCAACCAGCCTTGTTGGGAGCTTAAACAAGATCATATCAAAACTTCTTGTCAGGAGGTTGCATTATCTTACGAGGAGGACTATCTTTGTTCAGCAGTTTGCGGGTATTAAGGGCAGACAGATTCATGAAGCAAGTTTGATTGCCAATGAGTTGGTTGATAGTAGGAAGAAGAGTGGTCGTCCAGGGCTGATTTTGAAGCTCGATATTGAGAAGGCTCTTGATTCCGTGAGTTGGGGTTGCCTTTTCAGAATCCTACAGAGCATGGGACTCATCCGCGTTTCTGGAAGTGGATAAGAGGTATTGTGACGTCGGCTAAGCTCTTGGTGTTGATGAATGGTGAAGCTGGGGGTTTCTTTGGAATGCAGAGAGGTTTGAAACAGGGGGACTCTCTCTCTCTCTCTCTCTCTCTCTCTCTCTCCATATTTCTTTTCTTTGGTCATGGACGTCCTGTCCTTTATCTTGAATGAGGCTAGGGAGGCTCGTCTTATTTCTGGTTTTTGTATGGATGAGCAGGGTAGATCGGGAGAAGTGAGTAATTTATTATATACTGATGATGCGATTATTTTCTATGATGCTTCGGAGGTGGAGGTTTTCCACTTGAGTGCTGCCCTCTTGTGGTTTCAAAGCATTATTGGACTCAAGGTGAATTTTGAGAAGAGTAAGCTCTTTCCGGTGGGAGAAGTTGAGAGTTTGGACAGATTTTCTGAGATTATTGGATGTGAGTGGAAGTTCCTCCCCACGGAGTATCTTGGGCTTCCGCTTGGTGCGTCTCCTACCCCCCACTTCTATTTGGAATAACGTTCCAAGTAGAATGGGTCGGCGGCTAGATGTTTGGTTGGCATCTTATCTCTCTCTGGCCGTGCGGATCACTCTGTGCAATGCGGTGTTGGCTAGTCAGTCTGTGCATATGTTATGTCTGTTCTATGCCCCTCATTCCGTTATTGATAAATTGGAGAAGATTCAGCGTGATTTTATATGGTATGGGCTGCAGGGTGTGAGGAAGCCCCATCTTGTTTCCTGGGATTTGTGCAAGGCCCCGAAGCGTTGCGGTGGGCTTGGTATTTCTGATCTTAGGCTTCGCAATTAATCCCTCTTGTGTAAGTGGTGGTGGCATTTCGCGTTGGAACTGGATTCTTTGTGGAGGGTGGTGGTTTCGGTCAAGTTCCCTAATATTTCATCCGAATGTATGTCGGGCCCCAGTCCTGGTCCTAATAGTTTGAGTCTTTGGGCGCAAATCATGAAGACTAGGAACTTGTTCTCTAGTTTTGCCCATGTGGAAGCTGGTGATGGTTCGAGGATTTCTCTTTGGCATGACATGTGGATTAGCAAGAGGCTTCTTGGCGAAGAGTTCCCTAGGGTCACTGCTGCAACTGAGTTGCCTAATTGCCGGATCTCTGATGCTGCCACTGTTTCTGAGGGGAGAGTCACGTGGGATATTCCTTTGAAATTCAATTTGAGAAGGGGGGGGGGGGGGCTGAGAGTGAGAGATTATCTTTGTTAAATCTTCTTAATGCTTTACCCGCTGACTCCTTCTTTGCAGGTCCATCTCGACTTATTTGGGATCCTTCTCTAGCCACTGGTTTCACCGCTCACTCCTTTTACTCTGAATGTCTCCAGGAGCAGTTCCCTGGCTTGATTTCTTTCCCATATAAATTTGTGTGGTTACCCGTGGTCCCTCCGAAAGTCTGTGTGTTCATGTGGATTGTGTTTCAGAAGAAAATTCTAACTCAGGATGTCCTGAAGCGGAGAGGATGGGCTTTCCCAAGCCGGTGCGTCTTGTGCGGTGATCAGGAGGAGTCCGTGGATCATATTTTCCTTCTCTACAGATTTTCAAGGAAGTGTGGCAGTCACTTTTCTCCTTTGTTGATCTCAAGATCAATGGCATTGATATCACGGATCTGATGAGGAGATGACCTTGTGGAAAGCCGGCTAATCCTAAGGAGTGGTGCTCCCCGATCTTTCTCCACGCATACTGTTGGCGCTTTTGGTTGGAACGTAACTCAAGGATCTTCAGAGATACGAGTGTGGATGGACAGGTTGTTGCTTTTCAGATTGCCTTTTGTATTGCTGAGTGGTTGGGTGCTGCACACAAGGTCGATAGGGATCAAGCTAGTTTCTGGTTGCGTGTGGTTAACATTTGCCTGCTACCTAGAGATGTTGCCACGCCTATTTTGCCTACTATTGCAGACGAGTTGGAGGAGATTGATGATGACGGTCGTGTGGACTCAGTGGTTTCTTGAGCCTCCTCTATCCTGGCTCACCTCTGCTCGTTGTTGTGTGTTCTTGAGGGGTGTTCCTTTGCTGCTTTTGGTCTGTTTGCTGCTGCTCTGTGTTTTCGCTGCTTCCTCCTCTTTCTTCCTGCAATGACGCATGTTGAGTTCCTGGTTCTCTAAGTTTAGTGTGCCCTTCTCTTTTGCCTTGGTTTGTTTCTTTGTTACTCTGTACTCTCTCTCAATTTAATTTATTTCACCATTATAAAAAAAAGAATACCCAATCTGGATTGCCCTTGAACCAAAAATCACAGTGACACCAAAGGTAATGAATCCCTGGCTGAGAAAACCGAAACCAATTGTCCAAATCAAGTTTATGGAATACGTCGGCCAATTTTTTCTGATAATTAGTTCTGTTTATTAAAATGAAAGAAATAGAAAAGAAATACAAAAAATGCAATCTGCTGTTGAAATCTCAAATACAAACAAAAGAAAGAGGCAAGCAACATATGCCTTTAAACACAAGCAAATAACAACTTTTCTCAATACTCCAAATCACTCATAAACACTCTGCTACACTAAACACACAAATGAATGACAATCCTGTTACTTTCTATGTATTAAATTTGTATAAGTCAATCATCATGTAACCTCTCCATTATCATGATTTTATCCTTCTCGACAGCAAACATACTGATTGGTCCTCTCTTACTCCTTTATGGCAGCTACACGACATTTTGCATCAGTGCACATTAATCCAAACGACTATTACATGGTGCAATTTATGGCTTGTGGTAATATCACTTCATTCATAATATGAATTTACATTAAAATGAAAGAAATGATAAGTATAATATCCTTGTAAAATAAATATGGTCATAGTATGGTCTTTTGTACAAACCATTTATGCATAACCCATTTTTTGCATCGGAATTCCAAGAGCTCACTTGTTGGGGCTCTCTTTTAGGTAAACAACTTGTATGAACATCAGGTGTGTGATTCAGGTCCAATTGTACACATTTTACCTCTCATTTCTTGTTCGTTTTTCTTAGTAGATCACCTCCCCGGACCTATTTTATGCTAGGTTGCACTTGTTTTCGATACATTTCAGGTCCTAGCACGGTTGGGAAGGTCCGAGACGAGTTTTGGGTCATTCGGAGGTGAAAACGAGCAAAAATGTCTAGGCTGAGGCAAATGTCACGCCCTAAGGGGATGAAAATCACCCCCGGGGGGTAAAGTGCAAGACTTCAAGGGCAGGACTCATTTATTACGGTCCCGAGACCGTTATAATCACCCCCCAAACCGTGAAGTGGCCAAATTCCAGCATCCATTCCGCGCCTCACTGGATCCCAAGTATTTCACGGCCCCGAACCAAAATCACCGCAAACCGTGAAAATGGCCCACAATGGTACGTTCTTGGCCGAGATCACAGTCTGGCCTCCGATATCACATCCGTGAATAATATCCGTGAAGCCGGCATTGTCGGGCAAATATAAAGACAACAACTGGTAGAGAGAAATGAGAGTTGGTTTTTAGAGAGGAATTAGTTTCTTTCTCTAGGGTTTCGAACCAAAACACCAAAGGGGAGTTCTGGTGAGAGAGAGAGAGAATTCTTGAGTGATCTTGGATCTTAATTGAAGGCATTGGTCAAGTTTGGAAGCAAGGAATCAAGCCTAGAAGATGAAGAAGATATTGTGCTCCAATGTGTAATATCTGTCTTCTCTCTCTAGAAACTCACCCTTTTCTCTTAGGTTTAAGAACCCTAGTTCTAGATTTTGATTGGGTTTTGATGTATTTGACGAATTCCATGTTTGTTGTGTTTATTATCTATTTGATGGACGGGTTTCATGAATGGCATGAGTTTGGTTTTCATAGCATGTCAATTGAGCTTTTAATGTAAGAGGGAAAATCCCCTTAGAGCCCATTTCTTAGCGTCTTTGGGTCACTCCTAACGCTATATCGTCCAGGTAATCCCCCAGGGAGTCGATTGGATGGAGCTCCTATGATATAGGGGTGCCCTAGGTTGAATAGAGCACCACTCGTCCATCACTTCACTGTTCTGGGTCCGTCCCGAGGGATTTCATCTCCTAACGGTAGGGTAGTGATTCGATCGAGTTAGGATGGTACTCAACATCGATCATACGACGGAGATCGGAGGATAAAACCCAAGAGAGTGGCAACAAAATTTCTTTCGTCGAGATACTATCAGGATCTGGTGCTGCTCTGAAGAAGCCTACACCATTTCCCAGCCCTTGTCGACCCACCCCCAATCAATTTGACGTGGCTCATTGCTCTCTTACCATCTAAATTAAAGAGGAATCTCAGGTTAGTCTCTCTCATAGATTAATTTGACAATTTCTTAGAGGAGATAGAAGCAAGATTCACAATTCTAGAACAATCACATCAAATAATAATGAAACACACAAATTACAATTTCTATACATGTTTCATATGAGGGTGTGCATGTGCAGATTAAGAAAAATAGAAGGATTAAGGAGGGAGCTTACTTCGCTTGAGGTTTTGATGAGCAAAACTCCCTTTAATACATTCCAGGTGGAGATGTCAAATCGATTGGGTCTAGACATGTGTATATTTCAACAGGTTATACTACAAACAGTAAGAGTTCGGTTTATCCTTCCCATAACAACATATGCTTGCCATGTATTTGTTCATTGGAGAGAGAAGAGTATCAAACCACCTTGTATCTGCTCCAATTATGGCTATAACTCGTGCTTTTTATGTTGTACTAATTAGAACTCACTTTTAGAGCTAGAGGCAAGTCACCACTATCACGAAATATCATGTTATAAAAACTTATATGAAATCATGAGGTTATTTCAATCAAAAGAAATCATATTTTATATTTTGAAGATCAACATTATAGCTTGAATAGTTCAATTTGGTAATGATCTCAGCTCTTAGATATAAAATCTATGTAAAAGTGGTATGATTGAAGCTATTCCCTATTTTACACTAATTGGAATAATCTTTGTTTACTGAAAACTAACCACAAAAACATTTCAAATCAGCAAAATGATGATACTGAAAAGGAGTATCATTAAAATAACAACAAAAAGTATAGCTATGTATCTTTAATCAACTTAAAAGTCAACCTAGAAGACCAAACAAATGAACTAATGGTTAAGAGATCACACATTATTGTCAATGAAGCTTAATAACCCACCAGTCAGCTCTCCAAGCAAGTATATTTAACCTTTCCCTATTTACCGCTCTAATAATCGCTATAGCATAACAATAAAGGTGGAGGATGTTACTGATTGTCGAGTCTGGTGGCAAGATTTGAAGAGACGGTGATGGTTGATTGTTTAGTGGGTCTGGACACTATTTAGGCATGTTTACATTAGTAGCGCCTTTTATATATGCATTAGTGATTCGTGGCTAATTATACATATTTCACCCCTCATTTCTTGAAACATCCATGAGTTATAAGAGCTATGAAAGCTTTCTACCCGACCTCGATGCGCTTTTGGAGAAGGACCAAGAAAGGCCAAACCATCGGCGATCCCTCTTGGTGGATGCGATGGTAGACAATCAATTATATCTTACATGGTGTGGGGCAAAGAGAAGAGAGAAGAAGAAGAGGTATCGTGGGTGGAGCCTCAAAACCACTCAAGTTCACGAGCCCTAAATCATGCACTCATCCAATGCTCGGGACTTGAGACTTCATCTCACCGACAAGAACCTCAACTTCAAGGAGGTTCTAGGGTGGACAGAAACTTGAGGAGGCAACCGCCCGACTCACGACGTTAAAGAAGCGTTTGGTGGGAGGCAACCAACTATCATCGGTTTGCATCTCATTTCCTTTCAATAAGACAACCATTGGAGAAGCTTTTGGTGGTGTTTTGTCGTCCCCTTGCTCTTCTGGATCCTTCCCACCCTCCGTTCCCGACCACAAACATTCACAGCTTATCCGGTAACATCGTTCTACCTCCTTATTTTACGCTATTGATGGCAATATCAAGCTTAAGTGTGTGTGGGTGGGTGGGTGGTAGGGGGGGGGGGGGGGGGGAATCTATATAATATGTGCTTGTGTGTGTTAATAATTGGTGTGATTTTGAGTGCTTGTAGCATAGTTATATGGTTGGGGTCGTTTGGATGAAGAATTGTAATGGATCAATTTGACACAATTGTCTCGTTTTGAGACAATTGTACCAAATTGCCTCGTTTGCCAGCAAAAAAATTGGATGGATCAATCTACTTGGGGTATTTTGAATTGATCCGTTTTGAGTCAATTTCAATTACCTGGGGTGGGGGTAGGTAATTCGAATTCACTCGTTTTAATTGCCTCGTTTATAAAACGGGGCAATTGATCAAATTGACTCATTTATAAATTGATCCTTCCAAACGACCCTTAAATTTTTTAAAATTTTGAGGACTTCAAGTATAGCAACTTCTACATTTGCATGATCATAGTAACACCTTTGGTGATTTGTTTTGAATCTTGTGGTTATTATTATTAGTGTTAGTGTATGGACAACTTGTTACTACTAACTCGGTTTCCAAGATAGCTACAATGTTTACTTTATATCAACTTGCTACTTCTATTATAGTCTCGTGTTCTGCAGGCCTATTGAAGCTCGAATATTTCATCAGAACATTGACTTTATTTAACAGGGTTTTGATGGCCTAGCAGGCCTCTTCCTAACCCTTTTGGCTTTTGACGCTGATACATTTTGAAAATAATCAACAAATAATGATTAATAGCTCCATCATTGACATATCCCGAGATAGCGACAACACAATTACCCGGTTGTTTACTTTAAGCTAAAATCTTATTTTATTTTTGCATTAGAGTAATCTGACTTGAGCAATAAGGAAGGTGATCATCAATTGCCTAGAAAAGTAGAAATTAGTTAGCACCTTACACATTAAGCCTGCTAGCCAACTCCAAATTGACTTGCAATATATCTCCATTTCACACTCTACCTACCGCACGTTATACTTAAACCTTTCAATCTAAATCTTAATCTAAATGACACGCTTTGATTTCAAGTCCGGCAAGCATACTGGAGTGGATAAAGTGGGCTTGATCTTCATGCTCAATTAACATCATACTGGAGTCGAGTATACAATTTTACAATTTCGCTAAATGGGGAGTTGTATTTGGACTAAAACAAATCTCATCAACGACATTTTATAGCTCGATCGATCCCATGGCATCTCTTCAACGAAAAATAATCTACAAATTCTTTCTCAAAGGGAACTACCTCGTCGGCTCCCTCCCATCATCAATCTGTGTGAAGCTCGATCACGACATCAATTTCCTTCAATATCATGCTCTATAGTACACAAATGAAACTTTGTCTCTTAATTTAATAAAAATGAAGATTTTTTTTTGCTCTAGGTTACATAACTTGTTTTGTGAACTGGGAAGAAGACGATGTAAGTAGTACACTTGCTAAGCTTTGGTAGTTTTAAGGCTTGTAAATTATAATAATAAGTTTACAGCATAAACGTAAGTGGCAGGCGTTACCAGCTAGTTTTTAGTCATTTTTCTGTGAGATGTGAATGTGATGCGACCTGAGTTGGGAGAAAGCAAAAAAATTCCGATAATTAAGAGAATGGAAGATCGAGAAGGACGGAGGAGAAAGGCAAACAATACCGATCAGTCTAATAAAGAGATAGAGGGAATTTAGGGCGGCAAATGAGTGAGTCAAGTCGAGTTTTATCCCAGTTTGAGCTCGGCTCGTTAATAAAAATCTTGATTTTTATTTGGTACTTCATTTTGTATATTATGATACAGATGATTTATTTTGTTAGCTAATCTCATATGATACTTTGTTGGTATCATATATCATTTAGCTAATAAATTTTAACTACTCTAAATCATGTTATTTCATAGTATCGAAGCAATTTATGATACATAATTTCTTTTTAAAGTAGAAAATAATATATATTTGCTTTATATATGGTGAGATATATAATTTAACAACCAAATGAATTAAAATCATAAGATAGAGATTGATTCGTCCATAAGTCGGTAATCGAGTTGGCTCTCTAGCCATATGTTGAGACATATCATGAGCTCTAAACGAGCCAGCTCACGAGTTTAGCTCAACAAGCCACCGAGTCGAGCTAGCTCGCGAGCTACACGAGCTTAACAAAGCTTAGCTCATGTTTGGCTCGTTTATTAACGAGCCGAGTTTCGAACGAGCTCTTCTCGAGTCGAACGCCGAACCGCTCGCGAGCAGCTCGACTCATTTGCAGCCCTAAGAGGGATGGAGACTAAAAGCAGTTTCACATCTCAAAATTGATGGATTGTAGAAATTGATGGGGACTAAAACGAACAAACAACTTATTGATGAGTATGATTGTAATTATCATTATAATTGACTTCTTTTGTACATTGGGTAAAATATAAGGTACGACATACTAATTCCGGTCTAATTACACATGTTTTTACCCCATTTTCTTGATATGTTTGAAGCGTTTAAATCACCTGAGGTTCGCTTTTACGCTAGGTTGTGCATGTTTTCATTCAAGTTCTAGCAGGTGAGATTGACCTTGGAAGCAAAAGTCAAACAAAATAGGGCAAAAGCGAGTCAAAAAGGGCAAAAAGGGGAAGAGCACGGTGAAAGCAGCATTATCACGGTCAGCTACTGTGAAGATAGGGGCCAAATCGTGATTCTCGATGGGATCCAGAGCAGTTTGCACGCATCGCGAGCCTAAAAGTTATCACGTTCTCCCGACTGTGATAATCTAGCGAGGATAGTGATGATCGTTAATGAAGCGGTGCATTTTTGCCCGACTTCGAGAACACGCCTGTGATTTGAGACCGTGATTTTCGCGCGACCTTGGTACGTAAGAGGAAGAGAGCATGACATCAGCATCCCTCTCTCTCCTGTAAAGCTTTTTATCTTTTCCTATTTAATCTTTAACGGATGATTTCTCTCTCGTTTTATGTCAAAATTTAAATTTCTTTTGCACAGATAAATCAGATTAAATGTGCTCTTTAAAATGATATCCACTTTGATATATTTTTAGTACAAAAAATATTGAGTCATTTTTTACCAGTCATTACCATATTATATGCTCCTATTTAATATCGTATGGTAAGAAAGCATACCATGATGGTGTTATATGGTAAGAAGGTTGAATACATGATAGTAGGAGTATACTACCTGTCATTTACGACTTTCATCATTGTTTACTATAAGTTACCACCCACATACCATAGTGGTAAAGTATGGTAATTTTTGGTCCAGTATTTTTTTCAACCAAAAATTTGTAGATCCAATAGATCATGATGAACTCGTTCCTTCTGAGCAAACGTTTTCAAAAATGACTTAAAAATGAAGAAGTTACCATATGGTATGTAGTTGGTAACGGGTGGTATGAAAAAAAAGTTTCTCGAAATATATTAAAAATTGATCTCAATTTGTAGAGCACAACGAACTCGTTCTATCTGTGCAAAAAAAAAATAAAAATTGAAATCCGAGTTAGAATGAAGAAGATAAGAGTCAATTAAGAAAACTAGGAAAAATAAAATGTCTATAATTGACAACCCTTAGATCTGAATTTTCTGGGCCCACTTAAATCTAAAGGTCCAGATTTAATTACTCATAGGTCAGTACCAATGGTTACTGACCCTATCCTAAACCCTGATTGCGTAGTGGGAGTCTAGCACGACTTGTTGCAACTTGCTAAACTTGATCTTTCAACTAGTCAGACTCCATTACCCATTCGATTATCATTATTTTTCATTCGTAAACTATTTCTAATTCATTTTATCGTATAAAGTAAAATTTTGCGTGTATATATTTTAAATAATATGTAAGAGTGTGTCGACTTGCTCCGTCCCGTAACCAAATGGATATTACCGGTCCCAACCCGCGCTTGGTGCGGAGCAGGTTTAATATTTTTATATAACCCAGGAATATCCCCACCCACACACCATTTGAGCGATGGCGAAGCGAGACCAAACCTGGAGGTTCACCTGTTTGAATCCTTTAGGCCCTCCACTAATATCCTCTTTTGATGCCTCCGGGAACATCACAACTAGTCTCGACTCTCAAGATGGGTCGAACGCGGGACACACTACCCACTCGAGAATCTTTCAAGAATTTTTCCAGTTGTGCTATATGAAATTTGGTTACTTTTAGTTTACTATTGTGGCCAGAAAAACAAAGGCTTCGCAACAAATGAAGACTAACAAGTTGCCTATTAATAATAATTTAACTGTGTCAGCAGAATAGGCATTAGAATTTTGTTTCCCTATAATTCAAATCCATCCTTCAAGTGGGTGCCAAATTGCCAGGAAATTGCTACGAAATATATATAATTAAACATTGATCAAGTTGATGAATGCGATGATATATAAATAAGGTGTGTATACCACACAAACTCAAAGTACCACCCTCTCATCTATCCTCTCTTTCAATCCCAAATCTTTCATAACATGGTCCTATTTGATTTCAAGTCAGACAAGCACTTTGTTGCTTCCTCTGACAAAACTACCCTACATGTCTACGAGTTAACCAGCCCTACTATTCACCCTTCTTCCATTCGAAAGAGCCATTGGACGCAAATCGCCAATATCACTGCCCACGACGATGAGGAGTCCTACGACGGGCTGTCCTTCTTCGATGGTCACGGGAAGATCGAGGGACGGGAGGCGTTACTCGAGTTAGCAGGATACCTCACCCGGCTACGCTTGATGGTGAGTCCGGAAGGGTATTGTTTTCAAGACGTGAGGGAACTCGGCGAGCATAACAATTTTGGGATCCAATACTTCCGATTGAATGATCTATTCAACTGGCCTCATCATGGCATTGACACTGCAAGGAGCAGCGTGTGGCATCGACTGGAAATGAGGTATATTCTGCCAAAACAAGAGAAACCACTAAAACAGACAATGGGAGTAGGAGTGATCAGTAAGGAGTGTGAGGAGTTAAAAAAGGCTATGAGAGCAAAAAATGAGGAATTGAGAAAGGTGAGGGAGGAGATGGAAGAGGAGATACAGAATTTGAGGGATGAGCACATGGGAGAGCTACAAAAGTTAAAAGAGGAGATGGAGGAAGCAAGTGAGAAGAGAGACGAGGAGTTAAAGAAGGCAATGAAGGAAAAGGATGAAGAATTCCGAAAGTTGCTAAAGAAAAAAGATAACGAATTACATGTGCTTAAAAGGGGGAATAACGATGGAGCGATGTTGCAAAAACTAATAAAAGACAAGGATGAGGAGTTTCGAAAGCTAAAAGAGGAGATGGATGAGGAGATCGAAAAGCTGAGAAGGGAAAAGGACGATGAAGTGGAAAATCTGCAAAAGAAGGAGAAGGAAGCCTTGCAAAAACTGAATGAGAACAATGAGGAATTAAGAAAACTGAGAAAGGTGAAGGACGAGGAGCTGCGAAAGCTAGTGAAGAAGAAAGATGCTGAATTGCAACTACTTAGGAAGGGAAAGGATGAAGAATTACATAAGTTGATGCAGAAAATGGAGCAGGAGCAGGCGAATCTGATAAAAGAGAAGGAAGAAGAATTACACAAAATGATTCTCGAAAAAGAGGAAGAAACATCTGAAAAGTTGAAAAACAAGGACGAGGAACTAGAGCAACAAAGAAAGGAGAAGGATGAATTGGAGAAAGTGCTAAGAAAAAGAATTGGGGAATTGAAGAACAACAAAATAATCCCAGAAAAGTTGAGGAAGGAGAAGGATGAGCAACTACGTAAAATGAAACATGAGATGGAAGAGGAGATAAAAAAGCTGAGACGAGAGAAGGATGCAGAAATATCAAGGCTAAAAAAGGAGGAAGAGGATGACGTGAGGTGGGGTGACTAAAACTACATACTACACCTGATTGTAGGGTGACGATGCTGGCTTATCAGGAATGTTCTCTGAGGATCACATTCGCTTGCTTTTACTTTACCGGAGTTAAGGTGCTTATTAATTAATGTCTGCACATCTTGGTGTTGTCTGGCTGGCGATGGGCAAATTAAATCTGCTGGTGATGGTCTTTGTTTGATGCTTGTGTTGTGTATGTTGTCTACGTGCACATATCGTACGTATTTGTTGTCTAATTGGGTCAATATATCGTTTTTTTATTTATTTATGTTGGTGTTGAATGTCTTTGTAAGTTCAAGTATTAATAATTATTCTGGGCTACTTTTTATTCTGCTCAACTCATTTCTTTTGTTTTAAAAACTTTACTTTCAGCTTTCCTTTGCAGTGTTTTATAACTAGAAACTAACGAGGGAAACAATTATGATAAAACTGCTAACATAGTAACATTTGTCAAGATCAAAGTGGGTCATCAAAAACAAACAAAACATCCCAATAAACACTACAGTTCCACCCTGTCCGCTTGGACTATGCTTTCCATCATCACGTCCTGACAAGAGCCAGATCGGAAAATTTTAATTCAACAATCAGAAGGAAGCGACTCATTATATATTCATACAACACAGTTGTCATACTCTTAGAATATACTAGAAGTATCACGTGTGTGATAAACAATGAGCTGAAAGAAAGAATAACACATCAGATTTACTTGATATTCTCAACGAGTATCGTTGAGACTAGTCCACGAAGAGGGCCAACCTCTCAGAGTCAATCGTATTAGCACTTAGAATTCTTAACCTTACATCGTATGCAACTCTCAACTTATATACAAAGCCGCATAACCCTACCAAGACTGTTAATGTAATTACGCTAATGACAGGTAAATTACAAAATGCTACACTGACTTCTAACAGTGCGAATATGCTTAACACCTCTTACGAATATTTTTAACACATGAACCATCTTGACTGCAACACCTTATTACCAACCTTAACAGGATGAGAAATTAGCCTCTTCCACCTCTAAGACATGGCCCGAAGCTTAGCATTGTGAAGTTCGTCTGGGTGCAAATTTTTCATCTCGATACCAAGCCTATATATCTTGTTGGCTTGGTATCTTGTTACCTGGCTGCGAAGCATGTCTTGTTTCCGGACTTAGTTGTCGGGAGCAAAATTTCATACCAACTGGTTTGTTACTAGGGAGAGGCAACATTGATTGTCAAGGCCATGGGGAAGGTCGTCCACATATAATATTAACAATGACAAAACATTCAATTATCAAATATTTGGGTACCCCTATGGTGCCTTGCAAGTCACCATAACTTGCACTGTTCGGTCGACCTATTCATACCAGCGGTCGACCAAATATACTAAGGTGGTCACTGTGATGAAAAATCACGGTCGACCATTAAAAAAATAGAGGTAGACCGTTTTAAGTTAAGTTGCTACATTAATGGTCAATCACAACGAACATTCGGTCGCCCTTTCCATTGTAATCAAAAGCTAAATGGTGGACCGTAAACTTAAGGAGGTCGACCACTTGATGGCAGACATTACCGAAATGGTCGACCATTTACCTAAAGAGTTCGACCAGATAGAATAGTAAAGTTCTATCCATTTATCCATCCTCCTTTGATGTGAAACGAAGGTCAAAAGTGTTGGTGTCGCGGTCGACATATTCCAGTAAAAGGTCGACCGCATACAGGAAAATAAGCCTATGACCTTCGACTTTTTTGCTTATGTATGTCAATGTGGATGGTTCGTTTTCTCGTACAAACTACGTTTGAAACCAACAAAATCAGTCCTAAATCATGATAGCAAGGACTCATAACTTCATAACAGAACAACTTAACACACTAACAAAAAATACAATAAAGCACACCTCATAAATGTTTTCACATACCTAAAATAAAAAACCACACAATATCAATCCACAATCAATGTTGATTCAAACCAAATCGTCTTTAAGACTTACCATCAAATTAAACGGTGCAAATTACCCATTAGACAAGATGACGACGATATCTAAAATAGGTCGACCTCACCTTTCACGTGGTCGACCTCTTTAAAGTTCAAACACGTACAACAGCAACACAAAGGAACTTCTTCACAAAAGCTCCAACCGTACAAAAAACCAAACTCAAAGTTTTGGTGGCAGTGAAGGTGACATATATTCGTATTTATAGATATTTAGGACGAGATTGGGTCGAATTAAGTGGTAGACAAGTTAGGGTTACCTTTCTGGTGTTGGAATCCTTATTCAATACAGATACAGTGTGCACGTGGTGGACCTCTTACTTGTCAGGTCGACCTTTTCTACTATTTTCCTAAATAATCCTGACTTTGATATTGATGAGTTAACTACACTGAGGTTGACCTTTTCACTTATGAGGTCGACCTTTTATTAGCAAAATGGTCATCCTTTGCGATATTATGGTCAACTTTCTATATTGTTCGCTTCCTAAAGAGGTCAACCATTTGCTGTAAAAGGTTGACTGCGTCGTTGAGCCTCACAAACCTGAAAAAACATATTAGGTCGACCTAATCCTAACTGAGGTTGACCGAAAAGTGCAAGTTACGGTGACTTGCAAGTCACCGTAGCCAAGTCCTAATATTTTGTTGACAATTATTCATGTCTCCCAATTATTATCAAATTAGACATATAATATTAATTATATTGAACCACGCTATCGATCCATCTTATTATAGATTATTAACCGACCACGTGACTATTTGTAAATATATTATTTGAATTATTTGAATTATCAACATTCTTAGATTGCATTATTAATCAAATTGTCAACGTTTTCAATAATATTATCGATGTTATATTAAAATCTTATTACACGTTATTACCAGTACGTATAAACCTTTTTCTATACCTTACCAACATTTACAAATTACCATTTTAATATCATCACCGACCAATCTGCGACGAGACGTCTAATACCGACGAAATCAAAACCAACGACAAAACAATCAACATAAAAAAAACCCAAATACCAACAAAAACCGTATCAACTTTTAATGAAACCCAGTACCAAAGTCAAACGAAACTACATGTTCCTGTCAAATCACAAGAATAAGCACGTAAATGAACACAAGACGCAAGGTTTACTGGTTTTCCCAACGAAGAACGTTGAGACTAGTCCACGGCACTACGACAGAGATTGTACTATTTTTGTGTAAAGTGTTACATTGGTCGGCAGCCTTCTTCACTATATATATATAGTGGTCGCCTCTCAACCCTAATGAGGATTAATTACACATTAGTACTTCTAACTTCTTATATAACTTCTAACACCCTCCCTCAAATTGATGATGCTTACGCAACATCAATTTGTGTGTTAAAAACCAATGACGAGCAGACGAAACAGCCTTAGTTAACAGGTCTTCATTTTGATCTTGTGACGTAGTGTAGGCAAGCTCCACAACTCCTTCTATTACTAACTGACGTATGTAATGAACATGTACCTCAATGTGCTTAGTCCTTAATACGCCCCTAGTGGGTGTATATTATCAAAGTAACACAGCTAAAAATTCAATCGGGGGATTGATTGAACACGAATCAAGAACGAAGCGTTCTTAATACGAACTTGGATAAAACAGAACCAAAAGGACGATTCCACACCTGGGGAATGCTTGATTGGATTAAAAGGTAGTTTCTCAACAACGATTGAAGGGACTATTCAATCGATACACAAGCTTAGCAAGTTTGGAATCCACCAAACCCAACACAAGTCGCAACTTGCACAAAACCAAACGGTTCTCAATTCGATTAATCAAAGTCTATACTTTACAACGTGACTTCATAGGTATTTAAAGACAATAAAAACCTAATACAAACCTAATAGAACTAGGAAACAATTAAGGTAAAAAAAAACTCTAAAAAGGTTAAAAAAATTCGGACTCAAATTCATTTTCTTGAAGCACATGTAAGCAGCCAACAAACAGTCCAAAAGCAGCTTTCGTACTAACTTCCCGCCTTTCGTTTGAGGCCTTCCAGAACTCCAATCCTTCATCCAATTCCTTCCCTTTGTATACAAACATACCTAGTTTCATGTTGTGTAAGCCTTTGGACTCGAATCAGATCCATGCTGCTCGAATTGAGCTCCAAAGTAGGCTTCACAAAACAGTTTTCTGCTTTAGCCATTTTCTGGCAGTTTTCCAATTTTGACATAGGATTTTGGTGAGCTTGGAAAATAACCTTCTTGACTTCTCCTTGAGCAACCAAGAATACCAGTGTGTAGATAAACACTCCATGTTCAATACAAGCCCTTAATATTGAATTTTCATCAAGACAATTGAGAGAACCAAACCTCCCAAGTAGCCTACCTGAAATTGTTCCAACACTTATCAAATTCTGCCCTTCTTCTTCTTCCCAACTTCGATAGCTTCTTCATCAACTTCGTTAGAGAGGCGTAGGATAGGCTCAGTAACCAATGGTTACTGAACTATGAGTAACTAAATCTGGACCTTTAGATCTGAGTGGGCCCAGAAAATCCAGATCTAAGGGTTGTCAATTAAAGACATTTTATTTTCCCTAGTTTTTATAAATGGCTCATATATTCTTCGTTTTAACTTGGATTTCAATTTTTTTTTGCACACATGGAACGAGTTCGTTGTGCTCTACAAAATGAGATCAATTTTCAATATATTTCGAGAAACTTTTTTTTACCAACTACATACCATATGATAACTTATTCTATTGGATCTACAAATTTCTGGGTGAAAAACATATTGGACCAAAAATTAACATACTTTACCACTATGGTATGTGGGTGGTAACTTGTGGTAAACAATGATGAAAGTCGTAAATGACAGTTAGTGTACTCCTACTATCATGTATTCAACCTTCTTACCATATTGGTATGTTCATACCATCATGGTACGCTTTCTTACCATATGGTATTAAATATGAGCATACCATATGGTAATGACTGGTAAAAAATTATTCAATTTTTTTTGTACTAAAAATATATCAAAGTGGATATCTTTTTAAACAGCACATTTAATCTGATTTATCTGTGCAAAAAAATTTAAATTTCGACTTAAAAAGAGAGAGAAATCATTTGTTAAAGATTAAAAGAGAAAAGATAAAAGACTTTCCAGGAGAGAGGGGATGCTGATGTCATGCGGATCTGGACAGGTTACTGATGGTTACTCACCATAAGGGTTACTGACCTCATCCGCTCCCGTTAGAGGTGGATCCAAAAATTTTGCGTAGGGTATCCTCTTACAAAACTTAATAATTAATAAACATAAATTATCCCACTAGTACAAATTATAAAAAAGCCATGACTTGTTATTATAATCGTAAAAAATATAAAATAAAATCGGTGTCTATACTGCTTAACAAATCTGTATATTGTACTAGACAATAATTTATGAATTGATTGCATATCTGATTTCTAACCTTGTTCATGGTCTAACTCAAAACTGAAAAGACTCTTCAAATCCTAGTCGTGTAACCACCGGACCCAAACGACATGGTCACTACAGATGGCGGAAGCTTAGGCGATGATGTGGGGTTTGAAGCTGACGATGGCGAATCATTTCCACCCGATGTTGATTGAGAGTAGTGACGACCAATCTCTAATTCAGAAGCTGGAGAGACCAGACACTACGAATTTAGAAATTCAGGGCATCTGTGAAGAATTCTGTGACTGGGCAAGACGAAGAGGAGGAATTGAATGGCAGTTTTGGGGAAGGAAGGGGAATGAAGGTGCCCATGTTATGGTTAGAACGAAGTGTCGATGGGAGGTGATAGAAGCCTGGCTTTCTCGACCTCCTATCTTTTTAGTACCTCAACTTTTGCAAGATGGCTCTGTAACTCATGAAGTTTGCTTTTTAATAACATACAGGCCAGTTGTAAAAAAAATAGCTAGTTGGGGATAAGTAATGAACATTTTACTACTACATCGTTTTAAAATATAAAAACTAATGAGTTGCTACCTAATTGAGAATATGTGTAATAATAGTAGTCAGGGTGGAAATGCGGTACAGATCACACAAAACTAATGAGTTGCTACCTAATTGAGAATATGTGTAATAATAGTAGTCAGGGTGGAAATGCGGTACGGATCACACAGCTGACAAGGAGGCTAGAAAATGAAGCATAAATAAAATCATTAATTGAGTTTCGATTATCTTAGTTTACATTAATTATTTGTCTTGATTTTGTGTGGTTAAAATTGTGAACCAGTGTACCAGTCAAATCAAAGTGGTTCATCTGATTTTATGTCAAATCGTCAAAGACCATTGGATCCCTCCCTAACCGTTCATTCAAATGAACCGAATCGTCAATTTACTAATTTAGTTGTTCTACTGGCCCAATTGTTGATCTGGTTGGATTCGATTTTCAGCAACTCTCTTTATTGAATTTGCCCTTTCTTTAACAACTTTATATGCTTACCCAAAATAATGAAATGGTGGAATTGACTTCAAAAGAGTACACAAGGAACTTGAGTTTGTCCATTTTTTCTTTCCATGATTTTTTTTGTCCAAGATATGCCAAGAAGGTGGTAACCAAACAGACACAACTACAACACCGACTGTAACCACACGCGGTAGTCCGTAAGCAACCAGATTGTCAATGGTAGCACCTGTTTTGCCATTACATGGGCAACTCTGTTAAAACTCCGATGAGCAAAATGACACGACACAGACTCAAAAGAAGATATAAGAAGACGAATCTCTTCCAAGATGTACCGCATAGCGAATGAGAAGCTTCCTTGGATGATACATGCCGGATGACCAATTGGAAATCGCCACAAAATGCAACAACAGAAAAATTTTGTATTAGACACCATGTCATAGCATCTCTAAGAGCGAGTAGTTCCGAAACAAAAACATATGAAATACCATCATAAAGTTTATCGAAGTTAAAAAGAATGTTTCCATCACCTAAAAAACAAACGAATCCTGAGGCACTTCCTTGATTGCTCTTCATAGCACCATCAAAACGAACTATGATGCCCCCGATGGGGCATGTGGCATCCTGATTGCTTCTCTGGGGGCATTGATTACCTGTGTGATCGACCTTCCTCCTTCCGAGCATTCTGTCCCTCCGCCATCCTCCATTAATCTTCTACACGAGCTGTAAATTGACGGTATACATCTGGGCTTCGGAATAATGTAAAAGCATAGGTGGCTTTGCATCGACCCTTCCATATACACCAGAACAGAAAAACTATGTCAGCTACGACTGTCTTTGTGATATGCATGGGGAGTAAAAAAAATAGTTCTTTCCATGCGAGATCTATCGGGAGTATTCTCATGGTTGACCTTCGATGTTCCATTTCTACTAACTGCAACAATTCTTTAGTAATCCTACAATCAAAGAGGCAGTGGGTCATATCTTCTACTGGATCACAACAGACAGGGCAACTACTTATCGTGGATATGTGTTTATTGAAAAGAATTCCTCGTAAAGGAAGGAAGATACAAACCAATCGCCAAAGGGGAAATTTAAGTTTCGGAGGGATCAGGTTCCTCCCTAACCGTTTATTCAAATATATCGAATCGTGAATGTGATAATTTAGTTGTTTTACTAGCCCAATCATTGATCTGGCTCGATTCAATTATCAGCAACTCTCTTTATTGAATTTGCCCTCTTTTTTAACAACTTTCTATGCTTATGTTACCCAAAATAATGAGATGGTGGAATTGACTTCAAAAGAGTACACAAGGAACTTGAGTCTTTTCCTTTTTTATTTTCCATAAATCTATATCTATATCTATATCTATCTATCTATCTATCTATCTATATCTATACTATATATTATGGCAATTCAAAAAAAAATTCTTGCCACATAAGCACTTGGAGGATGCACAATTTGCCAAGTTGGACAACTTTTTTACAAACAAAAAATTAGTTATTAATGTATTTATGGAGCTACCTCTCTCTTCTTTAATATTTCCATTTCTTTTATCCAATTATTCTTTTTCATTTATCCATTTATTCTTTTTTGTTTTTAATAATAAGTTACATGTTGATAAACTTAACCAAACACACATAAATAATATTTTTTTTAATAAACAAAATATAAATAAGAAAAAAGAGAGTGACATATATCACATTTATTTAAATAAAAAATATCTGATTCAACCTTATGAAATAAATTTTCTACTCATTTTACTAAAATTCAATGATAAGTTACATTTTGATGAAAAAATAAACAAACATACACATAAACAATTATGTTTTAATCAATTAAACCAAAATATATATGAAAAGAGAGAAAATAAACATTTGACATTCAATTACCTTTGACATAAACCAAAATATATATGAAAAGAGAGAAAATAAACATTTGACATTCAATTACCTTTGAAAAATAAACTATATTACTTTATATTTTGTTGCAATGAAACATTCTCTTATTCGTACAATAGATATCTATAAAATAAAAAAGTATTATTTAGCAAAATGTCAGAGTATAATCTTGATCCAGTAGTTACAGTTATTTATTTTAAAAAAATTCTTATTCATTCAGATCATGTTCTACCTTAAATTCCTCAAATGAAGAGGAATCGCATGTGCAATAATTTGATAATGTGACCTAAGTTCACATTAATACTATTTGCTCTATATCATGTTGATTGAGCAAGCTCTATTGAGGTTCTAAGTCGTATGCCAAGAAATTTTCTTTCAGACTTGGAGTTATCTTCGACGATTATAAATCAAAATTTTCAAAATGACTTAAGTATGATTGTTGACGAACTTTGACTTCATACCCTAGGATGAGACACAAGGTTCCTTGAAAAATAATAGATGTGAAGGTTAGAAAAATCTTTGTTTAGAATCTACGATAAACATAACGTTTCATCAACTACTAACATAGGCATTTACCAAATAAAGGTTGGCAATTTTTAGTAAAATCGTCAATTGGGATAAACATATTTATCTAGCAATCAAGTATCTTTATCCAATAATCTCAACTCTCAAAATTGGTTTTCAGTTCGTCTAGACTCGAGAAAAACGAATTAATATATGTTGTATAAGATAATAAGTTAATGCAAATAATCAAATGAAATACACTGATATTGTTCAAATGATAAGACATTTTAAATGCACTTAAAATATGTGTGTATTGGAGACACTCTTTATCAATTATTAATATATAAGCGATAAAATCTTTGAAAATTACACATTCAACGACCATGTTAAGACCAAAAATTCTCGATAGTGTGTGTGAGTGCCTTAGATTGAGATTCTAAGTCAACATATAAACAATGACCACCGGTTGAGGTTTAGTATAAACTTCAAAAATTAACAATTGATACATATTATATAATATACTAAATTTAAGTGTTTGGATAAAAAAATAAACATCCAAAATGGAAATGAGTCGAGATTAGAGAATTTAGTCATCATGAGGGATACAGTGTGTGTCAAGTTTCAATATGTATGAATAAATCCAATAATGAAGTATCTTTACTAAGAATTTCTCACTAAAAAGTCGTAATTTTTACAACATTGGTCGAGAGTTCGTCCAAACTCGAGGATCATGAATGTGTATTGGATTTCCAAAGGACCTAAAATCTCAATCCTTTTCGAGGGCTAAGTACCTCTGATCACAACCATAGGTGCTAAAGTAGAATGAAAAAGAAGCCAAAAAAAGCAAAAAAGAACATAACCTCCGATAAGATGAACATAATAAAACCATATCGAGCTATGATCCTGTCATCCCTACCTTTTTATTCTCCATAAAGGGGTCGGCGGGAGAGGATAAGAAATAAGTAGTAGGATCTTAGTATTTGCCTCTTTATATATTATATATCGAACAATAGACAACCCCAATGGTTCTCTGGCGTTATGGGGGTAAAAGCGAGATCTCTATATAATTTTAAGTCTAATATACATGTATATGTAATATCAAGGTATACTATACTTTTTATTTAACTCAAGGTACGATAGAAGATAGGTATTACGAAGTATGTGCATAAATTAGAGGTTACAGAATTAGGGACTAGAGTTTACCTATTAGGGGTTAGAATATAGTATAATGCCCCAAAAAAATCCGGTTAATTCGGGTCTAAATAGTAAAACTCAATGGTCGTATGGTAGTATGAACGCAAGAGTATAACGTATTCCTGGCGCACGCTAGCTTGAACTATATATGTGTGTGTGGTTTAGGTTGGCGTACGCTAAATATTAGTGTTTTGGTTGACAAATTTTGTACATAAGTTCTAAATGGGACGTGACAGCGACATAATTTATGATTCGAAAACCGAAGCATCACAAGTGAGTGTGCTAAATATTGAAAATTTTAATATAGATATACTACAAACTCTGTTACAAAATATTTAGAAGATCCAAAATGATTTAAACATATAAATTATAAAATAAATCTCTCCGGCCAACGGGCCGGGTAAAAAGCTAGTTTACTTAAAAAGTCATTTTAAATTTGGAGGTCTCCAACATGGATCAGATGCCGTGCTTAAGTCTAGAAACTTAAGCAAATGCTTAAAGCATTCCTATTGATTGATAAGAGTTTAGTTAGTTTATGGAAAGTTAGTAGTTAGTAGGTTGTTAAGGGTAAATGGGATATTATGAAAAAATAATTAATGTCATTAATAATTGAAATAATTGGTCCCTCTCTCCTTAACTCGACATTAAATGAAAAATGGAAATATTTAATTAAATATGATCATCTAATATTTAATGAAATTTTAAATTCAATATTTTAAAAATGGAAATTAATAAGAATGATTCACTCTCTCTGCAACAACTTGCAATGACGTTATTAACATTTTAAATAATATTATCAATGTTTAATGGTTAATAATATATTTCATCGTTATTAATGATTTCAAAAAACAAACCAATGCTTTAAATTTATAGTACTAACGATTTTAGATCCTTTGTTAACAATTTACATTTTCGTCATCAACACTTATGAATGAATTACTAAAGTTATTCAACATCATCATTAATGATTTGAATAACACTATCATTGATCTACGTCCATTAACGATTCACATTTTCACGTCATGTTCATAACTACCCAATTATGGTCTTTTCTAGTGACTTCCAATTACATTATTAATATTCATGAAATGAATTATTATTGATATACCCATCATTATTAACGATTTCAATATAATTATAAATGCTTTAGTACATCGAAACATTGATAATGACACGCTTAATCATTAATAACTAAGTTGTGTTGGCATTGCAGATACAAGCAAAATCATTGATAATGATTGCATCTAAATGAGTAATAGACATATTACATGTTATTAACAACTCTCTTCTCAAAATGTTGATAACGATATAAAAAGTATTAATACATAAGTTGTGTTTTGTTTACAATACAAACAAAATCATTGATAATGATTGAATCTAATGACCGTCTATTGTACTTAGGGCTGTTAATGAGCCGAGTCGAGCCGAGCTTTGTCATAGTTTGGGCTCGGCTCGTTAATATATTTTCAGGTTCGAGCTCGGCTCGTGTTCGTCACGAGCTTTAATATGCAAGCTCGAGCTCGGCTCGTTTATGAAAATGAAAGCTCGAGCTCGGCTCGTCAAATAAGCTTAACGAGCTCAAAATCAAGTTCAACTAATCAAATGTTCATGATAGCTCAAGATTGACCTAGAACTACGGACAAAATTACATTCAAATCTGTAGCAAAGTAAAACACAATATTTATCACAATTTCAATACATAAAAATCAATGAATTCTAATTCTTTTTTTATGTCAAACCATTAAATGAGCTTGTTCGCGAGCTTTCGAGCTGAACATGGTATGGCTCAAGTTCGGCTCGTTTAGTTAACGAGCTTGTTCGCGAGCCGGCTCGATTAAAACGAATCGAGTATCAAACGAGTTTTTCTCGAATCGCACACCAAGCCGTTCATGAGCGGCTTGGTTCATTAACAGCCCTAATTGTACTATATATTATTAATAATTGTTTATTAAGCATTGATACGCTCATACCTACCCATTAATAATGATATAAAATATGATACTGATAACATAAGTCATTAACTATAACTATATAAAAAAACGTTAACAACTTTGTTGTAAATCGTTCAAAAGTAAATAAAAAAACGTTAACAATGCTTGACTCCTAGTCAAATTGTTATCAATGTAACGTGTTAACAATCAGCTACGAAAGGTTGATAATCACTACAACAATGCAATAACACAAAAAAAAAATCTTTAATGATGCTACAAGTTTTCAATGATAGAATTCAAATGAACAAATCGTTAATTAGCAAACTGGATTTCTTGAAAACCAACACAAAATTATTAATAATCTTTTCAATAATCATTTTCAATCAAAACTTCAAAAGAAACGAACAAGAGCTACTTTTTTATCCTATTAAACAAACACCCGACCCATATTTTTGCCTAATTCAGGATGGGGAAATTGCTCTAGCAAACCATGACACTAGCAGCACCCGCAGTTATTTCAGCGACCCATTTTCATAACTAATCACCGAGCTTGGAATTGCACTTAGGAGCAGTAGAATCGGCAGATCCATTGGCTGCAGCGAAACTGGAGGAAGGGGTGGCGTTGTCGTTGCTCATCGGGCGGAGATGGCAGGGAGCAGAATAAGTGTGGGGAGCCGCCGCCGGAGGAGATAACCATCACCAGCACAAAGGAAGAGGGCGCACCGGCACAAAGGCGAAGGAGACGATTTACAAAGCGGGAGATGATGGACGGGGCTAGCGAGGAAGGTTGCTGGGAGGAGAAGGGTGAAGGTCGCCGAAAATACAAACCCTACTGGCGGCCTTTTGTGTTTAATTAGGATAAACGAAAAGTTCTATATTAATTAAGAGATTAAGTTAAAAGTCAAATAATTAATTTATGCTATTTACCTCAATACCCTTAACCGTATATTAACTACTAACTCCTCACCAACCACCTAATCTTCTAATAGCCAATAGAATTAGTTTAAGCATATGCTTAAACTTATGGGCTTAAGCACAGGAACACAGGCCTCTCCAACATTATTTTAGTGAAGCTACCCACGTTGGTCTGGAGGGTTCTCTAGTTCATGCATATCGTAGGGATAGACGAGACTGTGCTTCGAAAGCCAGTCCACGACTCTATTTCCTTCCCGATATGTATGCAATAGGTTAACCAGCCATTCCTGCGCCAAAAGTCTTCGAATCGTGTTGAGAAGCGAGGCAAAAGGGGTGCGCCTGATCGGACCTCTTCTGGATGAGGTCGATCGCGAGTTGGGAATCGTTTATGCAATAACGAGCCGAAGCCCCTTGCGCCAAGCCAGCTCGAGGCCTTGCTTCAGTGCCCAAAGCTCCGCATGAGCAGCTGTACAAATACCAATGTTGTAGCAAAAGCCACCAATCCACCGTATTTGATCATCTCGAATCACTCCTCCGGGGCCAGCCTTGCCTGGGTTTCCTTGAAAAGCTCTATCCACATTCAACTTATACCAACCAGCAGAAGGCGCCGACCAACCAATATAACCACTGACATGTTTGGCTTCTGCAGATTCCTCAATAGCAGAGGTGATGGGGCAGTCCAAGCTGAGTACCACAGCTTAGTCTTCAGGCGGATTGCGTGCAAGAGGGAGGGAGGGGAGAGTGATTTGCTGCCTCCGCTGAAAGCTCCATCATTACGGTTCTTCCATATCGTCCAAAGGGCAATGATGAATTTAGTTGCCCAAGGGTGTTGTTATACTATCCGCACCCAAATAAGTATATTGCAAATAATAAATGTTTTTTTTTCCCCTTCTTTTGTACCCATCCGTTTTGCTCTCGAATATATAGGACTCTAAGTCCCTTTTGCTACATCCGAATATACAAAATATCAAAATGTAAAAATGATTGTACTGCAAAATAGAAACTATACATAAATGCTAATAGAACAGATATATATATTAAGCCCAAGTACTAAAAAAACAATTAATTAGGTCCGTCAATGGAGGCAGCGGCGATATGGTGACGCCATCTTTGGCAATTAACATGACGACATCATGGATTACCTATACTCATAATTATTACAACGACTTTTTTTTACATGGAGAAAATAATAGAGTCAACGTTTGGCACTAACTCATGGATTACCTATACTAATAATTATATCACAAAAACAGTTCTAACAAAATATTCAAATTAGTTTAGTTGGGTCCCTCGCTAACCGTTCATTGAAATGAACCGAAACGTCAATGTATTAATTTAGTTGTTCTACTGGCCCAATCGTTGATCTGATTCGATTCGACTAATCGATTTTCAACAACTTTCTTTATTGAATTAGCCCTCTTTTTTAACAAATTTCTATGCTTATGTTACCCAAAATAATGAGGTGGTGGAATTGACTTCAAAAGAGTACACAAGGAACTTGAGTCTTTTCATTTATTTTTTCCATAAATTTACTTAAAAAGACATTTTAAATTTGGAGGTCTCCAACATTATTTTAGTGAAGCTACCCACGTTGGGGTCAACTTGCTAAAACAGTTGAGAACTAATAGAAGTTATTTTTATCTTTTGTGGACAGTGGACTTTTATATATACAAATACATATACGGTAATTATCGAAGTATTCTTTGAATAAAACATAGTCCAAATGATTTGATGATTGAATGTACAATTTGTTGTAATTCAGCAAATTATAATCGTTGATTATTATTTTTTATTGTATTGATATTTGTATTTAGATTTAGAGAATTAGGCAAGAGGCCGGGGTATCGATCAAAGATTAATGTATAATATTATACGTCAATTTTTTTAATTCATAATTCAGATAAAAGATGTCTTAATTACTAATTGTTTACAGAATATGGTATACATGCATTCACGATCATCTATTGCGATTTTCCGGTCGAACAGCGTAAACGATAAAGTTTTTGGGAAACTTAATTAGAAACTTCTCTTTAGCCGATTAATTAATGAATAATTAGCTGGAATTGAAGCAATAATTAAGGATGTATAGTTGGGATGGAAAAAGAAAGTGGAAGGAAGGTGGAAGTGAAGCAAGCACTATATATACCCCTGGTATGAAACACGAAATGTTCATCCCAGAGCTGATCCAATACATCAACTTAATTAATTAACTTCCCTCTACCCTTACATCGATCTGTTGCTTTTTGCCTGGAAATTGAAGGAAGAAAAAAATGCCTATAGTTACCGAGACTGTGACATTTAGGATGTTCTCCTCCGCCAGCGACGTTTGGAGCGCCGTCACCGCGGCCCAAGCTGTTTTCCCGATGGCTATGCCAAACCTCTACGCCGACATCAAGCGCAACAGGCGCGACGGCTTCACCGAAGGCTCGATCCGCGACATCACTTTCGGTCCTGGTAATTAAGCCTTCATTAATTAATTATCTTCACAAGTTCAGTTTTTTTTTTTTTTTTTTTGCATCAAGGGGAGGCCGAGGCCAAAGAAAAGAAGATTACAGGGGCAGATTAAGAAGGAGGGGGATGATTAGCCACTATACTGCGATCAAAAGTAGTTCCTCTCGTATCATCCTGCAGAATCGCAACCAAGCTCATAGGAGGATCAGCCAACTCATGCAGACCGTAGGGATAGACGAGACTGTGCTTCGAGAGCCAGTCCGCGACTCTATTCCCTTCTCGGTATGTATGAGTCAGGCTAACCAACCAGTCTTGGCCCATCTTTCTCCGAATGAGACTCAACAAGGTGGCATAAGGATGAATAGGATCATGTCGCTCCTGAATCAACTGAATAGCAAGCTGCGAGTCGGTGGCAATCTTCACCACCCGAAAACCAAGTTTCCAAACCAGCTCTAACCCATAGAAGATGGCCCAGAGCTCCGCTAAGGCGGCAGTAGCACTCCCGATGTTGGCGACGAACCCTCCCAACCAGTGACCCAAAGAATCCCGGACGACACCGCCCGCTCCGGCCGGACCCGGGTTCCCGTTTGAGGCCCCGTCCGTGTTAACCATCACCCAACCTTCTGCTGGCGGTGTCCACCCCACTGCTGCCACAACCCGATCTGCCTTCTGCTTTTTATGACTGAGGAACAGCTCCGGTGCCTGCCACGACTCATTCCAAATTCTACTCTTGGTTATAATGGACTGCATAAGAGAAGGAGCAGTAAGAGCCGCCCCTAAGCCTTTGAACGCAGCGGTAGTGCGGTTCTTCCAAAGGAGCCAGATAGATATACTAAAGAAACCTGGCCAATTAATCCCCGAAATGGTGCTCTCCGTACTCAATAAATTACTGCGAAACCACTCATCATGGTTGGCACTGAAGAAAACCTGCTGCTTCCCCTGAGGTACCTGTCTGGACCAAAAATATAAAGCAGGAGGGCAATCACGCATAATATGGAGAGCTGTTTCCGTACAACCTTCGCACCGCGGGCAGCAAGGCGTCTCCGCCACCTTCCTCTGAAACCGAAGAGCATTAGACGCTATCCTTCCCTGAATAGCTAGCCAAACGAACCCTCTGATCCGCTCTGGGACCTCTAGGCGCCAGATCTTCTTCCAAATTCCTTCCCGAGGTTGCTGTTCCTGCGGCATAAGAAGTCCATACGCAGATTTGGTGGTGAAGCGGCCATCTGCAGACGGAGACCAGAACAACGCGTCCTCCTCTTGAGAAATTTTATCCACGGCCGTGCTAGTGATCTTGGCGCAGATGTCCGGTGGAAGCAGACTAGAGATCAGCTCCGTGCGCCAACTCCCATCATCCCGAACAAAATCCGCTACCACCGCCTCATCGGCCTCGCCTGGCAAGTCTCCTGTCATGACCTCCTTCAAGGGTACCTGCAAAATCCACGGGTCACACCAGAATTTAGTCTTTCTTCCATTTTTAATATTCCACGCACAGCCTTGCTTAAGGAGATCCGCAGCTTTGGAGAAGCTGCTCCAGGTGAAGGAACTTCCCTGTTTTTTCCGCAGAACATCGAGCCCTGTCCTTTGGCCTCCGTACTTCGAGAGAAGGAGTTGCCGCCAAAGGTTATCTTTCTCCTGAAGAAGACGCCAGCCACTCTTAGCCAACATAGCCAAGTTAGCCTGGCGAGTTGGACGCAGGCCCACCCCACCTTGGTCCTTCGCCAGAGTCAACCTCTCCCAAGCAACCAGGTGCAATTTGGAGCGATTCTCCTCAGCTCCCCAGACGAAGTCCCTAGTGATCTTATCAATGTTCCTGCACACACCACTAGGAATCAATTCAGTGTGCATCGTATAGACAGGCAAAGAAGCGGTTACCGACTTAGCGACAGTGAGTCTAGCCGCAAAGGATAACCGTTTCGCTTTCCAGGGTGCCATCTTTCTTTGAATGCGCAGGATAAGAGACTGGTATCTCCCTCTGGTGACTCTTTCTTGAATTGCCTGAATACCGAGATATCTCCCCAAAGCAGCTTTCAAAGGAATCCCCGCACAGGAACTCAAGTTCTCGGCTTTATGTCTAGCAACGTTCGGGGAAACATAAAGAATAGACTTGCTGAAATTGATCCTTTGACCCGAGCTGTAGCAGAAATCCGCCAGGCACTGCTTGATGACCCGGATTTGCCTCCTTTCAGCCTCTGCAAACAATAAAAGATCATCTGCAAAAAACAGATGGGTCAGTGGCGGCCCGGCATTAGTTAACCGTATCGGCTTCCATTGCCCACTATTAACCGCCTCATCGATCCTGTGAGATAATCTTTCCATACAAAGAACAAAGAGGTAAGGGGAAAGAGGGTCTCCCTGACGAACTCCACGAGTCGGGGTGATCGGCTGAGACAAGTTCAGTTATTATATATCTCTGGCTCGTCATCTTTTGTTTGCTTCGTTAATTAATTTGGTGTGCGTAATCGCCGGCCCCATGCAGCTTACAGCAGGGTAGTGAGATCGGCGAGGGAAGAGATCGTTGAAGTTGACCATTCCAACATGACGGTGAAGACGACGATGAATGACGACGGCGCATTCGTGCCGCAGCTCTTCGACAGCGTTGACATCACCACGGCCGTGGTGCCTTCGTCCCGCACCAACCTTAGGGCCACAGGCTGCACACTTACTTGGTCCTTCACCTACGACAGTGCTAAGGGCAACGCCGACATTAACAACCTCAAGAATGTGATGCAGACTGCGTTTCAGGATTTGGACGACTACCTCAGGAGGGGACGTGGCAATCGCCGATGAACAAGACTGCCTTTCATTGTCGACCAGGCCATCGATGGATAATGTTGTTGCCTTGCTCTTCCATATCGTTCCCCTCCTACTATAATAAGACGGTCTACTCCATTGATCCTCTTGTGTTGTAGACCGTCTTTTGTTTCGTATTGTGTTGGTTTTTTTTTTATCTTATTGTATCCATGTTGTTTAATTTCTGTATGTCTTTCATTTCGTTCGATTCCCTGTGTTTCTTTCCTGAGTTTTAATTGTCCATGCTTGAAATAAAGTTTTCCCGTGTTGTGTTGTGTCGTGTCGTGCAAGCTCCGGCCATTCCCTCCTAATTGTTCCGTATGTTGTCAAAACCGTATTCGAATTTCATTACGTTCGGATTGTGTAGACCGCGCATCTTTTGTTTCCCATTGTGTTGGTCTAGATTTGATTGATTGTTCTTGTTTCCCTATGTGTTTCGTTTGGATTCATTCCATGTATTTCTTTCTTGAGTACTATTGTCTAAGATCCTTTTAAATTTTGTCCTAGTTTAGGCATTGTCGAGCTTGGGTTGAGAAATGCTATCCTTATATGGTCTGTAAACTTCGACACCCATTCTATGGTCTCCAATATGCTCGTCGAGCTTTGGTTGAGAAGTTTCGTGGTACTTTCATTATTTCATATCAGATTTCGTCAGAGTAGGAGTGATTTGTCTTTATTTCTTCGATCCACTTCAAGTGGTCGGACATGGTTGTTTCAGTAAATGTATGTTAGGTTTCGGTACACATAGACCACATTGCGAGATCTAAACACCATGTCAGTCGTGAGATGTTGAAGGCCCTAGTCTTGAGATATGGAATGGCCATGGTAAAAGGGGTGGCAAGTAACAAGACATCAGTTACAAGAGAGAAGGCAGGCGGTTAATAGGGCAACTACCGATTATGCCAAGTTTAAGGACACGTCAACCATGTCTGAGGAAGAAGGGGAGCAGTTCTTTTTGGAAGTTACATTCCGACGGTTTTTCTACGACGGTTACCACTTGAAAGCTATATATAAGAGGAGGAGTTGACAGAGAAGGGGTTCGCCAAATTCACACCAGACAACCCAATGTCAAATTTTATCATTTTCTTTGCAATTTTAGCGGTAGTAGTAGTAGATCTGGAGCTCTCACTGAACCTCCATAGGATTAGGAGTAATTTAATGTAGATCTGTCACTTGAGTCGTGTAAACATCGAACACCCTCGTTCGAACTTTGTTTAAGGAGGTGTCAACCGTGTAAAGTTAATCGTTGTTCAAGAATTCAAGGGGCAATCAATTTGATTTCAACACAAATTTTCTCGCCGAAAAACACCTCCTAATTGTTTTGTATGTTGTCAAAGCCGGATCGAGAGTGGCTATCCTGTTGCGTATGAATATCCATACAATTACCTGTCCTCTGGTGTACAAAGAGACTTCCAAACCAATTTACTCCAATTCACCTTCCTACTCTTCTGTCGAATGACCTCCCAAACTATTGTCACATAAAACTTCTCCATGATTTTACCATTCCAGTATACACCATCAGATCTAACCTGAAAATTAGTTGCAGCCAGACTTCTGGTTTTTAACACTTTTCTCCAAGCTCAAGAGCAGTTGATTGTTGAGGAGATATCTCATATCGAGGTAAATGTCAGTTGGTAGTGACGGACCCAATTAATTAGCCACAGAGAAGAGGAGTTCAAGATAACCAGAGCTATTACACAAGATTTCTTTAACAGCGAGCAATCAGAGTTATTACCAACATAAAAAAAATTCATTAATGAGGCCCTAGAGATTATGGATTACGATACTGATTATTGTAACAAACTTTTCATATGGAAGAAATAATAATGTTATCTCTCTTTTTTTACCGAATGAATGATATTGAATTTTAGGTATTTTAGCACAATTAAGCATATCACCCACGAGCTCAAGATCGGGATCTGCAGCCGGCGAGGTCGAATCGAAGCTACAAATGGGAAAAGCCGCCGATGGGATACAAGGCGAATGTTGATGCCAGTGTGCTGAAAAATGGGGGAACTGGAGTCGGGATGGTGGTTCGCGATAAGGAGGGGAAATTTGTGATGGCAGCTGTTCGAAGGACTCGGGTCACCTGGCAGCCTGAGATAGCGGAAGCGGAGGCTTTGTTGTGGGGATTGAAACTCATACAACAGCACCAATTGTATCCAGCAATGATGGAAATGGATTGCCTAAGTTTGATCTACAAATTGCAGGGGAAGGATGAGATTAATTTGGAAATAGGGACACTGTGTGAAGAGATAAGGGAGAGAGCTCAGGGCAAGGAGATTCAGTGGCGGTTTTTGGGCAGGGAAGGAAATGAATCTGCCCACCAAATGGCCCGAGTCAATTGTAGATGGGAAGAAACCGAGGTCTGGTTTGACCGGCCACCAATTTTTCTTTTACCTCAATTGTTGAAGGACTGTAATGCTATTGCACCACATGATTAAATAAAAAGCATACAAGCATTATTTATATAAAAAAAAAGCATATCACCCACGATAGGGGTTATCATCCCTTTTTTAGTCATTACCAACTCTCTTTATTCAATTTTTCCTGTCTTTAACAACTTTATGTACTTACCCAAATAATGGAATGTTGCAATATATTTAAAAAGGTAAACAAGGCATTTGGAGTCTTTTCATTGACCGACTTTAAAGTCATTTTATATTCGGAGGTCGCTAAACATTATTATTTATCTTAGAGAAGCTAACCCACGTTTGGATCAATTTGCTAAGATAGTTGGGAATTTATAGAATTTATTTTTTTCTTTCGTGAACAGTGGACTTTCATACATACAAATTCATATTAACTGATTAATATACATATAACTAAGGCAAAATACAGTTGTATATCCATAACTATCAGGTTTGTGACAAATATATCCACAACTATCGAAATACATGAAATATCCAAAAATCGGAAGGTTGTGTGACAAATCTATCCACTTCCATCTGAAACTATAACGGCGTGTCAGACGGCGTTTAATTGACTAACAGAATGTTGAATCGATGCCGTCTCACCTTACACATAAGCCAAAAAGCAACCAAACTTTACACGTGGATGCCAAATAGGCTAGTTGAATAAAGGCAAAATACAGCTGTATATCCACAACTATCAGGTTTGTGACAAATATATCCACCACTATAAAGTTTGTGACAAATATATCCACAACTATCAAAATACACGAAATATCCTTTTTCGTCCACTCCGTTAACTCCGTCAGTTAACTTGATGACTTGACAGACGGTGGATGCTTAGTTGGCGTGTTTCTGACCCTACTGAATGACGTGCATTAAAAGAGAAAAAAGAATTTAAAAATCCTGAAAACCATAGACGACGAGACTAAAAATCCAACCCAGAAACTCGCCCGATAACCACAGATCCTACTCCGATCGACACCTCCACCCCCAAATAACCCAAGCCCAGATTTTGATTCCAACCACAATCCCGAACCATTGCCTCCCTTTTACTCCGACGGCTTCCATGAAGTCGGCGCCATGGTAGTACCAAGCTTGAATCTCAAACAAAAAAAGCTTGAATCTAACCAAATCGCCAACAGAGAAGACTGCAGCAGAAACGAGGTCTAACAGACAACAGTGTAAAGTTTGGTTGCTTTTTGGCTTATGTGGCAGGTGAGATGACATCGATTCAGCATTCCGTTAGTCAATTTAACGTCATCTGACACACCGTTATAGTTTCAGAAGAAAGTGGATAGATTTGTCACACAACCTTCTGATTTTTGGATATTTCGTGTATTTCGATAATTGTGGATATATTTGTCACAAACCTCATAGTTGTGGATATACAACTATATTTTGCCTAAATTTTTTTTTCTTTTAATCCACGTCATTTAGTGGGGTCACAAACACGCCAACGAAGCATCCACCGTCTATCCAGTCATCAAGTTAACTAACGGAATTAACAGAGTGGACAGAAATGGATATTTCGTGTATTTCGATAGTTGTGGATATATTTGTCACAAACTTGATATACAGTTGTATTTTGTCTATAACTAAATACATGTTACTTTTCGACCTCAGGAGGGGACGTGGCAATCGCTGATGAACAAGACTGCCTTTCATTGTCGACCAGGCCATCGATGGATAATGATGTTGCCTTGCTCTTCCTTCGTTCCCCTCCTACTATAATAAGACGGTCTACTCCATCGATCCTCTTGTGTTGTAGACCGTCTTTTTTGTTTCGTATTGTGTTGGGTTTTTTTATCTTATTGTATCGATGTTGTTTAATTTCGCTATGTGTTTCATTTCGTTCGACTCCCTGTGTGTCTTTTCTGAGTATTAATTGTCTATTATTGAAATAAAGTTTTCCCGTGTTGTGTCGTGCAAGCTCCGGCCAATCCCTCCTATTTGTTCTGTAAAGATATTTTTGCGTCAATATCATCGTTAGTGACAAATATTAGTGAATTAAGAAATATTTTTAATGGCTAATATAATAGTACTCAAAATCTAATATTGCAAACAAAAATATCTATCATTAAAAGAAGTATTATAGACAAACATTTTTGTCTCTGTAGTGGAAAAACAAGGCAATAAATTAATCCAACAAAGGAAATTAGCAACTAAAATATTTGTCTCGAACTCTTCTAGCAGTGGCATATAATATTTGCTATTAACATCTTCCGGTAAAGGGATTTACAGGCACAATATTGACAACATACCTATATGTGTCACTATATGGCTATCGCGACACATAAATCATTTATCATGGCAAATACACTCAATCTCTAAAAATACATTTTCTTCTAGATCTGTCATATCGCATCGAGCTTTTCAGGTGAAAGAACTTGGCAATCTCTCATACTTCCTCGGTCTGGAGATTCTATGCTCAGATAATGGCATATTGTTATGTCAATGAAAGTACATCCGTGATTTTCTTGCAGACCAGATGTTAGAGCAATGTATACTGTGTGCAAACTCAATGGAGAAGAATTTGAAGCTTAGCCGAGCAAGTGGTCATATGTTGGATAATCAAATGCACTATCCTACGGTAGTGGGAAGCTTTTGATACATTGGCTTAACAAACCTAATATAGTGTATGTTGCGCAAATTGTTAGTCAATATATGAGGATTGCATGTACGACACATTTCGATGTTTTACAATGGATACCGCGTTATCTTAAAGAAATCCATTATGTGAGACTTTTCTTTCACACCAGTGGTCACCTGACTGTTGTGGAGGTTTTTTTTATGATGACTTTGCAGGTTGCATTGATATTTGACTATCCACTTCCACATGGTGTATTAAGTTTAGCGATTCTTTTGTATCTTGGAGATGTGTGAAATATGATAGAGTTTCATTTCGTTCAATTCCCTGTATTCCTTTCCTCCCTATTGTCTACGTATGAAATAAAGTGTTACGTGTTGTGTGGTGCAAGCTCGAGGGCCTACTAGTTATTTTTAGTGTGATAAAAATCATACCGGAGAGCCTAGTGAGAGAAATTCTTCTTCTTCAAGATTTTTAGAGAGAGAATGTGACGAGCAAGGAAAAAGAAGGAGGTTAAGGTTTCAACCAAGCTTAAGGTTTTGGAAATTTCTACCTTCAATGTTGATCTCCACACAAAAGGAAGAAGGCTTATTAACACCACCAAGATGGGTTTCTCTCCTTTCCTTTGTGTATTCCTTCTACTTAATTAGCATGAGGTAGTCCTTTATTTCACTTGAGTGTTTGTGAATCCTAGCTATAATCATGTGAATGCTTGTATGAATTGAACGATTTGTGTATGGTTGTGTTTTAATGCAAGTATTGAGGTATATTCATGAATGTTGGGTTGTGTTTTCCTCTTCCAACTACTTTGCCAATTTCACCTAGGTAGAGGGAAACCCCCTTCTTGCTAAGAAGCTTTCAAAAGCTGGGTTTCTTTGGCCAGATTAAGCCACCTACCTCTTCCCATGTTTTAGCACCTTCTGTTAGTTGTAGTTTAACCGTTCGAACTAAGGTTCGAGGGAGAACCCTTGGGAACCCTAAGACGATAGACAAAGAGAGTTACCTTGGTAGCTTGATTGATGTCCCTTTCCTTATTGATCAAGAGAGTGAAGCCATTTCACTTGTTGCGCTTTCCTATGGTTGGCAACCGCCTTCACCATGCACCTACATTTATCTGGCTTTGATAGCTAGCTAGGGGGAACGACACCCGGATGAAGCCATCTCAATTCGTGTTCAAAACCATTTACTTTTTCAATTGCATTAGTGGTAAACCATAGTCGAGCCAAAAATCTATTCCTAGATAATGTTGCAAACAATTGAAGTAAGGGTACATGGACCGGCCTGGGTTTGACATTTAAATACTTACTCTATACTGCACCCGGCTAGGGTTTATACTTGGGACCTAGTTGGGAGTTTGTGTATTGCAGTCAGGATGAGTCAACGGTCATGACATCGGACTGGGTCCGATGTTGTGTCGTGCAATCCATGTATTTCTTTCCTAAGTATTGTCTATGCTTGAAATAAAATTTTCCCGTGTTGTGACGTACAATCCGGCCAAGACCTCCTAAAGTTTTTGTATGTTGTCAAATCGGATCGAATTTCATTACGTTCGGATTGTGTAGCCCAAAGTTATTCCCGTTCAAAGTTTGGCAAAATCGAAAACTTGCTCGTTTGGGGTAGAAAATGACGTTTTTTGGGATGAATGCAATACCAAACTGCCTATGGCCATTTGCGGCTTACAAGATCTCAAAACTTTATTCGGGATTAGAAAAAAAATTCACTATGATCGGATAACCGAGCACAAATTTACGTTCGTTTGAAGTTTCGTCCTAGTTTAGGCATTATCGAGCTTGGGTTGAGAAATGCCATCCTTATATGGTCTGTAAACTTCGACCCTGAATCTACGGTCTCAAATAAGCTCGTCGAGCTTTGGTTGATAAATTTCATGGTACTATCACAAATTCATATCGGATTTCGTCAGAGTAGGAATGATTGGTCTTTATTTCTCCGATCCACTTCAAGTGGTCGGACATTGTTGTTCAAGTAAATGTATGTTAGGTTTCAGAAGAAGGTTGTCGTGATTTAAAGAACTTTTATGGATACTATTTATTGTATTATTCGAATGAATAAAATTTATATCCCACTAGTTTAAATTTATTTCTGTTCATTACGTATATTGTAACTTCGGCTTTTAGAAACTATTGTACAAATTTTTATATATAACTAGAAAATTAGTCAATAAATATGTGAATTTGAATTGATAATATGTGAATTTATGATGCAACATTAACGAAGGATAAAAGTAGTCAATAAATCTTATTTTGTTAAGGAAAAAAACTCCATGACATGATAGTTTTTACCATGTTGAATATATAAAATAATTTAATTTGACCATATTGAATTAAGAAAATAAAATAAAAAACAGAGTGATAACTAAATTATGGATGTTTAACAGAGTGAATATATAAAATAATGTAAAAGGATTTTTAACAGAATAACATATAAGGTAGGACGATAGATATACTAATCTTCAATAGATAATGCTAATTCTGAAATAGTACTGCACTACTTAAAAAATAGTGAAACGGCTAAGGGTAAACGTCTAATGTGGGCTTCATGTAGCCTTAACCCCACATGAAAGGTTCTAACTTGGGATGGATAAGTAGTAATAATATGGCCGGGCTCAGCTATCTGTTACTATATAAAGAATAAATTCACGTATCAGTCTTCATTGACAAACAATTATCATGAACTCATTATATCAAATGCAACATATATAGAAGAGGACAATTTTAGAAGTATAACAAAACATAAGAGGTCGGTTATATGTTCATAAAATGGTCAACATAGTACATGGAGATCAACTATTGCAGCACGTCCAAAAGGGAACCTTTGAAATTTGAATCATCATCTTTGCGTCTCTCTGTTTTCCCCTTATCTAGGGGAAAGTGATCTATAAATTGGGGGAAAACAACGCAGAATGAATGTACTTAATTAACAAATAAGTCTACATAGCACGAAAGAGAACAGAGCTTTCTAATGGTCTTGCGAAAGTCTGCAATAAGTTCTACAATTTGTCAATTTCACAATTAACTTTGAACATATCATTCAAAAGGCCATTTTATTAAACCATTGAATCATAGCACTAATTTGACACTATGAGCAAGAAGAGTGTTTACCTCTTTGATGAAAAAGAGATGTGAACAGAAATGTTTTCTTTAACTGAAGAATGGAAAAGCATACCATAAACTTGCATAAAAACTTACAGATTGTGAAAATTGAGGCATGCTATCTCAATAATTACTTGTAATTAAGTACTTCAAGCCCTCTTTCTTTTCAACGTTCAAACATAGTTGAAATTGAATGTTGTTTTAATGAAAACAAATTTCCAGTATGAATTCATTGGAGAGCTTTCAATCAAAGCAATCAATAAGAGATTCATGGTAAAGCTGCTAGAATGACTTAAGCAAATCATCAACCGATATGTAAGTTCGTGCTCAATCCTTTTAATGTAGTATAACTAAAAAACTGAAAGGGAAATGGAAGTGAATGCTTCTAACTCTTCACTCTTCAGATGTTTGTAATGCCCTTCGTTGTCTTGCTGAGATAGCACATCCACTGTAAACATAAGTATTAAGGGTATAGTAACATTGATAAACTTTGTACTCAAAGAACATGTGATCAAAAGAGAGCAAAAGCAATCAATCCAATACGTCAAATCTAGAAACTGTGGTTATAATATTGTTTCAGAGTCTTCACTTGTAGTAAATCTGACAATGTGACTGCTTAGAAACGGATCCAGTATACTAACTTCATTAGAAGCAGATGCATAGAGTAGATAAGTAACGATTGCGATAAACTCTCAGAGAGTTGTGCCCAAATGTACAACTGGTGGGAAAACAGATATGATATACTAACTTCATTATAAGCATACGCACTACATCATAAACAAAACAATCATGACATATAAAAATCGTAAACTGAACTCCTGCAATCAACAATGATCTATGCAAAAGACATGCTACTTCTGGTAACTGACCTCTTTTGCAAATTCGATAACGACGATTTTAGTCGTACAAAAATATTGGATGCAACTGCATTGTGTAGACACGAACGATTATATTTTATTCTTACCCTAGGTTGCTCGTCATCGTCATTTTCATCATTGGATGGCCCAGACCATGTACACGTTCTTGCATTATGATTGGTAGAACTGCACTTACTGCAATGCTTTTGCCTTCCCTTAACCATTGCTAAGTTTTTGCCATCTAAGCTCCACCTCATCTTTAATTAGCAATTGCTAAAAGTTGGGGTTGGAGATGGTCAGACCATCTCCATCCCCTTTCATATGCAATTGCTAAAACTTAGGTGGCATGTGTTTGGCAATTGCTAATTCAATTGCAAGGATGTGGAACCAATTGCTAACTTAGCAATCTTGCTAAATAAGCAATTCCACTTGCAATGCCACATAGGATTTTATTTACCTTTTCTATTTTATCTTTATAGTTTAGAAATTTTAGTTTTTATAATGGAAGAATTGTTTATACATACATATATGTGTGGCCCCCACAATAGAAATGGCTAAAACCTTGCAAGGATGTGGGTGACTTGAAAGAGCTATTGCTTAAGTGGTTGATATGGCAGTGTGACCCATATATGAAATTGCTAAGTAATTGCAAGGATGAAGATGCTCTTAGACAATCAATAAACAATTTCTAAAGTGGGCCCTTATCGCCACTATAGGTGTCAAAACATAGCCCGACCTGATTAACCCGCCCGATCAACCCGACCCGCAAGCCGACCGCAACCCGAATTGACTAAAAGTCAACAACCCGTAACCCGCCCGACCCGCAACCTGATTGACCCGCAACCCAACTAACCCGCAACCCGACTAACCCGCAACCCGATTAACCCGAACCCGATTGACCCACAACCCAACTGACCCGCAACCCGATTAACCCGAACCCGATTGACCCAAACCCGACTAACCCGTAACCCGACCGACTCAACCCGAATTTCATCTAATCCACTTGAATAATTATAAAAATATACAATACATAGTTTTTCAAAATAAAGTTTTTCATTCTAAACTTAAGTAAAATTATTTTTTCATTTCGTATAAGAAATTTTAAAAATATGAAACTCACTTGATATTACGTATTTTAAGAAAATTACAAAAGTTGAAACATGAAGGTCACTTGAGATCATGACAATATTAATATAATATATAAATTAAAATTTTGGTTAATTTAACTATTCAATAAAATTATCAATAAATATAAATAAAGTAAAGTAAGGTATTTGGTAATTTGATGTTTTTAAAAGAAGAGGGAAATTTTGGTGTATTCAAGTTTTTGGGAAGAGAAACAAGAGGGAAATTTGGTTCTTTGAATTTTTTAGAAAAGAAACAAGTGGGAATTTTGGTGGTTTTGATATGTGGGAAGAGAAAGAAGTGGAAAAGTTTGATTCTTTTGATTATGAAAAAGAAATAAGGAGGGAAACTTTTGACTTTTCAACTTTTTGTAGAAAGAAAGAAGAGGGTAATTTGGTTCTTTCAATTTTATGGAAGAGAAAGAGGAGGGAAAATTGAGTTTTTCTAATGTATGGAAGGAGAAAGAAGGAGGGAAATTTTAGTATTTTTGTGAAAAGAAAGAAGGAAACAAATTTGGTGTTTTCAATTTTTTGGTTTTTCATAATTTTAGCTTTTGAAATATGAATCTTTAACTTTTATATGGAGGGCATGACTAGTTAAAATTATTCTTATATGCTTTGAAGGCTAATATGTATATATGTATGTAATTTTTTATGGGCTAATAAATAAATTAACCATTAGTTACAACAATTTATACTAAACTTGATAAGTAATTTTTGACGGTTCGTTCTTTAGGATATAAAGTATATGGTTAGGGTATAAGGTATAAGGTACATATGGTTTAGGGTGTATATGGTTAGGGTATAAGATATTGATGGTTTTGACGGTTCTAATTTTTTTATTAACATATGTTCACTTGAAGTCATTTGAAGTCTATAACGGCAGGAGATCCCTTTTTAATTTATGTTTATGGTACGTGGTTAGGGTACAAGGTATGTGGTGTAAAGTATAAGATATATGGTTAGGGTATAACAATTAGCAAATATCAGTTTTTATCTATGTTTTCAAAATCAAAGTATGAATTTCACTTTTAAATTAACTATACTAGCAAAATCACAACTCAATGACATATGATTAGGGTATAGGTTATGTGGTTAGTGTATAATGTATTGATGGTTTAGGGTATACAATCAACAACATATACTAACTTAATATTGTTGATTGAGGGTAAAGCTAAGTGTATAGGATATATGCTATCGAGTAAGTTATGATTGAAGTCACAATAATTTTACTAAATTTGATAGCTAATCTTTAATCGTTCAATTTTTAGGATAATTCGAACAATTTTACAAATAACTCGTTTGGCAACAGTTTACTAAAGTTATTTGGGCAATGAGTTATTTTGAAATAACTCCTTTTATCACTATGCTTTTGCCAAATACCATACGCCAAAGACCAGATTTGCATGGTTATACTAAACGAGATACTTTAATCCAATTACTACTGAATTAATACTAAAATATCAAATAAACAATTAACGTTGTCTTTTGGTTGCAAATATTGATATCACCATTACTATTAGCTGTAATACTTTACCAATTATGATTAATTACATAACAAGTCATACAAAGTTTGCAAGTCATACAAATTGATTTAACATTTTGACTAGTTTTTTTCAAAAAAATAAAGTATATATATACGAGGTAGAAATAAATTGGTTAAAAAGTTGAGAAAATATTTTAAATTAGTGTAATACAATGTGTAAGTTGGTAATGAGTAATGAGTTAAGTTACTTGATGCGCTGGCCCGAACAACCCGAAACCCGACCCGCCCGACCCAAAACCCGATGAACCCTTAACCCGATTTGCCCGCAACCCGATTGAATCCGAACCCGATGAACCCGCAACCCGTTTGAACCCGAACCCGATGAACCCGAACCCGATGAACCCGCAACCTGACTAACCCGCAACCCATTTGAACCCGAACCAGATTGAACCCATCCCGAACCCGCCCGAACCCGCCCGATTGACACCTATAATCGCCACATCACCAATCAAGCAAAAAACCCATTCAATAATTTCCAAACCCCTACATCCCTAAAACCAATAAGCAATTGCCAATAGTGGGCCCATACTGGATCATGTACAAGCCCACGTTTGAATGTTATTTAAAAGCCTGCAAAAATCAATGATCAGACCCAGTCCAACTAGAATTAGTCCTAAACGCATCGTTAATACATAAACACAAATTATGGAGAGCTCTCCATCCTATTCGAATCAAATTCTGTCTTCTTCATCTCCTTCCTCAATCCTCTGGGCGAGACGAATACTACATATCAGGAAACCTTAATTTCACCGAGTGATAGAAGTTTCGAGAAAATGACAATAATGCTAAGACAAGATGACAAAGCACTAGCGACATGAACCCTAGGATTAGCAACCTCTTTCAAGGGTTCTTTTGCAAATGAAAAGTTTGATGAACACAATAATAGACATGGTCGCCGTAATCGTGTTAGAAAGAGATAGACGAGGGGAAATAAAATGGCGAAGAACAAACAAGACAAAATAAATTGGGAAATTCAATCTACGTCGAATGTGGATGCAAGTAATTGGGATTCAAAAAGATGATTAAGTTTGGGAGTTCAAATTGGATGGGGAGCTTCTCTTGGAACTGTGAAGGGGCGTCCCTCCAAGACGAGAGAGAGATCGTGTAATTGGTTAGGGAGACTGGAAATTGGTTAGGGCGGCAGTGGGTCTACTCAATTGAGTTATTTAATTTAATCGGGGCAGTTAGTTGGACTAGGATGAAAACAAACTTAACGCGGCAGGAGGTTTTTTGTAATTTGTTTAGTTATTTAGTGGCGCAGTTAGGTTTAACAAACATGAGCCGTGGAGATTGAAAATGAATGGTTAAGATCGACCAAGGTACCCGTACCCGGATTTTGCCCTGGGCACCTTAGAAGTCACCATATATATATAAACGTGAAGTGAGGTTATTGTTGTCAAAATAACTACATTTTGATACTCCAAATTTAATTAAATTACAACTTAGTCACTATAATGTATATTTTATATTTTGATACCCCAAATTTAATTTTAAAATAAATCATTGAACAATTATGATTTAGTATCTAAACTTGATGAGATTTTCATACCTATAATTTTTAAAATCTACATATTGGTCTAATGTTTACATTTCAACGTGAAGTGAGGTTACTATTGCCAAAATAACTACATTTTGATACCCCAAATTTAATTAAATTACAACTTAGTCACTATAATGTATATTTTACACTTTGATACCCCAAATGTAATTTTAAAGTAAATTCATTGAACAATTATGTTTTAGTATCCAAACTTTATGAGATTTTCGTAGCTACAATTTTTAATTTACATAATGGTCCAATGTTTACATTTCACTTGAATCCATAAATCCAATCCACCAATTCATGAATCCAATCCACCATAACATAAAATTATAAATTTAGTTTGTACCATACAAGATGTTGTAACACTCAACTGTAGGAGAAGATTCGACCATTTTGGTATTTGATGAGATTTTTACTTCAAATAAACATGAATGATATCCATTTGAAATAATAATGATAATTTTTAAAAGAACATTCTATTCGTTGATGTGACAACATATTTAGTAAAATATAATACGAGTACATTAAGATATTGATATGTACAAAGTTTTTGTATGACATTTTAATAGAACAATGTTTAAAAAAATCAACAGTAATAAAAATCTTAAGTTAAAAGTTAATATTAAGTATAAAAATGACCCGACCTTTCCATTATCTACTCCTCTTCATTTCATTTTTAACTCGCCTTCCATAACCCTTTTTATTTCTTTCTTTACCTTCTTATCTAACCCTAATTAGTAATTGAACCATGAACCACTAACTTTTTCAGCTCAATGTCGAGTCCAATTAAAAATAAAGATATATGACTATTACTTATTAGAAAGTCATCATTGTCCACTATGGGATTTGAAGGCGTGAAATTTTAAGCGAGTTCCAGTTTGTATTCATTTTGCTTCTCTTTAGAGTTCTTCTTTTTCACCCGGGCTAGATTTTCAACAATTATATGTTTGGCTAGGTACCTACACATATCAAATAAATAGTTTCCACTTTTCTAAAAAAAAAAAGTAAATAATTATCATCTTAAATACATCACCATAAGAGGAATTAAGCCTCAACTATGCAAATTATAGTTCGGTACCTAAACTTAATAGATCTTAGATTTATAGCCTATATTTATTTTTTTAGCATACAAATCCTCAAAAATCAAAATATTGATGGAACAATGCATTTTGGTACTTTTTTTATGAATGGCAAAACTTTATTTCATCAAAAAGACTTTACTTGTGGCAACATCCCTTGCCACTAGGTTACTTCAGCAACAGCTACAAGTTTAATTAAACTTAAGTCAAGAACAAGGACAGAAGACCAAAACACACAACTCAAAAGAAAGGCTCCACTTCTTCCATGGAGCACAGAACTTCCAAATCACTTTTCACTCTCTTCTGCAGATTCTCAAGGCTCAATATCGGTTTACCATGCTTAGTATTACATACATCTCGTCATATGCTACTGAGGAGAGCTTGCCAGAGGAGGCGGCCAGCTTTGCAAAGACTTCCAAAAACCAGAGAAAGAGGACACTGCCCAGTGGAGTTCTTCTTCCCAACTGTTGGATGGGGATCTGCAAGTGAACTTTGAGAAAAGTATCTGAAACAACTCCTTATATCTATTGCATTCAGAGAAGAGGTGGTTATGAGTTTAATATATCTTAGATTTATAGCCTAAATTTATTTTTTTAGCATACAAGTCCTCAAAAATCAAAATATTGATGGAACAATATATTTTAGTATCTAATTTTTTTACTACATTTTGGTACCTAAAATTTTGAAGTTCTACAAATAGTTCTAATTTTTGTATGTGTAATTAAAACACCTTTGAATAAATAGGTATCCACACCTAACTCATATACATTTAGATTATGGAAGTAAATATACATACCCTACCCAAACTCATCTACAACTTCCAAACTCTTATATAAGTCACCCATACCCTACCCATAATCAATGGGTCTACTTGGGTTTAGGTAAATATAGTTTATTAGCCCAAAATTTAAAAATATTTGAAATTGGATGTTGACTGTAATATATATTTTCTCATTCAATATTATATTGTCAAGTCAATATTATTAACAAAACTGTTAACAAAAAATTAATTTTAGACTAATAATACTAACAAAATACCATAACGGGTCACATAATACATGCCGATAGGCCATCTGCTTCCCGCGACAAGGCGCGAACTCGCCGCCTAGTTATAATAAAAAAGCTCTAAAAATACGCATTCAGAAGATAGATAGTTGAGCGATACAAAATAGCTTCACTTGTAATCAAATGATAATGCTTCCAGCAAGTTTATAATTCAAGTGACTAGAATATTTTTTATATATATAGGAGACAAGTAGTTAGACTATTAAATCTAGCATAGAGAGGTTTTAGGTTCACATTTGTCTTTTTATGAAGATTTTCTTTAAAATATCCTTTCACCTGATTAAAAGAATAAAGAATGACTTTGCCGCATAAATAATACAATGTAGTCTTTCATTATTATTATTATTATTTATTTTGGTAGACTTGGCTGAATAAATAGTACAATAGAGTTATTTGTAAATAATTCATGTTAGAACACTTAATAAACCGGCGACTTTGATCGGGGAAAAACCGGCGACCCCAAGAAGTTAAGAATACAGCAAAACAAATTTAGATTGCCGAAGAATCTATAAAATTATAATTGTTCTTTCTTTGGTAGACTTCCCCGTTCTGAAATAAGCAGAAGACCCAAGAAAGAAAACACAACAAAACAGATTGGAAGTCAATTTTAATTATCATGTGTGATTGAGTGTCATGTTTTAAATCGATTTTAATTAAACTTCTTTTAACGTGCTTCGTTAAGGAACAGTAGATCCGAAATATAAAATTAAATGGGTTGACGTGCTTAATTGTGTCACTTGGTTTTACTAATGGTTTTAAGAATATGGTAGCTTTACCGCAATAAGACATTTATGGACCTGAGGGGCTGGAAAACAGTCTGCCGAATAAGACATTCATGGCCTATTCTTTCTATTCTTTCTAGTTTTTATTCCCTTTGGGCGAATTGGTAAGGCACTATCAACTGACCTACACCAATCTATGGTGTGTTCTAGGGATGGCAATTTGAATTCGCCTCGTTGGGTATATTATCGGACATGACCCGTGATGAGGCGAGTATTATCCGATTCGTTGTAGCGTAGGGTGGGGCATTGGTATTAACTTTCGACCCACTCTGCCCCACCCCGCCCCGTTCTTGGCCTGTTCTAGGTCAATTTCTTATGCTATCCATTCATATATCTCCTATTTTGACTTTTTTTCAACTAGTTAGACTTGATTTTCGAACTAAATAGACTCAATTACTCATTATATTATCACTATTATTCAATCATGAAGTCTTTTTCCTTTCATTTTATCATAAAAAGTAATTTTTGCTAGTATTTTATTCAAATAACATGTAAGAGTGGGTCGCCCCGCCACGTAGTAGCATGCAGCGGGACATGAGTATTGAGGTACCCGCCCCGCCTCGACCCATTACCATCACTATCCCCTTCCAACATTAACTGCTCCTAGGCATTGAGGAAGGTCCTCAAGGCCAGAGGCATAGCAGAAGAACATCTCCAAGTCAGGCATACTGGTATTTTCTCGAATGGCAGCCACATGAAAAGAATACTCTGTTAAACATGTTTGGGAAGTAATAAGTGTAAAAGCACCTAGAGTTCCTTGGCATAACCTGGTAATGAAATCCCTCTGTCCTCCAAGGGAAAAGTACTGGTTTGGTTGGTCAATCAGAATCGGATTACTACTCTGGACAAGATTCATCAGTGAAATCCCTTTGTCATCAACACCTACCCGCTTTGCCAGTCTCTTCCCGAGTCTAAAGACCATTTATTTGTAGAGTGCAGCTACTCCAGGAAAATTTTGCGGGTAGTTCCCTCATTTCCTTGTTTGGGAGGGACTGGAATGAATCACTTCAGAAAGCTACATTGTTGTACTCTGCAGAAAATGACAATGCTAATTTTGGACGTTTGGTATGGATGATGTTGGCAAGCGAGCTAAGGCGTGAAAGATGTAGAAGATTCTACGATAGTCAGACCCTCAAGGAGGATCAATCTGTCAAGAAAATTCAGGAGCATCTCAAGTTACTTGGGTGTGGTTTTCCTACTATTGCGTCTATAGTTTCAGATTGGTAGGAATGTTTTTTTGCAGACAGGTTTTCCTCTAAGATTTTTGCTTGTAAAGACATTATTATGGGGGTGCTGACAGTTTTCCAATTTGAGTGGTGCATCTTTGGCACTCTTACTTGATGAATAAAAATGGGTATGTTTATGGTGATTTTCAAGTCACCGTAATTTGGGGAATTCGATCGACCTCTTCTATCAAGTGGTCTACCACTTTACAAGAAAATGGTCGACCTCTTCCACCAAGTGGTCTACTACTTGAGTCATCCAGTCTATCATTTCCGGAAATGGATCGACCTAATGACACACTTACATTCAAGAGATCAACCTCTTCCACCAAGTGGTCGACCACTTTCCAAAAAAATGGTCTACCTCGTCCAGAAAGTGAGCTACCACTTGAGTCATCCGGTCTACCATTTTCGGAAATGGGTCAACCTGATGACACACTTACCTTCAAGTGGTCGACCTCTTCCACCAAAAGGTCGACCACTTTCCAAGAAAATGGTCGACCTATTTCACCAAGTGGTCTACCTCTTAAGTCAACCGTTCTACAACTTTGGAAATGGGTTGACCTGATGACACAATTACCTTAAGTGGTCGACCTCTTCAACCCAGTGGTATACCACTCGAGGCAGCCGATCTACCGCTTCCGGCAATAGATCGAACTGTGACACACTTACCTTCAACTTACAACTACTTGTTGGAGGAGGTAGACCGCTTTCGCCAAAATAGCCTACCAATTCTGCAAAATGTTCTACATATCTCTTTCGACAAATGATCTCCGCTTTCGGCAAACAGTCGACCATATAACATAGTTACCTTATACTTACATTAGGAAAATAATGGACAATAGAGACCAACAATATAAAATTATTTTTGTAGTAACGCACCATCCTATCAATTGTGGGCAACCAAATCCCTACGCAGATTATAGACTAAGACAAAAAGAACCCTCTTTTAACTCTTATAGAATAAAAATCCACAAAAGCGATGATATGAGATTTATGAAAGTTGAAGATGACAGAATTGTATAACAAATCTACTATACTTTTTGAGCATCTTCATAATAAAAGTAGCAACAAAGTTGATTCATCACAAGACAATTATATGATAGAAACAAGAAAACTTAGAATTTGAAGGAAAGATGAAAACCTCTATAAAGTAAGTCAAATATAAGAAAGAAATATGCGGAACATTTTTCAAATCTACGGGAGAACAATCACTCGAGAAACTTGTCATCTATGTTTGCAGCATTTGTACTAATTATAAATCTCTTGCTAGAAAGTATATCTATTGTTATTGAACTCTAATTATATATAGATGATGATATCACAAGGAATGGTTCATCAGGTGGATCAATTATTAAAAGAGGTGAACCGCTTGGGAAAAGAGTTGACCACTTGATGGAAGTGGTAGACCATTTTTTCGTATAGTGTATTTTAGTGGAAGAGGTTGACCGTTTGTAGAACATAGCAAAATGGGAAATAGTACATCTTATTGACAATTATAACAATGAGGTCGACCATATCAGACAATGACGTCGACCATTTTGTCCAAATAGGTCGACCTCATCAGTGAACAGGTCGATCGTTTTGTCCAAATAGGCTGACTTCATCAATAAATAGATCGACCGCTTTGTCCAAATCACGGTGACTCGCAAGTCACCATAACAAAATCCTAAAAATGGCTTATTCATTAAAAAAAATGGTTTTAAGAATAGGAAGCGGTGTAGAATCTAATTGAAAATGGTTTTTGATTGTGCCATTGGCTACCATCAGTTAACGACGTCGTGCTCTCTTGTCCTATCGCTTGATGTAGAATATAATTGTATGGTCGGGAACTTGATCCAAGTTATCAATTCGGTATTAATATTCTTCGAAGCAGCAATTTATAATTACAAGTTTTCTGTTATTAATGTGACACAATTGGCTCCGCGGTTTTCTGTTATCAATGTTCAATAGGATGCGTAAAAATAAATTTGAAGACCAAATCAATATGTAACCATCCGCTGCTTGTAAATTACCTATAGGTAGCCTATTCATGATGCTTCTGCTACAGCTCAAATTATAGTGCTAATACCCAATTCGTCAATATGATAAAAGAGACGAGTCTTTGGTATATTTTATCCAAAAAGAACTTACCGGATGAACCAAAGGCATAATTCATTAATGGATATGCATTTATGGTTGATGGGGAGAAGCACCTTAGAAAACATCAAAGTTGAACCGAATATATACTCACTCTAAAACCGTTGAAGTTCAATAGTTCTATTAAATTGAACTTCACGTTTGGGTTTAGACTTATGAGTATCGGTGTGTGGAGATTATTCATGAGAGTTTAGAGTATATACAATACAACAAACTCGGTTAAATCATGGTACAGATAGAGATATCTCACTAGCAGTACATAGATATCTAGTAGTACACTAGTCTGATCATATATATATAGGCTAACAACTATCGTACTCCTAGAGGATACCATATTCAAAGTAATCTGACTGTTTGATCTACTTCGGTATTGGTAGTGGTAGAGCGACGAGTTCCAATCAGCGGGATAGTCAACAAAATAAATTGTTATTGACCAACTATTTTGGACTAATCTTTCTGAGGGACGGGATACGGTGACAACCCCTTAAGAGGTTGTCAGATTCACAGCCCACTTTATAACCCTTGGATGCACTCTCTCTGTTGTCTTTTTTTTTTTAATTAACGATTAAGATTAAAGGAAGGGTATTTTTGGAAGGGAAAAAAATTTACCACACTCAATCATTCACCCTACCATATAAATAGAAAAAAACCTTAACTCCTCCATCCTCCCTCTCTCTCTCTCTCTCTCCTCCCTCTCTCCCGCAGCCATCACCGTCGTAGAGCCCTCCGACGCCACAGCCCTCCACCGCCGGCGTCGGCACCCCTGTATCTTGCAGCCGCCTACCGAGCCCTCTACCGCCGCCGTCTCCGCCATCCTCAGCCTCCCTCCACCCCCTATTGTTGCAACTCTCTCCCGCCGGCCCGTCGCAACGTTCGCCTCTCACCACCGCGACACAATCATCCTCTCCCCGTCAGAGCCCTCTCGCCGCCCTTCGTCTCCCACCACTGTCGTCGTCGCGAGGTCACCCTCTGACTCTCTCTCCCGTCACCAACTCCCCTTTTCTAGATCTGGTTTTTTAATGGTGCCATTTTTCTTCTGGTAGCGTACCAGTGATAGTGGTACCTACCACTACCATCAGGTAGCTGGTAGTGGTAGCGTACCACTAGCATCTGGTACCACTACCATATGGTTTTTTGTGTTATTCTCTACTGGTACCGCTACTAGTGCTAGTGGTACGATACAATATGGTAGGGGGTAGCGCTGTACTGGTAGCGTACTACTAGAAAAAATCATTACCAGTAGACTAATGGACTGATACACTTTTTAACGCACTGGTACATTTTTAAAGTTGCCGGAGGAAGTCCGCCGGAGAAAGTCTGCCGGAAGGATTTCAACGGAGAAAAAGTCTGTCGGTCGATGCGGAGTTGCCGCTGGAGAAAGGAAGAGAGAGAGATAGAAAGATATTAATGTATAAGATTTAAATTTAAAAGACTTGTATTTAATATGAATTTTTAATTCTCAATGTAATTAATACAAAAATGATAATTAATATATTCTTTTTTCATACCCAAAATGCCCTTGGTTGTCAATCTGACAACCTCTTGAAGGTGGTCACTGATTTTGGTCACTAATTAGAAAAACAAAGTTAAGATTAATTATATCGATTTTGCTCACTGATTAAATATATGGAAAGTTATATTTAAAGGATAGTAATCCTGTGTGGTTATTATTTTTTTCCAAAATTAACATCAATCAATCATGACCGTCAATTTAAAAATGTTGAGAATGGAAAGTAGAGATATAGATAGTCACGATGGCTACCAAAAAAAATGGTAACCATCCTAACCCATTCCATAATACCCATCCTGCCATCCATTGTATTCTCGCATTCACATGTTCACATATACCAGCTGTGAAGGTTCCTAAACTTTCTATAAAAAACAATGAAAAAAAAAAGAGTGGACCTCAAATGTATTAATATAATTCAACGAAAAATATGCGTTAATATAATTTTTATAAGAACGACTTATTAAAGAAAGACTTGTTCGTATGTCTAGTCCGCACACTTATTAATATAATTCCAGCTTAAATCAACAACCATCTAAAATATTAATGCAATGCAAAAAATCAATTTATGTTTAGAAACAGGTTTAAAAACTTGTTAAAGACAGATTTGTTCATATGTCTAGTCCGCCCATGAGAATGCAAGTTGAGATTTCCGAAAAGTGCTTTTATATAACATAAAAGTAGAAACTCTGATTTGTAGCTTCTGTGAAAAGCTGTTTTGAAAATATAAGATTATTCTTATCATATTTTAATTTTATTTCAGAAAAAACATGTCCCCGATGGCAGAAAAAACATGTTCCCGATTCGGGGACAGAAAAAACATGTTCCCGATTTGAAGTTTCTGCGAAAAACATGTTCTCGATACAAGTTATACTTAAAATTTCACTCATGTATCGTAACAAGTTTTTAATACTCTTTCCATTTATTCTTATAGTTTTAATATGAAAGTTTTGGAACTTTCGTAGTAGATATATGTGAAGGGAGAACAAAATCGATGTGAAGTATATATATGGATGGTACTATTTATTATCAGGTAAAAGTTAATGTATGTTGTATATTAGACAATTTACATTGTACTTGTTATTGCGGGTTCTATTTTTTGAATTATAAAATAAATTACCGCATTTGTGCTCACTGTTGAGATGGACGAGTACAATGAGATTGCCTAGTGTACGACATACACTAGCTTTTGCTTGGTGTATGTTAGACTTTACTATACAAATATATGTCAGACTCGTATGCTCCTTGAGTATAATATACTTCATGTACTCCTAGTGAGATATATCTATCTATATCATGAATTAAACTGAGTTTAGGGTATGATACAATACCCTAACCTCTAATGGTTAAACCCCAAGCCTCGATTTTCTAAAGACAAACCCAAAGTTCAATTTAACAGAAAATACTAGTTGATCATTGAGATTGGTCGGAGCTCATTAATATAACTCTAACAGTCAAATCATTTGGAGCATACGGGCATTGTACTCATGAGGTATATCATACTCCAAGTTAATGGTGTAGTTATACCTTACCAATTACGATTTAGTGGTAAATCTATTGATAGGATCATAGGATTGATAACTTCATAGTAAGTTAGCGGTAAACCGACAACTGACTGAGAATATATATATATATATATGGTGTCTTCTACGGTACACTGGGTGAAATCCGGGGTACTACATACCTTGAGTATGAAAACTCTATTTAGACCTCGAATTAGCATGATTTTTGGGCATGATACTATACCCTAACCCTTAATGAGTGAACCCTAGGTCCTAATTATCTAAATCATAAACTATAAACCCTAAGATGGTGCATTACTTTTTTTGCCTATATTTGGACGAATCATAACCGTCGATTATTGTTTCTAATTAAATTGATCTTGGGGTATAAGATTTAGAGAATTAAGACCTAGATTTTGATCTTTATGGGTTAGAGTATAGTATAATATCTGAAAGATCAGTCAATTCAAGTTCTAGATAGCGTTTTCTTACTTAAGGTATGCGGTACCCTGGATTTCACCCGGGGTACCGTAGAACTCCCCATATATATATATATATATATATGGTGACTACTTCAGTGCACTCACAAAAATGAGTGCGCTCAATGCACCCAACTCAAAAACTAGTCTTAAGGTGTCGAATTTTGAATTTTAATTTATAGAATTAGTGTAATATGATGATATAACATATTATAACAACTAATTAGTGGATTACCCTACGCCCTAGACCTCCAATTTTGAGTTCTATCCCTAAACCCCAAATTGTAAACCCTAACCCTAAATCTCTAAACTCTAAATCCTTCAAATTAAAGTAAATCTTCAATGGTTTTTGTGCAAATTCATGTGCGTTATTGTTCATCACATCATAAGTGATGAATGACATCATTTTGACATAAATCGCATGTTTAAAATGACGGTTATGAAGTGAGTGCACTGAATGCACCCAAAAAAGTGAGTGCACTGAAGACGCCACCATATATATATATATATATATATATGGTCTTAACGAAAAATTAAATTTTCAAATCACTTGATAGTCAGTTAACGGTTAACCGACAACTACCTTAAGCAGAATAAAAGGTATAGCATACCTTGAATAAGAAAATGATATCAAAACCTCGATTTAACAAGCTTTTGCAACATGATACTATACCCTAACCTTTGATGTGTGAAACCTAGTTCTTATTTATTTAAAACATAGAACCTAAACACTAAGATGGAGCATATAGTTTGTTGGCTGTATTTTGATGAATCATAACCATTGATTATTGTTTCTAATAAAATTTATCTTAGTTATGAAATATATAGAATTAAGAACTAGATTTTAATCTCTAAGGGTTAGGGTATAATATCATGTCTCAAACTACGGTTAATTCAAGGTTTAGTTATCATTTTCTTACCCAATGTATGTCGTATCTTTGATTAACTCACTCTCTCTCTCTCTCTCTCTCTCTCTCTCTCTCTCTCACACACACACACACACACGTATGCACGGAAGCATGCACACACACGCACACATACATGGTATCTAGGGTGAAATCGAAGTACCGCATACCTTGAGTATGAAAACCCTAAACAGACCTTGAATTGACTCATTTTTTGGACATGATACTATACTATAACCCTTAAGATCAAAATCTAGATCTTATTTCTCTAAATCTTATACCCAATATCAATTTAATTAGAAATAATAATCGACGGTTATGATTCGTCCAAATATAGGCAAAAAATGAACGCACCATCTTAGGATTATAGTTTATGATTTAGATAATCAGGATATAGGTTTCATTCATTATGGGTTAGGGTATAGAATCAGGCCGGAAAATCATGCTAATTCGACATCTAGATAGCACTTTCATATTGAAGGTATGCGGTACCCCAGATTTCACCCAGGGTACTGTAGAAGCCACTAGATGTACTCCAAGAGAACCGTATACTCCAATTGATCTGGCCATTAGATGTACTTCGATAAGCTCCAACCAATCTCAATGGTCAATTATTATTTTCTATAAAATTGAACTTTGACGAATAAGAACCGTTGATTTTGTACTATGATAATTTCGACGAATAAGAACCGTTGATTTTCATTTTGAGATTAAATGAATCTTATGGTTTGGATTAGAGAATTGAGGACTGGGATTCACCCATAAGAGGTTAGGGTATTAGTATAATGCCCCAAACTCTAGCTTATTCAACATCTAAATATAAAAAATAGACAGGCGTACGGTAAGGTAAGTGTACGCCAGACTTACTTGTAGTCTGAACCATATATATATATATATATATATATATATATATATATATATATATATATATATAGCGAGTTCTACGGTACCCCGGGTGAAATCCGAGGTACCGCATACCTTGAGTAAGAAAACGCTATCTAGAACTTGAATTGACTGATCTTTCAGACATGATACTATACTCTAACCCATAAAGATCAAAATCTAGGTCTTAATTCACTTAATTTTATACCCCAATATCAATTTAGTTATAAATAATAATCGACGGTTATGATTCGTCCAAATATAGGCAAAAAAATCAATGCACCATCTTAGAGTTTATAGTTTATGATTTAGATAATTAGGACCTAGGGTTCACTCATTAAGGGTTAGGGTATAGTATCATGCCCAAAAATCCTGCTAATTCGAGGTCTAGATAGCGTTTTCATACTCAGGGTATGGGATACCCCGGATTTCACCCGGGGTACCGTAGAAGGCACTATATATATATATATTTATTTATATGTGGAATTCAGGCTAGCGTACGTTTACTTTACCGTACACTTGTCGAGTTTTGTTATGAAACCATAAATTAACAGAAGTTTGCGGTATTATACTATATATATCCTAACCTCTAATGGGTGAACTCGAGTCCTCAATTATATAACCAAAACCATAAGATTCATTTAATCTGAAATGAAGATCAACGGTTTATATTCCTTGAGTTATCAAAGGTACAGATAATAGTTGTTAACGTAGGCGTGCAGCGTACACCAGGCATGCGCTAGCCTTTGCCACATATATATTTGTATATACTTAGTGTATGCACATTAAGTTTTGCTATTTAAACCATGAATTGACCGAAGTTTGAGGCATGATACTATACCCTAACCTTTAATATGTGAACCCCACTCCTCAATTTTGTAACCCAATCTATAAGATTCATTGAATCTTAAAATGGAAATCAACGGTGTAGATGTCTTGAAATTATCAAAGTACAAATAATATGTGTGAACGTATGCGTACACGTGCCTATAAAAGATAAATTAAAGAAACTAGTCAGTGTGTTGAATTAATTTCTTGGAAAGCATTGACGACAGTGAACCTCATTTCAGGTTGACGGTTAAGCAGTGAATCTCTAGTTAATCGGGCTGCGGACCAATTGGTTTGACAGTTAATCGGATTACGGGTCAATCGGGTTATGTATTGAACATGTTGCATACCATTGACTTTTAGTCAATTCAGAGTGTGGTGGAGTGGCGATTCGGGTTAACCGGATGAGTTATGTTTTGACAACTCTAGTTGTACCAATTTGGGGGGTTGTTTTCGTCAATTCATATTGCGTTCTAAGTTGTGATTCTGGTTAACCGGGTGGATTTTGTTTTGACACCTCTAGTTGGACCCATTTAGAAGGGGGAATGAATGGAAAGTGGGAGATGGAAGACAGGCCAAGCACTATAAAATATAAATACCCGAAGCGTGGAATTTTCATCCTAGAGCCAATCCAATACATCAAGTACTCAACTTCCCCCTACTCTGTATATGTTGGCCGAAAAGGAAAAATGCCTTTAGTTACCGAGACCGTGACATATAGGATGTTGTCCTCCGCCAGCGATGTTTGGACCGCCGTCACCGCCGCCACAGCTGTTTTCCCGATGGCTATGCCCAACCTCTACGCCGGCATCAAGCGCAATGGCCGCGACGGCTTCACCGAAGGCTCTATGCGTGACATCACATTTGGTCCTGGTATGCCTAATTCATTACATACATGACACAATTAACTTCTGTTATCGCTGGCTGGCCGGCCGGTCATTTATTTGCTTCATTTGTTTGGTGTAACCGCCCGCCGCAGCTTACAACATGGTGGTGGGATCGGCGAGGGAAGAGATCTTTGAAGTTGACCATTCGAACATGACGATGAAGACGTTGATGAATGACGACGGAGCATTCGTGCCGCGGCTCTTCGACAGCGTCGACATCACCACGGCCGTGGTGCCTTCCTCCCGCACTAACCTTAGGGCCACAGGCTGCACGATTACTTGGTCGTTTAGGTACGAGAGTGCTAGGGGTAACGGCGACATTAACTACCTCAAGAACGTGATGCAGACTGCATTTCAGGATTTGGACGACTACCTCAGGCGGGGATAAGAAAAAGACTACCTTCCTTCCATTGTCGACAAGGCGAGTATTATAATAATACGGTTGACTCGATTCTCTTGTGTTACGTTGTAGACCGTCTTTTGTTTTGTGCTTGGTCGTTATTAATTCTTTTGTTTTGTGTGGTGCAAGCTTCAATACCTTGTAGTTCTTCTTAATGTTTTCGAAGAAGAGGTTTAACTTCGGTAGTTAATTGCTAAAAAAATTGGTCAAAGAACCGGTCATGTAAAATTTGCAAAGAAAAAAAAAACCATGGATTATTTGTCATTTTCCTGAAACATAATAAAATTTTGTGAAACTTAATTACGTATCATATATGACAACAACCTTACCGTTGTTACAATAACAAGAAGGACAAAATAGTAACAAAACACAATTAAATTATGTTACAACCAAAAACCAAGTTCTCCTTCTCCCCATTCCGTCCAGGTCTTAATCGTATCTTCATCTCATCCATCCCATCGTTTTTTATTTCTCTCAGCCTAGCCTAGTCACCGGCGGCAATCCAAATTGCCAGCCTAGTGGTGACAAGTGACAACGATTATTTCTTAATTATCCCCCGTCGTGGTCTTTGCGTCAATCGTCTCTGAATGCAACGATGGAGGTGATAGAAGAGGCTTGCTCGTCGCTAGGCTGCAAACAAGCCGACTCGAGTCGAGTTTTTGCTTAGCTTGACCTTGGCTCGTTTATAAATTTTTCAGCTCGAGCTCGGCTCGAACTCGAATTTTAATAATTTAGCTCGAGCTCGAGCTCAGCTCACGACAATTGCTAGAGTAGCTGAGCTACTTAAAGATCAAGGCCCCAGCATTGTGTTTCTCATGGAAACTAAGAGAAAAGAACATGAATGGGAGGAAACGATACAGAAACTGGGCTGGACAAGAGGTAAAGGTGTGGGATCTAGAAACAGAGCAGGAGGATTGATAATGATGTGGAAGGAGGAGCTGCAAGTTGAAGTTAAGGTAACTACTCAAAACCACATTGATGTTTGGATTACTGAGGGTACATAAGGGAAGAAATGGAGATTGACAGGGATTTATGGATGGCCAGAACAGGAGAACAAGCCCCAAACTTGGGATATGATAAAGCTACTTCATGGTCAATCTGACCTACCTTGGGTGTTATGTGGAGATTTTAACCAGGTGCTAAGCTACGTGGAAAAGAATGGCAGGAACCCTCCTGATGTCCAGAACATGGAGTTTCAAGCAACATTAGATGAGTGTCACCTGGAGGATTTGGGGTATTATGGGAACATGTTCATGTGGGATAATGGAAAAATTGATGAAGATTTTCTTGAACAACGACTTGATCGAGCAATAGCTAATGCAGAATGGAGGGCTGAGTTCCAGAAGCTCGGGTTTATCATTTGGATAGGTGGGTGTCAGATCACACGCCCATTAAAATAGAGCTAAATCTTCAAGAGTAACAAGTGTAATGGGGATGACATTTCAAGTTTAAAGCCTTTTGGTAGAAGCATGAAGATTGTGCCTCTATCATTGAGGCTGAGTGACAGAGGGATCCAAACCTACCCCTAGAAGACATAATCAAAAATTGCGAGAAAGTTCTCTTAGAGTGGGGATGGAAAACCTTTGGGAGCCTGAAGGGTAGGAGAAAGAAAATTGAGAGAGCTCTGGCCAAAATCTCAAAATTAAAAAAAAAAACCCCAAAGTTGTGCTCATCCAACGCAAAGCATTGGAGAGAGAACTGAATGAAGTGCTGGATTTGGAGTAAATAAGATGGAAGCAGAGGTCGAGATCCGATTGGCTGAAGGAAGGGGACAAGAACACTGGCTTTTTCCATCAGAAGGCTTTGAACATAAAGCGTAGAAACACAATCAAGGAATTACAGGGGGGAGATGGAACTATTTGTAGGGGGCAGAAGGAAGTAATGGGTTTTTTTACTGGACATCTACAGCAGCTCTTCACAGCTGAGCAAACTCCCAGTATCCATGAGGTTCTTGATGTGGTGGAACCTAAGGTCACAGCCTAGATGAATCATGAACTGATGAAACCTTTCTCTAGAGAGGAAATCTATGATGCTCTTTCTAAAATGGCACTCACCAAAGCTCCTAGCTCTGATGGAATGCCAGCCCTCTTTTTTCAAAAGAATTGGGCCACAGTTGGGGACACTGTCTGCTTAAAACTACAGAGAATCCTACTAACAGGTGAGGTCCCTCCCTACCTAAACCATACTCTATTAGCAATGATACCCAAGACAAAGAAGCCAGTCACTCCGAAGGAATTTTGAACAATTGCTCTATGCAGGGTGCTTTATAAGATATTGTCAAAGGTTATGGCCAATCGTTTAAAATCAGTGCTTGATGAAATCATCACTGATACTCAAAGTGCATTTGTGCCCGGCAGAAACATCACAGACAATATAATGATTGGCTTTGAATGTTTTCATGCAATGAAAAACAGGAAGACTGGGAAGAAGGGTTTTGTAGCAGCAAAACTCGACATAGCCAAAGCATATGATCGAGTAGAGTGGAAGTTTCTTGAAGGCATAATGTTGAGATTGGGGTTTCATGAAGATTGGGTACAAATGGTGATGAATTGTGTTACCAGTGTGAGTTATGATGCCCTGATTAATGGGCATCAAACCAAGATCTTTAAACCAACAGGGGGGCTAAGGCAGGGGGGCCCTATTTCCCCCTATCTTTTCCTACTATGTGCAGAAGGGCTATCATCCCTCACAAAAAGAGCAGTTGAGGAAGGAAAGATTCGAGGAATTAAAGTGAGTAGTAATGGTCCAATGATTACTCACTTATTCTTCGCGGATGACAGTATATTTTTCTTCGAGAACAAGAAAGAACAAGGAGAAGCTCTAAGGGATTTGCTACGTATCTATGAGCTAGCCTCTGGACAGCAAGTAAGCCTAGTCAAATCGGAGCTTTCATTAAGTACTAATGTTCTTGAAGAAGACAGAAGATTAATGGGAGACATCCTAGGTATGAAAAGGGTCATATACCATGATAAATATTTAGGGCTCCCAACAGTTATTGGCCGAGCCAAAAAGGCTGTGTTTGCACAGCTAATTGATCGAGTAAGAGACAAAATCAAGATGTGGAAGGGGAAACTTTTGTCTATGGCAGCCAAGGAGGTACTTATCAAGGCAGTGGCACAAGCTCAAACTTTATATGCCATGTCAGATTTCAAGGTACCCCAAGGTGTTATACAAGAAATTCAAAAAATGATTGCAAGTTTCTGGTGGGGAAGAAAGAGGGAGGAACGGAGAATCCATTGGATGAGTTGGGAGAAGCTATGTCGCCCTAAATATGAGGGTGGAATGGGGTTTCGAGACTTGCAAGGGTTTAATATTGCATTACTTAGAAGGCAGGTTTGTAATCTCCTAAAGAAACCTGAGTCACTAGTGGCAAGAGTCCTGAAAGCCCGCTACTATCCACACTGTGGTGTTCTGGAGGCGTCAGTGGGATCAAATCCTAGCTACATTTGGAGAAGCCTCATGCAGGCTGAATCCCTGGTGAGAGAAGGTATGCGATGGAGGGCGGGAAATGGCGAAGACATTCGAATCTGGTGGGATCGCTGGATTCCAGAGGCAAAAAATTTCAAAATTCAATCACAAGCGACAAGGCTGGGGATCACGGAGAGGGTATCAAGTCTGATCAATTGGGAAACAAGGTCATGGAAAAGACACCTACTGCAATCCCATTTCCAACCAAATGACAGGTTTCGAATCGAGCTGATCCCAATACCCCCCCCCCCCCCCAACCTAGACCTGATGTACAGAGTTGGGGAAGAGAGAAGACTGGCAAATACTCAGTCAGATCGGGATTTAAGGAGTGGAGGAAGGCACAAGCTACAAACCAAATTGAGAACTATGTGCCTGTAGATTGGAAGCATCTATGGATGCTTGAGCTGCCACCAAAGGTTCGTATATTTGTTTGGAGGTGAGGAAGTAACATCCTACCAACAGGTGTCAACCTAAGTCGACGAATTAAAGATGCATTTGTTGAGTGCCCTTTCTGTGGGTTATTGGAAACTCAGGAGCATATCACAAGGGAATGCGATTGGGCAGGAAGGGTATGGAGACCTAGTAACCTGGCAAAATTCTTTCAGATGGGGAAGGGAAAAACTGTGAGACTTGGTTATGTGATCTGCTAGAGGAAGCAAACAGGGAAGAGCTAACTAAAGTGCTAACCACGCTCTAGTTCCTCTGGAAAGAGCGCAACAACCATCTCTTCAACAACCCTAAGTTAGAAGAATGAGAGATTGTGGGGAAAGCCCAGAATTACCTGGAAGAGTACGCGGAGCATCAAGGCCAGGGCAACCCAGGACCTTCAGCGCCAAGAACCTGAACTAGGGCGAATTAGGAGCCTCCACCTGCGGGCGTCCTCAAGCTGAAAACAGATGCGGCGATCCTAGATGAAGAAGGAACAGGTTATGGAATGGTTTTAAGAGATAGTAATGGCAATTTCATCATGGGAGCTACTCACCGGACAAGAGTGCGATGGCCGGTTGAACTGGCGGAGGCGATGTTGTGGGGACTGCATATAGCTCGAGCTCACCAACCCCAAGCGTGCTGCTAGAGGCAGACTGCCAAACCCTAATTCATAAGCTTAATCGGCGGGAGACCACAGATATGGAGGTGGCGATGATTTGTGATGAAATTCGGGAGATAGCGGAGGAAAGTGGAAGTGTTGGGTGGAGATTCTGGAAGAGGGAAGGAAATGAATGTGCCCATGGGATGGCACGATTGAAAGGAAGAGCTGAAAAAACTGAAATGTGGCTGGATAGGCCACCTGTCTTTATGGTCACTTTACTTTCCAGAGAGAGCAATGTAGTCACTGATCTTTGATTTTGAAATACAAATGAATTATAAAAATAAAAATCCTTACCCAGCCTATGGCTGAACAAAATTTAAAAAAAAAATAAAGAAAATTTTAGCTCGGTCGGCTGATGTTTTACTAGGCTTGTCAATTATACCCATACCCATGGGTTTATAACTATCCAACCATTTGGGTTGGGTATGAAATCCAATTAAAGTGTAAATGGATAAAGTCATATGGGCCAATACCCATACCCATTATGTTGGGTTTACTTGGGTTTTACCCATGAACTTGGGTTATAAAATCCAAACCCAAATAATTCTTAAAAAAATGAAACTAAAAAGAAAATTAAAACAATCTCTTCGTTTCTGACTCAGTCGAGAGACTCGACATTCTCTCTTCCTCTCTACCCATCCTTCGTCGACGACGAGCCGGCTGAGCAAACAGAGACGGCCACGACGTCGCCGCCCTGGCCAGTGCCACTAGCTCGAACGTCGCCGCCCCGGCCACCTCCTATCTCGGCATCCCCTCCGAGTCCGACCACTGAATCGCGTCGGCGCCACCAAAGATACAGAAACCCACTCCGATTTCGTCGCCGCCCCGGCCACTGCCACTAGCTCCGACGTCACCGCCGCCAAGTGCTACCAAGCTTCGAGTTTCTGAAAGAGAGTAGTTAATCCAGGTAATTGACTAATTGGGTTTTGCTAATTGAACTGTGAACGAATTCCATCTTCCCCCAAACCCTTCCCAGATCTCTCTGCGGGTGTGAACTGTGAACGAATTCGTCGATTTGGGATTTTGACTTTTGAAAATTTGATTTTGGATGCTCGATTTTTCTGCTTCTGTGTTTTCCTTTCTTGCTTCTGTGTTTTCCTTTACAAGCTTTTTGGTTGCTTCTAACTGCATCTTTATTCTTTTAGTGCTCTTTTAGTGCTCCTTGTTGTATGTATATTCATTCATGGTAGAACATGGGAATATCACTTTAATACTGCAAAACGAATGGTCTCTGTCATAGAGAAGCTGCTCTCACACTTGTCTACCGTGCTTTATGGTTGAATTATGTTGCTTTGTTGTGCTGTTATGTGTTGTCTGTAGCATTGGAAGACTAGTTACATGTGAATCCCAATGTTCTATTTCTCACAGCGCAAGCACATGGCGGCGACATCGTCTTCACCACGACGTCGAATCCGGGGGCGAACCTGGACGTCGGCGCCGTCGTGGCGACCGGCACTTGTTTCGAGGGCGGGCCGACGGAGTGTTCGGTTTGTCTCGGTACGATTCGGGCGTCTTTGAAGGTTTGCGAGAGCTCCGGTTGCGGCGGAGGATTGTTGGCGGGGGATTGCGGGCTTCAGTTCCGGCAGATCATCTTCTCGTGCGATTCGTTCCCAGATCAATGCCCAGTCCAGATCCTAGATCCCAGATCGATGACCGGCCGGAGGACGACGACGGCGACGATTCTAACTCTTCCTCCGATCGCGTCTGGCATCATCATCCTCGCCTGTCAGCACCGTTGAAGCGTTCGGCAGTCGGCACCGGCGTTCGGCAGTCGGCACCGTCGAAGCAGCTGGAACGACAGCCAAAGTTACATTTTAGTACCTAAAGTTTTTAAGAAGATACAAATAGGTCCAGCATCATATGTGGAAAATTATATTTTAGTACATTAAAAATTTCGCTTTACATTTTAACACCTAGTAAAAAAAACATATACAGGTGGGTCCAAGGAAATGGGTACCCAAGCCCAATCCATACCCAAAAATAAAATCCAAACCCAATTCCACCTACCCAAACATTATCCAAATCCATATAGAATAAATCCATACCCAACCTATATAAATGGATATAATTGGGGTTGAGCAAAAATACCAATGGGTGGGTAAATTGCCATCCCTATGTTTAACGCAAAGGAAAATGACACGAGGACTAACTTATTGGAAATTTCTCCCAAGAATTCAGACGCATTAATTGGGCTCAAGATAGGGTGCATAACCATAGGTTATGCATCCATCAATAACCAAATCTGGACCCTTTATTTAGAAAATCCAGATCTAAGGATGGAAAATTAAGGATCATTTTTATGTTTCCTAGCTTTCTTAATCGGCTCATATCTTTTTCGTTTTAACTCGGATTTTAATTTTTTTTGCACAGATGGAACGAGTTCATCGTGCTCTACCAAATGAGAACAATTTTCAATATTTTTTTAGAAAAAAAAAATTCTGACCTCTCGGTACCAACTGCATACCATATGGTATCTTCTTCGTTTTTAATTAGTTTTTGAAAAAGTTTGCACAGAAGGGACGAGTTCATCATGATCTATTGGATCTACAAATTTCTGGGTGAACAAATTACAAGACCAAAAGTACCACACAATACCATACAATAGCACCATGGTACGGGGTGGTATTGTATGGTATCTTCTTCGTTTTTAATTTGTTTTTTAAAACGTTTGCACAGAAGGGACGAGTTCATCATGATCTATTGGATCTACAAATTTCTGGGTGAACAAATTACAGGACCAAAAAATACCACACAAATTTCGGGGTGGTATTGTGTGGTATACAATGTTAAAAGTCGTAAATGACAATTAATATACTTCTACTCTAATGTATTCAACCATCCTACAGTCTTGGTTTGTTCATACCACCATGGTACATTTTTCAAACCATAGGTATGCTTTTATTTCAATACCAGTCAATACCATATGGTATAGACTGGTAAAAAACAACCCGGTTAATCTGCTAACTGGTCTTTTTGTTAGTATATACTAACTGATATCCAAAGGTGTATGAACTAATACCCAAGTCTTTGTGAACTAAATAATTCGGGTAGTTGATCGGTTTGATTAGCTCTGATACCATGTTTTTTCACTTTACTCACTGATTTAGTAATCTTTGTTTAATTTTGGTTAAGCTAGTTATTATATCAGTAATTAATTCAGTTTTAGAGATAGTTTCTTCTAATGTTTCTGTGGTTCCAATACTCATTTGTTCTTCTACAACTTCTGAGGCAAAGTAAGTCAATTCTTGTGTGACTGTGTTGATATCATCTATTGAGGTGAGATTTATAGCATCTAATCCTTCAATTAATTAATTTATATGATAGTTAGTAGGCATATTTAGATTTTATTCTCTAGATTTGCTATTGAATGTTGCAATTTTTCTAGCTTATTTATTACTTGATTATTGGTTATCTCTTCTTGTTCTAAATTTTGTTCAATTACTGGGATATGCCTAATTCTCTCTGATTGTGTTTTAATTAATCGTCTTTGATCTTGGGTTATCGATGGTCGACTAGGTTCTATTCTAACAGTTTTTAAAGGTGCTTCTAGTTGAATTAAAGGTTTAAATAAATCTTCTATAGTAATTACTTCTTTATTTTTGAAGGTTAAGCTGTGGTGACTATTTGTTAGTGCATAGTTTATTTGATAAGTTACTGAAAATGGTTTGCTATTTTCTTTCATAAAATTTTCTCTTTTTAATTCGTATTTTATAATGATAGAAGAGTCAAGATTACCATCTGCCAGGCTTAATCCTTGTTGTAGGTTAATGTCAAATTTAATTATTCCTACTCCTAAATTTCCGGTTCCTTTAGCAATAATACTTTCTTCTTCGTTTAGGAGCCTATCATCACGAATTTCTAGTTCCATGGGTGCATCAATTCCTATTTTCATGGTTGATTTTAATATAATTTGAATTGTACTAATATGAATATAAGGTATTTTATTTCGTTCTTCTGATCTTAGTTTAGCTAATCTTTTTCTGATTTGTTCTTTGTTTATTACTTGGATTAGGAAATCACCCTTAGTTTGATCAATAGGGACTGCTACTTCACCTATCATTTTACCGTATTTAATAATGTTTTCTCTATCAAAGAGCTTTGATAAAAAAGACTTAGTGATAAAGTTCTGAGTTTCCGAAATAGTAAAATTAGTTTTTTCTCTAATTTTCTTAATGTCTCTAACACCATCTAAGAAGTAGTTTTCATTATCATTTTTGTTTAAATAGTCAAAATAACTTGAGGTAGGATTATCAGACATACCTGACTTGTTTTTCTGATGAAACTCTGAGCTTTTTGATGATCGCTTGATGATTGTAGCTTCTTTCCGTGCGTTTGATTATATCGAATGATTGTGGCCTCCAGGATCAGTGGATCCAAGCCTTACAACTAGCCAGCTAGAGGGAGAGAGTAAACAGGCAATTTTTATGGCCAAACTCGTTCTACCTTATTTCATTGAAAACTCTTGCTCTTATATAGAGCTAAGAGAAGATACAAGAACGTCATTGCTTACGTTTGTGCAACATGGACGTAAAGCTAACACGTCAAAAGAAAAATGCATGAGGCGATAAGAAAGCTGATGAAATACAATAATGCACGACTTTTTTAAAGGAGTCGGCCAACCTTTTCTTGTCGTTTTATTCCATTTTTGTTTGATTCCTTTTTCTTCACATGCTTCTGTCAGTCTTGGTCTGCTGGTCCACTGATGTCTTCGTCAGTTGATGCACACCACTCACAGAGATGGTCTTCATAGATAGTAAGTTCATTGCATAACTGTTTCTTGATTTGAATGGGAAGAGCTGATAGATTCCCATTAATTTCCGTGAATTCCTTAATTTTATCTGTTATGATTACCCATTCTTCTTTGGTCATGTTTCCTCTTGTTTTGCTGGTGATGATGGCATCGGGGCTGCTGTAATTGACTTTAATCTGACTTTCCGGTTCAATTTTGGTTAATGCTCTGCATACTGCAAGAAGACCCTTTACTTGGTAGTCTGGTTTCTTCTCATAGTCTCGTAGGTCATCTCTGGTAGGGTAATCATGATTTGATACTCCCATGAGGATTACTGCTTTTGATCCGATCAATAGTTTGTCTTGATCGAATACGGGGTAGCTGCTTGTATATTTGAGAAATATTTCTCTTTCCTTGGCGAATAGCTCGAGATATCTTCTGATTACGTTCCTCATTCTTTGTGGGAAGTATTCAAATACCTTCATGGTTGTAGTGTAGATAGTGTCGATTAATCCATATTGATGGAACTCAAAAGAGAGTTCTAGTGATGCTTCTTCTAAGATTACTGCTTTGGGTCCTCCTCGACTGACGGGGTAGAAACCCATGGTCGTGTGTTTTTCTTCATAGTTGATTATCATATCCCAGTTGGATATGAACTTCTGAAAGATTGGTTTTAATTGCTCTTCTTTTTCCTTGGTGGTTAGGATGTTCTTGATACTGGGTATCTTTATGACGAGTTTCTGCGATTGTTGCTCTTGATTTTTGACTGGTTCTTTCATTGCCATCACCTTGTATGATTGTCTATATGCTTCGCCGGCTGTTTCTTTTGTTTTAAATGATTGATGCTGGACTGGTTTGCCGTTGATGTGCTGGCTAGCGATGGCCCAGTTATGATATACTCCTCGGTATGGTCCGTTAAATATGACATACCATTTGCTGCCTTTTCTGTCGTCTTCTTCATAGTGGGAATCTTTTGCTTCTTTTTCTTCTTGTTCAACGATGTCTGCCCATCGTGTCGTCTTCTGTATATTATTGCTGGTAGTGGTGGATGTTGCTGTCGACTTTTCTTTTTCAGCAGGTTCTGTGGTGAGTGTTGATGGCTTTTCACTATTGGAGCTAGTTGTTAATGTGCTGACGTTGACGTAGTTGATTTCTAACTGTTGCTGAATGACGTCGATTGATTGGATTATTGCTTCTTCCTCCCCCCTGCAAAGGAGAAGTTGTTGTTCCAGTGCTGCACTCTTTTCCTGCTTCTGCTTTAGTTGATTGATGAGGGTTTTTATGCATCCTTCCATTCTCGAGTCAGTGTGTCTGTGAATGGATTGTTGCTGGACTTGATATACTTCAGATAAGGATTGTAGTAATGGAGTTGTTGCTGCCACCTGATTAATCTTCCTTTGTTGAAATCTGCCTGAAGCTTGTACCTCCAAAAACCTGTTACATATTTAGAGTCGGTTTGAAGTTCAAACCTTGTAGATAATAATTCAAGCTTCCATTTTTTCAATGTTCTGAGACAGGCTAGTGTCTCTAATTCGTGGATCGGATAGTTCTGTTCAGTGGTGGTAAATGTTCCAGAAATATATTTACATAATTTCTTAGAATATTTATCACTGTTGAAAGGAATTGATGATTGAGAACTTGAAAGTCCAATAATATTGTCCGAAGACTGATAATCTTTAGGCTTTTGGCCAGAGACAGTAGCCTCATTATTGTCTATTTTGACATTACCAAAATTGTCCATTTGTAATAATTCTTTGCCATTTTGTATTGCTAACATACACCCTGCCCAAGTGTCCTTAGAGGCATCCGTCTGAATTATTAGAAAATCGTTTTCACAAGGGTTATATAATTTTGGTAAATGCTGACATTTTTCCTTCATTAATAAAACTATTTTTGTATCTTGATCATTCCATGACCAAGGGATTTTGTCAGAAATCTTTTTCTGTAAATGTTTTCTTTCTTTTGCTAAATCTTTTAAAAATCCTTGTTCGCTGATATAATTTAAGCACCCAAGAAAACGTTGAATTTGTTTTCTATTTTCAAGTTGGTTTGGGAATTTATCGATTTTTTCTTTAGTGTTTGGTGACAACTCAATTTCGCCAAAATTATTAATCTTCATACCAAGATATTCAATTTCTCTTTGAAGAAGTTTTGATTTCTTCTTAGAGATAATTAGACCTTCTTTCTTTTATTCTCTGTAAAACTATCAAGATCTTTTCACGATGATCTTCTTCTGATTGATTTGTGAAAATGATAATATCATCAATGTACGCTAAATAGAACGATTGGAAACCCTCTAAAACATGATCCATAAACCGTTGGTAAATAGCTGGTGCTTGTTTCATTCCAAATGGGAGAACATTCCATTCGTAATGTTTTTGTGGTGGACATGAAAAGGCTGTTAAAGGTTTGGTATTCTCATGTAGACGAAGTTGCCAATATCCAGATTTAGCATCTAAACTACTAAACCATGTTTGACCTTTTAATCTTTCTAATATATAGTCTTTCCTAGGTAGTTTATAGCTATCTCCTATTGTTTGTTCGTTTAGTTTTTTTATAGTTTATTACCATTCTTCTTTTTCCTCTTTTGATTTCATTATTATTTTCTACATAAAAGGCTGGTGCACTGTGAGGACTTTTACTTTCTCGTATTATACCTTTTTCTGCTAATTCTGAACATTCCTTTTGAAATTCTTCTACATCTCGTTGAGTATATTGAATTTTGTTAGGGACATTAACTTCTATTTTAGGATCTTTTAGTTTAATTTCGATAAGTTCTTGATTGGTATTTTTATCTTTATCTAAAGGATGTTCACTACACACCTGGTCTAAAGTATCCTCTAGAATGCTATAGGTAATCTGTATATATTCTAGTCTATTTTTTAGGTTTTGAAGTACAATTTTTAGCACTTCATTTTTTGTGATTATTTTGGTTGTGATTATCTTAGATTCCTGGTCTATTGTTTTAGGACATCTAAGGCTGATTGTTTTAATCCTTTGAATAAATGGTTGATATAATTTTAGAAAGTTATTTCCTATTATTATATCTAGTCCTGAGTCATGTTGATAGATTGTTTTAGCTGTGAAGATATGTTTTTCAATGATTATTGGTACATATTGTTTTACATACCAGATTTCATGGATAGATTTGTCTGCCACTATAATTTTTAAAGGTTTTTCAAGTTTATCCCATTTTTTTATGGTTGATTTTTTGGCAAAACATAAGGTTGCCCCTGTATCAATGTATGCTAAGAAGTTTTTCTTTTCTATTTCAATTTTAATAAATGTTGCGTTAGGATTGCCCTTAGTTAAAACCTTCTTCTGACTCATCTGACGAGGTTTCTGAGGTTGAAATATATTCAATAATTTCTATATCGGAAAGTTCAAAATCTGTTTCTTCGATTGGTTCAAAACCACAATCGTAAGCTAATCTAAGGACTTCTTGTTTTCTAGTGTTAGTATTTTTCTTAGGACATTTATTTGCGTAATGTCCTTCTTCATTACACAACCAACATCTACAATTCGTTTTTCCCTTAGGACAGTATTCTTGTTGTCTTGATTTTTGTTTAAACTGTTTTCTATTTCTGAAATATTTATTTGGTTTTTTGAACCTATTTTTTCTATATTCTTTATAAGGTATTTTTCTCCATTTTTTATAATTTCTATATTTTTTTCGAGTTTTAATGATCTTACGATCATCATTACACCCATACTTTCCAACTCTGTCCATTGTTTGTTCACAACAGAGTTTAATTTTAGCTTGTTTCTTTAGTTTTTCCTTATTACAAGCTCGTTTATGCCATTCTTGTAAAACTAATATTCTTCCTCCTAATGTATCTGGTATTTCTTCTTTTGTCAAAGTTTCATTAAAAATAGCTTCGACTTTTTCAGAGACATTAGGTGGTAATTTAGCATAGAGTAATTTATCTAGCTCTTTTCTTATCGAAGGGGTGACTTGATAATAGTGTGTTCTGAATTCACAAATAAATGGTTCTAAGAAGCACATGTTGCAGATTCTAAAATTAGTTAAATGCCAAATAGCTTGTTGACTTACGGTTGTATTTGGTTTATCTTCTCAAGGATGTCGTCCTAAGAATTCATGAGTTATTGCATTTAAAACTTTTTCAAAGGTATTAGTCGCATCCGTTGTTCCATATAACATTGTCTTAGTAGGAATATCCATGTTGTTAAGATAATGATAAACTGCCCCAGTTGTTTTATATATTAAGAAATTAAACATTTCATTAAGATGTAATTTCTTTAGATCTTCATTAGTTTGTATTAGTAATCCTGTTCGATTTTTCCAGTCTTCTAATTCTTTTAATGGATTGACGCAACAATCAAGATCTAATATATCAGGACTGTTAAAACTAGTGGTGGAATATTTTGGTATGTAAGATTGAGGTATTTTACTCCATCCTCCCCCTTTGCGAGGTGTATATGAATTTTTATATAAGTATTCGTCAAAAAATAGTTGACCATCTTTATAGTCATTAAAAGCACGCTTTCGTGATGTTTCTGCTTGATCCTCAGTTTCAGTTTTCGTGTAATTTGCATTTGTGTAATTTTTATAGGGGTTTTCGTCGCTACTATAGTCAAGAACTATTTTATCGTTTTCTATATTTTCTTCTATCTCTGGTTCTGATTCGATAGTAATTGCGGCTAGTAAATCATTTAATTTATTAATTTGTTCGTCAATACTAGTCATAGAAGTTTGTAGGGTGCCATGATAGTTAATGGGCTAGATTTTCCTGATTTATGCTCATTCAAATATTCTTTTATATCTTCAATTGTAATGCTCCTTTTATTATCTAATTTAGTTATTATTTTTTGAAGTTTAATAATGATTTCCTTAAGATCTTCCACTGGTAATACTATTTCCTTAGAATTTGGAGTAGTTTTTCCCATTGCTATTTCTCTTTGTTTTATATCCGCTATTATTTTGGTAATTGTATCCTTAGCGAGTTCTAAATCTGAATATATATCTTTTTGCTTTTCATTACCTTGATGTTCTAATATTGATCTTAATTGTTTATTATTGTCTTCTATTATATTTATTAGATTTTCTTGATATTCATCTATTTTCCTTCCTAATTTTTCTAGTTTTATCGAAATATTTTCATTAGCCATGTTTTTGTCTATAAAATGGATACTAGTTCAGCTATTTCAGATATGAGTTAGTATCTGCTAACAAAATGGCTTGTTAGCATTTTAACTTTTCTGGGTAAAAAATGGCTCAAATTTTTTTGTTCGAAAAATATATCAAAGTGGATATCATTTTGAAGAGCACAATTAATCTGATCTAACTGTGCAAAAAAATTAAATTTCGACTTAAAATGAGTGAGAAATCGTCCGTCAAAAATTAAAGAGGGGAAAATTAAAGGTTTTCCAGGAGAGAGAGGATGCTGATGTCATGCTGATGTAGGCTGGTTCCTCATGGTTACTCACCATAAGGTTACGGACCTGATCCGTTCCCCATTAATTGGGTCCGCCAGTGGAGCCACTAGGCCTAGTGCCATGCATGGTGACGCCATTTTTGACATGACGAATGACGATATCATGGAATACGTACGCACTGGTGATGTCGACGACCTTTTTCCGACTGAAGAAATTATAGCGTCAACGTTTGGCACGGACTCGGGATATAACTTTCCGGCGGAAGCTACGGTGAGTCTCTATTCTCTAATTATGTTTCCTTTCCTGCTCCGGTATCGGACTTCTTTCTCTTCGAGCAAACCAGTTGCATTTTTTATTCCGAATGTTGCTCTTTCATCTCATCACATTAATACTAGTCTATGTGGAACTGTGTAATTTATCCGTTTAAAACTTTCAAAACTGTATTATATTGTGAAATCGTTTAATTTTTTTATTCATTTGGTGGCTCTCATACTAAACGCCTATAAAATTTGTATAACACATTTAATATTGTTTGAGACTCGTTACCCTCGTACGGCCCTCCGATCTCTTCTCTTACAAGGCGCTAATCTGCACACACGAACAAGGAGGGGGCGCCTGGGCCCGTTAATCCTCCGACGCCCAAGTTAGTTTTCTGGAAGGGAGAAGTGTCTCCAAATCCAAGTTTTGTGAGAGAGAGTCCAACCTGTGTAAATGCTACCAACTGCCCCTATTTATACTTACCAGAGTTCGAGGTTGATCCTCTCTACCTCCCTGCCTTAATTCAATGCTTTTGTCCCTTTCTGGCCAGACATCCCAACCACCCTGTCAGACTCCTGGCACGTGACAGGCGCCCGCAGACGCTGGACCACATGACAGTCTGGCCTTCTTTGGCTTCTAGTGACTTGTCTTCATGTGACCTCCCTTTTACTTGGGCCTTGCCCCCCAATTGGGCTGTTTGGGAGCCCAAGCCGCCGCCCATTGGGCTTTGTTCCTAATACCCCCAACAATTGCCCCCCCCCCCAGCTAGGTGCTCAAAGCTCTGCTGCTGAGCGCCTAGCTGACTCGTTTGTTGTTTTGTCCCTCCTTTGGTCCGCAGGCGCCCGGTTTCCTGAGCGCCTCGGCCTCCTTGTTTTGTCTTTTTTGCCTTCTTTCTCTTTCCCCTTTCTTATAAGGCGCCTTGATCCCTTACGCGCCCTTATTCGGCTTCTTTTCGGGCGCCAGACTTAAGGCGCCTCAATCCCTTATGCCCCCCTCATGGGCGGGCGTTTGATATTGGCCCCCACGTTTTTCTTGTTTGAATTTTGGCAAATATTTCGAGTTAAAAGTTTTTTTTTTGGCCAAAATTCAAACAAAAAGGAAAAGGTGGGGGGGGGGGGAGCTCAAAAGCCCGCCCTTGATGATGACACGTGGCGCGCTACGCGCGTCTATCCTCCTGCTCCTCCGTTCCTTTAAATACCCCCCTCCCTTTCAGTCCTTGTCACTTTCCACATTCTCGCCTCTCTCTAAGATTGTTGCTCTGACTTCTCTCTAGATTCTCTTCTGACATCTCTCTAGATTCTTCTGCTTTCGTCAGCTTTTCCTTCTATTCGTCCGAGAATGTCTTCACAAGCAGACAAGGTTGTCGGCCAGGGCGCCCCCACTGCGGGTGAAGAGGCTGGACCAGGCGCCTCGAACGCAAGTGGCGAGGCAAGGCGCCCAAGTCGAAGCGGTAAGGAATTTCCTTGCTCTATTAGTTGCTTTCCTTATTTTTATTCTAGCTCTCTAGGGTAGGGCGTCACTTACTCCGCGGCCGTATTGCGCCAAGGTCGTTTAGTGGTTTAGAGAGGGCGCCTGCGTCGACGTCCGCGGGTCCATCAAGCGCCTCCACTCCGGGCTTCATGCCTGCCGATGGGTCCTACAAGATATCTGTGTGGGAGAATTCGTTTCCGCCCGATCACCTCCCGACGGAGATGGACTCGTTGCCTTTCGACGTAGCGGGCCCACAGCACACCTCTACCGTCACCTTGGCTCGTGTTCATGAGCTGGTGACCAGCCTCCAACTGCCCCGTGACTGGTGGTATGCGCCTCATTCCCCTATTTCACGGGTGGGCATCTGCGGGCCTAAGTGGATAGGGGTGTATCAAGAATACTTCCGCTTCGGGCTGCGGTTCCCCCTTGATCACGTAATGGAGGGTATTCTGACGACCTGTGGCTGCCCGTTGGGGCGTCTGTCTCCCTCGGTGATCATGGTGGTCATCCTATTCAAGCTGCGCTGCCGCTAACATAACGTGGAGCCTACCTTCAACCTTTTTCGGTACTTTTTCAAGATGGCGCCTCTAGACAACTGCTTGTCGCTTCAAAAGAGGAAGGGGCGCCCTTATCACTTTGTGGAGAAGTGCCCGAAGTTGGGGCGCAGTTGGTTTAACGGGTTCTTCTTCATGAAGGCATATCGAGACTCGTTTTTCGAGAGTGGGGGCGCCTTCCTGAGAGAGTGGAAGCTGGGGAGTGTTGAAGAGTTTAATACAGACGTGGAGTTGTCCCCCGCAGAAAAGGCAGGCGCCCCGCTGATTTGCGAGACGCGCGTAAACTTGCGCAAGACCGAGAATCGCCCTCCAATTTTGGAGGCGTATTATAATGATGGTCCGTAGGCGCCCATATGTTGCGTCCATGTCTTCATTGCCTCGTCCTATTGTTAATGAATTTTGTTTTCGTGCTAACTTACTTAACGATGTGCAGGGCCAGACTTCACGAGCATTGCGAAGCTCATGAAAAGCCGCCTTGCTGCCATGGCTGGAGGAGCGCCCCCACCACCAAGGCCCAAGGCGCCTGTTGCAGCTGCTCCGGCACCGCAAGCGCCTGTTGCTACCCCAAGAAGCAGAAGAAGAAGAGGGCAGTGAAGGGGGGTACCACGAAGACCGCTAGGGTGGCGTCTTCGGCACCGGAGGAGGAGGAGGAAGCGCCCCACGTTGAGGCGCCCACTAAGGAGCCCACGGAGCAGGAGGGGAACTCCGGGGAAGAGGAAACCGAGCCCCTGGTTAGACGGGGGAAGCGGGCTGGCTCCCCCTTGGGCAATGTCAGCAAGAAGGCTGACAAGGGGAAGGAGAAGATGGGCGCCGGCGCCCGAAGCGGAGGAGGGGGCGCCTTCGAATACATCCTGAATGAAGAGGGGCAGTGGGTAGGCCCCGATGGGCGCCCCCCCATATTCCAGCCCACACGCGCCGACGTTGGGCGCATCGAGCTGCCATGTTCCCCACTGGTGGCTGTCGACAGAGGCTGTGCCATGAGCATGGCACAGCCTCTGTCGACAGCCGCATGGCAATTACGGCTGCCAAGATGTGGCAAGTGCCGTCGGAGGTGAATGGGGATCACCTCTTTGCTGAACTGGCGAAAGTGGGCGCCAAGGTACGTCCCCCGTTGTTTGTGTTCTTGATTTTTGGGTTTCTTTAACTTTGCATAAGTACTAACTCTTTGTATCTTGTGTGTGCAGATTCTTCTTTTTGCTGAGAGAGGCGCCCGGCGCCTCTCTGAAACGAAAAGAGAGGCGCTCGAAGTCTCTTCTTCTGCCTCACAATTGCAACGCGACCTTGATAACTCGACGGAGCGTCGCGAGCAACTTGCCAGCAATCATCTGTCCCCTTCTCTGCCTCAGCTATCCCTTCCGCGACGAAGTCGGCCAGGACTTGGGCCTTGATGGCTGGTCGAGGCGCATACTTGACATCGAACTCGCTTAGCTGGACTGCCCACTTGACAAGGCGCCCGGCCACGTCCATTGATCCCAACGTGGATTTCAGAGGGAGGTTGGTAAGGACTATGATGGTGTGGGCTTGGAAGTAAGGCCTCAACTTGGTTGCGGCCATCACAACCGCCAGCGCGGCCTTCTCAATGGGCGCGTATCGCTTTTCGTGGGGAACCATGGTGCGACTGACATAGTACACAGGTTTGTCTTCTCTAGAGTGGGCTTCTCTTGCAACGAGCACGGCACTTACCGACACCTCCGACACGGCAATGTAAAGGTATAGTGGTTCTCCCACCTTAGGCGCCATCATCACGGTCGGGGCGCTTAAGAGTCGCTTCAATTCTTCGAATGCCCCGTCGCACTCAGTGGTCCATTGGAATCGGGCCGCCTTCTTAAGCGTTCGAAAGAAGGGAGCGGCCTTGTCAGCGGACCGGGGAATGAAGCGCCCCAACGCCGCCAGGCCTTGCACTTCTTTGGGCGTCTTCGGGGGGGGGGGGGGGGGGGGGGGGGGGGGGGGGGGGGGGGGGGGGTTAGCTTAAGAATAGCATCCACCTGCTTCGGGTTGGCTTCTATACCTCTTGTGGTGATCATGAATCCCATGAATTTTCCCGCTTCGGCGCCAAACACACATTTGAGGGGGTTTAGTCGGAGCCTATGCGCCCTCATGGCCTGGAATGTCTCACGCAAGTCTTCAATGTGGTCTTCCCGTCTCCGACTCTTGACTATGAGGTCATCCACATAAGCTTCCACATTCCGGCCAATTTGCTGCCGGAAGACGTTGTTAACCATTCTTTGGTATGTGGCGCCCGCGTTCTTGAGTCCGAAGGCCATGACCCGATAGCAGAAGTTTCCAAAAGGCGTCATGAAAGCTGTTTTGGGCCGGTCTTCCTCTGCCATGGGGATTTGATGGTATCCTGAAAACATATCCGCGAAGCTCAGCATCTCGTGGTATGCCGTGGAGTCTACCAGCAAGTCTATCCGGGGCATTGGGTAGGCGTCCGTTGGGCACGCCTTGTTGAGGCTTGTGTAATCCACGCACATCCTCCAGTCGCCCGACGGCTTGGGCACAAATACCACGTTTGACAGCCAGGTAACATAAGAATTTTCTTCCACCAAGTTAGCGCCCATAAGTTTGTCCACCTCGACCCTAAGTGCTGCTTCCTTTTCCGGCGATAAGTTCCTGCGCTTCTGTTGTACGGGGCGCCTCCCTTCCTCAACCGCTAACCTGTGTACTGCTGTTTCGGGTTTGACGCCCGGAATTTCCATTGCACTCCACGCGAAAAGCTCTGTGAACTCTTTTAGAAGCGCGATGAGTCGTTCCATCATCTCGGCAGGCGCCTCTGCCGAGATCCTAACGCACCTTTCTGGGCGCCCTTCCTCCAGTGCTATCAAAAGGTCTTCATCGGCCGCCTCGGCTCGAGGCGCCTCGTCTTCCCCCACCTCCATCACATTGACTCTTGCCTCGACGTGTCTTCGCTTGCGCCCCGTCTCCTTCGCGTAGCGCGGGGCGCCTCGTCCTCGGGCCACGCCCACCCCTTGCGGGGCGATGAACTTCAAGGTCTGATGACAAGTGGAGGCCACCCCATTAAACAAAGCCAGGAGCGGCCTTCCAAGAATCGCATTGTACGGTGAAGGGCAGTCTACTATCCCGAAGTCTATGGCGCACGTCACCCTTTGCTCCCCATCTCCCAACGTGACGGGCAGGCATACCCGCCCTATCACTCTGGCGGGCGCCCCAGAAAAGCCTACTAGCACCGACTCCGATGGTCTGATCATCTCTGGTGATAGTTGCATGCGCACCACCGTATCCTTGAACAGCACATCCATGGAGCTTCCCGTATCGACTAGCATTCTCCTTACCCTGCATCCGGCTACTACCCCTTGTATCTCCAAGGCGTCCATGGACGGGAGCATACACGCCTCCTCCAGCGCCTTGTTGAAGCTAATGTCGATCGACTCTTGCATATCCGCCGACGCTGCCCTCAGCCGGCGCTTCGCTTCTATCTTCTCCCTCAAGTCCATTGTCCCTGAGATGGCTTCGATTGTCAGGCGCACGCGGTCAGGCGCCTTCTCTTGGTCCAAGTCGTAGGGTGGCGGTGGCAGCTCCTCCCCTGTTTTCACCACTCCAGCCACACAGGCCCTGTGTACTCTTTCCTCGGGTTTTTTGATGAAGTCATTGAGCATTCCTCTGTCCGCAAGACCCTGGAGCTCTGTCTTAAGTTGATAGCAATCAGCCGTGTAGTGCCCAATCTCACGGTGGAAATCGCAGTATCGGTCCAAGTTCCGCTCGTTGGGTTGCCCCCGCATTGGGCCTGGCCACCTGATGTGATATCTCTTCTCCTTGACGTGCTGAAGCACGTTCTTCAGGGTGTCGTTGTATTCGGCGAAGGGCCCAGCCCCTCTAGGCGCCTGGCGCCCCATATCGTTCCTCCTCGGCGGGGGCTGGCTGGCGGGCGCATAGCCCAATCCACTCGTTGGGTACTGCCTCCTCGGCACCTCGGCCTCCTCCACTCGTGCCTTCTTCCGATCTGCCCTCCTGGCTGCCAACGTCTCGTCCAGCATAATTACCTTTTGCACTCTATGATCCAGATCCTCTGTGGTTACCACATCTCTCTTCGCAAGCGCCCTGCATAGCTCCTCGCTGGAGGTGCACTCATTCAGACACCCCCCCAGTACCGACGGCTGGGCATCCTTCACTGCTAAGGCCACGGATAGCCACCCCTCGTAAAATTCCCTTAATGCCTCCCCCTCCTTCTGCTTGACCTTAAACAAGGCGCCTATGGTCAAGGAGCGCCTTTTTCTGCTGGCAAATTTCGCCAAGAACATCGCTGCGAACTGTTCGAAGCAGTCGATGCGCCCTTCACCGATCTGATGATACCAATCGAGAACTACGCCCGAAAAGGTGGACGGAAATACCTTGCACAGGGTGGCGTCTGTGCTGTTATAGAGTTGCATTTTGGTGAAATATCCGTTAAGGTGGTCCTCGGGGTCTCCAGTTCCGTCATAGGCTGGGAGTGGGGGAATGTTTGTTCCGGCTGGCTCCGACAATATGCAACGCGCCAGCGGCTGCCTCACAGGGCAGTGGCATGAAAGGCGCCCCAATATTCCTCCATTCCACCCGCTAACGTCCGGCGCCCTGTGATCACGTGGGCGCCATAGTCCGGGACGCCTCAGGCATCCCGATTCACTCTCCGTCTCTTCCATCCTTTCTCTTTTTTTTGTCGGGCTGGGCGTCATCCTTTCACTCCTCCTTAAGGCGTCCACTTCACGCCGCAGCGTCTCGATCGCCTCGTCTTGATCCTCGATGATCCGGAACAATTCTCTTTTCGTGACTGAGGCGCCCTCGGATCCGCGAAACACGCCCTCACTTCCTTCGCCTTCTTCCTCCTCGGGCGCCTGCCCTCTCATTCGCTCCGATTGTTCCTCTGTAATTTCTTCCCTCTCCTCATTCATCGGCGCCTCTTCACTCATGACTCAAGGCTATATTCCTCTTCCTGGCGCGCCAATTGTTTGAGACTCGTTACCCTCGTACGGCCCTCCGATCTCTTCTCTTACAAGGCGCTAATCTGCACACACGAACAAGGAGGGGGCGCCTGGGCCTGTTAATCCTCCGACGCCCAAGTTAGTTTTCTGGAAGGGAAAAGTGTCTCCAAATCCAAGTTTTGTGAGAGAGAGTCCAACCTGTGTAAATGCTACCAACTGCCCCTATTTATACTTACCAGAGTTCGAGGTTGATCCTCTCTACCTCCCTGCCTTCATTCAATGCTTTTGTCCCTTTCTGTAACACCCTACCCTATACGTTTTGTCTAATCATATTGTTCATACAATTGCAGCGGAATTAATCTCGGGTGTTACATTAATTATCAAAATTTACCTAAATAAAATTTCAACATGAATTACTCGCGTAATGGGCTAACAGTTCTTGCAACTTATCCTGCAAAATAATTCATCTGATTCCATGCATTCAATGAAAAACCTATATACTAACAACCATATACATGGACTTTTATAGCCATAGTCACAGTTTCATACTACACAACTGCATACCAAACTTATACATACCATAATCGTCACAACTTACACAGTTACACAACATATACACATATCATCAATTTTCCACACCTGTGGATATCTCACCCTACATCAGAAGCTAGTATGCACATGAAAAACGTTCTCAAAACATTTTTACAAAAAGGTGTGGATCACTGGCCAAAATCCCGAGTAGTAGTCCAAGCACAGAATAGTTGAAGACCATACCTCATCTTGCCTTCAACTCTTGCTCAGCTCCCACCTATACACCTATCTACTGCTGCTGATGATGATCTGCTTACACATGGCATAAGCAGAGAAAAAGGATAAAGAGGGTCAGCTCATAGCTGAGTGAGACAATCATTGCATCGTGAGTTCATAACAAAACATACCCCTACCATACATCTAGCAATCAAGCCAAAACACTAAGATCAGACCTCAGCCATCCGACATCCCAATAGGCAAAAGACTCAACCACCTTGACTTATGCATATGCATCTTATCATGTTTTACTTATAGGCGCCTGGCTACTCCCATGCTAATAACTCTCCCGGGAAACATACCCCACATCCCGTCGGATGTAGTCATACATACCCCAACATCCCGTCGGATGTGGTCATAATACCCCACACCACTATGGGTGTAGTCATACCCCCACACCACTTTGGGTGTGGTCATATCTCATAAGAATTCTTCAGTCACCACCACATGAGAGGTGTGACTATCATACATATCATAGTAGAGTAATAGCATAGGGAGCCCTAATTACTATGTAGTTGACCGTGAGACCACCACACTCATTATTGGTATCCTTATACATGATTCATATCTCATCTTGCTTAATCATAATTCATTACTTGCACATGTACTTGACCTGGCCACAATTGGCTCAACATAGGTAAATCAGGAGTCGTATAATTGCATTTCCTCGGGATAAACCCTCGTGCAAGTCATCCTCCTTAAACATCATAATATCACCAGGTAATATAAATTTACCCACTTGTGAATCTAAATACAACCACAATATCACATCATGTCAAAACACCTTATCGAACAACCATGAAGTCATATCAACGGTTAAGCCACAAATGGCAACATGTATGCAATCATCAACATAAACAAGGTCCATATTGGTTAGGGCAAGTCAATAATATCATACAACAGTCCAGGGTTCATCATATAGCACAAAAGTCCATACACCCCTAATCATGCCATTCTAGTTCACCTAGGTCAATTCTAAGCATCAAAATAATTATCGTGATACGACAAACCCGGTATGCCGTGCTAATCTCTCACCAGTTCTGGTCGTTCAAACACCGGTTTAAGCTTCCCGTACTAAAACGTCAATTTCACGAACGAACCTCGAATTAAAATTCGAGACCGTCCTAATATCCCATGCAGTATCCCCGTCAATATTAGTTCTAGGCTCTGAGTCAAATTCTTGATAAAAACACATCAAACCTGGCCGGAGCTAAATTCAGCGATTTGGACCCCGACCTAAATAATTTCCGAAATTCAAGGATTAGAACTAGATGATTGATTACCTCGCTGCAGGAAGCTCGTATATGAAATTTGGGCTTAATCCGACTTCTGGACCTTCCGAAACCCTAATTTCTTCGATCGGAAACTCAAGAAATTCTTATCCAAAACTTTGATATAACCTCGGAGATGGAAGGACTAGGCTAGATAGAGCTGATTATGGGATTTTTGTGTAACAAAAACCCTAGAAATTAGCTTCCCAAAATCTCCCGAACCTCTCTACGTGCTCTGCTTCTCTCCGTTCCTTTGTGGGTTACAGTCTACTTACAGAAATGGGAAAGTGACTGGGAAGAATGGATAAATATATGGGTACGTCCTTTATCCCAACCGCTTCTCTTTCCCTTTAAATTCATTTTCTTTATTTTTATATTTCTCTTTTAACATACACATGACAACACACCACACACGTTACACATATTATATAAATAATTAAAATAATAGTTATCCTTATGTATATATAGAATAATCGATGTTTATTTGATTAATCGATATTTCGATTTTCGTCGAAATACTATCAAAATACTCAACTTAAAACGCATATTTTTTAATGATCGGAATATGGGTTTTTCCGAAACGGGATGTTACACTTTCTGGCCAGACATCCCAACCACCTTGTCAGACTCCTAGCACGTGACAGGCGCCCGCAGACGCTGGACCACATGACAGTCTGGCCTTCTTTGGCTTCTAGTGACTTGTCTTCATGTGACCTCCCTTTTACTTGGGCCTTGCCCCCCAATTGGGCTGTTTGGGAGCCCAAGCTGCCGCCCATTGGGCTTTGTTCCTAATACCCCCAACAAATATCCTTATTTAATGAATTAAATTATTGATTTAAAAATTATTTACCCATTGATCTATTTTCAAATAATAATTATATATATACTAGCATATTATTAAACATACTATTATTTTAAAATCATACTATTATTTCAAAAATACTTGTATTTATTTGATAAAATAAAACTTATAGTTAGTACTATGATAATCAGTAGGGGTGGCTATTTTGACCGGGACCGGATTAAAAATCGAAAACCGGACCGGGACCGGATAGTAAACAATCTAATCCAATCTTTGGGCTTAGATTTGAGGTAAAAAACCTGATAAAGACCGGATAAGAGAGCTCAACACCCAAAACTTAAGGGTAATTTGCATAAACGGTCACAAACCTTTGCACTTAGTACAAAACTTAACCAACTCCTCACCTTTTAAGGCCTTAGGCCACTCAAATCCCACAATCTCAATGTAAAATCAAGACCGAATTGGGACCGGACCGGATCAAAACCGGACAGGATCAAGACCGGACTGTATCCAATCCAATCTTCGGTCCTTATATTTTCAAAAAGACCGGACTGGACCGTATTAATTTGGACCAATTTAACCAGACCGTATAGCCACCCCTAATAATCAGTATGATCTTATTCAATAATCCATAAGAGATTCTATCCACCTTGATTTTTTTGGAAAATTCTTATCTCCAACCATCCACATGTCAGTTTGTTGTTGGTGTACTCGCCTTCCTTTTTTCTTAATATTTAATATTCTTAATTATGCAAAAATAAATCAAGAATTAAAATATAAAAAAGAAAAATGAACTCACTAATAGAAAACTGACATGTAGCTGGTTGAATCTTCTGCATCCGACCAAGGTTAGTGCTAAGAATTTTCCCTTTTTTATAGATGAAACTTGTGTTTTGCGGATAAAAGTTCGTGGAAATTAAAGTAGTTGGGCCCATTTAGAAGGGCAAAATTTCGTCGCATTAATTAGAAAAAGGGGGAAATGAATGGAAGGTGGAAAGCAAGTAAGCAACCACTATAAATACCCTTCATATGGAAGCATGAAATCTTCATCCCAGAGTCGATCCAATACTTCAACTTAGCTTCCCTCTCTACTCCATAATCTCTTGCCTCTAGCTTTTTTGCCTGAAAAAAAAAAAAAGGAAAAAACAAAAATGCCTCTAGTTACCGAGACCGTGACATTCAGGATGTTCTCCTCCGCCAGCGACGTATGGAGCGCCGTCACCGCCGCCACAGCTGTTTTCCCGATGGCGATGCCCAACCTCTACGCCGACATCAAGCGCAACCGCCGCGACGGCTTCACCGAAGGCTCTATCCGCGACATCACTTTCGGCCCTGGTAATTAAGCCTTCATTAATTATATATTTTTTTTCTTTTGCTTAATTTAATTTGGTGTACGTACGTAATCGCCGGCCCCATGCAGCTTACAGCAGGGTGGTGGGATCGGGGAGGGAAGAGATCGTTGAAGTTGACCATTCCAACATGACGGTGAAGACGACGATGAATGACGACGGCGCATTCGTGCCGCGGCTCTTCGACAGCGTTGACATCACCACGGCTGTCAACTTCCTTAATCCTGATGCAAGAAGGATTGCAGACTGAAGAGGAGGCTGAAGATCGAAGTTGCAGAACGGAGTCGTTTTCCTTTTTGTTTCAAGTTCATTAACAATGAAACTCTATCGTTTTACTTAAAAGCTTGTTAGCCGTTAATAGCCGTTACTAAACAGTACTTTGGTTTGTAATAGGCTAATCATTGGTTGCCAAGTGGCAATCTGGAACTAAGCTGCTTATGCAGCTCATATATATACTGCAAACAGAGCAACCCTGCAGTTTTGAGGGTTTTGCTTCACCCTAGCAAATTTTCTCCATATGGTATCAGAGCGGCGACGCATCTAGGGTTACAATGGCGAACACACCACCACAGTCGAGCCATGGAAAGGAAGCTGCAACTGCATCAGCAACCTCAGGAGCAACCATGTCTGGTGTTCGAGGTTTCCAGTTTGGCACTTACACTGAGACGCAGCAACAAGAGCAGCATCAACAAAACAATGTCAGATCTGAGGTGATAACTTTTGGTAACCCTTTCTACTTGAACCCCAATGAAGCACTGAATCAGTCTATAGGTTCAGAAGTGTTTGATGGGACGAATTACATTATGTGGAGTAGATCTGTTATAATGGGTTTGAAGATGAAACATAAAATGGGCTTTATCGATGGAAGCATTCCAATGCCTCCAGTGAATGATGACACATTTCTGCTATGGGATGGGTGTAACACAGCTGTGTTGTCATGGATCTTGAATTCTTTGCACAAAGATCTTCGACGTTCTGTGATGAATCATGTTAGTGCTAAGGTGCTCTGGGATGAATTGAAGAGAAGGTATGGTAAACCTAATGCCATACGCATCACAAACCTGGAGGATGATATCCACAAGTGCAAGCAAGGGAACCGCACTATCAACCAGTATCACAATGAGATCAAGGGAATTTGGGAAGAGCTTGCACAGTTCAGTCCCATAGTTCCATGTAATTGTGCACCTGGGAATGTGAATCCATGTGATGCTGTTGTAGCCTACACAGAAAGGCAGGAAACTGATTATCTGATCAGATTTCTCAGGGGTTTGCATCCAGACTATGAAATTGTCAAGAGCCAGTTACTATCTCGCAAACCTTTACCCACTGTGTCTGAAGCAGTGGATGACCTACTCCAGTATGAACAAAAGCTGAAAGCAGAAACTCAGGGTGGAAGGAAAGGCCAAAGTGTGGCACTGGCTGTTGAGACTGAACAAGATGAGAGACCAAGGGGGCAAGGGAAGAAGTTTTGCATCTTTTGCAAAAGAACAAATCACAATGTTGAGCAGTGTTGGAGAGCTAAGAAGAAGAGAGAATCACAGAATAGAGGAGGATCTCAGGGCAATCCTACCAGCTTTGCAGGATCAGTGTCACAAACAGGGTCTAGTGATTCAACTACTGAAGCTGGCTACTCCAGCTCAACTGATACACCAGGAGGTAGTCCAGTAAGTGCTTCTAAAACAGTGGTTGGTTTTACCCCAGAGGAGATGAACAAGTTAAGGAGCATGATGTATTCTGGTACTGGTAACCCTTCTTCACCTACAACCTCTCCATCTTTGCCTCACCATGCCTACTCAGTCACTCAAATTCCTCCACCATACCCTAATTACTCAGGTAAATATAGCCTGTCTACCTCAAGTCAGTTTAACCAAACCAATTCCACAAACCTTTGGATTCTAGATACAGGTGCCTCAGATCACATTTCTTGTTCATTAGCCTCATTCATAGAGCATAAACCAGTACAAGATATCTATGTGAATCTGCCTAATACTACTAGGGTTCAAGTTACTCATATTGGCACAGTTAAACTACCTACAGGCTTGATTCTTCACAATGTCCTTCATGTCCCTAGCTTTTCTTTCAACCTTGTCTCAGTTAGCAAACTTACCAATGATTGCCCACTAGTCTTACATTTTCATTCTAATCTGTGTCATATCCAGGACCAGTTAAGCTTGAAGATGATTGGTTTAGCAAGAGAGCATAGAGGACTTTACCACCTCACCTTTCCACCAACCCAAGACCAGAAGCTTGACCACCACCAAGCAGCCACCACTTTCAATTTCAATCCTTTGCATTTTGATATTTGGCATTGGAGATTAGGACATGCCAGTAGTGATAGAATTTCCATGTTACAGAAATCCAATTCCACTGTAACTAGTACTAAGATTCTACACTGTGATGTATGTCATTTCTCAAAACACAAAAGACTCCCTTTCCCAATCAGTACCAGTATTGCAAAATGTTCTTTTGACTTGGTTCATGTTGATATATGGGGACCCTTGTCTGTTCAGTCTTATGATGGCCACTCTTACTTTCTTACTGTGGTGGATGATCATACAAGGGCAGTATGGGTTTATTTAATGAAACACAAACATGAAACCAGAGAACTGCTGACAGGTTTCTGTGCCCTGGTTCACAACCAATTTAATACTACTGTCAAAGTAATTAGAAGTGATCAAGGGCAGGAATTCCACATGAAGGAATTCTTTATGGAAAAAGGGATAGAGCATCAGATGTCTTGTGTGGAAACCCCAGAACAAAATGCCAGGGTTGAAAGAAAGCACCAACACATTCTAAATGTGGCTAGGTCACTTAGGTTCCAATCTGGATTACCCTTAACCTTTTGGAATGACTGCATTCTTCATGCAGTATACTTGATTAACAGAATGCCAACTCCAATTCTGAATGGCAAATCACCATTTGAAGTTCTTTACAACCATCAGCCATTTCTTGGCAACCTTAAAGTGTTTGGAAGCCTGTGTTATGCCAGTACACTTGGGCATAACAGGACCAAATTTGCACCAAGGGCAAGACAGTGTGTTTTCTTAGGTATTCCTGCAGGAGTTAAAGGATACAAGTTGCTTGACTTAGATGATAAAAGGGTTTTCTTGTCTCGGGATGTTATCTTTTATGAAACAATTCTGCCATTCAGAGATTGTTCAGATACATCAGATTTTCCTTCTACATCATCTACTGGTCCAATTCCTCAGACCTTTACATCAGCTCCTCCTCTCATGGTTCCTGCATCATCACTTCATACACCTTCAGCACCTGTTTCCTATGATCAGGCCTCAGCTGCAAGGGGGGATGGTGATTCCAGTAGTCCAAATGAAGATGAAGATGCTGGAACTCCTGCAAATGACATCCCTGAATCAGTCCCTGAGGTTGCTGATCAGGAGTGTGAACTACTACCACAAGATGACTTTGATCCTCCACCACCAAGAAGATCTCAAAGGCAACCAGTATTGCCAGCTAAGCTGAATGAGTGTGAACTAGACCCCCAATTGACTTTTGGTGCATTTGGGACAGCAGCAAGTTCAAGTAAGCATCCTATCTCTCTAAATTTTGAATGTTTGAATGAAGAGGATAGGATATATGCTTTAAGTGTACTGAAGCATGAGGAACCAACCTCATACCATGAGGCAGTCAAATCTATAGAATGGAATAGAGCAGTGATAGAAGAGATACATGCTCTAGAAGCAAACCAAACCTGGGAAATAGTTGAAGCACCACCAGACAAACATATAGTTGGTTGTAAGTGGGTATTTAAGCTCAAACTAAAGCAGGATGGTACAATTGAGAGGTACAAAGCAAGATTAGTAGCCAAGGGCTTCACACAGATATATGGGATTGACTTTCTGGATACTTTTTCTCCAGTAGCAAAGATTAACTCAGTAAAGGCATTGTTAGCCATAGCTGCAGTGAAGAATTGGACCCTAGAGCAGTTGGATGTTTCCAATGCTTTCCTAAATGGGGATCTACATGAGGATGTGTACATGCAGGTACCTCAAGGAATTGTTTTACCACCTGGAAGTCCTAAGAGGATGGCTTGTAAGTTAAAGAAGTCTTTATATGGCCTTAAACAGGCCTCAAGGCAGTGGTTTGCCAAGTTAACTGGTTTTATGTTGAAAAATGGATTTTATCAGTCAAGTTCAGATTACTCCATGTTCACTAAGTGGGTTCATGGGAGAATTGTTGTTCTACTTGTCTATGTGGACGACATAATACTGGCTGGTGATGCTCAGAAAGACATTGATCAAGTTAAAAACTCCTTGAGCAAAGAGTTTAAGATCAAACTGCTTGGACCTTTGAAATACTTCCTTGGATTGGAAGTGAACAGGACAGCAGAAGGATTGATGGTTTGTCAAAGAAAATACTGTATGGATTTGCTTTCTGATACAGGATATTTGAATGCTAAAGGATGCAAGTCACCATCAGATCCAAAGATCAAGTTAACAGCAACACAAGGAACTTTACTTGATGATCCAGAACATTACAGAAGATTGGTTGGAAGGTTACATTACATAACTATCACTAGACCTGACTTGACATATTCAGTGCAGCAGCTGTGCCAATTCCAGAAGAAGCCCTACTCAGAACACCTACAAGCAGCCTACAGAGTACTAAGATATCTCAAATCCTGCCCTGATCAAGGTAACTACTACAGCAGCAAAGCAGAGTTGAAGCTTGTAGGATTCTGTGACTCAGACTGGGCCAGTTGTCCAGACACTAGAAGATCAACAACATGGTATTGTACCTTCCTTGGAAGTTCTCTTCTGACCTGGAAAACAAAGAAACAAACAACAGTCTCCAGATCATCATCTGAAGCAGAATATAGAGCATTAGCTCTATTGGTTTGTGAGATTGATTGGTTAAGAGTTTTAATGGGTGAAATGGGTGTCAAAGTCCCTCTTCCTGTTGCTGTTTATTGTGACAACAAGTCTGCAATCCACATTGCAGAGAACCCAGTGTTCCATGAAAGGACAAAGCACATTGAGATTGATATGCACGTTACAAGAGAAAGATTAAAGACTGGTTTGATCAAGCTGTTCCATGTAAGTACAATCAATCAACTTGCTGACATATTCACTAAGGTTTGGACAGGAATCGGCTGAAGGATCTTCTGGACAAGTTGGGAGTCAAGACAGTATCAGCTCGGAGAGTTCTAGCTCTCCCGTGGACTAGTCCCGATATCGGGGAAACCACGTAAACTGTGTGTCACGTTTTCTTCTTCGTTTTCGTATTGAGAGTGTTTTGATACTAGCTAACATGGTATCAGAGCTATCGTCTTTGGAATCTGACAGGGTTTCTGTTCGATTGAACTCCAAGAACTATGCTTTATGGGAGTTCCAGTTCCGTCTCTTTATCGAGGGCAAAGGCCTTCTTCCGTTCCTGGATGGCACGTCTGAGCGGCCACAAGTCCCGCCATCATCTGCTGACGAACTCGCCCGGTGGGTTCAACTTGATGCTCGGGTAAAGTCTCTGCTGTTAAGTACTATTGATCCTGTTATCAGTTTGGGTCTTCGCATGCTACGTTCGGCGCGGGATATTTGGGTGCATCTCGCGCAAACCTATATGATCTCTGATCCGGCTCGACAATTCGAGATCACGTTCCAGTTAGCTCGTCTCGAGCAGGGAGATATGGATGTGACGTCCTATTATAATGAGGCACAGTTACTGTGGATAGAGGAAGATCTCTTAACGGCGGCGTTGAGCTCGGCTCCGACGTCGGCCGAGGTGATTCAAGACCGGCAGCGCACTAGGATGATGCAATTTCTCAGTCGCCTGAAGCCGGAATATGAATCTGTTCGTGCCAATCTGCTGCAGCGCGAGAGTCTGAAAATGGATGGGATTCTTGCGGTTTTGGTTCGCGAAGAGACACGTCTCAGGACGCAGGCGCAAGTGGACCTTCGCCCTGGCGCTGGCGAAGTCGTGTTTGCTGCGGCTGGTGTGCGAGGTGCTGGATCCAAAGGGCACTTGCCTTCTGCAGGGGAGGACGAGGTTTATGCGGTGTCTCGCCCTCGTTTTCAGCGTCGCCTATCGGAGATAGTGTGTCACCATTGTAAACAGCCGGGTCACTATCAAAAGTTCTGCAGGCAACGCAATTTCTGCGTTTACTGCAAGAAGAAGGGCCATATAATCACTGACTGCCGTTTCGTTCAGCCCCGTTCCACCGAGCCACGTTCTGCACCGCCGAATTCTCCAGCAGGAGGAGCTTATGCTGTTCGCCCGGCCGAGACCATTGTTCCAGCTGCTGCTCACGGGCAGTATATGACTGCTGAAGCTGTTGAGCAACTTGTGAATTCAGCCCTCCAGCGCTCGTTACCCACGGCGATCACGAGTGCCTTTGCTTCCCTTCATCAGGCTGGTAAGCCTCCCTCTTGGCTTTTGGACTCTGCATGTTTTAATCACATGACCGGCGATGATCGTTCATTTACAAAATTACAATCCGTTACGACGGGGTCTATTCAAGTTGCCAATGGGCAACGACTTAAGGTTACAGGGATGGGTGATGTTGAGACATCCAAATTGAACTTAGTCGATACTTTATGTGTTCCTAATCTTGTGCCGAATTTGATTTCTGTCGGACAATTAACTGAGCAAAATTGTCGTGTTGTGTTCGACTCTTCTGGTTGTATGATTCAGGATCTGAAGACGGGGAGGCAGGTCGGAAGGGGGAGTAAACAGGGACGTGTTTTTCAGCTTGAAGAATTGTCGGGTCAACCTTTGTCATCTCGGTCATTGTCTAGTATTGAGTCTTGTTCGCTACCGGTTTTCTCTAGTTTACCAAATAATGAGTTTGAATTGTGGCATTCTAGGTTAGGTCACCCCCATTCCAGTCGGCTTGTAACCATGTTCAAACAAAAGCTTCTTGGGAATAAAAAGGTTGATTTTTCTTCGAGTCATTTTCAGTGTACCAGTTGCGTTGAAGCTAAATCCACTCGTAATTCATTCCCATCTAGTACTACTGTGATTTCTGAGCCCTTTCACATTGTTCACACTGATCTCTGGGGACCGTCACCTACGGATTCTCGGCATGGTTACAAATATTTTGCTTTATTCGTGGATCATGCTACTCGATTCACTTGGGTATATTTTCTTCGTTTAAAATCCGACCTTTTGTCTATAGCCACCGAGTTTTTAAAAATGATTCAAACTCAGTTCGGTAGAACAGTTCGTGTAGTCCGATCCGATCCTGGGGGGGAATTCAGTTCTAATCCGTTAGCCAGTTTGTTTCGGTCTCAGGGAATATTGACTCAGAAGTCTTGTCCGGGGGTGTCTCAGCAAAATGGTCTTGTTGAGCGAAAGAATCGTCATGTTGTTGAGCTTACTCGTGCTATGTTGTTAGCCTCTCATGTCCCAGCTCGGTTTTGGCCCGAAGCCGTTGCTACCGCTGTCAGGTTAATTAATTATCAGATTACTCCCGTTCTTGGTCAAATTAGTCCTTATTTTGCTTTGTTTCAAAAGCAACCTGATTACACCCGTCTTCGAGTTTTTGGTTGCACTTGTTTCGTGCTTCTTCCGCGAAAAGAAAGGTCTAAGTTGTCCTCGAAAACGTCAAAGTGTCTTTTCCTCGGCTATAGCGATATTCATAAGGGGTACCTATGCTACGATCCATCGCTTAACCGTCTTCGTATCTCGTGTGACGTAGTGTTTTTCGAGCGTCTTATGTTTTATTCTAGTTCCCCTGACGATGAGTCTTTTCTTTCCGAGGTGACCCGACTGCCAATATTTGATGATGATGATGATGACGATCTGGATGCTGAATTTCAACTCCCCCCCGACTCGCCTGACCCCGCGACTCCTGGTTCTAGCTCGTCGGCTTCATCTTCGGCCCCCTCGTCCCCGATCACCAGCAGTCCACCTTCCGCCAGCAGCTCTTCTGTCTCCAGTGGTCCTTCCTCAGCCAGCGGTTCTTCGTCTTCAGATACGCAGCCACCGTCCCCTCATGTTTTACGTCGATCTCTTCGAACAACACAGGGGCAGCTTCCTATTAGGTATCATGACTTTGTCTCCTATCACGTTGATGCATTTACTATTCCTACCTCATATAAACAGGCCATGCTCGACCCAAATTGGAACAACGCCATGCAAACAGAATTTGATGCCCTCCATGCAACGGGGACATGGGAGGTTGTCGATCGACCACCGGAGCCGGTTACCATTCTTGGGAATCGGTGGGTCTATGCTGTAAAAGTAAAGGCGGATGGGACTCTTGAGCGGTTTCGGGCACGTCTTGTTGTTCAAGGTTTTGGTCAAGAGTATGGTCTTGACTACGATGAAACTTTCGCTCCGGTCGCCAAAATGCAAACGGTTCGAACTCTGCTAGCGGTTGCTGCTATTCGTGGCTGGCCCTTATTCCAGCTTGATGTCAAAAACGCATTTTTGCACGGTGATCTCAAGGAAGTGGTGTACATGAGACGACCTCCGGGATATACAGTGGGGCGCGAGGATCAGGTCTGTCGCTTACGTCGGTCACTCTATGGTCTCAAACAGGCCCCCAGGGCTTGGTTTGAGAAATTTCAAGGCACGGTTTTGGCTCTCGGGTTTAGGCAGAGTAGCAATGACCCGTCATTATTTCTCCGGGCTTCTTCTGCGGGTCTTATTGCTTTACTATTGTATGTCGATGATATGATCATTACCGGGGATGATGCTGCAGGTATTACGAAGCTCAAGGCGGGGCTTCATGCCTCTTTTACGTTGAAAGAGTTGGGGTCTCTCTCTTATTTTCTTGGGTTAGAGATTACTCGGTCTTCGCAGGGTATTCTTCTCAGTCAGAGGAAGTATATTGGTGATTTGTTATCTTCGGCTCAGTTTGGCGACTGCATTCCCGTTACTACCCCCATGGAGGTTAACTTGCATCTCAGTCGTGACTCGGGCGTTCCTCTGGTCAATCCTTCTCAGTATCGTCATTTGGTCGGCAGTTTGATTTACCTGACGCATACTAGGCCCGATATTTCCTTTGCTGTTCATGTGGTGAGTAAGTTTATGTCAGATCCCCGGGTTGATCACCTTTCTACTGTGCATAGGATACTCCGATATTTGCAGGGTACTCGAGAGATTGGTCTTTTTCTTCCTGCTACCGGCGAGTTACGTTTACAGGCTTATTCTGACTCCGATTATGCTGGTTGTGTTGATACTCGGCGCTCGAGAAAAACCTAATAAGAGTATCAGCTCGGAGAGTTCTAGCTCTCCCGTGGACTAGTCCCGATATCGGGGAAACCACGTAAACTGTGTGTCACGTTTTCTTCTTCGTTTTCGTATTGAGAGTGTTTTGATACTAGCTAACAGACAGCACTCACAACTTGAAGGGGGGTGTCAACTTCCTTAATCCTGATGCAAGAAGGATTGCAGACTGAAGAGGAGGCTGAAGATCGAAGTTGCAGAACGGAGTCGTTTTCCTTTTTGTTTCAAGTTCATTAACAATGAAACTCTGTCGTTTTACTTAAAGGCTTGTTAGCCGTTAATAGCCGTTACTAAACAGTACTTTGGTTTGTAATAGGCTAATCATTGGTTGCCAAGTGGCAATCTGGAACTAAGCTGCTTATGCAGCTCATATATATACTGCAAACAGAGCAACCCTGCAGTTTTGAGGGTTTTGCTTCACCCTAGCAAATTTTCTCCATAACGGCCGTGGTGCCTTCGTCCCGCACCAACCTTAGGGCCACAGGCTGCACGATTACTTGGTCCTTCACCTACGACAGTGCTAAGGGTAACGCCGACGTTAACAACCTCAAGAACGTGATGCAGACTGCGTTTCAGGATTTGGACGACTACCTCAGGAGGGGACGTGGCAATCGCCCATGAAAAGGAGAGACGACGGCTATCTTTCATTGTCGATCGACCATGCGATGCGAATGCGATTACTAATTTGAAGCAATATCGATTATAATAAGACGGTCGACTCGATGCTAGTAGCTCTTGTGCTGTAGACCGTCTTTTGTTTTTTGTGTTGGTCTTTTTCATTTGATCGTTGTTGTTCAATTTCGATCAGTATGTGTTTCTTTCCCTATAGTATTGTCTATGCCTGAAATAAAGTGTTACGTGTTGTCTGGTGTAAGCTCCACTATAGATCTTTAGTTTTCTAAAAGTGATTTGGAGCACCGGAGGAAGGAGTTGGGGTTTGGATTTTTACAAGAGGAGGAGGAGGGAGGCAATGTAACAGCAGTACGATGGTAGTGAAACCAAGCCAGATATATTGACGGCACTAGTGCTGATCAGGGGCGGAGCAAAGGCTAATAAGGGGGGTTCCATGGCACCCGCTTAGTGTTACGAAATCGGGTCACCGTAGAATTTCCGTAATATACTGGGTTTCCGTATCTTTTTTTTTTCTTCTTCTTTCGTATTTAAATTGGGTATAGGTATTTAATTTCGACATCAATTAATATGATTAGTAGTTGGGGGTGTATTGGGTGTATTTTCATTATTGGTTTGAGATTTGTTATTGTTTCCTTATGTGAGAAGTAGTCATGTTTTAGTTATGTAGAAGAAAGGAGAGGTTTATGTGCCTATAAATATGTATATATTCTCTGGTTTAATTCATTTTTTATTTGTTATTTTCTTAGTTATTTCATTTAAGAGTTCTTTGAATTTTATTCTTTTTTAAGAAAAATCCTAAAAACGTCATCCAACATACCACATCACCGTAACCGTTGATATCAAAGCCCCGTTAATGAGATTAAAGTATCTCTATTGACGGGAGCAGCTAGGCCAGGTAATATGGCAACTCTAGCATCCCGTCAGGACGACTCTAGCATCCCATGCAGACTATTGAGCCAATTGTACAGTTGCTTGAATCTGCATATTAGTTGGTGTATGTGAAGAAATTCTTAAAGGAACTCTCATGATAATTACCTTTCAACATAATGGATCTTATGATCAATACATGCCGATGGAGTGGTCGAAGTTGAGAATTCAAATTTGCTTGAGTATATTATACTTTACTGGCCAATATAATACCATGACATGCACCAATTTTGTACTTCACCGGTCAACGGGCCGGACCCAATGCTAGGAAGGGAAGAAGGGTATGGGAATATCATAGATAGATTCCCTCTTCCTTAATGGGGAGAAAGGGATGGGCCAGCAGGCAGCAGCTGCACCGGCCAGTAATCACTCCTGTTCCAAACAACCTTCACCAACAAGAGTCTTGCTCCATTCTTCTTCCCTAGCTTCCACTATTATCATCTATGTTCGTTTGAACTATTATTTTTATTTACTTGTCCAATTCATCAGTAGACTGTTATATTCTTGAAAAATATATTCCGAGTACTCTTAATTAGATATTTATATATAAACTATGAGTTTAATCGAATTTGGGTCCGGTTTTAATTCTCTAAATCGTAATGAAAGATCAATTTAATAAAAATGTTAATTTACGATAATAATTTATCGAAATATAACGAAATACATCCAACAACTAAATAACTTGAAATATGCTATACTCCAAATGTAATCAGCCGCTACTCTTAATATATATTTTAGTTTATAAGCTCATTTGGTCATACTGAGTACGTATGATTTTTCAAATATGCATCAAGCTTTACGTATGTCAAATGTGTTCTATATCCAGCTAAAAAATTATTCCATGATTCCGGCCATAACGAGTTGAGAAATCTACGAGAGAGTTGGTAAATTTGGCAAATTATGACCTGATACGTTTGTGATGGAACTGGTTCTGTCAAATATAAAAATCTTTATTGTCGAGAGGTCTTGTGTTCGAATCAGATGATCATTTGTTCTGTTGAATAAATGATATTTAGACCTACGCAAATTTCAAACCCATATATGGTGGATTTCATTTGAGGGGGTGTGTTAGTAAGTTGTATATAATCAATAATTGAATCTCTCTCAATAACTAGAGTTATTGGAATCAACTGGTTCTTGACACTGTTAAATCAAGCTGAACCTGGCCGAGAAATTAGAATTGGGTTGAACTTTATAACCCGAATGACCTGAACTCGAGTAAACTTCACTTTTTTGGATCAGGAGGGTCAGCAGATCGTCCCGCTCCAGATCCTATTCACCTCCTCCAAAATGACAAAATCGCTCATAATTATAAAAAGTTCTAATAATTTGAAAAACAAGTTTTGGAGCATAAGGATAGACAAATATCATATACTTATTGTCGTATTATTAGTTTATGACTTTTGGGTGTTTCTTTGGCGTTTGACCAATTTGTATTTACTATGGTTAATATACAAGAATGTGAAAATAATGTTAACTTATATGTGTTAGATAAATTATTGTCATACAAATATGAAAATTTGTTTTCTTAGATAAAATTTTAATCATGTTTGTTCTAGTTTTTAAGAAAACCTGTAACCTAAAATAACTCGAAACCTCATCCAAACATTTTGATTTGGGTCAATACTTAACCCCGAAATCAACCAATTACCCCAAATAACCCGATCAACTACGACATGTAAACCGAGATCACCAACCCAACTCGATTACCAAGTTTAAATCATTTCCATAAAAACAATATACCAAACCAATACATCACCACTTAAACCATCCACCGATGGGTTTTTTTCTCCATTCTTTCGTCTGGGCTAGGAGTGTCTAGCTTTCGAGGATAGGATTGCAATAATATACCTAAAGATTATCTATCGAAAAGTGTCTAGCTTTGTAGGTAAGGAATACAATATTGGCTCGATATATAAGTGATCATACATATTATAAAGAAACATGCAATCCCTCCCTTGCGGGTTGCAATAACATTTTTCTCTCTCTCTCTCGTTGGAGTGAATTGTATGTCAAGCTCGGAAGTATGTATGCAGTAAAAATGCACGAGAGTATCGCTGAAGCGGTGTGTACGTATGTGGTTCGAAAAGAGCTTATAGCTGAGAATAGTGGTGAAAACGAGAAGCCTGCAATGGCAGAGGGCCAGAAGCAGGAGAAAGGGATGGTCAAAAAGAAAAGGGGGAGGTGGTCTGTTTTGTCATATATTCTTCTTTTCTGGGTCAGAGGGTAAAGGGGAAAACGAAAGCACCCGACTGAAACCGCCCACTTTTGGCTTCTCAGTTTAACTTACTGTTATTACTACTTCACCCCTCTCCTCCCATGGAAAACCAAGCATAGCAAAGATCCCAATGTCCAATCAATTGTAATGGCAATGGCAATGGCACGATCCAGCAGGTATCTCAATACTCATACAAACCCAGTTCGGATTAGATAATATATCACGTAACACAGATCAGTATAGGTCAATCCATATGAACATGTACTTTAAAATAAAAAAAAAATATTCATTTTGTCAGTAAAAAACCTAAGAAACAAACTATAATATGATATATATTTGAACTATTGAGAATTTACAACTTCGTTAATGAGGTAATAAAATAAAAAATTCTAAATAATTTAACGAAAAGCACATGTATTTAATTTAGACAAATAATGGGTCGAGAACAGAGTATGTCAAGACATATCAGGTTGAGGAGAGCTATATGCACATCCGCCCCGCCCCGTCCCACCTCCGCTACGAGTATTATCCGTCCCAGAACAAGTCAAACAATTCGGTTAAAACGGGTCAAATCGGCATTGCCCTCCCTCCAACCAATAAACAAAAAGCGAGGAAGGAAGAAAGGCAGGCGAGAGGAGGCCAGCCAAGCCACATCATATATCAGAGCTAGCATCCACTACCTATCTAGGTAAAGGTAGTAGTAGTAGTACACTTGACATTCTTTTTTCACACATTTCAGTCGTGTGATTCATCATATCGTCAATGTCACTTCTCTCATCGACCAAATATATAATGGGGAGCAGAAAATCGATTCATTTATTCTTCTACAGCCATTATTGTAAATAAACGAGACTAATAATTTAGAATGTATCAGCATGTATGCATGGCTTGACTGTTACCCTTTAATATTTTTAATGTTTCCAATGTTGAACGTAACTGTAAAGGAAGTAACGGTTTCTAGTAGTTTTGCTCTAGTTTTTTTATTTTTAGTTTTTACCAACCGAATTCAATGTTGGCCCGTGGTCCTGTCTTTTTTTATTTTTACTTTAGGATTGTGATTCTCAAAGGTTTATTTTGTCCAATTCGGTTCATTCCACATCTTGACTCTCTATTACTAACACTTTAATCAATGACCACGTGTAACCACAGATCAAGGAGTAGTAGTGGAATGAAGTATTAATGTCAACTCGAGTCTCTAGATGTACTATTTCTTAGTGAATTATCTATTATTCAGCAAACTAGTTGTATTGAAGTTTACTAAACCTAATAAAACAAATCAAAGACAGTTGTTCGATTTTAGTTATGAGAAAGATCACTCAAGTATGAATCCCCCTAGCATATAGCTTGGCCAAAGTTATAATTCCCTTAGTTCAGTGCACTGATAGTTATACTGCGGGAGATTCAATATTAGATCGGAATCTCGATTAAAGCATAACAAGCCGTCTTAAACATATTCACCAGCAGGGGGATTATCGTCAACGGGACTAGGATGCCAAGGCAATGCAAAATAGACCTCCTCTGCTAGAATGGATTTTAGCACAGAAAAGTGAATAGATTCACTTTTCGAGCAATCGACTGACCACTTCCAATTGAAGTTCCTCTCTTAACCTAATATGATATTCTCTCTCCTAGGTTAAAGCAGTAATCAAAATAATGTGATAAAGACTCAATCAATTGTGAATAAGGCCTCAACTTAATATAACTTAGCAATTCAATGATCAAAGGGTTCATACAATCATATTCTTAACACCCAGAACTAGGGTTCTTACCAGTGAAGAAGGAGATTACTCCATGGAGAGAGAGGAGAACAAGAAGGATGTAATAGAAATCATTATGATCTGATCCAAGTCGTCGTCCGCCACTCCAACAGGGTGAATCTGAGCTTCAATCGTCAAATGAATGCTCAAATAAGCTCCAAGAGTGAACTTTCCGTCACTTTCTCTCCGTAGAAGTCTCTCGAATCAATTCCATATCAAAGAACTCATATTCTTAGCAAAAAAACCAGAAATTCCTTTTTATAATTGCTGCTGGTCATTACACGACCGTGATTTCCTTGTTCTAACCGCGTAATTCACAAAATGCATCGTTCCATTTATTCTTGATGATTGCACAACACGGTCGGTTTTTTGTTGCCCCATCTAGTGTAATCTTCCTTGATTTCCCTAGATAGCTTGCACGACCAAAATGCTGAAAATCCGGCTCATGCTTTCTCTGAACCCAGTCCTTATTTTCCTTAAGGGTTTACACCGTCCATCCTCCAAATTACATGGTCTGTGTTTCCTCAACCTTATCTCGTGTAGCATTTTACACGACCACGTGTAACCCTGGCTGTGTTTTCTTATGCTCCTCTATGGTTCTAAGTCCATGAACACATAGTTTGATATTTGATAGTTAACCTAATTATTTTTTGATTTAAGTATATTTTTATTTGTCCTTTTTTTCTATTTACGATGATACGATTAAATAATTTTCGATCCTTCGAAACCCAAAATCCTGCCTCCTGTCCGCTGCCCTCATCATATCTATCAAACTGAGTCACAGACTTGGAGATTTCCCCATAGTATGGCCCATCATTTTTGCAATGAATTAATGAATCCATGGAAATGCAGATGAATAGAGTGGAGATTTGAGAAGCTAAGGAACAAACAATGTCACATGTAAAGAAATCAATTCTTTGTCTGCAGAGAGATGATGAGAATTGTATAGTAATATGTACAGAGACATCATCACCATTGGGAGGGAAAAATTGTTATCCTTCACTTTCCTTTTCCTCCTTTTGCATGCATTTCTTTTCAGTCGCGAAAATTTTGATGAGATTACTTTTTAAGTGAAAAGAAGACAGAATAATAATAGAGTTATTTGGAAGAGGTATTTCCTTGAATCAATTTACTTTGATTTATCTAGACTTTCATATTATGTTGCGAGAGGTTAAGAAATCGCAGTAAAATGAGAAAATCGAGGATAGTAGCATCTTGAATTTTATTAGTCAAATAGAAAATCATATTATCCACATGCAACCATATCTTTGAAGTTGGTTTTGTATATAGAAGCATTTTTGCTTTTGTAGCAAGAAGTAATGAGGTATTTGTACATGAATGTCTCATTGGGTAGCAAGAAATATTTTTTAATGCAAAATTATTTAACATTTTGTTTATGAATGATTGAAATATTTTTTTAATGCAAAAATATTTAACATTTTGTTTATGAATGATTGAAATATTTAACATTTGAACATTTGAATAACCAATGAGGAAGATGACAATCTGAACTATTTTTTTCTGAAATGAGGAACATTTGATTCAGAAACTCTCATTTTAGAAAAATTAACTTCATTCCAACAAGTGATATTCAAAAGTGGATGTAATTTGTTTCGACAAATTAGTTGGTGTAACCTTTAAGGGAAACTTGTACGCATGCTTTTCAACAAAAGTACGCAAAAAATTAATTGCAACGAGTTGGGTTTCGCACTATGATTGATTAGGTTTATTTAGAAGACATTGAAAAAAAAAAAGTTTGAAGTGAAAAAATAAAAGAAGAAGAATAAGAAGACCGCACATTGGAGTTTGAGAAGAGATAGGAAACATGACTTAAGGTACCTTCTGACTTGCAAGCCGAAGGGTAGCTGTTAATAATATGGTTTTCATGGAAGATCATAATTGAAATAGGGGCATAGTATGTACTGATAGTTATAGAGGGATCCCCAACCCAAAGAATATATAAAAATTTTGTAATCATAATTTCTATTTATTAAAATATAAAGAAATATGTGAAGTAGGTCATATATTAAAGATCACGCTCACACACATGAACTAAATTAATAGACTTTCAAACAAGCTTTCACCATCTTCCTCTTGATTTCAGGAAAGAAATATGAGAAGAGGAACCATAGATAAATGATGAAGTTATAAGGGTGGTTAGACAAACTTTGATAATAAGGGAAAATGGGGCAAATGGCATGTTGAAGTAGCTTTTAAATTTATTTTTTCTCCTTGGTCCATTTTCTTATTCTTCCTATGGACAGCAGTTCTCAAGGTTTGGTCTGGTCCGGTTCGAACCAAACCATTGCATACCCCTATAATATTATCCTAATATTCATGTATCAAAAGCCTAAAGAGCCATTTAAAAGCTAACTTCTAAGCTTTTATTAGGATTAAAGGCTTTTGCTTGAGCGCTTGGTGCAAAACATTTGAACAAAAACTACAATATTTATGGGTTCGCAAGCGTAAAAGCACATTGCTTACATGTTAGCTTAACTTTATCTTATTGTTTGATGTAAGACATATTCATGATCTTAAAGTCCAAATCCATATAAGTCATTTTGCTATCGTGCTCACAAGAGAAACTGTGAAAATATCCTCGCAGAGATGTAAAGTGTAAGAATTCAATTCAATGACCATGCTTATGTTTCTAACTTGACGAGATTGATTGGATTCTCAATAATCCAAATTCTTTAGTTTTATTCAGATAACTAATGAAATGGATGATCTCTTTCTTTTATTTAACTCTATAATAAAACTCCATTACACCCTTTTCGACAGGAATTTTTTTATTTTTTGTAAAAAAACTCGCTTCATTCTTCATGCAAAACATTTCTTCCCCATAATTTATATCTATAATTTATAAATTGGAATTCTATAAAAGAAGAAATTGATGTATTTACTTTTCTTAGAAGACACAATCATAATTTATCGTTTCTTTATTTTTTTCGAATCTACATCATACCAATTTTTCAGCATGGAAGCAATTATCATTTTGTAAATATATTGTCATCGCTTATATCTAAAATTGTAGGAGTGCCCAACGCTCGATACGATAACTAGATAACTAGACACCTTATGAGCTTGTTTCCAAAGTGAACACCATAGTGTTGTATATAAGGATGACTAGATAAAAGGTGTTGTTTTTCTAGTGCCCATTTTTCTAAATAAATAATAAACAAAAAAAAAAGAAGTATGATAAGGATCTTCCTTCTTTCTTGGTGGAGGGTGGGGCTTATACAAAGCAGGGTAGAGCCTGCTGGGTGTTTGCCTAGCTAGCTTCTTTCGAAAGAGTACTGGCAAGCTAACTAGTGTTAGTAATAGTGAGAAGCAACCCATCCCACTCTCACAAAGAGAAGAAAAGAAAAAAAGAGAGAGAAAGAAAGGGAAAGGGTAAGGCTCTTGTTCTTGTTCCTTGTGGTGTTGAAATGGAAGAACATGTGAGCCCATTAGCCATCACTCATCTGCTTCAGCACACACTGAGGAGCTTGTGCAACCATGAAACCTCTCACTGGGTTTATGCTGTCTTCTGGAGGATCTTGCCCAGAAATTATCCCCCTCCCAAGTATCTAATTACTTTACTTGAGCTAATATTATTTATTTATTTTTTTCTCCTCCATTTTCCATTGCCCTTGTTCTTCTTGGATCGTCTTCTCTAGGGAGACAGCAGTATCTATCTAGGTAGCAGTTATAGGATCAAATGCATCTAATCACATTATGATAATATATTCCCTCTTTTTCTTTTTCTTTTTGTTGTTGTTGTTGATATAAAATACTATTGCAGATGGGATGGGCAAGGAGTGTATGACCGGTCCAGAGGCAACAGGAGGAATTGGTAAACCTCTTTTTTTTCTTTTTCTTCTGGAATATATATTGCAATATTATATGTTGCTTTTATTAATCATTAATGTTTGTTTTATGGTTTATATAAGATCCATTAATAAATATGGATATTGATAGTAAATATGGGTATGATTGAGATTGAATGATGATGAAATAATGGTGGGACTGGGAGAGCAGGATATTGGTGTGGGAAGATGGGTTCTGCAATTTTGCAGCAGCAGAGACCATGAATAATGAATGTCCAACCACCACCACCACCACCACTTCTTCTGCTTCTGGTTCTGGGTATAAGTTGCAGCAGCAGCAGCACTATCATCATCATCATCATCATCAAGGGCTGCAGCCTGAGCTCTTCTTCAAGATGTCCCATGAAATCTACAACTATGGAGAAGGGTATTTTCTCTATATACAAATTTATTTTCTGACCGGTTGGAAAGAAGAAAGAAAGAAGAAAAAAAGCAACTAGAAGAGATTGAGAAAATTATGAATGGGGTTTTGTTGGCAGATTGATAGGGAAAGTAGCAGCAGATCACAGCCACAAGTGGGTATTCAAAGAAGCAAATGAGCAAGAGATCAACTTCTTGTCTACATGGCACAACTCAGCTGACTCTGTATGCATCCATCCATCCTTCTTCTCTCTCTGAAATTTCATTCCAGCTAGCTAGTCAAAAACTAGTTAGTTTCCATCCACTACTGATGCCAAAAATGAATCATCTTCTCTTTCTTACATGTATTCACAGCAGCCAAGAACATGGGAAGCCCAGTTCCAGTCTGGCATAAAGGTAAAACTGATTGATAAATAGATAAATAGATAGATCTGACTAGCTAGCTAGCTCTCAGTTGTCATTTTTTTCCTCTCTTTTTGATTTGTGTTTGGTGTTGGACTTTTGGTTTGGTAGACCATAGCACTGATTGGTGTCCGAGAAGGTGTTGTACAACTTGGTGCTGTCCACAAGGTACTCTACGTACATATATTAAGGAATAGATGACCGGTTAAGCAACCGCGGTGTTCGCTAACTCAATTTGTTGGGAGAAATTCATGTATCGATTTTATTACGTCTTCAATTTGTTTGACTGAAGGTGGTGGAGGACTTGAGGTACGTGGTAACGCTGAGGAAGAAGTTGAGCTACATAGAGAGCATTCCAGGAGTATTACTGCCGCACCCTTCTTCTTCGTCTTCTTCTGCTTACCCGATGCTGCCACCTCCGCCGCTACCTCACCATTACGAAGCTGCTTATTTCGGCGGAGGCGGCCCGGTCGTTCCACTGCCGCCGGCAGATGAGTCATTATTCTACGTCGACGGCCAGCAGATGATGATGAATAGTAATAGTAGGTCGTCGTACAAGATAGCTCCTTCGATGAGCAGCCTCCAAGCCTTGCTCTCCAAGCTCCCATCCGTCGTCCCGCTCCCGCAGCCGCCCGACGAGGAAGAGGAGACACGTCATCGAGAATAATGTGATTAGAAAGTGGTTGAAGATTAATTAATTATGGAGAAATGATTGAATGTTTGGATTAGCGCGAGCTCAAAATGGCGGCTTATGGGGATAACGGACATGCATGCATTTGTGATTTTATCCTAGCCACCTAATGATTTTATCGATATTGCGACAGTCGACACAATATCGAGCTGTCGATGAAAGGGCATTAGAAGCCACTAAGTGGGCAGCCCTGTTGTACAACCTCTGTGTAAAAGTACAAATAAAGAAATTAAAACACTCAGACGACAAACACATCTCTTCCAAGATCGCTCCACCTGTCGCATGCGCCACATCACGAGATTGAATCATAATCACACATGATTCGCACTGTTCCGGCAGAACATCATAATCAAAATATGTAATTTATGCGACTAATGGCTCGTGTTTCATTATTATTGCAAAAGTTGACGACTTCCCTTTCCTTTCCATTTTTTCTCCACTTTTTATTTATTAAAAAGAAAATGGTGTTTCATTATTATCATGGCTTGTCGGCCGTACCACGGCCAAGATTCCATTGAGAAGATTTGCGACAATTCTCTCCATCCATATCCACCTCCATGATATAATGGCTTCATGGTTGGCAATGGAAATTCAGGCAGTATCCCACCTTATGTATGTCTATCATCATTACTCCCCCTAGCTAGCTCTTTCGTCTCCACAATACTAACATATTATCTATCTCAAGTAAACCACCGAAACCAGTGGTGCATTCAGGATTTCAGTTGAGGTGGACGAGAATCGGGAAAAAATTGTAAGATACCGTTGTTCAAAACTTTTAAAACAATCATGTCGCATTTTCATATTTCAAAAGGTTTTTAAAAACACATTTATTGTCAATAAGATTGAGAGCAAAGAAGAAACTTATGGTTTAGTAACCGAAGGCATTTCACACGACATAATTGTCCATCGAAGCGATAGTGGATTAAATAGGGAATTATGCGGTCATTTTAGGGATATCGTTCTTAAGGCTAATTAATTGATTGAGTTAAGTATGATAGTAGAAATTATTTTAATTAGTTAGTACGTGGTAATGCTCGATAGAGATAGCTATCCATATAGAGGTATCCAAATTGTAGAAATATGGATTAAATTGATTGGCAAGGGGAATTAAATTTACCGAGGTAAATAGTATAAAATCTTGTGTTTCCACCGGAACTCTCTAAAGTTAATTCCTCAAAAGTACTTCATTTTCAGAGTTTGTTAATTTCTGTATTTCCGCAACTCATCACTTGATTTATTGAAGATTTAGGGTTTTGGTTTCAATGAATCGAAAAGCTTAACTGCTTCTCTCTTCTTCCTCTGTTTATATTGATAGCCTTACTGAAACAGGACAAACACAGCTGTGTCCTTTTACACAGTAAATTCGGAAAACAGTGAAAACAGAAAAAGACAACGGCTAGAAACGGTAAAACTGAAAGGTTCTAATCACTGCATTCCACGTGTTCCTCTTTGCTCCATCTTCTTCAACGGTGTCGTTTGCTTCATTTTGATGAAGAAGAAAACTCTTCTTCTGTTACCCCCCCACAAGCTGGTAGGCTGGGATTCTGGATACCAAGCTTGGAGAGAAGTTCTGTGAATGGACCTGGAGGCAATGCCTTGGTTAGAGTGTCTGCTAATTGGTGATCTGAACGCACATGGAGCAATTTGATCACATCTGCCTGCACTTTTTCTCGAACAATATGGCAGTCCAACTCTATGTGCTTAGTTCTTTCGTGGAAGGTCGCATTTTCTCCAATATGAATCGCTGATTGATTGTCACAGAAAAGTGAGACTGCCTTTTTGTGATCAACCTCGAAGTCCTGCAATAAATACAAAAGCCACTGAACTTCACATGTAGTGTACGCCAATGCCCTGTATTCCGCTTCGCACGAAGAACGCGAGACTGTTGTCTGTTTCTTCGATTTCCAGGATATCAGTGAGCTTCCAAGGAATACACAGTAACCTGTTACTGATCTTCTCGTGTCTGGACAGGTGGCCCAGTCTGAATCACTATAAGCCTTGAGATGAAGATCTGATGCTGATGAAAAGAACAATCCACTTCCTGGTGACTTCTTCAGGTACCTTATGATTCGAAGGACTGCCTTGTGATGTGTCATTCTGGGTGAATGCATGAATTGACTCACCTGTTGAGTTGCGAAGCTGATGTCTGGCCTGCTTGTGGTAAGGTAGATCAACTTTCCCACAAGTCTTCTATACTCTGTAGCATCCACAAGCTCAGATGTGTCCTCAGCACTAAGATGAACTCTGTAGTCCATAGGAGTACTAACTGGTTTGCTGTCCAAAAGACCTGCCTCATCTATGATTTCGAGAGCATACTTTCTCTGAGAGATATGTATTCCTTTCTTTCCTCTAGCTACCTCAATACCAAGGAAAAATTTTAAGACACCAAGGTCTTTGATGCTGAAAGTTTCATGAAGAAAGCTCTTCATCCTGTTTATCTCATCCAAATCGTTCCCCCCCCCCCCCCCCACAATTAAGTCATCGACATAAATGAGAATGGCGGTGAAGGAAGATTCTGTTACCTTGGTGAATAAGGAATGGTCAACAATGCTCTGTGAGTATCCTTGAGATAATAAACAGGAAGATAGCTTCTCAAACCACTGTCGAGAGGCCTGCTTGAGGCCATAAATCGACTTGTGCAACCTGCAGACTGGATTTGGGATAGAGGGATCAACAACCAGACCTTCAGGAAGAGTCATGTAGACCTCTTCATGGAGGTCTCCATGAAGGAAAGCGTTGTTTATGTCCAATTGGTGCAGGTGCCAATTCCTGGCTGAAGCAATAGCAAGGAACAGTCGAACAGTTGTCATTTTCACAACTGGAGCAAATGTATCCTGATAATCCACTCCCTCTTGTTGATTATACCCCTTTGCAACTACTCTAGCTTTCTGTCTCTCAATAGCTCCTGTGGATTTGTATTTGATGCGATAGACCCACTTATTCCCAATGGGAATCTTTCCTGGTGGTAAGCTGCAAACAGTCCAAGTCTTGTTCAAATCAAGGGCATGGAATTCCTGATTCATGGCAGCATTCCATTCTGGATATTGAGATGCCTCTGCATAAGAAGATGGTTCTTTGCTGCAAGAAATGGACAATACAAATTTTGTGTGCTGGGCAGTGAACTTGTCATAGCAAATCATGGACAAGAGACCATGTTTCTTACCTGATTCTGCTGATGCAGAACACGCACTTGCTGAAGGTGATTGGCTGTTGCAGCGAGCTAGGAGATAGCAATGGTAATCTTGGAGACGAGAAGGTTGTTTGAGTTGTCTAGAAGGTCTGTGATGGAGGGCAGGGGAAGGGATTTGTGGTGTTGAGGGACTTGGGGACCGAGGAAGTGGTGATTCAGGTTGAGTGTCTGGTTGAGGAGATGGTGGTTCAGGAGATGAGGAAGGTTGTATGTAATCAGTGTCGAAGGAATCATATGTAGCTGGGTAAATGGATGGAAATGTGGGAGCATCATCCAAATTGGTGGTTGTAGAATCAAAAGGAAACACTGATTCATGAAAAACAACATCTCTTGAGGTTAAAATGTCATGAGTGTCAAGATCATAGAGTTTGTAACCCTTGATCCCTTTTGTGAATCCTAAGAAAATACATTTTCTAGATCTGGAAGTGAATTTGGTTCTGGTGCTTGGTCTGGTAGATGCATAGCACAAGCATCCAAAAACTTTGAGAAAAGAGAAATCAGGTTTCTGTTTGTGAAAGAGTTCATATGGTGTCTGGTTTTGCAGAATGGTAGATGGAGTTCTGTTGATTAGAAAAGTGGCATGTTTTACACAGTCTGACCAAAAATCAAGAGGGAGATGGGCCTGAAATTTCAGTGCTCTTGCAACTGCTAATATGTGTTGATGCTTTCGCTCAAGTTTGGAGTTTTGTTGGGGAGTTTCAACACATGAAAACTCATGAATGATTCCTTTTTCTTGACAAAATACTGGAATATTAAACTCAAGGCCTTGATCACTACGGATTCTCTTGATTTTGGCAGAAAACTGTGTTTCAACATAGGAACAAAAGGAAAACAATTGCTTCCTGGCTTCTGCTTTAGATGAGAGTAAATGCAGCCAGGTCATACGACTGTAGTCGTCCACAATAGTAAGAAAATACTTAAATCCATCATAAGAAGGTTGAGGGGTTGGTCCCCAAATATCTACATGGATGAGTTGAAAAGGTTCTGTTGTGTTGGAAACACTCTGTGGAAATGGCAAACGCCTTTGGCGAGCAAAAGAACAGACATCACAAGGTTCTGTATGATTGATTTCTATGCTAGAGTCTAATCTCTTAAGGTAAGGAACACGAGATTTAGAGATGTGTCCTAGCCTATAATGCCAGAGATCGAACATACTTGCAGTTCTAGAGGCTACTACTTTGGAGTGGGGAATGGTATGGAGTCTGTGCATCTTGTAGAGACCATTGGACAGCTCAGCAGAACCAATCACCTTCATCAGAGTTGTGTCCTGAATGAAATAGAAACAGGAAAAGAAAGTTAGGTAAAGTGAGTTGTTCCTTGTCAAGGTGCTCACAGAGATGAGATTGAAATTAAACTCTGGCACCAATAATACATCATCAAGTATCATATCTGGTGAGAATTGAACTTTCCCAATGTGGGTTGCTGTGACTATATTCCCTGTAGGCAAAGAAATTTCTGCTCCTTGAATGGCTACACAGGAGCTGTATAATGATTTGTCACATATCACATGATCCGTTGCTCCTGTGTCAAGGATCCATACCTCTCCAGTTTTTCCATTGACATTTTGAGGGAGAATGGTAAAACTGCACTTGCCTGTATTGTGACTCTTACTCATGAAGGCAGCCGCTGAATGAGGAGTTGTATGTGGCTGATTGGTTGATGTGGATGCCGAGGTAGGTGATGAATTTCCTTGCTGGATCATGTTGAGCAAGTTTGCATACTGCTGCTGTGTAATTCCTTCATGGTTACCAGTGGTCACGAGGCTTGCTTGCCTTGATGCCCCTTGAAACTGACCTCCACCTCTTGCATTTCGTGGTGTCATTCCCGGTGGCCATCCGTGTTTATGATAGCAAGTATCCTCTGTGTGTCCCTGCATTTTGCAGTATGTGCAATAGGGCCTTTTGCTTCCAAAATTAGATCGACCTCTACCTCTGCCCCTGTATGCTGCATTAGTGCTACTTGGATACCAGTCATTCTTGGGTGCCTCTTCTGGCATTTTGAATCCAAGTGACTGTAGTGCTAGTGCAACACTCTCAACCATTTTGCTGCCATCTTGACTACCATAGGTTTGCCTTTCATGTTGAGCCATTCTGTAGTATACCTGGTCCATGGTTGGTAATGGATCTGAAAACAGAACTTGAGACCTAGGTATAGCATAGTTCTCATTGAGGCCCCTTAGGAACTGAATAATCAGATTCATGTTCTGATATCCCTTGATCGTTGCTATAGCTAGACAACCTGTGTGACTAATAGGAGTGCAACTACAATCTGGGACTGGTTGGTAGTTTTTAAGTTCTTCCCATAAAGTAATCAGATGGGTATGATACTCACTAAGGGTTCTGGTGCCTTGCTTGAGGTTAGCGAGCTGTTCTTGTAGCTCTGCTATTCTAACCAAATCACCTTGTGCATACCTTGACTTTAGGGTTTGCCAGACCTCTGTTGCTGTCTTGAGACTCCGAACACTTTTGCTGATGAGTTCATCAACCGACTGGAGAATCCAGCTCTTCACCATGAAATTGCACTGAATCCATGGTCCGTGCAGTCTGTCCGTTGCTGCTGGTTCTGGCAGGCTTCCATCAACGAATCCTAACTTGTTCTTGGAGGCTAGGGCATCAATCATTGCCGCACTCCAGTCAGTATAGGTGGTTGATGTGAGCTTCTGAGAGACCAGTGAATGACCTGGCTGTTCTGAGCCGTGGAGATAGTAAGGATCTGTAAGTGGGTATGTAGCGATGTTGGCGACGGCTCCCGCAGCTGCGTTGGATGCTGCTTCTCCGTCCGCCATTGTTGTGAATACTCTTAATCAAGCACTGAGAAGTGAGAAGAAAAGGGGAAGAACGAAATGAAGAGAGGAAGAAGAGGGTAGCGGCGGTGGGTGGTTGCTGCTTAGGTCTCAGAACCCTAACCAGGCTCTGATACCATATTGAAGATTTAGGGTTTTGGTTTCAATGAATCGAAAAGCTTAACTGCTTCTCTCTTCTTCCTCTGTTTATATTGATAGCCTTACTGAAACAGGACAAACACAGCTGTGTCCTTTTACACAGTAAATTCGGAAAACAGTGAAAACAGAAAAAGACAACGGCTAGAAACGGTAAAACTGAAAGGTTCTAATCACTGCATTCCACGTGTTCCTCTTTGCTCCATCTTCTTCAACGGTGTCGTTTGCTTCATTTTGATGAAGAAGAAAACTCTTCTTCTGTTATGATTGGTACCATTGCAATTTCTATAGTTTCTCGAACAGGGGACGAGATCGAGCTTGATGCATTTTTTTGATGTCAGGTGCCGCTGGCGTATCTGTAGGGGACGAGACCGAGCTTGAAGGTGGAAGCGGCCATGAGGAGGCTGGCGATTTAATCTATGTCGGGCCGGCGGAGAGTCTGCTGAGAAGCGGTTGAGGCTTGTGGGAGAAACGCGACCATGAGGAGGCTGACGTGTTTTTTCAACATGTTGCGTGCTTTTGAGCGGAAAGCGATCGAGTATGGTTGTTGCATTTATTCGACGTTGCTGTCTTCTGAGCAGAACCCGACCAAGTATGGCTGGCGCGTTTATTCGATGTTGTTCTCTTCTTTGAAAAGAGCTCAACCCAAGTGTGGCTGGCGCATTTATTATGCGTTGCTTTTCTTCTTTGAACAGAATGCCACCAAGTGTGGCTGGCGCGTTTATTCGACTCTACTTTCTTCTTTGAGCGCAACGCGGCCGAGTATGACTGACGTTTTTATTCGACACTTCTTTTCTTATTTAAGAGGAATGCAGGCAAGTGTGGTTGACGTTTTTATTCGACTATGCTCTCTCTTTGAACGAAACGCGGACAAGTATGGCTGATGTGTTTTGTTGGATGATGCTTTCTTCTTTGAGCAGAACGCGATCGAGTGCGGCGAAGTGGAGCAGATGCATGAGGTGCTAAGTTCTTACGCCTGCTAGACTTTTAGTGTCAGTGCTAATAGGCCATAACTGTTGGTTGTGTATGCTCGACTTGTTGGATCGCATTAGGGTGTGAGTTACTGGCATGTTAGCACGAGTTGTTGGGAGACTATTTAGCGTTAACAAAGAGGTCGTAGCAAGGCGTCGAGACTTCATCCTTGATAGTGTTGCGCTATGAGGTAGCTCTGTGAGTTGGAGGAGTTCATTTTGGATAGGTTCCCTACATCCAATCAAGTATGCATGTGGCTCAAATCCCATATATATTGTGCATGCATAGCATATAAGATGTTAATACCTAAATCGTTAGATCCAGATCATTAACAATAATGATGAGGGGCTCTGATTGGATTCCTTCGTTCGATCTCTTTGGGAGTGGAGGAATCTGTAGAAAGGAGGTGGTTTCTCCCGTGATCTACACTCAGACACCCAAGTTAGTACGATGTAGAGGAAGATGTATGTAAAGTAGATGTAGAGAAAGAAGGGTTTAGAGAGAGAACCATAGTAGTCAATATGGGAAGGGAAGAGAAAAGGTCCTTTGCTTGGAGGGTGTGAGCCTCTACATATAGGAGTATGGCACTTCCTTGGTCTAACGCCTTGTGGCTTCCTTGAGACTAATGCTTCAGGGTAAGCTGGAGACCTCAGGAGAGGTGCCTTAGATGTTGAGGGCTCTAAGTGAGCTGGGGGGGGGGGGCCTTAGCGCCTTAGAACTTACTCAAAATCATTGATGACTTGTACCATTGTCGTATTAGGCATAATTAATCCATATCCCAACACTATATGTGCATGTGCCTCTTGCAATATAAATTTATCTAGCTAATGTGTGCTTTCGCTTCATTTCATTACCTAATTGATGAAGAACAAGGAAGTTAGGATAGCACATGATTAAGTGTGGGCCTGTATGAGCCATAATTGATTATCTAACATCAAGCATTGATACTAATCGAGGTATAGATGATTTATCATTTCCTCTATACTCGTGTAGCAATGGGGTATCACTAGAGGGTAATTTCTTAACAACCTAGATGATACTAAGCACAAAGCATATAGTAGAACACTATAGGCTCATAAGCATTGATGATAAAGGAGCATTCATACTAGATAAACAACAATGATCATCATATAGGCATCAAAAACCAAGCATCCATGCATACATAATAAGCATCAAAATCCATAAGCATAAACACAAGTATAATATGAAATAATATCATCAATACATACAACAATACACAAGTTCATCTTCTCATACAATCAATTTTGAACTAGCAACATAGAAGAGAAGGGGGTACCACTAGGGGTGGCTATTTGGTCCAAAATTTTGGTTTTACCCGAAACTGGACCGTATAACCCGGACTGAGACTCGATAGCAAACAATCCAATCCCATCTTCGGGTTTAGATTTGAGGTAAAAAACCATTCGGGACCGAACCGAAAACCGGATAAGAGAGCCCAACACCCAAAACTTAACCAACTCCTCAATTTTTGAGGCCTCAGGCCACTCAAATTTCCACAAGCTCAATATGAAATAAAGACAGAATTGAGACCGGACCGGGTTAAGACCGGACTGTATCCAATCCAATCTTTGGTTCTTATATTCCCGAAAAGATCGGACCGGGACCAGATCAATTTGGGCCAATTTAACCGGCCGGACCTTATAGCCACCCCTAGATACAACCAATGATGATGAAAGCATCTCCTTAGTTGCACACTCTCCTACAAAAGCTAAGCTCTTACTCGAGCATAGTATACAAAAGTTCGAATGTAGTTGTGCAGTCTAGTGAACTAATGAGCCCAGCCTCCTATTTGTAGGGGTAGAAATTAGCCAAAATCCCCCTAAACAGACTAGGACTAGGTTTCTTTGACTTAGGGCCGAAGTCATCTCCTAAAGATCCTTTTTTTTAGCCTCTTTGCTGCGGTAGTGCGACGGTTGGGACCGCCATCCCTTTTCTTGTTGAGCTAGCCTCCTTGGCCCATGGACAACCTCATCTAAAGAGTTTGGCTCGTTTTTTCTAGGTTTCCACAAGCGGCGATTCGACCCGTGGCTGGGCCACCGATGGATATAAAAGCGAAAGCGCAAAAGCAAAGCGTAAAAGCATAGTCTTTTAAACATTATAGATATTTGATAGAAATTTTCTAATTATAACTTTAATTTTTTAAATATAAAAAATAAGTGAACTAACACATATATTAAAGATCACTCTTACACACATAAACTAAATTCTTTACTTTTAAAAGAGCATTCGTTGTCTTCGTCCCGCATTCTGGAAAAAATATGAAAAGAGGAACCATCAACAAATGATGAAGCTATAAGAATTGTAGGAAACATTCCCTAATAAGTGAAAGTGGCGACAACGTAGTCATAGGGGTGGGAGTTGCTGGGGTGGTAAAGGACGCATAAGCCTGAGAAAAGACGAGAATTGAGGAGAAGTGACAATGAATTAGCAATGATGAATTCGTACAATGAAAGACTTAAAGGATAACCCGACTAAAAAATAAATAAAGCTTCATCATTTTTTTCTCTTTTGGCCAACAAAATTGTAACAAACCCGACCCAATATGGAAGGGTGTGCAACAATTTGTTCAACAGCACACCTCATCGGACCAAACTGAGATCAATAATGAACCAAATCGACCAAATATAATGCGTTCTAATCCATGATCCTATGAATTTTATAAATACTAAAGAAAAATAAGTCTTATTGATATTTGGACCTGACCAAACCAAACCGACCAACTGTAACGTCGGTCCCGTCCTTGGTCCTATTTTTTTACTTATGGGTCGCAATTCTCAAGGTATGGTCTGTTCTGGTTCGAACCTTATTGTTTCCCACCCATAAAATATTATCCGAATATCAAAAGTCTTTAAAAAAAAGCTATTTAAATGCTAGCTTCCAGACTTTTACTAGACTTGATGGCTTTTGCTTGGGCTTTTGGTGCACAGAGACCGCCAATTGTGGACAAATATGAGACCAAAAACATATTTTAGAAGATGAATTATCAATGAATATTGTTTTTGTCTGAAATTAATAATAGTTGGAAACTTTTGATTGAGTTGAATTTTACACGTATGTCAAACATGGTTTGAGAATTCAATTCATTTTCTTTCTAAATATATGAATATGACATACCAAACACAGGAATACTTTTGACAATGAATTCTACATTGTAATTCATTTTAAAATTAATGAATTCCTTATTCATTTGGTACCAAACGGGTTGTAAGACAAATTTAATGAATATTTAATACTTCTTGATTAAGAGTAGATTGTCTTGACTTATAAATATGGAATTTTTTGTGTTCTTGACAAAGTTACTGAATAAATGTTGTATGTCAGTTGAAAAATTAATTTATACTAGATCAACCTTTTATAAAATTGTATTGAGATCATATGGGAGAAATATAGTATTCATGAATAATGTATATAAAAGTATAACAAAATTTGGAAAAAATCATAATAAATATAACCCTAATTATTATTGATATAATCAATAAAGTATCCCGGCCAATGGCCGGGTTGAAAGCTAGTTTACAAATAGGGTGTTGGAGTTTTCGAGGTCTGTTATACTGGACGGTCTTAGTTTCTTGTTTCGGATTGCTGAAATTGAAGTGGTTAGAGAAATATTGTCCATCCACGAAGAGGAGGATCTTGAATGCTTAAGTTAAATCATTACTATATGCTTGGTTTTTCTTACACTACAAATGTTGATTTGTGGTATGTCGGCTTCGTTCAGCATCCGTTTCAATTAATCAAAGTTCATATGGAGATGAGAAGCACCATCCCATTAACAAATTGGGGGTTAGAGGGATTCTAATTGGTAAGAACTACCTTTGGAATGTCTTGAGAGTTGGGACTAGATCGAAACTCATTTTCCCCTTTGAATCCCAGTAAGTCTGACGTCTACAGTGGCTGAATTAATTTTTGAAATTGGGTAAGACTATTCATACGAATTTGAATTATGTCTATATTCATCCCTCATTTCTTGTATTCTCTTATAAATTCAGCCAAACCTCTATTTAATCAGATTCTAATAAACAACTTCTTCAGTTATGTACTTACTGTGCCCATGATGGTCAAATTGTTGTGTTAACCTTATGTGGATGTTTAGGTTGTTATGTCAACTTGGTTGTTCAAAGGCCACTAAATTATCTTTACCCTTGTCCACTAAAATCTAGATTGTACGCCTATTGTGAAAAAAAAAATGTGAAAATTTGAAGTTTAATACAAAGCAATTCACTTACTATGCCATCTTATTACACTAGTCCTTTAGGTTTTAGTTCATACTAGAGTAAAACATATATGAGGTTACCTGATGTGTGAACGTTACTAAATACTAAAATTTCAAGCTTGATTTGATAAAGCATTTTGGTGCAACTCTTTCTCGAAATTATTTGAACACTATTTCCTACAAATATACTTGATTGATGATGTTGCCTTCGGTTTCCATGTTTTTGCAGATAATGGATTTTCATCCCGAAGAATTCCTTAATGTGAAGGCATGTTCATCTTTTGGCTAAAGAGGGGATCGGGTAAAATGCATTTGTATCCTGTTTTAATTCTTATTTCTTTGGTATTAAATATACTTGGTTGTTCAAAGGCCACTAGGTAAACTCTATTAAACTTGAACCATTAATAGCATTGATTTTAGATTAATTTGATGAACGATGGGTTTCTTAAATCTAAGACTTGTGGTGTCAGTATAGTTGCTCATTGTTCTACTTTGTTGCTTTTCTCGCTTATTAGTTTCAATTGTGATAGAAAAAAAATCATATCGAAACATAAGCTAGTGCAGAAGAGTCCTTCGTAGGAGTCAGTGAAAAAAAGAGCTCAACGACGCTCTAGATATTCATGTTAATAGTAAGACCAAGGATTTATCGGGAGAAGACAAGGTCTCCCTAATTCTCTGTAAATTTTTTTATGTTAAATATTTTTCTTTGAAATGTATACTCTCGTGAACAGATCCATCCTGATTTGCACCCCATACCAAAATACTCAACTTGTCATCGTACAATTTTGAGAGATAGAGAATTGTGCGACATGGACAACGTATACATAATATAATAGGATAAAAATAAATAAATAAATAAATAAAAGTTGTCGCCAACAGGCCAGGTCGAGAGCTAGTTATAGTAGAAAGCGAACATTTCCACCTAACATTATTTTTTATGAAAATTTCAGAAATGTTAGTCCAGTTAGCATATATCACTAATATCACAAAGTGCATACTTGTGTATTTTGCCTAAAAATTAATTTTGAAAGTTACAATTTGAAGAAATAATAATAATCTCAACTAAACGTTCCCAACAATCTCAACTAAATGCTATAATTGTCTATATCATATCAAACAAACAATAAATGTATCTATCTATCTATAAAATCCCGTCAACGAGGGAAACCGCTCAATTCTACCTTCTTCTCACATGACCATCATCTTCCTCATTCACACCATTAACGACCACAATTCCTTCTTCCCAAATTTGCATTACTTTTAATCCTTGCTACAGCGGCAAATCTGCCTGCCACATTGGGTAGGGCACAATATATATATATATATATATATATATATATATATATATATATATTTACCCTAATATTCTCCCGTTTTGACCAGATAGAGGTTATACCACCTGTTAGTTCATAATCCCACATCAACTTCGCCTTCCTCAGCCATATCCGGTGGGGATTTCGTTCAGAGGGATTACCGCACCGCTTTGCCTCTACCAATCGGAAGTTGCATCCAGCGAGCCACCCGATCACGCCAACAATTTTGCCTCATGGTCTTGGGTTTGTTAGCCACAGTGTAGCAAATTAATCACACCCTCAAATCTTACCCAAAGTTGTGTTTATGATTACGTTGCACTACTACGCCATCCTTGCTATTAATTCCTAGCCTTAAGGCTGCATATTGATTTGTTGGAGTTTCAAACTGATAACCTTACGTTTTTTCTTTGTCCCTGCAAATTCAGGTAAGTTTTATTTTCAACATATCTACTGTTTAATTAGATTTTGGTGTCCAGTGGAAGTGTGGAACAGACCGACCATGGTTCTTCCATTTTCGGAGGAACAGAAAATAGGAGTGTTATGGAGCAATTTAGATAGGGTACGGCATGTTATTGTTAACTCATGTTTCGTAGTAATAGTTACAATTAGTTAAATCCCTACTCAATCTAAGTGATATCATTGTATGTTAATTTGTAGAGTTTTTGCGGGTTTGATGATTCATGTTCAACCTGATTATGGCTAATTATTTTATGCGCTTAACTACTAGGATTTTACATGTAGCTATTTCATGAGACCATCCTTTTGTGTTAATTGGAATTGGTTAAATCTCTGCCTTTTTATATATGTCAACACAAGTCTGGAAGAATTAAGGAAAGCCAAGAAGGAAGAAGGTATCATAGCTTGAACTCATGATCATACCATTAGCAGACTCCCATTTTTCTGTGCCTTTGTTGATACTGAGTTTTCAATTTTCAGTGAGTTAGACTAGAACATTGTATCATGTTCTTATTTGTTTTGGGTTTGTAAAGAGCTCTAATTTATGACTTTGTGTTCGTTGTTCGGCTGACAAAGTAGAAGTGAAAAGCATTGCTTTATAAACTATGTTCATTGATATTGTGGGATACGTTTATAATGCTTTTTATCTAAATGCTAGCATTAGTCAAAGATTATGATATTTTGAGTGATAGCTAGCATTAGTCAAAGATTATGATATTTTGAGTGATAACGCTTTTTATCTAAATGCTAGCATTAGTCAAAGATTATGATATTTTGAGTGATAACGGACGATATTCATATGTTAAGTTAAAATGGGTAGCCAAATCCGCCCATCGGGCGGGCCCATAGCTAAAAATATACTATTATTAGATATATTGATATTCATATGTTAAGTTAAAATGGGTAGCCAAATCCGCCCATCGGGCGGGCCCATAGCTAAAAATATACTATTATTATTAGATATATTAATTGGCGAGTATACTTAAGGGGTCCAGTAGGGTAAGGGCAGGTGTATCGTAAGATTTATACACCCGTTCCTTATTACCTAACCCAGTTCTACCAATTAGCCAGACGTTTTCCCCGCCGACGATTAGCTGGCGGCTACCCAAGTCTCTGTCTCCCTTCCCCACGTTTTCCCCCTCCGACGATTGCCTGTCGGCTACTCAAGTCTCCGTCTCCTTTCCTCCTTCCTCTCTTCCAGAGATCCTCTATCTATGGCTGACGGATCACCGTTGTTTTCTTCCTCTATCTATCTGCGTGGCGGCTACCTGAGTACCGTGGTTGTCTGTGGACCTATTGTCCTTGCCGATCGGTTCTACCCTTTCTTCCCCTCGGGCCGGCCAAGCAATTCCGCTCATCCTTCAATCTGACAACGGAATGGGGTGCATGCAAAGAAACGAAAATTTCATCCCAACACTTGAATCTGACAACAGAATGAGCGATTAGCCGCTCTTCCTCCCGTTTCATGATTGAAGGCTACCTGAGTTGGACGCCTACCTCTACAACTGGATCCGAGAGAATAACCGTAAGCCCCCAACGGAGGCTCCTTCTATGAACTGTTTTCTTATCCGCCCTTTCATTTGGGTGATTCCTTTTCCCGCTTCTTGCTTTTCTTACCCTCCGTCGCTCGATTGACGGTTGCGCTTGCTCTCTCCCTTCTAATTGTTTTTCTTTCCGTAAGTCCCTTTCCGTTCGATACCTCCCTTCCGATGTTCCGGTGAGTGGCTGCCGTTAACAGATGATTGACCACCATTTTCAATGACCTATGGGACTGGGCATGCAATTAGAAGAAGAGGGTAACTGAAGGAAAGGGATTCATTCGACTACTTTGTTAAGTTTGTTTCCTGGCCGACGAAGGGTAATTGGAAGTAAACAACCAGATCATGCTTTTAGAACTAAAAACCAGGCCGCAAGAAGGGTGGTGGTTGTTGGACTCTCAGCGAAAGGCGAACCGAGAGAGAATCAGGAATAACTAGAGAAGAATAATAGAAAGCAGAACAACTAATGATCACAACTTTACTTCAAGGGTAAGGAGATTAATGAGAATGTTGATAGATAGATAAGACATGGGAAAGGAGGAAGTAGGGGTTGAGTTGCATTTTGCTGCCACCTGTTATCCATCTTCTCCACATGCAAAGACAAGGAGTCAGATGGGTCTTTGTATATAATGGGAGGGGACTTATCGCATTACTTACGGTGGGGATTTCAGATTTGTGTATCAGTCTTACCAAACAAAGCAATAAGTATTAACACTAACACTAACACTAACACTAACACCAAGTTCGTAAAATCTAAGTCCTTATATTTTTTTATTAAACGGTTACATAAAAAATAATAGTCATCTCCCAAATTTTAAATAAGATATATTACATGGACTATTCCTCAATTTTGTGTTGATCTTATACTTTGTTATTCATTATTGTTGTTTGCTCCATGTGAAACTAATCTTTCCTGAAATACGAAAACAATTAATAAAAAATTACAACAGTATGTCCAAGGCCAACGAATATTTAACCAAAGTTCAATTTTTAAACTCTCAACATATTCTTCTCAAATTAAAACATTATTACTCTTCGACACTAAATAATAAGTATATTTTATAACAACCAGCCGAATAGCGCAGACCAAATATATATAACTAATTAACTGAAATATTATATCCAAAACTACTAAAAAAAATATATTGCAACCAAAATTATTGTCAATGTCCAAGACTAACAAACATAATTAGTAAATACTCCGTTAAATACACGTATATGTACCCATACACATTTTATCCGGTCAAAAGTTATGTATCCGTATTATTGTCAAGCCCTTTCATTTTTTTCATTCATTTGATGGCTCCAGTACTAAACACGTATAAAACCCGTATAACACGTTTAATATCCGTATTTAATGAATTAAATTGTGAAATTTACTATTATTTATATATTTATTTAATTTTAAAATAATTAATTTTTATGTATTTATGACTATTAACGTACTATTAAACGTAACATTAGCTTAGAGACGACGTAAAAATACCCATACATATTTTTTACGTAACTTTTCCATACCGTTTACTACCTATGCTAACAAATACTTAACAAAAGGTTCATTTTTAAGATTTAGACATATTCACCTCAAATTAAGAACTTATTACTCTTTAACACTAACGGAAATATATTTTATAAAGACCTGCCGCAAAGCGCGGGCCAATTATCTAGTGAATTATATAAAATACAAGCAGCGAAACTATCACAGAACCACAGTCACTAATGTAATGTTCCCTTCTCTGAGCCTCAAATAACCAAAAGAAAACAATTACAACTCCTTACAGAAAGTATTTTCTTGGTAATAATGTACACAAAGCCTATCAAGACCCATAAACAGGGCAAATCTTTAGCTCAATGAACCTGAAACCGGTGTGCGAAAAGAACCAGAGCTGTAAACGAAGTGATTCAATTGGATCTTTTGGCAACATATATATGCATATATCTCTCAAACTCTCTGGGGGAAAAAAAATATTTCGACCCCCAGAGGCCTACAACTGTCTCTCCCTTCTCACTCTCAAATTACAATCATGGACACCAAAGATTTATCTTAAAACTACGCCTACAGAAGTGAAATGCAGGTTCTCAGCGGACGGGTGGGGGGTAAAGCAAAAGGAAAAACAGAAAGAACTCGTACATGGAAAATGATGCTGGAAGTAAGGTTCTTCACAAATCGCGAGGGAAGTTGTTGATCTGTCCTTCCTCCAACACATCTTTGCCGTCGACCTTGTACGCTATCCTTAAGCGCATCACCAGTGGTTTCTGGAATCAATAGGAAAAGATTGGTGTTGTGACATCTGAAAATCTCATTTTAGCGCTGAAGAAAGTCTGGAAGCCAGAACGAGGAAACCCAGAAAAAGGTCAATTGTTCAGGGAAACAAAGATCGACAGCCCCGTGTGTGTCATACCTTCCCATGTTGGCTGTTTGTGACTTTCAAACTCTGTGTGATGGTCCCGTTACCGCTAGCAGGTAGGCTGTTACCACTAGCTGGATCCAAGTGAAGTTGCAGAAACTGTAAGAAAAAAGGAAAGGGTTCCAGTCGTGAGAGAACGAGTCAGCAAGGAAGGCAACGAAACAGAAAGAGAAGAAATATAAAGGAAAGCAACAAGGGCATTTGCCTTTGGAACTGCAGCCTGGAAAACAAAGTCTGTGAACACATTAGATGACAAGTTTGTGAAAGTGCCAGAAATCATTGTCGTCTGAGGGTTTCCAGGTTGCTTTGAGAAGTTGAAGGTTAACCGCAATGAGCTGCTTTCGAATGCAACTATGGATGGATAAGCAGTACCGTTGTTTGCTGTCCAAAAACAACAATAATGAATGCCCCAAAGTGGAAAGGACACAATGAGATGATAAGTATATGGTGGCTAGACTCTTTACCAGGCTTTGGTGGAGCTGGAGCGAAACCATCCAACAAATCCATCATATTGGAAGCTGTAGAAGAAGAGGCTTGGGTAAGGGAAGGTGCTGCGAGCACATCCAATGAGGCGATTGCGGGTTTGTGATCTTGTGCAGAAGATAAGATATCAGGTGTAGATACGCTATTGTCCTGTGCAGGATTCGATCCAATAGACAGCAGATCTAATAGAACGTCTGTTCCAGCCTTCGGTGCTTGACTTGTACCTTAAGACAAAACCAAAAATTTACAGCATATCAAGACTACAGCAGTTCATAATGAGAGCTTATATACTTTTCAATGTTCAATGTATAGCAAGTATAAGAGACTGAACACAAAGCATAGCAGAAGACAATGCCTAATAGAAGTGATAGCTTTAAGATATCCAGCTCTAGTGAAAAATCCAGACATGTAAGATACTGTGAAAATGGAACACGAGTTCAGCATTGGCAGTAGAGGCTGCCAAAACAAGCTGAGAAGAGATTAATAAAGCAGTTGCCAATCTGGAATGAGCCTCAGTGTCATAGTGGAAAGAACTCGACCAACAATAAGCTTTCAGAAACTACATGAGGCTGTATCACGCTGACCTGATTGGGTGGCAGGTGCTAAATCAACACCAAGTAGATCCTGGAGAAAATCACCACCAGATGAGCTAGGAGCAGGTACATCATCAGAAAGATCAAGCAAATCTACAAGAGGAGCTGCAGAGGGCTTTGCAACTCCATTTGGAAGTTTCACTGCAGTGCCATTGGAAGTTGAAACAGTATTCGGCAAAGAACTAGCTCTTCTTCCACCAAAACTAGCTTCATCCAATACTGGCATCCGTTCAACCAGGGCAGACCTGCAGAAATTATCAATCAGTTCATTACTCTGGGAAGATTTCAAGATACCACAGTGACAACACCAAAATGTTAAATCTAAACATGGATCTGGATAAACTATAATGCACACCTAATATTCTGGTGCTTCTCAATTATGGAGTTGAATTCCAGCGACCTCTGCTGCAATTCAAGCACAAGACTTCCTTTGTGTTGCACAACTATGTCCTTGATCCTCCTGCAAAGCCATGCAAAGGACAAAAACTTTAAAGCTTAGGCCGATACCTTTAGATGAGATGGCATTAAACCCCTAATAGATGTTGTATCAGTGAATTTCATAACATGACTAAATAAAAATGATTTTATAGAAAATGAAAACTAAGCCATATTTGGGAAGGACTCAGGTGCTGTAGCTGGTAGGTTAATCTGGCAGTCTATGTTAAATCACATTTGGCATGAAACATGTAACAGAATGTATGAGGTACTAGCAGGGATGCTTAGGCGTTGGTGAAGAATATAGAGTCTGAAATTTGGGTTCTTGTCTAAGAGCAGGATCTTGATGGATTCTGGTCTTTTTAAGCTGCCGGATTAGCTCTTGTGCACACCTGGGGGTTATTGTAGGGTTTGTTTGGTTTATCTTGTTTTAGTAGGTTGAATCACTTATTGTAATGTTGTTTTCTCCTATGGGAGAAATGCCTAGTTGACAAGGCTGCTGTCAACTCTGCTTTTTTTATGGAATGGAAAACCCGATTCATCAAGAAGAAGAAAAAACTAAGCCACAATCTCAAACTTGATGCCATGCTGATATTTGTTCCACTAGATAACCTTATCAACTTGAAATCACAACTGTCACTGCACTAGTGCCAGCCAAGTCCAACATGAAGAATTCTGCACATATAACATGCATGGAATCTGCCAGTCTTCAACAACTTTAAGCAACTTTATTTCAAGGCAACACAACCTAGAACTTGAGCAGAAAGATTACAGAAAACAGCGAGGCTAGAAATACAAAAAGTAACCTGAGAAGATTACCCTGAACAAGATGGAAAACGTGAGGATAGCTTCAATAGCGCAATCAATGCCATTGACTTAGTGGTCAGATCAGAGGTATGGCGCTTTATTGCGCTCTCCACAACATCAACAGCATCAGACTCCGTTACCTGCTTAGAGAAGCAACATTGATCATAATCACTATACCAAGTGGACAGTTCATGCAACCTGAAGCACAAGCAATATACTCACTGTTATAGGGTCTTCCACATTAAGCATTCCAGCATTATTCACCAACAAGTCCCCGTATTCCCCTATGCACCAAACTGCCACTCGGACTAGGCTCTCCTGATGAGAAGTGTTGAAACATTTATCGCAACATAGATCGCCAGTAAAAATAATTATGTTTTTGTCAGGGTACTCGTGGAACATAGTAATGAAAGGTTTCAGACCCATGGCTTGTGCCTTTGATGGCTTTAAGTGAGGCTCCATAACCAAGCACATCTTTTTCTTTTTTTCCCCTTTTAATGTGGTGGATCTATATTCTATAGTATTGCTTTCCCTCTTATCTAAAATGACAAATAAAGACAGGTGCAAGACATTCAAAACTAACTGAAACCGATATCTTGCTTTGAGTCAAATATAGGAACTTCCCGGAGGAAGGGCTAACTACGGCAGACAAAGCCAACCGTATGTTAAAAGTTAAATTAGTGCAATGCGCAAGAACTTAAAGCATATTATCCTCCTAACCTAAAGACATGTTTAAAGATTTTCATTAAAGGCATTTTCCTTGCCTTACAATTTGTGCCGCCAACAGCACTAACAGTAACAGGAGTTAGCTACTGTTATATCACATCCAAGTGACTTGTGCAATCAGCATTGTTAACTGAAAAAGGGCGCACACCTCTAACATGAAGGGCTTTCAGATTACCAGAAAACAAAACAATAAGTTAATGAAAATCCTTCGAAACTGAACTATGACGTCTAATTAGGTTATGATCGTGATTTTTTTTTTTTTTTTTTGAGTTTTTCAATCATATACTGCACCAACATGCCAAACAATTCTGTTTGTTCAACTTTACTAGAATCTTATAGGACTCTTCAGCCGAGCTTGGTTTAATGGGTAGGCACCACTAGTCACGTAACACCCAATGATCATCTTGTATTTATTTATTTTTTATTTCCAATTATACCTCTTGCTCAATATTATAATTCATGAGACTGGTTTAGTCACTTCACAACACCAAAAAATTTCAATTACTTCACAAACATTAGAAGATCGATAGGTTCTTCTATTTTAACGAATTCCCTCATCACAAAATGTAAGTACTCTACGCTACACGACCTCCAATCAAACACACTTCACCTTCTCCAATTCTTGAAGTCGACATCTATTATGGATATCCTACCAGTTGAAGCAAACAAACCCGTTATCTCTCCTTACCCAATTATACAGGATCTATTGATGATTTAAGGTTTGCTATGTTTTGCCGCCTTTCCTCATTCACCACTATATATAAAAGAATCGGAAATAGATCCATCACATGAAAGGAAAGGGATAAGAAAGGAAGAGGAGAATGAGCAGACACTAAACTGTAGAGCCTTGCGTCCCCATCATCTGCAAGCGCTTTCTTCCCTAGGTATGCACCTCTAATGACTACTCATAGGAGAATGCTTTTAGGATCACATAACGGCATGTAAATATTATGAGAGCTCTCGATCATCAGACACAGTTCAATACCTGTTCTGCGGTAGTCTGCAATGCTCTAAACAATGCTCTTACTGTATATCCATGGAGGTCCGAAGCATTGCTGATCACAACAACTAGAGCATGCCATACTTCATCTTTTACAAAGTTCCCAGCCTGTCGACCGAAAAGAGATAAAACCAAAATAGTATAATATAAGAACAATGGAAATAAATAAACAAGCAAATGAATGAGCAAAGACCCAAGATGCAAAAGGAAAATACCAGTGTCTAGAAGTAACATGCTAGTAAATTCACATTTTCCTTGCCTATTTATGTCCAGGATTTAGCACTTGAAGAAAACTCATTTGCAATTTCTTGATAAAAACATTGCTACATCTTACCTCTGTGAGAACCTTGAGCATCTGATCAATATACCAAATTTTCTCGGGCGAAAACCTAAAATCCATAGAGAAAAAGTGAGACAAGACAAATCACAGGACCAGATAAGTTTCCAATAAAAAATTAATTACGTAAATTCCATCTACTACAACAATCCTTCGTAAGGCAAAGGATTCCAAGAGATCCGATTAACATGGGAAAATCATCAACAAAAAAGTGCTCACATCACATCAACTAAATTTTACTGTTAGCAACATTAAAGAATTTGGCAATCACACTCAATTGTAGAGAGAATACCACATTCTATTTAGAGACATCATTAACTATAAAGTGCCACATTCTAAAACCAACAAAGTAACGTCATTAATAACTTACTTTTCAATGATGGAGCAAATTTTGGCAGTCAGATCTCCTTTAAAATCTTGATCACTAACTTCCAAGTAGTCAACTAATTCTTTAGTTAAGGGTTTGACATTGCTCTCATTGACCAGGAGGTAAACCAGTTCAAGGGCTCTTTTCCTTATTGATGCATCTGAATCCTGAAGAGGAAGAACAATTAACAAACTTAGCTTGTTATATAAAACGGCTCATTGACCAGAGACAGAACTTCGCGATCTTAACTTTATTAGTACACTCAAATATTTAGCTGTCATAAGAACATATCTACCTTTACAACAAACTATCGAGATGAGTCGCTATGTTTATTAATATTTTAAAATAATGTGTTCAAAAAAAACCTTGGAAAATCTTATATATACCTTTACACACTCCAAAATTGTTGCACGATGCCTCTGCACTGCTTGAGCATCTACAGTAATAGCCCTCATCAGCATGTTTAAAGCAACATATCTGGAAAAACGAATGTAGATTTCAGTAGAATATTTCAGGTTTCAAATAACAGCAGCAGGATAGAGATGCCTACAGAACTTCAAACACGGATGATTGAGCACATGTACTAAAACTATCATTTAGCAGAACAAAATGTCAAATTTGCTTCCAAATCCCCCTTGAAAGGTCACAAGACAATCTTTAGCAGCACAAGTCCCAAACAAGGACTGGTCCATATCTAAAATTACACCAAGTTAAACTCAGAGAGAGTTTGAGATGTTAGATTTCATTATCTGCCCATTAACACAGGTGGAAGCCACTAATTTGCTGTTAAAAGTGGTCGTAAAGCTCTAGCCGTACTCACTCCCAATGGGTTAGCACAATGGTAATAGGTAGATGGTGACAACATCCAACCCATTCGGAATTCGAGTGTTGGAGCCAATGTCACCTATTAAAAAAATGTCTTCGTACTTTTGGACCCAAATTGCATGAAGAGAGAGCAGCTTTTAGCTTCTATTTGAAAAGCTATATCACATCAGTGTATCCAGAGAAACGCATTTTATTGGACGAATGCTTGACCAAACACATGAAACGGAAAATATCTGTTTTGGAAAGACTTCTACGAATCAATATAGCAATCCAGTTTCCAACTTAACAGTAGTTAATAGTGACAAAAAAGGTTGTCAGATCCTATAACAAACCAGTAAGCTCAAACCACGTGTAAGCAACAGTAATGAATTATTAGTAGCAGGCGAAGGCGGCATTTTCTTAGGATTTGAGGTACAAATAAGTCAGTGAGTTAGAAATGGTATAATCAAGCCTGCCAACGTACCTGATATTGTTGTCACGATTTGACAAAAATCTTCCTAGTATATTTATAGCAAGCACTCGCAAGCCACCATTATCTTCTATGCTCATGATGGTTTCAACACATTCATACAAAATAGCATTTCCTGCATTTTTGTTTGATTCGGTCTTTGTTGCCACCTGGAAAACAATTTATGAAGAGGGGTAGAACATATCAGTACACATTCACCAAGTATAGAAACAACTACTTAGAATTAAATAATAGAGCTAAACCTTAGAGATGATGATTATTTAGCCCAAATAAATGGAAGAGCAAAATATAGCAGAAACAGTAATGCGGAACCTGAGCGAGTATGTCGTTCATAGCATCACTAGCATCAGCATCTCCTTGGCCTAGCACACGCAAGAGCTTGAGCAGTCTAATATGAAGAAAGGGGTCTGTGATTCCAGCAATGTCATACTCTGGTGCGTATGGGCTGTTTACAAGATCTCGTAAAGTCCTTACCAAACCATCCGTGCATTTCTACAACAATTATTTGAAATCTTGTCATAATCTGTTGCAGAAAGCACCATCATCCAATTTTAAGGCTAATTATTCAATCACTTGCATAAGAAGAGCTCTGATAGGCTCCTTGCACAGATGAGGCATTGCTTATGGACGGGCAAGATACACAATACAAAAAGATTCTGGAGAAGTAAACTTAAGAATACAATTAACTGATAACAAGTTGGTGAATGAATTCTAAGTAACGTAGAGAGTTGAAAGAGATATGCACCAACAAGAAAATTAACTAAAGGTAGCCAAGAAACAAAAACAAAAAAACGTACAATGACTTGGCCAGCATGAATATTAGCAACAACTACACAGAATATCTAATAAACATGACACTAAAGAAAAACAATCGTAAACTGATAGACTCGCTGTATGTCTGTGAAGACACTGAATAAGTTAGAGCAATTTACCTTTCTAAAATATTCCAGGGCCTCGGAACTGACTTTACATAGATCTGTACAAAGTTGAATTCCTGTGATCAGGACACCATGGTGCTTTTCTTTAAGTAAAGCTGCAACAGGATTGATGAAATTTTCTGCCAAATCTGGGACCTTCTTTATAATCCTTATGGAGCATAAGGCTGCCTATCCACAAGACAATCAAATAACATGAAAACCGTTAAAAGAACAGGACAAACTGGAGAAGTTAGAAAAACAACTAAAAAGCAAGTATAGGTAGTACAGATATCATTATTACACGAAATAATAATAAAAAATACAGATTTGAACCAATTAAGAATATAAGGAGACTAACTTTTTTCCGAATATTTGGGTCTCGGAATTGCAGCAGTCTCTCTACTTCTGGTGCTAGATCCCGTGCCATTTCTGCTGAACAAATGTTCCCCAAAGCACAAAGAGCAAGTCCCACAATATACTGGTTTGTATGATTAAGATCTCTGTACTTAGGCTAAGGAATCCAAGTTTCAAATATCAGATTAAAAATGCTGAATGCCAGAAGTTTGGAACAAGAATAAAAACAGGAGATATAAACCGACAGGATACTGCTTTACAGAGTTCGTGACCAACATTAGGACCTCCTGTCGTTCATCAAGAAGCAGCATCAGCCCAAGATATCCTATTCTCTTCTCAGGAAATCCAGGTGATGCAATCAACTTCAGGCACTCCATTTGCCCAAAATGCGTTGGATAGCCAAGCATGTGAATAAACATGAGCTTTGCCAGGTTACGATGTCTATAATCTTGATCATTTTCATTAATGGCAGCACGTATAGCAGCACACTCTTTTCTAACAACAGCGCGCTCCTCTGCAGCAGTTTTGCAAGCACGGATTGCCCGAATCATGTCCCTGCAATGAATGTTTTGGCACACATCACATATCAATACGGAAACTCATATTTTCCCCATTTAAAGGTTTTGACTATTAGCCAAAGCCAGGAAGCACATAAAAGGATGACCAGTTTCAGTCATCTCAGATTACAGAACAAAGTTGCTAAGAATGCACATAGTTTAAGCTATTCCAGAAAACTAGTCAAAAACTTGCAGATAACAAATGTGCCGAATTGACGTCAGCAGCACACAAGGCAGCTTCAATTCCAGTCAAATGAGGTCGATTTTTGGATGAATTCTCAACAAGAATCTATAGAAACCAGTTCTATGACTATATTCAGTCCAGCGTATTTTGGATTCCCCCAAGTCTTTCTAAATGTTCCAACAGATACTCCAAACTCGAACAAAACGAGTATCACCGCCAAGTATGAACGGCAATTGATCCCATCAGCTTATCTAATGACTTCACATTCACTTCTTTCCCCACATTCTATAGCTCATTTTACTCTCAGAAAGAACAGCTCCACAAACAAGTGGATCACAACTCCAATCGCGCCAGAGCTCCTCCGTTAACCTGAAGTACTGGCAACGATCAACTAAGCTCTCCCTGGTATCTGAAACTCCCAAAACCACAACTCTGCGCATTTGTGCCAATCCTAGAGAAGGCAATTGAGTGCCATTATTGTCCATCCTACCAGGGAAGCAGCCAACAACTACAGTTCCCAAATAACGCAAGGAATTCCACAAGACTTCCAACTCCAGAGAAAAATTGTTCGACGTGATCCAACACAGAAGGCGGCAGCGGCAAGAAGGATGGATTCTGTGCACTCACCTGAGACGCGTGCCGGAAGAGAAAGGATTCATGATTGGGTCCGTTTCGGAAACTTGCACCAGATAGCTCAATCGGATCCAAGGGGAATTTTGGCGGCGGAAGAAACCGATCAACTATGTTCTTTCTCTCCTCCCTCCCGATTCCGTCAGCGAGCTCGGATTCAGAGATCCGAATGGGAGGACATTAGGAGATCTGGGAGACCCTGCAGATTTGGATCTGATGAGAGAAAGGAAATGGACGAAGTAATTTCTGGTTTGTTGTTTTAAATTCTCCGCTTAGCAATGAGACGGAGAGGGGATGATGAATATTAGTGTGCGTGCTGTTCGAATTTTTGTCTCTCTGTAAACAAATGAAAATCGGAGAAGGAGAAGAAAGAAACAGCAAAACAAAAAAAAAAATTTAAAAAATTGAGCACAAAATGGGCACTAAAAATTATAAAATGAAGAAAAAATGTGGATATTTCCAACTCTTGTAGTTAAAATTATCGGCGGTAGTTTATAACCCGACCCGTTGTTCGGAGGTAGCTGAGCCGAATATTGAATTATTGATATTAACGTAATAATGCTCTTGGCTCATGTATATTGTGAGGAGAATAAGTGACTTGAATTTGTTTTCGGTGTATATTGTATATGATAGCAAAGCAGACCAAAGAAATGAGACTCACTTCAAATTAATTCAACTGAACATCTAAAGCAAGCTTTCATTGTATCTACCAAATAGGCAAGGAAAACACTTCAATTCGAACTGAATAAGAGATTGGAGACCGTAGACCCCGATGGCGGTGCCGGCAACAGAGAAAAAGCATGTGGTGGTGTCGTTGAAGGGGAAGCACTAAAGGGGACTGCGGCAGTTGCCATGGGGAAATTTTGTGACATAGATCTGTGACTTGACAAAGAACGAGGCTAGAGTTTGGTTGGGCACCTTCGAGATGACCGAGGAAAAGTGTCCTGAGGAGGCAGTGTTTATTTTCTAGAGCTAGAGGGCAAGAAAAGTTTCGCGACGGAGGTGCCATAAGATTATTTTGGTTTCGCGATTGAAGAAGTCTGGCCCTCTAAGACTAGTTGGAGGAAGGTGAAATGGTGGGTGGAGAGATGACATTTTCTTCTTTTTTTACCTTTCTATTTTACTTTTTTTTTTTTTTTTGAAATTAGGAGGCCGAAGCCGAGGTTACAAGCTTAGTTTACAATCGAATCAGCCATATCAGAAAGTACTCTTCTAGGGAGGCTAACCCCTCTCATGTCTTCTTCGATAATCCTTCTCGCCCCATCCGGGGGGTCCGACAGTTCATACACACCGAAGGGATAGACGAGACTGTGCTTCGAGAGCCAGTCCGCGACTCTATTCCCTTCGCGATATGTATGTTCTAATCTGACCACCCAGTCTTGAGCTAGCAATCTTCTAATGGCAGCCAAGATCGTCGAGTGCGGATGCACCGGGTCCTCTCTTTTATCGATAAGATTCAAAGCTAACTGTGAATCTGTTTCAAGAATGAGGAATCGAGCTCCCTGTTTCCAGGCGTAATCCAGCCCATGATATATTCCCCAAAGCTCGGCTAGAATAGCAGTACCTGATCCAACTTTGCAGCAGAAGCCTCCCATCCAATCTCCGTGACTATCTCTGAGGACTCCCCCTGCAGTTATTATTCCCGGGCAGCCTTGAGCAGCCCCATCGGTGTTCATCTTGAGCCATCCCGCCGTCGGCGACCTCCAAGCTATTAGTTCTTCCTTCCGCTGTCCCCCTTGTTGTTGAAGGAGATTGCTGCTAGCTTTTTCCCACGTATGAATCCAGTCCTTAGCTTTGGTTAAGACATAGTTTGCTAGGGAGGAAGGAGTGAGAGTTTTCCCTTTGAAGATGTTTTCATTCCTGTGCTTCCAGATGTACCATGAGATGAGAGCAAAGTAGTTTGCCCATTCCCCTGGCCATTCCCCTGTCCTGAGGGAGCAGCCCTTCGAACTCCTCCAACTTCCAGCCTCGCGTCATGTCCCAATAGTCAGCTACCCTCCGTTGAAGTTGGTCTTGGGGTAAATCTTCCTCTGTCAGATCTTTTAGAGGTATCTGCGAGATCCAAGAATCAGTCCAAAAGTTAGTTTCTTTACCGTTCTTAACATTCATAGTTGTACCCTTGCGGAGAGTCGTTGCAGCCTGTGCAAAGCTCCGCCAGGTGAATGAACTTCCCTGTTTTGGGTGGAGAATGCCCATTCCCTGCCTGCCTATGGCATACTTAGCTCTGAGCACTCTAGCCCACATAGTTTGGTCGTTGGTGATGAGCTTCCAAGCTCCCTTCGCAAGCATTGCCTGGTTCGCAATTCTGGTCGGCCTAACCCCCGCTCCTCCCTGACTACGCGGTAAGGCGATGTGATCCCATCTAATAGGATGAAATTTGTTCTTCTCGTCTTCCTCTCCCCATATGAATTGCCTGTTTATCCTGTCAAAAGAATTGCAAACAGAAACAGGTAGCAGCTCGGTAAACATAGGATAAATGACCATGGAAGAGGCTATGGATTTCACCAAAGTTACTCGGGCTACCAGTGATAGATGTCGAGTTTTCCAAGAGGCCAGTTTCTAGTGAATTCGGATTTTCAGATCATGATAGCGATTCTCTTGAACCCTTCCCGAGATAGCATTGATGCCCAGATATCTCCCCAGATCTGAAGTGAGTGGAATGCCCGCTCGATTGCTAAGCTGCTGTGCTTTACTCCTCGGAATGCAGGGCGCTATCCACATCACTGATTTGCTGAGGCTGACTTTTTGGCCTGAACTGTTGCAGAAATCCTCTAGACATTTGCGAATGACATTAATTTGTCTCCCTTCTGCTGCTGCGAACAAAATAAGGTCATCAGCGAAAAATAGATGCGAGAGCTTTGGTCCATCTTTCGAAAGGGTAAGAGGTTTCCAAAGCTTTCCCTCTATTGCTTGATTAATACAATGGGATAATCTTTCCATACAAAGAACAAACAGGAAAGAGGATAAGGGATCTCCCTGTCTGACTCCTCTCGTCGGAGTAATTGGAGCCGTTTGCTTTCCATTCCAGTTTATCGTTACTTTGTTGCTTTCCACGCACGTCATGATGCGAGAGATCCACGTACTTGGCAGCCCCACCTCCCTCAGAGTGTCCCGAATGAAGTCCCATCGAAGCCTGTCGTAAGCTTTCTCAAGGTCTACTTTGATAATTAGACCTCCTGTTTTGCTCTTCTTCTTACGCAGGGAATGGATAACCTCCTGGAGGATTACAATGTTGTCGTTAGTTTGTCTTCCCTGAATGAAGCCGCTTTGATTTTCTGAGATCCACTTTGGCATTACCGGCTTGAATCGATTTGCTATAGCCTTGGTAATGGCCTTCAAGGCCACATTATTAAGACAAATAGGCCTGAACTGAGCTGCTGATTCAGGGTGATCCACCTTCGGAATGAGAACCATATTAGAATTGGTGAGCTCAGATGGTAGTTCCCCTGTTTCGAAAAAATGGATCCCCATATCTGAAAGCTGCTTCCCTGTTTGAGACCATGAACTTTGATAAAAGATCGCTTGATACCCGTCTGGTCCAGGAGCTGAATACGGTTTCATGCCGAAGATAGCTTTGTGGAAGTCGGTGATGTCAAAAGGTCGGAGTAGTTGCAGCAAGTCTCTTTGAGATAGCCTAGGAAATCTGTTCTTTGGCATAAGATCATCATACTGCTGGCTGTCTTGCGTGTAAAGGGTAGTGTAAAACTCCAAAATCATCGCTTCTAGCTGGACTGGATCATCAATCCAATTCCCGTTATGATCCTTGAGAGTCAGAATTTTCCTTCTTCTTCTTCTTCTAGTGGCTTGCTGATGAAAATAAGAAGTATTCTGCTCACCTAGCTTGACCCATTTTTCTTTCGACCTTTGGTACCAGAAGAGTTCCTCTTGAATTAGAAGGTCATCAAGTTCAGCTTCGAGTTTGACTTGCAATTTCAAAAGCCCCGAGTTGACTCCATTAGCGATTCTGTTTTGAATGCCTTGCAGCCTAGCTAAGATCCTTCTTTTCCTTTTGTGTAATGACCCAAAGACTTCATTGCTCCAAATAACTAGCTTCTGAGTAACCTCCTTAATAGCCTGCTGGAAAGAGATGTTTTTATTCCAAGCTTCTTCCATAAACTTCGAGAAGTCTTTATGCAGTATCCAGGCTGCCTCGAACCGAAAAGGTTTATCGTTACTCGCTGAATGGGTGGAGCCCATATTAGTTGTGAGAATGGGCAAGTGATCCGAGTGTAACTTTGGAAGGTGGAGAACCGCGGTCTCTGGGAAGGTCTCATTCCAGATGTCGTTGCACAGAGATCGGTCGATACGGCTGGCCTTATGAGTCGCTGCAGTTGTACCCCTAAACCAGGTGAATCGAGACCCCGAATAACCTAAGTCCATAAGCTTAGCTTCCTGCACCCAACTGGTGAACCTCTGACACCTGCGGATGTTTGCTGAAGAGGTTTGTCCTGACTTTTCTTCTGGTGAACCATACGCATTGAAGTCGCCGGTGAGTAGCCAAGGCAGAGTAATCCTCTTGCTATTATCGATAATCTGATTCCAAAGGGCTTGGTGATATTTGTACTGGGGACTTCCATAGATTCCTGTTAGAATCCAATCTTGCTGACCTGCTCTGGAAACCATGACAGTCACGTGCTGCTTACTGGCATTTATGAGAGTAACACAATGGTCTTCCGACTTCCAAGCTAGCCATATTCCTCCCGCCCTGCCATCAGCATCGATCAACAAAACTTTATTGAAGCCTAGTTTGCTGCAGACCTCCGTTGCTCTATCTCCGCTGATTTGGGGTTCAAAGATGATCAAGAAATCAGGTTGATGAGTCTGCAGAAGAAGCTTTATGGCTCTTATGAATTTCCTGCTTCCTGCACCACACACGTTCCAAGCTAAAACTTTAAATTTGGGATAACTAATCATGAGAAGATTAAAGAGAAACGAACTGCGAAAATCACAAAACGCAAATGAAAAAGCGCTTGGTCTAGAAAGGGCTTAGTTCGAGGGAAATTCAGCTTCATTGCTCGATTGATTCGCGCCACTTGCTGCAATCTCTGAGTTGAGATTCTCGGTCATTGCAATGTCGCCCTCCTTCGTCGTTTGAGTCGTAATGGGTTCTCCTGTTTTACTTTTTGTATTGGCGAAGCACTCCTCCACCATTTTGATCGTGAATGGAAAGGGTGAGTGCCTGAGAGCCTGATGCAGATCCTTCTTGACTGAGTTTTGAATTTGAAGGGGTTTCTTGGTGCCTCTGAGATTGAAGACCCGCTGCTTCTCTTGGTTAGGGCTGCGATTTTGCCTTTGTTTGCTGTAGTGCTGTCTGATCGATGTCCCTTCCAGATTGGGGTCTCGATTTTCTTTGCCTGCTGTCTCCAGTGGCGGGACTTGGACTACTGTGATGGTGGTATTATTTTGGGCCTGGACGATATGAAGTAGTTGTGGAACTTCTCCTATTTCTTGGTGGGTTTGGTCTGTACGAGTTTCCTCAGTTTGCATAATATCTGTCTTGGTTGGGTCAGATGATGATGGGTCAGAGATGTTCATTGGGTTTGCACCCTGGGCCTGAATGCTGTTTATCCGGTTTGTAGCCTTGCCCGTAACAGCTCTCCATTCTTGAGTTGTTCCCTCTTTTTTATTACCGTTGGCGTTAGTTTCCCCCATAAGCCCCTTTCCTTTTTGTTTGCTCGTTTTCCCCTTTTGTTGTCCCTGCTTTTGATCCAATTTTTCCTTTCCCTTTGTCATCTCCGTTACCCTTCCCGCATTCTGTTTCCCCTTGATCATGATCGATTCTTGCTTTCCTTTTGTTGGTACTGATATCTTGCCGCTATCTGCTCTTGCCATTTGAGAAGTTTCTTCTGTTGACCCTTGCCCAATTCTGCCTTTCCTAATCTGTTTGCGGGATCGGCGCGTCACCTGCATCCAAGGTCCGAAGCCCGCCGGAGGCTCCGGCGAGCTGGATTGTTCCGCCACTGGAGAGTCAGCACTTGAAAGAGTTATCAAAGCCAGAGAGGTTTCTTGTTTCTTGAGCGGACAGGCATCCTCGTCGTGACCAATCCGCCCACAACTATAACAAATTGTTGGAAGATTTTCGTATAGAATTCCCTTCCAGAAGTTGTCGAGAAATATTCTTGTAGGTAGGGGCTTTGAGATATCTAGTTCCACTGCTAATCTAGCGAATTTCCCCCTTTCCAGCTGCTCTGTATGATAATCTAGCCTGATTGTTCCTCCAATGAGATTCCCCAGCGCAAACAGAACTTCTCTGTGATAGAAATGTACCGGAAGCTCCGGCAGCTGAACCCAAGCCACCACAGATCTATGTGGCTTGTCGGATGTGCGAAAGTTTGGAGACCATTGGTGCACCATCAGATAGTGATCAAGGATCACCCATGGCCCTCCCGTGAGAGCTCGTAGATAGTCTTGATCGTTCCCAAAAGTAGCCAGGAATGTATCATTGTTAAGATCCATTATATCTAGAGATCCCACAGGTCGCCAATTCCACCTGAGCTGCGAACAGAGATAAGAGTAAGAAACTGATTTACCCAGAAGGCGGACAATCAATGTTTTTTTCCATGGCTGGCAAAGCCTTTCCTTGAGCGCCGGGGAAATCTTTAACGCCGGCTCTCCCTGGAAGGATGATGGTTCGAGATCGTTGGTGCCGACAAAGGTCCACTGAGTCGCTTTGGATGGGCTTGCCGTTGAAGCTCCGGTTAAGGCCGCTCTAAAGTTCATTGGTTGAGGTTGATTGGGTGAGTTCTTGGAGGACAGAGCCTGGATGGGGCCTGGATCCTGATTGGTGAGTGAAGGAGGATCCGGAGGTCTTCCCGTCAGCTCTGGAACTATGGTCGATGAATTCTCTCCGGCGGCGGAGGTTGAGAGCATTTTAGAGCACTTCTCTACTTCCTTTAGGGGAGGTCACCTTTCTATTTTACTTAATTGGAACAAAAGAGCAAAAAATTTAGACAGGCAAAGTTAATGCAAAAAATCAGCAACGTCAGCAAAAAGTTAGTCCAGTCAGCACATGTTGATAGCATGCAATTTATGTGAAAGTCTAAAGCATGAGGACACAACTTTTATTTGAGATGCTGACTAGTTCTTTCAAAATAGTAACATTTATTTCGGCAGACGGAAACAAGAGCTTAAATATTTTTTAGGTTGCTAACTAATTAAAATGATGGACAAGAGCTGGGTTTCTAAACCATGAGAAAGTATTGCATATTGTAATGGAATAGAGAATATTTTGAACTTTGCATTTGCTAATTTAGCTGAGGGACGTCATATTGTGTGAACTGTAAAATTTTGTTATAGAAAAGAAGTGATATCGTGCGTACGCATTTGGTTGTTTGTGGACTTGCTCCGAAATACACTCAATGGACTGATCATGGAGAGAATTTGTTGAGGATATAGGAGATGTCGAAGTGATTGGTGATGATGATATGCCTGGCAAATTGATTGATGCCTACGCTACATAGAGTGGTGAAGAACCTAATGACAAGGTCAAGGAATTTTTTACTCTCATACAGGATGTTGATCCAGAAATGTACTCAGGTCGCAAGAAAATTTCAAAGCTATCTTTCACCATTCGAATTTATCTTCATAAATGCAAAGAATAAATGGAGTAGTACCTCAATGGATGAACTCCTTTCATTACTCATTGAGAATTTTCCTAAGGCAAAGAATACCTGCATCCAATGACAGAATGAAGGTGATGATTAAAGGTTTAGATTTGAACTACAAGAAGATTCATGCTTTTTCCAAACGAATGTATTCCATATTATGGTGCCATTAATGAAAAATTAAAGAATTTTAAAAAATATGATGAATACTATTACAAATTTACATATAATGGTTAGGGGGATAACAGTGAAGATGGTGTTGGTTCCAAGAAACAAATTGCTGCCAAGATTTTTTGCTACTTTCCTTAGATTTCAAGACTACAAAGGTTCATGTCCTCCAAAATTACTAAATTTATGAGATGACGCAAGGAGAAGCGCGAGAAGGATTGCAAGCTTAGACATCCTGCAATTGGTCAAGCTCATGAAGATTTTGATAAGTTACATCCCGAGTTTGCATATGAATGTATAAACATAGGTTCAGAGTTGCTGCATATGGGTTCAATCCATTCAAAACTATGACTAGTTCTCATAGCACATGACCCGTGATAGTAGCCATTTATAACTTACCTCCATGGATGTGCATGAAGCCAGAGTACTTGATTTTGTCATCAATTATCCTAGAGCCAAAATCACCTGGAAATGCATACCGATGTCTATCTACGGCTTTTAGTTTATGAATTAAAGACCTTATGCAATGGAGTCATGACATACGACTCTCACGGTAAGCAAATGTTCAATATGCATGGTTGTTTGATGTGGACCATGAACAACTTTCCTAAATATGACATGTTGTCTGGTTGGAGCACAAAAGGATATTTTGCTTGTCCTAATTGTAATTATGGCACATTCTCTCATTATTCGAACTACAGTAAAACAAATTTATTCATGGGCGCACATAGATTACTTTGACGCATAACACGGTTGGAGGAAGGTGATGACTCGATATTTGCACATGATTTCCTCTTTGTTTCTTGATCATTTAAGCTTGCATTATCGCTTCTTTGGCCTATTTTACGCTATGTTGTGTTCCTTTGTCACATTTCAGGTCCTAGCACGTAAAGTGAAGCATAGAGGCAAGTTTCTAGTCAATCAGAAATCACTTGGCAACTCGGGGGAGAAACTCGGGCATGACCAGAGGAAGAATAGATTTCTACCTCATTTTATGGAAAAATTATCATGTAATCTTGTCATTAGAAGAAATAGGATGCGACTATGAGCATCTGGGATCAAACGACACCTGATTCGAAGTCCGAACGAGGGAGAAACGGAGAATGAAAGACAAGGGACCCAAAATGGTGAAATCCCTGGTCTGGAGGTCCAATTCCCCGATAGGGGATTAGGAAGTCAGGTAGGGGATTTTGATCAGAAGAAATCCCCGGGCATGAGGTCCAATTACCCGAGCGGGCATCTGAAATACTCGACCGGGTAACTTCCATAAGCGGGTATAAAAGCTTGTTTTGTGCGTTTTTTGAGGGGGAAGTTGGGTTTTGGATTCCAAACACCCAAGGGACAAACCCTAGAGAGAGAGAGAGCATATTGGGATCGTTCTTAGAGCTATTTTGGAGGATTTCGTCACGATTGGAGCTCGGGAATCAAGCTTGGAGATGGAGATTGAAGATCTAGATTAGATATATGCATTCTCTCTCTTCTGTGGAGTAACTTCCCTTCACTTAGGTTATGAGGAACCCTAGCTATGTTTGTTTGATTGGATGATTGTATGAGTACTCCTATTTAAAAATCTTGAGTTCATACTCAATTTATGCATGTTTTCATGATTCAATTCTGCTTTAGTTGAGATTATTGATTCTGCTTTGATCCTATGAAAGTGATTACCGGGTTAGGTCATTAGAGCACCATAGATTGATAATATTGGGTAGATTTCTTTAGTCAAGGGTCGATTCACTGCTTTGTATCGATTTAAAACCTCATTCGATAGAGGGAATCTAGTTCAGAATGCCTTGATCGGTTGTTCTAGAGAAGGATAGATCCCTCTAGGCAATCAACTCAAGGGGCTTTGATTTCTTTAGTCGAGATTCAAAGTCTAGTCAAGGATTCTCCACATTGTAATTAAAAGTGAAACATGTTAGAGATCATCAACCATTAATCTGGCTAGTGGCTAGGGGGAATCATACCTAAGTGAGTTCCCAACCTGTAATTAGATTAACTTTAACCATAGTTTGCTATAGTAGTTATAGTTCTTCTATCTTAATCTGGTTTGCTAGATAATGAACTTAAGATAACTAATAGTAACTCTAGAGACCTATGGATTATTTGTGCCACTATAATGCAGTCCCTTTCATTGGTTACACTTGGCCATTGTTAGGAATTGTGTAGTAGCGAGTCAGAAGGACAATAGCTCTTTTGATTGCGAAACATAGTTTGGGTTGAGACCGACATCATTATCTAGTTCGCATATCAAAAAAGAGTTCATCGGATTCATCAATGACGTTGGTAAGAAAGAAAAAAAGACAAGTGAGAAAAGAGGTAATTTCTCGAAGGTTTCTATTTTTTTGAATTGTCTTATTAGGAGCATAATACGCTAGAATTCTTCATAATTTGAATAATCCCAAAGGTTAGCTATTCATAAATACAGAGGAAAAGAAGAATAATGAAAGAGGAAATGACACCATGGCGATTCCCTTCTCAATTGTTATCTTCCTTATGTGTTTTGAGTCTCGAGAGCTTCTCTGGTCGTATTTTCATAGTCTAAACCTACTGAGTTCGTCAGAAGGACAAAGATGACTGCCGCTCCTCGAAACATTATTTTCAAAGGTGTTCTTCATAATTATAGTGCATTTAGTCCCCCGAGCCGCAATTTTTGTCCAACTTTTGGTTCAGTTTGCTTAGATTGTGATTTCCATTTATGGGGTCGTTGAAATGTGAGAAATGCACCGCTTCTAGAAATGGGTATGGGTCTTTCGTTTTTAGATTTGGAAGACAATTTAGGCCACTATTTTGGGGCATGAAGTTCAACTCCATTTATGACGTCCAACCTTCTGATCCCGATGTCTCCAGCCCGTACAAGGTGGTCCACTGAGGTGCTTTAGCCTAAAAATGCACGAAATACTACCCAAAGGATATCAAAGATACAAAAATATCCACAAAAGCTACTACCAACAAATCCAAATCAATATGACATAAAATCTGTATAAATCGTGCAAAACATGCCATGAAATTATGGTATAAAACATACAAATTGCGTATTTTCAAATAACCACACAACTGAACTTTGCTTGTCCCCAAGCAAACATAGTCAAATTCATACAAATCACTAAATCTCTCTGATGACACGTGACTGTCTGTCATAGGTAGTGGGTAAGTATCAATTTACGAGGTCAACTAGAGATAATAAAACATCTAACAACATCAATGAGGACATTTTCCTCGTATCAGTAAGTAGTAAGTCTAGAACAAGATGTTTGTTAAAGAAAAGACTCTTGAATACGAGAAACAAGATGAATTCACTCATTTGGATTTTTCTTCTTTCTTAATTGCTCCACCTTTCCTCGAACAATTTGAGATTTTTTTTTCTTATACGCTTTACATTGGCAAAGTTTGAGGGAATTATGTAATTTTACATTCTAGTGATTTGAGTAGAAGTAACTGTCACTTCTCTATTAAATTCATAAAAAAGGCAGTATAGAGAGAAGTGTCGAAAGTTTTATTTGTGCCCTTTTAACACAAGGAAAGATCTCAATGGAAAGTGTTCACACCACTTACATGCATGTGCATCTTCCGAATTGCACTTGATGATATTACTTGCCTTGATTGCGTAAACAATAGGTGTGTGGTTGGCTTCAAGAGTGAGCGGGAGACGTGGGAAGTTGTGTCGCTTATAAACACAAAATTCCATTGGTGTCTATTTTTTATCCAATTTTTTTTCCAGATTCTTTTATATTATCCAAACCTATTAAAATACTATTAGTTAGCGCATCAAAATTTTAGTCATTTTTACGTTATCGTTAATAATATTGTACCTCTTTTCTTATTTAAAATACTAAAATTTTGGAATGTTGACATTTATGTGTCTTTTCCAAGTCAGTATCATATTGTCAAGTCAATATTACTAACAAAATTGCTGATTGGAAGTTAACATTTGGCTAATTCTTACTATTCCGATAGGTTTGGCTAATAAAAAAGAATCCGAAAAAAGTTTGGCTAATAAATATTCAATTACCCAATTCCATTTTACACACTAGGTGAACTTGAGGAAAAGCTCATAATTTAGTGTGACATGAGCTAAAGAGCTAGACTTGACAATAAGCTTCTACAGAAGCTCAAGAGAGCTTGGGATAGCTAGGAACCATCAGAAGGCTTTTGACAGGTTGAGGTTAACTCACTCTACCTCAACATCAAATTCACTGAAAAAGGAGGGAAAGAAAACCAGGATCGAGCTTTTTACTTGCATCTGTCACTGCACTGTCAGGTTGAAATTTAATAACGATGAAGTAAGAAGGAATTCCACAAATCACTCATGAACTGCTTTTTATATTTAAATCTATATGGTTATGATCCACCATTTTCCAACTTATGGCGGGCTGGTTTTCCACTTGTATCCATTATAACAACCTCAAAAAATTACAGGATGTACACATAAATACACAGACACACCTCTAAAACCTGGTATTAGTCAGTCAAAACCCTTTCTTTTCAGACATTGTATATCATCCCTACTTCTAAAGTAGATGCATGAGGCACACTAAGGGCATGTGTTGGTCCCCTACTGTTCCTTCTCAAGAACTCATACCCATAGTTGATCACAAACTTCTTCAACATGCTGGATCCTTGCTTAGCCCTAACATACGAGTTTCCGAGTATGTACGCAACCCCTGCTTCCCTGGCTTCCATGAGGTCCTGCAACTCTTCCCTCGCGGCTTTATCAATCTGGGGACTATCAGGGACAATGAATCTTACTCGTTTCTTTAGTTGCATTGCTGGAGGTGACTTCATCTCCCGCACCTCTGAGGTCCCAGCCGCGGTTTCAATCTCGTCTTTGCCATCCTCCCTCAACAGGATCCCATCGACATGAGTTGAGCATGTTCCCACCACTGTCATCTTGTCATCTTCTTCCTTCGCCATGTCGGCATTGAATTCCGTGCTCCCAGCGCGTATGTATTCTGCTATGCTGCACACCAGATCCTTCTCGAACTCGGTGTCATCTTTGTGTACATCGCGGTACCCATATCTGACTATGCACCTGTACAGCCTGTACTCTCTTGGGCCGATGTGCCCTATTAGGAACCGTTCCTCTGGTCCCACATGTGGGACGGGGACTGATTTGATGCACAGGAAGATCAGGACCTGGTGGAATGCTGGAAGGTTGGTGACAAAGTGGGAGAAGATTGCTGGAATTCCAGTCACAAGCTCGGTGTGGATGAGGCCGATCCCTCTTACTCGAACAATGCCAAGGCTAGGACCTAAACTAAGCAGCCAGTTGATGGAGACCTTGTTTTGGACATCGAATTCGTACTTCTTTAGTGAGCCATAGTGCCACACGCACATGATGAGCAGGAATATGAATGCCAGTGCAATGGGGACCCAGGCTCCCTGCAGGAACTTGATGAGGGAAGCTGAGAAGTAAAGAGCTTCAATTGTGCCAAAGAAGAACACGAAACCTATTGCTAGAAACACACTCTTTTCCCAGCATAAGACGATGACCAGAGACATTAGGCAGGTTGTGACCAGCATAACTGTTATAACTGCCAAACCTGTTCCACGTAGTTGAAGCAAAAGCAGTGGAAATTATTACGACAATCACAATAATGTATCAAAAGCTTTAATAACTTTGTTTTTCTCTACCTGAAGCATTTCCCAGGCGTTTCGTGTCTCTGAACCCGATTGTAACAGCCAAACAAAGCAGCATTAGAGTCCAGTTGATCTCAGGGATGTAGATCTGACCATGGACTTTGGATGACGTGTGAACTATTTTGACTTTAGGGAAGCAACCCAGGGATGAACACTGTTTAATGATTGAGAAAGTCCCTGTGATGATTGCTTGGCTTCCCACTACTGCAGCAAGTATGGCTATGACAAGAACTGGCCACCTTATTTTATCTGAGATAAAAATGCAGTAGGAGACTTGCAGAGTTAGCTAAAAACTTGGCAATAGAGGTAGCTATTACAAGCTTTATAAAAATGACTCGCTCAAGGTACATACCAGGTACAGATACATAGAAACCAATTTGGTAATCACTTTCAATCACATGGTGCGTCGATAGATATGCAGCCTGTCCCATATATGCAAGTATCAACGATGGATACACCAATGTAGTGAAAGCAATCTGCAAAATAATGTGAATCGCCAATGCAATGAGGAAAACATCCAATTCTTGTTTCCTTAACAAGCTGAGAGACAGTGAGTGAAACAATATCACTGAAATCATAATTATTAAAAATGGTCAAAAAAGAAAGTTTTTATATACCTTGATAGACAACTGAGAAAAGTGTCCCAGATCAGCAAACATTGCTTCTGAGCCTAAATGGCCAAAAAGAAGTTAATTAGGACATTATCCACAATATATTCATAACATGTTAGAAAGATGAATAATAGTAGCTGAAAATGAACCTGTTATGCACAACAAAATCCCTCCTAGTGACATCCATCCACCCCTTTGAGTTTTCCTCAAGAAGTTGTACATGTAATATGGTGATAGTGCTTTGTAGACATGGGGATTCCAGTGCACAATATTGTATATCCCAATCCCACTGATGCAGAGAAGCCATATCAGAACCACCGGCGCAAACAGGAAACCAACCCGGTGGGTCCCGTAATGTTGTAGTGCAAACAAGGCTACAAGTATGGCGCATGAAACTGGGAGTTCCACATCTGCACAATTTCATACAATGCCGGTTTTAAGTTCCCATGATCAAGCAAGAAGGGCAAACACAAGTAGTTGGGACGAAAAGAATGCACTAATTGAGACTTTAGACTTGGGAAACAGGGAAAGCCCCAAGTTTGGTGATGAAGCTATAAGGCATTAGCTACAGTCAGAAGCAGGCAAGTCAGAGTCGGCCATTCTTGAATAGGAAAAAGGAACCGCCAAAAGAGATGTAACTTCAAAAATAGAGATTCCACACTCTCCGGGAGGGAATGGAAAAATAAAAGCTTGAAAGTTCCATGATGGGTTTGGCAGGGAATTCAAAGCAAGTCAAACATAAAACCAGTCCAAGATTCAAACTATTCCGGCAGATGAAAGGAACGGGAGCTCAAGTATGAAACAAGTCAAGCTTGATCAACTTATTTGTACAAATGTTGATATCCCATGCCAGAAAATGAAATGAATGGTCAGTAGAAGGAAAGGAGAAAGGGAGGATATTTACATTTGTGATGTTCCTTCGACAATGAAAGCTCAACCCCCGAGACTGCAGAGAAAACTGCAGAACAAAATGGAACCTCCACATCAACGAAGTTATCATCACCACTTAATCAGATCAAACACCCCCACACAATAATAATTGACCAAGGAGGAAAACGAAACCATCAATCAATTAACAAAAGAAAACCGAAAACCCAGAAAAGGGGTAAGATGGAAATATTACCAGAAAGGGCAGGGGTGAGAACGCCATCGCCAATGACCATACAAGTCCCAATCAAGGCCAAAACCAGCAAGATCCTCTGCAGCACCCTGTGCTTCTCCAGAGTCGATTTCAAGCTCGACCCAAAACTGGGGTTCTTCGAACAGGAAGTATCAGCAAGGTTGCTGTCCTTCTTGTACTCGGATAGATCCTCATCCGCCACCTGCCGATTGGGGAGCGCGTTGACTCGGGCGTGGCGGCACAGCAGCGAGTAGAGAGCAAATGTCCCTCCTTCGCCGTTGTCGTCTGCTCTGAGAACTATGAACACGTATTTCAAGAGCGGGACGAGGGTGAGTGTCCAGAAGACGAATGACAAAACCCCAAAGATCTCTTCGTTCGTCTCCGAGTGGCTAATGTCTTCCGCAAATGTGCTCTTGTAAACGTACAGCGGCGATGTGCTCAAATCTCCGTACACCACTCCTAGGCTCTGGTACGCCAGGGTCAACACCGTACGCCATGACTCCTTCTGCAGCCCAAAGAGGACCAGAACAAGAGTAAGAGAGGCGCTCAGTTTTCAAGAATCAACACCCAGAAAGATCAAAAGATCAGAAAGAAAGCTTGAAATTACTGCCAATTAACTTCCAAGGACTGAGTACTCAATCAATGCCAGTGGTTTAAAACAGAGCAGCAATAGCCATCTCACCTTGAGATGATTACGATGAGCTCCCGTCTCCAGATCCATTGGCGGTGGCGGGGAAGACGGTAACGCTCGTTCCCGCTCCAATTTCAATGGCGGCCCACCCATTTCCCCCAAAACGCAGAACCACAATCACAAAGCAGTTTCTCTAACCTGGCTGAAGAGGTGGACGCAACTTCAGAATCATATCCCCTCGCACCTCCGAAACGTGCACAGTTCCAGAAAGAGTGGCAAACTATCTAAAGCTTTCCGAATCAGCCCAATTGATTACTGAATTTGAACAAACAACCCCACTTCCCCAAATGTAAAAAAAAAAAAAAAAAGTGAAGGGGCGAACACGTCAAAAAGACTGGAACTTTTTGAAGAAAAAAAGGGCAGCCAAGCTTTCAGTATCAAGCTGGTTGATGCGGGGGGAGTTGAACCACCATGAGTGGGGAAAGAAAGAATGCAAGGGGGATGGGGGAGGAAGACAAAGACACGCGGATGAGCAAGGAAGGAAGGAAGAAGATTAGAAGAATGTCAGAGCACGAAATCAACAACACCAGAAAAAGCCCTCTCCAGATACGCAAAAGAGTATGTAATGTTTAGTTAAGTAACTTACATACTATAATATGGACGATCTCGCGTGCCTTTTCTTTGGGTTTCTTTTTTGTTGAGGGCTGCTATTGCTATGTGTGGAGTAGGTGGAGGGTGGGAGGAGACAAGGAGGATGAGTTTGGCCTAATTTTTTTTCCTTTTCCAGGGGAGTTAAGGAGTAGATCTTCTCGTCTCTTCTGTGCAAGAAGAAAGCAGAACAGAGAGAAGGAGGCGAGTTAAAAAGGGCGAAGACAAAGCAAATTGGGCAGGCAAAATCGGCGATTTTGGCATCTAATGCTAAGAATCTGGGTATTCTTCTCGGCTCGGCTGGCTAAAGTAAACTACACATATAGTCACTCGATTGATAAAAAAATTCACCATTGTCATCTTTTTTTTTTTCCCCTTCATATTTGTCATCCAAAATGTTCTTTTCTTCCTTGTTAGTCACTCGCTTTACTCATCATTCCAGTTTTAATTACTCGTCGTTCAATTACATTAGATCCGTCCTACAAGGCTGTCAATCATGAGATTTGACTGTTAAATAACTCATGTGGCAACAAAAACGATAAAATTAATTATTTAAAATTGTAGTTCATCTCTGCATCACTTATCTTTGTGGCGACAACTGTATGTATTGTGGGAGGCTCTCATTTCCGTCGATTCCTTCCACGGGTCGTTGTAGCTGAAAATGAATAGCAGTCAACAGTAGATGAAGAAGGAGATCGAGCTAATACCGTAAGAGCCACCATCGATGAGAACGAGATTGGAGGAAGAAAGGTTATGTGGTTGTGAAATCAGTAGACATTTCCAGATTCAAAGCCTCAAATTGCATATTCCTTCCTGGCATATGAACTATTGTTGCTACTGCCGAGCCTAATCCTGCTTTGAAATAACAATGCCAGTGAAAAATATTCAACGGTTGAAGCGGGTAAAGAGGAACACAGAAGGTCGATTCCGTCTCTTAGGAATTGCTTGTGAAGCAAGCTTGAAATCTGCTGCTTATTTCAATTTTCATTCTTAGCATCCCCATGATTTCGAGCATGGAAAGTAGACTGGAGCTCCTGTGGAAACTCTATTGATTTTCTTAGTTTGAGTTTCAACGACTGTATTATTGTATGTTTGATGCTTTGGTCTTGGTTGATTTGGTTCTGGACTTTCAGTTTTTAATTGTGCTGAAATTTTGGGGATGGTAGGATTTTGGGTTGACGGGGAGGGTGTTAATCATTTATTCCCGCTTAGGATGAGTATAATGAAATTAGACTGTTGAAGATATATAATGAAGCGAAGATAAAAATGAGTGACTAATAAGAAAAAAATTGGAGTGTAGTTATGATAAAATTGGTAAAATCTAGTTATCATATATTTAATTTAGCCCTGTCTTCCTCTTCCCACTATTCAGAGCTTGAAGGAGAAAAACTATATAGAAATAACTTTGTGAGTGGGGTGTTTAGCTTGACTCGGTTGATGATTCAATGAGTTTAGTAATATATAATAAAAAGTCATTATATTGTTCATACATTTATAAATTGTATAAAATCGTATTTTAACATACGAGGAATAACATATAAAATTACATAAAAATAACATGTCGTACTTGGATTCAACATATAGTGAAAATTCACACACTTATATAAGATCAATGTTCTAATGTTTAACTTATAATTCCAAAGATTGGGCTAGGCAAAAAGGAAAATCGAAAAATAAGCACATTTCACAAACTAAAGAAAAAACGACGTCATTTAATCTCCAATCTGATACCTTGCAGCGAGTCGACTCAACGGGTGTATATGGCTCATTTTTCTCACCTGGACAGGGTCAACCGGCGGGTAGACCTGTGGGTTCACAACCTTGTTATGAGAAGCGAGTTGATCTAGTCAATCACTTTCCATTCATGCTCTAGTGCTTGTGATATTCATTTTTTGGACATTCGTATTAGTCAAGGTTCAAGAAGGCGTTATGTGTAAGGCGGGCGCTGAGGCTTTGCCTAGTGCCTAGCTCGCTAAAATGTATACTAAGCGTGCCTAGACGTTGGAAGAAAAATAGCTATTCGCACTGCATGATAAATGAAATAATAACCTACAACACTTCCTCGCTTCAATTAAACTTATTAATAACTTACTCAACACTTAACACCAAGAACATAGCTCACGAAATCATAGAATCATAGCTCAATAGCTCACAAAGTTTTTGAGCTATTGAAAATATTGATATAGAAAATTGATTTTGAAGTTGACGTTAATTTCCTCCTTCAATATTGACTTCCTAGCTTCATCTAGTTATGTTTAGGAGAGAATTAGATGTCGACTTACTCCATTGACGTGTTCTAATATCTAGCTAGGCGCGAAACCCCTAGGCAATGCGTTTTGTCATTGCCTTGCACCTAAACGTGCCTAAGCGTAAGGTTAAACATGTCTTTTTGAAGGAAGAAATCCCAAAATACACATGTTATATGAAAAATTTCCAAAATACACATGTTTGTTCATCACTACGGTCGTCAACTGCAGTGAATGCATTCACCTCGGCAGACGAAAGCGGTGAATGCATCACCTCGGTTAACGATCGCGGTGAATGCCTAACCTAACACTGAAACTTCAAACGAACGTAACTTTGTGCTCGGTTATCCGATTGTAGCGAAATTTATTTTATTCCACATAACTTTTCAAGAATTTTCAATATGCAAAGAGCCTTCATCCCAAAAAAAATGTCGTTTGCTACCCCGAACGAACAATTTTTTTATTTCGACAAACTTTGTAAGACCATAACTTTGTGCTCTGCAATCCAAATGTCATGAATTTTTTTATATTTTGCATAAATTTTGAAGGACTACATCTTTTATCATAACCATAATTTTGGAATGTATGTGGATTTGTGAATAGTAAAGGCAAAGTTATTCCCAAAATCCCGTATACCCAAAAATATTTACTTTTTAAATAATTCTTTCCTAGTAAAAGTTGTAGTTCTCAAAAATTATGCGCAATAAAATATAACTTTATGATGTTCGGATTGAGCAGCAAAAAGTTATGGCCTTACGAAATTTGGAAAATCGAAAAATTGCTCATTCGGGGTAGCAAACGACATTAATTTGAAATGAAGGTTTTTCCAAATTGAAAAATCTTGAAAAGTTATGCGGAATTAAAAACAATTTCGCTACAATTGGATAATTGAGCGCAAAGTTACGTTCGTTTGAAGTTGCAGTGTTACGTTAGACATTCACCGCGGCCGTCAACCACGGTGATGCATTCACTGCTTTCGTCTGCTACGGTGAATGCATTCACTGCGATTGACGACCGCGGTGATGCACGAACATGTGTATTTTGTGAATTTTTCATAAAACATGTGTATTTTGAAAAAAAAAAATTTAAAAATATGTGTAATCTTAGCTTTTTCCCCATGGTATTAGTAGACGTGATAAATCAATTTTTTTTGGATGAATGATAAATCAATTTGTACAACATGATAAAGTTGTTTGTTTGTGAATGTATTACTCGGTCTGATTGGTATTACATTGTTCGATTATATATTACTTTAATAATTATATCATATTTGTATGTTACAAACTAAAATCATGATGATTTAAAAAAATTACGCTTGATTTGTCGGATTTTACGAATCTTGGTTTTTAATGGAACAGTTCTCTCTCGTAATCATCTTGTGAAACTTCTTTTTTCATCGGTTTCTATTACTTATTCTTTATCATGATTCTGTCTCAGTAAAGCTTAAACGACAGTTTTTTTCTCTTCTTTGAACAATGAACAAAAGTAGTTAATGCACAATCTTGTAATCAATACAATGTTAGATATTTTTATAGCTAAAAAACACTGCATAGCATTACAATGATGAGAGCGTTGTCCCTTTTGCAAATACTATTGGGGATATTGTTGGCATTGAATGTGCTCTAATTACTTAGGTAATATAACTATAGTTTGGTACATGCGTTACCTAAATAGTGTAAGTAGGTATTGTATCTAGTATATGATTTTTTTTCAAAAGCAAGTAAAATGCATACATTTGATTGTTGATAACTTGATATGATACTTGAACATTGAAAATAAATGATTTAGTGGTCGTTTTGTTTCTACCAATGTTAAATTAATAAATTTTTATTTTGCCACGTCATTAAAACCAATTGAGGTGTCCCCCCTGACCGGCTAAGAGAGAAGCGTCGGTACTGCGAGAAGGGTATACCCGGCCAAGAAGGAAGAATACCCAATCGGATAAAAGGAGCAGAAGGCCCCTTGGTCGATGAGTTAAAATACTCGATCGGTAATTTCAGGGGGTCCGACCGGGTATTTTCACCTAGTGACGGGATTTTGTGTTTTAAATTGTTTTTGTTATTTTTAATTGTCCATGCCTATATAAATGCTGATACTCTAGTTTTAAAGTTAGTTTTTGCATAATATTGAACTTTTATCTTGGTTTTGAGTTTAGACTTGAATTATTCTCTGTATCAATCAAGTTTTCCCCTTGATTGTGGTCGAGATTCTACCTATTATATTGATAGAGACTTCTCTCGATTTCGTGTTGAGATTTCACTTTCAATTCCATCTTATCCCAAACAAACAAACAAAAAAACCAAAAAATATCTTTCTTGATCGTTCTTGAAGCTGTGTAATTTGATAACTACGGGTAGAGGATCCGTGCTCGTATCAGGTGGTATCAGAGCTCTAGTTCAACATAGTGGCGAGATCGAAGGCCAGGGGACCAGTTTTGTCACGAACAAGGTCCAAAGACCCATCGCACACCGCAGATCAGAAGTGGATTCTTTGTGAGAAGAATAAGAAGAAACCATATTCGAAGAACCATCCATGGCGGAACAGCAGGTAAACATGATCGAGCTCCTTCAAACACTCACTACTCATCTAAATGTGGTGTTCCAGACCCAGTTCCACCAGATCAACAAGCGTTTGGATGCTCTTTCACCGCCAGCAGCAGGACTCCATCCGATTCCGGAGAGAGATCGACAGTAGGGCATTCCAACTAGAACCAACCAAGCCCTAGATGAAAGACTTAACCACCTGGAGTGAAGATTGATCATAATATAGCCAAATCAAGTGCATCAAGAACATGAATTTCGTGATTATGGAGAAAGGCCCCCCAAAGGTAGGGCGCGAAGGTACCGTTACTGAATTACGCGGAATCAAGCTGTCAATTCTGTCGTTTCAAGGATCTCTCAATGCATCTGCATACCTGGATTGAGAGAGGAAGATCATCATAATCTTCCAATGTGGTAACTACAGCGAGCAACAAAAGGTATCCCTAGCCACATATGAATTCATTGATTATGCAACCGTATGGTGGGAGTAGGTACAACTTAAGAGAAGAAGGAATCTGCAGCCAGATGTGACAACTTGGGTTGAATTGAGAAGACTCATGAGAGAGAGTTTCGTGCCAGGATACTATCAAAGAGAGCTCTTTGGTTCCTTGCAGGGACTTCGGCAGGGAGCACGACCTGTTGAGGAGTATTTACGGAAGGTTGAACTGCTCATGATGAGAGATGATGTGAGGGAGGACAAGGAAGCAACAATTGATCCATTCTTACATGGGCTCAACATAAAGATCAAGCAAGAAGTCGAGCTTTGTCAGTTTGTGGAGCTGAAGGACGTGGTTCACCTAGCCACTAAGGTGGAGAAGCAGATGAAGGTGAGCTCGGGAAGAAGGTACCCACCTTCGCCCAAACCAGTTGCAGAGGGCATTCTTAATGCCAATGTGAATCACTTTTGGCCTGAGGGTGACAGGCCATCAGCTAGAAATATGGCCCCAGCCATCCAAGCTAGAAATGAAGGGTCAACTGGAAGCATCCAATGGTTCAAGTTCTTGGGTCGAGGTCACAAGATGAACCAGTGCCCCAACAAGAAGGCTCTGGTCTTGTGAGATCGAGAGTACTTTTCTGAGGAGGAGTATGAAGAGAAACCCATGGGGAACAGATTCAGTTATGATGTTGAATCTAAAGATGATGATGTGGATGAGCACGTCAAGACTGAGAAATTAAACTTCTTGGAGTCAACCGCGGAGCTTTATCTACTGAAACTTACACGGAGACTGAGTAGAGGGATAATCTTTTTCACTTTTGTTGCTTGGTCGACGAGAAGATGTTGTATGTGGTCATCGATGGTGGTAGTTGCACCTATGTGATTAGTCTTGAAGAAGTCAAGAAGTTGGGGTTGAGCACCATCAAGCATCCTCGACCATACACCTGCATTGGCTGAACGACTATGGGAATATCAAAGTCAACAATAAGGCCAATGTTTGTTTTCAGATTGGTCATTATATAGATGATATTTTCGTGTGAGGTTGCTCCAATGCAGGCTGCTCATCTCCTATTGGGTCATCCATGGAAATACGATCGAGAGGTTATTCATGATGGAAGGCACGATAACTAATGGTTCAAGAAAGGCCATCGAAACTTTCTGCTAAATACATTCTCTAAAACACCCTAACCCGGCCGGGTACTACTTTTACTAAAATGCCCTTGATAAATAAAATACTCAAATATGAAATTACAGCGGGAAAGATTTTCACAAATGAAATACTGAAAACACATACTTGTAGTTCCGAGCAAAGCTCTAACACGTGGGCAAATTAAACTCAAACTTTAAATCTCAATCTGATCTCAAAATAACCTCCAGTCTGTACTCATAATCATAAGTGTAATTAACTAATAAACTCCGAAGTTGTTGCTACTGAAAACCTTGACTAGGCATCCTCCGTGATGCTTATACTGCTCTCCTCTAGCTGGCTGCCCACGAACTCGCTGCTCACTAAATGCTCCTCTAGCTCTTCCTCTAGCTCTTCAAACTGGTGAGTGAGATGGGGTTAGTCTACGCCCTTACGTTTTAATACTTCTGATACTTGAGTACTTTACTTAAATACTTAACTTTAACTAATGGAAGTTTTTTGTACTTCCAAATCTTAAAATCTTAACTCTTAAACTTTGAGGGAGTTGAAGTTACTCTCCTCTCTTAAATCTCAAATCTCGGCTTAAATACTTGACTGACACTGGGATCTCTCACTAGCTAGTCCGGTTGCCAACTCATACGTATGAGAAGCCATCTAGGCTTTCCTTAAACTTAAACTTAGTTAGGGAAGTTGTAACGATTCATCCCCCTAACATCTTAAACTTATTGTGGTGGCTCTTCACCACGATTCTCAAGGGCATAACTGCTGCCCATCTTAAAAGTCTCAAAAGCATAACTGCTGCTCTATCTCAAACTGTCTCAAAAGGCAACGGACTGGCGCTAGCGACTAAACACTTAAAACGACTTCACCTTCTTGAAGGTGAGTTACTTCTTAAAAAGAACTTGTTCTTAAACTTTAACAATAACTTATACTCATAAAATTTTCAAGGTAAATAATAATCATTCACTTCAAGTCATAAGTCAAACAAGGCACATATCATCAACCATAATCATAAGCAAGCACACAATTTCACATAAAAAAACTTCTTAAACGCGCAAGGCAGATACTTGAAAAATACGTAAGGCGTAGAATTTACCTCCTTTACACTCACCTCTTTCCGTTGAAGCTGAATGATCAATTTCCCTTCACTTGATTGTTGCATAAATGCTCGGCCACCACCAGATAGAACCCTACATCTCTCACAAACAAGCCCGGATCCACACTAAACGGTGCGGCATAGATCGCCACAACCCAACGACAATCTTGTGATATACCATCAAGCTTCTCCCATACTCCAACAACTAGTGGTCATCGCAGTTCTCCTACCTTCATTTGCTTCTTCTATCGTTATCCGACGAGGCCTCGGTAGACAAATCATCAAGCAAATCATCGGCATCATACATCACTTCAAAGAGCTTCTCGAGCCAGAGATTGACTTGGTGATTGTGGGGATGCTTCTCTTCTGCATCACGAAGCACAACCTGAATGGCGGAGACAGAGTCCTTGAGCTCACGTCTAAAATTCCACAGGAGACCAATATGCTCCTAGGCCAAGTCGGCAGCCTTGCCAAGGATTTGTTTTGCAACTGGGATCCGAATTGCTTTACTCCTTTGCTCTATTTATTCTTCTCTAGTGACCGCAAAGGACAAATCCCCATCCACGTGACCTCTCTCCCTTTGCTTGCGGCGATGGACTAAGGGATTGGAAGCGGCAGCTTTGTGGTAGTGCAGGAGTAAAGGTGAGACGGATTGAAGGAAGATGGCGGAATTGAATGGAACATTGGAGTTCGTCCCCAACTCCGAGCGCCTTCTATCTCTCCATGGCGGCGGAAATCGAATGGAGTCGAGGGGGTGGGGAAATAAAGTGGACGGGGAAATTGACAAGGCCCCTCCGCCCTTTTGCCCCATCAATATGTATACTTATAATAATGATTTTTTATTATTATTCATACTCTGTTCTGCGGTTGCAACACTTCGTAAGTAACCGTTTATCCAACCGTTCACGTATCAAGGTCGAACCAGAACCCAAAATTCGGGGTGTCACATTCTCACCAGGTGAAGTCCTGAAAGATCAACAACAACTGGCCATGAACTGGGCCAAGGAGAAAGGAAGTGCAAGTGGCTCAAAGTCGGAGGACGTAGGTGGAGGCGTGGAGCACATATGATGGCTCGAAGGAACATATTGACTGCACAAAGGAGAAGTCCATTGAAAAATGCTATTGATGTTGTCTCCTGTAGGAGCACCCAACCTTTGAGGGCAAAGCTTCTCCAATTGGGAGGGACTGATGCGTCCCTAGCTGACCAGCCAAGAGAGAAGCGTTGGGCCTGCGAGAAGGGAATACCCGTTCATGAAGGAGAATACACGATCGGGTAAAAAGAGCAGGAATCGGGTAAAAGGAGCAGAAGCCCCCCCCCCCCCCCCCCCCCCCCCCCCCCCCCCCCCCCCCCATTCGGTGAGTTAAAATACCTGACCAGGTAATTTCAGGGCTTGGACCGAATATTTTGACCTAGGTGACGGGATTTGGTGTTTTAAGTTGTTTTTGTTATTTTTAATTGTCCAGACCTATATAAAGGCTGAAACTCGACTTTTAGAGTTAGTTTTTGCAGAATAAACTTTTATCTTGGTATTGTGCTTTAGGCTTGAACTTTTCTCTATATCAATCAAGTTTTCCTATTGATTGTGGTCGAGCTTCTAGCTATTATATTGATAGAGTCTTCTCCCGATTTTGTTTTGAGATTGCACTTTCAATTCCACCCTATCACAAACAACCAAAAAACCCCAAAAAATATATTTCTTGATTGTTCTTGAAGCTGCGTAATTTGATAACTATGAGTACAAGATCTGTGCTCGTATCACCAATCCGTCTCATTTGTTATTTTGCCACGTCATAGTTAACTATTGGTTGACCGAATGGAAAGTTAACAGTTTGGCTAATAAATTGTTTTAAAAAAACTTTAGCTATTATTTTGTTTAATTTGAAAGGTTTGGCTAATAAAAGAATGCAGGAATTGCAACAATCTCACTACAATAATCTTAGAAGCCAAATGACCATTTAGGATCTAAATTTTTTGTCGATATTGTTGATATAATCTCAATGGAGATCTTGGACCAGAGTTGCACAGCCAACTCGATCATGACAATTGAAACTCGATCAGTTGATACTCAAACCAAGAACAACCCCAAATAACCTTGCTCTTTAAAACGGATAAGGATGGAATTGAAGTACAATCTCACACGTGGGAATATGCTTAATCAATTTGGGTAGATGCTCGTCATAATCAAGATGAATTACTTGATTGATAATAGACCAAACGGCCTTTGGAGTCCACCAAAGATCAACAAAAACTTGTAAGCTTTTGCTGAAAGGATTATAGGTTGAAACTCAATCAATAATGTTCAATCCTTTTTCACTAAAATGCAGCCTTTATATAGGCAAAAGAAAATTCAATCCTATGTTAACTAATCAAGGAAAACAACCACAATAATAATAAGGAAAAACAAACATGAACTATCTAGAGAATCTTCCCCAAACTCATACTTGTTGTCTAAGTAAGTAACATCATGCGCAAGTAAAATAAACAACCTCCATATGATCTTTGGGCTGCTCGTTTGAGGTCTTCCAAGCTTAGTCAACGTCAACCAACTCCTTCACGATTTTTAACAAGTCTTGGACTTTCACACCCAACTCCTAGCTTCACTAGTTTAGGACACAAATGTCACGAAACGTATATAGTTTGTGTCAGATTTGTCATATTGAATAGCTTAGGACACAAATGACACTTTTTATATAGTTTGAGTTTCCTAGTGAAATTAGCCCTTTAAAAAATTTCTTTGTTTGGTAAATTGTTAACATCTAATAAAAATATAAATTATAATTCTTTATCAAATGACATGTATACCCTTAACCAAAAAAACCAGAGTGATAACATTAAAATATACTACTAAGGTTATTTAATGGAATAATAAAAAAGATCCAAGTAGGGAGAAAAATCTCACATATTAATATATACAATCTCTCTTATTTTGAAAAATTTGATATTTATAACTCTTAGAGATTTGTAATCCCTAAAGATAAAATCCATGATACACAAAGTAGAAAAAGACACAACTCCTTGTCAAATCTATGGAATTAATGAATTTAGAACTAAAATAAATTTCTCCAAACAAGATCATAGGTCAAAACTTTACTCGGCCTGTAACTTTATGCTCTATTTTTTTTTTCCAAATAATTTTTCGAGTTATGCAATGCAAGTTGAGTTTGAACTACCTCCATCTTGAAATAAAGTCGTTTGCGGCCCAAAAAATGGACTTATTTATTTATATATTATGTTTGGAGGACGAATTGAAATGAATAATTGATTTATTTGGTTTCAATTCAAATAGTACTACTAATGAAAATTCTATCTAATACCAAAAAAAAAACTGTTTGGCGGACAATCTGGCCGAAGAGTTCGAACCTGTAATAATATTATTATTTCGAAGCAATGTGTTAAACCAACCCCCCAAGGAACAGCAGCCCCTTGCCTTACGGTGCAAGGCATGGTTTGGGCGTCTTAACAGAGGAGAGCACCAAAAAGGAAAAATAAAAGAACTGTATGTATGATAACAACTAGGGAGTTCACTGTTGACTGCTAGAATTCTGCATACACGTTGATACAGTACATAAGTCAAAACTCCTTCCAGATTAAAACCATAAATTCAAACATAAAGATGTCAAGAAAAACTCTAATTATTCCCATGACTCGTAAGCAGATGCCCATCCTAAGTTTCACCCAAGGATGAAAGTCCAAACTATTCTCTCTATTAAGTATCGATCAAAGCGATGGCAAGCTCACCGGCTTGGTATTTAAGAACTCATATTCATTTTGCCTTTGCGTCAATCACCTTCTTCGCAAACGCTGGCAGACAGAAAGCAGCAGTATGAATCTGGAAAGAGCAACATAAGCAATTAGTTAGATTGGAAAACCATTTTCCAACAACCATTAATGTGCATAGAATAAATAGAGAGGGAACTCAAACCTCAGGGTTGTAAAACTTCAATGGCCCTCTTGCTTTGTTATAGTCAGTGTTGGTGTCTATTGAACTCACTGGATTCTTGAAATCGACAGAGGGTCCCTCGGTAGAGCAAAGCATGAAGCCAATCACGCCACTGCGAGCGAATGAGAGACTAATAACATCAGGATGCTGCTTGAAATGCAACAAAACGACAGCAGAACAATAAAGGAAAAAGGGAACGGAGCTGACTATGATCCTTAAATTTATCGTAATATACCTTGGATAAGTAGGGACGGTGGTCCATGCATAGTTGACGGAGCCTTTGAAGATTTGGCGGCAGTTTGCCACAATATCTTCAATGATGTGCATATGAAGCCATATGCTTTCCGCCTGAGTACAAACAACTCCCCCTGGACGAAGAGCATTCGCTACAGACTGGAAGAATGGCTTCTCAAAAAGCTCTTGTGCAGGGCCTAAAGAGTGAAGAGATAACGTATTGAGATCAAATTCAAATTTCCAATGCCAGCATTGAGATACTCATTATGGGAGTCGGATACAGTACCTATAGGGTCAGAAGAATCTACTATGACTGCATCATAGGTCCCTTTAGGAACAGCCTTCAGAAATGCAACTCCTGCAAGACAAAAACAAAACAAAACATAACATAAATAGCTGGAATAAAAAGAGATCATGCAAGAAGATCATGAACTTGTGCGCTTACCATCACCAATATGGAGAGTAACACGGGGATCCTCATATCCAATTGCTACTTCAGGGAAGAACTGTTTAGAAACCTACAGAACAAGGTTATAGCAGCATATCACATACAACATGAATACAGTGTTTAAAGTTTAGGACAGTTCTACAATATCATATTTGGACCCTTTCAGAGGGGAAGCCATGATGCAATGAACTGTATCAGAAAATCCTTAAATGAATTTTGGCCAATGAGAACAATCATACTGCTAGGCGCTAGCCAGAACCAAGAGACCTACGGAGGATCTAGCACACACAACGATGAAGGGATAAGTCATACTTACATCGACAACCATCTTATCTATTTCACATATATCTATTTGCTCGACGGAAGAGTGCCGACCCACTTCTCTCAAGACTCCACCATCTCCTCCACCGATAACCAAAACCTGAAGGCAAAAGTTAAGAGCGAAATGAAAAGAGGCATTGTTTTATACAAAACAATTTCAGGACCAAAATTCCTTTAACAGAAAACGGAACATATATACCCAAAGAGGCAACTCGGTCATTTTAAGATGAAAATGAAATATACTGCAGAATGAGCTTTCTGGTTTCAAGTAGAAGGCCTTGTAACAAACTATTACTGGTGTTGATTACTAAAACAAGGTGGCCCTTCTCTTGTTATAGTAATTAACATATATAGTGCAGGTCATGGAACGCAAAACAGGAGTGGTTGCGTTTAGTTCACAAGCAAAGTTTAAACATTTCTAAAAGAACATTACTATTTACTAGGACTACAACATCAGAGAGGTGCATCATGCATTTCAAGTTAAAGATTTCTTCTTTTTCCTCTTTATATATGAGTGAGAATTTCAAGTTAAAATTTTCAAATTGTTTACCTTCTTAGGGTTGGGGATTGAGGACAGTGGAAGGTGAGTTATCATTTCTTGATATGCACATTCATCTCTCTCTGTGAGCTGAATCACTCCATCCAAAACCAGAACCTTCCCGTACGTTGCAGACTGCAAAAAGGGAAACCCACGCAGCATTTTCTTTAAAATCATCATAAACGCAGGGGGAAACACGAAGCACACGGTGAAAGGATACATAATATTACCTGAAACACCATAACATCCTGGTAGTCAGACTTCCCTTGGAACAAGATCTTCTCCACCTTCAAAGAATGTGCCTCTCCTGAAGATTCCCAAATCCAAGCGTGTCAGTTACCAACAGAAGCATGAAAATCCACAGCCAAGAAAGTCTTCAAATTGAAAGCCATTGGACAAGTGTAGCACCAAGCAAAGTAGGCATAAAACAGACTGAACAAGACAGGGCATATACATTTGCTGGGACTTGAAAACAGAATAAATTCCAGCAAACAGCTGATTGCCAGGTTCTCACTAAAGCCCCAAGCAGATGATACTGCTTCAGTGAACGTTGAACTTTTGCATGCAGAGAACCCAGAGCAGGCTTAGATAGACATAGACTCAAACTGAAGTTAGCTTCTAATGACAAATCAAATTCGAGGAAAGAGGAGGCAAGTTTATTCAATTGGATGAAATCTCCTGGGCGGCTATGTTCAGCACAAACAAAGAAACAAACTTTTCACTTTCTAGTTCCAATAACTGTACAAACTAATTATTGGGAAGGCAAGAAGAGGCAGCGCGTTCAGTTCAACGAGCCAGGAATAAAAACGAAACAAAAAAAAAAACATGAAACTCTGAATAAGGAGACGGTAGAAATCCAGACCCTAAAATCAATCGCAATAAAAAAAACCCAACACCCAGATTCAGCGGGAGACGAAGAATCCAATCTCCCATCTCAGGCTTTCACCCATATATTCATCCCCGCGGTACAAAGATGGAGGAACGAGAGAGGAAAACGAGAAGACGAAAGTACCTGGCCACATTGGGCTAATCTCGGAGAACCAACCGGGAATAACGGAGGAGATACCAGGGGTTCCATTATCAGTACTGTTCTCGGTTTCCATGGCTTCTCCGGTGACGGCGGTGGCAGAAGCTCCGTTTACCTCTTCCTCCCTCGGCCTTTTTAACGACAAATCAGTGGAACCTGTCACAGTCTCTTCGGCCATGGTAGATTTCCCTCTCTTTCCTTCTCTGCCCTTATGAGAGTTACGCAAACGACCGAGATTTCGAAGATGCGAATAACTCTCTCTGCTTCTTGGCTCTGGGCACTGAGGGTCGTCTGAGACCACACGATCCCGGTCTCCTGCTTTATACAAAGAAACAAATAAACAGCAAATAAAGTAGGTTAGGCGGAGAATATTAAAATAAAGATGTCTTGGGACTTTCCTGAAAGAGAATACTACGTTGAAACTTTATTTTTTTCTTTTTGTAAAGGGAGAAGAATATGTTCCCTAGTTAAAGAAGGAATATTGAAACTTGTTGTTTTCCTTTCGTGGCAAAACTGGCCCTCTTATCGTTGAATCGTTTGGGGATCAATCAACGTTTCTTTCTTATTTCTGTTTTGTGATTTGCCTGCAAAGGTTCTGTATATACACTCGTATCTTGCTGTTTCTCTTTCGGTATATCTTTGGCAAAAAAAAAAATATTGAAACTTGATATGTTTTTTTTATAGTATCCATTTTCTGCATGTAGTATTTTTGTATTATTTTAGAAAATTGAGGGTTGTTTTATTTTATTTGAACGAACCAAGACAATGAATTATTTCATATGTGCTATTTAGTAATATATATGGATGCCATAATGTGCTCCCAAAAAGTCTTATGTATGCTTACAAGAGGAATTTTACAATGCTATATAGTATTGGTGCTATAGGTTTTTGCCTTTATGGTACAACTTGAAATTGTACCTTTAACGTTACGGTACAATTTCAGATTGTACCTATACTTTTTGTACAAATTCTTTTATGGTACAACTTAAACTTGTACCTTATGTGATGGTACAGCTTTAAGTTGTAAAGTTGTACCATAACATAATAATACAAATTCCTTTATGGTACAACCTAAACTTATACATTTAATGTTATGGTACAACTTCAAGTTGTACATTAAAGCACCAATGCTATATAGCATAGTAGAAGTGCTCATGCTTCCAATGCTACTACCATTCTGAGGCTTCTAGTTTTGCATGAGTTGTTTTCATTCATCCGATTAACTAAAACGATGGAAAAGGCTAGCATACGCCTTCACACATATTATTTGTACTTTACTAATTTTGACAAATCAAAATCTTTCATTTTCATTTTAAGATTAAATGAATTTTATGGTTTGTGTTAGAGATTTGGGGACTGGGGTTTACCCATTAGAGGTTAGGATATTATAACATGCCCCAAAATCCTGTTAATTCATGGTCTAAATAACAAAACTCGACGACATATGGTAAGGAGGGCACCCGGTTAATTCATGGTATATATAATCGAGCTCACATTCCCAAACAATTGACTTGAACTAGTTATACATAGAAGAGAAGGAGGGTACTGCTATCGACAATGAAGACATCTCCCTGACTGCACCCACTCCTACGAATGCCAAGCTCCCACTTGAACAGAATGTATACAGACGATTTTAGTGAATTTTTTGCGGCGTACTAAACTAATAAACCTAGCTCCCTATCTATAGAGGTAAAACTCAGTGAAAACCTTCCTAACCCCACTAGAACACGATTTCTCTAACATAGGGTTGAAGTAAGGCCATTAAATGGGCTTGGGCTTTAGTGGCGGTGTTGTGTTGGTCGACACTGTTGCGTTGTTTTCTTTTGGGGATGAGCTTCTTTGCCCGCAAACAACTTCTCTTGAAGATTTTATCATGATTTGTTCAGGTATGCAGAGTGGCGGTTAGACACGCCACTGGGTCGCCATTCATTCCTTTAATGGTTTATGCTCAGCTTTCTCCAGTGGACTCCTTGTGGGCTCCAATAGGCCTCTTCGTTATTGGACCTCATCTTTAACAGACCGTTTGGTATCAAATGAATCGAGAATTCATTTCATTGTAAAATGAATTACCATGTAGAATTGTCAAATGAAATCTTATGTTTGGTATGTTATATTCAAATATTTAGAAATAAAATGAAGTGTTGTGTAGAATTCATTGTCAAATGAATTCTTGTGTTTGGTATGTCATACGTGTAAGTAATTTAGTTAAAAAAAGAGGATAAACATGTCATTCTATAATAATTAGTAAATTCTCGTGGAATTCATTTGGAAATTCCATCTCAATTCCTCGGAATTGCTATAACTAGTTCCAATTCCGCAGAATTCAAAATTTAGAATTGAAAATGAATTCTTTTTAAAACCAAACACGGAAATATTTTATTTCAAAATGAATTCCTCAAAACTTATGAAATTCATTTATACCAAACGATATGTTATGTGAAAAACACCATATTCTTATCTATTATCTCCTTTGGTCCTCTAGATTTTTCCAATGCTTGATCCAAAACGTCATAAATTGTATTTTACCTTGAAAGGCACAAAAACATAGCAAAAAGGCATTAAAGAATACAAAATCACAAGCTAGGTCTAATAAATGCTCATTGATCAAATAGTTATGATTTATAAAAGATAGGAAATCATACTAAAGATGTATAAATAAAAGGAGAAAATATAATAAATATGAGATTGATAAACACTATAAAGTGAGTGTTGTCGGAAATACCCCACACTTGAACGTTGCTTGTCCCAAGCAAACACTTCTCATGACCATACAATTCAATGAACAATAGAAAACATCACTCAAACACGATCTTATCCAGTGGATCAAAAGTGAACTTACAAGGTCAACAATAGCACGAGAGAATCCTAACCACATCAATATGCAAGAACATCATGCATTAGAGTCTCAAAACACATAGAGTGAAGCTTTTGATAAAATATTTTGGGTTCCGAATGCTTCTACCATCAACTTGACATAACCTTTAAGCATTTTTGCCTTATTAGAATACATACTCACACTTCGTTTTCGATTTTCTTGATTTGTTCTTGGATTATTCATATGTAGCGATCGAGCTCTCTATTTACTAAGCATTAGACCCTTATTAGTTGAGCAAGAGCTAGAAGCTCTTATACCTCAGTTCGTGTCGATGGTTAATGAATTAAGGGATGTCAAAAGCTTTATCTGTGCACTTTAAACATATCCTCAAGTTGGCAATCAATTCAACGCATTGAATTTTACTTGTACTAGAGAGGAACTAGCATCACCTTGTAGGACTTCACCAATAAGCTCAACTAGTATCTCTTCTGAAACCCTGTTTTGTGCAACGAAAGATGCCTCACACGTGGAGCTTGCCCCACACTTTATTTCATAAACATATAGCATGGCAATTTTCAAATGAAAATGTCTTGATAGGTAGATTTTGCATTTTATAGAAGATACAGTTCACTCTATGGAAGAAAAAAAAACTTTTAAAAAGTGAGACTTCTTTGCATAATCAGAATTCTATGACTAAATCAAACAACATAGCATTCAAACAAATCAGATGGACATTATATCCCATGCCTATCACATCCTTCATGTTCACTACAATATCCTCCCTAGATTAAATGAAATCTCTAAATTCATCCATTCAAAGTAAGATGAGAAATGGAAAGCTTGTACAGGATGGCAAGAGTTGGACAAAAAATTCAAAAAAAATTATCATGGTAAGCATATAATTAATTCAACTATTCAAGCCAATAGATGGATAATGGATCTATAGTAATTTCTAACATCTTACACATATATCATAACTATAAGCATTAGATAAATTTTGAATTAGATTGACTAGATATATAACAAGCATACAACATAGTGACATAAAACATAACACACAACTCCACCTCACACTTTAAAATGGGCATTGTCCTCAATGTACTAAATAATAGTGAGCTATGGAAAAGTTGGAACGAGTTACCTCATTTTTCCATACTTAATTCGAATCTTATCGCTAATAGCTAGTGTTCTCCTTGATTGCGTAGGAAGACTCGAAATGTTCAAACAAAATAAAACACACGATAATGGATCAAACCAAAGTTTAAGTATCCTCATTAATAATCCAAATAAAAAGAAAATAAAAAAGGAAAGATAACATATAAAAATAAAGTAGTGGTCCTCAAACAGAATGATGCTCCTAATGACTACTTCCTCTAGATCCATTGTCGGAAAAGAGGGTATCGAACTTCTGGCCAAAATCCCACATATCATGGCCCCACTGCTCCTCCTCCTCCTCTACTCTATGTCTCCATGCTTGAGTTTCCTCTAGCTCCACTCTTCTCTCTTGCTCAAAGGCATCCCAATGTTGCTCATGCATGGCTTGATATCTGAGGAAGTTCTCCTCCGGACTCTCCACGCCTGCAACCTCAGCTCTATAGTTATCATATTATGGTGGTGGTGGTGGTGGTGGACGAGCTTCATATCTCTGATGCTCATGTATCCTCTCTAAATGTACTGTTGGTGTCCCCGCATCAACCCATGTTGAGTAGCTAGGACAATCTTACCTAGCCAAATCCACTCCAACTCTAGTCATCCTCTCTATACAAAAAATGAATGATGGTTGTCTAATAATCTGCCATGTCCTGCTAGGGTGTCCCAAAGAGCAAAAATGTATTCCTCTCGATGATCATTAATATACTAGGTTATGGTGAGAACATAGCCCACCTCCTGGAAGCGCTCTCAATGAAGTAATGTTATACCTCATAAGCACTACAAGAAAATTAGGCTTCGGAGACAGAGGTTATTTGCGTCTAAATGTCACTTATTTGTTTCTATATGTCTTTCAATGCAAATATGCTATTTGAATCATCTGCCTCTGCCTCGGATTCCTTTTGGGAGCAATTGTAGATGCAAATAGTATATGCCTTTAATAATCGAATTGGACACAAATATTTTTTACTCTAATGATATGTTTCAAAGCAAATATCTTTGTTTCAATTTAGACTTTAGGGAACACATTATATATTGTTGTGTAGAGATATACTAAGTTTTGGAGACATATGTATTTTGCCACTGTACATAGGACACAAGTCACTAATATTAAAAAAAAAAAGAATATAATTGCTATGGAATTAAACATTAATTTTATTAAATTAAGAATACACTAAAAATACATTATCAATCTACCTAGCAGCAAATACAATACATTAGGAATCTACCCTAGCAGTTAATAATAAAAATATATCCTAACAGTTTTATGCCTATCATCATCAATGCCTTCCGTTTCTCACTGTGCCATCGCCGCTATCATGTCCTTCTCTTCTTCTTCAAACTCGACTCCGCCGGCAATGGTATTACCCGAGGCGGACCCGGGAAAGGATCGATTGCTGTTTTTGGTGTGATGTAGCCTGCAATGAGGAAATATGAAGCAGAGGAAGATGAATGCAGAGAAGCAGAGTTTGCAACAGATCTGCATATGGGAGTCCAGGGGGCGAAGGAGCTTCAATTTGCAGAACCTAACACCACCAAACCAAACACCAAGAAAGTCATCAGATAATATCAAACAAAAATGGCAAACAAAGAGACAACATAAGTGTCTTAGGTGTAAGCTATCCCCCATTTGCTATGGCTTCTTTGCCATCGAATGCCAGCGGCAGATGCTCCGCCTCCACAGCCCAAGCACCAACAGGCAACAGCTCCTCTTCGACGCCAGCAGTGGCAACTTCGCCTCGGCAGCAATAGTGACGCTCTGGTCCGACTATGAAGAAGGTTTGGTGGAGAATCAAAAACACATATGAGATTTGATATAATTGAACAAAAAGATGTGAGAGAATGAAGAGGAGGAGGGGACAGTGGAAAGTGTAAGCGAAAGGGTGGTGATAAGGGCAAAGTGGAAACAGAAACACGAAAGTAAGACGCATTTTACTTTTTTTTTCTCTAAAACAAATTGTGGGAGAGAGAGCTAAAATTTCAATTGAGGTGAAATTCTTACGGTCAAAGTTTTGCTGTAAATATGGAGACGGGCAAAAAATAGGGTAGCCAAAATGGAGACGTATACAATGACGTATCGAGACAAATCATATTTATTTCTAAATGCTTTAATTTTTTGTGAAACAAAGACAGATAGAATAACAATATGAGACAAATAATATTTCTTTCTAAAAGTCTTTGAAAATGTAATGATACAAAGACATATACAATAACATATCGAGACAAATAATATTTTTGCCTCAACAAATTAACTATGAAAAATGATACAATAATTGCATCTGATTATTTGTCTCCGTAGTTCAGATTTCTTGTAGTGAAGGTAGTCAATAATCAACCATCCCGGATGTATACATCAGTCATTAAGAAAAGCATGATATAAAATCACGTCACCAATGGTCGCCTTCCCCACAATCACCCATAAATCTCATATAAAAGCTACTTTGGCTGAAGTAATGTACAAACCTCAAAAAATCGTGCCGCCATGCCGAATGTCAGTAGGCGAAGAATGTCCAGTAGAAAACTCTACCTTTGGGTCCCTAGTGATAGCTCTCCATAAATCCTAGAAGAGTGTTGACTATGCAACTGCATCCCATGTAGCTCCGAGATACGCATCGGAGAGGGTAGTTCTAATATGGTATGGGGGAATCTTTAGCTTTGTCACGAAGCCATCATATGTGTTAGTGAATCGCCTTCATGCCAATTTCTAGTTAGTTTGGGACTTATTTCCCTATTCTTAGTAAGTTAGTTTTATGTTTTTGTAACCTCTATAGATAGAGGATGCAAGACTTACTAAATTTAACACATCTATTAGATACATCAAGTTCGATCAATAATATTTCATCTGATTTTATTAGGATAAGTACTAGTCTTCCTTATTTAATCACGGCTACCCTCACAATGGAGTGCCCCTCAACATGAGTTATGATCACCGCAAAACATATCACCACCTGCTGTCAAAACTGAGGTATGTTTACTGCACAACGTATCACCATATAGTAGCATACCTATACGTAAGCAATGGAGACCGCGTAACTCATCACCGTCCGGCTCCACGCCTAACCGATAACACCCAAGTAGGGTGTTTGATTCTTTAACACGAACTTGCAGCTCAAGCTCTACAAATTAGGCCAAAGTAACTAAATTGCCACCGATGAACAAAAGGAAAAGGATGGAACTCTTTGTGCAATCCCACACCTGGAGGAAGGCTCAATGAGTATACGTCGATGCTCGCCCACGACCAATGGGATTTTGGCCGATACAAGAGCTCAATCGAGCTTGGTTTTCTCAGCAAAGCTCTCAACCAAAAACTAGCTTCGAACACGTAGTTTTTAGGGTTTTCAATCTTAATCAAACTCAACTGTCGATTACAATACCTTCATAGGTCTTAAATAGAACTTACAAACAACCTTAAACGCAAAGGAAACCCAAAATAAACAAGGAAAACGAAAACAGTCCAAATCCTAAAGCAATACGGAAACTTAAAACGCTAGTAAAAGCACAGTTTTGATGTCATTTTCAAAGCCCTTGTTTGGAGCCTTTCAGTCATGGATTACGAAACCGTACCGGACATCAAACCGGAATCGTTTTTGGCATGGTAAATCGTGGTACAACCATGGTTCAACTGTTTCCTACCGGCAAATACCGTTTTTGGAATAAAAAAATTATTTTTTTGTTAAAAAACCGTACCGACAAAATTAGGGTACCATACCGGGAAAATACCGGAATAAAACCGGATTATACCGCCCAATGTTTGCACCTGATCACGCATCAACCACACTACCACCACCAATTTCCTCAATTTCCTCAATTTCAGACTCAATTTCGTGCAGCCCTGGCCCAATCCTTCCACCAACTCATCAAACTTGTACTACTGTTCTTGAGCCCAACCTCCCAAAGTTCCTGATCCTTGCCCACAAAATCACCTTGCCATAATACCTTACTCACCGCTAATACTTCCCCCTCCACCCCAATCGAGTTCACCCACCTCCAATACCCCAGATTTGCCACCGCCAGAAGCTAACACCGAAAACCTTCCTCCCGCCTCTCCTTTCCCATCCGACTTCCCTTCGTTCTTTGAGCCTTTGAACACCCAACCCAGTTGTCAACCCTCTTTTGACATGAAAATTTTCGACCCAAACCAATCACCCGTTGATTTATTCACCTTGATCTCAAAAAGCCATCAGATCAGCAAAGCTTCAGAGTCAGGGGACTTGAATTGGGTACGCACAGGTGGAGTCTGAAATTGAGGAAATTGCTAGCGGAGAAAGACGAACGAGATGGAGCAAAAAAAAAACACTACCTCTAATCCTCTTTCTCGGTTTCTCCTCCGGCTCGGCGCTGCTGTGAACGATGATGCCTTCGATCGCTGGGGAGGACGAGTCACCGGTGGTGTTTGGTTGCTGGGGAGGACGCTGTCACCGGTGGTGTTGATCTCTGGTAGAGTTTGAGAGGCAGAGCGGCGCGACGCGGGGAGACGAGAGACAGAGCGGCGCTGGGCGAGGGAGACGAGAGGCAGAGAGGCCGAAGGTAGGTTTTTTGGCTTTTTGCGTCTCTGCTTCCCTTCCCTTCCTCCCTTCCGTTTTTTTTTTTTTGCATCAAAACGGCGTCGTTTGCATTAAATGAAGGGACCGCCAAGTTTAATTAAACCGGCCGAAATTTCGGCCCATTGCGGTCCAACCGCAAATACCGTCCGGTAGGTTTTTGAAGGGTACACAGCCCTATTGTACCGGTTTACCTCCGGTTTCCGGTTTTCCGGTCCGACCGGCCGGTCCGGTACGGTATCCTGGTCCTTGCTTTCAGTTGTTGAATCGATCACCCTACCCCTTGCTCCTGTACTAGAAAGTACAAGCTTTCATGTGGTATGAGCCTTGAAACGTGATTCCCAGCAAGTTGTTGTGAATTGGACTCCAAAGTGACATGCCTGCAACCGCTCCATGCCTTAGGCAATTCCTGGCAGTTTGCCTGTGTTGCCATGGGGTTTTTGACGAGCTTGAAAATAACACCTCCCAGCCTTCCCTCGAGGTCCCAGACATCCCCATTTGTTTAGCAACTTGCAAGATTCATAACAAACCCTTCCAATCCAATTTCCATCAAGACAGGGGCGGAGCCAGGAATTGAACTTCGGGGGGCCGAGATTTGTTTAGTTTACTATCGAGAAACGATGAATTATATGAACAAGTGATTAAGTTATAACAACAAAAAATAAATTTCTACGGTAATATATTCGAAAAAAGCAATTAAATTATATTAACAAAAACTAAATAATTCATTCCAACATATAACATATATTTCAATATCTTTACAATTGAAAAATAATTATATGTATATATCTCAAAGAGACTGTGTGAAAAACTAAAATATAAATAACTATCTTTACAATTGAAATTAATAATATGTATATATCTCAACGAGACTGTGTGCAAAAATAAAATATAAATAACTAGCTCCCTACAAGATTTGAACCTTGTGATACATGGAAGCATTAGTTATTCTTACAACTACCGCTGGACCAACAAAGAATTTAGGATACATTTCCGCACACGATGGTATTACTAATGACGTTTCATTTATACGTAATTCTACAAATTCCGTCCAATTTATACGCAAGTTTGAAATTCTCGGGAGGGCCGGGCCCCCTCCGAGACCTCACCTAGCTCCTCCCCTGCTACCCGAAACAACTTCAACACTTACCCAAAAACCCTAGGGTCGTTTGGATGGATCTATGTGATGGAGCAATTTGTCTCAATTGCTTCAAAATGAGACAATTGAGTCTAAATATCCCGTTTGGCCACAAAAAAGATGAATGAGTCAATTATACATGGGAGAATGTACATTGCTTATTTTGGGTCATTTCACATTACCTGGTGGGGAGGTAGGTTTTCTCAATGGGCTCATATTTGTGTGGGCCTATGCCAAAGCTACCCTTTTCTTTTTAAATTTTCTTTTTTCTTCTGTTCCTCCTCCCTCTCCCTCACTCTGCTGAAAACTCCAAAACCATGGTCTCCGATTTTGGCCGATCTCCTCCAATTTCCTCTACTCGATTTTTGCACCCTTGTCGCCGCCTAGTTCGCCGCCAACTGCCAGTCTTTTATCTGAAGGCAAGGTCGAGATCCAGAGCGACCTTGACTCCATCATCGCCAGGCTCAACCTCCACATCAACAATGGCGAGTTCTCGTCTGCAGCAGGATGCCGAGATCTTTCTCCCAGCGCGTCGCTGCTCGAGCCAAGTACACTAATTAGTTGACGACTCTAGATCGGGTGCCACGAGTCAACGAACTGGGAAATTGACTCGCACCTCCATCTTCTACTTAAAGATGACAAAATGTCACGATATCAATGGCTTAGGGATCGTTCTGATCCTCGTTCGATTGCTCAATTTCAACTCATGGGAGATGAGACCCAAAATTATGTTTTACAATTCGTCCATTTTTAATTGAGTTTCTGATTTTATTGTTGAATCAATCTTGTTGCTTTACTGTTTTTCATATGAATCTATGATTGCTTGCTTTCTTCAGAAAATGCCCTCTTCTGATTGTCTCGTCTCTTTCTTGTGTTTTGATTTCAATTTATGGGGGTTATGCTCACGAGGAAAAGAGAAAGGGTGGATCAATTTCTGGGGGTTAATGATTCTAGATTGGCGTCTATGTCTGCTGTATAGAACGAATGATTCGTGGGTCTGTAATTTTTTGGTCATTATGGGTACAAAGAGTATGAAAGGAAGGTGAAGAAGAAGGGTAATACCTGAGGGCAAAAGTGTATATTCTCTAAATGTCTCATTCTAATTGCCTCATCTCATATGACAAACCAAACAAGATAATCTAGAACAAATTTCTCATAGAATTGCCTCATTTTCTAAAATGAGACATTTAACCCAAATTGTCTCATTTTAGAAATGTTCCATCCAAAACGATTCCCAGTTCTTCGCCATTTCAGAGTGGCAGCCTTAAAAAAAAAAAAAAAAAAGGGTCAAAGGGACTCGGTACCTTATTGGGCTTTCGAAATTGCGAAGGAAGTCCAGAAACCCTATCAGTCCAGCCAAATATATAATCTCTATGTATTCATTCCATCCTATCGCCATAAAACCCTCACATCCAGCAGCTTCGCTATTCCGCTCTGGTCACTCTCCAATATCTGCACAGCCATGGCGCAAACCCTAGCTCGTTCCTTCACCTCCTCTCGTCATCTCACCATCTCCTCGCTCATCCCTAAACGACTCTTCTCCTCTTCCACCTCGTCGATCACTCGTCCTCCTTCTCCTGCCACGCTACTCTTCTCCCGTCGTCCTCTGCTCCCGATCTCCCATGTCGTCCGCTCCGTCATCCCCGTATCTGCCCCTCGTTACACCGCGATTCGCTGCCGGGTCAATCGCTCAGGAAACTCCTACTCTCCGCTGAACTCCGGCTCCAACTTCAACGAGCGTCCTCCCACAGAGATGGCCCCGCTTTTCCCTGGCTGCGACTACGAGCACTGGCTCATTGTTATGGACAAGCCGGGCGGCGAAGGAGCCACCAAGCAGCAGATGATCGATTGCTACGTTCAGACGTTGGCCCGTGTCCTCGGCAGGTGAGATTGTTGTCTCTTTTGCTCTTTAGCATCGACGGATGGTTTGTGTGTTGGTTTGGTTTATTTAGTTTCATTTCTGATTCGAATCAGCGAGGAGGAAGCGAAGAAGAAGATATACAACGTTTCTTGTGAGAGATACTTTGGCTTTGGATGTGAGATTGACGAGGAGACGTCTAACAAGCTGGAAGGTTTGTTTTCTGGTTTTGTTGAATAGGGATTGAACTGAAGGTTGCTTAGTTGCATTGCAATGTATTCAATTGTGTCCTTGTATTTTCGTTTCAACAGGATTGCCCGGTGTTCTCTTTGTGTTGCCTGATTCTTATGTCGATCCTGAGTACAAGGACTATGGCGGTAAGCCCTCTTAAGAATTTTTATTTTCTGTACTGTTGTGTGTTGTTTTCACCCCAGCTTCGTGTGAAGTATGGATCTTCTGTGTTGATTTGAAATACTTAGTATTGAAATGTGATTTCATAGCATTTGCTCCCATGTCAGTTGGCCTACGGGTAGTGTCCTGTTACTGCTAAACGTTTATCATGGTTTCATTTGTGATCTACCGTGTTTAATTTAATCCATCTTGGCCAAGCTGAGAGGACTGAATTTTGGGCAATGTAAGCACACCACCATTTTGATAGGTTAAGTAGATTTAGTCCATCTTGGCAAAGCTAATAGCTGCTCAAGTAGCAATGTTTAGCTTTTGAATGCTAATGGACTGATATAATATATTCCATTCCTTCCTGTTCTGTTCCTCTTGAACGTCGATGGGGTATTCAGAATCATAGGGCTGGTACAATTAAATTTTAATTCTGAAACTATTTGTCAAATGTATAAGCAAAGCCTTAAAAATACTCACCCTTTTGATATGCAAAGTAGTTTTAGTCCATCTTGGCAAAGCTAATAGCTGCTGAAGCTAGCATTGTTTAGCTTTGAATGCTAATGGACTGATATCATGTTCCACTTCTTCCTGTTTTGTTCCTCTCGAATTTCAATGGGGGATTCAGAATCATAGGGGATGGTACAATTAATTTGTGGTTTTCGAACTAGTTGTCAAATGTATGGATTAAAAAGTTAAGGACACCCCTTTTGATAGGCGAAGTTGCTTTAGTCCATCTTGGCAAAGCTAATAGCTGCTCAAGCTAGCTATGCTTAGTTTTGAATGCTAATGGACTGATATCAGACTCCAGTCCTTCCTGTTCTGTTCCTCTTGAATTTCAATGGGGGATTCAGAATCATAGGGGATGGTACAATTAATTTGTGTTTGTGGACCTAGTTGTCAAATGCATGGATCAAAAAGTTAAAGAGACTCACCCTTTTGATAGGCGTAGTAGCTTCAGTCCATCTTGGCAAAGCTAATAGCTGCTCAAGCTAGCTATGTTTAGTTTTGAATGCTAATGGACTGATATCAGACTCCACTCCTTCCTGTTCTGTTCCTCATGAACTTCGACGGGGGGTTCAGAATCATAGGGGATGGTACAATTAATTCTTAAATCTGGTATTAGCTGTCAAATATATAGCCCAAGTATTGTTGAGTTCATATTGAATGTTGAGGTGAAGGTAAATAGGAAAGGATGGAATGTGTAGCGTGTTGGTTGTTGATGCTTTTGGTTTGTGTTTGCGCTTGGTGCAGCTGAGCTGTTTGTGAATGGGGAGATAGTTGCTAGATCCCCAGAGAGGGAGAGGAGAGTACAGCCCCAGCCGCAAAGAGCCAACGATCGGCCACGATACAATGACAGAACTAGATACGTACGCCGCAGGGAACAACAACGGTGATCGGAAACAAGAAGTTGGTTGGATGTTTTCAGCTCTTGAACTGAACTGGTGTTGGTTGAACTTAACTATCCCTCTGGCTCAATGTGATAAAATTAGTTTTTATTTTATTTATTTTTATTTGTGGGAGGCGACTCTTGAGTCTTAGTTATCCCTCTACTTCCATGTGATAAAAGTAGTGTGACCTCGACTCTTGGGACTTGAATGTGAACTATTATGTGAACTATGTGGTATATACTGTTTATCTTTAAGCTAGCGGTGGTAAAATGTGACCGGATTGTTAACCCAAAAATTGAAAATCGATAATCTCACACTTTTCTCGGTATCAAGCCAAAGTATCATGGGTAAATGCGACTGTGCGAGAGCACTGTGATGGATAGCCCCACCCCAATTATTACCGTTCAAATTAGCCCCGAGGTAGAAGCAAACTAGGGAGGTCAAATGAGGTAGAAGCAGTCAGCCGCGTGACAAAAACAAAGGACAAGAGGGCAGGAAGGATGGCTCGAGTAGCTCCCAGATGGGCAAAGTGCAACTGCAGCTCAAGTGGCGGTGACTCGGCAGCCTGCAACAAATGCGGGTCAGGGCAACCAACGGCCAAAAGCCGACGAGGGAAGGAGCAGCTCAACTTTAGCGCAACTATCCCAACTCTGCAGGTTGGCGGGCCAAGGAGGTTGCTCCAAAGGGTCGAGTTGGTCAGGGGCCCTCATCCAAAGCCTAATCTAGTGGCAAACCAGGTGGTAGTGGCCCGAAACAAGAAAAAAGAGAGCGCGGGGAGTGCTGAACTGGGGTGAAGCCAAGTGGAGCAAGTGCCATCGAGAATCTGTCGGAAGCTGCTGGAGGGATGACGTTTAGATCGAAAGAACCATGAGCATCATAGCATATGATTGTAAGCAAAAGAATGCGGTGTTCAAGATATCGGCCACTGAAGACTTGGAGGACGACGACAAGAAGAGGACGACAGAGTTGCTGGAAGGTTTGGACCCTAGACCCGACTCCAACAAAAAAGGCTTGTGTGGAGGTTCAAGTTGCAAAATTTATGGAAACGGTGCAGGAAGTCAGTCGGGAGTGACCGCAATCAACCAAATGAAACTGCTCACGTGGATGTATTACAATATTTTTTGGCTAATACCACTGGGAAATCCTAGAAAGTGTCACTTGTATTCTGAACTATTCAATATGACATTAATGTCCCGAACTATTTTTTCGTTAGTGCTGTCGAGTTTGTTCGTCAATATTTAACAGAAAATTCAGTCAGTGTCGACGTGACATCTTATATGGAATTTTAAATATGAATTTTTATATACTTTCATCTAAAATGATTAAAATAAAAAAATAAAAAGTTACAAAAATCTCCGAATCCTCTTAATCGCTCAATCGATTCCGCTCCTAAGTCAAAATCAAGTTGACAACCATCTGGTCAACCGTAAAATCGTTAGGACATAAATGACACACAACTATCATACATTGAGATATAAATGGAATATTGAATATTTCGGGACACAAATAACACTTTCTTGATAGTCCGGGTTTTCCAGTGGTATTAGCCTATATTTTTTAAGTGTTATTCGTCTTCATAAGCTTGATTTTATTTTCTTTCGGAAACTCATTCCCGTAGGAAAGTTGTTTTCAGTGAGACGATGCAGGGCTTAGGTTTTAATCTTTTTTTTCTCTTGTTCATGTTGTTGAGTCTGTAGGCGGTTTCGCAGTGGATTGACTCCCAAGAACCTCGCTTTTGGTTTTGTGTAATTCGTCATTTTATGTTTTGGTGGGAATTTAGAATAATGATCATGTCCAATATGTTGTTTTATTCGTGTATATTAGTCGTGTGGCTGCCACTAGAGCGTCGCAGAAGGGGGATCGAAATACATCCTACTTCCATGAAGTCACACGGGCGCGTACAAAGCATACTTGGTTGAGGGGTTGCAGAATGAGGCAGGTGAGTGGGTGAAAGATGAGAATGGGAGACCAATTTCATTTTACAGTTGTTTACTTCGGAAATGCAGCACGAGGATTTGGAGGACCGGGTCACAACACTCCCATTACATAGAAGGGTCACATATAGAATGAATGCAGTGCTCACGTTGGAGGTCTTTCTCGAAGAAGTTGACCGTATTATTGGTCGAACCCCATGCGGATCATGTCAATTGTTTGAATAGCCTGACTAACTACCCCATTTCAAGCCAAGTATAACTCAAAATGGCGTTGCTAGTATAGTGGCAACCAAGGTCGTAACTAAGGGTTTCGATGCCCTTGGTTACTTTTCATGTCTTTGTTATCTAGCTAAATGGTTTAGTTTGGTTTTCGGAGGTCAATTGAAAATACTAGTGGAGAAAGCAAGGATAAAAAGAGGTACTTCAGGGTAACTCCCTCGCTCTAAACATAGGTACATCATGCAAATGGTTAACTATGTTGGGTTTTCAAGATAAGGTGTATACCTCGCTCAACTGAGGGTTTCAATGATTACTTCCCTCCTCCTAGTACGCTCCCAGAGACCCATTGTCACCTTAGTCAACGCTCACGTACTAGGGATGATAGCTTAGTCCCTCTCAATAGGTTCAACCTATCATGCATACTAAAGCGATGGATCGATGATGCTTGCATCATCTCTAGCATTGTTCAAAAGGGCATTCCTCTGGCAGGGGGGCATCATCTCTAGCATTGTTCAAAAGGGCATTCCTCTGGCAGGGGTTCGGTGTTCATCTACCCCTAATTAGCCATAAGGCGCTAAAATCTAGTCTAACTCTTAAACTCCTAACTTGTTCAAAAGATTTAGTGGTAGTCTAGAATAGAAGAGTTGCAGAGACAAGCTCTGACATAATAAAGCATAAATGAAGCATATAATCACCAAAACAAACAAATCCATACACAAACCCTAACACAATTACATATACAATCCAAACTTCCAGGGTTTGGAGATTTTAAACCCTAGTATCTTAGATGACTACTCTATAAAGGAGGGAAGAAGATACATGTAGAGAAATAGAAAAAGAATTGAATTGGGGAGAGCTCCCTTCCTCCTTGACTCCTCCTTCACCTTTTCTCCTTCCTTAAGCTTCTATCTCTACTTTCTCTCTCACAAAGCAGAAAATTCTCAATTGATTTCAGCTCCCAAATGAAGGGGAAGGAACCCCCCTATTTATAGATTTCAGGATATTGGGCAAGTTCATGGTTGAATTGGGAAACATGGAGAGTGTGATATGGGAAGGAAAGTTCGCAATCTCGAGCTTTGCCATATTGCACTTTTATGGTTAGGAAGTTTGCGATCCGAATTCACGGGCGCGATTGATGAATCGGGCCGCTATCATCCTCTCAGGCTCGAATGAAGAGGGTCATGAGTCGACTATTATGACTCTCTTTTCCTTCCTTGTTGGCTCCTCCAAAAGATCGCGCCTGGGCCTCCAACTTTGCGATCGTGATCTTGACACTGAAGGTTGCGATCTTGGTGCTCAGCTTCACGCCCTTTGTTCCCGGCCGTGATCAATTATGCCTTGCCATGATCTTCTGTTTTTGCATATTGCTCTACACTTGTCCCCTCTTTTGATACCTAAAACATTCATATAATCTCATACACCTTAAAATGCTAATATTTACTCCAAGGAATGAATAAAGGGTATATTTGATGATATATAGGTCGTGAAGACCATTAAATGACTCAAAACGAACCTAAATGCTAAATAACACCATTTTGGGTGTTATCAACTACCTCAAACTTAGGTGTTTGCTTTTCCCCAAGAAAACCTGCTCAAACAAGTACAACTTAATAAACAATCAACATGGTATTCACTATAGTTCTTCGTTGCACTAGTTAGAATAGTCAGGGTCGAGTGAATGTTACTCCCATCTCACTATAGAAACACAAACTTCGGATGAGGACATTGTCGACTAAGTAGGTCAAGACATTCAAGGTGTACACAAATGGACTCTTTGAAGGTTCTCTTTATTCTCTCTTTTCAAGGTAGTAGTCAATTTTTGATTCTCCCTTTTAAACATTGTCGTAGTTGGCACCAAATATTTGCAATTTTGAAAATAGGCATCTCTCCCTCATGACTAAGAGCGAAATGAACATTTTCTTGCCTATGAATGCCCCATGCGGGGAACATGATTGTCTGATTAATTGGCCGAGCACCACTGCATACCCTGCACTCCACGTCTCAATGACAAACGGGTTGCCACACATGTCGGGTACAAACGAGAGCCAAGGTCTCATGACTTGCTTAAAGGCACACTATCTCCTCTCTAGACGAGTTCGTGAGGAGAAGTGGTGTTTCGAGGATAGAAGTTAGTAAGAGATGATCGGCACCCGGTAAAGCTATCTGAACTCTTAATACATCCTCAAATGGCACTCTGGACAGAAAGAAGAGCCCTTCGATGGCTCATTTAAAAACATTATGCCTGGTTTCCTCCCACGCGAGAACCTCATTTTCAAAAGATTTTTTTCCCCAAAGTTGAGCACATTTTGCAAAAAAAAAATTTAGTCCAAAATAGGTAGAAAGTCCCGCACACATGTCTTTATATAAGTAGCAAACATTATCAACTCACCAAAGAGGAAGATAGGAGTAAATCCTCATACACTGAAAACTCTTGTAAATGCTAACTACTCCGTATAAAACACACCATATAGACTATCTAGCCATTCAAAGCACATTGAGGAGGTATATACTAGGGACAAGATGTTTGGAACCCTCAAAGTTGAAAAAATTTGGGTATATCATCAAGGTTCCAAACACAAATTCTAAGCCATTCAACACCACAAAACACAACTAATCGATAGCAAACACTCTAATACACAATCATCAACGTCTTACATTCAAAATCATAGTGAGGCTAATACCAACTATGGTAAAATAATCATGAACACTCAAACATACATAGAAATTTCCCCACACTTAAAAGACACATTGTCCTCAATGTGGGAGGATAAAGATAGGTTCACAAATCGTTACCATAGGATGTTTTACTGGGTTGATGTAGGTGTACAACTGTATGTCTTGGTCTTCTTAGTTTTTATAGAATGATAAAGTCCATTAGCAAAAGAGAAAAATGAAGGTTATGGGGCACAAAATAACATAGATAAAAAAGATATAAATGTTTAATACTACTACTAGGTAAATAAAAGTAGGTTATCTCTAGCTCGGTTGATCGTTGAGGTTGTCGGGTGGTAAGTCGGTTGATGTGTCACCTCTTCCTCTTTCATGTCTTCTTCTTGTCCTTCCTCGCCACCCACATTCATTGTTTCTCTCGTTGCACGCTGGTTGGTTGGCATCGGAAGATGGAACACCGTACCTTCCAATCCAATGTATTCAATGTAGTTTTTTTTTATAATGGTGATGATATTATTAAACTAAGAGAGAGGTACAAGGAAGGAAACAAAACACAACATAAAGAAAGAAAGATGGGTCAAACAAACTTGAACCCAACGACGCAGCAAAGCAACGACAAACCAGAGGCTGCTGAAGGGGCCAGACCCTCCCTGCAGCACGCCAGCAACGCTAGACCTGGGATGAGACAACAAACCGTGCTGGTCCAAAGCAAGGCAAAGAACAAAGCAACAAACCCGGGGCCGCAAGAGAGGCTCGGGTCAACGACGAACAACAGTCAAAACAACACAATCCAGAACAAAGACGCCCCTGCACAGACAGATCAAACTGCTGATGAAGAACGCCCGGCAAGAGGCAAACTCGGAGAGCTCAACGAGCACCTCGCAAAGGAGGGAGCTGGACGTTGTCAAGCCAATGTTGTCCTTTTTCCCTGCTGATTTTACTCATGGCAATGGGCCATTCCATCATCAACTTGACGGCCTTGAGAGTGATTGCAGTTGAGGTGAGTTGCTTGTTTTGGAAGATCCTGCGATTTCTCTCCAACCAAACCTGCCAGAAGATTGCGTGGAGCGCGCAGTAGTTGATCCAGCCATCCATGCTCCCGGGATATCGGAGCTCCACCTGCTGATTGAAGATGAAGTGTTGATGGACGGCAGGTCGATGGTCGAGCAGATCAATTGACTGCTTCTCCAAACCTCTTTGCTGAAAGCATAATGTATTCAATGTAGTTAAAAGCGAGTTTCTATGTAGAAACGTTTTGGTGAACTAGAAGCGTAAAATCGTAAGTTATTAAGTTTTAAAGCGGAGTTTTAACTACATAAGTTATAAAATCTGAGATTTTGTGTAGAAGCGTGTTAGTGAACTAGAAACGTAAAATCGTAAGTTTATAAGTTTTAAAGCGCGATTTTGACTACATTCTTTGTGAGTGGGAAGGGAAAGCCTTGGAGTCCCCATATACCTTCCTTTCTTAGGAGAAAGACCTAGATCCTTGACTTTAGGGTTTTGAAATAAATAGGAGTGATCCTAGTGTCCATTCAAAATTCAATCGCCCCAAACCCAATCCCGAATTAACGGGCGAGTCGAGTGATATATGTTCCACTGTGTAATGCAACAAGTCGATGATCTTTTTCACATCTCTTCAGTGTGGATAGAACCACTAAATCGAGGTGTAAGACTTGAGGAGTATGAATGCTATGAAGGAATGTAATGTCTCGGGCAGTCAGATTACCCTTGTTCTTATACTTTCCACCCACGAACCTAGTAACCACGTGGTGGATCAACCTCCATTCCGTCTTCATCTCACTAGCCTTTGATAATTTGACATTCCATAGCCGGTTGCCGGGATCCTAGACTTCGGATTCGTAAAATGCCTTGAAGTAAGGAAAATCACTTTCTCTAGTCAAGGTAGCGGAGTCGTCCAATGAGTCCACAAAGTCCTCCAGACATATATCTAAAGCTGATGTGAACTCCCGGATCGACATCTGGCGATGTTCTCCTCCGAGTCTGAACTCAATGTTGTTCTCTAGATCTGTAGCACCTCTGAGATCTTAAATAGTAAGGGTGTTAAGAAACTCCAATACAAGCACTCTATAAATCATCTCTTACACGCTCAACAACTTCGACCACTCTGGTTTGTTGATTCTTGCCCGTATGGCTTCCCCAATCTCGAGTTGGTCGAAGGGTGTCCAGTTGTGACAAGTGCTCTCGCCTAAGGGAAGGTCTTGGAGACATATGAGTTTGGTGGTGAAGCGCTTCAGAATAGCATCTAGAAAGGCATGAGTAAAATGTTCTAAAGCAACTCTAGTTCATTCATGTTCCACTAGTTGATTTCCAAGAGGTTCCTCCAAAGGTGGTGGTTGATGTGGAAGAGGTTTTTCAATTTCAAATTCTTTTTTGTCGGGATTTACTCCTTTTCTTCTTTGAACAATGGCGGGTGATAAGAGAGTTTGAGTTCCCCATGCATTGGGAGTTCTCTTCTCGGACCATGCCCTTATGCTTGCTTGATACCCTACAAAAGAAGTGTAGGACAAAAGGTACTTGAACACCATCTATCCACTCACAACTACAATTGAACTTCTAATGTTATCCTATACATAAATGACACACATTCTTTACAAAAAAAAGCATAAATATTCATGCAAGGTTCAGCAATAAATATACAAGTTCAATTGTAAAGTATAAGATCAAAGAAAATGAAAGTTATGTGCTTAGGGAATTTCTTCGAACACTTGGTGGGCTGACTTGAAAAACACTAAAAGTCATGAAAAATTAGCCCAACAAGGTCTCCCAACACACATAGGATGTTAATAAAGCATACAAATCAATCCTATTGTCAAAAGAAATTATGTCATAGCATATGAAAGTACCAAAGCTCACATTGCACTCAAACACATTTTGAACTAGCTAAGGTACCAAAGTGATAGAAAAATGGAAAATAGTACCTTAACTTGTTTTAGGACATGTTATAATTCAAGAGATTAAACAATACTTCAATAATGATACTTAAAAAAATGAAGTGAAATAAACTACGGTATCTGAAGGTGATGTGAAGGTGGTTATTGATAAGGTGGGGGAAGTAACACGAGATCATAGCGGAGGTGCCATCTATTAAGATCTTCATCGACTACTTTTGGAGTTCCCAGAGATGACAATACGGTTTGTTGGCAGACAAAATAATAAGTTAGCCCATAAAGTGGCTAAAAAAGTCCTAGCATTGTTTCCTATAATTGTTAATGGTTTTGATTTAGTAGGGGTGGGCAACGGGAAACAGGTATTTGGATATACGTCCTTATATATCGTATTAACAATCGAAAGATAATCGAAAGAAAAAATCTATATTTGACACGACTTCTTCCTATACCTATGAATTCCATTGGACCCAGAAATGATACATTGGAAGAATCCTTTGGGTGTTCCAATATCAATAGGTTGATTGTTTCGCTCCTGTATCTTCCAAAAGGAAAAAAGATCTCTGAGAGATATTTCTTGGATCACATGCCCGTCCCTTTTTTTTGGGTTACTGGTACTCAAATACATGTAATATTTATTACTGGATGAGACTTGAGATTGAAATTTTCAGCATTGGGTACCCGGGATTTACCTGCTAGTACCCGTAATACCCGATACATAGCCATTAGCAATGATTTTCCATTCAACACAGGGCACAGTGTTTGAAACAACCCCAACATAGGGGTTCCCATCTAAAGATACAACCCTTATCCTAGGAAATGACATTCTTACTATACGGAACTCCAGTGCTACAGGACTCTTATATCCTTCAAATAAGTGAAGCTTGAACAAAAATGCACCTTCATGTTCAAGACTATTGATCGCTGAAAATCCTTTTACAGAGGGTCCCGTCTACAACTTGTTTGGTAACAACAACATCTCTTTTTGCTGCATTTGGCGGCATTTTTTCTTGCTCCAGGTGGCGGTTGATTAGTTTTTTCACGGTGCAGGGTTTTTAAGTTTATCTAATTTTGTTACTCTTCAGCGGGTATATACGGCTAGTTTGGGTACCCGTTACCCGTACTGTATAGATAATGGGTAACCGTTTACCCGTACGGGTAATGAGTAACCATTTGCCCGTATGTGTTTGGAACATGAGATACACTATTCTCGAGAATGGGTACCCGTTTTAAATGAGATGAATACTCATTTCCGTCCTGTCTATACGTTTTTTTTTTATGGTAAAGACCTGTATTATTTTATTAATGCAAAATATTACAACTGATTTACAATAAAAATAGGGGGCCTATCTGTGCAAAAAGGAAAATAATAATAATAAATAAACGTTTTTATAGAACATACGAACCAATCATTTCGGTCCGAAGTTCCCTTTACAGAAGTAAGCGTGGTATTCTTATATAAGCCCAACTTTGTTGATTCTACGGTGAAAAGTGGCCCAAACTAATATAAGCCCAGACTACTTTTTATTTTATTTTTATCTGATGTCCCGACGGTACAGGCGGACGGCCCAGACCACTTTTCATTCTAATTTCTAACCGACATTGCGTTTTTATTTATTTATATATATATATATATGTTTACAGTACAAGTGTTTCGCTATTCCTGAAAAGGATATATTCCTTTGGGGCTTCGACTTCTTTACTTTCTTTCTCCCTCGTTAAGAGATTAGGGTTCTTGATTTCTCCTGAATCAATCTGCCAATTACTTGGCAGAGGACTCTCTGCTGTGATTTTACCCGCTCGCCATCGTCAGCTGTGGCGTTTCATTCACTGCAGAACCTCGGTGATTCTTATCCGGCTTCTCAGCGCCATCTCGTTTTAATTATAAGCGTTGAATTCAGTTTCTCTTCTCCGATTGATTGGTTCGCCGGATAAAACCTAGAAGTCTGGGGCAGAAGCTTCTTCGTGTGATTCTGTGGTGAAAAAATGGTTAGTTGAATCGTTTTTTGCTTCTCTTTTTTGATTAGTGGTTTCGTCGGTTTAACTTACGGCAGGGCTATGGGTATTGTCAAGCAACCGAAACTAACCCATCTTTTTGGTTTCTGTCTTTTCTTTTCCTGGCTCCGAAGGCAACACTAGCAGATTCTTTCCTTGCAGACCTTGAAGAATTATCTGACAATGAGCTTGAAACTATCGTGAGTGAACTTCTCTCTATTTCCTTTGTTCATAGAAGGAGTTTCAATTTGCATTGTCTTTCGGTATTGCGACTCTCCTTGAAATGGATTCTATAGCCTGGTAGGAGATGAATGATAATTGATAAAGGTTATGTTTACTATTTACAAAGCATGTATGCAGCTACCTGTTAGCCCTAGATAGTCCAATTTCTAGCTTTGTTGGCTTCGTAAGAGAATTTCCATCTTTGGGGTTATCTTTATTTTGTTCTTATGCAAAGCTCATTGACTTATATAGATGTGTTCGTGGCTTTTGTATTTTTTTTAAAGAACAACCTCTTCTGATATCTAACTTCACAGAATGTTGTTGTCTTTAATTAGGAAGAAGAAGATGGCGATGTGGCCAACATGGAAGAAGATGTTGACGGGGATTTGGCAGACATCGAAGCTCTCAATTATGACGATCTGGATTCCGTGTCGAAACTCCAGAAGACACAGAGATACAATGATATCATGCAGAAAGTAGAAGAATCAATGGTGAAAGGTTCTTTCACCACAGACGAGGGGATGGTCTTGGAAGATGATCCTGAATACCAGCTGATTGTGGATTGTAATGCGTTGTCCGTGGACATTGAGAATGAGATTGTTATTATCCACAATTTTATTCGTGAGAAGTATCGGTTGAAGTTCCCTGAGCTGGAGTCGCTTGTGCACCATCCGATTGACTATGCTCGTGTGGTGAAGCGAATTGCTAATGAGATGGATTTGACACTCGTTGATTTAGAAGGCCTTCTGCCCTCGGCTATCATTATGGTTGTTTCAGTGACTGCATCAACCACAAGTGGTAAACCTCTTCCCGAGGATGTGCTCCAAAAGACTATTGATGCATGTGATCGAGCTCTCACTCTGGATTCTTCAAAGAAAAAGGTTCTTGATTTTGTGGAGAGTAGAATGGGGTACATTGCACCAAATCTTTCAGCTATTGTTGGGAGTGCTGTGGCAGCAAAGCTAATGGGCACCGCTGGTGGTCTCTCTTCGCTGGCCAAGATGCCTGCTTGTAATGTTCAACTTCTTGGAGCCAAAAAGAAAAACCTTGCAGGCTTTTCTACTGCAACATCTCAATTTCGTGTGGGCTATATTGAGCAAACTGAGATATTTCAGAGCACACCACCATCACTGAGGATGCGTGCTTGCCGATTGTTGGCTTCTAAATCTACTCTTGCAGCCCGTGTAGATTCCACCAGAGGAGACCCTTCTGGAAGTGTTGGAAGAAAACTGCGTGAAGAAGTTAGCAAAAAAATTGAGAAGTGGCAAGAGCCGCCTCCTGCCAAGCAGCCTAAGCCACTTCCAGTTCCTGATTCCGAGCCTAAGAAAAAGAGAGGAGGGCGTCGTCTTAGGAAGATGAAGGAGAGGTAATTATACTGCTTGTATTTTATCCTCAATTGTTTTGTCCGTACAGTGGGTCTGTTCCTGATTTTAACATCATCAGTATCTTATTGCAGATATGCAGTGACAGACATGCGGAAGCTTGCTAACAGGATGCAGTTTGGGATTCCTGAAGAGAGTTCTCTAGGTAAATAATCTCTTATCCTTGACGCCTCGACGTATTTTATAATATTTGTTGATACGACATCCTAGAAGCTGGATCACATTTCTTTGGATGGAAGCTAGGTCTTTAGTGCCTTTTCTATTTGTCTTTAAAGTCAGGGAAGTAAATTCCTGGCTTTTGTTACGGTGCATTAATACCACTCGTTATATTGGGAAGTACGTTCCTGACTTTTGGTATGGTGCTTGGCCATAGGCGATGGGCTAGGTGAAGGATATGGAATGCTTGGTCAGGCTGGAAGTGGAAAGCTTCGAGTAGCAGCTGGGCAGAGCAAGCTCGCCGCAAAAGTTGCTAAGAAGTAAGCCTCTATAGTTGTCTCCTTGAGTTTACTGCTAATGGGATATCACTCACTGGAAGCTCCTCCTCTCACTAGTCTAACTTTGTACCATAACCTTGGTTTCAGATTCAAGGAGAGGCAGTTTGGTAGCGGTGGTGCTACTTCCGGGCTGACATCGAGCCTGGCATTCACTCCAGTGCAGGTTTGTTTTTACATTCGCGATTAATCTCCGTATCTGGGATGATAGTACCTTGTCAACGAAGGTGCGTTTTTTATGGTGATGCTAACAATTGCCGATTGCATTTTGACAGGGGATCGAGCTGAGCAATCCACAAGCTCATGCACATCAACTGGGCAGTGGAATCCAAAGTACCTACTTCTCCGAAACCGGCACGTTTTCGAGGATCAAGAGGACATGACATGCACCGAGGCGCTGGATATCAACGTTCACAATGTGTAAGATGGATAGGAGGCTGGGCCTGAGCCTGAGAAACTTGACATCTATCTTTTTGGAGGAATACAATGACTACCTTTCTTCCTAAGGATTGAGATATAATGAAGTTGAAACTTGAAATGGTTTTATTTCACGAGCCGCAACAGGCAAGACGGAACTATGTGCTGGCCCAGCATGACGAATTTTACGGGGCGTACGGGGTCTGGGATCTGTTGTTTCTTTTTTGATCGTTTTTATTATGAAAACAAAAAGTGAAAAAAGGTTTCTTGATATGCAAATTAAGTGTACGTGCTAACTCGTTGCTCAATTGGCTTTTGGACTGTCCGTATGTCGCCATGAGTAGGAGTGTAGGGTAGGGAATTATCAAACGGGTAAATTGCAAGTTTGATCGCTAGAATTACTATACAAGTTTACCACAGTGATCTAGGCAGACCACATCCCATAAGCTAATAAACTCCTCATCCTTGATGCTCCACGATCACATTAGAGTGGTTACAATACTCAGATTATGATTCAATTATGCTTTATTGAGTTGTTTTCCCCCAATCTCAATATTTTTTCTTGTTTTTTTCCTAATGATTGATCATTGATTGATTTAGCCTAAGTATGACAAGAACATTCACTTATATATTATAGATAAGCAATGTAAGAAAACTAATTTCCTAAGATATTTTTCATGGTTAATTGCATGGTTGGTCACTGAGATTATAAAAAACGTTCAAGTTTGGTCACTTGAAATATTTAAATCCATTGGTGGTACTTCAGTTTATTGAAACCTTTCACGTTTGGTCATTCTCCGTCCAACTCCGTTAACTTTTGCGTACGTGGCGGTCAACTCAAAAAGTTGACCGTTAAATGTGTGACATGGTAATTTAAAAATAATAATTTTAATAAAATTAAAAAAATTAAAATTGTAATCTCATTTCCACCTCATTATCACTTTTATTTAAAAAAACCCTAATTTCTTCTAATTCCCAATACCATGGTTCATAGGTAAGAAACCAACTTTAACTAACAAGACGCGTTTTGGGGTGAAATGGAGGAGTTCTTGTGAGAACTGTGAAGTTAAAGGTGCTCAGCGTGGAGCACTAAAAGGATGGGTGACCTCATTTTGGAAATCTTGGCCCAAAACCGACAATATCTTTTGTTTAGTGTGACCAGGTGAACAAATTTAAGACATTCAAAATATGGAAAATAAATTTGTTGTATATATATGTCATTTTAATATGTTTAGACTATCGTATGTCTGGAGCACGCTAAATTTATCGTACGCTCATTCTCATTGAGTATTTCTATTTAGATAATGAATTAACTGGTTTTTGGAAATTATACTATAACCTAGCCTCGGGTAAAATATCTCGTGTGTCACTTAAGTTTGAGAATTGGGGTAGACATACAACTTAAGTTTGAATAGGGCGTCGGGTACCACTGAACTCTATTATATGTGCACCAAGTACTACTTAAGTTTACAGCTAAGTGCATTCCGTTAAAGTTGACAGAATATTCTTGGAATATTCCGATTTCTAAATTTTATAATTGATCCTTCTACTTTTCTTATTGTAAGAATATCATTTGGACTTATAAAAAACGTTATTTTTTATTGTTTAGCTAGAATCCTCTTTTGAATACTTGATACCAAACCAATTTTTGAAAATTTAGAATAAATTATCATTATTTTGAATTATCATTATGTGTTCTAATAATTGAATTATTCATGAATGTTGTAACTAACCAATGTTGTAGCTTTTATAGTCATATTTTCTTTTCTACATTTTTTACCGAATGTTGTAGCTTTTATATTTTATTTATTACTTGATTACTTTCCATCTCTTTTTGTTCTAAATATTTTCAATTAGTGGAATATGTTTAACTCTTTCTGATTGTGTTCCATTTATCATTCTTTGATTTTGATGTATTGATGATCCATTAGGTTCTATTTTAACTATTTCTAATGGTGCTTCTAAATGGATTAGGGGATTTAAATAGATATTCTAATATTTCTTTTAAATGTTTATTATAATATTCTAGTATATTTATTATTATTCTTGATATTTGTTTAATATTTTTACTAATTTATCTATTTTATTGAAAAAATTTGATTAGTCATTCTAGTAATAATATGTTTAGAAGTTTTCTAATTATTATATTAGATAAAATTTGTTAAAATATAGTTTTCAATGTTTTTAAAACTTTTGGGTATAAAAAAGTAATTAAAAGTTTGGGTTGGATGGAAAAGTAGACGGATTCACATTTTGGCGACATTAATGGTACTCGACGCCCTATTCAAATTTAAGTGGTATGTCTGCCCCAATTCTCAAACTTAAGTGACATCCAAAGTATTTTACCTCCTAACCTCTAATGAATGAACCCTAGTCCATATTTCTCTAACCCAAACTATAACAAAGCATTAATTATGATTCGTTAATATCTAATAAATGTAAACACATATGCTAGAGGTGCGCTAGCATTTCCCATCATTTATACATATATTATTGGCTCTTCTATAATACTTGTTGAATGTTTATTGGCGGACACACACACGGTGATGCATATGCGTGAGAACTACTATGATTCGTATTACCATTTAATAAAATTTTATCCCTTTCCACGGCGATTGGCGAGGACCGAGGAGAGGAATCAGATTTGATATGCGAATCATATCACCCAGCTCCCCAATCATAATTAATATTTTGGTCTTGACCCAAAATCCAAATCTTTATAACTTCATCCAATCCATGTTCTGTGGTGCCCTCACTTCATCCATGTCATTAAATGAAGAATCAAACAGAAGTTGTGATTTGTAAAAATTTATTAGAAATGCTTTTTAATATGAGAGGTTGCGTAAAATGACTATAAAGGACTTATAATATAAACTATGAATAATAATTCTATACAATAAAATGTAGTCAAAATGGATCTTGTTAGACTTCTTTTATATTAAATAATATGATTTTTTACTTTAGTTTATTTTTAAAATGATATAAATGAAATAAAATAAAAATATGGTAAGGATAATATTATATTTTCAAAACAGCTTTTCGCAGAAGCTCCAAATCGGAACTTTTGTTTTTATGTTATACAAAAGAGCTTTTTGGCTTTTCAAAACCGAACTTTTAGAGGTGTTTGGTCCAGCTTTAGATTTTGAAACCGAAAAACACTTCTAAAAGCCGGGTCAAACATAGGCAGTGTGGGTTGGTGATGTAACTTATGTCTATGTTTTTTTTTTTACATAAAAAACTTATGTCTATGCTTGTGTGTGGGATGTGGAGGGGTGGTGAGCTTCTTGGTATTTCCTTTCTTGTTCTCTGAGACTTATTCCAATACATGACCTTTATTTGTATGGTGTGTTGTGAAACTCACAAGATATCCCCGAAAAATTTAGAATCAAAAGTACAATGCACATCTAACCTAAAGGGCTATAAGTCGCACATTGGAAAAATAGCAAATCCATGGTAAAATTATCTAAATATAAACCAACAGGTAGGAAATTTAATCAAGAAGGGCATCATAAAAAAAAAAGAAGGGTATGAAAAACACAAATTTCAAGTATCATTAGCCGCCTTGACCTAATGTAGACGCGATCTTGATCATTCTTGCTCATGGATCTCTAATTTTTCGTGATTTGGGTCCTGGTCCAGTTCAAAATCATCCTTTGATTTGTTTTGGTCTGAGTACCACGAAAACTATTCATAAAAGCGTCAAATTTATAATAAAAAATCTAATGACTATAAAAAAAGCACACATTGGACAATTATAATCATTCATAAAAAAATGCACGAAGATGCATTAAAAGGTAATGATTTTAGCTAAGAATATGGTTTGGAAAACATTACTTTTCAAGTGTCGTTAACTGCAAAGTAATTCCCCATTGGCTACTTGTAACTTCTGATTGTTCTGAGCAATTTAAAATGAATGAGACTTGTTGACTTGTTGGTCGTGTGATAATAGCGAAAAAGTCGAGAAGCCAGCAGTGAAATTCACCTAAGCTCTTAACAATTCCAAACGCAAGGCACGTGCTTGACTTTTTGCGTGTCTGTCTCCTCCATTGTTTAAAGAAATCTAGTTTGTTTGTACGAGGAAGCAACAAAGGAAGTCCCGAGCTGGACGAGTTTAGAGATGGCAACCTGTTGGGCCTTGACTCTCCGAGAACCCACAAAAGTCTGAGAAGCCCAATGAGAATAGCAAGCCCACCGGACACGCTGAAAGTCAAAGCAAGTCAAGATCCCTAAAAGCGTCATCGCCTCCATTCTCGATCAGAAAAAGCAATTAACTCCATGAAAGAAGGTGAACTGGGAATCGCGCTGCAGCTCTTCTCTTCAAACGGTCGAGTTCATTGATGATGGAAGAGACAAGGATGGGAGACTCTCCGCCTATATAAAGACTGCTCCTGTCAAAGAGAAAGGTGACAGTTTCCTAGACTTGGTTAGAACAGGGTTGTTCTCTGGTAGTTTTAGGTTTGGGTTCGAGTCTCGTGTCTGGGTAGCTGAGTTGGGGCAGTGGCCAGGAACTCAAGCTATCTGGGCATGGCGTCTGTTTAATACTTCTCCTACTTGTTTTTGTTTAGCTTGATTAGTGTTCTAGTCATTTAAACTCAGATCATCAGTATCTGAGTTTGGTTTCTTGATTCTCTTGATAGTTGTTATCAAAATAAAAATTATCTCATATATTCAATTCAGTCTGGTGTGGTTGTGAATCTGGTCTCATAGCGGGTTAACACAACCGATTGGGAAGATAATGTATATTCGTTATTCTATTTAAAGTAGTTTAGGTGTTATTCATAAGTATACTCGTATCTACATAAGAATTGGATAGAAAATTAAAATTATGTCTATATTCGTTTGGATTTTGGGTATCAAGATTATTTATGGGTAATAATATCATGAGAAAACGAAAGATTTTTACCACCAATTTTGAACTCTGCAACGGTCTAGAACAGAGAAGCAGGAGAGAAGAAGAAGAGCCTAAACGACACTGGTTTGCCTCTAACGGACATGAAGAAGAGATCATGGAGTGACATCGTTTCTGGCAAAGTGCCAAGTAGTACTTGAACTCTTTATTTGTGTCTTTTACCCTTTTCGGGATGTACTTCCTTTTTCTCTAAGTTTTGTCTTCTTTCTTGAATTGTAAGCAACATCAGATCCTTGTACTGTTCTATCCAGCTATATAAGTTGAGCTTTCTAATGAGAATACCTAGATGATTTAGCGTTTCTCTATTCAAAACTGTTGTTATGGTATCAGAGCCTCTCTAAACCCTAGCCGCCGTAGACATGGCTGAAAATGCACAGCCAAATGATCCTGTTAACAATGCTGCTGGTGCAAATGCACAGCTACCTGCTGATCCTATGGCAGATCCATATTACCTCCATGGTTCTGAGCAACCAGGACTGCTCTTGGCGGGTGAGAAACTTACACCCACCAACTACAATGGCTGGAGCCAAGCCATGATGAATGCTTTGGGAGCCAAGAATAAACTTGGTTTCATCAATGGTTCCATTCCACACCCAGGAGCAGAACATCAAAATGCCTGGGCTTGGAACAGGAACAATGTGATGGTTCTATCATGGATCCAGGAGGCCGTTGAAGCTAGCATATGAAAGACCATAATGTCTTGCAAAACCTCCCTTGAAGCATGGCGTAGTATGAGGTCCCACTATGGTCAAAGAGATGTGGTAAGAATTGTCGAACTCACTGAATCTCTAAGCAATCTCAAATAAGGTAGCCAGTCAATTACTGAATACTATGGCAACCTAATTGCAATTCGAGACGAGCTAGATAATTATCAGCCGCTTGAACACTGCACCTGCTCACCAACTAGTAGAGAAACTTGTGCTGTTGTGAGATTGGTATTTGCCTACAAAGACACCAATTATGTCATTCAGTAGCTTAGGGGTTTGAATGAAAATTTCTCAAGTGTGATGTCCCAAGTACTTTTTGGTGATGCTTTACCATCCATTGATCGAGTTTTCCAAAGGATGGTGCAACATGAAAGACAGCAGTATGGGACACTGCCAAGTAAGGTCCGTGCAGCAGAATCTGTGAGTCTGCCAGCTCAGACCAGCTCCAATACTCAAATCAGAAGGCCAAGACCTTACTGCACACACTACAAATTTCCTGGACACACTAAAGAGACTTGTTACCACAAGCATTGCTGACCACCAGGCATGAATACAAGATCATCCAGCCCCTCTGGAAGAATGGAGTGTACATACTACAAGAAACAGGGACACACAGAGGACAAATGCTTCAGCAAACATGGCTATCCAAATAAAAGGGGACCACCTCGCAGCAAACCTCAAGTCAACACAGCAAGTTCAGAGGATTTACAACAAGAAGTAAAGCTCACTAAGGCAGATTACATTAAGCTCATGTCTCTCATGCCTGATAAAGGTAATCAAAGGCCTTCCACCAGTGGCAACACCCATTTTATAGCTGCTACTTTCATCACCAAGCCAGCAGACTCCTCAGGTAAATTCCTGCTCAATGTGAGTGATAAATCACCGCATCATCAAACCTAGATCGTGGATACAAGAGCTTCTGACCACATTGTTTGTTCCCTTAGTTATCTAACAAACTAAAGAAGCATAAACAAAATTTTCATCACCCTACCAACAGGAGATAAGGTTCAAGCAACACACACACGCACTATCACCTGTGTTGCTGGCCTCATTTACATGAAGCCTTGTTTGTCCCCCAATTTAGCTTCAATCTCATCTCTGTCAGTCAACTGACCAAAGACAAATCCCTTTGTCTTACCTTCTTCTCTGATGTCTATTTGATCTAGGATATGCAGATGAGTAGGATGACTGGTTCTGCTAAGCTATCCTCTGGCCTTTACCACCTTGAGACCCTTGTAGATACCAACTCACCAAAACTCATCTCACCTGCCAACATACAAGACTTTGATATTTGGCACCATAGATTAGGCCATGTCTCTCATTCCAAAGTGCCCATTTTGAAAACCTTTCATCCACAGATACATACAAACAGCTCTATAGCCGGTGATGTCTGTCATTTTGCTAAGCAGAAGAGACTTCCATTTCCTTCTAGTACTTCTATAACCAAACAAGTTTTTGACATGCTGCATGTTGACATCTGGGGACCAAATCTAGTTCCCCGTTATGATGGTTTCAAGTATTTCCTCACCATTGTTGATGATTTCAGTAGAATGACTTCGTTGATGCTCTTACAAACAAAATCAGAAGCTAGATCAAAGCTTCAAGCTTTCTGTTCTTATGCAGAAAGACAAATCAAGGTAGAGAATTCACCATGAATGATTTTTTCAACCAGACTGGGATCCTTCATGAATTAAGCTGTGTTGAGACTCCAAAACAGAGCAGCAAAGTGGAGAGAAAGCACCAACATATTCTTGCTGTTGCTAGAGCCCTTAAATTTCAAGCTAACCTTCCTCCTACTTTTTAGGGAGACTGTGTCAAACACTCTGTTTATTTAATCAATAGGGTTCCACACTTGTTCTAGGGAACCAAACTCCTTATGAAAAACTTCACAATCAACCACCAGGCCTGTCTGACCGCAGAGTCTTTGGATGTTTATGTTTTGCTAGTACCCTAGCCAATCACAGAGGGAAGTTTGATCCTAGAGCTAGGAAGGGAGTATCCATTGGTTTTCAGAATGCGATGAAAGGTTATAAAATTTATGATCGTCAGACTCATGATGTTTTTGTATCCAGAGATGTTCAATTTCATGAACATATATTTCCCTTTCATAATCATACCCCAAACCAAAGCCCAGCCTATTCCAACCCCTCTGATCCACCCTTATATGATGATCCCAATCCCTCCTATTCTCCTTCTGATCAGCCTACTCAATCTTTAGACCCTCCCCAATTCATTCAAGACCAACATTTTGATACAAATACTGAAGATGACTCCAGGCAGGAGACATCTTCCCCTCAACCACCTTCCCCTCCTCCACCAGTCAATCCACTTCCTGTCAGAAAATCTATTCGAACCATCGAACGTCTTTCCCACCTACAACAATCCCATTGCAACATGCTTCAGTAGAGTTTTTCCACCAGTCATCCAAATTAGCTGGCATATCTAGGTATGACATATTCTCTCTCCTCAGCTCTTGATTACTCTACTCTTTCTCCTAATCACAAGCATTTTGTTCTAAGCATCTCTTCCCACAAGGAACCAGAAACCTATAAGGAAGCCATTCATCGGAATGAAATGATGCTATGACAGTTGAAACCAAGGCTTTGGAAGCCAACCACACTTGGGATGTGGTTGAGCTCCCTCCTGGGAAGAATGGAGTTGGTAATAAATGGGTCCAAAAACAAGCATCTAGCATATGGCAGTTTGGAAAGGCAAAAAGCTAGATTGGTAGCCAAAGGCTACGGTCAACAAGAATGAGTGCCTATAGAGTCGTTGCAATAGCCTTAACAGATATAGAAACAAATATTATTTGTTACTGATGTGTAAAACTGCGTCTAATTAATATTTTAGTCTCTAAAGACCTTTTTGAAGACTATTATTTTGTCTCCATATTGACATTTAGAAACATAAATATTTGTTTCGAATTTTACCTTTAGAATTGGACTTTTTTGTTTCTAATATTAGTTCTTAGCCACATAAATAGTAGCCTCCAATTTGATTTTTAGAGTCAAATTCTTTTGTTTCTAATATTAGTTGTTTGAGTCTATTATATTTGCATCAAAATAATTGATTAAAATATAATTACCTACAACTCATTTACTTCATAATTCAATTGAGTTCAGTAAACAAACATAACTATATACTATATACTGATTTGTCAATTTTATTGCTATACGCACAAACTGAATAAACTTTGAAATCCACCTTTCACTTCCATGAAGCCAACCAGTAATAGTGAGTACATTGGAAAATTGTCTCCCCTCTCCTTTCAGTCGAGCATATTGATAACCTCTCCTCTCACAAAGTTCGATTATATTCGTTCATCTCCTTCTTGTTCTAATTAAAATGCGAGCAACTTCGTTTCTCTCCCTATCGGTCGAGCTATTTCGTTCCTTCGGTCGAATATTGCATAACCTCCAAGTGCCTACAAATTGAAAATTACAGTTTAGTGAACTACAAATAAAATAAAATAAAAACCTACAAATTTTTACAAGATAACTTCATAATCGTATCCCTCAATGGTAAGTGCACCTTAGGACTACTCAAAAGCAGTTCGACATTCGATTCGTGAAAAACTCGTTCGAAACTCGACTCGTTTACTAACAAATCGAGCTTGAGCTAAGTCTTCTGCAACTCGTGGAGCTCGCGAGCTAGCTCAACTCGGTGGCTTGTTGAGCTCAACTCGTGGGCTGGCTCGTTTAGAGCTCATGAGATGTCTCAACTCTCAACATTGTGGCTGGAGAGCCTACTCGATTACCCACTTATGAACAAATCGATCTATATGAATTTTATTTTGATAATTCATAGAATTGCTAAATTATATATCTCACTCTATAAGAAGTTTAACACGTAGATTATTTGAGCAAATATGTCTTATTTAATTTCAAAAATAAATTATGAATCATAAATTGTTTCGATACTATGAAATAACATAATTTTTTACTAATTAAAATTTATTAACTAAATAACATGATACCACAAAGTATAACATGAGATAAGTTAATATTGAACACTTAACTATTATTATTATTATTATCTTGACATTTATTACATGTATCATACATCAAATACAAAATGTATATATCAAATACGAGTCAAGATTTTTATAACCAAACTAGCTCGAACCCGACTCGACTTGGCTCTTTAATAAACGAGTCGAGCTCACACTCAACTTGTTTATTAAAGAACCGAGCTTAAATTAAGTTAAAATTCGGTTTGACTCGACTCATTTGTATCCCTACTCCAAACATTTAGAGCACAACATGCTATATATTGTAGGTTCCGATTTCACAAAGGAAACCTTAATGTATCTAAGAACCCTTACGTAACAATACAAATTACACAAAAGCACACAAACTAAAATAAGTTGTCATTTTAACATTCCCGGGACAAATTATCGTAAAATTAGTCAAAGGTTAATTGTTTTCCCCGTAAATTAGGCAAATTCACTTCCATAGCCATAACTTTGCACTTTGTGACAAATATAGCCAGATTCGGAGAAATACATAGAAATAGCCAAAAATTTGAAAATGCGTTGACAGTAATAGCCATTTCCGTTACTAAATGTGACGACGTCAGGGACGCCGTTAATTACATGTTCGCTTAGCTGACGTGGCCAACCTACAACCTCCACGTCGGCGCCAACAGGACTGAATTTGCCACCAAAGCGCCACGTCATCCGGAGGAGAGAGAATCGTTTGGGGCAATTAAACCTAGCCGATCTTCCAGCGACTTCTCCTCCATCTGATTTTTGATTTCATCTTCCCTCCCATAAAAAGCCGAAATCAGCTTCCATCTTCCTCGCAGCGGCAGTGTCAATCCGGCGAAAACCCTCGACGCCGTGGGTGTGATTCCGATTCTCCCATCCCTCGACGCCGTGGGTGTGATTCCGAAATCGGCTTCCATCTTCCTCGACTCGCAGTGTGAACCCGCATCTCCCATCCATCCCTCCGATTCTCCCATCCCTCGGCATCTCACATCCCTCGACAGTGTCAACCTTCGACAGTGTCAACCCGCATCTCCCATCCCTAACGATGTCAGAAAGGGGCAGTCGGGGTGCTCGCAAGAATGGCGGCGATTCGGGGTCAACAAGCGTCAAGAGTGGGTAACAGAATCGTGGGGCAGAGGAAGAGGCGAGGATTACTTACCGATAACAGATTAGGGTTCGAGCTTCGTCTCTGGGTTTTTTTTACCGGAATCGATAGTTCGAGCTTCGTCCCCTTATCCTCTTCCCCGTCGACGACTGGAAGCGACGCTGGATCTTGCTATAAGCTGGTTGATGGCGAGTCGCCACCTCTGTGTTCGTCAATTGAGATGGGTATGGAGGGAAGTTCGATGACCAGATCAATGAGGCGAGAGGACACGTCGACCAAGGCGAGATGACCGGATGACTGTGTTGGTCAATTCACAGTCACCGCCGAAGAGAATCGTGAGTGGGGGTGGAGATTTAGGGTTTCTGCTGGGTCTTCGTGAAGAGGAAGGGTGAAAGAACGAAGGGGGGGGGGGGGTCTGCGAAAGGGTGAAAATTTGGTAAAGTAGGGTAAAAACTAATTAATGATAAATAATTAATTCATTTCCACGTTGGCATACACGTAGACCAAATTAAACGCGGCCATTTGGGTTCGTTTGTCCAGTTAGCAGGCGTTATGTTTTCTGTTACATTATTGGATGGAATGGCTATTTCTGTGTATTTCTCCGAATCTGGCTATATTTGTCACAAAGTGCAAAGTTATGGCTATGGAAGTGAATTTTGCCCGTAAATTATGATGTATGTAGGGGTGGTGTGTTATGTACTTATGTGTACCAATTGTAGCAAGTTGAGGGAATCCTAAGTCGCAAGGGTGGAGTCGAGTTTTGATGTAGTTTGATTTCCACACATTAATGAGGTCACGATCTGTAAAATAAGTAGAACGCGGAAAACAAAACGACACGAACGATTTACGTGGTATCCCCGTTCTATGCGAACGGGACTCATCCACGGAGAAGCTCCACAAGAGCTTCTCGGCTGAACTTTTATTATTCAACTTACACCCAACTTACTGCTACAGCCGCATGCAAGGAGGATATATATATACCTCCTGCACTAACCCTTACATCAATTCCACTTAGGGTTTGGCTTCAGCAAACTTCACTTTACTACTATTAATATCAACTAACGACAACTAAGTCTAGCACTAAGTCATCAAATAAACCGCAACACGATCTCTAATCGCCTTCGAATTATCAATTAATTCGCCAGATCGATCCGAACTTAAATATCTTATTATTTAGTTCATATTTTTTAAATGTTCATGTCATGTTATTTAAAAGTAATTGATATATGAGCAATTTATCATTCATAAGATCTCTTTTAAATTATAAATGACACATATTTGATTAAACACTCGAATTCTTAAACATCATATAATTTAATAAAATTATGAATTATCAATAAGTTAATGATAAACTGTCAATCGATTCTCTCATAAGTTGCTAATTGTATTGTATTGTATTGTCGAACCAACTCATAACTCAAAACGAACCACCGAATCAAGCTTGTTCACGAGTCTTGGAAACTGAACAAAATTTAACTCAAACTCAATTAATTAGTGAAAAATTTGAGTACCCAACATGATTTTTCCGAACGGATACCGAGTCGCTTCTGCAACCCTGATCCTAAAAGTTGGAGACAAGGCCAAAAACCTTCTTGTGCATGCATCCCTTCGAAAAAGCCTCGGTGGGGTTTATTTTGCCCGCCACTTGTAGATGTAATATTAATTCGTGGCTGCGTTCATTTAATAGAGCTGTCTGTGTTCCCACTTTGTTTCAGTCCACAAAGGCCAAAGCCTTTCCTTTTCTTGGAAGCTTGTTTTCCCCACTTTCAGACGGGTCTCCGTTTATGAATAGTAGAAACAAAGCATATACAATAACTCAATAAGATAAGTAAATGCTTGAATTTGTAGCCAAAGTAGGTAACGGCGGGTCGGAGGCCAAGTCCATGAAAACGAAAAACTGACACTTAGATCAAATTTCGGGCCAAACTAGTTTCGGTCCACAAAACCTTTTCTTTTCTTTGAAGCCCTGTATTCCCCTGTTTCAGACGGGTCTCCGTCTATGAAAAAAAGGAACAAAAATCATACACAATAACTCAATAAGAGAAGTAAACGTTTGAATTTGTAGCCAAAGTAGGTAACGGCGGCCCAGTCGGGGAAAACGAAAATCTCAGCTGGGAAAAAGAAGAGTCCGTCTGGGTAGGTGATAGTGGTCCATTTTTGTCTTTTCTTTTCCTTTTTTTCTATCTTTTTTTATTTTTATATTATCTCCAAACTTCACCTCCATTGTTTTGGGCTAAGCATCACATTCACAAGCCCTTGATGCTCTAACGCCCTCATTGCCCTTCCATTTTTCATTCTCCGAGAGAGTCAGAGAGAGATAAGTTTGTTTAATCATATAAATTGGTTGTAGAAAACAGGGGATACAGATTTTACAGATCACAGTCCTTCCCCATATAAGTGGACCACACTCGACTCTGCACTTCCAGCGAAAAAGGAAGAGAGGAACATAAGAAAAGATACAAGGACGTGAAGTGTGTCTTCCTTTCCCTTAACTTCCATTCTCAGAGTTTCTTAGGCTGCCATGGCTTCCAGGACGGTCTCTTGGTTGCTTGCTCGTTCCATCTCTTCTTCTGGGCCCAGATCTGCCCTGCTCTCAAGAGGTACTCCATCTTTTCTTTATCCCTCTCTACGATCGCGATCGTCAAGTCAACTACTGTGGAGCACTTTGGGAGGGATTCTGTTCCTGGTCGATGTGAACTGTTGCTTTTGTTGGGTTCCTGTGAAAATTGCTATTTTTGATCGAAAGGTTTGATCTTTTTTGGTCTGTTTTGGCGAGACAGAGAAACTGGGGCCTTAAGCCAAAGTGGGTTCGTTGGGGATGAGATTTTTAGAATTTCATTTCTTTCTCTGAATTCTCCTTTCTTTTTTCGTGAGATTCTACTGAACAATTGATTCTATATTCGTCCTCCTCGTTAATCTTGTTCTGGGAATAAGGTCTCTGCAGCAGATCCACATGTTTAATTATTATCTTCGTTCTTTTAAGTCCTGGTTTCTCCTGAAATCTGACCCTGACAATTATATTATCATTCATTGCATCCCCGACCTAACTTCGATCGGGTCGCACGTTGTCCAGGGAAGAAATTAGGGTTGGTGAGCAGAGGAGGAATCCACAGGTACAACAGCACTGCTGCCGCTGCTGAGGAACCCATCACTCCACCTGTAACTGTACCACATACTCAACTCCTCATTAATGGCAAATTCGTTGATGCCGCTTCAGGTCCTACTACTAGTACTATAATACTGTTATTACTACTATTATTATAATGTACTTTTTTCCCATCCTTGTTCCACACATTCGTTTACTGAACATCGATTTGCCTTTTAACTCTGGTTCTTGTGCCAACAGGAAGAACTTTCCAAACACTGGACCCAAGAACTGGGGAACTGATTGCTAATGTAGCTGAAGGTGATGCCGAGGATGTCAATCGAGCTGTCGCCGCTGCTCGCAAGGCATTTGATGAAGGACCCTGGCCCAGGCTTCCTGCTTTTGTAATTATGAGAACATTCCACTCATATTTTTCCTCCCATTCAATATGTTGTGTTGGAATCAGGGATGAGTCTGTTGTTTGCTCTGGTGTGCTACTTCCCAGGAAAGGCAAAAGATATTGTTGAAGTGTGCTGATTTGGTAGATAAGCACAACGATGAGATTGCAGCACTTGAGACGTGGGACAATGGGAAGCCTTATGAACAAGCTGCTAAAGTTGAGGTGCCAATGTTTGCGCGGCTCTTTCGATACTATGCTGGTATGATTCAGTCACCAAAGGTTCCTATTCGGTGGGAATGTGTTAGTTTTCTTGGAGACATGATGAGGGAACTCACTCAGTTTTGGATTTCTCTGCTGGTAAACTTTTTTAGGTTGGGCTGATAAGATCCATGGTCTCACTGTACCGGCTGATGGACCTTACCACGTGCAAACCTTGCATGAGCCAATTGGGGTTGCAGGGCAGATCATTCCTTGGAACTTCCCTCTTCTCATGTTTGCCTGGAAGGTTGGCCCGGCTTTAGCTACTGGGAACACCATTGTTCTCAAGACTGCTGAACAAACACCTCTGTCTGCTCTCTATGTGGCTAGGCTATTCCATGAGGTACTTATTGACTGAGAGTCGTTGCCTCTCCATATGATCTGTGCCACTTTTATCAACCTTTCTTTCTTGAGACTAATGGCGGCTCTCTATTTTTTGAAACAAATTTTTTTTATTATAACAATAATGGCGGCTCTCTAGAAGTCCCATTTTCAGCCACTTAATATCCATGTTGTGGCTTTGTTGTCAGGCTGGCCTTCCTGAAGGTGTTTTGAATATCATTTCTGGGTTTGGACCAACTGCTGGTGCGGCTCTTGCTAGCCATATGGATGTCGACAAGGTAAACTGAATATTGACACCAAAAATGTTAATTGGCTCTCCTTCTACTGATTGTCAAGATTGTGCTAACTACTTTCTCCGATGCTTATTATTCTTAAACCAAATACAGCTGACTCGCTGAGCTATGTATTTGCAGCTTGCTTTCACTGGATCAACTGAAACGGGAAAGATTGTTCTGGAGCTAGGAGCAAAAAGCAACTTGAAGCCAGTCACTTTGGAGCTTGGAGGGAAATCACCTTTCATTGTTTGTGAGGATGCTGATGTGGATCAAGCTGTTGAGCTTGCTCATTTTGCTTTGTTCTTCAACCAGGCATGTGCTTGTTTCTGTAGAACACTGTGAATATTGTTCTGATCGATAAGTTTGCTTTACTGAATCTCAAAATTCTGGTCTTCAAAACTGCAGGGCCAGTGCTGCTGCGCTGGATCTCGTACATTCGTGCATGAAAAAGTATACGATGAATTTGTTGAGAAAGCCAAGGTTCGTGCTTCAAGACGCTCAGTCGGCGATCCATTCAAGGCCGGCATTGAACAAGGCCCTCAGGTATACTTCAAATAAGTCTTTTCTACTTTGACAAACTCCGGATCAGCCAATTTCTTAAAAGCAGGAAGAATACTCTTCTTGTGTGTGTGTCACTGTAATGTGGCGGCTTAGTCTGAGGTTTATCCTTGATGAATGCAATCATTGACAGGTCGATTCAGAGCAGTTTGAGAAGATCCTGAAATACATAAGATCTGGTGTCGAGTGTGGAGCTACCCTTGAAACTGGAGGTGAACGATTCGGTTCCAAGGGCTACTACGTCCAGCCTACTGTCTTCTCTAACGTCAAGGTAATGCCAATGATACCACATGAATTATGTACGACTCCCTACTAACCTTTTTTTCTGTCACATCAACCACAGCTCTAAACACATTATTGTTTGTTCTTGCCCCTCATTTTAGGATGACATGTTGATTGCAAAAGATGAGATCTTTGGACCAGTTCAGTCCATCCTGAAGTTCAAGTAAGCAACTAAGGAACAAACTACCATTTTTACCCCTTTTCGTACTAAGAACAACATGGTAAAACATAATTGGAGTGTCTATAATCTCTTTTGTTGTTGGTTTTCCCCCACAGGGATCTTAATGAAGTCATCAAACGATCAAATGCAACCCGGTATGGGCTGGCAGCAGGTGTGTTTACGCAGAACATAGACACCGCCAACACCTTGATCAGGGCGCTTAGAGTTGGGACGGTGTGGGTGAACACGTTTGATATCTTTGATGCCGCGATCCCCTTTGGTGGGTACAAGATGAGCGGTCATGGGAGGGAGAAGGGTATCTACAGTCTTAGCAATTACTTGCAAGTGAAGGCAGTTGTTACTCCCTTGAAGAACCCTGCATGGCTATAGTTTGCAGCCTGGATTTGAGGGTCGGTGGGGGAAGGGGGAGGTTGTTTCTCCTCTGTGTCCATTCCCCTTCTTCTTGCCTGGTAATTTGAGTGGACATGATGACGATGATGATAAAAGATGAAGATGGTCGCCGTGAAGAATACTGTCGTTTTTCTCTCTTTATTTTGTGTTGGTGGTTGTCATCTACTTTTTTTTTTTTCTTTTTGGAGGGAGCCTCTACTCTAGCCTTGATTGTTTACTTTGGGATTTTCACTTTAACATGTCATACGGCCTTCTGTACCAAAAGCTCTTTTCTGCTTTTCATGGTAATCACCTGAACTGAATCTATGATTCGAATAATTAGAAGGCAAAGTGCTTGCCTTTGAAAGTGGAACTCTTTTCCAGATTAGCCCCTTTTCCTCGTTCAATGATGCAAGGATTTTATAGCTCAAGAACCAGGAGAGCTAAAAAAAACCAGCACCGTGAATCAGTCACACACCCTGTCTGTATAAAAACTCCCTTGGCCAACAGCAAAACAGAGTAACTGTAATCTATCAAACCTCTATCAAACACAAAACTAGATAATGCAGTTGGATTTTGTGGTGGTGTGAATGAAAATGAAGGGAAGAGAGTTAAAGTAGCTCAAAGGAGCTAAAAAAAGGCTCATTTATACAATCTTGCAAGTCTTGCAATATTGTTTCCACCTGCTTTGTCTTTTATATTTGGTCAACTAGATTCAGTTGTTATATTCCCTACTGATGAGTTTTGGATTTTTCAAAGGTACGTCTAAACATGGTAGTTTTTCAAAGGTGCATCTAAACATGGTAGTTTAAGGAAAAATAATGTACACTATGAGCTCATGCATGATGTTTGTAATTTTGTGACATTCTGTGTGTCTATATATATATATATATCTTTAACAAGTTTAGTAATGAGTATAACGGCCCTATTGTTCCGATGGAGAGAAGAACCTATGATTAGCTTTTCGGGAAAACCAAGATTTGCTTTATCCGGTATCAAACGAGAGCTGCGGGCAAATAGAACTCCTTTTAGGAGTATCAAATACCGTCACATGAATGAAAACTTCATTCTCGATTCTACGAGAATTTTTATGAAAGCCTTTCATTTGCTTCTCTTCTATGGAAGTTTTATTTTCCCAGAATGTATCCTAATTTTTGGCGCCCAAGTGGTTTGGCCAATAGTGGGTCAAGAAAATATTAAATGGTGATGTGGGTGGAGGTTTCCGAGGAATCCAAATAACCTCGGGTTTTTCCCAGATTTTTATATATATATATATATACACTAACACTTTGCCCGGCCAATTGGCCGGTCGAATAAATCATTTTTCATCTTATAGCCCGCTCTATTATAATCCTTGTACGCTTTTTTTTTATCTCTTTCAAGAAAGATTGGATTAGTGGAATATAAAGTAGACATGGGAGTAAGGATGCAAAACTATCAGCGGGTTGAATCCGACCTAATTGCGTAAAATAAACCTACAACCCAAATAATTTTATGTGGGTATGGGTAAAAAACAAATTTGAATATTGTGGGTGATGGATGAAAATGATTTTATCACTATCCAACCCAAACCCGCCCGATTACACATGTAATATGTATTTTATCTACAAATGGTTATTGTTTTTCTCATAATATTTTATAGGGCTAATACCACTGGAAATACCAACCTTTAGTAAAAGTGTCATTTATATTACGTAAATTCAATAAATACAAAAATATTCCAACCTATCAGATGTTTCCGTCATTTGTGTTACGTGAATTTCTGTTGACCGTTAGAACTAACGGTTGACCTAACGGCGGTCAATCTTTGACTGACCATTGATGAATAGGCGCCTATGTGTGCTCCACATATGCAACACGTAGATGCCACGTGGGAAATTAGATTTAACATTTAAAATAAAATATTTAATTAATTAATTAATTTTTTTTAATAATTTTTTTTTTATTATATTTTCTCACCTGTTCCCCTCTCTAATCTCCATCACTCGTTCGTTGATTAGAATGCCCAACGCAATTTGGGGATTAGGGTTTGGGGGTGGAGATTGTGAGATCCAATTCGCCCTCCAATCTTCCCACCTGTATTCTCACCCCTACTCTCACTCGACCATTATTCCACCATCAGTATCAGTACACCAGAACAATAACAACATCAATGAAGCGCCGGTTTGCAGAATGGAGCCTCCGCCGACTCGATTTCCCCGTCGGCGACGACAATATCCGTTCGTTCGCCGAACAGATCGTGACTCCCCTACTCCCGACCATCCGAGCAAATCACGACGCCCACGTGGACATCTCAGACCCAGATCTGGCACACATCGTGGCAATTGATTTCCTCTTCTTAGTCAAGTTGCTTCTGCAGTCAAATGATCGGACCCTGCTTAATTGATGAACGGCGTCGGGATGCTCGGAAACCAATTCCCCATCTTCTCAATAATCGATCGCATCAAATCGATAACCACCGCTGCTAATTTCTGCAACCAGCAGATCTTGTTTTTTGAGAGTAGGTGGGTCAGTTTTGCCAGCGAATTTCTCCCCTGCAATGGGCGACGGAGAAGACGGCGTTGCGGGAGGAGCAGCAGCGGCGGCGACCTCAGCATTTGTTGGACTAGTTGTAACTTCAATTACTGCTGGATTAATGAAAGCCGTGGATTCAACAACTGGGAATCAGCTCGATCGCCTCCAACTCCCCCTCCACTCCACTTGATTGTCGATTGATTCCACCCACCTCGTCGATTTTGAGAAATTCTTTTTCTAGGGTTCTTCCTCTATTCGTAATCGAGAGTGACGAAGAGGAAAAGATGAGAACAAAATGAATGTGTTACTGGGGCCTCCTCGTTTTTGCATATATATTTTTTTTGTTTTTTATATTTTAATTGGGTAAATATTAAATAAACAAATACTTAAATGTCCACGTCAGCGAACCACGTAGGATCCTATTAGGTGATGACTGGACGTTGAAAAGTCTCACAGTTAAATTTAACGGCCCAACTAACGGAATAGACATTTTGGTATACAAATGTCATATCGATAATTACGTAATATAAATGGCACTTTCGCTAAAGGTTGGTATTCCCGGTGGTATTAGCCCTATTTTATATTTATTATATATACTATTTTTCACAAAACTGTGTTCTCGTCAACTAATTTTCTTCTAATTAGTGGTTTATTGTTGTGGATTTTCACTTACATAATGTCGATATACATGTAATTGCTAACATACTTACGAAGGTATGAAGGAAAATTATCAAATATGGATAACCATATACATAGTAACTCAATCGATTATTGATATGATTTTGATTTTCTACCCAATTCTTGCGTAGAGATAGGTATGGGTAAAGGTTCATATGTTGTTCAAAATCAAATAACAACACAATCCACTGGTAAAATATCTCATATGACCTCTGGATATTAGAGGCAGAGTTGTTCATTTGGTATTGTACTATTGTTCTGCTGTTGTTGAGCTGCATGCCATTTTGGATACTATTTGAGTTTTTTTTTTTTTGTCTCAATGTTCTCTGGCTCCGCTATTATCAATTGGCCATTATTTGTTTGTGTTCTGTGTTAAATACTTAATGCAATACAAATCTGTTTGGGAGTTTGGATGAATTTTGTCAAAATAATAATGGGCTTAACTAACCAGCCCAATAAATAAGCAAGTGAGGCTCGGATCATAAGTAGGTATTTTGCCAAAAATACCCCTCCGCAAAAGAAGGTATGCTTCATGGTGGCTGAGCTGACAAACCTCGAATCAGCACTCCTGTATATATATATGTTTTGATTTGATGCATTAGCTCGAAGAATTTTGGGGTTTTTGAAGGTACGTTTATTTTATTTATCAGAGGAATAGTTTTAAACATTGGGTACTGAGTCGTACTAACTACACATTCCCAACAGAATGTCAAGTATAACTGACGACCGGGTGTAGCAAAGGGAAAGTAAAATAATAAAATTATCAAACCACAGGTCTCTAGATGTTTTGTTACTACAACTTAGGTATGTTATCTAGCCAACTAGAATAGTGATTAAGATTAAACCAACTACACTAACCTAACCACTACCCTAGCTAATTGCAAGGTTGGTAGCTCACTTAGGCAAGAATCCTCATAGCTCCTCAATTGGAATAATGCTGAGCACTACCCTAGTTTGATCGACTCGATATTTCTACCGCATATAATTCTATACTAGGTTAGATTCTCTATTCGTGTGCATCCAACCCCGCTCAATTGCTCCACCCGAATAGGCGTATCGTAAAATTGGCGTAGGCAATTGAGGTGTTCACAACCAATTCTCACGGCTGGACAAGACCCAATATGGCACTATAGATCCTATCACACTCATTCGAAGATTCATAGTGAGTGACTGAATGTGCTCTATTCAACCTAAGGTGATATTCTCCCTCCTAAGTCAAAATCTCAACTAACATGTAGCGGGATCAAAACTCATCAGTTCATCATAAACACCAATCAAATAGATAATATGAGTAGTCAATCATAGGATTTGTCACACACATCAAGAATCAAACCAAATTCAAGAACTAGGGTTCATCGACCTAAGTGAAGGAGACTAATTCATAGAGAAGAGAAGAAGAGAGAGAGAATACCATAAAGGGCTTAGAATCTTCAATTTTCATCTTCTAGTGGATGATCTTTAAGTTCCAATGGTGATTTTCACCTCCAAAATAGCCCCAAAACCCCTCCTATGTCACTCTCTCTCTATATAGAATCACCCCTAGGGTGTTTTGAGGTAAAAAAAAAACCCAGCTCCCCTTCTCAAAAACCCGTTGCTGTCAATTTATACTCGTAGCAGTGCAAGGATCATAGTTTTGTTATGTACTACACTGCCATGAACAATGCAAAACATGATCTCAGGTGAAAACTCAGTGTTTTGTGCATACTTCACAGTTTTGTTGTTATTATCACTCCCTCTAGCAGTGAAGTGTACACATCCCGCGAAATGCACTAACCCTACTGGAAACTAGCTTTGTTCATGGTTTGGGGGTGATTTTCACGCCCTCCAGAAAATGAATATTACACCCAGCCCGTGAACCATGCAAAACCTTCACTTTTTAGCTCATTTTGACCTCTGAATATTCCGAAACTTGTCCCTGAGCTTCCCATACGTACACGGACCTGAAATGTGAAGAAAGAAGTACAACCTAGAATAAAATGGATCGACGAACGACGATTACCAAGTCAACCATTCAAGATATGAGAGGGTAAAACATGTAGTTTTCTACTCCATCTGAGATTTAGAACCTTTGTGGTTTTCTACTCATATCTATTAGTAAATTACAAATAAATTGTTGGTTTATATTTCAGTGAAAGAAAGAAAGGAGGGAAATGCATTCTACTTCGAGCTAATTCCAACAAACTTAAACAAAACTAAAAAGGGAAATGTTCATATTCACTTCTTTGTTCTATGAATTTTGACGACTAAAACTCTTCGGATTTTTCTAATCCATTGAGATTAAAGCTCGGCTTTCTACTAAATATTTATAGATTATCATCTTCGGACTTTCAACTGCACTGAGACCAAGGGGTAATTTGGAGAAAGGATTTGGGTAATGAATTCACAGAATCTATAGATTCAATAGAAAGTTATTTTTTTTCCTGCTATTTGTATTGTGGATTTTAAGTTATTTATCCCACTAAATTCCCTTGTCAGTAAATTTTCAATATTTATCGAGGCATTCCGATTCTATTGGCTGAGGGTGAATAAGTGATTTGATACAAATTTAGAATTTTTATTTTTCATTGATTATTAACAATCGCAGTTACCAAACAATGAACATTTAAAAAAAATTAAACAATCTAAAGAGTTAAAATCTTTGAATTGTTTAAATTCTACCGATTTAGACTCCAATTTTCAAAATGAACCCAAAACCTTCGTGGTTTTCTACTCCATTTGACCTTAGAACCTTTATGGTTTTCTACTTCTGTTTATTAGTATATTGCTAATAAATTTTTGGTTTATTTTTCATTGAAATAAAGAAGAGGGAAATGGATTATGCTTCGAGCTAATTCCAACAAAGTTATACAAAACTCAAGTGCTCCACTCCAAGTTGCAACACACACATTGGCACCGACAGAAAAACCTGAAAGCTTTTTTTTTTACAGCGTCGACTTCATGTGGTGGCGACAAAAAATGTATTTTTAACTCACCACTTTGGGACTTCAAAAGTTCATCAAAGAGGAGATCAAAATCTTGACGAGCAAGTGCCCAAAATGGATGGATTCTTGCAATTTGAGATTGGAGCCATTTTGACTTCCTTTACACAGAATTATTCGATTCAATGTCTATAGCACCACTGCTACCTCTAAAATATTGTGGGAAGCGCTCGGGAGGAAGTACAAGGCTGAAGAGGTCGGGACGAATAAATCCCGTCGGTGCCGAGTTTTTAGAGTACAAGATGGTTGATTCCAAAGTCATTGTGACATAAATCATGATAATCATGGGACTTTTGCCCAAATTATAATGCTATAAATCAAATGTCAAGTATGTATAGAATCAATTTTTACAAACCATCCCTATAATTTCGTTAAAAGAACTTATGAACCTTTGGACTTGATTCACACCGACATTTGTGACATAAATTCAACACCATCTCGAGGTGGAAAAGTACTACATAACATATATTGACGATAGCACTTGATATTGCTAAGTCTATTTAATTACTACCAAAGGTGAGGCGATCAATGCATTCAAACATTTCAAAACCAAAGTTGAGAATAAGATCAACAAGAAAATAACAATGGCCAGAAGTGATAGAGGTGGTGAATATAGATTTCCTTTTGCATAATTTTTTCTAGAAAATGAAATTATTCATCGAACGTCATCTCCATATGCCCCACCACAAAATGGAGTTGCGGAAAAGAAGAACTAAAATATTAATGAAATGATGAATGCTTTGCACCTAAATTATGTTCTTACCTCAAATTTTGTGTGCGAGTATATTCTTACTACCACACAAATATTCCATCCTAGGTGTAAACCGCTTCAGATCACACATATATGCTTCGCAGATGACTTGATGATGTTAACGAATGGCTCTGTTAGAGGAGTGGTAGGTATTAGAAGACTAATGGATGGGTTTTATAAGCTGTCAGGTTTGAAATGCAATGCATCGAAATGTCAGTTATACTGTGCAGGGATATCACAGGGGGAGAAACAAGCTATCTCGGCATTCACTGAGTTCCCACTTGGTGAGGTGCTTGTTAAATATCTGGGTGTTCAGCTTATTTCTGGGAAGCTTAAACGGTCGGACTGTCAGGTCCTTATCGCTAAGATAACGCAGAGACTTCGTAGCTGGAGATCTAGATTGCTGAGTTATGCAGGTAAGATTCAGCTTATATCCACTGTGATTAGAAACACTCTTCAGTATTGGCTCAACATTTTTCTACTGCCTCAGTACATTATTAAGGAAGTTGAGAGATTGTGCAATGAGTTTTTGTGGGATTCTGCTGAAAATGGAACCAGAAAGAGAGCAGTTATGGCCTGGGATAAGGTGGCATTGCCTAGGAAGGAGGGAGGTTTGGGTATTCGAAACTTTAGTCTATGGAACAAAGCTTGTATGTTGAGGCACATTTGGAACATTCTGATTTCAGGAGGGTCATTATGGGTGGCATGGGTCATCATATATAGACTAAAGCAGAAGACTATCTGGGAAATCCCTGCTTCTTCTGCTAGCAATTGGATTTGGAAGAGATTCTTGAAGTGCAGGAACCTAGCTTTCCCCTTTATCTCTGGAAATGGGCCTCACGTTCTTTGCGAAGGAGAAAAGATGCAGAAGTATTCAGTAACCAGAGTATGGAATGCAATTCGGATACATGAGCAAGAAGTGCCTTGGTGGAAGCTTGTATGGGCTAAAGAGGTTATTCCAAAGCATGGTTTTATCCTTTGGCTTGCACTGCGTGATAAGCTAGTACTCAATAAAATATCATACCGTACGATTTTTGGTCCAAGGGTTTAGACAAAAGGAAGATTGATAACGTCGTATTTGCACATGTTTGCCCCCTCGTTTCTTGATCATTTTGACTTGAGTTTTTGCTTTCTTAGACTATTTTATGCTAGGTTGTGTTCCTTTGTCACATTTCAGGTCCTATTATGTAAATTGAAGCAAAGGCGCAAGTTTCAAGTCAATCGGAATCCATTTGGCAATTCGAGAGAAGAAACAAGGGCATGACCTGAGGAATAATGGACTTCTACCTCATATTATGGACAAATAAACATGGAAGTTTGTCATGAAAATAAAGAGGACGAGACTATGAGCGTCTGGGATCAAACGGCGACTAATTCGGAGTCCAGACGAGGGAGAAACGAAGCATTAAACAGGAGCGGAGGAAGAAATACGGGCATCCCCTACCCAATTACGGGCGTAATTGCCTCTGCCCTGCCCATAAATGCAATGCCGAGCCAAAACCATGAGAATGCCTTCGAAGATCAAATTACGAGCAAGAGCAAAATGAACTACGGTATTTCACAAATACTGGCAGTAATTGGGTAATTACGATCGTAATTCCCCTCATTAGAGTTAAGTGAAACGCGCGTTTTGGGCGAAATACGCGCTGACCTTGTTTACGACCGTAATTCAGACCGTATTTTGCCCTGAATCGGGTTTTTGAGGTAGATTCGAGCCAAAGGAGAGGGAGTCGTCTTTTTGGAGCAAAAACCGAGTTTTAGAGAGAGAAAGTGCGAAGAACAAACCCTAGGAGCTATTTTGAGTGGATTTCTCACCATTAAAGCCCATATTGCATCCCCAGGAGTGAAGATCATCATCCAGGAGCATATTGTCCTCATCTTTATGAGTATGACTACTCTGATTACTATTTTCCTCTCTCTCTCTATGGAGTATAACTTTCTCTCACTTGGGTATGAAGTACCCTAGTTCCATGTGTTAGGGATCTTGATTGTAATGACTTGGGATTGTTATACTGATTGATTTTAATCGATTGATGCATGATTTATTGAGTCAATTAAAGTCTGATCATCTTTTCTTGATTTCTGCTGCAACCTGAGATAGATAGAATCTGATTAGGTTGTTAGAGCTTTATCAATAGGTAGTGGTAGATTGATTATACTAGAGTTAATCGATTTACTGCTTTGTACTGGAATCCAATTCCAGTAGTGGAGTTCTGCGTTCACAGCCTCAGCTTTCTATCCCGGTGAAGACTAGTCGTCTGTCGGGTAGTTGGACTGAGAGAGCTTGGTCAGCTTAAGAGATTCCAAGCTACTGTCGGATCTTCCGCAGTTTAATCAACAGTTAATCAACCCAGGGTAATTACAACTGTGACCTAACTGAGGAGCTAGGGGGACTCATTCCCGAGTGACTCTTCCCTTGCTTTAGAAAACCGAACCATTTCCTACTTTCTTACTGCTTTTAGTTAAAATTACAATCACTCGACTTAGTTTGCTAGATAATAGATATTCACGGAGTAGGCAGTAGATCTAGACCCCGGGTTGACAAATAGAGCTTGCCTGTTACTGCATTTACGAACTGCGATTACACTTGGTCGCAGTTTGGTGTTGTGTTTTAGCGTGTCTTGACTAATTTGACACTTATGGCCTAGACACGAAGATTACATCTATACATATGCTAATTGCTCTAACCGCCACATACGCTCTCAAAATCCATCAAATGGATGTGAAAATACATTTCCAAATGGTAGCCTAGAGGGAGAAATATACATGAAACAACCTATCGGGTTCATTATCCCTAGATAAGAACATAAAGAGTGTAGATTGATGAAGTCTCTATATGAAGTTAAACAAGAACCCAAACAATGACATGATAAATTTGAGGTAGTAACTTTGTCACATGGTTTTTGGTCATTGAATTTAATAAATGTGTATACATAGAAAAATCCACTCCTAACGAAGTCATTGTTTGATTATATTTCAATCCCATTATTAATAATGAGTAACAATATTATTACCATAGAGGCTACAAAATAAATGATATCAAGATATTTTGCCATGAAGACCTAGGTGAGGTTGACTTTACTCTAGGATTATATGTTACAAAATGGATGGTTAGAAATGTTTGATGTGGTATTCAAAAATCATTGTAAATCTTAATAAATTCTTTATAAATGTTATAAATGGATGGTTTCAAATTTAATAAATACTCTACCACTCTAATTGTTGATTCTTGACTTCTCAAATGCCTAAATCATCGAGTTTTCTTTTCGCTCACAACCTTAAGGATTAATTCAATTTAAATATACAGTATACCGTGACTTTTACATATATTAAAACTCTACTACCCTAACTGTTAGTTTCGACTTTTAAAATCTCTATATCATCAAGTTTCTTCTTTGCTCTCAATCTTTAAAATGATAATTGTGTTTCGAATCTTTTTTTTTAAATATGAAAATACGTCAAGATCTTTCCAAAATTTAAACGACGTTATCTTACATTTTTCTTAATATTGAAATTTCGACTACGCCACTACCAACGCTTATGTCCAATAAGCACCGGGGTAGTCGCCAGCATAGTCATGGACCTCAGTTACCCTATCCATGGACCAGCCTCGAACTAGGGATGGCAATGGGTCGGGTTGGGGCGCGTTTTGTCAAACCCAAACCCAAACCCATGGGTTTATCCACCAAAAAAACCCGGGGTAAAACCCGTTGGGTTTGAAAAACTCAAACCCAACCCGCTGGATATCCGCGGGTTCATGGGTACCCGTGGGTTTTTGTGGTAAAAATTTACAATAACAAGTTTCTTTCAAAATAAAATTTAACATCAATGTTCTCATACAAATTAATCATACAAAAAACACCAATCTAGAGCATACAAGCAAACCGCAAATGATCAATACAAATTGTTCAAAATTAAAGATAAACATATATAAACAATAAGATTAATTGAAAGTTTCTTCCTCGTCAACTAAGTTTCTTCACTCTCCACTTCATAATATCAACTTCACTCTAAACAATTAGAAGGAACAAATTATACATGTCTCCGCAAACATATAGAATATTAGTTATTTAAGGAAGATATATTATTTAGAATATTAAATATACTAGGAAAATAATTATATGTGTGTGGGCGGGTACCCATGGGGCGGGTTTATCTAAACCCAAACCCGACCCGGTGAATAGTGTAGCGGGTTTAAACTCAAACCCGGCCCAAAACCCGTCAACACGGGTTTTACCCGCGTTGACCGGGTTGGATCGGATGGATACCCGTGGGTTCGGATTTTGTTGCCATCCCTACCTCGAACCCTATTTCTCTGGCCTGCCTGATTACATATAAGGGAGCTTCCACCAAAACCGTCGTGTATAGGCTTTCCTGCCCTTCTTCTTTATTAAATAACCATGTCCATACCTCGGCTTCAATGGCTGATTAGCTGTCCGTTCTGATCTGTTCTCAGATTGTGTTTATGAATTCAGACCATAATCTTTGGCTGCATCTCCATCATGAAATGATTTTTATTCACAGTGTGTTGGGAGTATCAAAAGCAGGTCAGATCCCTCTGCCTGCATTTATCAACTTTTTTGTGCCACCACTGTGACTGTGATCTGTTCTCAGATCTAACTTATTGCAACGTTAACCTCTTAACTTAATTAACTTCTTGCACCTCTGAAATGTATCGAAAACTTGACCTCGATCAGCAAACTCATCTCCTGGTTCGAGTTAAACAAATGAAACAACTTCTGTCACTTTTATTAATCAAATCTCACCCATGGGGTTGGTTGGTTATACAGTAAACAATTCAATGGTTTCAGCTATTAAAAGAAGACTAGAACAAATTACAGTATGTGTAAAATTAAAACCCATGTTTTCTGGGAGAATGTCTTGCGTGTAATTTATTTACATTCAGGTGGTTGGACCTTGTACCTAGACTTATCAGCACAGTAAGAGTAAAACATGAGCTTCCTCCTCGCCCAGTCCATCGCCAAACTCTGCTCCTTCGACAAACTGACGAATTCCGATCCATCGACAGGGTCCAAGCTCGAAGGATTGCCGGTGCCAGCAGCCTTTTTGGTACAGGAAGTTGGATTTGGTATGCAGCCAGTCAGTTCTGCATCACCAATTGAAACCACAAATGGCGCATAGCTGTAGTTAACTGGGTATTTCCCTCCATGTGTTGCCCATTCTGACCCATCCCATATTGTTGCATAAACGCTCATGGGTTTTGACGGGTAGACCGATGGGTATGCGCTGCTGTACTGGAACTCTCTCACCGGTACACTATCCACCAGAAACCTGCAACCAAAGAAGATGGAAGATGGAGCTAAGAAGATGGGTTGAAGAAAGGTTGGAAATTGAGATCATGTAACATGATTAGTTTCCCGAGAACTTACACTATGTGGTGGCTGTTCCAAATGATGGTGTAATTGTGGTAGTCCTGAGTTGGGTCGAACCAGAAGTTGAATTTCTCTTCCCTGCCAGTGTTCACACTCCCATTTGCGTACACATTCGTCTGCAAGTTCCAGTCGTTCCTCTTGTCGTGTCCAAGGATCTCGATGTCGATCTCATCGTGGTTGTTAGGGTAAGTTTCAGCATTAGACAACTGCAATAAAGCAAATCAAAACAGAAACAACATTTCCATCCATCGTTATAATGTCTCTCAGCAGAGGAAAACAGGACAAAAAAGGGCAGAGGAGACTTACATAGAAGGCCACCACAACTCCAGGGGAAAGACCAGAAGGCAGTTTGATTGCAGCACTGAAGAATCCATAGTAGTATTTGTTCTTCGAGGCCAATCCAGCCCCTGCAAATATTATTGAAGAAGAGAAAGAAACCCATGAGAAACTTTTTCTCACGAACTTCGTCAAGCTTGCAACTTCCTCTGCGCATAAATATACCTGAAGTTTTGTCGAGAGAAAGAGTGGCAAAGGACCCATTGTTGAACTGCTTAATGTTCTGGCCGCCGTAGTAAGTGTTGAAACCCTGGTTGATTGTGAGGCGGCCAAAGAGATCAGTCAGCCGCCTAACGTTTGGGGGAGTGTACGGCCTGTTACGCGAAGAAGAAACCCCTGCTGCCAGGGAAAGAAAAAGGAGACTCAGCAGCAGCATGTTTTCTCGAGGAAAGCTGGCCATGGCGTTATTATCTGTTTTGTGTTTTTGAGGGATCGGCTTGTGATTGGTTATATACTGCGGCTGGGGAAAAAAGGAAAGAAATGAGAAGAGAGGCGTAGAGGTGGGATTTCAGAGAGGTTGTTGTTTTTGCTTAGTTGTTAAATAGCTGGCTGCCTCATTCATTCTTTTTTTGTTCCTAGGAAGGATATCTCTCCAAATCTGGTGGCTGTTTTCTTGTTATGGAAACATTGAAAAAGGGTCGTGTGTGGGGTTGGGGGTGTGCTTTAGGATCTGTAGCAAAGGCTTGTGGGCCTTGGCTAAGACTAAGAGTAAGACATAACCACGAAGGAGTAGGGTCGTAGGCTTGTGGTATCTTTAGCCGAATTTGAACCTAAACCAAATCGGAGTAAAGTCTTAAAAGTTGATCGAATTCAAATCAAATTGTGATTTGGATTGCCCTCTCTCGAACTGAATTGTCATTTTATGTAGTTTTACGAAAGGATTCGAAATATGCTTGTATTGCAGAAATTTATGGGAGTGAACTTTTAGCCTTGAGGTGGAATATTGGGTTTGAGAGTTAGGAATATTAGGTTTGGGGAACTCTATCTTGGTCCCATTGTTTATTTCGATTTGAAGCAGAACGAACTGAATATTGAGTATCGGTCAAGGAGGAGCCAAATTCAAACTTAGAGGATTGCATTAGTTTTGTAGGCCAATATCTTTTTCAATCTGTCAAATTTGATTCGGGTTTCTTGAACTCGATGGCGTCCCTACCAATAAGTTCATGACGTCCTACATGAACCTTGTCGATTTGGTAGTCTTATTCCGCTGAGAGAAGCTTGAACTAGTATACAAAATAAGACAAAAACAAGTACCCTAAGAATATGAAGTAGTGGTAAATAAATTTGTTTTCATGATTGTCGAGACAAGATTTCTCACAATTTTACACACACACAAAAATTATGTTTTCTTAGTACAAAAGAGTTGTATCTCCATAATATTCCTTTTATTAATTATCCATCTTATTTATGTATTATTGAAAAATACTGGATAATTAATTAGAAATTTCATTATAGCTTTTCAAAGCTATTCATCCCAACATGTAACGCCATAAATCATGATAGATGAAAAAGTCACAGACACTGAAACAACCACCCTCACATCGACAAAATTTAACGCACTCCAACTTTCCAAATTGTCATAATATTTGACTTAAAATACCTTGAGAGAAATAATTGATTGAAGGTTATTATTATATTATATTTGAATATGGACTTTCTACATATCAGTTTTAGTTCTTCACCACATGGATTTCTCCCTATGGTTAAGCATACCCAACGAGTTCTTCTCTTGTTGTTTGGTCTGACCATATGGATAATTAGTTTCAGGGGTGGAACCAGGAATTGACTTTTGAGGGGCCGGATTTCTTTGTCTATCACCGTTAAAAATGCGTTACAAAGGAATTTTTTTAATATTACTATAGTTGTACTTTTAGAGATGATTAAAGTCACTAAAATAAAATCTAAATACGAATTTCGAGCAAAGAAAGAATCACATTAATACATTATTTTCATATGGTGTAATTCATCCTATTTTTATTATTGAAAATTAATATATTTTTATATCAGCATTTGAATAACAATGTATTCATTATCTGTTCAAAGCTATACTCAAAATTAATAATTTGAAAAATTATTTGATATAATTTTTTATTAAAGTACTTGACAAAAAAATATGAATTTTTTTAATTTTGTGCAGGGATTTCAAAGGAAGATATGCAATCTATTTCTGCTTTTACAGAATTTCCTCTTAACAGTCTTCTTGTCAAATATTTAGGAGTGACACTCATAACTGGGAAGCTAAGTAGGGAAATACAAATGATCTCTATTGTAATTGCTAGCACACTACAGTACTGGCTCAATATTTTTCTTCTGCCTCAGTTTATCGTCAAGGAGGTTGAGGGATTATGTAATGAATTCCTAGGGGATTCTGTTGAGAATGGTGTCAGAAAGAGAGCTGTAATGGCATGAGACAAGCTGACATTACCAAGGAAGGTCTGGGAATTCAAAACTTCAGCCTGTGGAATAAGGCCTATGTTCTGCGACACATATGGGAAATTCTAACATAAGGAGGATCGTTATGGGTGGCGTGGGTTACAAGATATAGATTGAAGCATAAAACCATCTGGGAAATCTCTCGTACTTCTGCTGGAACTTGGATTTGGAAGAGGTTTCTGAAATGCAGAGACCTTGCTTATCCTCATATCTCTGGCATCGCTCCTCGTGTCCTATGGCAGGGAGAGCAGATACAAAAATACTCAGTTACCAAGGTCTGTGATACTATTCGAGCTCATTCATAGGAAGTTAATTGGTGGGAGCTTGTGTGGGCATACCTCGGCATGGTTTTATACTTTGGCTAGGAATGCGTGATAAGCTTGTTACCCATGATAAGCTGCTAACTTGGTGTAAATCAGTGACGGGAATGTGTCTGCTATGTCCAGGAGGGATTGAGAATCATCTTCTGGTCTCTTGTTCTTACACTGTGTGTTACAACAAAGCTTAAAGTGTCTGTCCCCACCAACTACAGGGGACTGGGAAAGCGTGATATCTTGGTGTGTGCAGAAGTGGCAACTGAGGAAGCCAAGACAGAGCTTATGCAGGTTGATATGGAGCTCGCCTGTTAGTCATGTTTTACGGGAACAGTGCACCAGGATGTATGGGACGGAGATAATTAAGGCACTGTGGGAGTTAGTGAAGGTGATAAATACAGAAGTGTTATATCGAGTTTCTGGAGACCCTGCTCTTCACTCTGAGTTGGAACAGATTGATAGGTTATAGAAGATAGTATAACATAGTACTACTCGTATTACACATACTCTAATACCATCCCCAAATTGATGGTAATTACTTACCAACAATTTGAAAACCGAAACAAAACCGACACAAATTACTTCGAACAATGAGAAGAAGAAAAAAAAACATAACTGCTCCACCAAATATGCCGATGTTGATGAAGACCATGTCCCATGCCTCGCGAAATGTTAATGATGATAAGCTTGAGACAACAAAAGTTCTTGTTGAAGTCGTCTAGTCCGCCTCCAACAAAATAAGTGATCAGTACTCGTCACCGGTTCACACAGAAGGAAATGGCAAAACCAATTGACGATCAAGAAGAAAGATACTCTGTAAGAAATAGCAGTAATTAGGAAACTTTGTAGTCACGAAAACACAACTACGTGCTCTGAATAACAACATAGCAATCAAGATGCTACGAATAGCATCATCGAAACAAAAACAGAACCACGTGCTCCAAGCAGCAACATGGCGATTAGGATGCTCTCAATAACATCATAGAAACGAAAACAAACTAGAAATGCTCCAAACAGCATTTATCAAACACAGATGTTCCAAACAACAACATCAAACTAAGGTGCTTCGAACAACACCTCCAAAACAGAAACAAAGAAACCAAAGGGACGAAACCTATGGTTGTACCAAACCGAGACAGGCTTGAAAGACTCCAGCCGAAAAACCTTTGCAATCTACATCATAATCAATTAACATTGTAACCAGTAAAATATATCCAACAAAACCCCATTATCAAGATCCACAATCCAGAAAAACTTTCACTTTTGGACGAAGTAGAACGAATAGCCATCAATCCAAAAAAAAGTCCAAATAGAAAATTTATACCACGTTGACAAAGAGATACCCAAAAATTTCTATCGTTACTCCAATAACAATAACCAACAGTTGCCCCAAATAACTCCAATATCAAACAAAGCCAAAATCTCAGGATGAATTACAAAGATTTAAAAAGATATCAATTTTCAATAATAAAAATAGGATGAATTACACCATATTAAAATGTAGTATTAATGTGATTCTTTCTTTGCTCGAAATTTGTATTTAGATTTTATTTTGAGTGCCTTTAATCATCTCTAAAGTACAACTATAATAATATTAAAAAAAAATATTTGTAACGCATTTTTACGATAATAGACAAAGGAATCCCCCCCCCCCCCCCCAAGTCAATTCCTGGTCCCGGCCCTGTGTGCAGACTCGACGAAAGCAAAGCCGGATACACGTCGAAGACTCAATATGCGACAACAACTTCACAAATGACTCTTGGCAGGGACGATTGCGTAATTTTCAATTCCTTTCGATAAGATACAGGGCAAGACTGAGCAACAAGGAGATGGAGGACAATAATGAGATCGATGGTGGAGGAAGAAATTACTAGCGGTCGGGTGATTGAGCAATGGAGACTGAACGATAGATGGGATCTAAGAATTAATTATAACGCTTGAGAGATATGGATGAACCAAAGCAAATGAATCTAGAACATAGGTGTAGCACATATTAGGTGTGTTCATGTATTTAAAATACCAAAATCGTATCATATTCATACCCATTACCCATCATGTTGAGTTTGAGAGAAATATGCCCAAAAATAATATTGGTTAAATTTTCGCAATTAAATGGATTCAAGGTCGATTGAATAACAATGGTGATCAGAGGCGGAGGGAGAGGTTTAGAGGGTTTCCGAGATCCACCTTGGATCGGGAGAGAAAATGATAAATTAGAGATAATAGTTAATCGGGTATGAAAAATAATATGTATTTAAATGAGAATGGTTGACCTTTCAAATATTTGATGTATGATTTATAAGTTGTGTATTGACATATTTAATTTGTTAGAACGAGCTATGTACAAATGACAATGGTGCATATGATCCACCCAAATCATAGCTAATTTGTAAAAAAAAAATATTTCAATCATGGGTAGAGAGAGAGAGAGAGTGTAACGGGTGGCTCCTAAGGACGAAAATGAGTAAATTAGTATAATAGTTAATCGAGAATGAAATTTAGGGCTATTCTTATTGAGAATGATTGACCGAGAGATCAGGTGTTCCAATCTTGGCGGCCCCATTTGTTAAGCACATGATATTCCGATTTGCGACAAACTTTAAACATGTATAATTAGTTGGTTTTAGTTGGCGGAAAATTGTTAGTGAATACTAAATAGTATAAGATCTATTATTAATTTTCTCTCAACATCTCGAGTTATTAATATTTAATACTAAACGGTCTTGACAAAGAACAACATTCAAAAGCAAATTTCTAACTAAATCATGAATAATTGTTTGACACATATAAGTAATATCTTGATAGTTTTGATGCATATTTAATCAATTAAATTTTTTGTAAATACAAAATTATATCATGAATTATTTAAAAAACTTATAAAACTATTTTATCGTATGTATTTTTTTTTCTTTTTCTAAATGGACCCACTATCAACAAAATTCTGGATATGCTAGATGAATTAATATTTTTGTCAATCTCTAATCATATTATGAGTTATCACACCCCGTGACTTGAGAGGTCAGGATTAATTACAATCAACCATTTAATTGGTGCTATGTCTTAATCCACGATTAATGAGGGCAGCAAGACAATGTTGCATTTGCATGTGGACGGGGAAAAGATGGGCAGTCGCAAGGCAAAATTAAATATATGATTGGATATTGCACAACTGGGATTGGCAATTAGCGCAGCTGGATCCATTAATTAAGATGTTTGTTTGAGATATGACGCAACTTTTCAACAAAAAAATTAGAAGAAACAAGACAACAAGTGATGTGGGTTTTGCATCAAATCAATATAATTAAAGTCACCGTGTGGACGTGTATGAGCAGAGGAAAGAGACCCTTTTGGTCGATACAATTGCAAACCACCCTTTTCAGTTCATCTTCTCCTAGCAACTTGAAGGATAACAACAACACAAAAGGTTGGAAAAGTGAGCAACTTGGGTAACGGTTTAAGGACTTGTGAGAGAATATAAGAGCTGTAAATGATGTGTTCCTAATTTGGACGAATCCTTCTGGTTAGATAGCATCATAGCAAGTGTATGCTCTTTTTTTTTTCTTACATTTTTTTAGATATAATTAATAGAAAGAAAGTGTCTGGGATATAGTTAATAGAAAAAGCGTCCGGGCTGTAATAATGTCTGAATCTAGGTTTCAGTACAACCCAAAATTAGAGGTTTTGATCAACTATTGAATGATCAAACCGAAACTTGATTAGTGTAACCAAACTCAACCCAACAAAGGTCATTAAGCAAAAGACGGGCCGCACTTAGTGTGTGGTATATGATCTACGATTGAACCTCTCCCAATAACTCGAGTTATTGGGATCAACTGGTTCTTGACATGGTATCAGAGCCTTCTGTGATCGAGAGGTCTTGTGTTCGATTCCCGATGACCCTATTTGTTAAACACATGGTATTCAGACCTATGAAAACTTCAAACCCTTGTGAGTGACTTTCGTTTGAGGGGGCGAGTTAGTGTGTGGTACGGTTGTTCCAGCCAAATTTTGGTGAGCTAAGAAAAAAGTCCTCTAACTAAGACTCATTGCAAGGTTTGACGGCTTGCTCCACAAGTGAATTGACGAAGGCAGATAATGGAGAGTTGTTGATGGCGTCAGGATAAAAATGGAATAGAGTGTAATAGTTAGAACTAATTTTAATAAGTTAGGAGTATGATAGTAAAGAAATAGAAATAGAAGAACCAATTATGAATTTTCCAGATTTGGGTATAAATAATCTCGTCGATACTTTGCAACGGTAACAGCCTAATATAAACAAGATTTCCTCATTCTCTATCTCTCATCTTCTCTTCTTTCATTTCTGTTACAGACGAGAAGCTTCCCTTGCGACGCCAATAAAAAGCTTTTCAAGCTTCTGTCCGTGAAGACTCCATATCAATCTTGTTGGGAGGTTACATTAATGTGTGATGAACTAGCTGATTGATCTGGTAGGACGCTCTCCATGTGTTGCAGTATGAGGAAGGGATTCGTGTATATTGATGTTTAATATTTTCTTTTGATTCTATATACGAGTCCAGTAAGCGAGTACGACGAATTTTTTTCTCAAATACAAAAAATATTAATAATTTTTTTTACCACACCAAAAAAAGGCATAACATATTCTTCGAAATTGCCCCCTTGCACAACAGGTTTGGCAGAATCTTGGTGCCATTGATACACCACTGACTCATGGCTTGAACTTTGCATAATGGTTGACGACCAACTTGAAGAACACAAAAACGAGGGCTGTTGTTCGGAGTTGTTGTTTAGTATTTGTGGAATAGGAGGAATGATTGGGTCTTTGAGCACAAGTACCAGGAGGTCAAGATCCTTGCACACTGGATTCAGAGTTGGACATCGACTATCAGACATGCACAAATATGCAACAAGCATATACGTAACACGACAGCAGTGAAAATCAGGGAGGAGCTGGCTTGGCAGGCGCCTCCTTAGGATTGAATTGCAATTAACTCAGATGGGTCTGTATAGCAACCCAATTTGGCAGCAGCTGCGGGAGGTCTACTAGGAAAATGTATGGGAGCTTTTGTAGCTAACCTGGGCACCTGTACCATAACAAGGACAGAGATCATTGAAGCTATCACACGACTCCAAATGGCGTGGAACCAAGGTCATCGGAAAATACTTCTCAGGTTGGACTCCACTGCGGCAATTTCTATCTTGAGAGCTTAAGATAACAAGAGCATACTATATTACAACCTCCCTCGTCGATTTCATGAGCTCCGCAACGAAATTGGGAGGTTTGGATCTCTCATTCATACCGGGAGTGCAACAAAGCAGCAGACTACTTAGCCAACAAGGCCCACTCTTTTAGTTTAGAAACTTATCTCTTTTATATATTATATTCGCGTCTAAACTTTTGGATCCTGTATGACATTATGGGCATTGCCCAAGATCATTTTATTTAAGTAGCAGGCAAGGGCGCCCTTTTAGCGTCGCATTTTCTACAAAAAAGAGTATTTTTTAGCATTTGATGTATTGATTTATTTATATATCATTTTCAATACTCTTCCTTAATAAAATGCGTCAATATGTATTAATAAAAATTAATAGTAAAAATCAAAATCACTTATAGTAATAAAACCATTGTGGATAATAATAAAATTGCTACAATATAAATGCTTAACCACTAGTAATTTAAGTAGTAGTAATTTTGCACGTAGAACTGAAGAGAGGAGAGAGCAATTCCAAAATTTAATTTATTCATTAAATTTAATTTCTTGAATACCGAACAAGTCAATTACTAGTGTGAACCGTCAAATTCAACTTAAAAATAATTGAATGCAATTAGAAAAATTAATATGATGCTAACCCTTATAAAGTTAGCACTTTAACTATTCCACACTTCGGCGCTGACATACAAGGATAATTTTGATTAAGGCCAAGTGACTTTGGCGCTTAAATACTAGGATAATTTTGGTTGGCATGTTAGGTTTTAGCTATGTTGATGTTCGTGCGGTGGTAGTAATTGACTTGTTTAATATTCAACTAGGTTAACTCTTTGAATTTTACTTAACCTCCCATAAGAGAAGGGGTCCAGTTATGCAATGTAGTATGGGTAATCGTTTAGTTGGGCTAATTAAGTTGAGTTTAACGCATTATTCCAAAAAGAAAAAAGAGAGAATCAGTTCCCCGGGTTTGTCGGTATCTATGAGCGACGGAGTTTGCTGTCGCAAGACGGATTTTTCCTCGTATAAAAAAAAAGAGAGGGATAACTACAAGTTCAAAACAACTTTGAACAATTTTACTTTTAAATTTTGATAAGACATTGTTTATAAAAGTGAGGAATAATGAGCACCATTTGGGTCCTAAATATAACTAGCATACCAAAACTATATCAAGCCCCCAAAAGTAGTATTGGTTGGACTTTTCCTCGCAAAATTGATTTGGATTTAGTTGAACCCACAATCATGAGTTATTTTGCTATCTTTAACTGTACCATGTTGGCTCAAGTACGACCTAAATATCTAGGTACAATTAGAAGTTTTGGTTCTTAAAAGTTCATTGGAGGAAATAAGCAGTAGGAAAACTTGAAAATTTTAGTCTTAGTTGTAATGTAACTATGTAAGGATGAAAAATCAATTATTATTTTTTTTTTTGGTGAAGAAATAAATTAAACATTTGTTTCAATAAAATAAAATAAAAAATTTAAGGCGAACAAAAAAAATGGAAAAACAAGCAGGAGGCTGGCGTTGGGCCAAGAGGAAGGCTTTAACAAAGCCCAATTAACTTTTTCCTGTGAGGGCCAGCTGTTATACGTTGCTGGCAGAATAAATGAAGCCCAATACGCTATAAGGCCTCGATGATAGCCCAGCTACCGGAGCTGCCCGACCCATCATATTCCCCCGTTTCGTCCAAACCAAAGCTATTAAGAAAAGCAGAAGAGAATTATATATTAATTAACAAGTAATATAAATGGGTTAATATTTTCGTATGGTCTGAACTTTGGCCAAAATAAACATCCTGGCCAATCTTTTCGATCTATAACATTCTGGCCCGAACTATACACCAAAATAAACAATTTGGCCAAACTCGATGTTTGACCGTTAACTTGGACGGCCAATGGACGGTCAAACGCGTTGACTAACGGTCAACGCGCCACGTCACTGCCACGTCACTACCAAGTCAGAAGATCTGATAAATATTTAATTTTTTTCGTTTTTTATTTTTGGTTTAACTAAGGTATTAGATGATTTTTTTTAATTTATAATAATTTAAAATTAGGGAATGTGTGGAAATTGTGAATTATTTTATGCTGACTTGGCAGTGACATGGCGCGTTGACTAACGGTCAACACGTTTGACCGTTCAAGTTAACGGTCAAAAGTCGAATCTAGCCAAATTGTTTATTTTGGTGTATAGTTCGGACCAGGATGTTATAGATCGAAAAGATTGGCCAGAATATTTATTTTGGTCAAAGTTCAGACCATATAAAAATATTAACCCAATATAAATATATAATCCTAGAAAATGTTAATAACTAGTATATAGCCTTGACAATGCACGTACTCAGAAATCAGAATCCAATGCTAGGCCAACTAAGCTCCCGCCTCTCCTCTCATAATTGTCGGCTACTCAATTTCCCGTAACTTTCCCAGCCACAACCCAATTATTTCCCGCCACCTGTCCTCTTCATTTCAATCCTCCTTTTACCTGACATGGGCCCTTCCCCCGCTCCTTCCTACCTCACCGTCAGATCCGTCACAGTCGAATCATACTCCACCACCTGTCCACACGTAGCTTTCCCCTTCCCCCACTACTATATATAATAACGGTCACTTACCGTTCACTCCACCATCCAAAAAGACAAACGAACAAAATCTAAAATCCACTCCCCTCACAGAAAACCCATCTCCCAGATTCTTCTTCTTCACCCCCTTTTTTCTTCTTTTTGTCTTCATCTTCATGATCCACAAGCCCAACATCCCCACTCGCCGGATTCTGACCTTCCCGGCGGTTCACCCATGCGAAACCATAGCTCCGGCGACGCTCCTCGCTTCCCTCATCTGCCTATGCCGCTCCGCCTGCGACTACAGATCCAAGTCGTTCGGCAGCAGCAACGCGCGGAATGCGCGCCAAACCATTCGCCAGGTCGGTAACCTCCTCATCCTCCTCCAGGAAATCCGGTTCTCCGCCGTTCCCGACTCGATCCTCCTCGGCCTCTCGGAGCTCCACTTCACGCTCCAGAAGGTCGTGTACCTGCTCGACGACTGCACCCGCGACGACGGCGTCCGAATCTGGATGCTGATGGAGTCGGATCGGGTCGCCAATCATTTCCGGGTTCTCGTTCGCGAGATGGCTACGGCTCTGGAGGTCCTGCCGCTCGAGGCTCTCGATCTGCCGTGCGAGGCGATGGAGGTGGCCGAGTTGGTGACTAGGCAAGCGAGAGAGACGAGGTTCCGAGTCGGAGCGGAAGCCCAAGCAGCCATGGCTACTGTCTTGGCGATCTTGAGCCGGTTCGAGAGCGGCGAGGTCCCCGATCGCGGAGAGGTCAAGCGAGTCCTGGACTACATCGGGGTGAAGAAATGGAGCGACTGCTACAGGGAGGTAAACTTCTTGGACTCTGAGATTGAGTTTCACTATTCGAACAATAAGGAAATGAGAAGAGAATTGCAACTGCTGAGTAGCCTGCTAGGGTTCGCGAGTTACGCTAGGTGCGTGTTGTTCGATTCAGTCGACGGCAAATCCGATCCGCCCGTTCACTGCGAGGGTGAAAGCCGTGACGATGAGTTGCTGGGTTCCCTTGACGGGGACGATTTCCGCTGCCCGATTTCTCTTGAAATCATGAGGGATCCCGTCACTATCGAGACAGGGCATACTTACGAACGTTGCTCGATTCTGAAATGGTTCAGGGCTGGAAATGCAACCTGTCCCAACACAGGGAACAAGTTGTCAAGCACAGAGTTTGTACCCAACGTTGCTCTGAAGCAACTGATTCAGCGCTATTGCCTTGCAAATGGCATCCCATTTGTTGATTCCAGTCGCAAGGCCCGGGACATAACCAGAACGGCTGCTGCTGGGAGTTTGGCTGCTGAATTTGCTATGAAAGCTGCAGCTAGATTTCTGGCCGATAAGCTCCTTGGTGGGGATTATAAATGGAGGAACAGATCAGCTTATGAGATCAGGCTTCTCAGCAAAACAAGCATCTTTAACAGGTCTTGTTTGGTGGAAGCCGGAGTTATTCCTGCTCTCTTGGAATTGCTGTCTTCAGAAGAAGACGACGGTTCTTGTCAGGAGAATGCCATTGCAGCCCTTCTGAATCTCTCAAAGCATTCGAGAAGCAAGGCTTTGATTGCTGAGAATGGTGGGTTGAGATTCATTGTAGATATGCTGAAGAAGGGAGTGAAGGTGGAGGCAGCTAGGCAGCATGCAGCTGCAACACTCTTCTATCTCTCTTCAGTAGAGGAGTACAGGAAATTGATTGGTGAAACCACAGAAGCTATCTCGTATTTGGTAGAGATGGTCAAAGAAGCAAACTACAGGGGGGAAAAGAATGCTCTTGTTGCAATCTATGGGCTGCTGATGCATTCAGGAAACCAATGGAGGGTTCTTGCATCTGGAGCAGTTCCTTTACTTCTCGATGTCTTGATCTCTTCAGACAGACACGAGCTTGTGACGGATTCTTTAGCAGTTCTGGCAACACTAGCAGAGAAACCTGAGGGGGCAAAAGCGATTATTAGATGCGGAGCTTTGCCTCAGGTTGTGCGGATTTTGGCTGCTGCCAATCCAAGCGCCACAATGGAGCATTGTGTCTGCCTGTTGCTTGCTATATCCATCAATGGTGGTGAAGATGTGGTGGCTTATCTGGTTCGTAGCCCTTCTCTGATGGGTTCATTATATTCCCAACTCAGCGAAGGCACATCTCGAGCAAGCAAGAAAGCTGGTGCTCTCATTAAGGTTCTTCATGAATTCTATGAAAGAACCTCCTCCACTTCGAAAGCAACCGTTCTTCCTCGGGAACGATTTGTTCATGCGTGGTAAACCCAAAGCCATTTTTATCATTTGGGTATTCCACATTTTTCATTCTTTTCATTTCATTTGCAAGCATCTGCCCACTGTATATACACTGAAATCGTGTAGAGGATGCTTGCCTCCTTTGTTTTTGTTGACATTAGCTCGGGTTTTTGAAGAGCTACCAACATCACATTGTCATGGCTTCTACATTTTTAAAATGAAGCTTTGTACAAAAATACACATCTATTCTGTTGTAATTCTTTTCCTGCGTTGTATATGAAATGATACTGTAGTAACTTAGTGTTGTAGAAGTGTAATGATGTACTACAGATTTTCATATTTGATACACAAGCAAGGCCTTCTGGTCAGCTTGATTGGATTTGTTCACCCTTTAGTCATCTTGACGATCTCATTGAGAAGTCTAGTACTTTCTTGAATTTGATATAAACAAGGCCTTTTGGGTTAGCTTGATTGGGAGTGTTCACGCTTCTTCAGCTCGACGATCTCATAGAGATGTCAAGTGCTTTCTCTAATCTTGTCACCACCATCTCCATTGTTGGTCTGTCCTTCTTACCACCTGAGCATGACAGGGCCAGCTTGAATAAAATCTCAAACGCTTCAGTAGAATACTCCCCGTTGAGTTTAGGATCAGCAAATTCTGCGATATTCCCTGATGTGGCTATGTACGAGGCCTGCAAAAAAGTTTTTAAGTGAAGAAAATCAGACCTGAAAGCTTTATTTGCACTTGTGTATAGATGAAATCCAGATGGACATTAGATGGATAGCTGATTTCTTCTGCTGCTGCACCTTTTTGTTGAGCTGCATATGTGTGTTATGATTCATGTTGATCACCTTCTGTCCAGATAGAATTTGCATCAACACTATCCCAAAACTATAGACATCCCCCTTAGCATTGACATGATGGTTCCTCTGATACTCGGGATCCACATAACCAAACGTTCCCCGCACTTCTGAACTCACAAACGACTGTCCCAAGTTCATAACCTTGGAAAGCCCGAAATCCGACAGCTTTGCTTGGAAATTGGAATCAAGAAGAATGTTGGTGGGCTGTCCGATTATCAGGAACAAAAAAACGCAATGAGGAAATGAACTGAAACGATGAACTAGTCTATGAAGAGCCAAAAACAAAAAGAAAAGAGGGCATGCCTTGATATCGCGATGAACAATGCAGCCTCCAGGGTAAGTGTGAAGGAACCAGAGACCTCTAGCACAGTCAATTGCAATCTCAATCCTCTGTAGCCACGAAAGGGTCCGCTCTTTGCCTGTCGGAATATGCAACTGTCAGTGAGAGGGAAAAGCCAGCAAAAATTTCAGTCTTCCTTGGAAGTGAAAGAATGAGTCTTACTGTAGAGCCATTCTGATAAATTGCCATTTTCGCAGAGCTCGTAAACCAGGAAGTACTCATCTTCATGCTTGCAACATCCAGTTAAAGCTACGAGGTTAGGATGTTTGACATGAGAAAGACTGGTGACCTCTCTCACAAAGGTCTCTACATGGCCATCACTCACTATGTGCTTCACTGCAACCGCTTGCCCATCCGACAATTTCCCTTTGTAAACCTTTCCTGCACAAGTTGTTACAATACAAATTTCAGCAACCCAACCCAACCCAAATGAGCAAACACCATTTACCAGTAAGAGAAATGTGTGTGATCCAGATACCGGCTATCCCTTGGCCGATGAAGTTTGATTCAGTGAGATGATTTGTTGCCGAGTAAATCTCCTTTATCGATATCTTGAGATTGTTAGGCTGCTTGAAGTTCAGATTTTTTTGTGATGCTGGTGCAAAACAAAATCTCCCACCACATAAGAAATTATATAAAAAACCACCACCTTCCAGCTGCACCTAAGTTTTGTTGATATCTTACCAGTACGCAAGGAACCAGATTCAGCCGGTGATCGTGTTTGCTGAGACTTCCTTCTGCTCATGATCCATAGCAGCAACACGAGGATCGCTGCCACTCCCCCAACGCTAAGGCTCACGATCAGGATTTCTGCAACAGAATATATAACACTTGCACAGTCTGAGTCCCAACTAACCACATTTCTGCAGGAAAAAAAAAATTGCAGAATCAAGTTGATCAGTCACTCACCCCTGATAATCTTGCTACCGATTCGACGCCCTCCTTGGCTCGCTTTGCTGCCAGCTGCTGCGAGAAAGGATCATGAATCACAGCAAACAAAGTCAGTATTACTGTTTGGAAAGCCTTTCAGTTCAAAGTCTGAAGCTATACAGATGGAGTAAGATCCGGACAATCCAGTTGTTTATGTATCATTACCTTGAGAAAGGCAGTCATAGAGTGGCTGAACTTGGTCTCTCGAACCAGCCCAGTTGCTGGTCAATGTGACCATAACTGCAAACCTGCATAGCTCAGTTTCAGAGCTCGACCCATGGTCCAACGACTCCCGAATCTCCTCCCACTTCGCAGAACATCTGCTGCAGTGCTGACTGGAAGCATCCTCGGTGAAATTGCAGCCCTGATCAAGTGATTCCAGCTGGGGTTTCAGCTTGTCAGCAACATCAGCCACTGTAAAGCTTGAACAGCCGCTAGCTCCGCGGGTGAGCTTGTCGAAGCCACAGCTGGTTCCGGTCAGGCAGCGGCTCTGGTCCGTGGAATTCAAGAATACCTGACCCGACTGAGAAGCCCACCGGGCCAATCCGAACAAGTAGTCGTCGAAAGCAGGTGTGCAGCAATCATCACCGCCGTCGATGAAGCCTCCCCAGTTGCCGGCCTGACGCCGGCGATCACCATCGCAGCTGGTATCGTCAGCGGGGGGTTGGATGTCGAGAATGCAACTACTTCCATCGGATTCCTGAGCGGAAACGCTATCTGGGTTGTCGGAGATATGGAGGAAGACGATTGCGAGCAAGACCGTAGAGGCGAAAAAGCTTCGGCGATGGCGAAGCTTCATGTGGAGAGAAAGAACACTGTAGATTCCGGAATTGGGAGAAGAAAGGGGGAGTAAGATTATTATACTAAACAATGAATTGGGGCTTTGATTGCTTCTCTTGTTGCAGCCTGGAAACTTTTATTGTATAAAAATGGGATCAACAATGTGCAGAGTTTTTCTATGCAACCGGCGGCAATTGGAGGAACGGATGCAAAGAACAAAACGATTTTACAAGTTTTATTATCGTGAGCGCTGGATCTTTGCCGAATGGAGTAATGGGATACAACCAAACCATTTCCATTTCCACACTTCATTTTCTACAGTTGGTTCAACTTTCACAGTCAAGGAGATGGTTTTCATTATTATTGTCTTTACCGATCTTTCACGATATTACCAATGTCAAGTGTTCCATGATCATTGACGCATGATCTATGATTGTTTTTCAATTCTTGACACAAAAATCTGTCATTTTGACATCTCAAAGATGATCTTATTAGAATTTATTATGGTGTTCATGATCAATATGTGAAAATGTGTTCACAGAGGTATGTGACTGATTGATCGGATGTTTAAATTTTTTTCGATTGTTTGATGAATACAACGAAAGTTTTGTAATTCTTTTGTTTTCAGGAACAACTTCAATTTTCGTGACAAAATGAGTAATAAACTATCACTACATCCATTCAATGACCACAAAGTACGTCGTCATATACCATTCGATGAATAGGCACTTTATAAACATATTCTTACAAATATCTTATGAACATCAAAATCAAATGAAAAAGATCGACGTGTTTAAACTTTCCTCTTGTATGATAACCATGTTCGCTCAAATTAAATTGCAATTACCATATATTTTCTTTGGGTTATAGGTATAATATGCCTCTCTACTATGATGTTCTATCAAACATCCCCTTATACTATTTTTTACATCAAACATGCCCCTGTACTTTGTAAAAATGACCAAACATGCCCTTTTGTTTAAATTTTCATCCAAAAACCGTTAACCAAGGTCGAACTTTGGTTTGGGCGGTACAAATGTCTAAAATATCCCTAATAATTTCACTTTAGAATTTTTTTTTCTTTTGTATAGCCAAATAATTCAAATAATTTGACTTTGAAGAGACCCAGAGAAATAAAACGGGAGAAAAAACTGACATTTTCGCTCTCATTTGCCGAATTCGAGTCGTCTAAATCTCGGTTCAACCATGATTGACGATTTTATCAATGGAAATCTTAACAGAAGGGCAATGTTTGATAAACTTTTCAAAATACAAAGCATGTTTGATGTAAAAAATAGTAGAAGGGCATGTTTGATAAAACGTCATAGATGAGGGACATATTATACCTATAACCCATTTCCTTTTCACTCTCCAACAGAGACAAATTTGAGGTGGACTCCGTCAATTTTATTTACTAATTAGAATATGGATTCGATGAGTTCACTGCTTTGTGCCATGTAAATATTAAACTTATATGACAAATTTTTTTTAGTAAACTTGAATAAGAAAATGGGGTTGGCCGCCGGTTAATAATTGACCGCAAGGACAAGGGGGGAAACAAACAAGGTATAGATGGACGGTCATTTGAAGTTAGGATTTTTTTCCTACGTACACTAGTTTAAAAAATATTCTCAATATACAATAGTTATTACAAAATTTCTCATTATACACATGTTTTTATTTGATCGCTTAGGACAAGTGAACTACAATAAAATTGTTGGGGAATGGGGATGAAAGCAATCAAAGGCAAATCCCATCTCTGTAAATCAATAAAAAAATCTTGTAAAGGGACATCAATTTGCTCTTTAATTGCGTGTGAAGGAAGCCATAAAATCACATCGCTTTTGTCATAAGCGATCAAGCAAACTCGCTTTTGTTTTCAACGCTTTCATTCCCTCATTCTGACTATAAGATATGTATAAGTTTGTTTAGTATGCTCATGTTTAAGTAGTTATGTGTTTGTGGTTCACTTATTATGGTTGGTGCAAATTATGCTAAATATTTGGATTAAAACTGAATGTATGATGGATTATTGTTTTGGATGTTGTATTTGATCATTACATATGATTTTGGATGATGTTTTTTAGTATACTAATGTCAAAGTAGTTATGTCATATGTGTTTCTCTTATTATAGTTAGTGTTAATTATGCTAAATATTTGGATTAAAGCTGATTGTATGATGGATTATGGTTTTGGATGTTGCATGTGATTGTTAGTCATTCTAAATTGCATACATGGGTAGATTTTGAAAGTTCCTGCTTCTTATTTGGTGGAATGGTCGGGTGAAAATTTTCCATAAATAAGGGATTCGATTATGAAGATAGTGAATCCAGTAGGTTGAAGATTGAGACCATATTCACGTGGCAAAACTCTAAGACATTTGTGCAGACCGAATTTGCATGGGGGCAGACAAGAGTTTGTAAAATTACTTACTGATATCCAAACATCAGTCGAGGCGGTGTCATGTTCGAAGAAGTTGTCATATCCGACAATAATGGGGTTAACATGATGTTGCGCTTCCTAGCTGAAAACAAAATCGGGCTTTGTTGTGGTGTATGTTGAGATCGAGGATATCGGTCAGGGTGGAGTCAGTTATGGCCATTATGACGGTAAAACCTCTTTTGTGGAAGATGAGAATAAGTGAGGTGCCTCTATGGACGATGAAAAGAAGTGATTCCTATGTAAAAAGTGCACAAAGTAAATTTTACATCAATGTTTTAAAATAGTTGAAAAATATGATTTTGATGGTTGAGCTTGCCTACCAGGTTGTTGTTTCAACTCGCATGGGATTGATGTGTTGCTTGCTCGATTAAATACTTCACATCCTTATGGCCGGGTTGGATATACAAAATCATAAATATCCGCCACCCTTTATCATTAAATACAAGAAAAATAATTTTATTTGATTTGTACACAAATTATGAAAATACAAATTGTTTAAATATAAGGAAAACTTTTTTTTGTGTAGAAGGTCGGGTTTAGCAGCAACTACAGAGCATACTAAGAATTGCTTGATTTCTAGTGTTTTGAGGAAAAATCATCAGTATTCCAAAAAATAAATAACGACTCAATCATGGTTAAACTACTAAGACACTATTGGTCTTATAGCGTCTCACCAATGATTCACGTTGATAATGAGCAAAAATATCAAATATATGACAAATTTAGTGAACGATAAATCCTAGAATGAAAAGCAAGTAGGTACCCTAATAGCCTCTTCGCCCATTTTTGGCGGAAGGCGATGATGGCGAAAATTGAGTTATAATCCTAGGATGTCCTGGATTTGTATTCCACAATGTCTTCTAGTGCATAACTACTCACACTAAACTATCTATTATACACAAAATAGACAAGCATCTTTAGGGGTTTCATTCAAATAACAAGCAATGGGAAGTAAAGCAAAGAAATGTAAGTTGCTTAGGGGGTTTTTGAGTTATAGATGCATAGAAGTAAAAATACGTTATTGTATAAGAAGGTAAATCTCGAGTATCATCATGCATACTAAAGGTCAATCATATCTGCATCAATGACTCATTTATATCATCACTCTATCTCTTCCACTAAAGTTATTCTCTACCCATGCACTCACCTCTTGCAATAGAGATTTAACTAGCTAATGCATGCTTACACTTCATGTCATCACCTAATTAATAAAGAACAAGTTAGGATAGCACTTGATTGGGTGTGGGCCTCTTAAGCCATAATAAATATCCTATATCATCGATTATGAAAAATTCCTGTCACAATCACAAGCTAAACAATTATTCTAAAAAAAAAAAATTCACACGAAGATCAAATTCAAGACCCGTCAAACCGCTCTGATGGGTCTCTCTAGCAAACGCGACAGTCCAAAACCAGACACTGAATCACCTCTCCTCCTTCCTACATCATCCACTTCACTGTAAGCTTCAGCTATCTCCTCCCATGGAACGCCTTCATCACTATGCGTCATGGCAACAAAGTTGCGATTATCTCTTTGATTACGACAAGGATGACAAACTTCTCGGCTACAGCAGTCGAGGTCATGATGATGATTGGTGGTGGTGCGATCGATGGTCAAACGTGAGCTGCGGTTAGCTCGACGGCGGCTGGTGATGATGCGACATGTGAGGAAGATAGAGTTACGGTTAGCTCCTTACCGATCAAGACGACTGCGGTCGAATGTCACTTTGAAGTTGTCTCTGTCGACCTTCCCTTGTTGGAGCTCGAGATCATCTACTGCATCATATCCATCAATGTCACTTGTTGCTACGCCATCGCTTCTTGGAATTGCTGCGCCATGGACGCTTATCTCCGCGATGCTAGGGTTGCCGGACAAAGTCGACTGTGAAGCTTGTGTGACCTTTTTCGTAGGCACCATCTTCCCGGATTCTGTCATTATGTAGATTTCTACGGTGAGAACTTCCAGACAACGTGCGTCGTAATAATCGAATGATAAAAGTAAGAAATAGAGTTAACTAGAACGAAGAGAATTGATATGAAGGAGATAAACAACAAACTACTAACCAAATTTCAATTTTCAACGTATCATTAAACTGGAGAATAAGTACATATTTATAGGCATAAAACATCTCATTTCTCCTACCTAAAACATGAAACTTCTACAAGGAAACAATAAGTCAATAACCAAATCCTAAACAAGTAATAATTAAAAAGCAATCCAAATCCTACTAAGGCTCTGGCTCTTACCGGTTTGGCGGATTCTTTGGTCCAAAGAGGGCTTATTGGGCCACTGAGGAGCTTCCTGAGCACTATACGCAATCTGTCATCGCCGGCACAACAGGCTCGGGTAAATTATCCATGGTGTTCTTCTTCTCTCTACTACGGTTCCAGTTCTGAACTCGGGCTGCAAACTTTTTTGGTCCTTTGGTATTTGAGTTATAATTAAGGGTTAATACCTTATTTTGGCCTAAACTATAACCATATAATCAACGTTGGCCCATGGTTTTAGAAATTAACATCTTGGCCTCAACTATGCAACATATAGACTTAATTGGTCCGACAAATGGTTTGACCGTCAATTTGGACGATCAACACGGTTGACCGTTAGTCAACACGCCATGTCATTGCATCGTTAGCCTAAAATTTATTAAAAATTCAAATTCAAATTATTTTCCTAATTTTTATTATTTATCATTATCAAATTAACCAAAATTTTTTTGGATAATTTGAAAAAGATAAATTTCATAAATTAACCAAAAATTATCAATTTTTTAAAATTTCTTAAATTTTATTTTGAGGTGGTGGTAGCTCTGGGAGGGGATGCATGAATAGTTGGAATTGGCTTAGTAAGCGACGGGGAAGCCGTAAGTGACAATGGTGAAATTGGATTTCTCAATGTGGGCAGTGCCAGTGGAAAAGGAAGGGGTTGAATTCAGATAAAAGTCCAATATTAGAGGTGTGGTAGAACTTATGGACGTATCCAACGTGACTTAACCTACACATATTTCTTACTGAAAATAAGGTTTAAGGTTGGGTGGTGCTTTTACTTGGACCAAGCTATTATTGCAAAACTAGGTGAATACAACCAACTATCATTAAGAATTTCGTCTTTGGACCAATTTGTGGAATCCATTTCTTTTGGGTTGAGTGCAAATTTTGGTTCACTCAACTCTGAGATACCCGATACAATTCATGTTACAACTATTGTACTAAGTGTTAATATCCAAAATGCAATTGTGGCATATACAAATATATTGGTGATAAAGTTAGTATATTTGGTCATATTTCTCTCGTAATCTTGCTTACCTAGTTACCTTATGTATTTTTCAACTGAAAATTTAGACATTAATTTAATACAAAATATGGTTCACGTTGTCTTTTTATAATTTTGCAAGTAATTATGGATGATTTAGCTTACAGTTAATGACCTATTTAGCTTATTTCAGTAAATGTTTACGGAAATACTAGACATATGTAAAACCAAATTGCATTTCATCAAAATTTAAGCAACTATTATATGTATTTTTTATGCTTTTTATTTTGATTATTCACTTGAAATTATAATTAGCTATATAACATTTTTTTTTATGATTATGAATAATATGAATCGAGAATTCATTTCATTTTAAAATGACTTATCTTGTAGAATTTATTGTCAAATGAATTCCTGTATCTGGTATGTCATATTCAAATCTTTAGAAATAAAATGAATTGAATTCTCAAAAAATGTTTGGCATATGTTTAGAATTGAATTAAATAAAAAATTCCAACTACACACTTATTAATTTCCGACATAAACAATATTCATTGAAAATCCATCTTCTGGAAAACGCATTTGGTCTCATACGTAAAATATCAAAAGTGCTCTTGTGTGATACTATTATATTCATTAGTTCTTTTCTAATATTTCATCGATGAACCATACACTCTAGTTGTGACTTCTCAATGTATTGATACAGTCGAAACAGAAATATCAAGTAACCAACATATGCTACTAGCATTTCTATCAAATTCTTGTCGACGTTCCTCAAACTGCATGAATTGGCGTTGAATAATATATGTAGAATTAGTTTAATTAGTAAACGTGGAGATTTTGTTGGTAAAAAAAGCTAATATATATAGCATAGTCATAGATAGATTAGTGCATCTAATTCTAAAGTCTAAACTAACACACTTAAACCCTTTCACTTCGATCCAGGCCGAGGACAGGTGACAGAACCGCAAAACAAAACACAACGCGGCAAAGCTCTAAATCAGTTCCTCTTTGCCTCTCTCGTTAGCTTCATCCATGGCCGAGCCTCCTCCCTCGGCATCGGCCGCCGCGCCGGGCTCTAATCCTCCTCCTTCGGAACCCGGAAACGCAATTCCTCAATCGGATCCAGCTCCCGCCCCATCTCCGGCGCCACCACAGCAACCACAATCCTCAATCGCCCCCCCGCCCAACCCTAACCCTAACCCCAGCCCTACTACAAATTCCACCAATATTCTGGTTCCTCCTCCGCCGCCGGCCTTTCCTTCCGCCTACGGTCTTCCACCGCCGCCTCAAATGTCTGGCGCGGCTATGCCGCCAGTGGCACCCTCGTTTCGTCCGATTCCGCAGTTTGCTCCGCTTCCGAATTACCAAAATCAGAGTGCGATTGGTGTTCAGCCCCCAGGAGTTAGCGCGGGTCCGCCGGCGATGCCTCATTACCAGGCTCCACCTGGTCAGCCGATTCTGAGACCGCCTTATGCTACATTACCTAACGGGTATCCGCCTGTGCCTGGAGCTACTCCTCAAGGAATCATGCCCCCTCCTGGTGGGTTATTCTTGTTCTGCCCTTCATTCCCTACATTGTATCTCTCTTCCTCTCTATACATATTGATCAGGTCCTGGTTTACCTTATTATGGTAATCTGTGTGCCGAGGAACTTGGATGTCATTGGCGTTAAATTAACGAGGAATGATATCTGAAAGTTTGTGTTTACATGAGGTTATTAGGGGGATTTTGGGGGGAAAAAGGGCATCGATGACCCTGATGTTTTCTCGTACAGTGTCTTGATTGATTACGGTTGGAAGGGCTTCATTGATATTGCTTAAGAGACTATCACCTTCTTCTACAACCCTGTTTTGGTATGCTCTGCTTAGCTCCTTTTGACTGCATTTAGAATAATGAATATGTTCTGATGCTGCAAACGAGGGTTACTGTTTTATTGCGTTAACGAAACATCATATGGAATTCACTGATTAAAGACTTAAAGCGCAATCCATTTTGTTCTAAACTCTCTGGTTGTGCCATGTTTATTTTAGTGGGCATCTTTCTGGTAGTTATAAGGATTCTTTCCCTTTCATGGGTTTATGAATTGCCAGCAGCAGACCATGTTAGCAACTGAGTGCTCCTTGGCATTTTGCTCTTAAGGTATTGACCAATCCTTCGATTTCAGTCTTTTTCTTTCTCTTCCTGCTCCTTGTTTTTGCCAGCGTGTCTTAAATCTTAATTTTGGACAACTAACAGAGTGGATAAGTTAAAATAGCTTTAACATGGTAGTCTAGGACTGGTCATCCATAGCTTGTGTGAGTCAGACATTGAAAATCTCATGCTACTCAATGGCAAAAATCTGCAATTTGGTGCATGGGGTAATTTGAAAAGCCTGCCAATAGCAAGTGGATGCGTGACCGAGGTAAGTGAAGCCCATTTAACATATCTGCGTTTATGAATCAGATCCTACTCTTCTTGATGTTTGGCTCAGGTTATCTGTTCAGCTGGTGATACTTTATGCCTATGGTACCATCTCTAGTGTGATTTGATTGTGTGGTAACCACATTTATTGCTCTTAATAGTACTTATGCATAAATTGTGGTGGGGATGTACAGTTCTTGCCATCTTGTGTTGTTGGAGCTTCTCTGATATATTGGCGTAGCTGTGATTTTATCTTATGCAGGAATGGCTCGCTATCCTTCACCTTACCCAACTATGATCCGTCCAATATTTACTCCACGCCCACCTGGTGCACCAGTCATACTTCCAATGACTCGTCCTCTTGTTCCAAGTATTCCTGGCGTTCGTCCTATTATCCCTCCCATTATGAGGCCAGTTATACCTTCCGTGACACCAGCAGAGAAGCCTCAGACTACAGTCTATGTGGGCAAGATATCACCAACTGTGGAGAATGACTTTATGCTCTCTCTTCTTCAGGTTTGTGATTAAGTTTTGCCTTCTTTGACTTCATGCTTCTTGTCCATTGCGTTTTTTACTTTTTTCCTATGTTTCTTGTCATGGTTTTGCACCAGCACAGCTTAATACTTATTTAATTTATTTGATGTCTGTGACATATGGAAAACAATTCATGAAGTCTTGTGGAACTGTAAAGAGTTGGAAACGTGCTCAAGATCCTTCTGATGGGACTCCTAGAGGCTTTGGCTTTTGTGAATTTGAAAATGCCGAAGGTGTTCTCCGAGCATTACGTCTGCTCAGTAAATTTAATATTGATGGGCAAGAACTCGTGGTATGTTATATTTTGCAACTTCTGGTCAAGGATTGCTGATCTTCTGTTCACTTATTATCCGAGTACATATTACTCTCTATTTTCCGGTTTTACTTATGGATTGCAAATTGCAGTTGAATGTTAATCAAGCAACACGAGAATATCTAGATAGATATGTTGAAAAGAAAACTGAAAATTCAAAGAATCTCAGAGAAGGGGGAGCCAAGCAGGATGTTGCCCCAAATAAGGCAGAGAAGACTGAACCTTCTGAGTCATCTGAAAAGTCTGGAACTATGAAGTCTTCTCCAGATGTTTCGGAAAGTGATAATGAAAAAATTGACAAAGGTAGCCATGATCTGGCCAATTTTGGTATTGTCACCAATGAAGATAAAGAAGGTGACAAGGCAGCACAGGAGAAGCTTTCTAACATGATAGAAGAGAGACTGAAGACCAAACCTCTGCCACCACCACCACCTCCTCCTCCACCTCCGCAACTTCTTAGTGATGGTTCTGGCAATCCAAATACCGAGCAAACCAAATCAAGAGATGGGGACTCGGAAACTGATGCATTGAAAAGTGGTTAGTCCTCTGAGTGGATGTGTAAAGCTTGTTCTTCTCTATGATACGAGATAATGTTTAGTTCCACAGCGCAAAAGTGTTTATTTGATTGATTTTGCTCTTCTTCTCCATTGTCCAGATGATGCTGCTGAAGAAAAAAATAATGACGAGATGATTGGTGATTACAAAGCAGCAAGTGAACATGAAAGGCCTGAGGTAAGCTCACCAGACAGGAACAGAAGGTATGATAGAAGGGGCAGAGACAAGGAACGAGATCTTAAGCGTGAAAAAGAACGAGAGATAGAAAGATATGAGAGGGAAACAGAAAGAGAACGTATTAGAAAGGAAAGGGAACTTAGAAGAAAGGTGGAAGATGCTGAGCGTGAGTATGAAGAACGTCTAAGAGATTGGGAATATAGAGAGAGAGAGAAAGAAAAACAACGACAGTATGAGAAAGAAAGGGAGAAAGAAAGAGATCGCAAGCGGAAGAAGGAGATTCTTCACGATGAAGAAGATGAAGATGATGACTCTGGGAAAAGATGGCGGAGGAGTGTTATAGAGGAGAGGCGGAAAAAAAGACAACGGGAGAAAGAGGAGGACTTAGCTGACAGGCTAAAAGAAGAGGAAGAGATTGTCGATGCCAAGAATAAGGCTGAAGAGGAAAAATTGCTAGAGCAAGAAAAAGAGGTGCTGAAACTTCCACATGTGGATATTGTGAATGGTAGCGAGAAGCCTGCTTCGTCTGATGGAATGTTCATTGAAACTACGCATAAAGTCATTGAACAGGGCGACGAGGGTGACTCTGTCAGTGCTAATCATACAGGTGCTTCTGAGAACATTTATGCTTTGTATTTTCTTTTACTGATTCCCTTTGGTTGTTTGAACAATATGAAATTTGTTGCAACATTTTTTTGTGTGTGACAGAATTGCAACTTCACACTACAGATGATGAGGGCGTACAGAATGGTGCTGGTGAAGTTTCAACTGTGCCAATGGTTGAATCAGAAGCTCAGTGCCAGAGTGCTAATGCTCCAACAAGAAAATTGGGGTTTGGTTTAGTTGGGTCTGGGAAACGTGCTGCTGTACCTTCAGTTTTCCATGAGGAGGATGACGATCCTCATAAGGATAAAAAAATGAGGCCCCTAGTTCCCATAGATTATTCAACCGAGGAATTGCAAGCTGTTCAACCTATTACTTCTGGAGCTCAACCACCAAATCTAGTTGCTGCTGCAGAATATGCAAAGCAGATATCTAATATTGCTCCCCGGGAAGAGAAATCTGAAGTTGCAAGGGACAAAAATCAACGTTCTCATGATAGGTCTGGTCGGAGGGACAAAAATGACGAGAACAGTAATCATCGGTCCAGAGAAGAGAACAGAGAGAAGAGTGGACGCGACAGAGACAGGGATCATGGTCTAGATAAGGTGAAGACCCCAGATAAACAGAAGCTTTTAGATGCAAAACAGCTGATTGATATGATTCCAAAAACCAAGGATGAGTTATTCTCATATGAGATCAATTGGACCGTTTATGACAAGGTACGCTTCCCTGCTTCAGCTGTCGTGTATCTTAACTGTCTATTTGTCATAAAGTTTGATTAAAACATAGCACCAATGTGGTCAATGTGGAGCTAATGATTCTTGGTACGGCAGCTTTTTCACTTATGGAGCTTGAAAAGATGTTTTTATTTTATGGTCTTTCTTCTCACTTGTTTTGCAGCACTCGCTGCATGATAGAATGAGACCATGGATTTCAAAGAAGATAACGGAGTTTCTGGGAGAGGAAGAAACCACACTAGTGGACTACATTGTGTCAAGTACAAGGGAGCATGTTAAGGCTGCACAAATGCTGGAGATGCTTCAGTCCATACTAGATGACGAGGCCGAGATGTTTGTGCTCAAAATGTGGAGGATGCTCATCTTTGAGATCAAGAAGGTGGAGTCGGGCCTCGCTTTGAAGTCCAAACCATGAGGATTGTGATTCTTCTGGTTCTTACCAGGGGTGCTAATCTTCAGATGTAGGTAGGTCTCTTTAACTTGGGAATACAGACGGAGTCCTGGCCATGTATGTTCTCTGGATTTTGCTCTGGTGGGATGCTCACAAGGGAGCTTTCCCTTTTCCTGCAGGTGGTGCTTTTTCCATCAGATGAGCTGCTTTCTTGCGTTGCATATGCGAAGTTGAAGTTCGAGGGAGTAGATTTAGACGCGGAAGACAAAGATTAGATGTTGAAAAGTGACTTCGTGGCCCGCAAATCAATTGCATAGTATTTTTGGGCTGTGAAGGCGGGCGTGCAGAGCTCACTGCTCTTTGGCACATCCTTGGAAAGCGGCTGAAAACTGAGAGTGGGGTATTATTTAATATGTGCAGTTTATTTTTCACCATTAATTCGAATAAGATTTCAGTATAACAGCGTTACTTAACTACAGGTATCCACATGAATTGCAGGCAAATCTTTTTAACTTGTTTGTCAATGTCACCTCACTATTGATTTGCTTCGTTTGTTAGGTGCAATGTTGTCTGAACCAATATACCATGCGGTTCATACTTTACTGATTTAGTTGGTATTGAATTGTTAAAAAACTAGATCCGTTGATCTGACTGAAGTCGCCCGAAAAATAGAAGTTCTTATAATCCGAAAATTGAATGACTCTTTCGCGATTAACCTGTGATTTTTGGGTTGGAATGGGTGGATTAGTGGGTCGATTTGTTAGAACTGTTATTTTTCATATTTCACTCCCAAAATAATAATAATATCACTAATAAATTGGTGAGATATTTAGAAAAAAAATTCATAGGAATTTAAAAGACATGTTTGAAGTTTAAGTATAATCAAATATCATGTGTTTCTTGTGCTTGTATTACTCTTAGGGTTCGGTTAGTTTGCTAACCCGTAAGAGTTGGAAAAATGACATCCTGATATGAAATGCAACTTATAGAATTTATTAGTCGTATTAAATACACATTGGAATTAAATACATCATCTTAATTACTTACTTTTTTATAAATTTAAACCTACACTAAATATAATTCTCTCTCCCTATCTTTGATTATTCCTTTTCAGCATCCTTTTACCGCCAGACTTCCTCCGACTGCCACACTTTTCTTGTGAAATTTTGCCGATAGGCTCCCTCTGGCCACCTGCAAAAATGAACCACTACATTAAAAAAATCTACTAGTACACTGATATGTTGTACCATTACACTTAAATTCAGATATGATATTTGTACCAGTGCACTGGTAACGTTACCACTGCAATTTAAACGCAGATATGACATTTGTACCAGTGCAGTGGTATCGCTATACCAGTGCACTGGTACAAATATCATATATGAGTTTAAGTGCATTGGTACAAAAATCATAATTGAAAATCGAAAAGTCAGATCTGGAAAATGGAAAACTCATCGGGAGAGGAACATAGAAGAGGAGGGCGACGCAACGACGGGGGTTGGTGGCAGCGACGCCGGAGGATGGTGACTGTAGGACGACGATGACTGGAGAGAGGAGAATGGTAGTGGATGCGCTGGAGGAGGACAACGGCAGGAGGGATGGTGGTGACGGCGAGTAGGACAATGGACGACAACAGGGCGAGGACTGGTGACGTGGTGGTCGGGAAAAGTGGAGGAGTGGCGCAGGGGTGGTGGTGGATTGCGGCGGCAGAGAAGGGGAGTCAGAGGTGGTGGTTGCACGGAGGGGAGATGAGGAGAGTAAACGACAGCAACAAGATGAGAGGAGGGAACATAGAGGAAGATGGCTAGAGTTATAGGGAGTTTTTGTATTAAATAATGAAGAGTTTTTTTATCAATAGAAATTGTCATTATTAGAGTATTTATTATGTCAACAATATTCATTTAGTATGTCACTTTCATTAATGCTTACTAAATGATTGAGAAAAAAATGGACCAATGAGAAAGGGGTGTCAAAAATCAAACCCCATTTTGGGTAGACACTGTATCCTACCCCAGAGGGGTTTGATTTTTGTAATTTGTATTTCATTTCATTTCATTAGTATGGAGGATTTGAGAATATGTTAATTGACATGTGTTAAGTAAATTATTGTCATGCATATGTGAAGATTTGTGTTCTTTTAAAAAATATGAAACATGTTTTATATTGATTCTGAGAGCGCTCATTACCCGAAATAAACCCGAAGCCAACCGAACATGACCCGACCCGTAACTTGAGGCCTCAACCCAACCCAATTGCCCGGTCTATAAAATACTGGTGTCTAATAAACAACAATATTTTTTTTCGATCAACTTAAACAACAATATTAGACATAACCGTAAATCTCTAATTTATAAAATCGTAGACATAGCTGTAAATGCTAATAATTGTCCAAATCAAAGTTACAGAACTATTACATTGCTCAAAACAAAAGTAAATTAATTAACTAATTAAGCTCCATGCCAAATTAGGAAATTAACTAATTACTCCCTAATTTAACGTGCTAAATTAACTAGCAAAACTCGGCAAAACTGAAAGCTAATTAGAAAGCCAAAAACCAAAAGTTAATGGGTAGTTTGGCCTTGCTGTAACTTTTGTATAAGCCGCTTCTGACTGAAACTTTTAGAGAAGTACTTTTCAAATAATCAAAGTTTTTCGGGTTCGAGTTTTACCCTACCTGACAAGGTCGGATTCGGGCGGATATTCACGATTACAGATATTTTTGCCATCTCTAGGTTATGTGAAATGACTATAAAGGATTTATAATTTAAAATATGAATAAAAATTTTAAACAATAAAAAGTAGTCAATATAGATCTTGTTAGATTTCTTTTATTATAATTATGATTTTATAATTTATTTTGTTTTTATAATGATATAAATGAAATAAAATTATATTTTTTAAATAATATTAAAATATGGTAAGGATAATCTTGTATCTTCAAAATAGTTTTTCGTAGAAGCTCCAAATCGGAGTTTTTGCTTTTATGTTATACAAAAACGCTTTTCAGCTTTTCAAAAACCGAGCTTTTAGAGGCATTTAGCCATGATTCAACTTTTGAAGTCGAAAAACACTTCTAAAATCCAGGCCAAACATAGACAATGTTCTGTGACAGGACTTTAGATGTTTAGTTAGTTATTGAAAAGTTAATGGTTAATATGTGATTAAGGATAATTAGTGTATTAGTATTATTTTTAAATAAAACTTAAAATCAAAACAAAATTAAAATCAAAGTATTTCCGTCCATACTAATCAATTTTCCATATGTCAATTTATTAATTGTGGGGGAGCACCACATGGGATGGGATGACTTCTGTGGTGACTGGTGAGCAGAGATCACCAAAGAATTCCTCCTTTTAAGGGTTGCGAAAATGGCAAGTTGGCAACCCATTTATTAGCCTTCCATTCTCTTTTCTTTCTATTTTCAAATTAGTGGTACATATTGATCTAAAGGCAATTTTGAAAGAAAAACTTACTACATGGAATCCTTTCCCATTTTCCATAGAATCCCTCTTTCTTAACAAAAATAAAATAAAAACTCAAAGCCCCCTTTAACATCCCGAATCTTTTCCCGACAAGATACTGTCCGCTTTGGGCCTCTACACTTGCACGGTTTTCGACTTGGGGTGCAATTCAAAGTAACTTTCTATAAGGTCACTCATCCTTGTTGTACTCCACAATGAGCACGTTTAACTTTGGAGTTTTCACAAGAACTCCTCCATTTCGCCCCAAAACGTGTCTCGTCAGGTAAGGCTGGTTTCCTACTTATGAACCATGGATCTTTCTCGTGCTTTGTCGATGTGGGATGAGAAATTTTACAATGCTATATAGTATTGGTGCTATAGGGTTTTGCCTTTATGGTACAACTTAAAATTGTACATTTACGTTATGGTACAACTTCATATTGTACCTATACTTTTTGTACAAATTCTTTTATGTACAACTTGAACTTGTACCTTTATGTGATGGTACAACTTCAAGTTGTAAAGTTGTATCATAACATAATGGTACAACCTAAACTTATACATTTAATGTTATGGTACAACTTTAAATTGTACATTAAAGCACCATACTATATAGCATAGTAGAAGTGCTCATGTGGGATTTGCCTAAGTTGTTACATACCCCCCCCCCCCCCCCCGGGACTCAAGGTCCTCGTTGAGGTTTGCCCCACCATCGTTCAAGAGGAACGCGGAGAGACTCTGATACCACTTGTAACATCCCGAACCTTTTCCCGACAAGATACTGTCCGCTTTGGGCCTCTACACCTGCACGGTTTTCGACTTGGGGTGTAATTCAAGGTGACTTCCCATAAGGTCACCCATCCTTGTTGTACTCCACAATGAGCACGTTTAACTTCGGAGTTCTAACAAGAACTCCTCCATTTCACCCCAAAACGCGTCTCGTCAGTTAAGGCCGGTTTCTTATTTATGAACCATGTATCTCTCCCGTGCTTTGTCGATGTGGGATTTTTCTAAGGTGTTACACCCCTTATCTCTCCATTCCCTTCGTCGTCCTCTTCATCCCCTCTCACCCTATCTATAAGAAAAAACCGTAACTACTAAGGAGCTCCATCTCCGTACTACTTGACGAAAATCACTATTACGAGACTGATGGAGTGGTAATTTTTTAAACGGGGTGTTACTTTTTGCAGGTGGCCGAAAGGAGTCTAACATAAGGATTTCACTCTAGAAAGTTGGTCGGATTGAAGTGGTTGCTGGAAAAGGAAGGGAGAGTTAGAGAGAGAAATGTATTTATTGTAGAATTTAAATTTAAAAAGAATAATGTGTTTAATAGGAATTTTTAATTTCAAAAGTATAATTAATACATAAAAAATTAATTAATATGATTTTTTGTATACCCAAATTACCATTGGTTGTAAAATTCACAACCCCTATCACTCAATATTATTAAGAAAACACAACAACCACAACCCTAAGATGTCAACTAAGAAATTTAAGAATCCGTATGGGCTTAGTGAAATCACTAAAGTAACCCCTTAGTGACTAGGGATGTCAGTTGAATCCGAATCTGTGGATAATCTACCCGACCCAACCCAGTCAAAGAGGGTAAAACCCTATTTGACAGATTGTGAGTCGGGTTCGGGTTTAAACCCGCTTTACTTTTTTTGTAGGCTGGGTTTGGGTATAGCCATATCCAACCCATGGATACCTGCACCCAAGTTCATACCCCCACGACCCACGAAACCCTTAACTAATTAACTATAATTTTCAAACTTATTTTTCACACGTTCAATTAATCATATTGTTTGTATATGTTTATCTTTAATATTTAACAATTAGTATGAATGATTTGTGAGTTAGCGTGTATGTAGTAGACAATAGTAGTGAAAACTAGTGTAATTACATCTTTGTACATGAGCCCATGAGTACCCATGAACCCGCGGATACCCAGCGGGTTGGATTGGGTTTGAGTTTTCCCAATCTAGTGGATTTTACCCCGAGTTTTTTGGTGGATAAACCAATGGGTTTGGGTATGGCATATAACTCGCCCCAACCCGACCCATTGCCATCCCTAGTGACAGGGTCGTTTGATTTTGGTGATAGTTTAGGTGAGATTGTTACAATGTGTGCATTGTTAACAATGCATCATTTTTTTGGTTTATTTACTTAAACAATACAACCATTGTTTGTTGATTGGATGGAAGCTACCACTAAAAATGAGTGAAAGTAATATCTCTACTAAAACTTGAGATTGTTGAGATAGTTTGAACGAGATTATTGACTTCCTTTTTTGTTCCAAGTATACCCCTAGTTATATATATGTTCTCATAAAAGTAAGGGTAAAAGTGATATTTCCCACAAAAATAATGTAACTTGTTAAATACTAAAACAACTATCACCAAAACCAAACAATGTAAAGTACATTACATAATTTTCCTTAATGCATGTATATTACAATGCATTCATTGATGAGAGACATGTTACGGTGATTACTATTTTATAGAAATCACAAATAGTAATCACCGTGGTTACTAAAGACAAACTAGGTATGCCAAAAAATTATTAATGACTTTTTTTAACAAATTACATTTTAGAAAGTTATAAAATATATTAATTACATTTTCTCTCTCTCTCTCTCTCTCTCTCTCTTTCTCTCACTTTCACAATCTCCAGCCAGATCTCTCTTCCTTCTTTTTCTCAATCTTTTCCTTATTTTCGTTCAACCGAACTAATACTGCTGCAACAATAAAACAATACCAATCGTCCAACCCATTAGAAAAATACTACCAATGCACAAAATACCAATACCATTCGAGAAATAAAAACACTACCACTTCACAAAACACCAATACCATTGCAGATTTAATCAATATCAATACATGCTAATCAATAACATTATATGATAATCAATATCAATGCAAAATAAAAAAAATATCAATGCGAAAACACTACTACTACAAAAAAGAACATTACCTTTCCACAAAAAAAAAAAAAACAATACGCTTATATGATAATCAATACCAATGCGGAAAAACACTACCACTACGAAAAAATACTACAAATGCGGAAAAAACAATACCAATGCGAAAAAACTACCACTACGAAAAAATCACTACCAATGCGAAAAAACCCAGATCTAAAGTTTTTATTCATCCCGCCTTTTCCAGCCACAACCGTCCACCACAGCCGTCTCCCAGAGAGAGAGAGAGAGAGAGAGAGAGAGAGAGAGAGAGAGAGAGAGAGAGAGAGAGAGAGAGAGAGAGAGAGGCAACAGGAGGGTGCCCGCAGCGGTGGGCGAGGGTAGCCGGAGTGGAGGGTGGCCGCCGACAGTGGGAGGTTGGCCGAGGGTGGCTGGCTTTGGGAGGGTGGCCGCCAGCAGCAGAGGTGTTGACAGCGATAGAGAATGGTGTTGGAGTAGGGTTTAGGTATATAATATATAGAAACTAATTTTCTAAAGGATAAAAATCTTGTGTGATATTTTTTTATTCTCGAAATTACCCTAAATATAATCTTCACCGTCAAATTAAAATTAGGGTGAAATAGAGATAATGAAGTATGTAGATTTTAGTAGTCACCATAATTACTCAATTTTGAGTCATCACCCTAACGCGTTCCCATTGATCACAATGCATTGACTTAAATATCACCAAAACCAAACTACCCGATTCCTCCTAATCCCAAATCTTTATGTTTACAAACAAAATCGAAGTTTGTCAATCACCAACAACTCACCATCCTATTTCTGACTGCAGAGTGGCACACGCAACACATCCGTTTCCCTCCCAAAAGGAATTGCCAGCTTGTAGAAAAACCGCGCACCAGATCGCTAAAAGGGCAAAAGGGTAACATCGTCGGCAGAAAAGAAAAACGACGCCAGACGAGCACAATAAACGCAGGAAAACCTGCCCAAGAGAAAATTAGGACTGGCGCTTGAGTTTCTGGGCTCCGCTGCTTCTTCTGCCAAGAAGAAGAAGAGAGGGACACACGAAAACATGGCGGAAGAAGAGAGCTCGAAGAAGCGAAAAGTGGATATCAATTGGGAAGAGATTGACCGCCAGCTCGACGAGATGGATTCTCTACCGGAAGTCGTCCCGGAGAAGAAGGGAAGTCACACTGATGATCAAAACCCCCGCCAACAATGCACCCCGTCGGCGACGATGGCCTCTGAACACGACGATCATTGCATCTCCTTAAGGAAGGAGTGCGCTGAAATGACTAATGGGCAGCTGGAGGAGGCGATTTTAAGGCAAAGTAGGACTCTGAAGGCACTTGGTGGTACATTGCCAGACAGAGGGGGGAAAATCCGGGGTACCATTAGAATCATGGAAGAGGAGCGAGAGAGGAGAAAATCCGCGAGGGCGACCTTGGTTTGTCTTCGTTTCTTTCGGTTTGCCCCAAAGCAATTTGCTCTGAATCGCTCTTGCATGTGTCGGTTTTATTCCATTTTTTTTTTGTTGCTGTTTGGCAGCTTTATAAGAAAACTGGTAAAAGTGGGTTTTCTCAGATGGAACCTTGGTTTCTGTCGAGGTCATTCCTTTCGGGTGTGAATGTTTCGCCTTCGTACAATCTGTATCCACTGGACTAGAGAATTTGAGATCACTTCATGGCTGTTCATGTGCTCTTTGGTCAGTGAGATACTGCGAAGAGATGGTGGACTGTTTGATGGTGGTCACTTGGTCTGGAAACTTACATTTTGGCAGTGCTTGAACAGTTGAATGTGGACCATTGAGCTTCTGTCTACATTTGCTAACCTTAAATTAGAATTCTTTGGATCAAGGTTACTGAAATTGGATAGAAATATGAAGCTCTAGCCTCTAGGTTTCTGTGTGGTATTGACGTGCGTTAGGCATCCGTACCACTGAATGTCATTGGTTTGAATCTCCAGAATAATTTATATGGTTTATGCATTGGACAGATCATGATGTCTCTTAGGAAGTTTTCTGTTAGGAGTTAGCTTCTTTATCTATATATATGAATGCCACGTGAAGTACGCAATGATGTCTTGTTTGTTTGTGTCGTTAGAATGACCTTCCCAGCCACTTGTTAGCAATCCTGAAGAAGCAAAGTTTGTAAGTTTCTTGTCCCAAGCTGAAGGAGTTACTCATTGGTCCATCTTAATGGTAGAATGAAAGATTGTTTGACTTTTGGGGGTTCATTTTGCAGAATAGTAGATATGGAGTGTTGATTCATTTGTTTGTTTACTACTTCTGATCTCTAGTACAATATTTTGTATTGGGGCAATTCAGTTGCCACGTGTTTGTGATCAAGGGGAAGCGACATTTTTGGTTTTTGCGTAAAGGTTTTTCCTTTAATTTGGCCAATGTCCTGTTTATCCTGGTTTTTGTTCTTTGACTTCCAACTTTGCACTACAAAATTGTCTAAAAAGAGAAGAAGCATAATGAATTCCATGATGGAGTCATTATAATCTGTTGATGATAGATTTTATTTGTCATTCCGAGGTGTTAGCGCTATAAATGATGCTTTCGTTGGAGGAACTTCTTTTAAATGATTCATTCTTTCTTTCCAGGGTGTTGGTGACTCTAAGAAATCCAGACTGCTAGTAAGTACAGGTATAAACGGTGAGTATCACTGTGGGCTGCCTCTTGTTTTAAGAATCTATTCTGAGCTGAAACTAAGTTAGTGATGGCAATGGTAAATTGTAAACCGTTCAGCGAGAATACATGACCCTTCAACTTTGAAGCATGAACTTAAGAAGAATTCTGAATTCCTAAATGTGTTTTGTAGGTGCTCCAGGTGGCAGTAAAGAGATGGCATCTTCCGAAATTCATTCACAATCGCGTTTTGGCTCCCTTTTCAAGAAAAAGATGGAAGATAACGTATGCTGCTTTACTTGATATTCCTACATGACTGTTAACTCACATCCGCCCCACATATAATTTATGGTTACTGCCTTGTTATATTTCATTTAACAGGCAGATCATAAGGTTGCTAATGCATTCGATAGCGAACTATCCGCTCTGGGTACTCACAGCCGTCCAAAACTGAAACTCAATGAGGGGTTGTCACTAAATGGAAGGCAGAAAAATGGATCAAGAAAACGGAGTTTTCAATCTTCTTTTGGTTGGAAGGACAGGGGAATTTCCTCTGATTCCTTCTACAGTAAAGGGCAAAGTGCATCTAAACATTTTTCTAATGGGTAAGAAGTTCTCATCTACCATGTTTGCTTTATTGTTTATGTGTATGCTGTCCTGGTGGGTTTTGCCTACATGTCGGTGTGATTTCTGTTTCTTATCTGTGGCTAATTGTGTTGAAGGGACAGCAGCAGTTAGAACTTGGTCCCCTGTATGAATACTCATTAGATGGTTTAGTATAGGGCTTTTGGTATAGATGAAAACTAATGTGACCTGCTTTCCTCACCTTGCTTTCTATTTTCTATTTGACCTAGCTTTTGATCTAGATTTTTGTCCCGTTTAAGATGGCACACTGGATATCCAAGTATTGGTAATGATATTGGTTCCTTTCAGCCATTCTTTTCATTTTGAAATTGATGTGTCTGACTATGTCGCCCTTTATATGCACTAATGTGGAAGCAATTTTTTGCTGGGTTTGCATCAAATGCGTGTTAATCCATAATCTTATCTGCAACATTTTTTTTAGCTTATCTTTCAATCTTATGTTCCTCCTGTGTACCAGAGTGGCAAGCTTTTCTCGGATTAATGTTTATTTCCTTCATTTCAGGGTTTTAGGTAGAAAAGAGGAATCTCCGGTCCCACCTTCATATGGTCTCAGACATAGAAAGGCAAGTAGGGGAGAATACAATACCTAAACTTCTTGGCACTAAGATCTGCTGGCTATATGTAGATATACATGGTTTCTTTTCACTGCATCTTTATGTTTGGTGCTGTACTAAGAATAGATTAAATTTGAAACTTTTTGAATGTTCTTGAGGAATATTGGGTGGTTATTCTCTTAGTCTCTAATTCCATCAGCATATGCTCAGCATTGATGCCTTCCTATTTTTTGTTAGACAGCACCCTGAAGTAATGTTGTTTCCTGGTAGCATAGCGAATTGAACATTTATATTATCTAGGTGTTCATGCTGTCAGACTTCTGATCATAGAAACCAAGGACTTTTTTCTTGGATTGAAAGTGAAGAATTATTTTCTATATCTCTCAGTCGAAATCTGTGCAGCTTTTTTATTCCAATCTTCTGTGAACAGAGGGAGACTGTGGTTGTTTTGGATGATGATGATGATGAAGAAGTTCTGGAGACACTTGATTGTATAGATGAAACACGTGATGAATGGTAAGTTCAGATTCAAAGGGCGTTTTCTTTTTTGTTTGTTTTTGTTTTGTTTGGCTAGTTACCTATATTAACAACCTTTGAGTTTCCCTTTGACCTTCAGCATGAAAGATGCTAAAATCTACTACCCATCAAGGTATTTTTTAAAATTTTCTTTCTTCGGGAATAGAACCAGGAAGAGTCCAGGATACTAGTGACCTCTTACTTGATGTGGATGCAGGGATGATCCAGAGTGTGTTGAAATTTGTTTCCAGGATATAGACTGTCTGGCACCTGAAAGTTTCCTGACATCACCTATCATGAACTTTTACATACGGTAAAGGGAACTTTCATCCTGGTTACCTTTTTTTCGGTGCCAACTGATAGCTCGTACCACCGAGAGCAAAAGATACACAATGTCAAAGAACCATACACAACCTAGTAAGAATAACAAAGCCCACCATACCAGTAGAGTACACGAAAAGGGTTTTTTTTTTGCTCCTAGATGTGCTATTACCATTTTGTCGTCATTGTACATGTGTTAACAGAGTTTGGGAGCCATGGAATTCACTTTTTCATCTCAGAAGTAAGAGCAAAGGAGCTGTTTTTGGGTGTGGCTGGTTATTGTAGTGAATGTTTGAGTGTTTACACCACTTGTCCATCACTACTTGAATCTGGAAATATTGAGGTTGAGTAGCATCCATGTATTTATATGATCCTTTGTTTAGGTACCTAGAGTTGCAGGCTTCTCCATCTCAAAAGGCTACTTGTGATTATCACATATTTAATACGTTCTTCTACAAGAAGCTTCAACAGGAGTTGTCACGGAAGGTAATTGAATTGATTGCTTCAGAGAAACAGCTGTCTTGGTATGTGAATGCACTATTTTCATCTGCAATCTGTTCTCATGTGTAGGAAAGTGAAAAAGACTCCCTTTTTGTCAAGTTTAGAAGATGGTGGAGGGGTGTGAATTTATTTGAGAAGGCATATGTACTGATTCCCATACATGAAGAGTAAGTTTATTTTCAGGTTCATTGTACAATTCCTTCTGGTTGCTGACTGCTGCAAGCTTCCTGCTTCCATTTCGTATGTTTAATGGATTTAGCATTTGTTGACTGATCCTATGTGAAGCTTATTAAAATAAAAAAGGGACTTGCTTCTCAGGCTTCCTTCTTTCCCTTGATTTGGCGTAATATATATACATTTTTTCATGGGTGCTGATATATCAGTCTTCACTGGAGCTTGGTGATCATCTGTTTCCCAGAGAAGAAGGACAACAGATCAGGACCAATCGTGCTTCATTTGGACTCATTGAAGCTCCACTATAGCAGAGTTGTTTTGGAGGATATCACTAGGTGAGATAAAAATTACCTTCGAACTGTACAGACTTTTGTAGCTAGGTTTTGGTTGTTCCTGATATTTCAAACAGTTAAATAGATCTCTCACATCACAATTAGTTTCTCATTGAGTAACATCTCGTGTCATTTGCATATCAATCCACAGCTTCTTGAGAGCAGAATGGCAATATTTACGCGAAGAAGTTGTTGCTCAGTCAGATGGTGAGATGTCTGACAGAATACGGAAGCGTCTTCGCAACATTATTTCAAAAAGAATCGAGGTAATCGAATTACTGTGAGTTTGAATTTCATATGATCTTTCTATTCTAGGATTGATAGAGCCCAACAGCTCTTGTATGTCTTCTGATTTCTAAATCACAACGACTACCAGGTTCCACAACAAACAAACGATTATGATTGTGGTACCTTTGTACTTTTTTTCATGGAGCGCTTCATTGACGAGGCCCCCGAGAGGCTGAAAGAAGTTGATCTGGACATGGTATATTTTCCTACACACCCACACTCGCCCACCCATTTTTGGAAGATTTTTTTTCACTCTGTAGTTTCCTGTGCCATCTGAATAACCTAACCCAACACACATGATCATATATATATATGAACTTTTTTCTGTGTTGCAGTTCGGCAAGCAGTGGTTCAAACCTGAAGAAGCATCTGGCTTGAGAAAGAAAATCAGAGATCTGCTCAAGACCGAGTTTATCGAATCAAGAAAGGACAGCTTTGCTTGCAGATCATCGGCTGCCCCTTCCGGAGAAGTGAGAGCAGCAGAAAATGGTAATTCAGCTGAAGGATCTCTAACTTTGTACAGCTCAGATTCGGGGTAAAGAAGCACAAGGAGTTATTTAGTTATGTACATCCTGAGAAACAGAGGAAAATTGTGGATACCCATTTTCTCTCGGGCGTGAAATAATAATAGGTAGAGTAAGGTAGAGTTTTGAAGCCCCTCTTCTCTTCTTGCTTTTTCGCGGGTTTTGGCTTCATCATCAAAGTGTACACACATAGGGGAAGTACTGCAGTTGTGGGAATTTCGGCACGAAAAAACAAAGTAGTGTCCACCATTCTTAGCAGTCAAAAAGGCTGTTGTACCTCTCTGGATCATCTTTTGATACATGAAGTATAGCAGCCCTTCATTTTTTGCATTCCAGTTTTATAGGCACAGCGAAAGGTTGTCCTTGACCAGGAAAAAAGGAAGGAGGTTAGTAGTTAGTAAACAGCAAGTGGTCCGTGCTTCTACCATGGATCAAAGCAGTTCCTATGGTTCGTTTGGCTGCAACACGCCCATCCCAACTGACCCAGAGGTGTTACTGTTAGGTGTTGTTGCAGTTGAAGTGAGATCGGAGACACGAGCAGCGTGCAGGGAGGAAGGACAAAGGGCTGTTTTCTGTTTTCGCAAGGTTGAGTAGGTCGACGATGGCTTCCAACATTGAGACCGCGTCCTCCATGGCTGGTCTCTTGGCTGGCTCTTCTTCCCAGCATTGCTTCATGATCGCTGCCAGTGCCTCCGGACAGTTTCCTGGTATCTCCGGTCGTACGCTCTGCAAATTTGCCGTAGCGATTTCATTTCAGGAAACAGAATAGAGGGTATCACAATTCATCATCTGCCGGTTTTGTTTTAACCTTGTAGACGACCGGAGAAGTTTGATGAGAGAATCCCAAGTGGGCAAAGGGCGCCTCGCAGCAGTATATCTCCCACAGGCAAATGCCGAAGCTGTAAACGTCGCACTTGCTGTCGTAGGGCTTGCTCGCGAACACCTCCGGCGCCATGTAGCCAATGGTCCCGATCTGGCCGCCCATCTCGCCGGTGTTCTTTGGCTCCGCCCTGGCCACCCCGAAATCGATGATCTTCAGCTCCTTGTTGTCGGCATCGAGGACCACGTTCTCCGGCTTAATGTCTCTGTGGATCAGCTTGCGGGAGTGAAGGTAAGCCAGTCCTCTCCCGAGTTGTAGAGAGAGCTTGACCACTTTCCGCAGCCGGAGCTTCTTCCGGCGGTGCTTTTCCAGGTACGATTTCAGGGTGCCGGCTGAGTGATAGCGGGCCACCACGCAGCAAACCAATTCCTGGTTACTACTGCCGCCGGCTTGGCGGGAAACCGGGTTGTTGGTGTCGGATGTGTTTAATATCACTGCTCCTACAAACTGACGACCACAAAAATCAATATATAAATAATTAGATGAGTGCAAGTTTCTTTCTACAAAAACAAATGACGCAATTTTCATACAGATACTCTACTATTTAATAGCAATCTCATCAACAAAGTAGTCAGCGGGCTGATACAGATCTGGTCGAGTTAGTGGGTCAAAGGTAAATGGGTCATCCATTTTAGCTCGGAAATATGAAAAGAACCATTATATTGTACCTATCATGATAAACTATATCAAAACTATGGATTTCTTTTTATGTGGTATTATGCAAAGCTCTGGATTTCGGTTGATGTAGGTATCTACTCTTACATTAGGTCTAACCTATGAAAGAGCTCGAACGATTGTTATAGACCATACTTAGCACATACAATTATATCCCCCCCCCCCCCCCCCCCCCCCCCCCCCCAATATATCTAAGAAGGCAATCAGACTTCGTGATTGGTTCATCATTAAACAAAGTTTGCAAGGTTTGATTCGTTAGTGTTCGACTAATACACAACGTATTATATTTCTTTTCAAAGGAATAATTCTTCATTAACGAGATGAATTTTCAAATGCTAAATATGGGAAACGATGGAAAGTGATCAAATGGACAAGATCAAAGTTATATATATATATATATATATATATATATATATATATATATATATATGAGTATGCAAAATGTGCTGAAACTGGAAAGTGGAAGCTATGAATGAGTGGACAATAGGTGGAGTTGGGTTGTTTTTCCACAAAACTCAAACTCAATTCAGTAGGTTAAAATCCAGTAAAATAGTCACTGAGTTTTGAAAGAGGAAACTTAAATCAACTCGAGAAGCATGGGTATTCATGAGTTTGTGAAAATAATTCCAAATAATTCATCCGAACCCATGTAGTCAAAATCACGATTTAAAATTTTACGCTTTTACAATTTTTTTTTATTATCACCAAAACGCTTTTACATAGAATCACGCTTTTCATTTACAATAGTATAGTCAAAATCTACAATTTAATGTTTAAAAGCTTACGTTTTTACGTTTATAGATCACAAAAAGTCCAAAACGCTTCTACATAAAATTGGGATTTTGACTGCATTGATCCGAACACCCACATTCTTATATTCCAGAACTTTCTTACAACTATGTTGTCGTAAGGACTAATAACACCAACAACTTATCCATATTATTAGAACTATATTGTGATAAAGACTAATAACATCTATAGATTATCTAAATTATAAAATAAAAAATACGCCATTCTATTTATTGGTGCAGATCGTATAAAAAACCTACATCCTACCCTCCTTGGCAATTGCAAAAAACGATTAATATCCGCATCTTACCCAATTAACATTGGGTTTTACCCGATTTGACCATATCATATCCATTTGAATACCCATTAATCCGGTTTCAATTGAAATCCTATTAACAACACCACCAGAAACAGTATAATTTATACCATTACACCAAAAAAACAGAAAGGAAAAAAACAGGAAAAGCATTCCGAGCATTAGACGCTGGCCCGTAATCTACCATAATTTGAACAAACTTCTACTTGTTATAACCTACAAGGCACAAGTCATAACTAGTTTTGACTCTTTCGATTTCCCCCAAAAAAAATAAGTAAAAAGAAAGAAGCTTTGACCCCATTCCTACGTGTAGATGAGAAAAAATCAAGAACGCAAAAACTCAAAACTCTATGACACTGGAGATTAATATATATTCACGGCTATCTCAAACTCTATTCTTGGATTATTGTAAGAAATCAATCAAAGTCTGGTACTCTTGTAGTTCAGTTAGATGGATTCATTTTTTGTATATTATATGTGCTACAAAGAAACATAATGTATGTAATTAGCCGATTTTACTATGGGAGAAAAAAACACTTTCTAAAATAAAAATGAAAAGGAGACAACAATGAATAATGTCAAATTACTCGACGCTCTGATTAATTATTGATAGACATATTAGGGTGGTATGGTTTCATACCATTTCACACCATTTATTGTATAATATCTTATCATCATTAGTAAACGGAATTGTGTAACAAGAACTCAAACCCTATCATATGTTAGAGATCGAGAGTATGTCTAATAGTCCTTGCTGTAAGAACCGAATCGGATCATCAACTGGATCAATAGAAATGTCAAATCAGTTTCAATAGAGGTTTGATCCATGTTCTTGGACGGGTAGGAATGCACCGAATGATTTTTAATGGTTGAGCGTGAAACCAGATGAAACACCGTGGTTTGATTGGTCCATTGATTCACTACTTTAACCACAAAAGAAAATTAAGAAAAAAATAAACGTATAATAAGACCATCCAACTTTATTACTAATTTTTATATGTACCTTCTCTTCTTGATTTCCCAGCCTGCTTGTCGGTTTTATGTGGTCCACTATCAATCATTAACTTGAGTACAACAAATACAATTATGCTTATTTTTAAAAACCCCCCAGTTAAATTATTTGAATCAAGATTTGTATCCCCCTCTTTCGGATTTCTGGCTCTGCTACAGCAATTTGTTAGATTATTTGGTGATGGATGATATACATTTGAACTTGTGTATGGTTAGTGTCAATCAGTGTTAAATTGGAGTATTATATATGTATGTTATGTTATAGCGCACGAACGATTCTATCAATAATTAAGTGATGAATTATAAACCACTAACTTTTTTTCCTGGGTAAGCGTTGAAAACATAATAAGTAAAAATTTACCATCCTAGTTGACTTGGAATTTTTTGTGACTTAATTCACTTTATTTATTTATCATAATTAACTTCAAAATTAGTAACTAGAGGAAGAGTAATTGTGAGGAGTGATTTTAATTACCTGGCAGACGTTTGGATGGCGGAGTTGATGCCAAAGAGAGGCCTCTTGTCTCAGCCTAGCCATTAGCTGAGCTCTCTTTCTTTCCCCTAAACCACTTCTCCTCTCCACCACCACCTCCTCATTGTTGTCTTCTTCCCCCCAATATTCTAGTATTTTCACTGCATATAGTATTTATACATATACAACCATTTAGCCCTAAGCAACAAGTAATTAATAAATTTGAAACAATCACAAATTCAATATACACAAATTCCTTAAAAAGACAAAACGAAAAATAAACCACAAATCAAATTATAAGCCGCCTCTACCCATGCATGGCAAAACATAACAAGACAAAACAAACCCCAAGAAAAGATGTTAAAAAAGAGATATCAAACAAAAACTATGGTCATCGTACGAAGGCAGAGTTCGTGGAAAGACAAAGAGTTGATAGAAAAGACATTGGACGAACTTCCATACTACTAATTAGACAAACTATATTTGTTTTTGTGGTATTAAAATTTCAACTATTGAAGTTTTTATGCTATGCAAAACGGTCTTCGGCGACTTTAGAATGATTTTTAATACGGCATGAAACAAATTTATTTTTCGTTGAATTGAAACAAATATTTACTATATGATCTTAGCTTCAAAGAGATAAAAACAAATTAAGAAGAAAATCTTAAATCTTAAAAAATATTAAAGGACTTTAAGATTTTGGAGTTGTCCACGTAAGCCTTTCTGGAAATTTAACCTATCCACGTGGCCCCCAAAACCCGCTCATACCGCTCTCTCTTTATCCTCCTCTATTAGAAAACCTTCTTCTCAGACTTCTCTTACCATTCACCGCAAATGTTCATTCTTCCCAAGTCTGCAAAACTTTATCTCCGAATCTCCAACGTCGAGAAAACGAGAAATCTACAAGTCTACAACTACCAACTTCAAAGCAATGAATCATCTGCCAGCGTCACCGATGCCCTTTGATTTCACAGTCCGCTCTGTGACGATTAATCGCCCGAGATCGAATCCCCTCTGATCAACATATCGCTACAATCGTCCCTAATCCCTTCCCCCTCCCTCTAGACTGAGATCCATCCCAAAGAAGCATTAGCGAATCGGTTGAAATTCCGCAGATATGGGGGAGTACTTGAGATAATATCTGTATCGGCAGAAGCAGAAGCAGAGGCGAAGAATTGCATATGCGAACAGAAAAAGAATCTGACGATGGAGATGGAGATTACAGCAGCATCTACACGGTGCTATGGACGGTAGGGGAATCACCGGCTGTCGTATAAGCCGAAACTCTGCCCTTTGACAAAACCCTTTATCTTTCAATTTTAGGTTAATTATCGTAATAGATAATCACCAGGATTTAATTTTTATATTGATCCTGGTATAAAGCTGTTGTTTTGGTTTATTGCACTAATGATGAATAAAAATTTCTGGGATGCGTTAGTTTTATAACCAACTGTGATTGAAACTTAGAATTTGATATTATATATTCATTCATGTAACATGTAAACTATGGTATATTACTATATTTGAGTGTTCTAATTGGTCAATCTAAACATAAAATTCTACAACGAGGCTTTCTACATCTTCTTGGAGGTCATGAATAAAAATTAGGCAAAATTGAACTATTATATTATATGTGTATGTGATAGATATTAGTAGACGCTTTTGATATATATGTCTATACGATAGAATTCGCTATGGGCCAGTAATTGTTAATAGTAATTGAATGACTTAGAAATATGTATCATTTAAGTCAAGTGCTTAAAATCATTATTTGAATGTCGACTATTAGTTTGAAAATATATGTTACTTAGTATGATCTTAAAAGTCTATTTCAAGAGATCACAAATATAATTTTCAAAATAAATGGGTAAAATATAAATATTTAGAAGATTATAATTATTTAAAAATAATTATAAAATTCTTAATTTACAAGACAAGACGAGAATTTAAAAATGCCTCTTATTATGTCAAGAATGTATTCAACATAATCAAATATGTTGAACTCGCTTAATAAAAGCTTCACGTTGAATCCACAATCCCATCTATATAAGGGTTAATATTTTTGTCTTGCTCAAATTTTTACTATCATTAACATACTGATCAATCTTTTCAATATATAACATCTCAACCTGAACTTATCCTAAATTTTACTTAATTAACCAAACTCAGAACATTATATATTATAAAAATCGACCAAAATCATATAAAAAAGTTCGGGTTAGACAAAAATATTAACCCAATATTATATTATATGCGGTGCCAACCTGCAACGTCTTGGCCGTCGTAAGTTCCAAGATGAACGGCGGCGTACGTTCCCCGGCCGATGAGCTGCTTGACCACCAGTTTCCGGGGATCAATCTCCCATTCCTCTCTTCTTCTTCCGACCATGCCATTCGCCGCCGCCGCCGCCGCTCCTGATTTGTTCCGGTGAATATTCTGGTAGTTGCGCTGCCTTCCGTCAGAGAACATAAGCGCTTTGTCGAGATGGCGGTCAAGTTGGTCCAAGCTCTTCTTCAGATCGGCCATCGCCACTTTCTTCTTCGCCCCGTTCATCATCCTGCAGTTGTTGCTGCTTGTACTAGTAGTAGTACTGCTACAGCCGCCGCCGCTTTCTTCGTCATCGCCGTTTTGATGGCTTTGCTCTTCCATTGTGATTTAATAATTAATCCTGCTTCGGGAAAAAAAAGGAATGATACGTAGGAAATGTTCATATAGAGAGAAAAAGAGATAGAGAGCTAGCATTAATCGATACTCAATTAGGATACATGCCTGTATTAATTATAGAGAAGGTAATCAATTGGGCTCTTTAATTACTTTGATACGGTCCGGCAAGATATCTTCATTCTTCACGAGGACATGGGCTTTTTGATTTGGTGATATATAAAAGAAATCGCCATCCGCACCACGCAAATTTGTTTGGGTGGAGGGGCCGAATACGTATAGTATTGATGTGTAGGAGTTTGATTAATCAGGAAGCACGATTTTCACAATCAAATGGCAATAAACACACCTTCAATTCACGACATTTAATAAACACACCTTGCCTTGTCTTTCTGCGTCAACAAACCGTTAGTGATGAGTCAGAAAAAGAAGAAAATAACATTGAACAGGATATCAAAATTAGGTCAATAACCCAGAAGAGTTCAAGATACCTTCATACAAACAGGCTCCCAAATGAGAGACAGAGGGGGGAAACAGCTACAACCAAAAGTCATGCTTCATCTTCTACAATATGATTCCGTAAAGCAAAACACAGTAACATCCAAAATGGTGGCCGATGCACTTTCTTTACAGGCCTAATGCATCTAAGAAATTTCCTTTACTTGACATGCGGTGTTGGACCATTTGGCTACTTTGTCAAACCAAGTGTATATACTATGGTCTCATTCGAGTACGTACAGTTCTGAGTAGGCTACTGCTCAGCATAGCAAAATTTCCTATTTGTTGATGTTATCTAAACGTACCAATACGATCATGAAATCATTTATGTAGTTCCTGAAAGAGGGGGGAGGGCGATTTTCGTCAGTACGGGAACAACCTTTTGCGGTTCTTCTTCTTCTCAGGAGTCGCAAGTATTCCTTTCACTCCATATGTAGTCATCTGGAAGTTCTCAAAGGCCTGTGAAACTGCCTCCACCTGCGTGACAAGGAAATTGGGAGGCGTTTTGCTTCGTATTAGAAGAGACCAATGGATTATTTGCAATTTCTTTCTTTAGAAAAAAGAAAAAGAAAAACACACAGAACATTTTGACATACCAGTTCAGGTTTCTTGGCGTACACTCTCACGATCTTGTCTTGGCAAACAGCAGGGATTAAGTGACTGATGTGCTCCACTGGTATCGTGAATTTGTCCATGCTGTCGTGGTCCTGAGAAAGGTATATAGGTCAAAGGAAAAATCAACGAGATTGGAAAGCTACAATATTAAACGAGCCTAGAATGAATCCCGACTACACTCTCCAGAGGAAAGTCAGGATTGTGTTCTTGGCAATGTCATTCATAGTCAAATTGGAACCAAATTAAAGAGTATAATATATTGTTTTTGTAGAAAGGAGAAGGAATAGGTAAAAGTTGGCATTTGGAAAGGTATGTTAATAGTACCTGAAAAAACTTAACGCTGGGGGCGGATGGGTAGATGCATGAGGAAAACAACAAGACTGCATCAGAAGAAGCAGAAGCAAAAGTAATCAAGCAAAGGAGTTAACGTTAGTTACCTCTCAAGAGGGTTGGAACTTCCACGGGTTAAGTCAATCTGGACAGTGCTCACGGCAATATCTTCTTCTTTCAGTGTAACATCACTAGATTTCTGTTTTAAGCAGGCAGCAGATGTTGTTTTAGAAACAAAACATCACTAGCAGTATTAATAGAAAGCAAGGAGAGAACTGATGTGTCATGTCACCACCTGGGAGCATATAATATCCTGTGGAGTGACGTCATTGAAGTGGTCTAGCTTTTCCTTAGGAACAGCAAACTCATTGCAGAACTGGAACCCATAGCAGACAGAGGCAAACATTACAAAAACTAAAAAAGAATAAACAGAGACAGGCGTATGAAGACCACAAGAGAAAACACACTCCCACTCCACACTGATATACAAGTTGGGCTACTACCTGGTATATATCTCTTCTTCTGATGCGTAGGACCAACTCTCTGGCCTCTTTGAGTTCTGGTCTTTCGTCAACTTCGATTCTTTTCAATATTGTGTCATCCAGCTGTGCGAGCATTGTACAACAGAAGACACTGATGATTAACAACACATGGGAAAACAAAATGACGCCATTGATAAATTCGGCTGATCGACTTTCAGATTGAGTTGATGTTCAACATGTTCAGACCTTCCAAAACTCTCCAGGGTTTTGAACAGCGTCAGCAATTCCAAGGGCCTCATTTGCTTTGGATAGGGCATCAACAGCCATGAGTTCTATCCCCTGAAGATTGCAGACCTCAGTAAACTTCGAACAGCTTAATATTTTATTTTCCAGAATAATGTGAAAAGAGTTTCACCTTCACTTTAGCATGTGTATAGACTGTGCGGTGCATTTCTGCTCGAGTAGAAAACAGCTTGTAGACCGTGAGATCTATAAACAATGACCCATTGTCAACAACAGTATACAGTAAAATGGCTGCAGTAATTTAGGATCAAGTTCAAATAATACTAACAATCTTTGGCACGGTAACAAATCTCATCACCCAAAACCCTCATGGATCCCATTAACCTGAATGTCAACAAAGCACCCAGCAAACAAGGTCAGATCAAAGAATGAAATGGTCCCAACTTCTCTCAGGGTGGTTCATGTGTCAACTTTAACCCTTGCATCAATTCATGAAAACATGCTCAGGTCAGAGTAAACACTAAACATGCATAATGTATGGAAAGTACACACCTTGGGAACATAAAACCACAGCCAACTCCGCAAGCCCGTGAATCCCGAACAAGGTAGTCAAACCTAGATAAAGAGTATTGGGATTAGCATACAAGAACGTAATCATCATGATCAAGATGAAGTAAAAGAAGAAAAGATAACTCACTTGTCAACATCTACTCCATTCCGGCCGTTTGCAACAATGTCATAAAGAAACTGCTTCTCAGTGGGACTCTGCACCCATATAGATCTCAACAATTAACAAACTTAACACATCGAAAATTTTCTAAATAAAGCTCAGCATGTGAAATAACTTACATTGCGTGAACCATGCTCAGTACTTGCGACAATCATATCCTTCCAAAAGAACAAAAAAAAAAGCATCTAATAATGGGCCAAACACAGCTGGGGAGAGGGAAAACAGGGGAATAGTACTAATGCCATGAGACTCCAAACCTTTGCTTTCTTTAGGCATTCTGGTTCAATGTCAATGTGGTGTTTGTCCACAATGTAATCTATCATGCTGATAGACATGTCCTCATGAGACCTGAAAACAAATTTTGGCATTACTCAACTTCGGAATTGATCATAACTGAATGCTGGAGGAACTATTCAGCCTAGGGTACTCATCAAAGCATCTAATGCAGAAACATCAAGAACCTTGGATATGAGAAAATCTCGCAACACGTTTTGAGAATCTGATGGCAGATAACTAGCTCAGGCAAAAATCAATGAACTAACCATGGGGCGCCACTAAGAAATCGGGGAAGAAATTGACGCTCAAACGTGTGGCTGAATGGTCCATGTCCGATATCATGCAGTAATCCTGGAAAGATGAGAGATGCAACAGGTAAAGCTAGAAGAAAACAGCTGAATGCAGAAACATCAAAAACCCAAAATACACTTCGCTCACCGGCAAGCTTCACGGTCTTTATATCAAAATCCTCAACGGGAAAGTCCGGATCCTTTTCAAGTATGAACCATTGATTCAGAAAGGTTGGCCATCAACACAAAAACTAAAAATGAGGCATGACAGATCGTGTTGGCCTCGATACCTGCTGAGCTCTAAGACGGTAGGCTACTTCCCCAGCCAGATGGTATACACCTAAGGAGTGCTCGAACCGAGAGTGCACTGCTCCAGGGTATACCGTGTTTGTTAGTCCTGCAAACAAGTAACTCTGAGTCAGTGGAAGGCAAGAGTACATCAAGGAAACCGAGTGAGCAGAAGGTGCAAAACGAATAGTTTAGGAATGGATCTGCAAGAGTGTTAACAATCACCGAGCTGCTTGAGATCCCGAAGCCTGCATCAAGGAATAACATAGTCAGGTTGTATTCTTGATTATGGGAATGGGATAGAAGTGAAAAATTACAAGTATCCACGTCGAACTTGCCTCTGAAATTGTTCAGTATCGACGAACTTCAGAGCAAGCTGAAACACAATAAAGAGAGACAGAATTCATCGTCAAACTCAGCACTATTACTCCTTCCTTCCAGAAAAAATCATCGGTAACAAGAGAATAATCTCTGGATCAAATCACCAGATATTAACGATAGCATTCCACACTGACTGTTGCTCAAACAAGTAAAACAGAAAGACGAGAAAGGACGTTGAAGTGCTATTTCCAAGAAAGCGTCAAAATGCTAAAAATTAGCTATGTTCACTAGACGTTTCGGAAGCTGTAGACATCGTTTCATCATTCGCGTTTCACCGGACGTTTCGAAACCTTTTGGAGGAACGGTTACTTGCAGACTACCAAGGAAAATTCCTCCTACGCAACGTCGGCGTTCGTTCCATCAATTCCGTGTACGCAAATCGAATCTGCGTTAATGGAAACAGAATTCCGGCCGGCGAGTACGAAGTTGAGTCCGCAAAATCGTCAATCATGCACCAGCTCAACCACAAACACAGAGATTCCGCCGGAAATCGGACAAATCGGTTCAGAAACTCATAAAATCGATTCAATAGCTCACAATGAAATCGAAAGGAGAACAGAAGTAGCAACAGGACAAAAACCGAGCCGAAACAGAGAGGAGGAAGTCCGAAACAAACTAGTGAGGGAGAGAGGCAAGCAGCGAGTGAGTATGTACCGGGTCCAAATAGATGGTGCCATGGACGTTGTCGAGTACTTCCTTCGAGAATCTGCGATTCTGGCAGTAAGACGCATAGTTGGAGGCGCAGTAACCGCCGTTGGAGGAAGCTCCCATTGTCGTCGACGACCTCGGCTGCGGTATGCGGGAACGCCGCTCACACTGTAATACTGGAAAAGAAGAAGAAGACGATGTTAAGGACTGAAAGCGCACAGAGAAGGAAGCTACTAAGCAGGCTGGAAGAAACGTTTACTGTTCGAATTTCTTGCGAGAGGTGATGGAAACGGCGGAGAGAGGGGGGAAGATAGAGAAGCGGCAATGAAGAACGCTCTATAAATAAGGACTGGTGGAAGGAGTGTGCGGAGAAAATGGGGGGGAGTGGTGGTGTCGTGAATTTGGCAATGTGCCGCCAAAATGCTGGATTTCAGTCCCACGCGCTCGGTTGCACGCCTCAGGCGCTTGGAGGACTTTAATTCGTTTGAGAAAAATTGAAAAAGAACGTTCCGTCGGTGGTACTGACGGGAGTAACGGCGGGACATACAATTATGAGCAACGAACGTCGATTCAAATGGACGGGAAATTGAACCGCCGTCTGTCTTTAACTAACACTAACAGAGTAACAGTCTCCCCAATTATTCAGGAAAAAATGCTTTCGTGGTGCTCAAGGGACATGAACTCCTTGCGTCGACAAGTATCGAAACCCTTCTTCTACAAGTACAAATTCTGGATTCAAATTTGCATATTCAATTTGATTTCCAGAGTCTTTTTTACCCTATTAACGATCATCCGAACAGCATTCACTAATGCAATGTTAGAATTCATAACAACAATAATATCATTAACTAACATGATTCGACACAAGGAGGAAACGCAGTGCTTAACCATTGGCTACAGCCATCTGGAACTTTTCAGGGACTCGGAGGACAGGAGCCTGGAACGTCCCGGGCTTCCCCAGCTGGCCGCAAGCAGCCATCTGGTCGTCACCTCTGCTCTGTCGTAAGAACACTGAGCATTTGCCCTGTGCTAGCAGATTACGGAACTCGATCATTTTGTCTATGCTGGTTGGTCTGAATTGGGAGCCACAGTGAGGATTGAACTGAATGAGATTGATCGTGCATGGAATACCTTTAACTAGATCAATCAGCCTCCCTGCATCCTCAACACTGACAGACAACAACAAACAGATCCACTCAAGATGATTTCTTATGTGGAAGGAAATACTTCGATGGACCAATAAGTGCTTTCGCAAGCCGTGAGAAAAGGTCCATCATCATCTAACCTGTCGTTTACCCCAGCAAGCATTACATACTCGAACAGCACTTTGTACTTGTGCTTGCATTGAAGCTCCTGTCGCAGGGTGTTGAGAAGCAAGCTGATATTGTACTTGCGGTTGATTGGCATGATCCAGTTTCTTACCTGCAAAAAAGATTTGGTAGTTGGGGAAGAGGGGAAATCATTATCAATAAGCAAGATGTGTTTGTTCAGGAAATCAAGATAGATAGATGTCTCTTGCCTGGTTACTGGCACTTGCTCACCTCATCAGTAGTTGCATTTAGACTGACAGCCAAAGAGCAGTTGGATTCATGGAGAAACCGTTTGAGCTGGGGAACAAGCCCGCTTGTAGAAACAGTGACCTTCCGAGGGCTAAACTGAAGTCCTTGCTCATCCACCATTATGTCAGCTGCTTTGATTACATTTTCAATGTTCTGAAGAGGTTCTCCCATTCCCTGCCAATCATTGACAAGTATCAGCCGTTTAAACTTTGTTTCTTTACAGCAACCACTTCAGTACATTTAAATCTGGAGTTCTGTTGAGAGTAGAGACTACCTACCATGAAGACAACGTTAGTGATGGAACCAACTTCACTTGTGAGTAGACGCCTTGCAAATACAGCTTGCTCTACTATCTCAGCTGTAGTCAGATGTCTCGTCAAACCCATCCTGCAATATTGATCGAGGAAATGCAGCAAAGCACTCAAGAAACATAAAGATGATAGATAGACATAGACTTGGATTTCAAATGGGAAATGAAGAAAAGGCTTGCCTGCCAGTGTAGCAGAACTGACAATTCATAGCACAGCCCACCTGACTTGAAACACAAACCGTCGTCCTACCTCTATCACATGGTATCACAACTGTTTCTATAACTAGTCCATCATTTAACCTGAACAAAACCTGCATTTCTGTGAGTTTCAAAATCAATGAGAAGATTCTTGTAGCTTATGCAAGTTTAGAGTCGAATCACAGATAGGTACCAGGTTTGAACAAAATAAGGAAGAGACATAGGGCAAGCATTCTATCACAATGGAGGGCAGGAATCAGCATTGCGGAAGGCTAAAAGGATTACCTTTCTGGTTCCATCAGACGCAGTTACAATGTCTTGCAAGGTCAAAGCCTTCAATTGAGCTTGCTCACTCAACAACTTCTTGAAGTCCTTGTTCAAGCCTACATAACAGCAGCAAAAAAAAAAAAAAAAAAAAAAATCAACAAACCCCCAGCCATTCCTCGTTCCAGCAAGCAAGAAATATTAAAACCAAAAACTCAAAGAGAAGCCCAGTAAGCAGGCACCTTCCAATTCGTCAACACAGTGTGCCCAGATGTTGTTCAAGCCATACAACCGCTTCCACAGCATCATAGCCTGACCAGGTCTGAATCCATGGGACTGAACCCACTTCTGCCATTAGCATTCAAACCAACATCGAATCATTCAGATAGTTGGAACCGAAGCTTTCAGCAGTAAATTGTTCAAAGCACAATCCTAACCAAACAGACTGAAAAATAAAACGTACTTCGAGTTCAGAATATCTCATTTCCTTGAGGAGCACCTTCGAGCCATCGCCCGGAAAATTAGCTCCGGCGTCACCAGGTCCCGCTACAAAGAGCAACCAAACATAGTAGATATACAGACCAAGTAAATGGGCGAGTGAAACCCCGAAATCAGGAACCTCGTGACAGGGAGTTGAGTCCTTACCGTCCCCGGCTGAACTTTTTGGAGACCCTGAAACTGAAGAATGCGGCGAGGAGAAGGCCGTGTTTGAAAAGAAGCGGAGGCTGGGAGTGAAATTGAGGGTGAGGTTATGTGGTTGTCCCGGCGGCAAGGTTATCTGAGGGTTATGAAGAGCAAGGGTAGCAGTCGCAGAGGAGGAGGAGGGTGACGGAGGCTGTTTGAATACCAGGTTAGAGTTGGGTCCGGCGAATCGCATTCGCCTTATCCAGACACAGCCCATCTCCATTGCCTAAGCTTGCTGTTCGAGCAAAACCACCAGCGCAAAAGTATGAAGGGATATGGTATTGTTGGTAGGCAAAGATACATTCTGGTCATTGCCTCATTTGGTCACGTAACCTAATTATATTTTCTTTAAGAACCCTAGTTATGGTTTATTTTTAACATCTTCGATTGCGATTGTCATAATCGATATTGCGTCCAAATGTAAAATGAGAAATGTAATATATAAAAAAGCCGTCAGAAACAGGAACTCAGTCAATTGGTAAAGCTTCCACCATGAGCATGACCAACGAGATTAGAATGAACCCAATCTTAACAAGCAATCTACTTTCTCTTCTACTTATTCTGTATATGCATATAATGGCATGCAAATTAGACAATCGAGGACCGGGAAATGGTTCCATAGCTGCCACAAACTGTACGCTAATGTTCACAGATAGAGGCTCATACCCTACTGGGAGCATCATATTTTTCAAGCCAAATGTCCACATTAACCAATAAGTGTTTGAATGTATACAAGTCGATGTCTCTTTTACGATCGCGCGCCCATCTCATAGCTGTGGTGTTCTCTATAACCTTCTTTTGTGCTTGGATCCACGCCTGAAAGGTTATCAACGAGTATGTCATGCCCACCTTTTCTCGATCAACGGTTAATACTCGCTTAATGGCGCGAGTTCTCCACGAGCACAACGAACTAGACAGCTGCTGAACACATCGATAGTCGGTAAGAACGTCAGACCAGGTAAAATGACAGGACCAATGACACCCATGGTAAGGTGATCCTCAGGAAACAGATGTTCACGTTGCTATTTTTGACACTGCACTGCAATGTACAAGCTCAACAAAACAAGATTCAGAGGAAAAGATTCATCACATGCACGGGCACAACAGCAACAGCAGACCAAGTATACCAAAAGAAAGCACTAGAAACTGACTCCATATTCCACGGCCAAAATCACAACATATGCAGGCATTTCAGAGCAACTAAGAGGGCCCGCTTCGTGACAAAATCGAGCCGATCCTGACTATTGTACCAAGATCAAGCACAAAAGGAACAGATGTTATAATAACTCATAAGATTGAGAATTCAGATTGTGCCAAGGAGTTGCAGTTCAGAAACCAATTGTACCAAAATTATTTCACCGAGTCAATAATAATCCGAGAGAAATTGGAATAGTTGATAGAATACTTTGAGCAGAAAGTCTTAACCAGCTCCAGCCCAAGAAAATTCGTTGAAGCCAGTCATCCAATCAACGATATCATATTCACTTCGGCTGCTAATTCTCAATGACAACAGCAGATCACGACCAAGCACAACCACCTTCTAAGACCGCAGTAGAAGCATCAATAGAGAATTGTGAAACAAATATATTTAGTGGGGGATTGATGCTCTAAGCTTACCAATCATTATCACCAACGGATCTGCACCCAAGGCAACTCTTTTTCGGCACTGTACCACCCTCACATTCAGATACGGTTAACGATATTGGAGGACAACAACTATAATAATAGCCATGTGGAGTCACTCACCTGTTTGTGGCCGATACTTATCTACAAGCAAATGTACACAAGTTAATATACCTCACGTTGAGATGCTAAGTCATCACAAGTTACACCATCAAACAGGAAAGAACACCCAGACAAGGATGAAGGCAAACATCCGGTGGGCAACTTTGTCAACTCCATTGTGAAGTGCGCACTAACCAATGATGTTGAGATCAAACCTTGCTTTTACCACTAACGCAGTTAGTGAAACTAATCACAGCTCTGGTTGCCTAGCAGAGAAGAGTAGAGCATCAATTACTAAAACTGACAGACTCTAGCACCCTAACAAATTTAGCAATATTGGAACACAAGACTACCACCCAAGATCCAAGCCAAAAATCACCCCGAAAAGTGAACAGAACTGTGAACCAACTGAAGAATTGAGCAGGGACATATGAAGACTATAGCACCCTAACAAAGAAGATGGAATTTAGCAATATTGGAACACAAGACTACCACCCAAGATCCAAGCCAAAAATTACCCCGAAAAGCCAACAGAGATGTGAGCCAACTGAAGTATTGAGCAGGGGCATATGAACTCTCCTCTGCAGTAAGGTCATAACTTTATTCAACCTCTTGGTTACCCGTAACCAAAATAGTACACAAGGACTCATGGCTTCATGCAGACACAACAACCAAATGTAACCCAGTCCCTCCATCTTCTTGCCCATGTGGCTCTAATCCCAACTCTTGTTTTCAAAACCATTTCTATCCATCCATGATCTGAGAATTAACCTAATTAAATTCCACAACAATCAACTGGAATTCAAAAAGGGCAACAAGTGGAAGCGTGGATTCGATATCGAGGCAGAATCAGAATCAAATACTGTGACCACATTGGATTCAACTACCTAACCTAAGCCTCTTACTTCCCCAGTACCATTTACAAGAAAGATGTGATCAAACAAGGTGTTCATAGACAAAACTTATGCATCGGGGCTCAAATTCATTATCAATTTACAAAGAATAATACCACCAAATTCTCAATACTATAAAATCTTTTGAGAGCAGGAGCAGAGTTCTTTTAACAGATTAAGCACTCATATTTTGCAGAACCATGTCAAGAAGATGAGATCACACACAGTGTTCATAGACAAGGCTTGTGCATAGTAGCTGAACTTCATTATCAAAGTTACAACAATTAACACCAAATTCTCAATACTATGAACACACAACGTAAATCGCATTTGAAAAGATAGCTCCAGGATGTACCTATTCTTCCTCTTATAATCCAACAACGAAAAGAGAAGGCTGGACATATACCTCGATAGAGGATTCACAACAATGGCCAAACAAGAGCAATGTCATGCTTGATTCATATGATAATTCCACGAGAGGGCCTGTTTCTGAGCAACATATGGAGGCATTTTAGAGCAACTAAGAGGGCTTCGTGACAAAATCGAGTGGAGCCTGACTATTCTACCAAGATCAAGCACGAAATGGCAGATGTTGTAATAACTAATAAGATTGAGAATTCAAATTGTGCTTAAGAGTTGCAGTTCAGAAACCAATTGTACCAAAATTATTTCACTGACAACTCTATACTAATCTGAAAAAGAAACACAAGGATTAAGCATGGTGGCCCTTAGGTTCCATATTCAAATGCTGACTTCAAGAGTTCTGAAGAACTTAACAGATCAACAACTATGGACTAGGATGACCCTCATCTAGGACAGAAAATAAATTGGTGGGGCAAAGGCCAACAAGATTTGCATTTGTTACGTCTGTCAAGATCAAGGCATCTGAAATAATAATCAGAAGGGACTTAGAATCTCTAGTTAGAACCCGTGAGATCATTACAATCAACATGCTTAGCTAGTTTAATCCGACATCTATCACGATCAATGAGGCATCTTCCTACCTCCAGACAGTCTGAGTTAAGGAAAATCCTGAAAATAAAAGGTTCAGAAGCATCATCCGCACGGTAAACACAATGTGAGGCCAAAAAACTATACGAACTATATCATGTAGAAGCACCAGGATCAAGTTCCACTCCACATTCCAGATTTCCCTTCTGAAGCAGAGTTTTTTTTTTTTTTTTTTTTTTTTTTTTTGTAACAGATTAAGCATTCACATTTGGAAAACCATATCAAGAAGACGTTGTCACACGCGGTGTTCGTAAACAAGATTTGTGCAAAGTGGCTGAACTTCATTATCAAATTTACAAAGAATAATAGCACCTAATTCTCAGTACTGTGGACACTACAAAAGCAGTTAACATGGTAAATCACATTTGAAAAAAATCGCTACAGGACATACCTATTCCACCTCTTATAATTCAACCACGAAATGGAAAGAGTCCACATACACCTTGACAGATGCACAACTATGGCCAAACAAGAGCAGCATCACACCCAATGCATATGTTAATTCCTCGAAGTCGAGGAGCATAATCAAGATTGCACCACTTATTCATCTGATTCATTTTTGTGTCATTATAGTTAAGCAAGACAAGTCTAGTACCCAAGAGAAACTGAAAAGTGGAGCAAAGGCAAACAAGAAGAGCAATATTACATCCACAGCCTCCCATTTTTACCTTCCAAAGCAAATGACATATGACTTTAGGGCAGCCACAACCGAGCGGACTTCCTAGAACAACTCCGATGAACTGACAGCAAGGGATTCCGAATAATCATGAATCCGGACTTACATAACGAAACTTGCCATTGAATCCTCATTCAACCAAAGGTCCAGAATTGAACAATGAACACCATTCTAGCACCCACCCGATGCAATAAACCACTCTGATTTCTTCAGGTCAGTCGTTTATCTTGAAGAAACCATCATAGAAGATGAGCACTAAGTCTCTATGCCACAAAAACAAATACCAAAATGTAAATGAGATATGAGAGGAATTTATAGGCTTCTTGCTTTAGACTTAATCAAGGCTAAAACCACACATCTCACTTTTTCCAGAATCGAACGGAACCCATTATCGAGTTCACCCAGCCTCTGAACAACATTAGGATGTTCAACGTCAGGTATTAGCTTCAGGTCCCTCCTACCTCAGACAAACCCTCCCATAAAGGACAAATGAAAAGAAAACGAAACCAACTCTAACCCCATCGAAAATTGATTAATCACCGTTCCCTCGACAGACCATGAATACTTGCAACCAAGGAACTCATGTGCTTATGAACTTCATGAACATAAAGACACTTACGATGTTTGCCCTTTTCCATTAGCTAGCTGGACATGAGTCAAAAGATACGTCAGCTCACCGTTGACCTGGTCAAACAATTTAAAAGAAGGCTCAATAAGAAATTCTAGTTGACGGGGCTTGGGCTAAAATTAACAAATAGAATAAGCCTATAATCATGACATAATAGGACGAAATTTAGGACGGCCTGGCATAATAGGAAATCCACTTGAGAAGAGAATCCAACAAACATAGCTCCTTCAGAAGAACCAAGATCGTCTGATGGAAGTAAGAAGGCAACCAAATTGAGCTCATATGAATACAAGGACTCACAAACAGAAGGTAGGGCTTAAGCTCGAGCTACAGAAGCTCACACAAAATGGCTGAGACTTGCAAGAACTACAGCCATCATACCACCATCTTTGATCTTTCTCAACTTGCTTGATCCTCAAGTAAAAACGATTTCAGAGACTTCATAAGAGCATAAGTAATACACAGGAAAAGATTCACGACATCATCATATAGAGGCAATCACAGCATGAAGATGCAACTCCACCCAGCTTGGTCTTGAACCCCACGTGGCCATCTTGCTTTCAAAACCACTCCTGCTCATCTGTCGTCTAAGGACTAAGATGATAACATGACGAGATTCCACAACACTTCTCAATGGGAGTGGAAATAAACATAACACATCCAAAAAGGGTACCACCTGAAGCATCGTATTAAATTAAGTTGTATTCAATTCAGCTATAATACTCCATAAAAGCCACAGATCAAGAATCACGGCTGCCTCCTACGACTATAATAGAAGGGTCAATAGAGAACAATAAAACCGGAACCAAAGAATGGAAGCGGTAATGACGGGGTGGCAGAACTGCAATTACTGAATTGCCCACACACCACCACTGCCACACTGCTGTCTTACAAAATTGAAGAAGTTTCGTCCTGTTCATACTTCAACCATAAGTAATCATCGAATGATGTGAAAAAAAGGAGGCAAGAAGTCTCAATGTTCGGGGCCATATTGAATAGACAAGAATGTGAAACCCACCCGCATACATACCTAAATATTCTCCTGAACACTCCAAAAGCATTCCATATGATTTATCACACTCCAAATCATTATTTGAAATGTAGGCCATCTAATTGCTAATTCATAGAATTGTAGCGAACTTTCCCGTTCAGAACTTGGAAAGGAGAGATCCATAAAATTTCTCTGTTCCTTTAGCCTCATGAGATCAATCCTTGTGATCACCGTTGCTTGTAAAGCCTTGTTTTTTTTTTCTTTCAGTTTTTCAATATATCGCCATTATAATAATAATAATAAATCTTCGGTTAGAGAAATTTCCAAAACCGACATTTTCATCAGAAGCAAGGATAGTGAGGTTCACTGTAGAGCAGGAACCGATGGGTAACAGATACTAGCCTTTTTTCTTTAAATCGTCACCGGAGGCGAGGAAAGTGAGGTTCTATGTAGTACAGGAACAAAACGAGCACTATGTAGTGCAGGAACTAAACTGGCACCATATGTACTAACCTTCCAATTGCAATCACCTTGGGCCTGAAAAGCAACAACTCGGGCAACAACAACCCAACTTACTTCAAAGTTCAAACCAAGCCGAAAAGCATCAAACACTGCATTTTCCCAATAGATTAGCCTCCACACACATTAATTGAGTCTCTCCAACTTCCAGATAACATGCACAAAAGAAGAAACACAAGGATCAAGTACTGTTCAGATTTATCCCAAGGTTCACCTGTTGAATAAAACCAATCAACTCTACCCCAATATTGTTATGGTATTTCAACTGTTTGTGTTCTGGTATTTCAATCGTTGAATCAAATAAAAGTAGATGAATCTAAGGTTCACATAAATGCCAGAAATCACAAAACAAAACTTCTGCTTCAGCTTCCTTCTTTTCTTAGATCGCATCAATAGAATAAGCATATTATAAGTAGCTGCTGGGTTTGGCCGTAAATGGAGCAGAATTATGAGTCCTTCCCTCCCAAGATTTGCCAATGTAAGAAGTCCGCACATCGAACAAGCACATTGGTCTTATCAGGATTGTTTTCCAGAAAAAACTTTGTTTCTTGTTTCGTGAGAGTTTTACTTGCACTGGAGACACAACAATGCTTAAGAACACTCCACTCTAGTGCAACCTCTTCCAACCCAGCACCTTTGTTACTTGCAAGTAGAATAGGCTACTTATCATGAGAAGCCTCAAAATCAACAACCCATCCCCAGACGAAACCAATAGAGAAAAAATATTGCAGTAGATCAAGAAAGCCTACGAGATGAAAAGAGAGCTAGACAGATGGAAATTCTCATCGGCAGCCTTGCTTGAACTGCCAACGGAATCCACACGATATCCATTTGCATCTATGAAGTCCATACTACTCCCAACAGTCCAATCCACTGTTATTCCGTCAATGAATTGATTCAGCACTCGGATTCTTTAATATACAGCTAATTACCAAGCTAAACACAGTGATACTGGATATAGGGACACCGAAATTGGTTATACAGGACAGAACCAATGAAAACCATGCTAACTACCATCCACCAAAGAAGGAAACATTTTACCCACAACACTTGAGAGATTTTAATGATCTCCAAGGAATATAATTCAGTGAACCAAGCTCAATAACCAACAATTCTAAAGCTCGCAAACAATTAACAGCAACACGACCCTCAACCACCCATTGGATTTAATCTCTTTCGAAGCAAGTAAAATACTAAATCCCAATTGATTCACAGAGGTTTCATCCTACATTTTTTCACTCCACTGCAGCACAAATCAAAAGCAAGTCTAATCATGTTCTCTTCTTGGATTCCATTGTAAATGTAAATTGATATGTTCAGGTGGGCAGAAGGGCAATCCAAAAGTATCCCCTTCTAGGACCCTGCCACTTAACATCATATCCTTAACCAAACCACGAGGCACCAACTGACAATTGGGACAAATAGGTATCAAGACCAAGTTTCCATCCATATATTCTCGGGACATACAACCAGATGGTTATCCCATTTGGGTAAAATTACTGGACTAGGGTCGATTTCCTTTTAGGGACCGAAAACATAGCAGAAGGGTAATCCTCTTAGGCATATTCTAGGACCCCTGTTGCATATCCCACAAAGTAACTACCAAAAAGTAACAAATAGAGCAGAAGAGCAACTAGACTAGTCATAGTTCCCTTCTAGGACCCTATTAGCATATACCACGGAATATCCACCAAAAGTAGCTAATAGAGCAGAAGGGCAACTAGAATAGTCATAGTTCCCTTCTAGGACCCCATTAGCATATACCACGGAATTTCCACCAAAATAACTAATAGAGCAGAAGGGCAACTTAACTAGTCATAGTTTCCTTCTAGGACCCCATTAGAATATATCCCGGAACAACCAACAAGATAACAAAAAGAGCAGAAGGATTAAATCCCATCGAATAGTACCCCATAGAATGTGGGGCAGAAGAGCAACTCGGAAAAAGCTCTCTTCTAGGACCCCATTGGCATACACCTTAGAGGGACAAACTGATATAGGGGTAGAAGGGAACTGGGACTATCAAAAGAGCTTGACTAACTCCTATGACCTCATCGCAACAGTTTTTACAGAATTACAAAAGCAGCAACAATGTCTTAGATTACCTCCTTTCTCTTTGTATGCATGTGCTATACAGAACAGTCGGACCAACACGTTATAAATCGTACTTCAGTCTAGAGACCAGAAGCAGGAGCAAGATATGGAAAAACGTTTCTTCTTTCAACTGATTGCAAAAGGGCTCAATTAAAATAGTCAATTTTGTCTCACTTTAGTTCTCAACAGAAGCAACAATTTGAAAGAATCCCAACATGCTTTTATAATCAGCTAGAAAGCTTTAGGTATCCAGACAATATAGCAACAGAGCTTTACTGTAAATGAAGCAACAGGGAAAACCATTAATCATGCTATTCATCCACTAATTAGCTTATCCTGGCAATTTTTTCAACGGTCAGAGTGCTCTCGAAAATCACTTCAATTCACTCCCTCTTATGAGCAACCAATGGAAAGTGGTAAATACAAGAACATACCTCAACCGGAGAAGCCACGACATCATAAATTATCATCTGTCGTTCGTCATCGGAGTAACAACTTCACCGAGAAATTATGTTGTTTATCATCTCAGAATCATCGAGGAACACCAGCAACAACTTAGCGAGTCACAATAGTCTGTGAGGGATACACAGCGACGATTTAGGGCAACCGGGACGAACAGAAAACAAGAAGGGAAGAGATTTTTCCCCCTTTTACTTGAACGAGGCGAAGATTCTTGAAGTCGACGGGAATAAACAACAAATAGAGACGATGAAATGCTTCTCCAATCTCAAGCTTCATGGAAACCCTAAAAGGAAGAACCAAGCCGAGATTGTTTACCTAATTTACGGTGATCCTCGTTCTTGGGGATCCCCATGGAAGTTTATCGGCGGCAGCGGCAACAATAGCGGAAATGCGATGTCCTGTTAGCTATTATAGATGCAAAAGGAGGTCGAAGTCGGTTATGGCGTGGCCGCTAAGCGTGTACGCGTTTATTTGCCACGTGGTGGACGAGTTACACTTTTTGCTGACCTGACCTGCCAGCTGGACACGTGCATCCTTTTCTCACCGAATGACGCTTCCAAGAAACGCGTTTATATGGGAGCTTTAAGTCGGTTAAGCCCAATTAAAATGGCCAAAGTTGGCCCACTGAGACGACACGGCCATTCCAATATGGGGATTTAATTAGCCCACTGATCCATCATTCAAATATATATATATTAAATTATAACTTTTTTAGCAAGTCTTTTTTTAAGGATTGAAATATTATACCGTTTCAAAAAATTCAACGATAGGATATTTTATGTTGAAATCGTGGTTTAATCAGGATTCAACCGTTTCATACCGTCTAACTTCATCGGTGTACATCAAATTACTTTTATTACATCATATTTTAGTTAGAATACTCATACTTGTCTTGCCCACTTATGGATGGTTACCCACCAAAAATATGTCAGATAAAACAAGTCAAAGCAAAATTACCCTCCACAATCTTAGGTCAGTGTGGTTCAACCTTTCCCATCGTGTTAATGGTATTTATCTTATTAAGAAATTTTTTTTATAAACGATAGCTTTAAAAATTCCCGTCATCAATCATTTTTTGAGCTATAGATGCTCTACTGATTTAATACAACAACCACATTGCGGTTTTTTGCAAGAGAGATCTCAAATAACTCATCATATCAGATTTCGCCATAATTACTAATTACTCGTTTAAGGACACGGAAGTTGGATAAAATCCCTTATCAAATCACTCGTTTTTTCTTCCCTTCTCAAAAGATAAAATTGATCGGAATTTGAAATGACAAGGGATTTGGGTAAAATCCCTTAAGAAAACCCCTATTCCAAACCATCTCTTGAGAATTTGTATGTATCAAAACGTACTTACTTCTGTCGAACTCACGATGACAATTGACAAGTCTACTGCTAATATGAGATGATCGTATCCGGGCAGACTCATTGGACGAAGTAATTATTCAAAAAAAAAAATCGACGAAGTAGCAAAATGGCAATCACCTCTCGGATCTAGAAGGGCCAAGGAAGGAAACAGTGAGCATAATCCAAGGATCATGTGATAAAAGCACAACAAGTTAGAATACAATACAAGGGAGAACTGGTTGAGAAACCCTCAGGGCAAAAACACCTTCGAAACTTGTTTATACATCTACCTTCATCGGTGTACAGACGTTTCTAATCACTTCAGTTGGGAACTAAATAGCAGGAAGGTGAAAGATCCATCTCATCCACAACTCAGTTCATCACCTTTCCACGTTCCCCCATGTCATACAATTGGAAGTCTGTAAATGCACCTGCAGTGATTGATGCATATGGCGGTCCTGTTTCCAGTGTGATCTCCTCTTTCCATATGCAAATACGGCCATGGTCAGAACTAGTCCCTGTTGAGACATAGATATGAAAAGTTAGGTTAGGCGTTCAACAAGTACCATGATGAACACAAATAGTCCTCCAATCAAGGATTTGTATACTAACTACCATTCTAGTTCGGTAGATGGGAAACATGACACATAATGGAAAAGCCCAATTGAATATCCCACATAGGTTTCACAGGCATCATTTGTTTCTACACTATCCACAGCAGAATATCTATGTGCGATTGGATAATGGAAAGTAAAAGACTAATGATGCCTGAATATCTGCTAGCAGGGAAATTATAAATTCAGAGGAAGTAATAGAAAAACTTACCAATACTTAATCAAGCCATCCCAACTGCAGGTAGCCACTTTACTTTGCTCCAATGGATGCCATTCAACCCCAATACACACTTGTTCATGACATTTCAAGGTCCTGAAAACTTTGCAGCTCTTCCAGTCCCAGAACCAACACCTACCCTCACCATCTCCCGACATAACGAACCGCCCATCGGGAGAGAAGTTGACCTGGCAGGCATATCCAGATACAATGTGTCCTGCAAACCTCTTCTTCTTATTCAACTGAAACCTTTCCCTGGTGCTGTAAATAAGGATCTGGTTATCCAAACTCTGTGCTGCTAGCCAATTCGAATTGGGATGAACAGATATCGAAGGCATGGAATGCATGTGAGGCTCGCTGATATACTTAATCACAACGGGTATCCCGAACTCCCAAACACGAAGCGATTTGTCGTCGCTGGAAGTGACGAATCTCCTGTTGTTATCCACAAAAGTGATGGTGTTCACTGCCCCCAAATGCTGATCATACTCCTGAGTGATCTGGCCACTATTCATATCCCACTGCACTATCTTCTTATCGCTCATCCCGGCCAACAATATGTTCTGCTTATCTTCATCAGGATTCAACTTAACGACATAAGGGACCTTCCCGGTTGAAAAGGTTGAAATAACCTGACCAGTCTCAGTATCCCAATACTTAATGTTCTTATCATACCCAGCAGACAAGAACTTAGTCCCATCATTCGTGAAACAGATATCTCTAACTGCCTTAGAATGACCCATGTAAGTTCTCATACACTTACCAGAATTGAACACATCCCAGATCTTCACCTTCGTGTCCATCCCAGCCGAGAGAATCAAATGCCCAGACTTTGGGAAGAATCTGATGGCGGAAACACCCTTCGTGTGGCCACTCCATGTATGCACCAGCCGCTTGGGTATATAACAATGATCATTCGTAGCTTTAGCGTCCTTGGGCGGGGCAATCCACGACCTCCCTTGATAATCCTTCTCTTCCTTCCCATGGAACGTTGTTTTCTCAACAACAGCCTCGCCCTTATCCTGACTAGCGCCCTTCTCTTCCTTCTTCTTAGCGTGCTCCTCGGCGTACTTCTTCTGCTCCTCCGTCAATTCCCCTTGCAATCCTTCCTTCTTTCCAGCCCATGGGCTCTTCTTGTTCTTCAACAACCAGGTATCCGTCGCCGGATTCTCAACCTCTTCCTTATCCACGTTCTCCAGATCCTCGTCTTCATCCTCTTTCTTCGCCTCGATCCTGCGCCTCTTCTGCTCCTGCTGCGGGGCACTAAACACCGTATTGCCACCATTCTTCGACAGAGCATTCAAATCGCCGACGATTTCAGTTCCCGAGGGATCCGCCGCGAACCCATACTTCTGAAAAGTGTAGATCTGTTCGTCGAATACAAAAGAATCGATGTTGGCGTCTTCCACAAACCCTAGCTTGTGATTCCGATTCCCTTGCGCGAGCCCGTCCTTGGCGTATGGATGAGCCGGGCCGTAGATGGGAGTCCAGAGCTGGTCATAGGTAGGGTTGAAAGCGACGAGGTGTTGGTTTGGGTCGATCGGCCTTGACTTGGTTAGATTGTTCTGCGCCACGGTTAGGGCAAGCGTGGTGTCGTCGACCCTCGGAGCGGCGGATTTCGCAGGTAGGAGACGCGGCGGAGAAGAGTCCGGGGAAGAGCTAGGGTTTTCGAGCTCCCCGCCGCCACTGCCGCCGTCGGCGCGCTCTTCCATTCCTTCACCATCATTGTAGGAAGCTTGGAGAAGATCCATTATTTGCAGATCGTTGGACCGAGATTTTGCGATGGGAGAGTACTATAAATATAGTGTAAACAAAGTTTCTGCATAATGCGGCCTTGTATTGTTGGGCTCTGCCCTAAGGCCCATTAATCTGCTTGCACAGAAATTAAAAGGCTTAATAGAAGAAGGGTACTCATAGTTTAAACGTTTGTGTCACTTGTAAAACTCTATGTTCTTGTTGTGTCATTTGTATTTCAACCTTATGAAATGTGATATCAATAATATTCCCTAATATTTTGTTGACCATTAAATATAATGGACAACTAAACGACAATCAACCATCTTTTTTACTTTTTATAACATGGCTTTCACATCATTGGATGTGTAGATTTTAAATTTTTTTATCCATAAAAATTAAAATAAATATTTTCCTAAAAAATAATTTTCACTAACACCCTTTTTCACTTGAATCGCTATTCGTCGCTCTAAAATTTAAATTTTATCACCCTAAAACACAATAAATTTTATCAAGCACTTCTATCTTTCTCGCTTCATGGAAGGGGAAGCGATTCCACTTTTGAGTCCCCCACCAAACAACTAACCCAAATGAAAAAGGATGAGAAGAGAAACAAAAACAGAGCTTCAATAACAGAAGTGGTTCCCTAGAAACAAACACCAACTCCAAAGAGTATCAGTAACATATGAACAAGTTTAATTAATGGCGGCCCTTAAATCGCAGTCAGAACAGCCGAAGGTCCCAAACCCTTCGTTCCAACCCTGCATTTCCTTTGTTGATGAAAAATTGAAACCCAATCCGATACTCTTTCTTCCAAACGTTTGAATCGATGCCTCAAATCCCGACAAGACCCACAAGGTTCTTCTGTGGTGCAGTCTGGAGGATTTTCTAGAGGTGGGGGAGAGAGACTAGACTGATGAGGTACCTCATGTTGTGTACGAAGACTTGTTCTACCCCAATCGACTTCTTATCGCCCTCTCCCATAAATTCCTTCAAATCTCTGCTAATTTTGTTGATCTGACTCTGAATAACCGACTCTTTGGCAAGGCTGGCTTCATCCTCTTCTATTTTACTGCATAGTTCCTTCACTTGCTCGAGATCATTGTATCGAAATCTAGTTGGATACCTCCTTTCGATGATCGCTTTGTATTTTTCTACAATTCCATTGAAAAAACTCTCACTGAGACGGTCTTCTGAATGTCACTGATTCGGATTCAGTTGTGTCATAACACCAAAACTATCCCAAGCCTGTTGGAAATTCTCTTGATCTCTTTGTTGGAAGGTGACAATATCATTCTTCTTAATACCACCTATTAAACTGGCAAGATACCGATACACGAAAGTTTCATGACTTGACTCCATGGCGGGGTAGTAGCTTGAATTTCCTTATACTTGACGATAGGATCCCCTCACAGATTGTAAGTATAGAAAATACCATTAATTTGATCCTGAGTGTACCCTGATCTCTTTAAAGTTTTTGCAACACTTAAGAAGTATGACATATGATCAAGAGCACTTTCGTCATTCCCTCCCTGGAATTGAGGTTTTTGGCAAAGTGTATCAATAATCCCTTTCACAATGCATTCCAACTCGTTTCGATCCATGATGTATAGTCTATAAACACACAAAAACTCTACAACCCATGACGTACAAAGTTGGATAACAAAACACAAAACGATAAAACTACTAAAATGATATAAATACGAGCAAAGTAAATAAAGGCTAAACTAACAACTCGGTGATTTTCTACTAGTTACTGAGGTTCCCTGGAAATGGTGCCAAAAAGCTTGATCGTTTCATTCTGTGCAGGTCATTATCAATAGTTTGTACGTATGAATAACTACCCCATTCTAGGTTAAGTTTAACTTATAATGGCGTTGTCATATAGTGGCAATTAAAGTCGTATTCACTCAAGGCCCGGTACGCTAGCCTACTTCCCACGTTGTTGTTATCTAGCCGATCGGTTTAAGGGGTTGTGTTGGAGGATTCAAGTGAAATAACTAGTAGAGAGAATAAACAAGGATAAAAGCAGGTACATCGGGGAACTAACCCTCGCCCTAGCCTAGGTCTATCATGCAAATGTCTAAACATTTTGGGTTAAGCGAATGTGGTGAGTGAGCTCTTTTCCGTGGGCTTTTGTGATTATCCACACGCCTCCGAATATGCCCTACCTACCCCATTGCCACCTCGGTATAGGCTCACCTATCTATGTCCATAAGAACTGAGCTCATTTCAATGGGTACTATCCACCCTCCACACCTAGATTTCATCCCGGGTTCCATCTATAAAGGCGTTCTTGTGGCAGGGGTACGATCACCTCGTCCACCACAATACCCTATTCATTCATCTAACCCTAATCTGCCAAATGGAGCATACCCTTCTAACACTAAAACTCCATACCAAGCTTAGAAGCTCAAGTAGGCTAGTAGAGAAGATTAAGGCGACTTACCCAAGCACAATCAAAGTAGATGAAGCATTAAAATCAATTAGACAAATACGTTCATTCAAAACCCTAATATATTCATTCATTACATAATAGCCCTAAAACTAGGGTTTGGGGTTTAGATTCCTTAGTACCTTAAGAGACTACTCCAAAAAGGAGGGAAGAAGATACATATATAGAAGAATTTGGGGAAGGCTTGATGTTGAAGAACATTGCTCCTCTCATCTAGCTTCTCCTCCTTCTCCTTCCTTCAGCCTCTCTCTAAATCAGAAATTTGTATCTCAAAATCAACTCTCTTAAAATGGGGAAGAGGTCCTCTATTTATAGACTTTAGGGGGACGATTGATAGGGCAAAAGCGCAATGCTTGAATTTCCTATCTCGTAGTAAACCGGAAGTCCGGGTATCGTCTCTCAGGGACTGGTACAACCTTATGATTTATCAATTCTGTGGAGCAAACTATAGGTGAAACTGGTTTGGTTGATGAAATTATTATCTAATAGCAAAACAATTAAACAAAACAAGCAAATTAAAATGGTCGAGAGAAATTCAATGGGAGAAAGCTCTGGGAGAAACACCGGGACTCACTACCTATCCTATCCAGATTAATTCACATATTCCAATCAATTTAATCCAACTCTCTACAGCCAGTATATCACTACTGTGCTAGCTATCCCTGTCGGGAATTACTACGTACTAAACAATTAATTCAAATCCTACTGTCGTAGCTCAATGAATTAACTATATAGTCTGAAGATCGATATCCTATTTAAGACCGCATAGCACCTTATTTAATCCACTGTCACTTCGATAAGTTACTATGTCACATGAAACAGGTTCTGTTATTAGGGTTTCACTGTCGCTAATAACCTAATTAACTACAAATCGTTGTATTGGTGGCCAGTCAACACAAAAGCATTAAGTAATTTCATGCAATAGAGATTGGAAGAAAAGAGATATGAATTAATCCATCAAGTCTAAAAATAGTTGCATCCTATGGTGTTTCCCCCAGAAATTGGGGTTTAGTTCATGACGAAAATAAAACACACAATCATGTTCATAATCATCATGTTACGAAGCAAAGCAAAAGAAAACAAATACTAATAATTGCTTCCCGCTACTCTGCACTCGATCGCCGCAACAAGCTGCTCGCTCCGCCCAAAAAGAATTCTCGTTCTGCGCTGCCGCTCTCCTCCGCGCGACTCGTCTCCAAATAATTCCCACCCGAGACTTCGTCCGCTTCTGCTTTTTCCTTCTCTTATAATAACTAGCTTATTACCCGGCCCGTTGGCCGGATTACTGTATGTTACCCACTTGTGGAATGGGAGAGAAAGCAAGTGAGAGTGAAGGGATTGGGATTCCACTTGATTAGGACCGGCCCACTAATTCGATTCTTCCCGACCCGCCCCAACCTAAAGGGTCAGAAAGAGCCAATAAGAAAATACGAATGGAGAGAATTAGTAATATATCTTGACTCTTCAGAAGTGGGTCAAACAGGATAAAGGTTGGGTGAGGGCAATTTTTAGCGCTAAGCAGAGTTCTGGGTTGAATAACTTTACTTAGGCCTAGAAATTGGTGCTGATGCAGACTGCAGTTTTTATCATACCATCATCAATCATCATTGAATTAGTCCTGGGCATCCCTCCCCGTTGTCGGTCTGAATTTTAATGATGGATTCATTCCTTGCACCAGCCATATCAGTGAGTTGTCATCTCGAGCATGATTTGCCTATGTACAAATGATACAATTAGAGTATGAAACTGAATTCAAAGAAAAGGAAAAGAGAATTCTATCACATGCCAATAAATACACACATAATAGTTGAAGCTAAGTGAAAGTCATTACTCGCACATCAATTCTCAAAAATTACTGACTAAACAATGGCTAGAATGGCACTGAAACTACCAAGAATCATGGACGAAACAACTTGTCAAATTAAATAATCCTTATACTGAAACTACCTTCTAACTTGAAATAAGACATGATCACAGTTCATAGCACTCTTATCACTATGAATTGGTTGCAGCTCGTCCTTATCACTACCTCCCAAGCTCAATTCAAACAGAATAGACACAGTTATGTAAGATAACCATATCCTTACTGATCATAATTCCTTTCTTCACTCCATTTTTGTCGGAGAAAAGAGTTATCCCCCTCTCATGCATTTCCCTTTCCCCCTCTCTTCTCCCTCTTCTTCACAAACCGATCCCTAAACCAGCAACAACAACACAAAATAGCCTTCGCCTCTGCCATCTCCATCTACTGAACGCGTTGGTGGCAAGACAGGATTGCAGAAGCAAAATTTTCTAAAATCAAACTAAATTTTTTGAAGGAGACTCAACCACGAAAAAAGAGCAAAGCAACAATGCTAATAGTTCAGATGGTTGGTTTTGATGTTATACGTTGCTTTTGTTATGGTCTCCAGTGTATCAACTGCAACAAAGATGTTTCCTCCAATCATCTTTAGTGCACGATTTAGAAGTAAGTCCTCTTGTTTGTGTCAAACGGAAACATTCATGGGTTCTTAACTCCCCTGTTAGTGTAAATGCATCAGCAGCAAAGAAGTTTGACAACACAGCAAGCACCCAGGCAAAATGATACAATGCAGTAGGTGATATGTGTCTCAAAGGTTTTGAGTTACTAAAGTTCATGTTAAAAATAAACATGAATTAAAATGGATTATTCTATTAAGCAAACATCCCCTCTAATCATACAAAGATCAGATATCTAATTCACAAACAATTAAGCCATAAAAAATCATCACACATCCACCACCTTTGATTGCCTATATTTGGTTTTTCGCAAAGTTGTGGACTCTTAAGGGTAAAGTTCATGGGTAGTCTGTTTCATAACTCTAGAGAGCACAGTAAGCAGCCACCAACCAGACACAGTGCGGTAGGCGAATATGATTCTCAATTCACAATTTCTCACCACCGGAAGTAAGAACAGAACATAATAAGCGTAGCGTTCATGGGTGGTCTGTTTTATAGCACTACTACACAATTTGTTAAAAAAGAAAGAAAGGTATTTAGCATCACGACGGAACAACTTTTACAGGCCAACAACGACAACATGCTGCAACCACCAGAACTGGTATCACAACTCATAGGGAAAGTCAAAAGATTTACTCTTAAATTAAGTAGTTACAACATCGAGCAATCGTCAAGCACATACACCATCACAAAAGTCACAGAACCTGATTCACAAAGCATTCAAACATTTGAGGACATTTCTGCAAAGATACAACTTATATGTCTTTTTTCCAAGCCATTTCCATCAACATGCTAATAAATTTGCAATGCATAAAACAAATGGCCCAAAACTTGAAATTCAACCTGTTTGACCGACCCATGCCAAATTCTAATTATTCTTTACTTTTAAACTTTCTATTTGAAAATAAAAAAATAGTGAAAGAAAAAAGACGACTACAATTCGCCATTTGCACATCACTTATTCGAGAATAAAACCATATAAATTCAAAAGGAACTGAAAATGTTGAGGATCGTTTTAATGTTTAAAATAACCAAATAGATTTTTATGTTTAGTTTTTTACTAACAAATACCAAACGATTCCCTATAAAATACACTATAATTTGATCATTATGATGTCAAATAATTATAAAATATATATTTGAAATGATAAAAATTGGACTAATTGGGTTGGTCGAGGTTGAACCATTGAATAACTTTAAAATACATTATATTTTAGCCACTAAGATATAAAATAATAGCATAATATATATTATGCCAGAGAAAATAGCTTGTTTTAGAATGGCAAACCCATGATGTTCATTTGTTTTACTTGATGACCAAATCCCATGTAGGTCAGGCCCATTCAACTCTTTTATTTTATGGTTAGCGGTTAGCCCATTAGATACCATGCATTAGTCTATTGTTAAATTTTTTATTTTTAACAATAAAAAGGAATATTATTTTTGCCTTTTCATATATATTTTATCACCACGGATAAATAAAAGGGTATAAAGAAAAAAATTGACACTCCTTGACTCGTTTGAATCCGCATGTGTACGGTAAGTTGGCCCGTTCCATAGAGGAAAGAGAAAAAATTGACACTCCCTATTTTACCCTTCCTACAAACGCTCATGGAACAGGGAATTTGAAATGGGGGAAGAGTTTTTTCCACCCTGCTATTATATGTTTTTAATTTAAAAGGATACAACAAATGTACTTAGTGTGATTAGTTATGATCCTTGCCTTTTTTTAAAATGGTCATGGTTCGAATCCCAGTACATACCTTTTTAATGAATAAAAAAAGTAATTGTGAAGACCAAAATGTCCTTCCTACTTTCACTCTCGTTGCAGGAAATTTGAAATGGGGCTCCCGTTTTTCCCTTCGGTGTATTATATTATGTGTAGATTCCGCTCCTAGCAATTGATTCCCCCCACAATTCAATCACCCGCCACCAAAATAAAGTCCCCTTTGATTCCGTCCTTTTGACTCCGCCTAGAGACTTTGGGCCCAAATTAATTCCTCCACTAAAAACGTCTCACACTCCTCTTCCTGGCCCATGTCATTAATCCCCATAAGCCCAGCATTCGAGAATTGTTTGTTGGTGCAACTTCTTTTTCGTGTTTTCTTCACCTGTAATACATCAAACTCATGGCACTAGGCAGTAATGGTTTTTCAACCATTCTCGGATTAGCGAGCCCTAAAATAGCACCAATTTGCTAAAACATACCATGGATAATCACATAAAGTTCAAGAATCCGATATATTAAAGCCGATTATCACAACCCCACACTCAATTGTTGCTTGTCCCTAAGCAACGAGTCAAACAACACAAACACATAATCATCCACAACAATGACTCATTACAGACTCAACACTCAAAGCAAAACACAAAATTTCCTTGTACTCTTGTTGTAATCAGTAGTTTCTTTCTCAACGGGCAAGTTGTGCTCTAATGTTCATACCTTTCACCCCACACTCAAGGTCTTTACAACCCTTAACCATTGACTGATTCAAATCCATCAAAAACTCAAATAGCAACACTCAATTTCGATCGTCGGTAGTGGGTGATTAACAACTTATGGTGCAACAATTATTAGGAGAATCTAACCACATCAGTGAGGTGCATATCTCGTGAGGAAAATCTGGCTTACTCACACCAATCATAAGCAATTAACAAGGCATGAGTCTAAAAAACTAATGGGGGAAGCCTTTCGCAAACATGATTTTACTTTAAGCACATCACTACCTTTTATGACAAGGAGAGGCTTTCTCTCTTTCTGCTTTTGCTTGCCGAGTGGTCGTATTTAGTACAAGTGGGATTTGTTTCTTACTACCGGTGACCGAGCAAGAGCAATTTCTGCTTCTTAGCACTCGCATAAGGGCTTCTTCTTTTTCCTCGGTCCGTGTGGAGGGTCATTGCATCCTCTAATGGCACTTCACTCAACTGGGGATCGTACTTGATAAGCAACATCGTACGGTCGCGAACCGATTCTCAATTGAATCTTTCCTAATCCTCATGTGCAATGAGTGATTGCCTCACACGATTTTGGCATTTTTACCCACACTTTAATTGTTATGGCAACTTTCTTATATTTTACTTGTCAGGTAGTGTTTTCTTTTATGAAGATACATTTCACCCCATCATAAAACCATCAAAACAGAGAGACTCGTTGCAAAATCAAAAGCTCACAACTGATGCAAGGAAGCACGGTATCCAAACATGTCGAATGGTCAATGTTCTCCACCTAACTACTTCACCAAAAGTCATTACACTATCCTCACAAAAGAGAATGTTGCTAAAAGAGTTGTTCATTCAAAGCATATCAAGTCAGTCAAAACATTTAAGCTCATTGTGAAGAACCATGCAATTCAACACTAGTGGGGTGATTTCGATGATTTCATTCAAGCACAAACTCATTTCACACGCATCACAGTCATTTACATCATGTTACCACAAGAGTACAAGGTTTTGATTTTGATTTTTCTGATTTTTAGGTGTTTTTTAGCCATTAGCTTTGCACAGGCAGCCTGCTTTTTACACAGGCAAACTGCATCCAGTTTGGCTGTGCTCAACCTAATGGCATTTTTTTTTGGATTTTTTTTTGGTTTTTTTTTTAAATTTTTTGACCACATGACAAAAGTAACAAACAAACACTAAGACTCGCCACCCCACACTCAGGATGGAACATTGTCCCTAATGTTCAACTCCTACTCTAAACATGCACGGGTTTGACACAACTAAAAAGAAAAATAAAGAAAAGAAAACTTACCTTGGGTTGCCTCCCAAGAAGCGCTTGTTTAACGTCCTCAGCCTGACATTCATGGAGCTTTCACCCAATGGGTATGGAAAGGTATCCAGCATACCCTCCCGAGCAATGATAGAACGCATAACCTCCATCCAACATATGAGTCACCTCAGCAGGGCCAGGTGTGCGAAAATTGGGTATGACCTTCTTAGCTTGCATGTTGGACCCTTTAGTGAGGCGTAGGTGGTACTACAACGCCTCAAGCAGGTACTCTTCCTGTTTCAATGTCAGTGAAGAAGGAATAATAACAGGAAGATTGAAATCCTTACCCAAATATCTATACTTGAGGTGACCTGGCAAGGATTTCTGCCCTTGCTTTGACTTCAGACTTTCAGCTGCTAGGACATGTGATAGTTCTTCAGGTTTTCCACTATGCTAGGAGAATGAATTTTTCCTTTCTCGAGCTCCACTTTCAAAGTCATCAAATGCATCGTGATTATGATCAACTTGAAAGACATTAAAAATTTCCTCCTCCTTACCTACTCGGAATGTCAACTTGCCTCTCCCAACATCGATGAGTGCATCTCCAGTTGCTAGAAAAGGTCTCCCAAGAATGAGAGGCACTCCCCGATCTTCTTCCATCTCAAGAATCACAAAATCTGTTGGGAGAATAAACTTCCCCACCTTCACCAATACATTCTCCACCACTCCTTTAGGAATTTTTACTGATCGATCAGCCAATTGGAGAGTGATCCGAGTAGGCTTAAGAACATCTCCCAATCCCAATTTCTTGTAGACTGAGTATGGCATTAAATTAATTCCTGCTCCAAGATCACAAAGTGATTTATCGAACTCTCTACCTCCAATGACACATGGAATGGTGAAACTGCCCGGATCATCCCTCTTTTCTGGTAATTTATTCTGAATCACAGCACTACATTCAGAAGTAAGGGTTACCTTCTCTAGATCAGCCCATTTGCGCTTCTTTGTCAGCAACTCCCTTTAGAATTTAGCATATGTAGGCATCTGTTCAAGTGCCTCCGCCAACGGTATGTTGATATGAAGTTGCTTGAAGATATTCACAAATTTTTTGAAGTTTGGGTCTTCCATGGGCTTCATTAACCTTTGAGGGAATGGTGCGGGAGGTTCATAAGGCTTTACCTCTTCTTTCTTCAATTTTTCCACTTTTTGAGGTACACGGGCAGATTGCTTTTGCACAGGCAGATTGCATGCAGTTTGCCCGTGTAAGTCAGATTTTTCAGCTTTTGCACTTTCTTCCTCCTCTAACTCTGCAACTCCTTCTTTTTCAGATTTTGTTGACTTCCTTGAACTCTCTGGATCCTCCAAGGCCTTTTCACTCCTCAAGGTGACGGCTACAACCATGGCGTCCTTTGGATTCCTCTCGGTATTAGCTGGTAAAGTCCCAGGAATCCTGCCTTGCATATCTGCCAAAGTTTGAGCCATCTGGCCTATTTGCCTCTCCATAGATAGCATAGATGATCCCATTTCGGGAAGCATTATTCAGAGCATCTCGGAATTGCCTTCTGATTCCGTTGAAGAAACTGGAGATCACGTTCCAATCTTCAAGACCGTGGCTCGGGCATCTCATTAAAAGCTCCTTATAGCGCTCCCATGCCTCGGTCAGACTCTCGTCTTCAGCTTATTTAAAAGTCACAATTTCCTCTTGCCTCTTCATTGCCTTGGCAGGAGGAAAGTACTTATCCAAAAAGGTCTTCTCAAGCTGACCCCATGTTGTGATGGAACGGGGTGTTAAGTTTTGGAACCAGTGTGATGCATTCCCTAGCAGAGAAAATGAGAACATCCGAAGACAGATGGCATCATCAGACACAGTCGGGCTCTTCATTGTATCACATATGCTCACGAACCGGCGGAGATGCTCGTGAGGATCCTCATTGCTAGCCCCTGAGAAAGTATACCCATTGGTGATCATGTTGATAAATGCTGGGGTAATCTCCATGGTTGCATCCCCAGCTGGAATGACAACACATGAAGCTCGGGCTCCAGTCCTTCGATTCAAGCGAGCCCTGATCGAACGATCCTGTTCTGCCATGATGACAGGCTCGATGATGCGCGACGCCGGTGTTGGTGATGTAGGGATGACAGGTGGTGACACCTACCTTCTCCGTTGACGATTCTGAGTTAGGGAAGGCCTAGTAGTTGTGGATGTGGTAGGCTGTTCCCTAACTTGACTTGCTTCCTGTTCTGTCGGCAGGTCCTCTCGATCTCGGGATCTAGTGGCAGTAAATTGCCAGTCGTCCTCCTTGGCATGCACGAGGAGGATAAACCTGAAAATTCTTCTGCACACTAGCACACAGATCAAAACAGTTCACTCACAAAAATCAATAAAAATAAGGTATGGCAGTTCCCCGCCAACGGCGCCAAAAACTTGATAGGGCAAAAGCGCAATGCTTGAATTTCCTATCTCGTAGTAAACCGGAAGTCCGGGTATCGTCTCTCAGGGACTGGTACAACCTTATGATTTATCAATTCTGTGGAGCAAACTATAGGTGAAACTGGTTTGGTTGATGAAATTATTATCTAATAGCAAAACAATTAAACAAAACAAGCAAATTAAAATGGTCGGGAGAAATTCAATGGGAGAAAGCTCTGGGAGAAACACCGGGACTCACTACCTATCCTATCCAGATTAATTCACATATTCCAATCAATTTAATCCAATTCTCTACAGCCAGGATATCACTACTGTGCTAGCTATCCCTGTCGGGAATTACTACGTACTAAACAATTAATTCAAATCCTACTGTCGTAGCTCAATGAATTAACTATATAGTCTGAAGATCGATATCCTATTTAAGACCGCATAGCACCTTATTTAATCCACTGTCGCTCGATAAGTTACTATGTCACATGAAACAGGTTCAGTTATTAGGGTTTCACTGTCGCTAATAACCTAATTAACTACAAATCGTTGTATTGGTGGCCAGTCAACACAAAGCATTAAGTAATTTCATGCAATAGAGATTGGAAGAAAAGAGATATGAATTAATCCATCAAATCTAAAAATAGTTGCATCCTATGGTGTTTCCCCCAGAAATTGGGGTTTAGTTCATTACGAAAATAAAACACACAATCACGTTCATAATCATCATGTTACGAAGCAAAGCAAAAGAAAACAAATACTAATAATTGCTTCCCGCTGCTCTGCACTCGATCGCCGCAACAAGCTGCTCGCTCCGCCCAAAAAGAATTCTCATTCTGCGCTGCCGCTCTCCTCCGCGCGACTCGTCTCCAATTAATTCCTACCCGAGACTTCGTCCGCTTCTGCTTTTTCCTTCTCTTATAATAATTCCGCTCCTAGCAATTGATTCCCCCCACAATTCAATCACCCGCCACCAAAATAAAGTCCCCTTTGATTCCGTCCTTTTGACTCCGCCCAGAGACTTTGGGACCAAATTAATTCCTCCACTCAAAAACGTCTCTCACTCCTCTTCCTGGCCCATGTCATTAATCCCCATCCAGTTGGGCTTTAAGCCCAGCATTCGAGAATTGTTTGCCGGTGCAACTTCTTTTTCGTGTTTTCTTCACCTGTAATACATTAAACTCATGGCACTAGGCAGTAATGGTTTTCAACCATTCTCGGGTTAGAGAGCCCTAAAATAGCACCAATTTGCTAAAACATACCATGGATAATCACATAAAGTTCAAGAATCCGATATATTAAAGCCGATTATCAACAAACAAGTTCGCGGCCGAGCAGAGGGAGATTGCGGTGGGGATCTTTTCTTTCTAGATCGCAATCTTCAGGCGTCAGCGTTTTGGTCTTCGTCTTCTGGGAGTTCGCGGTTGTTTTCATGGTCGCGATAATTGAGTCGCGATAGCGAACTTCCTCGCGGTCAGGGAAAATGGTGACCGTGATCCGACCATCAAAAGTTTATGTTCTCTCTTGGGTGGCTTCCTCACGAAGTTCACGCCCAAGGGCTCCAAGTTCGCGGCCGCAAACTATGGTTATCAGGCACGATCTTCTCTCCTTCTTCGCGGTCTTATGTCTCAGCCGAAATCTTCCATGTCCAGACTATGATCTTCAGCTTCCTACCCATTTCACTACACTTGTGTCCTTTTTCATACCTAATTCACATGTATCGTCTAAAGCACTCTAAAATCACGACATAATCAAACATGAACAAAATAGAGATGCAATCGATGATATTCTTTTGATTATGCACATGAATTAGCACGAAAGAAACCTAAATATGAAGGGCAAATAACACCAGTTTTGTTGTTATCAAAGGACGAAGCGCGGCGAGGCGCGGTCGAGTAAGTGAGGTTGTCGAAGACAAGCGACGAAGGCAAAACAAACGGAAGGAGGCGCCAGTGGAAGAGTCGCCAGGCACACGCTCACCTAGGTCTCGGTCGAGAGCAGATGGGGAGGACTGAGGAGATCAATGGCAGAGTGAACGAACGAGAGGGGAGGAGATAGTATCCTCGTGACCCCCTCGTGACCCTTTCAATCTACAGTGTAACATCTTTAAATTAATAATCGATAAATTAATAACATATAAACTAATAATTTCTCCGGTCTCGACTTGGGTCAGTGTAAAAAATGAGCAAATTTAATAAAATAATAAGATATTAATTTTTGAGAACCAACCAACATAAATACATGTATTTTTAACTCTATAAATTAAGAATTGTAATAATACAATTCATCTAGAGATTTATAATATAGGTAAGATAATCTAGAAAAATATGAATATATAGTTGTTTGTTTATTCTTGAAGTTCAAGTGTAATAAAAGTTCAACTTGAACTTTACTCATTGCACTCCAAGTCTTCGGTATTGTCTTCTCTAATTGCATCAAGTATTTTTGAAGAGTCGATGCGGATTTAAGTGCTTCCTTTCGCGTGACCGGTTCCAAAGGTGTTGAATCGTCATCTCCTTCATCAACAATTGAACCCCCAATGACATCGGCCACAATTTCTTCTAACGTTTGTCCCGCAATACATTCATCATTTTCACCTGGATACTCCAACAATTGACTTACATCCATCTTGTTACGACTTACGATAACCCATACCATTAATCATATTGTATGAACTTGAAATGTTTGAAAATTTATTGATTAATTAATAACTACTATAAATTAATAATTTTCACGATCCCAATTTATTAATTTATAGATGTTATACTATTTTTTTATTCTAGTTTTCTTTTGTTTAAGAAAAAAATGTGTCATGACAAGCCTAGTCATCACAGCTTACTGACTCACTAACGGGGAAAATAATTGACCGTTTAGTTTTGACGATCAATTCAAATAGCGGACCAAATTCGTCCATTTATATGAAAAGTTGGCCATAACTGTAATATTCAAAATTTCGGGTAGAAAAGCTATCACTTGACACTTATGCCAAACTTGAGGCCAAACTATCCCTAACAGAAAGAAAAGAGGGGGAAAAACTTGGATGAGTTCTAGTAGTCGACACGTACCATACCCCTCTATTTAAATCAAACCGACCACGATCGTCTCATTTGCTGCATATGTCGGTACCCTTTATTTTCAAGTTCTCTGAAAAATTGGACCTCCTATCCGTTTGCCATGGGTGTGAGCAAGGTTTCTCCAGCACAGTCTAAGTCTCGGCCTATTAACTATGACCAACAAAACAACTTTCAATAATACTTTTCTTTCTGGTTAAGTGTTCGATTACAATCTAATCTAAAAAGTACAAGCCTTTCTTCTCCGCCCAATCCCTAATAACAAATTGCTAAGCTGACTGCTTCCCATTTTTTTTGCTTTCTGATGATCACTTCACAATTAAGTCATAGGCTTTATTGTTGGTCCATCCTTCATCCCCATTCATGCCCGCCGCGCCAGACCCCTCGTCAGCTCCTGCGGGACAAACCCAAAAAAAAAGAGAAGACATGAGTCACCCATCATGATTTTTCCTCAGCTTTTTGACTACCACATCATTTGCTTCAGCTTTTGCCAGATGGGAAAGGCGAATCAAGTTCTTAATTAACACTAATAAAAATGTCAATGGTGGGATTCGATGCTCTACTGCTTTTCCACTGGAAAAGCAACCAGGGCAAGCAAATCTTAAACACGAAGAAGTCCCTGGTTAGTTTAGATTAGATGGCTGCTGCTCCTCTACGCTGAGCACAAACCTTTCACACTCTGCCTTTATTCCTATTCTTTCTTCTAATACTTCACCACCACGGAATATACCTCTCCTGTCACAACTCAGTTCTCTAATGGCCAAATGCGCGTCTGATCTAAATAGTAAATACAAAGACAAACCTAGTCAGAAACCATCTCTCATTTCATCAGAGTATTCGACGCTATTGATGCCAGAACAAGCTAATATGTCAATCACCTTTCAGGCCTAGAACGGGAAAGTGTCCTCAAGCGAAGACATGAACAGTAATGCTCTTTGGCTTTTGATGTAAGAGCAAAGTACTGTTTCAGAGTTGAGTTGAGAACAATACCTTCTGGTGAGTTTTGATCACCGAGGACAACAAGTCATCCCCAACAAGCTGCCTTGTTCTTCTTATCATTTGCTCTCTGGTAATTCTATGACGCTGCAGAGAATGGAAAAGGGGAAACCAGATTGCAGATCAGTAATAAGTACTTACTAAAGTTAAATTTGCGGCCCAAGTGCTCGAACTAAGACCGAATTTCCATAAGACTGCCCCTAACCTGAAAGTCCGCAAAGCTCTTGGAAACCATGGACATGATGCGCGGATCCAACATCCCTGACAGAACACTCATCAGAGAGGGAAAGCTCATCCATGGCGATCTGGGTCTCATCGAGGAACTCACGGGTGCGCCTCTGTTCGACCCTGGGAAACAATGGCGTCAGCCACCAATTCAACACCAAAAGCAGACCTGGCCAGCAGAACAACAATTGACAGTACCGGGAAGCTAGCATTGTGCTTACCATGAACATTAGCTGTGTCCTTGAAAGAAACTACGAAAGCTGGGAATATGTGGGAGTTCATGAACGAGCTCCAGACAACGTATCTTCTGGGCTTGGTCAAATGTCAACACCAGTGTCGTATTCAACGGAGCTGGGAGCTGATTGGCTGGAGCCAGCAGGCACCGCCTCCACTTTCCCTAGCAAAACGCGGCAGAGAAGCAAGTGCTTCGTCCCATCCCGGTCAGCGGTCGCGGATTCCAAGCTGTGAAAGAGAGCATTCCAGAAATCGGCAGTCAGCTCGCCGTTTTCTCAATTGGGTCGCAATTGATCGAACGAATTAAATTTTTTTTTTTTTTAAAACTTACCAGCCCGTGGGAAATGAAATTGCGGAAAGATGGACGCCGACACCGTGCGTTAGGCCGCCACCGCCGCTGCACCGACTGAAGCCGAAGTTCAAAATCTGGCGAATCTCGTCCCTGGAGCCGCCGTACCAAGCGTACCGAGCGTTCGAGTGACCGCCGCCGCCGCCGCCACGCCTCTCCGCCACCGCCTTCTCGTGGACCCGGAACGAGAAGAAGCGCGCCTTGGCATTCGGCACGGAGAGGGAGTTCCTGTGAACCGCCGTGACCCTGACTCCGGCGGCGCGTGCCTGCCCTAGACCGTCGAGGAAGCACTTCTTGATGGTGGAGTGGTGGACGGTGTCGTCTGCCAGCGGAGAGAACCCGCTGCGAGCGAACGCCTCGATCCGCCCGCCGCAATGGAGAGGCGCCCCGGGGGATTCGTCGGAATCGGATTCGGGCCTCAAGATTTCGTCATCGTCGATTGAAATAGTATCTTGCTGCTGCTCAAGCGGAGGAACAACCGGTGGAATCCGCTGCTCCTGCAGAGGCATCATCATCGCAAAGAGGCGTTACGCACACAGAGATCACAAGACCAAAGGAGAATTCATCAAGTTCCGTTCCAACGTCTCCATCCTAATCCCTAACCCAATCCCCTCGAAGTTCGATGATGAAACCGAATTCACGTGAAAAGAATCAGCACCGCCATTCGTAATTTACCAGAGGAAGGGAAACTTGCTCATCACACAAAGGAAAGGGGAAAAAAAACAAACTAGTCCTAGTATTAATACTAATCAAACTCCCAGACTAAACAACTTTCTTGCCCAGGAAGTAATGAGCTCCTCCAAACCCCTGCCCAAGAAATCAGACACAGAGAAATTGAGAGATAACAGAATACCAACCTGGAGAAGAGCCGCCGCATTCGTATTCCAATTCCCATAGTAAGCGTCGCGGAGCATGGTGATTATCAGTACAGGGGAAGAGAAGCTAGTAGAAACAAACCAACAAGAGAAGAACCTCGGGGAGATGGAGGACGTGGATCGAATCGGATGTAGAAGAGTGTTTTGAGTGTGGAAAGAAGGGATTTCAAAATCGGAATTCACAAGGAGAGGGGAATCAGTGAGGAGGAAGGATTTACAGGAGCAAGCAGAGAGTTCATTTTTTCTGGATGAAACGGCTAATCGAGCTGGGGCAGTTGGAACTTTTATAATACGAAACCCAGTTTGGCGGTTTTGGAAGGGAGGGGAAGAGAGGAGCCAACAAGTTTTTGGCCGCTGTTCCAATCCAAATGGCTGGCTGCTGCTAATGGCGGTCTGGAATGGAACGGCTCCTTCTCTCCCTTTCTCTCTCTCGAGCTCTGGGTCTCTGTGGGCGTGGTCCGTTTTTATATTCTTCGGTTAAGCAATGATGGGGCCACGGTGCCAGTGCTGCATTCTTTTCTTTTATTATTATTAATTAATAATTTGCTTTCTATCTTGCTTTTGTCGTGACCATGTTGAAATTGAATTTGTTTATGGCGGTGGAGAAATGACAGCTATGCCCCCGTCGTTGAAAGTCAAAGCCGTTGCTTCTGCCTTTGCCTTGTAGAGGAGGGAATGGCCGAATGAGGCAGAGACTGAGGGGGGGTTTGTAGTAAAATAACAACCATCTGATATTTCTTTTATTATTGTGTTTACGGTTTGGAAGAAGGAATAGGGGTGCGGTGGATTGGGCTAGAAGAAAGACGTGGGCCGGTCAAGAGTCATGAGGTTTGGCGGGCTGTTGTTACTTCATGGGCAAGTCTGGTGAAAATAAAACCGACCCACTTCATGTCGACTCTTAGAACAGGAGAGTCTCTGAAAATATATTTACGACAACTTCTACTATACTATAAAAAATATTGGTAATGTACCGTTTAAAATTGTACCATTATGTTAAATGTATAAATTCAGGTTGTACTATAAAACAACTTGTATCATTATGTTATGGTATAAGTTCACAATTTGAAATTGTACCATAACATAAAAGTACAAGTTCAAGTTGTACCATAAAAAAATTTGTACTAAAAATATAGGTACAATATGAAGTTGTACCATAACGTTGAAGGTATAATTTCAAGTTGTATCATAAAGACAAAAACCTATAGCACCAATGCTATATAGCATTGTAAAATTCCTCATTCAAACATTAATATGTTATTTTATTTTAAAAAGTTATTAAATGTAATATCAAATTTTAGACAAAATATTACGCCTCTTATTTTTTAAATTCAATATATATATACACATCCAGCTCAAGAGAAAAATAAAAAACTTTAATAGCCCATTTGAAAATTTTATTATCAAATTTATATAAAAATTTTATTTGTATTTTATATTTTATTTATAAAAGAAAAATAAATTATAGGCATACTGCACTCCACGGTTTTACTGTTTCATATTATCTTCCAATCTTTTATAACCATCAACCGTCAAACTTTCGTTCCCTTCCATCAATAGCATAATAGTATAAAATATTTCAAGATTCTAATACAGAAAATTCTTGAACCAATCCAAACAATCTATAGATAAGTGGCCACCTCAGTAGCCTCATCAAATACATCTCTTCTAATCTAGTCTTGAGCTCTTAATCCGAATTGAGTTCACACCACATGTAAAGAGCTCAAGTTCAATAGAATGTTAGTTGATCACTGGTGGCTGATAGATAATATGTCTGCTAATTAATCTGAACCCTACAGAGAGCTTGTATAATCATCAACTATTTTTTGTCCTTACTTCCATCTAGGCCTGTCGGTTCAGGTCGGGTAACCGAACCCAAAACCGCAAAAAACGAGAAACCAAAACCGAACCCCGCCAACCCGAAACCGAAACCGACCATCTGCTTTGCGGGTTTCGGGTACAGGAACCCGAAAAATACACTGCGGTTTTGGTTCGGTTCGGGTGAACCCGAAGCCGAACCGTTTTGTTTTTTTTTTTTACTTTTGTGATTTGAATTTTACATTATTTTGCTTGTACAAACAATTTTATTCTTATTATTTGTACATTCTTATTTAATCATTATGTTTAATTTTATGGGACGTAGACATTATAAAACTAATATTTATATATTAGTTTATTATTAAAATATTAGTTAATTATTAAAATATTTAATATTATGTGTTCTATAACTATAGACATACTATTAACTATTAAAGAGTATTACTAGTTTAGAGACAAAGTAAAATACTTAAACATATTTTACACGTAAATTAATCATATCTTATTTTGCTATGTTAAGTAATACAACCTTTTGGGCCATTTAATTGTGGATTTTCATATAATTAAATGTTTTAGTAATACCATAGGTCCAAAATTAAAGGTATATCAACTATCATATGCAAAAAAAAAATGTTTGGTGTTTGACGCAAATTATAAATAATTTTGTTCAACATAAAATACCGACAATCATAGATGAGATTATCTTCTTTGTTCTAAATGTAGACAAACATAAGCAGAAAGAAGCAAACTATGGTAATAAGAAAGGTAGTCCTCTCCTTTCGAGCAATATTCTTCCCTACTTTATCCTTCTGCAAATAGCAAACTAATAGCAATCCCCTTTGTGCCGACTCTTTTACTGACCCCTTACAATTTAACACTGTATGCGTATATGGGGGCTTTCTTTACATCACTAAGGCCCTTAAACAAAAGTACATGTTCTAGTCAGTTGCAGCAGCAGAATGGATTTGAGTCATTTTACTAATCAGTATCATTACAAGTTTACAACCCATGTTTTGAACAAAAGTATTTTTGGTGGCTTTGTACTGTTCTCATAAACAAAGAGCTGCGAAACTTCAATCCAGGGAAAACAAACAATCTCCATTATTACTGAAATCAATCTCATTGTATCAAGAACTAGGTAGTTGCAGAAAAGTCATAACTCAAATATGCTTCTTAACAAGAAAGTGGATGCCTGATTCAGTTCCCGCTAGCATTCTATAACTCAATTAGTATGTCAAACCTCCTCCTAGGATTCTTGTCCAAAGCAGAACCCATGAGTGAATTTCACCAAAGCAGAACCCACGAGTAACAAATTAGCTACGGTAACAAGAACCCAGTAATAAATTGAAGCAATAGAAGAATTGTTCGAAGAGACTCACTGGGATTCCATGTTCGGAAGTAGGACTTGGATCACCGACAACCCAATCTTTCGCCTTCACGGCCAACGTCTTCACGAACTCGTCGTAGATCCCTTCCTGCACAAAAACTCGCGAGCTCGCTACGCAGACTTCGCCCTTGTTGTACAGGATCCCCAGGAGGGCGAGATCCGTGGTGATTTGAATTGGAGGTAGGGGTGTGGCCACTCTCTCTGTGAAACCAGCAATGGAAGAAGACGAAAGAAGAAATTGAGGAAGGGGTTGCAGACTTGCAGTGGGTGGAGTAGAGAGCAGCCTACAAATTAGCTGGCGGCGACGGCGAGGACGATGATGGTGGCGACTGGTGAGGGAGCTCTGTTCGTTTGGCGAAGACGAAGAGAGTGAGTCAGTGAGACTGCGCTGCGCCTGCGGCTGTTTCGTTTGGCGAAGACGAAAACAGAGCTAGAGCTGAGCCTGAGGTTGACTCTCCTTCCCAAAACGATAGCGTGAAGCCCCACTGCCCGAGTATCAGTTTTCGGTTTTCCGGGTTGCTTTTCGGTTTTGCGGATTTCAGTAACTCGAAACCGATACTATAGATATCGGGTTGAACCCGAAAAAACCGAAACCGAAAATGAAAAAACCGGTTCGGGTTAACCCAAAAACCCGAAACCGAATTGACAGGCCTACTCCCATCCACTATATGTATGCCTATCTCTGTTAAAACAATCGCTCATTGTCTTTCAATCGCATCACTTAATTCATGATGTTTTTCGAATTCCTCCAAGTTCGTAATTTTGTTCTCTAAAGTAGGAGTTGTCAACCCATGCCCCCTCAAATAGTGTGTCTTAAGGATAAATTAATATTAGAGAATGTGTAAATAATTTAAATAGAAATGAAAAGGTTCAGACCATGTAGTTATCCACAATTGGATAAATAAGTATCTACCCATTCTTAAGCATCAATGTAAAAGAAACTTAGTAAATGTGCTCATTACTCAACTTTGGCTACCTTATGAAATAATAAATTTCAATCAACTACAACTAATAATACCACAAATAATCAGTACACTTCTTATTAGGTCCGACAGGCCAAAGCTTGACCTGACTAGTAATCCAATAAACACAGTCGCGCAAAAAGGCCAATTGCTAACTCCTAACCTCGATGAGTCAAATAAGACCAATCAGGCACCTAGATCTAGGAAGCAGTTTATCCATCCATTAGTCATGCAATATACCTTTATGATCGCTATTACCTTCATTTTGGAGTTTTGAGCTTCTTTACATTCCTGGCCAAATCATTTACAAATAACTAGTGAGTAACTAAGGCTTACCTTTTAAATTAATAGAATTGGCTACTCATCCACCTTGCATTTGCTATTTGTATTTGAATGACATGTTTCATTTTAAGGTTGAACAAGATGTAATTGGTCGGTTTCACCACATGAATTCAATGAGCTTACTTTATGGTTATAGATTGGAACACTAAAACACATCATCAAGTTAGACATGATTAAATATATGATGTCCCTATTTTGCTTATACAGGTGTGCTTTATGAATCTTTCCGGTTTTCTTCTTCTTGGTTCATAATTTGGATATGATGTTTTGAGCACCTCATTTTATATTTAGGAGATGTGGTTGTATGGCCTTTTGGCTCTAAATGGATGTTTGATAATCGCACAAAGGGAGATATGTGATTAAGCTCTCTATTTCCTTTCAAGTTCATGGTTGTAGGCAACATTTAAATTTTGATTTACAAGACATGTGAGTGTTCTTTGATTACACATAACTAAGCTGCAATCCAAAGGTTCATGGTTGTAGGCAGTATTTGAATTTTGATTTACAAGAGATGTGAATGTTCTTTGTGTGATGTGGTTTGTTTGTTGAAGAAGGTTCTTGCTGGTCATTTAACAATTCATGTCTAAACCAGTGATTGTTTATGATTTTTTCCAGTGCCCATTTTGCTTTGTTGTAACCAATAAGAATGGCATGATAACCTTAAGACAGTATCAACCGATCAGTTGCTTTGCTTGAGAATTCTTCTACAACGTGCAACATCATTATGTTCTTGAATTGAAGGTTTCGAAATGGAACTCGATGGTAGATATGCAGTGTTATTTGTGTGTGATGGTTAACGAAACTAGGGATCATTTGTTTTTCGATGTTGTTATGAACATGAAGTTTTGCACGTTATTTTTGTGATACATGGGATTATTCACCAGGTGAAGGATGACATGAAAGTCTAGAAGAAGCTGTGCAGAAGTTGGAGAAGCATCATGTGGAAAGTTTTCTGTAGACACCATGGGGTGGTTAGTTAAGTATAGTGAGAAGGCTGCCACTGGGTTTTGGGAAGAAGAATATGACAATGTAGGAGTTGACTGGGAAAATAATGGTAGTGCTAGAGGTTAGAATTCTTAGTGATTGTAACTTCACTATAGAGGCAGCCATGATACTGGTCTTAGGATGAGTTAGATGGTTAGAAGAGTGTTAGTGTAAAAGTCTATGATAGACAGCTGCATTTCATTTCAATGTTCATGGTTGATTTAAATATGTTGGAACTGAAGGCACTTTGGTGCAGAGAAATGGATGGCTTGTAAGGCCTTCTATGAAATTGCTTTAGGTGTCGGTCAGTTTCAGCTATAATTAAAGTCATTTAATGTACTATCCAATTCTTTGCCGGAGGAGTTATCAATGTTGATTTTTCATCCACTTTATCTTAGAAACATTTTAATAGAGTGGAGTTGAGAAATATTTATTTATGTTAAAGCCCAAGTATGTTCTTTCGATAATGAGGAGACATAATTCACGTCTCACACCCATGATTATAGATTTATTTATCTATACTCTCAAATTATTAAATAGTTAATTGCACTGACAAAACTTTCTCGATTCTCACATCTGGCGTACCACCGTTTTTTGTATTTTTTTTTATAATCACTAATCAACGGCTATTATATACGATACAGATCTTTCACGATTGCAACCCAAATATGAAATCACTTTTCTTTTTTATTCGTCACTAACTTTATTAATCGTTTCACCATTAGTCACCGACCGTGCAGTTCTATTAAAATCATCTACAGGTCAGTCAACTAAAATCATTAACAGATAGTTTGATGATGGGGTAATTAAAAATAAAAAATAATTAATTGTTCAAATAAAACATTCAAAATAATAATTAATTGTTCAAATTAAAAAGTGATGCGAAGCGGTGGCGGTGGTGCTGCTGGAGATGATCGGGACCAAATCCCTAATTACCACAGTGACGCTCCTTTTCCCAGCGATGGGGAGCCACGATAAACTACTTATCATACATCACAAATAGAATGAAGGGTTCTCTGTAGCTCGAGATTTTGATAAAATCGCGTCGGAGCAACGACCGCTGATAGACCGTTAGTTACACATGTTTTCACCCCTGTTCTTACACCGTTTGAGAGGTGGTTTCTCGTGTTTTAGACCGATTTCACGCTAGGTTGTGCTTGTTTGTGATATTTCAGGTCCTGGCAAGTGAATGAAGGTTTAGGAGCGAGTTCGGGGTCGATTGGGCGAAGATCGGGCGCGAGACAAGTCGCAAAGGAGGTCACACGGGCTACCCTGATGTTCACACGGCCGTGCGAGAGGCCAGTCTGGCCGTGTGACATTCTGCGAGAGCAGACACGGGCAGAGCAGCAGATTGACACGGCCGTGCAAGTGGCCGGGTTGGCCGTGCCACATTCGCCGAGAGCAGACACGGGCAGAAGGAAGTCACACACGGCCGTGCCACCCTGGCCGTGTAAGAAGCCTGGAATTCGACTAAGTGATACGGTGCGTTTTGCCTCACACGGGCAACTGGGTAGGCCACACGGCCGTGCCACCCTGCCCGTGTGAGTCGGGATTTCCTGGTTTTAAGCCAAATTCCGAACCAAAGAAGAGGAGAGCTGGGTTTTGGATCCCAAACACCCAAGGGACGAACCCTAGAGAGAGAGAGCGACTTGGGAACGTTCTTGGAGCTATTTTGGAGGATTTCTTCGCCATTGAAGCTCGGGAATCAAGCTTGGAGATGGAGATTGAAGATCTAGATCAGATTTCTGCAGTCTCTCTCTTCTCTATGGAGTAACTTCCTTTCACTTAGGTTTTGAGGAACCCTAGTTCCATGAGTTAGGATCTTTCTTGTATGAAGTTTTGGGTGCTTTATTGTTTGATTATAATCGAATGATGCATGTTTATTGAGTCAATTGAAGTCTGATCAACTTTTCCTGATTCCTGCTGCAATCTGAGATAGATAGAATCTGATTAGGTTGCTAGAGTCTCATCATTCGGTAGTAGGAGATTGGCTATACGAGAGTTAGCCAGTTTACTGCTTTGTACTGGAATCCAATTCCAGTGGTGGAGTTCTGTGCTTATTGCTTCAGCTTTCTATCCCGGTGAAGACTAGTCGTCTGCCGGATAGTTCGACTGAGAGGGTTTGGTCAGCTTAAGAGATTCCAAGCTACTGTCGGATCTTCCGCAGTTTAATCAACAGTAAAACAACCAAAAGGAATTACAACTTGGACCTAATTGAGGAGCTAGGGGGAATCATACCTAAGTGAGTTCCCAAACTGTAATTAGTAGTTTTACTTAGTTTAGTTAGTAGAGTAGTTTAGTTAATCAATCCTTAATCTAGTTTGCTAGATAATGAACTGAAGCTGAGTAATGGTAACTCTAGAGACCCGTGGATTCGATATTTATTACTTATGCCACTATACTGCAGTCCCTTTCATTGGTTACACTTGGCCATTGTTAGGTGTTGTGTTTTAGAGCATCAAGTTTTTGGCGCCGTTGCCGGGGACTTTCTAGAGTATTAGGAAAGGCAGAAGTTTGTTACTTTAGCGTTTTTCTTTTCTTTTCTTTTCCACCCTTGCTTTTCACTTGGGTGTTTTTGTTTTTGTTGGTGTAGATCTGAATCATGGATCCTAATGCCTTCTCCAATCATTGGGGGTATCCACCACCATCCGGGTGGTATTACCCCGCGACTCCCTACAGCAATCAAGGAGGAGAAGACTATGGATTCGGGTTCCAGTACCAACCCCCTTACTACGGAGAACAATCAGACCCCTGGGCATATCAAGAACAACCTCATTACCAAGAAGACTTTCTCCCACAACCAGAAGGGCCATCGGAGCTGGAGTTACCCATGGCGGCCTTCACGGGCCACTCTGCAGAGCCATGCTACACTTCACTGGAGGATCCGAACGAACAATTAAGGCTTCTCGTGGAGCAGTTTGCTCGAGACACTGAGAAATCATGCTCCAAGATGGATCTTCAAATCAAAGCCCTTGCCACTTCCGATCCCTCATTTCTCCATGATATGGAGGAGACTGTTCAGCGCTCAGCGAAGCAAACAGAGTGGGTGAAGCAAGTTTGCTCACATCTTGCTCAAGATCACCTTTCTGCTGCCACGCTAGAAGAGGTGGAGGATGACAAAGGCTATGGGAGCGTTGAGGAGCATACAGAAGTTATCACAGAGAACTCCCATGATAACCATGATCAGGAAAGTCCTTTGGTTGCAGACCACACCTTTCCTCATTTATGCTCTAACATGTTGGGCCCGTGCGAGGAGATGCAAGATGATCCCATTGAAGAAATTGCTTGGCGACTTGCTCTCCAATCTGTTCTAGAAGAAGAAGAGCGAGCAAGGATGAGGAAGAAAGTTGTGGATGATGAGGAAGAAAGAAAAGAAGAGGTGGTTCTTGATCTTTTCCCAGGGGAGAGACCACATTTTGAAGAAGGAAGGGGGGTTGAGGAAGCAATTGGCGTCCAGGCTGAGGATGAAGTTGAGGTGGAAGAGGCATGCACCGGCCATGAGTTGCAAGTAATATCCCCACCAAACTTTGAGGAACTGCTTGGCAAGGACCCATTTGCAGTGTCTCTTTGCCAGACCAAGGCCACATCGACATCGGTCCCTCTTGGTGGACGCGATGGTGGCCAATCGATGCTGTCATATCTGGTTTGGGGCAATGAGACGAGAGAAGAGAAGAAGAGGTCTCGAGGGTGGAGACTTCATCTGCATCAAGTACATGAGCCTTCATCACCTGCCACACCACATGCTCGTGACTTGAGACTCCACCTCATCGACGAGAACCTCAACTTCAAGGAGGTTCTAGCATGGACCGAAACTTAGGAGCCATCGTCCGGCTCACGACGTGAAAGAAGCGCTTGTTGGGAGGCAACCCAACCAATCGGTTTGCATTTCTTTCTCTATTTCTCCTCGGTTGAGTCAGTTTTGTTATTTGATTTTAGAGTCAATAACTCAACCTTTGTGAGATTTTGTGTGGTGTTTGTGTTCTGATTACTCTCTCTTCCTGGACTGCACTGCCTGACCCGTACATCATCATTCACCCTTGATCTGGTAACTTCGTTCAACCCTCCTTATCTTTCCTCCATTGAGGACAATGTCGTGCTTAAGTGTGGGGGGGTGTTCGATTATGTATGCGGGTGAATGTTTGGCTGTTTGTGTGCTTGGAGCCTAGTCCACTGTCCAAATTTTTAAATTTGAGGGCTCCAAGTACGTGTTTCCTTGCAATTGCCTGCTCAGTATGCTTTGAATTGACAGTCTTTATAGTAATATGCAACCTAGGGAGGTAGTGTAGCACTATGGAGGATGTTGATGCATTTAAGAAGTCTCGTTTCTTCTTCATATTGTGTTGGTTGATTGAGTGAATTAGTGATCTTAGGACCCTTGAATTGTGTGGTGTTGTGGATTCTCTGCCTGTCATGGACTCTTGTATCATGTTTTGAGTTTAACAGGTGCTCGAAAATGTGCTTCAAATAACGTCTCCCGTGCGAATAGGGCGAAAGTGTGTAAGGGGAGACGAGAATTCGTTCCCAATTTCCACCTACTACCTCCAGCCCCCTTACATGTCTTTCCCCCGCACGAGGCTCGAGACATCCGCTCCTGGCATGGCCGGTAAGAGCAGGTTGGGACCCTTGAAAAGAAAAGAAAAGAAAAATAACAGAAAACAAGCAAAATAGAAAAAAAGGGGGTTCCAACCATCTTCAAGAATAAAATAAAGCACCTTGAAAAATGTGAGTCCATGATCTTTTGTTTTTGAGAATCTCTTCATCCACAATTCATTTGTCCTCTGTTCACTATTTGCCGTGATGCCGACTCGCCGAAGAAGTTATGAGATGACTTGTGCGTCGGTTGACCTCGTAAGTTGCTAAATGATCTAGGAAGTCCTCTACCTACGATCTGGGTTGTTTGTTGCTATAGAGGTCTGGAGAGTTGCATTGGTTTGAGTTAGGTTTGCTTGGGGACAAGCAAACGGTTAAGTGTGGGGGAGTTTGATAGACCGTTAGTTACACATGTTTTCACCCCTGTTCTTACACCGTTTGAGAGGTGGTTTCTCGTGTTTTAGACCGATTTCACGCTAGGTTGTGCTTGTTTGTGATATTTCAGGTCCTGGCAAGTGAATGAAGGTTTAGGAGCGAGTTCGGGGTCGATTGGGCGAAGATCGGGCGCGAGACAAGTCGCAAAGGAGGTCACACGGGCTACCCTGATGTTCACACGGCCGTGCGAGAGGCCAGTCTGGCCGTGTGACATTCTGCGAGAGCAGACACGGGCAGAGCAGCAGATTGACACGGCCGTGCAAGTGGCCGGGTTGGCCGTGCCACATTCGCCGAGAGCAGACACGGGCAGAAGGAAGTCACACACGGCCGTGCCACCCTGGCCGTGTAAGAAGCCTGGAATTCGACTAAGTGATACGGTGCGTTTTGCCTCACACGGGCAACTGGGTAGGCCACACGGTCGTGCCACCCTGCCCGTGTGAGTCGGGATTTCCTGGTTTTAAGCCAAATTCCGAACCAAAGAAGAGGAGAGCTGGGTTTTGGATCCCAAACACCCAAGGGACGAACCCTAGAGAGAGAGAGAGCGACTTGGGAACGTTCTTGGAGCTATTTTGGAGGATTTCTTCGCCATTGAAGCTCGGGAATCAAGCTTGGAGATGGAGATTGAAGATCTAGATCAGATTTCTGCAGTCTCTCTCTTCTCTATGGAGTAACTTCCTTTCACTTAGGTTTTGAGGAACCCTAGTTCCATGAGTTAGGATCTTTCTTGTATGAAGTTTTGGATGCTTTATTGTTTGATTATAATCGAATGATGCATGTTTATTGAGTCAATTGAAGTCTGATCAACTTTTCCTGATTCCTGCTGCAATCTGAGATAGATAGAATCTGATTAGGTTGCTAAAGTCTCATCATTCGGTAGTAGGAGATTGGCTATACGAGAGTTAGCCAGTTTACTGCTTTGTACTGGAATCCAATTCCAGTAGTGGAGTTCTGTGCTTATTGCTTCAGCTTTCTATCCCGGTGAAGACTAGTCGTCTGCCGGATAGTTCGACTGAGAGGGTTTGGTCAGCTTAAGAGATTCCAAGCTACTGTCGGATCTTCCGCAGTTTAATCAACAGTAAAACAACCAAAAGGAATTACAACTTGGACCTAATTGAGGAGCTAGGGGGAATCATACCTAAGTGAGTTCCCAAACTGTAATTAGTAGTTTTACTTAGTTTAGTTAGTAGAGTAGTTTAGAGTAGTTTAGTTAATCAATCCTTAATCTAGTTTGCTAGATAATGAACTGAAGCTGAGTAATGGTAACTCTAGAGACCCGTGGATTCGATATTTATTACTTATGCCACTATACTGCAGTCCCTTTCATTGGTTACACTTGGCCATTGTTAGGTGTTGTGTTTTAGAGCATCAACCGCTGGCGCCCATGTCCGTCACCGTAGCTCGAGATTTTCATCAGAAACTCTAGCGCCGGAAGTACTCAGTATAGTACCACCCGAATGGGTCTTCAATCTCCGGAAGAAGCAACCTCCACCAGACGACTTCCCGTCGGCGTCGTCATTTGTCTCTCCGCCGCTAACATTTCGCATGGGTAAATTGCAAGGTTGGTCACTTAAAGTGCTAATAAGTTTAGGTTTGGTCACTAAAAGTATTTATTCCATTTGTAGTCACTCAAAGTGATAAAAAGTTCATGTTTGATCACTCTCCGTTAGTCTCCGTCAACCTCCGTTAACTCCGTTAATTTTTTGTTAACGTGGCTAACAGAAACTCTGCTTCGCCAAATTTTAACCGGCCATATCATAACCCAATACATAACCCAACCCAATTCAACCCCCACCCAACCCGAGCCTCTCTTCTTAACCCTTGTTTCTCCTTCCTCTATGAACTGCCGCCTCTATTCCCACTTTGATTCTTTGGGATTTTTTTATCGAAGGAAGGACAAGATAAAGGAGAGCGTCGACGGTGTTCTTCTGCTCTCACTGCGTGCCTCTGCCTCTCTGTTGAGGCTGACCCATCACCTACATTCCATTCGGAGAAAAATATCGAATCAAGACTCCGCCTTACCGCCCCTCGAATCGCTGGAGATGAGTAGGTGAGACAACGAGTGGGGAAGACCTCGAATTGGGCATACAGATGGTCGGAGGATTAGAGGGCATCTTTTTTGTCAGAGGATTGGAGGGTGGAGAGGGGCGAGAGCAACCGTCATCGATATGGTTCTCGGCAAAAAGTCTCGTCCAAGTTTTAATCTTAGATCTTCATCTTTGTGGGGGAAGATTTAGGCGAGGGCCGCCATTGAGCTTTGTGGGGGAGTCGACATGAGGGTTTGGAAGAGACTAGTGGAGGTCACAGAGGAGGAGAAGGAGGAGAGTAGCGCCAAGGTTGTGATGGTGGCAGGCGGCGGCGGTGGTGGGAAGGTTGGTGGGGTCTGGTCAGGTTGAGTTGGTTTGGGTTAGGAGTTGAATTGGGTTGGGCTGTGTAGAGGGTCTGATGTGGCGGGTTTAAATTTGAATCAGCGTTTCTGTTAGCCAAGTCAACAAAAACTTGACGGTGTTAACGTAGGATGATGGAGACTAACGGAGAGTGACCAAACATAAATATTTTAGCACTTTTAGTGACCACGAATGGAATAAAATAATTTTAGTGACCAAACGTGAACTTTTTAACACTTTCAGTGACCAATCTTGCAATTTACCCCATTTTGCATCATCCTCCCATTCCTTATTAAATCTCATACCATCAGAAACAAGACAAAGCCTAACTAATAATTATATTATTATATACGTCTCATTCAGCACATGCTAAACATTCAGACAGTTTACAAAAAAAAAAATTCAGACAGAAACAGACCCATGAAAATTGAAAGATAATTAGTTGTCAAAGATGATCTATTAGAGCATCTCCATTGGTGCAATTGCATTTGCAATTGCATTTGTGATTTTTTTGACACAACACAATTTTTGCAAGCCAACTCACTTTACTTTCATTGTACCTACATTGGTGCCAATAAGAATTAAATCTATGGCACATGCAGCCAAAAGTGGGCATTGAAATCAAAACAAGAAAAAAAAATTATAGCACAAATTCCACCGTGGCTTGCAATCCCACTTTCACTAGATGAAAGTTTCCATTTTTGCAATTGCCACTCATATGGGTGCAATGGGCAAATGAAATTGCAAACTTGGGCCACGTAGGAATGAAAGTGGGGAGAGTCAAACCGATGGAGATGCTCTTAGTACCTAAACTCATCATCAACATCATTACAGAGTTAAGATCATCCAAACACATCACCAAGTGAGGGAGTAACAATAGAATCCACGATGATAAAATCTGGTTATTAAAAGATTAAATTGCTTCCCTTCCATTCATCGTCGTGTCGTCGTGCCCAATAGAGGTGGGAGAGAGTTTAGTTCCGAATGGACGCGATAATTACTACAAAGGTCAGGCCAAATAGGGCAATTGCTTATTTCTTGCTCCAATAAGCCGCATCTTTTGCATGACCTCCCATCTCTGCCAATTCACTTTCCAACGCTAAAAAGCGACGTTCCTGCAAGCAAAATATTCAAACTAATCACCGAATGATAAAAAGAAAAACTAACTTGAAAACTCATCATCATTCTCTTCATGTATAAATCAGTGTCAAAACTGAGTTAGCATATAATAATCTACAGTGGCAGCAAGTTGTTAAGATTTTTACAAAATTGACGCTCTGTTCATGCTCTCAATATTAGATTCTTACAAAATTGACGCTCTCACATTCTCGCTCTCGCTCTTGCTCCATGCTCTGGTTACCTAAATAAGGAACTGATGACTAAAGCAGCAACTATCGAGGTAGCACCTTTTAACAAATGAAATCAATTCATTTCATAATAATATACCAGACTACTTGGCCACAAAGTTTTGGAAATCTTTACGGAGTGTACCAGTGCCCACAAAACTGAAATTCTTCATTTGGAGGGTAGATCGGGGTTCCTTCCTGTTAGCAGAATACTGCAAATTCAAAAATGGGCTACTTCTAGCGAGTGTCCTGTTTGTTGTGAGCTAACCGAGGGCATTAATCATTTCTCTTTTGAATGTAGGATTGCAAAGGAGTTATGGATTATAGTTGGATTGGAACATCGTAAAAACTCAATGCGCTCCTTCCAACCAGATCTGACATGAAAAATCTATTATGCGCTACTCACATCTCCAAGATCGAGATTGCCAATACGGTTTTCCTATGCTTTGGTATTATTTCAAGCTCGAGTTTTGTTCCGACAACTAACATCATATAGAGGAATGGCGAACGGTGGAGGGACAAAATGCTCGGCAATCCACAGGTGTCTATAGATCATCGGTGCATCCTAACAATCCACCATGATATCGAAGGAGTCATTCATATGCCACATGCCCTAATAATGGTATCCTGGTCAAATTTGACGGAGCCATGAAGAAAAATCAAGGAGGCTCAATCGAATTTGTTGGTTTCTCGAGGGACAGTACATTATCCTTTGCTTTTGGAAAATGTTATGAAGGATTAAGGAGGCTTACATTGTCGAGCTTCTAGCTCTTAGAGATGCTATGAGATGGTGCTTAAAACATAATTTTTGGTGGTTAGAGATGCTCAACTGGTTATCAAGCACGCAATGGCAAAGAACGCTTCTCACTCTCGAGCAAGGGCTGTCTTAGAGGAAGTTTGCTCTTTTTTCTCATTTTTTGAGTCAATGTCATGTCATTTGCTTCTCAAAGCTTTAACATAGCTGCCCAGTAGTGGCTAAATAGGCTCTTTCATCAGGAATCCGCTTGCTTACGGATTACCTCTTTTTTTTAGTCATCCTTGTAACTGAGTCGAGTCTTTGTCCCGTACCTTCTGGGCTTGCCTTGGAGGAAAAAAGCAGCAACTATCTACTAGCATTATTTTCTTTGGAAAAAATTCTATATTCCGAGATACAAATTTCTCTCGTGGTTGGTAATATTGGACTGAATTAACACCAAGACTAACTGTTTAAATGGGTAAAGTAGCAAATATTGTGTTCCGTGTGATGGGGCTAGTACGACCCTGGTTGATACTATTTTGGCAAGTGATATACATAATTGTCCAAGCATATGAAAAGAAGGCTTACAGATGGCTTGTGACCTAACTAAGTCAAGTGACAGTAAAGCTCTAGTATGCACTCTATATGGTACTGGACAATGGGTGTTATATGGAAGAAGAGATGCAACAAATCTTTTGACTCTTCATTTTGAAGTAGTTTCGGTCTGATAAGCTTCATACTTGAGGAAGTTAGATTGTATAGTTTTTCCAACCTAGAATTTTCTCAAAGTATTGATTCGTTTAAATTTGTGAATGTTGAAAGTAGAAGTGGGTGATTTTCAGTTGCAATTGTACTTGACCTTGAGTTGTGTTTTCGAGACTTAGTATGTTGACTAACTAGTGCTTAGTAAAATTACCGATTACCGAAAAGTATTTTAATCAAATATTAATTTATTTATATTTTGTAAATGGACTCATCTTAATTTATTTTCTGATTACGCTCCTGAATGTCCACATCATATCTCGCGCCATTCAAATGTGAAATTTATTTGTTTATCATATAAAGATTCTTCATGGTTTGAGGAGTGCAAACAAAAACTTCTGTATTAAAAAAACATGTCGAATATTGAATCAAAAAAGGTAGTGGTTCATGATCCAAAATTTATCATTATAAAACAATTGGTAAATAATTTACATAATTGATCATACATGTAAAATAAACCTAGTCACATTTTTACCGCCAGGTTTTTTATTTTGTGAATTATTTTTTAAGTTACAAATATTGAATATCAAGCCATTTGGACCAAACTTGTATCATTCATTTAACTTCTATTCACTAACAACTATTCGGTATACTGTTAATCGTCCAAGAAGATAAACACTTTCACTATTTCAATTGATTGACAAGTTTAGTAATCAAGTTACCGGTTCTAATAACGCCGCAAATACATGAACAAATTGGTGTAAGGTGACAAATAATTGGATCCAAACTACAACAAAACCCATGAGAGCAGCCAATTAGCTTAAACCATTTTAAATTTGCGCGGTAACCCGAGAAACCAGGGTGGGAGGCTGTAATAGAAAATTTCATAGAGAATTGGAGGAAGAAGAAGAAGAGCCGGCAGTTAGGAAATCTGGAAATCGCCCAAATCATAGTTGTGGAAGGGAAGGGAAGGGGGAACCTTGGAAGGAACAAATCCAAAAAAAAAAAAACAAAGAAAAAAGGTAGTAGAAAGAAATAGAGAGGGTTTGGGGGAGGGAATCAAACAACATAAACGAATTCCATCACCGCCATCAACAGAAAACCCACAAACAAATCTCTTTCTTCTTCCTATTTTCTAACATCCCTTCTGTTTTGGGCTGTAAAGTTTCCGATTGCCCTTTGGTATAGGGATGATGAACTTGGTGAATGAGAATTGAGAAATTCTTGCACTCTACTTGTTTGATAATTTTCTCCTGAAAATATAACAGAGGAAAAGAGAACACGGCGGAGGAAGAGCAATATTGGAAGAATACAACGAGGAATCGGAGGGGAAATAAAATGTCAAACTCGGCGAAGTTGCCGGGTCTCGAACAAAATTTCTCAGTTGTTTCCAAGGCGGATGATAATTCCACGGAAGGTTCAGATACTACTACAACAGTCGTTTCCCCTCCTCCACCCGATGATGGCTCCACGTCTCCGTCTTCAGGCGATGGAGGATCTGATTCAGGTTCCAATGCCTCTCCTCCCGCTAATAACAAAACAAATAATGAAACTAGCAATGGTTCACCATCACCACCGCCGCCGTCAGGGTCAAATTCTAGCAATAATCAAGGATCTGCGGACGCTCCTGATGACTCGGGAACGCCACCGCCTCCACCACCCTCATCGTCATCGACCGCAAAATCACCTCCCGCGTCGCAAAATTCTCCTACCCCTGCTCCTCCCCCGCCTCCTTCTAACTCAGGAAACCAATCTCCTCCCTCGTCAACGGGCCAGCCATCTCCACAAAGTGGTGGGAAATCACCACCCCAACAACCATCGACAGGAAAACCCAATAATCCCCAGACACCTTCCGGCGACGGTTCTTCTCCTGCCCCAAGGACGCAAACAGCTACCCCAACACCGCCAGGGACACCTTCTGTGCCGCTAAGTTTAGGAGGATTCAATCCTCCCCCGGCAATCGGGTCCCCACCATCTGAAACCAGCCCTACTCGCGGAAATGTGCCTAGTAGTGCCTCTTCGACATCCCAAGATGGTTCGATTGATTCGGCTTCGAATTCAAAAGCAACAGGAAATTCTGGAAACTCAAGTAATGGGAACGGGAATTCGGCTACCACAGCTATAATTGTGGCAAGCACAGTTGTGGTCAGCGTCATACTCATCGCACTTATCGCAGTCATCATCGCTACTAGGAAGAAAAAAAGACGTCATGACCCTCCTTACATGACTCCTCCCAGTAATTTCTCTGCAATGCAACAATCTGGTAACAATTAGTAATTAATTTTTTTTTGTAATAATCGATGATTGATTATTAGTATGTTCTAACCCAAGCAATTGCGTGCTCCGGCAGACCCATACTATTACGGACAAGCAGGTGGTCCGCATTCAATGGGTTACTCTAGCCAGAACCACTCGTATGCGTCACAACAAAATTCAGGGGCGTTTAGCGGAGGAAGCCAGAGAGGCATGAGCTCGGGCCCGGATTCAGGGCTCATCGGAGGGGGGAAGTCCTTCTTCAGCTACGAAGAGGTGATGGAAATGACGCGTGGATTTTCTCGTGAGAACATTATAGGGGAAGGCGGATTTGGATGCGTGTTCAAAGGGTGGCAGCCCGATGGGAAAATGGTGGCCGTGAAGCAGCTCAAGGCAGGGAGTGGACAAGGAGATCGAGAGTTCAAGGCCGAGGTTGAGATAATTAGTCGTGTCCACCATCGCCACCTCGTATCTTTGGTTGGTTACAGCATGTCAGATGCTCAAAGGCTGCTCATTTACGAGTTCCTTCCCAATAACACCCTTGAGTATCACTTGCATGGTAATATATCAATGTTTATTAACTCGTCGGTCTTCATTTATCTATGGCAGCTAGATAGGTAAGCTTCCATAATATGAATCTTTTTGGGTTGTGACTGAGAGTTTGTGATGTTTTGCTGTTGTTGGCAACAGCAAAAGGGCCAGGGTTGGATTGGTCTCAAAGACTGAAAATTGCCATAGGGGCAGCTAAGGGATTGGCTTACTTGCATGAAGATTGTACGTACACTCGATTTATTATGTACTGTTCATGAAGACACATTAACTTTTTTTCTTCCTTTGTGCAGGCAACCCAAAAATCATTCATAGAGACATCAAGTCAGCAAACATTTTATTGGGTAGTGATTTTGAGGCACAGGCAAGTTAAATCTTGCAATCCCCCTCCCTTTCCTTTCTTTATTAATAGCTACTTCCATTCCTAGCTAATTGCTTTCCAATAAAAGTTTAAAAAAATTTCAGGTTGCAGATTTTGGTCTTGCCAGACTAAATGATACTACTCAAACACATGTTTCAACTCGTGTGATGGGAACATTTGGGTGAGTTTTGGTTAATCTCAGAAACTACTTATATACTCTCTTAACTATGCTTCATGATGTTCTAATTAATGAAAAGTGATGAACCAACAACAATTAGTGGTGTTTCTTTGAAGGTACCTGGCTCCAGAGTATGCTCAAAGTGGGAAGCTAACTGATAGATCCGATGTGTACTCGTTTGGGGTTGTTCTTCTAGAGCTTATAACTGGGCGGAAGCCTGTAGATTCAAGTCGTCCCCTTGGGGATGAAAGCCTGGTTGAATGGGTAATTGAAAGCCTTGATGATTGTTTTTTATTTCTTCCTTTTCTTTTCTTCTATCTCTCCGTGCATAATGATGTATTCATTGGCCATTTTTTATATGTTGGGACAGGCTCGTCCTCACCTTATGCATGCCATGGAAACGGGAGATCTTGGTGAGCTAGTCGATCCTCGACTAGAGAAGCGATACGTGGAAGCAGAAATGATGAGGATGATCGAGACGGCGGCTGCTTGTATCCGCCACTCTGCTCCCAAGAGGCCAAGAATGATGCAGGTAGTGAGAGCATTAGACAGCGATGAAACAGGAGACCTCACCAACGGGATGAAGTATGGACAAAGCACAATGTACAACTCTGGCCAGTACAACGAAGAGATAATGAAGTTCAGGAGGATGGCACTAGGTTCAGATGACAGCGGGGAGTTTGGCTACAGTACCGGAGATTTCACCACAAGAGAGATGTCTCACGGAGTACCAACAACCAATTCCACTGGGGATTACTCCAGCAGCGGGGAGTTGGAAACTCGAGCCATTAATAGACCCTCATCAAGAAATTGGTAGAAGAAGATACCCCCCCTTATCATTCATTCTAGTAACAAGAAGCGGAAAAGGATAAAATGTTAATCAAGTGCTTGAAAATTTCACACCCATAAACTACATATGTTCTCCCCCAAACATCAATGTTCTTTACTCCATTCCCTTCCTCCCTCCTTCCCTCCTTCCCCTCCAACTCTTTTGCTCTCCATGAAATCTCGAGTTTCATGATGTATAGATCAAGGAAGTGAGGGTGTAACTCAGTGAAAAGCTTGTGGAAATGTAATTTTTCGGCAAAATGCAATTTTCTCGTGATCGTCTACCTATCTATTATAGGATGATTGCGAAGTCAAAACTTAAAACCCAAGGAAACAAAATACAATGGTCATGTCTTATTGAATCCAAGCACTCAACCCTATATTTTATTATATGGTAGGGGTGGTGAATGGGTGGATGAGTGTGATTTTATCTCAAATTGACCCACCCACTTACTAGTAAGTACATAAAATTTTGACCCATTATTCACTTACATCCTTTTTCGGGTTGGCTAGGTTGGGTGGCGATATGTGCAGTTGGGTTGTGGGTTAACCCACAAAAATAATATTCTCCAACTAGCCGGTAAGAAAGTTGATTAACATCTATAACAACTTACTCGCAAATTAGTAATATTGTATCAATTAAGACACTTCTCAATTTGTCTCTTATGTATTAGAGTAGTATTTGCATAAAAAATTATTAATCAATCAACCAACTGTGTAGAGAAAGTTGACGCATTTTGTGACTTTCATACAGTTAATAGTTATAATTTCCATCCCAATATCTACTAGATATTACACAATGTAGTAACCAATAATTGTAGTCCAGAAATTTATTTAGGGCTAATACCTCTACAACACGCGAACTATAAAAAAATGTCACTTGTGTCCTATTTTATTCAATATGACAATCCAAGGTAACTTCTAAGCTGACAATCCAAGGTGACTTCTAAGTTTATCTTTTTGTTTATTGGACTAAAATAGACGCATAATTCATTGGCAATTTCTCTAATTAATAGTTGTCACGCTCCAAATCAAACAAATACTTCTTCATAAATAGTGTGTAGATCGTCTTCCTTTGATCCATAGACTCATTGGTTAGAGAGTGCAAATTGCTCTGGAGTCCTCTCACAACATTTTTGTGATTTTTCTTGCTCCTTTTGCAATTGCCTTATGAGTTATATTTTGTTAAATATTTCATACAACGCAGTTATAGTGTTACCTTCAATTTGCCGCAAAGCGCAAGTGAGCGAGCCAATATCTTGTTTTTTTTGTTATTTTAAAATTAATATAAGGGTAACACTCGTATGGTCCAGACGCATAGCATGCTCCAGTCTTCTTACACCGTTGATCTGATCTAACGGCTAATATTAATAATAATTAACTGATTTATTAATTATGATTTAAATATGACTAATTGGACCCTTTATATTTATAAACGTGCTCTTTAATCCTCATAAGTAATTTTCATATCTTTTTATAATACCATACCTAATATCTTCCAATCATGATTTAAACACCCAAAAATTTACATATCCTTTTATATTATCTCTTGCATTACACAAAACACCTTTCACTTTTGTGTTTCTTTCCCTGTTATTTATCCAGCCCCAATTTCATTTGACGATCCCTTTCCTCTCTTCCTTGAACACCATCAAAATTCCCCAGACTTCGCCCATCGTCTATAATTCTATTCTTTCTCATTCTCATCGCTATCCCTGCCATCGACGGAGATGGCGGTGCGAAGACGCAAACACACATGGGGAAGCTGGGGAAAGGGCTGGAGAACTGGGGGAAGGGTTGACGACAACGACGAAATCGATGGAGATGGCGGTGCGGAGACACGGCCACAGATGGGGAAGGGTTGACGGCCAAGACGAAATCGATGGAGATGGCGGTGTTTGGGGTTTAGGTTTTGATTGTTGTTTGGTTTTGATGATGATGTGGTTAGCTATTGCGGCAGTTATGATGAACAGATGATGACGATGGAGGTTCAATTGGAATGTGAGATGATGACGATCCATTACTTGGAGCAAATTTTAATTGACCTCTTTTTTTTATCAATTATAGATTTTTGGGTGTTCAATTAAAAAAGTTTACGAAATATTGTACCATACGCGAAAACATAACGGTAATTTTTGTGGGGGGACTTTATAGCAGGTATAATTATTTAAAAGGTGCAAGTGGTAATTATAATTATTAATTTTAACAAAATTTATAATGGCCGTTAGATTAGATCTACGGTGCAAAGCACCTGGAGCATGCTATGCGTCTGGACCATACGAGTCGAATCCTTAATATAATTATATATTAAAAATAATCATATATGTCAATGACATAGGGTCTACCTGACCGTCACGTCATCAAAATTTAGTATCCTTTTGACCACCTCAAGTCAACCATTGTCTCTAACGGTCAACAAAAGCGAGAGGATACAAATGTCTCAAATATCTCATATGTGTGTTGTGATTGTCATATTGAATAAATAGGAATAAGTGATATTTTTTATAGTTCGGGTGTTGTAGTTGTATTATTCCTATGATTTATTCTCTATCTTCATAAGTCGATGGTGTGTGTAGTATGTGATTCGAGCCAATCTATACCCCTTTCCTTTTGTCGTTTGACTTGTGTACCATCGTCCTTGGAGTCATTTTACACTAGGTTTTGTTATTTTTTAGTGTGTTTAGGCTCTAACAGGTGAAATTGGCAAAAGGGTCGAAAGTCGGGTGGAAATTAGACAAAATGGGACCAAATGGTGAAAACAGTCAAAGATGATGGAAATTGAACGTTGCATGTTCCCTGGAAGACCAGGACGACTCACGGCTAGTTGCAGACTTCGCGGTCTCAAGGCGTGAAGATTTTGACCAGACCATGATGTGCGTTTTCAGTCTGCATCACGATATTGTTGCGAAGTTCATGGGCGTGATTGTCAACCGTGAACTCTTCACTACGGAGTGTAAAAGAGAGGAAAAATCATATTTTAAGGGGTTTGGCTTTTTTATAGAGAAATCGGAGGTGTTCTTCTATGCTAGAGAAAGAAAGTAACAAGCAAGGAGGGTTGAAGGTCAATTAGAGCCACCCGCCACCATAGGAGGATTGATTCCATCTTCAAGAACACAACAAGCAGCCAAGGAGCAGGATCTTCTCATCATGATGATTGTCTTTTCCACTTTGGTTGTTTTTGTCAATCTAACCATAGAGTAGTCCTCCAATTCACTTGGGTATTGTAGAACCCTAGTCTATTATGTTGTAATTGATTGTTTGTGAACCCTATTCCTTGATTTGCATCTTGATTATATATTGATTTGAGTATTATTCATCCAAATTGATAACTTCCCTCTATTTGGGGCTAATTGATCTAGGTGAGAGAATATCTCCTTAATGTTGATCTAGAGCATTGTCAATTCAATACTTGGAGTCTATGAACAAGTGTGATTAGATTCCTTGTGTTGTATCGGGTTTTTACCAAATTGTGGGAGTAGTTTTGATTGGCTCAATTGTCTAGGTCGGTTATTTGGTAGGCCTCTCCGGGTAGCGCAATTGAGCCGGGTAGAATAACTCGAATGTGGAGTCTTATCTAAATTAGAGCTCCCCATGGTATATGCGAAGTGTGAATTATGCTAGGGTGTCACAACGTTAATTCGGCATGTACCGAGAGGAAACACATCCGAGTGATGTTTCCTCAATTAAATTTTATCTCAATTTACTTGCATGCTTGTTTAGAGTCGTAGTTAAAACAACAATCAGATCGCTAGATAACGTATAGTTCATTGAAGTAGGAATAGATAAACCACGGCAGTTGATATTACGAAATAGTTGCTCTATACTACACTTGGTTAGATGTTGCACTTCGTCTTTGATCGGGATAGGTGTAATTAGGCACGAGTCATTTGATTATGTGAAAATATCGTGCGGGTCACCCGCCTACATATATCACCAACCCACCGCATGTTAAGCTATTTGCGAGTGGATCGATATCAAACCTCGGATTAACCTGAACACCTCTGCTATATGGTTAACGGTTTTTGCTTCTTCTTCCTCATTGTACGCTCTGCCATGTAAAGAAGAAACCCTTTGAATTTACATCGTACTTAGGATTTCAAGAAACTGAAGTTCAGGTAAACAAAAGGAACTCAATGTCAGTACTTGTAACCCACGTCATCGATGAGATTTTTTTTCTCTCCGCAATCATTGTCAGGCTACACTTAAGTTCGCCAGCGAAGAGGCCAAAAGCTGCATATATAAGGAGGGGGGGAAAGAAGGTCCTTCCTCGCTTCTTCTATCTTCTTCCATGTGCTTCCTGAAATACGTACTTCTCATACTAGCTTCACCAACGTGTCTTTCAGTTTCATCTCTGGGATTTCCTTGTTTCCCTGACAGAGACAAAAGGACCGATTAGATCCTGTTCTAGTTAACTTCCCACAGAACACAAAAGTCTGAGTGGTACCTCAACCCGGAGAATGTTTAGAGCTTGGCCATCAAAGTTGGTAATGTTGGCATCTACAACTTGAAGACCTAGAGAGCTCAAAGTCTCCATCAGCTTCACGAATCCGCCATTCTTCTGGTGGTACAAGAGCTTGATCAAGTACTCGTTTTTGTTAATGCGGGTCACGTCTAGTTGAGCCTGGCGAATTAAAACAACGAGTCTCATTTCACATGCCACTCCACAATATAAAAGTCTTGCTTTGTTTTTAATGATTAGTTTTCGTTTTCCATTACCTCAATCCTTCTAGTTTTAGCAGCAACGGGTAGGTCGTCATCACCTAATTCCTGTTTCACGTCGACCTCCTTGCCTTGCTCATTTTCAATCTGTTGAAGCTCCTCTAGGAGTCTCTGTTTCTCGTTCTGCAACTCAATAATGTACTCGATTGCATCTCCAATTATTGAAACTTTGTCCATCTGAAGATGTGCAGCATTACACCAAAAACCATTCATGTCATGATATTGAAGTTCAAGCAGAAAAGAAAAGTAGAAAAAGAAGAGAAAGCACATGAAAATTGGGAAGAGGTAGTAGTAGTCTTCACAACCTTTGTAATCTTGGGGACCAAGGCACGTAGGGAGAGCATCCGTTCTTGTATCCTGTTCCTCCTGTTCCTCTCCGACGTAAGATTCTTGGATTTGTTCGTGTTTCTGTCCAATTTCTGCTTACCCTGTGAAACCACCCTTGGAGTGGGGGCTTGTTTCTTCAGGAAGCTCTCCTGGTACTTGGATTCAGTTGAGCTACCTGATCCTACATTTTGTACAGAAAATGGACTATAACACAGATCCAACAATGGATAACCATTTGAAGGCCTGCAAGTGCTTGATGATCCTTCAAAGCCGTTACTGGCAGTGGATAGCTGCCGCGGCAATGTGGGAGGAAGAAGCTGTATCTCGGGAATGAGACTGAACATGTGGAAGGGAGACAACAGATCGTGGAACTCGTTTTGGAGCAAGGGGTTGAGATCATTCTCCTTGAGAGTCTCAAGAAGAAGCATGTTACAATGAGTCATAATCAAGTCGACAATCTTCTTATCTTCAGGCACCTGATTAAGATGGACAGAGGAGCGCATCAATGACTAGAGGATAGATTGCTCAGTTGTATTAGTCACGAGAGTAACCGAGAAGTGAGCATGAGAATTCAGAGATCATCCATCCTTACATGCTTGGCTGCAAAAAGCTCAACAAGCCCGCCGAGCACCGGGATCAAAACTTGAGTCCCAGATGATTCCTGCCACATTTGGGATATTTTTAGCATTTCAACTGCATATTCAATTCGAACAAGTAAAACAAAATTGAGAAAGGAACCAACCCTCACAGAATGACACTCAGAATCAGCGACATTGCCGGCGTGGTGAAGCCACCTTGATCGACTTGAAATGGCAACCTCTCCATGAATCCTGGACCAGTCCCAATAAACAAAATCACTCACAGCACGCTTATGTGCCGAACAACAATATTTTCCACGAGTACAAGTTTCAGAATATCACTTACCCAGAATACAAAGGCATGAAAGAAGGCAAGCGAGCAAGAGCTTGACAAGCCGTTGTGCTAATCCGATGCTTCAAGTGAACATCTCTACAGAGCGGACCCCAAAAATTACGAGTGCCCATTACCTCTGCTCCAATCTCCTGCTTGACGACGCTATCAGCAGGATCGACGGAACCCATCTTCGCGCCGCTGCAGCAACAGCCCATCCATTCCACAACCCTTTTTTTCACACAGAACAAACATCAAACACTTGGTGAGTACGAAAAGTGTTAATTGAAGAAAGGATTGTGGAACTAAGAATTACCTGGAAGGATCATTCGTCAACTTCCAAACAACACAGTAATCCCAAGCTCTGGAATAGACGAGCGGCCGAAGTAACTCCACCACACTGTCCAACCTTGCCGCCATTTTTTGCTCCCCCTTGTGGGTTTGCTGATATGGGCACTCCTCCTCCGATGGGGAATGAAAGAAGAGAAAGAGAAGGTGTTGCAGCAGCGAATATCTCTGGTATGCAGATACAGAGCAGAGGGGAAGAAGCGAAAGGGAAATCAGTGGGGGCGGCGACTGGGCGAGTACTACTTCTGGTGTTTGTTGCTTTTCTCTTTCTTACTGTAACGAGATTGGCTTGGCAGGGCCAGGGCGGGCGAAATCTGCTTGCGTACCAAGAAAACCACAAAATCGGGGTTATCAGACTGACTTTTTCAGAAACTAAACGAATAACAGGACGCTCGATTGTCCTCAGTCCCTCACCATCGTCACCATAACTGTAAAAAGTACTCAGAATAAACCTACACCTCATGATTATTGAAAAGGTAATCAACTACTTAATGTTGTGTAATTACTAATTAGTGGAATTATCAATCAATCTCATGCACTCCAAGAATGATCCAAGGACCTAATTACGATCTAATTCAAGGACCAACCAATCACACAGAGTCAAACTAAAAGGTTCCAAGGATGAACTACAAGTGTTTCTGATGTAGGAATGACAATGGGCAGGTCCGGGGCGGTATGAGTATCGAGATACCCGCCCCATGGTAGGTCGGGTCTAGGTCTGGTAATCTATCACGGGGCGCGGGTCGGGCGGCAGGTCGACCCAATGTGTATGTAATTTATATGGAAAGTATCAGAAATATTCGTTATTTTCATTATAAAGACCAAGAAACAAATCATAATATGATAAAATGTAGTAGTTAAGTTATTGGAGAAATTGAAGTTTTCACTAATTCACAACTTTATAGTAGCTAAAATATGGTATAATTAAGAAAAATTCTAAGTAATTTGACTAAGATTACATGTAATTTAGGCACGAATTGGTCGAGAACGGGGCGAGTCATGGCAGGTCGGGTCGATAAGAATACCCATGTCTGCCCCACCCCATAGACCCGCTCCAAAACAGGTCAAACAAGTCGGATAAATCGGAACAAATCGAAATAATCATGTAACACTTTAATTTCAAGGATTCGGGCTCAATTCACATGCCCATGAGACAAAAGTAAGCTCAAGAAGCAACACCAAGCCTCACTAATGATCATGATCTACAATCCAATTTGGGCTCAAACAATCACGAAGAGGTGTGCATTGCATTCCTTGTGTGACAAGTTCAGCAGCTGCTTAAAGGAGAGCCGTGCTAGGGCTAATCCTTGGTCATCAAGAAAGACCATTTCTACACACCTAAGGATACAATCTGCTTCTTCACAAGGAAGTGCTTTTAGAGTATAGCATAAGCATTACTTGATAGTTATCCTTATGATTTCCATTTAAGAGAAGTTGTTTTCCTTCTTCTTTTCCCCGTATTATGTTTCCTATGATTGTCCTTACTTTGTTGGATATCCCCAAATTTTGTGGACTTGCTTGAATCGTGATCTTGCACTTTGAGCATTGTTTTGTGTCACATGGTCTTCTTAAGTCCAAACACATATATATGTGTAGATTAGGGCTGAAAATTGGCCCGACCCGTCCCTGATCCTGTCCTGACCCTGTCTGACCGCCCCTGAAGGGTCAAGATGTATAACTGACCCGCCCCAACCCTGTTTCTTTCATGACCCTGTCGACCCTTTAGGGACGGGGCGGGTCAGGAAGGGTCGGGTCAGTGGGTCGACCCTAATAAATAGACTACTTTTCTAAAAATTACATTTTGGTATCCGAATTTATTTTTCCTTACATTTTAGTACCTAAAAGTTATTTTTTTTACAAATAAGTCCCTAAAATTTTATGGTAAAATTACGTTTTGGTACCCTAATTTTTTAATTTTTTCAATTTAGTACCTAAACTTATAAAATTTTACAAATAGGTTCAACATGTTTGTATGATGCTAAGGGTCATAGGGTTAAAAAGTGACCCGACCCTATCTGACCCTGACCCGACCCTAAGCCGACCCGACCCTAAATTGACCCTATAGACAAACTGACCCAGCCCGACCCTGAGGGTCGGGGCGGACCGGGACGGGTCAGTGGGTTTTAAGGGTCAAACTTACACCCCTAGTGTAGATCGATCGACATTTGATGGCACATACCCATTTTTGGCTTATTAGTGATAGTATCATAGGTATAATCACACTACTTAGTACTTACTGAACCAACTTGCCATAATAATTTATAAACATCTAGCAAAGAAACAAATCAAGTAACCTAATGCTCAAATTGTCCAATCCAGATGGTTTATCGATGACTCATTAACTAGTAATAAAATTATATAGAGAAGCGGAAAGAGCAAGTCTTTGAACATGAGTAGAAAGTTTTTAGAATGGTGGTACATGGCCGTATGAAAGTCGAAGGACAATGAATATGGTATGAATCCTGTACGGGTTGGGCCGAAACCCTTTATAGAGGGACCAGTCAGATAAAACCCACCTCCGAATTGAGTGGACTGGTAGATCAGAAAGGTTCTTATTAGGCCTGCTAAAGAATCGAGTCAAGGTCGAATTTCGTTTTGTTTATATTGGGTTAATTTATCAACGAGTTGAGTCGAATCAATTTCAAACCGGTTCGTTTTTTTTTTGTCATGAATAGTTTGTAATAGATAAGATATTACAGTACGTTGGAAATGAAAGAGCGGTAGTCAATCAAAAGGGTTGCTACCGATGCAAGGGTCATTTATGCCATGCGATGGACAATCTTATTAGTATGCCTAGAAACATAAATAAACGAATAAATGTAAAAGAAATCAATTAATTGTTAATTGATTGTTAATGGGGATAGACCACCTCCGCTGAAAGAAACTACTCCTATTGTGTTGCACATCTCATTTGCGAGAAATTTTACAATGCTATATAGTATTGGTGCTATAGGTTTTTGCCTTTATGGTACAACTTAAAATTGTACATTTACGTTATGGTACAACTTCATATTGTACCTATACTTTTGGTACAAATTCTTTTATGGTACAACTTGAACTTGTACCTTTATGTGATGGTACAACTTCAAGTTGTAAAGTTATACCATAACATAAGGGTACAAATTGCTTTATGGTACAACCTAAACTTATACATTTAATGTTATGGTACAACTTTAAGTTGTACATTAAAGCACCAATACTATATAGCATAGTAGAAGTGCTCCTCATTTGCGGCTATATGTGCCAAATACATTATTGTTCAACTGTAGGCTCCACTAGTGAGAGGTCGAGAGAGGACTCAGAGTCAGAAAGAGGTGGTGTTTACACCCTCTACTAACAATACTGCCCATCGCGTGGCATATTAATAGGAGTTCATAGTCAAACCGGTTCATTTATTAAACATTGGCTCATCATTAAGATCATAAGTTCAGGTTGAGCTCAACTCATTTATTCCAAAATGTTTGATCCTTAAACTGAACTCCAAGATAATTTACAAATTAAATACTCTAATATTCGTAGGGACTCCCATATTCGTAGGTCATGTATGATGCATGTAATTAACTGATCTCGTGTTTATACACTTTGTTGGTATCACATTAATTAGCTCATAAATTTTATTTATGTCATATAATGAAATTTATAGTAATTAGTATCTAAGCAATCTATAATACATAATTTATCTTTAGATTATAAAGGAGACATATTTATTCTCATAGTCTTAATTAGCCTATGGAGTGATATATACAATTTTAAAAACTATGAATTATCAGCGAACCAACTCATCAGATAGAGACCGATTTTCTCATAAGTCAGGTAGTCGAGTTGGGAATTGCTTGTCTCGATGTGAAGATATCTCATTAGCTCAAAACAAGACAGTTCACGAGTTGAACTCAACGAGCCATGAAGCCAACAAGTCTCACGAGTCAAACAAGGCTCAGCTAAAACTCGGCTCGTTAAAAAAATAAATCAATTTTTTTTCTTCCTCTAACCGAACAATTTTTCCTCGAATCGAACGACGAGCCGCTCGCTCTTAAACCGCTCAACTAGTTAGCAACCTCACTTTTGTCATCCCTCAATAAATAAAAAAGTTCAAGTAAGGTGGTGAGACCCTTGCCATTAAAGTAACCATTTTCTGCGTTTGTAATGATACATTTCAAGCTACTACTAAAGAGACTGCTCAATGATAATACCCGAACAGAAAAAAGAAGAACAAAAAAAAAACCTCAAAAGCTAAAAATGAAAGACGCAACCAAGAACAATGAAACCCCAATTTTCCATATATTAGTAGTAATCCCATCGCCATCGGGAACCCTTTCATCGAAATTAATTAACGCCTAGGAGGCTCGCCGTCATGAAACTCCATGGTGGGATAGTGCCCATCACCTTTGAAATGAGGGTTATGGTTACCACCGCCGCCGCCGTGCCCCTTCTTCTGCTGATGCCCACCGCCGTTCATCATCAGCATCCCATTCACACCGCCGCGGTGAACATTATGATTCGCCGGCGGCGGCGGGGGAGGGGGCCCGTAAGGGAAATACGGCGCGTTGTGATTGCCGTCCGCAGCAGCAGCAGCAGGCTGAGGCTGCTTAAAATGAGGCCCACTGGGCCCTTCCCGCCGGCCCATGGGAGGAAACCCACCACCACCACCTTTGTCGAACCCAAATTCGATGTCATCGCTCTGGCCCACCTTGGAATTCTGGGGCTTCCCCTTGCTGCTGTTCTTCTTGTCCTTGTTCTGCTTCTTCCCCTGTTTATGCTCTTTCCCGCCGCCGCCACCGCCATGCTTGCTCTTGCTGCACACCCGCCCCAGGCAGCACGCCACCGCCGACACCACGATGATCACCGCCAGCACGATGAACACCGACCCGAACGAACCGTTATTCGAGTGGGATTCCGCTGGCGGGCCTCTCGCGGCGGCCGTGTCTGGGTACACGAGGACAGGCGACTGCTGCTGCTGCTGCTGTTCTGCATATGGCTGCTGTGGAAGGGTTGCCATTTTTGTTTCTTTTCTTTGAGATTTTGGGGTTGGTGGGTCGGTTTTAAGTACTGGGAGAGGTTCTTTGAGTGAAGTGGTGAAGCAAGTAAGGTGAGGGAGAAGAGAAGAGAGACAAAGAGGTTGCCTATAAATGGGGTTTTGGCACAATGATGGAGGAGGATGTGTTTGTGTTTGTGTTTTTTCCTTTTCTTTTTTTGAAATTTGGAGTGGGGGATGTTTAAATTTTCAATAAAGGGGGAAGTTTGATGGCTTTATTAAAGAGAAGCAGACAACTAAAGATATTCTGTTGATGATGAGTGGGTAATGGGTTCTTTCTTTAACCATCGAGATGGGGCACTTCTATTCCATCTTTCTCTGCTTTCAGCTTGGTAATACGAGAAAGCAAGATTTTGGAGACTTTGCTTTGCTTGCTTGCTTGCACAACTAAACTATACTGTAATACTCAAAAGGAAGAAGAAGGGAAAGAAGCATCACTTGTTTGGTGCTCGATACGATATTCTTAGACCAATCATTGACATCAGTCTGATTCCAACCTTGCAGATTATTGAAACCCATTCTTGCTCATCTCTCAGTTTCAATGGTTTGACACTGTTGAGTGTTGCGCGTGAGCTGATTTTGTTAGATGCGTCCGACCATGTAATCTCATCTCATCCATCCAAAACATGCCTTGAATGACAAACATCAAATACATTAGCCCGCCCGGTGCATACACGAACCAGACCCGAATCACGACTGCGTGGCGCGACTGGCGATTTACCACAGACACAAATGAAGCATTTGCCCTTTTACTTTTTCCAGTAGTTGTTGGTTTGATCGATTCAGTAGCTGCTGCAAAAGCAACTCAGGAAAGAACGAGCTAGCCTCTCCCTGCTAGACATGAGGTCTGATGATGTACCTGATCATCAGTGTGAAAGACAACAACAAGAAGACAAAAATAAAAAGCACAAACAAAAGAAGATCGAGGAACACAAACAATAACCACAAAAGGTGTCGTCTTGAAAAGGATTTTGAGGGGGCGAGTGGGCAATGGTGCTTTTTCCAACATCTGATATGGTGTTTCGGTCCAAGATGCAGGGCTAGGGACCAACTTTAGCTGTGTGTTCAAGTTCAACATTGGGATTAGCGTTCAATATCTTTGACGCTTTCTTTTATATGCTGCACATAAAGCTAAAACCCAACATAGAGATCTGGCTCCACTGCTGCTGCTGTTGAATAGTGGGCAGGGGATTAGGGCTTTCAGCAGAGGCGCCTGCAGTGCTGCTCATACTACTGCTACTGCTAGTACTGTTTATGTCACCTAGCTTTAATTTATTCCTTGCTTCGTTTTCAAAGAATGATTCCTGTCATGTCCAATCCATCTGGGGGCTGATCCTTCTTTTTATGTCCACCATAATGCAGATCTGGGTCTGGCTTTGGATCACATTCTACCCCATACATGCAAAAGAATTCTTTTTTATATAATATATTTTTGGTGCTGATGACATTAGTCACTAATTACGATCGTATTTTGAGTGTTCCGAACGATTTAATCCCAGTTGAAATTTATGATTTGTATGAAATGAGCAAAAGTTTAAACCTAGACAAGAGTCAAGAATCGACTGAAAGGAAGGAGTTGGACAAAAGTAGGCTACAAAAAGGCTGAGTCTAGCTGTATTTTTTTTTTTTTTACAAAGCACAATGAATTTCCATTATATGAAGCAACCAGAAAATCATTACAACAAAGGTGCAACCAAATCAATGATCTGCAACCATTGTGGGGGTAACTGATTCTTTGCACAGGATCTGGCAACCCAATCCGCTTTCAAATTCAGCTTACGACAAAAGTGCCTAACATTGATCTGCGGGTTGGAATCCAGGACAAGCTTGATTTTTCCAAGTCTCGCCGCCGCTCGCCATGGCCACGTTCTGGGTGGTCGCTCGATCGCCTGAACCAGCTGCAGGCAGTCAGTCTTCACTAGGCAAGGAGCTGTAAGCGAGGCAGCCATTCGAGAGGCTTCAAGCAAGGCCACGGCTTCTGCTTCAACAGGGGAAAAACAATGCATGAGCTCAGCCTTCCCGTCGCACACTTGACCATGGCTGTTCGAGACAATGACGCCATATGCCGCCTTCTGGGGCTCGTCGAAAAACGAGCCGTCACAGTGTACTTCAAAAACATGAGTACCTGGCGATGGTGTAGAGTGATCAGGGAGTGGAGTGGGCTGAGTTGGAGGAGACCCGTTGTGATGGGGTCGAGGGCATGTGGACCATTGATGGTGGTCCGCTGCAGCTTTACTGATGGTGGATGGTGGCCAAGGAGGAGTTCCCCGGAAGATCTTCTCGTTTCTTGCTTTCCAAGTTTGCCACATCAGGAAAACAATCTTCTGAATTGAGCAGATCGGGTACAATTGGCGGATAGACTCCAGCCACTCCAGGATAGAGGAGATGGGGTCGGCCTTGGCAGGTTGGGCCATTCCTGGTTCCACCCTTCAGCAGCATGTGGACAAACGAAGAGGCAGTGGAAAATCGTCTCTGACGAGCAGCCGCAGATCGGGCAGGCTTTCGACGGCGAGCATTTCCTGGCGAAGAGGTTCTCCTTGGATGCCAGCGCCCCTCTGACAACCTTCCAAATAAAGAATTTCAATTTCGGCGGGATCGAGAGGCTCCAGAGCCATTTCCAACGTTTTTTGCTCATATCAGACAGTACCTCAGCCTGTCCATGGGGATGCCTAGTGCTGTTATGGAAGTGGATAAAAGCTGACTTAACCGTGAAATCACCTTTCTCAATGAACCTCCATGCCCATAAATCCTCAAGGGAAGCAGGTCCGATATGAACAGCCGCCACCTGTCTCAACTCATTCGGACTAAGGAAGCTAGCTGTATTTTGATCCAACTTTAGTTCAACTTAGCTTATTTACGAAATTCTTAGATTGTGTTTAACTTGAGCTGGACTCGAGCTAGACTCATCAATTACCTCGTCAAATCAGCTCAATCTCAATATAATATCATTTAGTTCATAACTTATTATTTTTTCACATAATATTATTGAATAGTAAATAGTCTCTAAGCAATTTATGATACATAATTTCTCTAAAATTATAAATGAGATATATCACATGCTCGAATTCTTAAACATCAAATATGGCGAGATATGAAATCTAGGGTTAATACCCTAGTTTGGCCCAAAGTTTAATGGGAGTGACAGTTCTGGCTCCATTTTTTAAATAAGACATTTACTGGCTACTTTTGAAATTGTTGAACAGATTTGGTCCGAAACTTGTATTGACCGTTATTATTACGCCATTGCGGCCAGCGAGCATCAAATTTTTACGGCGAGGGTTTGTTCGGCGACGGCGTTTGCGGCAGAAGCTGCCGTGGAGATAGAAATTTCGTTGGAAGAGGCAGGGTTACCAAGGGGCGGTACATCAACGACGACTGCTGAGAATAGTTTCGCTTTGTTGTCGACGGCGGCGGGTGGAGGAAGCGACGGCGGGGAGAAAGGGATCGCTGTGGAGAAGCTGGATCCGTTCATGGACGGTGACTTTGTGAGTTGGTACCGCCGTCGGGGTGACAGGGGAGGATCGAGTGTTTACTCCAATTGGAGTCTGGAACTTCGAGAAGCAATGGAGGAAGTGGATTTAGACCCCAAACAGAGAGGAGAAAGTGGAGCGGATCCATCTTTGGGGATTTTTTTTTAATTTTTCATTATTAATTAGGGGACAAAATAATAAATTATTAGTATTTAATGACAAAGCAATGTATAACCAAATTTGCAGTTTTTTTGCTAGTCACTAATAGAATAAGTGTTTGACCGTTAGTATTAACAGTCAACACAAGTTCTGAATCAAATCTATCAAATAATTTCAAAAGTAGGCCGTAAATGTTTTATTTGAAAAATGGGGCCATAACTGTCACTCATGCTAAACTTCGACCAAACTAGGATATTAACCCTAAAATCTAACTAACTTATGAATAGCAAGCCAATGATAAGCTAGTAATCAATTTGTTCCTAACTTGCTAGTTGAGGTGCTTGTTAGCTATACCGTCAAACTAACTCATAGCTCAAAATGAGCTAGCTCCCGAGTTGTATTCAAGAAGTCATTGAATCGAGCTGACTCACAAGTTTTGCAAGCCGGATAAGACTTAGTTCAAACTCGAATCGTTACTAAACGAGTCGAGTGTCAAACAAGCTTCCCTCGAACCGAACACGAAGCCACTCACAACTTGGCTCATCCGTAGCCCTGGACAGAAGTAACATATCTTTGAGCAAGCGGTTCCTTCTGTGATCAAGGAAAATGGAAAGATGAACATTTTGGAGAGGATTGGCAGTGGGTACAACCGTACAAGTATGCTATAAGGAAGTGATCATTGTTTAAAAATTCTGTACTCATGGTCATAATGATGGATTGGATTAGATTGGCCACTTGAGTTTTGCGTTAATTACTTCTTTCCCTCGTTTTCTCCCCATACTTGGTGCGAGTGCCACTACCAAATAACAATTAGGAAAAAGAATTAGATGGTGGACCATAGATTTAGCAGAAACCAGTGGGAATAATGCCCTTTTCTTGACAGTGGAAAATGAAACAGACAGTCGCACTACAACCTAATTCTAGTGAACTTTTGGTTCAACACCCATCCAAATGAGAAGGTATGAAGCATTGTTTCCAAATTGGAAAGCTCAAATCTGTTTGAGAGTTTGAGCGATGGAATGAAGCATCCATAACAGGTGACAGCCGCTGCCATTTACATCAGTCTTGACAGCAGGTGGCAATTAGTCTACCAAAGAAGAAGAAGAAACAAATACCCATACGAAAAGGAAGAATCAAGATCCACTTTAGTGTTCGTTTTTTAGGGTTGTGCATATTAAAGAGCCAAATCCCCCACTTTGTACATCGCAGCAGTGGCAGACACATATCCATATATTATGATACCTACTGCCCCAGTTAATCAATGGCATCTAATGTTAACCCACAAACATATTCCTTCCACTTTCCAGCTCTAATTTGCTTATTCTCTGCCTTTAACACGACCAACACATCCAATCATTCCCAGCTACTAATTGCATACACAAACACTTCTTAACTCAGATATCTGTTCAGGTGTCAAAAAGGACATATCTAACTTGCATACAGACACACTAAGAAACATCATCTCAATGAAATTGCGATAGTGGCTACGGAAACCAAATTCAGTGGAGCTTAACCCAGAGTGTGCAGCAGTCTCACAGTCATAACTCATAACCCACAAACTGAAACCCTTAAAGGAGATAATAACACACCTAGTAACCGCCCTTGAGATCGTTGGTGACATCATAGGGAATGGGAGTAACAGTTTCCAAGGTGGCGCCTTCAACCATGAAGCCAGGCTTCGGCCCCTCTGGTTGCCTCTTTGTGCTGATGACTTCACCCTTCGCCTTCGCCTCGGCCTTGAGTTCGTCGTTCTTCTTCTTCCTCAGGCGTAGCTCCTCGGTGCACCTGGATGGCAGCACGTGCTCTATCCTCACGTGGATCCTCTTCCTGATGATCCTATTCCCAACCTACAAATTGAGAGACTTGCGATATCATTTTTCCATATCCCAAACACAATTATGCAAAGCCAGACCTCTCCATGAAATGGACACCATTATGGGCGAAAAACAGGCAGAAAAGTAACAAGCAAATGACAACACTGTTGTCTACTGCACCCAAATTCTTCAACAATTACTGAAGATTGATTCCCCATAAGGTTTCGGAATACTGTACAGTGGATAGGCGACTAACCAATTGCCATTCAAGCAATGGTGCTATCAGATGAACTAAAACATGACTTACGCAAAGGCCATAAGCATACATTTTCTTAACCTCAAACCTCCATGCAGCAGTGAATCCAAAGATCCATAAGAAGAATGAAGTGAGATTAAAGAAAAGGATCGACTTCGACATGCTAATATGCCGAAGCTCCAACTTTTGCTAGCCCTTTCCAGAACGTAGCCAGAATATCGAACATCTAACACTCGTTGCAATTCCCCGTTGCAAATGAAGACTGGATCGTGAATAACAAGGTACAGTCTTACAGACCCACAACCCATCAGATCTAAAGCAGAATCAAAACCCTCATAATATCCCATCGATTTCAAGCAACCCAATTATTAGTAATCATCAATCTACATGAACATTTATAAGCAATCGCAATACCTGCTTGTTCATTTCCACGCCGACGGCACGCTTTGTGACGTTCCAGACACGACCGGTGCGGCCGTGGTAGAACTTGTGCGGCATGCCCTTGTGGATGGCGCCGTTCACCTTGACGTCGACATGGTCGCCGACCTTGAAGGTCCTCAGGTAAGTAGTCAGTGGGATGTAACCCCTCTTCCTGAAGGGCCTTGAGAAGGAATCCCGAGTTCGGGAGCGAAGACCGTGCCCAGCCGGCATTTTTCACTCTTCTTCTTCTTCTTCTTCGCTTAATCGCTTCTCCTTCCTTTTTCCTTACTCGACAATTTCCCTCTCAGACCGGCGGCTGATGGAGGTACGGGAACGGGAGTTGGGAGAACTGAGAAAGAATATTAAAAACCCTAATTCCGCCATCAGGGATTAGAGTTTGGGCCCAAAGATTGGGCCAGTTCATCCACATTTGAGCCCTTTTTTTATAAGTCTTTACGGGCTTCTCTGCGGACTCTTCTTTTCGAATCCAACCACGTCCAAGGGGCCCGGTAGTAATTTGCTAAATGGTGCCTAGAATTTTTTTTTATTAGTGAATGAATGGGGAGGAGAAATATTAATGATTAATATCCTAAAAGGGGCAACCAAACTAATTAACCAACTTTACTCCATGTAGTTAGAAAACAAGTGTATCATACCCTCTGCAACAATATACTTTTTTCCAATCTACTCTTCAACCTCTCCTAAGCATAGCAAATCCATCCCTTTCTATATAGCCTCAATTCTCTTAAAAAAAATTAACAGTTGGTCTTAAATTAACTATCGCTTCAGAAGTGGAATCAAAAAATGTATATACAGTTCCTCTCCCACATAATTTCATTACTCTCCATCTTCTTCATTCACTTGGAATCTTTTGCGGGTTAGTCTTTTCACCTATTTTAATCCACGAATTTAAGTCTCATTGCACGTGTATTTCAAACGTATACAATATATTAAAATTTTGAATTTGAAATGCATGCATTTTGAAATTTATTTTTAAATGCCAATCCCATTTGTAACTTTTAAAAATTAACAATTAGTCAGATGGCGCGCCCGTCGGAGTGTGCTACGGCCGGGTAGGCAACAACCTGCCACCGCCCACCGCGGTGGTCGGCCTCCTCCAGGCCAACGGAATCCAAAACGTCCGCCTATTCGACGCCGACGCGGCCACCCTCCGATCGTTCGCCAGCACCGGGATCAGCCTCATGATCGACATCCCAAACGAGAGCCTCCCGTCCATCGCGTCCGGCACCGCCAACTCCACCGTCGACTGGCTAATCTCCAACGTCTTCTCCCACATCCCGCCGTCGCAGGTCAGGTACCTCGCCGTCGGGCCCGAGGCCTTCGTCAGGGACGCCTTCTACACCCCTTACGTCGTCCCGGCCATCACCAACCTCCACGGGGCCCTCCAGTCCGTGGGCCTGGCGGGCCGGATCAAGATCTCGTCACCGCAGCCCATCTCCGTCATGTCGGGCTCCTACCCTCCTTCCTCGGCCCACTTCGACCCGCTCATCAAGCCCGCGATGATCCCTCTCCTCCAGTTCCTCCGCGACTCCGGCTCCCCGCTCATGGTCAACCTCTACCCGTACGAGGTGTACGTGTCGCACTCCAATAGGATCCCGCTCGAGTACGCGTTGTTCAAGGCCGACGGCGAGTTCGGGGACGGCGGGCTGATGTACGACAATCTGCTCGACGCGAGCATAGACGCGTTCGTTCACGCGATGGAGAGGGAAGGGTTTGAAGGGATTGAAGTGGTAGTGGCGGAGACCGGGTGGCCGACGGCGTGCGGGGAGGCGGCGGGTGTGGATAACGCGCTCACGTACAACGACAACGTGGTGCGGCGGGCGGTGAACGGCGTGGGGACGCCGAAGCGGCCCAAGGAGGAGATGGAGGTGTACATGTTTGATCTGTTTGATGAGAACGAGAGGGGCGGGGATGAGTATCAGAAGCACTTCGGGATCTTTTCGTTGGCTGGGGTTAAACTCTATGATCTTAGATTTAGCAGTAATTAGTTTAGAAGGACAATCACTAATACTTGCTAGCTAGATAGGGGCGGGGGGTCATTTGGACGAATTAAGTTTTAACTCAAGGCCATGAGTTTTTTTTGGTGAAATAAAGGTTTAAATCGATGGTTTCAATTTTAGAACGAAGATGGGGGAAAAGTGCTTAATTGTAATGTTGATCTATGTGAAAGCGTATCACAAATATGTAATAAACCAATCTGGATCTCGAGACCCAATCATGTGTAGTTTTGAAGGAACTCTACAACATCTCTACTCGTTGGTTAATGCTTCGTAAATGATCCTGTGGGTTAATTACTAAGATCAAGGATTGAGTAGGGGAACATTGTCCCGTACACGATTTGTACGTGACGATCAACGTGTCTCTACTTTACTTCTACATAGCATTTTTTTACTCATGGTATATCGTATCCTAGCATTTATCCAAAGTACAATAGGCGCCACCATATATATATATATGGTTCAGAATAGCGTATGCCAGGCGTACGCTTATCTTATCGTACGCCCGACGAGTTTTGTTAGTTAGACCATGAATTAACTTAGTATGGGGCATTATACTATACCCTCACATCTAATCAGTAAACCCCACTCCCCAATTCACTATCCCAAACCATAATATTCAATTAATCTCAAAATGAAAACCATCATTTCTGATTCGTCATAATTATCCATGTACAAAAAATAGGTGTGAACGTACCCTGGGTGAAATCTGGGATACCGCATACCTTGAGTATGAAAACACTATCTATACCTTGAATTAGTAGGACTTTCAATACTGATACTGTTGGGCCGCATAGTTGAGCGTACTTGGGCCTCGGGCCCAAAAGAGGCGAGTCGGACTTTAAGGCCCAATAAGGAGGTCGGGCTCGATCGGAAGACTGGGTCAGCAGGCGGTCCATGATCGACTGCGAACCCGAGGAATAGATAAGGGCGCCTGACATAAAGCAACTGAGCAGCACAGAAGAGCAGGGAGCCGTTGAAGATGTGTATCTGGTGTCAGGCAAGACTGAGCATTTATTGCCAGTCACAGGCGGCCTGCAAAAAGGCTGAAAGGCTGCCCAGGACGCCTGACATTACCCAAAAAGCCTACACGGGGCGCCCGACCAGGTCTGGGGCGCCCGACACAGCATTTAATGCCCCAACCACCCTTTAACCAGGTATAAATAGAGGGTGAGTGCATTAATGGTAATGCCAACTACTATTCATCTCTCTACATAAGTTCTTATCTCTCCCCTTCTCTCTCTAACTTAAGCTTCGGAGAGTGTCCCGGGCGAACCGCCCTGGACCGCTGTTTTGCAGAGTATCAGGAGTACTCCCCAACATCCAAGAACAGGCGCCTCGCCCCAGCTCCACAAACCGCCTAGTATCTACTAGGCACAAACAATTTGGCGCCCACCGTGAGGCCGGAGCGGAGCGTTTGAATCGAAAGATGGAGGGGAACTTCAGAACTCCCGTGAAGGACGTCATTGGCGGGGAAAGCATCAGAGGTTTGGAGATGCCCACGGTCGAAGAAGAAAAAGATATGGAAGAGCGCGTGAGAGACCAGGGGCAGCAGATCACCAGTATGCAAGAGAGTTTGACCCAGATTCTCACCATGCTCAAAGCAAGAGACGAGCCCGAGAGTTCTAAGATGCGAGGGAGCAAGGGCAAGGGCGTGGACGGAGAAGTGCCCCCCAGCCCCCCCCCCCCCCCCCCCCCCCCCCCGCATAGAAGACGGAGAGTCCGACAGAGAGGAGGACACGGACGGCGTCCACCTCGACCTCCTCGAAGAACACTTGCGACCCTGCTATGGGAAGCCCAAGGGCTACAACGTGCTGCACAACCCCTTGGCGAAGAGCCTCTTCAAAACCCAGGTGCCATCAAACTTCTCGTCGCTTGGCCTCCCTGCCTATACGGGAAACTCAGATCCGTCGGATCACTTGAGTGCATTCATGCTCAAGATGCAGCTGATTAACGCATCAGACGCCGATCTGTGCAAGGCGTTCCCAGTCACCTTCGGGGGGCAGTGCCAAAGATGGTACGCGTCCCTACCAGCCGGGATAATCGAAAACTTCGAACAGTTCGCTACCCTTTTCTCCTTGAAGTTTGCTTCTCAGCGCAGGAGGCAGCTCACCGTCTCTGCCCTCATCAACTGCAAACAAGGAGAAGAGGAAAGCTTGGCCGACTTTTACGACCGATGGAATACAATAGCTTGCGAGATCCAAGACGTCTCAACCAGCGTGGCCGCCGAAACCTGAGAATGTCGACGCATAGCCGGGAACTAAAGAGGTCTCTCATCAAAAAAGAACACAACATCAAATCTTGGCAAGATCTAGACCGCGTGGTACGAAAAGCCATCTTCTAGGAAGAAGCGCTCAACGCCGAGGAGGGAGCAAAAGGGGCACCAACGTCGTCGAACAAATCGGAAAAAGGAAGGAACGGGTCACCAAAGCGAAGGGGGCGCACACCCCAGAAGCGAAACTACAAGCCCAGGTTCAACAACAGGGACGGAAGGCGTGAGATGTTCACGTCAGAGAAAGAGGACGACGGACGCCGCGACGGGGGCAAAACCCGGGAAGCGCGTCCCCGCCAAAGGAGGGACGACGACCAAAAGTGGTGCGACTGGCATCAGTTGCCGACTCACGACATCACAGAGTGCCGTGAGTTCAAAGCCAGCCTCAAGTACCTGGCACCTGGAGACCTGAAAAGTCGCCTGGACACACGGGCGCACCCCAGGGAGAGAACGGAGGAAAGGGACAGTTCACCCAGCCCAAGGAGAAGGTCCCACACGCCCAGACGTCGGAGATCCCGGTCGCCAAGAAGGGAGCAAACCCCCCGTAGGGAGCATTTGCCTCCGCCGCCGCCAAGGCACGCCCCTCCACATCGACACCCGCCTCGAGAAGAGGAAGAGGGAGTCGAAATAATCACCATCGCTGGGGGACATAAGCGTCCTCGGACAGAGGGGGACCGCTTGGTGCAATGTATGAACGTGCACAGGAAAGAACAAGTCGAGATCAGTTTTGCACCCTCGGAACTGGCCCCCGAAGAATGTGGAGAAGACCCGCTGGTCATCTCTTTCCGCACGAAGAAGTTTAAGGTCACCCGGGCCTTAGTTGATTACGGAAGCTCAGCAGACATCCTGTTTTACTCCACGATCAAGACCATGAAGAGGGGACTACAGGACTTTAAGCCATCCACGACCAGCCTGGTAGGATTCTCCGGGTCCAAAGTCAGGGTTCTTGGTTCCATCACACTCAAGGTGACGATAGGGGGCCCAGAAGTGATGAAGACACGCCTCATGGACTTCCACGTAGCAGACTGTCCCTCCGCCTACAATGCCATATTGGGACGCGGCTTCCTGTCAGCCTTCTCGACGGTCCCTTCTACCTGACATCAGATGCTTAAGTTCCCCGCTAAGGGCAGGATAGGACGCATCCTTGGCGACTCCCAGCAAGCCAAAGAGTGCTACCAGGCCACCATCAGGAACTTGTAGGTCGACCAAGTGGACGCAAGAGGGAGTCATCCGTGCCCCGAGGCAGCCGAGGAAGACGTCGTGGTCGTGTTGGACGACAACAAGCCAGAGAAGAAGGTTAGGGACGCAGCTCACTTGGCGGAAGAGCAAGCGCGAGAGCACTTGTCCCTCCTGAAAAATTCAAAGATCTATTCGCTTGGACGTCGGAATACATGCCAGGCGTCCCGCGGGAGCTGGCAGAGCACTCCCTGTCAATCAAAAGCAAAGCACGGCCAGTGCAGCAAAGGAGGAGGAACGCCTCTCTCGAAAAACAAATGGCATTGGAAGAGGAGGTGAAGCGGTTGCTGAAGGCAGGGTTCATCAGGGAAGTAAAATACCCGATGTGGCTGGCCAACCCTGTCTTCGTTCGAAAGGCGTCCGGACTTTGGCGAATGTGTATCGATTTCACAAGCCTCAACGTGGCCTGCGCCAAGGACGCATATCCCCTCCCCAGGATCGACCAGCTGATCGATGCGACCGCAAATCATGAGACCCTAAGTTTCCTGGACATGTTCTCAGGCTACCACCAGATACGCCTGTCCGAAGAGGACCAAGAGAAGACCGCATTCATGACACACATGGGAAATTTCTGCTACACGGTCATGCCTTTTGGTCTGAAGAACGCAGGTGCGACGTACCAGAGGATGATTGATACAGTGTTCCAGAAGCAATTGGGCCGGAATGTGGAAGCATATGTTGACGACGTCCTAGTCAAAAGTAAGAGAGGGGCCGATCACTTGGCCGACCTAAGGGAAACGTTCGAATCGCTTCGAAGGGAGCGCCTCCGGCTGAACCCACTGAAATGTGTGTTTGGAGCCAAAGCAGGCAAATTCTTAGGATTCATGATCACTAAAAGGGGCATAGAAGCAAACCCAAAGCAAATCGAAGCAATACTCAGCCTGAAACCGCCACGCACGGTGAAAGAAATCCAGGCGTTCAACGGAAAAATGGCCGCGCTGAGCCGCTTCATCCCGCGATCTGCAGACAAATGTTCGCCTTTTTTCCAAATGCTGAAGAAATCCACGTCTCGCCTACAATGGGGACCTGAATGCGACAAAGCCTTCTTTCAGCTGACGGAACAGCTGGCCTCTCCTCCCGTCCTTAGCGCCCCCCTCCAGTCCGAGCCCCTGTACCTGTATCTGGCGGTTTCGGACCAGGCGGTCAGCTCCGCCCTGGTAAGGAGGGACGCTGATGGCACAGACCATCCCGTATACTATGTCAGTAAAGCACTCCTGCCAGCTGAAAGGCGATATATGTCAATTGAGAGAGCGGTCCTAGCGGTCATCTCCGCAGCAAGGAAACTGCGCCCTTACTTCCAGGGGCATCCAATCACTGTCCTGTCCAACCTACCCTTAAAAAAGATACTCAGAAGTTTGGACGCCTCGGGAAGGATGACTAAATGGGCGGTCGAGCTCAGCGAGTACGACATCACGTACGCGCCGCGTCCTTCCATAAAGGGGCAAGTGCTTGCGGATTTTGTGGCAGAAGGTTTTAGCCTCGATACCACCGAAGAAGAAGGAGAAATTTAAGTGTGGCGCTTGTTCATGGACGGAGCCGCCGGAAAAGGCGGAGCAGGTGCTGGAATTGTGCTCGAATCGCCCCGAGGAGTTATACACGAATTTTCCCACAGATTTCAGGAGTTGAAGACCAACAACGTAGCAGAGTACGGGGCTCTCTTGAGCAGTCTCAGGATTGGGCGCCACGCGCCTCCACATCTTCTCCGACTCCCTGTTGGTAGTCAACCAAGTCCTGGAAAACTATGAAGCAAAAGAAGAGGCGCTTGCAAAGTTAGCCGACGAGGTAAGAGGCGTCCTCTCACAGTTGGAAGAATGGAAGCTAGATCATGTCAAGCGGGAAGACAACAACCACGCAGACGCCTTGTCCAAGCTGGCCACAGCTATAGACTTCGAAGGCGATCGTCAAGTCATCATTACCAAAGAGACCCAGTCCAGCGAGGGGGTCAAGGCCATCGAAGAGCGAGTGGCCGATTGGCGCTCACCCATCGTCGAGTATTTGCAGGCGGACGTCCTGCCAAGCGATGAAGCCCAAGCAAAGCTGATCAAACGAAAGGCCGCCCATTACAGCATGGTGGGAGGGCAGTTACACAAGAGGTCCTTCTCAGGCGTCTACCTGAAGTGCTTGAGCCTTGCAGAGGCGGAATGGATTATCAATGAGATACATCAGGGCACGTGCGCTTCTCATGCAGGCCTCAGAGGCCTCGAAAAGACAATCCTGTTACAAGACTACTACTGGCCAACGGTGAAGAAGGACGCTGAGAAGGCGGTCCGTGCGTGTCATGAGTGCCAAATTCACGCCAGCAAGCAACACCTGCCCAGTGCGGAGCTGGAGAGCATAACAAGCCCATGTCCGTTTGCACAGTGGGGACTGGACCTGCTAGGTCCCTTTCCAACCGCTCCCTTGGGCAAGAAGTATCTGGTGGTGGCGGTCGATTACTTCACGAAATGGATAGAGGCCGAGCCTCTGGACACAATCACTAGTGCCAAGATCCAGAAATTCCTCTTCAACAACATAATGATCAGGTTTGGTACTCCCAATATAATCATCACTGACCATGGAACACAGTTCGATTGCAGGCCATTCGAAAATTTCTGCGCTAGGAACCGCATCACATGCCGAATGGCCTCAGTCGCCTTTCCGCAAGCCAATGGGCAGGTGGAATCGTCCAACAAACTCATCCTCAGAGGTCTGAAAAGGAGGCTCAAGGGAAACCAAAGGGGGGTGGACCCCCGAGTTACCACACGTGCTCTAAGCGCATCGTACAAACTACAAAAGAGCAACCGGAGAAACTCCATTCGCCCTGACGTATGGCTCCGAGGCGGTTGCTCCCACCGAGATCGTTCTGCCCTCGCTAAGGGTCCAGACATACGATCCAGAGGAGAACCACAAAAAGCTCCTCCACCAGCTGGACATGATAGAGGCAAGGAGAGACGCGGCCCTAGTGAGGACCATACAGGAAAAGCTCAAGGTTGCCAAAGTCTACAACGAGAAGGTGAAGCCTCGCCCGCTTGAGGAAGGAGACATGGTGCTCAAGAAGAATTTCGAACAAAAGGAAGGGCATGGCAAGCTGACCGCCATATGGGAAGGACCGTTCCTGGTAGCAGAAAAGATAGGGACAACCACATACGTGCTAGCTACAAAGGAGGGGCAGCCAGTAGCCAAGACTTGGAATGCCATTCACCTAAGGAAGTACCACAGCGAGTAAGGAGGGGTAGGCCGTAGGAATTTTGTAAGAAGTCAACGCCGCGATTAAAGGCGCTTTTGTGAGAGTGGTAATCAACACTCATGTCCGTGACTTCAGTAATTCAAGTCGCCACTGAGCGATATGTTTTAATGTTACTAATCTAAGTTATTCTCATAACTCTTGGCCGCTTAGCACAGCCGCTAACTGCGCGCATACACCCGCCTGCAACGCCATATTAGGGGCTGAACCGCCCCAGAGCGATAGAGGTTAAGTCACTACCTAAACCGCCCTTGTATCACACACAACATCCGGGAAACTCCCTCAAGTTCCTAACTTGAACAATAAGGGCCCATGCCCCCAACCCAGACAGAAACTATGTCACAGAGTGGAATGTATAACATAATACTTCGCAAAGGTCTCGCAAATGCGGTCCCACCTAACAGGCTAATAAACCGCCCCCGAACGGTACGAGGCGCTTGTAGTAAAAGGACCAAAGCCGCCTCGACGGCAGAAGTCCAAGGGGCTTCTCTTCCCTTCAAACGCGATTCCCCAACGAAAGAAGAGGAGGAGGAAACACAGACAATAAAAATTGCAAGTAAAGATTTCCAAACATCCGGAGGGTAAGAAGAAGAAGCGCAAGCGCCGTCCAAAGCAAATATTACAAAACCTCGCCCAAAGGCGGAATGTATCAAGCTCCCCGAAGGGAGAAATCAAGAGAAAGCAATAAGAAAACAACACTTGGTTAAATTGCCAATTGAACTAGGAGGAGCCGCCTTCAGTGGAAGCGGGCTGGTTCACTTCTTCCCCAGTGGTGGGTGCGGCGGCCGCGGGCTGGTTTTCCATTTCGGAGTTGACATCATTGTCACCCCAAAACTCCACCGCGTCCCAGACCGCATTCCGATCCCACAACACGTACGGGTGCTCGCGGCGGAACAGGTGGCGGATGTAAGCTACCGTATCCCGCAGTAACTTCTGGTACTTAGCTTCATCCACCGCCTTGAACTCGTCCGAGTCAAAGAAGGTTGCGTGAGCGTCCTCCCTAGCCTTGTGGAGTTCCCGTTCCCGCCGCGCTTCCAAATCAGCCATCCGGGCCTCCAACTCTTCCACCTTGCTCTGCAGCCCTTTCTCCCGCTCGGACGCCTCCCGCACCTTCTGTTGAGCCTCCTCCAGCTCCCGCGCTGACTTCGACAGATCCCCCCTGGCGTTCTGCAGCTCGTCATCCTTCGCTTTTAAGGCCGCCTCGTGCTCCTTGAGGATCTCATCTCGCAGCTCCCGGCGGAAACCCTCGCGCCCCTCTTTCACCTGCTCCTCGAGCGTGAGGATTTTGGTCTCGCGGTCGCCCAAGTCATCGAGCAGGCGCTCGTTAGCCAGGATAAGTTGGCTTATCCCGAATTGAGCCTACAGCCACAAAGCCAGTCAGTACCATACACATATTGAATAGCGGAGCTGAAAATAAGTCAAGTCACTCACCGCAAAGAAGCGTCGAGCGGTCGTCCCAGCCAGATGACGAGTATCAGAAGTTGTGGGGATGACACCCGCAACGCGCACGTACTCGCTGGGAACTGCGAACCCCTCGGCAATCGCATGAAGGGCGCGGCGAGCTGGCTCAGCCGAAGAAGTCACATGCGGTGAGTACGCCGCACTGGAGGTAAGGGTGGTGGTCTTCTGCTTTTTCTGGGTGACTGGCGGCTTGGAACGCTGGTCAACCAGGATCCCCTTCAGCTTGGGCTGATTCCCCGCGGACGGCTCATCCCGTACCTCCACCACATCCAGCGGCCGCTTGTTCGCGGGTCGAGCCGTACCCTGACCGCTGGGGACGGTCAGCTTAAGGGTCCTCGTGCGCCCCAGCGCCAGCTGCGACTGAGTGGACCCGCCCCCGGTCCGCGGGCCCTCCGAAGCGGTCGGACCGGAGACAACGGCCGCGGGAGACCCGCTCGTTGCTACCTTAGGCGGCCTTGCCGAGGACGCGTAACGCCGGATACCTGAAAAATGAATACATAAGTAAAGGCATGAGCAAGCTACGTCCCATCAAAGTCTAGGAGAACTAACTAACCGTGAAAACGCTGCACAATCTCAAGAGCGTTATCATGCCCATGCGGGGGCAACAAAAACTGGACAGTCGAAGTGATGCGGTTGAGGTGCGGTCTCAGATGCTGCAGCTGCTTGACCCCTTCGTCCCAATCATCTGTCTGCCCAAAGGAGAACGCGGTCAATGGCTCCACGTCCCCCGAGTACCATTTCCCGGCCGGGCGAGCAAAGAAATACTCACTGTACCATGGGGAATCCAGATTTGGGGACCCATAAACGAACCCGACATTCTTCGACCGCCTTCGGGGTGACCAGCACTTCTTCGAGCCGGTCATGGCATACAGCAGCCGAAAGGCGTCGAGAGACGGTTTCTCTTTTAGGCGGGCGCAAGCCGCACGATAGCACATGGAATGGAATACTATGGAGGGAGAAAGGCGACTCAATGAACAGTTAAGATGTAAAAGTATCCCAGTGAGAAGCGGATCCAGCGGGAACTCCAACCCTAACTGCATGTGCTCCATAAAAATGGTGATCCACCCAACGGGACAAGAGCCGCAACGCCCTTCGGGGGATGGAGCCGCATACTCCCAGTCAGTGGGAAGCTGGTGCCTATGAAGCTGGCGGAGTACTTGGGCAGGTGAGTAAGCGGGCTTGTACTTAAGCCCGTATGAATAAACCGCATCAGGAACCTCGCTTCCCTCCCACATATCCGCATGCAGGTGCACGCGGTACTCGCGATCCGCAACCGCCTGGAACGGATGAATCATCGGTGTTTCTGACAGAGCTAACGAAGGAGAATCCGCGACCGAGTCCTCCCTGGCTGAGTCACAAGGCGTGTCTTCCGGCACGTTTTCAGAGGACAGCTCGACCAGGTTGTCCCCAACCCGGGAGATCGCTCTGTGCTCAATCAAGGAGGTAGCCGTGTCGGTTAGCGCGCCCACTCCTAGCCCTAAAATGCAACCGTCAGGTCTATCTACACGCTCGCTTGTGACAACCGCATTACCACCCCCACACAGCAATTCAATACCCTCTGAGTCCCATTCTATGTCGGATAAACTTAAAGGGTGGGAAAAAGCGGGCATACCTGCTCCAGGGGCAGGACCGCCTGCACTGACGGTTTTAGCGGAGGTACGCGTAGCGCCAACGCTGACGCGAGGAGTGGCGACATTGCCGTTGGCAGTGGCCGCCTCCGTGCCGGATGCGGTGGTCGTCGCAGCAGCGGAAGGAGTGTTGGTGGCGACGTCGGAAGCAGACGGCGGCACCGATTCGCCGAAAAGGCCGCGGTTCTGGCTATTGGAAGGGGTGGTTGATTGAGAAACCATCGCGGACAACTGCTTTCTCTTCTTCTTCTTCTTCTTGTCTCGTTTCTGGGATTTTCTCAGAGAAGAAAGAAACCGATGTCAGTCCTCCGGAATCGAAGGATGAGTCTCCAGATAACGAGAGAGAGAGAACTTAGAGCACCGCGCAATTTTGAAATAAGTGGCAAGGAAAGAGGGAATGCGAAGGTTCTTCTCAACAGAAACACTTGGAGTATATATAGCGGCAAAAGAGACTGATGTGACGGTTGAGTGCCCGAGGGGAAGCTTTAGGCCGCAAAATTCAAAAACGGGTAGGTGAAAGGACGTTTTGCCTGCCCGGTGTCAGAGTACGGAAACCAACGCACAGCCACGTGTATAAAGTGTTTCTGCCAGGAAAACCCGTAAGGCGGTCGGAGCGCCGCTTAGGCAGGACAACCCTAGGTCTCCGGCGACCAGGGGCAGAATAGGACAAGGAGGAGGAGCAAACCGCTCAACTAGCTGAGAGCATTATTGGTAGCCGCCAAAACCCTAGGCTTTTCCCGCCTAAGGGGCAATTATTGGGCCGCATAGTTGAGCGTACTTGGGCCTCGGGCCCAAAAGAGGCGAGTCGGACTTTAAGGCCCAATAAGGAGGCCGGGCCCGATCGGAAGACTGGGTCAGCGGGCGGTCCATGATCGACTGCGAACCCGAGGAATAGATAAGGGCGCCTGACACAAAGCAACTGAGCAGCACAGAAGGGCAGGGAGCCGTTGAAGATGCGTATCTGGTGTCAGGCAAGACTGAGCATTTATTGCCAGTCACAGGCGGCCTGCAAAAAGGCTGAAAGCCTGCCCAGGACGCCTAACATTACCCAAAAAGCCTACACGGGGCGCCCGACCAGGTCTGGGGCGCCCGACATAGCATTTAATGCCCCAACCACCCTTTAACCAGGTATAAATAGAGGGTGAGTGCATTAATGGTAACTTGGTAAGGCCAACTACTATTCATCTCTCTACATAAGTTCTTATCTCTCCCCTTCTCTCTCTAACTTAAGCTTCGGAGAGTGTCCCGGGCGAACCGCCCTGGACCGTTGTTTTGCAGAGTATCAGGAGTACTCCCCAACATCCAAGAACAGGCGCCTCGCCCCAGCTCCACAAACCGCCTAGTATCTACTAGGCACAAACAGATACTATACCCTAGCCCTTAATGAGTGAACCTAAGTTCTAATTATCTAAATTCTAAACTAAAAACCCTGAGATGCTGCATTCATTTTTTGCCTATATTTGGACCAATCATAACCATCGATTATTGTTTCTAATTATTATTTGCCAAGGCAATTGATTTGGTATAGCGATTATATCGATACTGTACCGAAATATTTTAGGACTCATATTGAGGTATAGAATTTAATTTGCCATTGATTCTGGAACATAATTTTGGTATTCAATATTGCAGTATTCGGTACTAAAATAATTGACTTGTAGAATTCATAAGAGGTAGAAATTTCGTTAGAGTTTGTAGATTGTATTATTCGGCTTCTTCCTCTCTTCCTCATCTTCCTGTGATCTCCATTCTTGAGTGGTTCTCGTCTCTGAGTCTGTGTTCAAATAGTGAGCGAGAAATCCTGAGTAGATCTGTTTTGTAGTTAATTACTAACCATTAGCAAGAGAATCATCGGAGGACAGCCTGCATTCCCTGCTCCTACGGCCCAAACCACGGCCACATGAAGATCCATTCCAAAGCCTAATGAAACATTTCTCGGTGAGAGTAACAAGATCCAACCAACATAACAGTAATATATATGTATTCTATTACACTGTAACCCATCCAAAAAGAGGTCCTAACATAAAAGAAGGCATCCCATCCCTCCCAAACCAAGAGGGAGCTGGGAAAACGAAAGATTTAAAAAAAAGAGTAAAAATATGCAGAAACAAAAAAACCAAATGTCTCGGGAGGGAGGAAGGGGGAGGAGAAACGAAAGAACGGTAAAAGATTAAAAAAAAAAAAGTGAGAAGAGAAGATAAACTAGATAACATTCACCCCTGCATCCAGATCCGCCATCCACAAAACGGCTGCCTCACCAGAGTTAAGCCTGAACAAAAACCATTGACGAAATCAGAAATCGGTACACTCTTTTAACAAGCTTTTTATCCTCCCCATGTATACATACCTTGTTAGCAATGTTGTTGGAGAGCCAATCCAGACCTTCGTAAAGGCCCTCACCAGAAGTTGCGCAGGTGCTCTGGATGTACCTGTAAGGTCAATGACCGCGGTGGTAAGTGGTTACAACTATCAGCCTTGAGATCTACACCAACGTAAAATCCACCCATGGACGTGGACGGTTGGTAACTTGGGAGGAATCATAACATTACCAGTGACGCTGGCGGAGGGAGTGGAGACCAAGCTTGTCGGTTATCTCTGCAGCATTCATTGCATTTGGCAGATCCTGCTTGTTAGCGAAAACAAGCAACACTGCATCTCGCAGTTCATCCTGTAAGCAATGGCACAATAAGATCATCAGGATTTGCCTGTATATGCTGTTGAGATAAGATCAATACCCCTCGTCCATCATTCATGAATCAGAGTCGCAAACTGGTAATAAATAAAATAATCATGCAACATGGAAGCACACAACGCGCAGAAGAAAGAAAACATAAGAGCTCAGTTCACCTCATCATGATGGAATCCAGTATATTTACCATATCTCAGCATTTTCCTGCCTTTATCAATATATGTAACACACACCACAAGAGCCACAATTCTAGTACATAGGCAATCGATTTTTGGTAGAGATGACAAAGATTAGACTTCTTTCCCCCCAAAAAAAAATCATGGGATTATTAGCTAAACCGACAACGAGAATGAGTGGAGCATGATAAAACATAAGCCCCTCAAATGTATTTATGCAGAGCATTAGCATGTGCCTTTGTTGATGGTAGCTTGACCGTTTAGCCTTTCATTGGCAGTAAAATCAGATACTAAGATGAGAATTGACAAACAAAACGAGTTGAGAAAAGGTAGTACCTCATTCAACATCCTATGCAACTCATCTCTGGCCTCGACAACACGATCTCTGTCATTGCTGTCCACAACAAAGATGAGGCCTTGAGTGTTCTGGAAGTAGTGCCTCCACAATGGGCGGATCTGTAACAAGAAGGGCACATGGTTATTAAATCCATTAGTAGAATGGACAAGCCCAAACTCCCACATACTGAACGAATTTAAACAAATAATTCCTCTGCCAAAACAAAACGTGGATTCAATTGAAAGCTTCAAAATCATATACCTTGTCTTGACCCCCGACATCCCACACGGTGAAGCTGATGTTCTTGTATTCCACGGTTTCAACATTGAATCCTGAACATATGAATAGTTCATGGATACAGACAACAAGCAAATGTTGAATCTACAAGCAGAACTTCTAATCCACACCACGTATGTACTTGACATGTCAACAGGCAATCACTTAGACCAGCATACGTAATTAAATATACACATAATACCAGTCTAGAACTAATGTGAGAGCACCAACATGGTCATGCAACAGGCATCAACCATTTTCAATGACTAAGAGATAAATCTCGAAAAATATCGAGAAAGAAATCACATCGATTCAGATAACGAGCAAACTACATCTCAAGAAGCAAGAGTTGACATCTAGCGTCTGGATTGTGCTATGGAACATTAACCCTACGAACAAACTCGTGAGGAAATCCAGAGAGAGAGAGAGAGAGGAGCTTACCGATAGTGGGAATGGTGGTGACGATCTCGCCAAGCTTGAGCTTGTACAAGATGGTGGTCTTACCAGCTGCATCGAGACCAACCATGAGAATTCTCATCTCCTTCTTGGCAAACAGCCGGCTGAAAAGCTTCGTGAACGTCAGCCCCATTTTCGCTCTTCCTTGCTGTTGATCCCTGCAAACAAACAGATAATCACCCCCATAAGAACGCCAGAAAACGAACCAACCGCATAGATCCAACAGATCTACCACCAAAAGACGAGAGCGCGCGAAACCAGAAATGCGAGCTGATATCGGAAGGGAGAAAACATGAAATCACAGAGCGCTCTAGCTAAATCCATAATTCCAGCTCGAATCAGCCAAATCACGTCTGCTATTCCGGAAATTCCACGCGCAGAAACGGAACGCAACAGATCTAACCGACTCTACCAACGTAGTTCTCCCAGATCAGTCGAAGCAGCGGAAACAAATCAATCTCAAAATTCAAAATCGCTCAATCAGAGCGAATTTTTTTCTTTTCCGCCAATCTATATAATTCTCGCTAACGCAATCGAAGCTTAAATCGTACCTTTCTGGAGATGTTCTTCACAGAGGGGATCGGCGAGATGAGGAGGGAAACGCGAGAGGAGAGAGCAGCAGCAAAAAAGGGAAAGACGAGAAAAATAAAATGGAAGCTTGGGCGCAACGCGTGAGAGATATTTGGAAAGAGGAGGAGAAGCTAGCTATATACCAACAAAGGCTGACAATGGGAATTGAAGCGAATTATCGGAAATGACCCCGAATATGGAATAATTAACTAGATTAATGTTTACGCCACCATTGCGAATCGGGCGCTGCCACGTCGGTCAGTTCAGTGAATCAAATTGAAGAATCAAAATCGGATGGCTGGCTGGGCGGAGGGGGAATTTGGTTCGCGAAAATGACTTCTGGTTGTCAACCCGGTTCGTTGGTTCGGCCGACCGCTTTAATTCAATTTAGTAAAAGTTATTATATTATTCATACATTTATTAATTATATAAAATCTCATCAAACATATAAATAATACCATATAACATTACATCAAAATAACAAGTCATATTTGGATCCAACATATAGTGAAAATCAACACACATTTACATTACATCAATGTTCAACTTAGAATTCCAAAGATTGTGTTAGGTGAAAAGAAAACCGGAAAATAGGCACAATTCACAAACCAAATGAAAAACGATGCCATTTGGCCTCCAATACGTGTGTGTACATCCCGGTTTCTCTCATCGGGTCAGCGTTAAAGCGAGCCAACCGACAGTTCGACCCGCGGATTAAGAGCTTTGCTTCTCGTCGATGTCGGTGTTTTACTATTTTTTTTCATAGATATTCTAACGGGCAGGGGCAAAGGGAGAGGCTTAGAGGGTGGGTCTCGGGAGGAAAAATGGCAAGTTAGATATAATATTTAATCGGGTACGAAAATAACACGTATTTAAATGAGAATGTTTGACCTTTCAAATATTTGGTGTATGATTTATAAGTTGTGTATTGACATATTCAATGTTCTTATAACGAATTATGTACAAATGACAATGGTCCATATGATCCACCCAAAATTAAAGATGTATTTATTCAATATCTAAAACAAATTTCCACCAAATCATAGCTAATTTGTAAAAATAATTTTATTTCAATCAGGGGTAGGTGAGTGTAACAGGTGGCTCCTAAATACAAAAATGAATAAATTAGTATAATAGTTAATTGAGAATTAAATTTAGGGTGCTTCTAATTGAGAATGGTTGACTGAGAAATCATGTGTTCGAATGTTGACAACCCCATTTGTTAGCACATGATATTCGCCTTTGCAAAAAATTTATCACGTATAAGTTGGTTTCTGTTAGCGGGGAAGAGTTAGTAAATACTAAATAAAGGTACCACAAACGAACACAATACAAGGAAATTTAGGGTACATTAAAAACGAATCCAATACATACAAAAAAATTTAAACTCTTTACCTCTATGTGGACTAATAATTCAATTACAAATACATAAATGTATCACAATTTTGCAGTAATTAACAATTCATCAAATACTGTACTTAATATTATGTATCAGTTACAACTAGTTGCTCGCCTTATTGTTACCACTCATAATTTTCTTGCCCACTCAAATAATAACGCACAAGATGAGAATAAGGTGTTTATAGTTGAATCCAACAAATCACATACACATTTCATATTTAAATAAATAAGACTTTACAAACGAAATGATTAATTCTCATATTTACATAAAAATACGACATTATAAACGTTTATAGTTGCATAACCATTAAAATAAAATAGGGGGACGAATTTGTAATTAAAAAATAAGCAAGGGTAGAAGGGTAAACTATCATCATGGATTTTAATCCATCACCCAAATCCCACCTCATGAGGTGGAACTTTCAAATCCGTGAGGCGCACAGATTTCATCTTCCTAATTCCCTAAGACATATGATGGATTATCGTTCAAGTCCATGGTCGATGGATTTCCATGACCAAATCCATCATCAAAACCTTCAAGCAAACGACCTGTTAGGTTGATCTAAGGCAAAAGCAAATCTACGTCAGGATAACCCTTCTTCTTTGAAAATCTTTGGTAATGCTCTTATTTTTTATTGGAATGAATGGTCATGACTTAATTATACGAGAAAGTTCGAACGATCCGCGAGAAAGCAAAATAAGCAATTTCTACGGTTTATTCCTCCGTTTCAACGAAGTTTATCCACCCTTGAGTAAGAAAAGGTGCCTCAACACCGTAATAAAACATGTTGTTGATACCTTCTTCTCTGTTATAAATGAAAATTTAAATATAAATTTTAGGTATAATAATATTGAATGTATAGGACGGATATTAACCACGGGTACCCGAGGTGGATGGGTTGCAATACCTTTCTACATGAGACATATACAAGCTTGGGTACTTAAAAATAGGATAGAATAGGCCTCATCACAATAACAGATACATGAACCGGAGAAGACAATATTTATCATTGATCAACGGTTCAAACAAAACTATGCAGTCTAATTTGATCCTAATTTTTCAAACCGTCTAGTTGCATAGTTTTTGGAAGACCATACGTTTACTATCCTGTTCAGAGGATCCTACACAAAGGGAGGAGACAGGGTGCTAACAATTTCATTAAAGGTACCATAGTAATAGTTTTACTTGCGACGGTCCGGGACGGGGAGGTACTTGTGATATTTCGACTTGGGACGCATTTTATTTGGCGATATTCTGGATGTTAAATACGGTTGGATGTGTTACTTTTTATTGGCATTGGAAACAAATCACTTTATGGCAGGATAATGTTTCACAGTTTAATGAATCCTCCACTTATTTGATGGGATAGTTAAGAGATTACCTATGGTTAAACTCTTCACAACTTATTAATGGGTATAATCCATTTGGTATGAATAGTTTATTAGTCTAGGCTTGGATTTTCTTATTTGGACATCTTATTTGGGCCATTGGATTTATGTTCTTAATATCGTGGCGGGGTTATTGGCAAGCATTGATTGTCACGTTAGCATGGGCTCATGAGCGTACACCTTTGACAAATTACAGTTTTGGTACCTTCGCTCCCTTAACTTTCGCCTCTGTGTCAAAGTCAGCCTAGCAGAGTGCCAGAGTGCTTTTGTCGTTGGAATATTTTTGCTTCTCATTTATGACAAATAGCAATTATTTTCCTGTGGACTCAAGCCGACATTCTTGCTCTCGCTTTGTCCACCACTGCTCGCACAGATTCTTCCCCCTACTTTTGCGGCCATAGGTTTACCGATATGGGAAGCTATATCTATTGATGAAAAACTCAATACAACTCAATATTTAGTGCCTAAAATCAATTTTATTTACATATAAATCCTAAAAATATGGGCATTGTTATTCGTCGCCCTAAATTTCGTTATTAGTCGCCCTAATTAAGTTAAGTTTACTCTAATACCCTTAATTACATAAACGTATTCTCTACTGCTGCTTCCTATTAACACTGCCGGGCACTTCCCCTCGCCGGCTTTAGATCTCCCACCGTCACCGACCATCATCCTGCTCAGCCGGCGTCTCTCTCCATTTGGTGGAGTTCCCTATTATTTATTTGGTTATCTGGTTGATTGATTGGTTCAAATAATTTTGCCGAAGCTTTTTGAGGACATTACCTCTTGCTTCTTGATTATTGATGGCTTTGTTTTGATTGGCTGGGCTCTCTTGGCAACGTTAGAGTGATGATGAATTGATGGGTGCAGGTTAAGTAGCTTGAATACCCTGTCTATTCTCTATGGTTTGCCATGTCCGGTGAGGCCTTCCCGGAGCTGTCGTGCCTCCTCCAGCCTCTGAGTCTCTGTATTTCTTCTTACGGCGACCAGTTCACGTCGTGTTTGCTTTTGCCTTAGCTTGTCAATTGGTAGCTGGCATGGAGTTGTCGCTCTCAACCAGAGCGGTGGAATGGATAATTTTTACATGAGAGCTCAAAGCGGCCGGAGAAAAGAATCCGGCATCGGCAGCAACGGTCAGACGATGAAGGAGCTCGGCGACGTCTGGGCCCTGTAAGAGATTTTTTGTTTAAGGTTTACGTTGAAATTGGGATTAGGGATAAGAGTGTAAAATTGGTGCATTTTAGGGCGATAAAATTTGAATTTTAGGGCGATGAATAGCGATTCAGAAAAATATTGATGAAAATTTATATTTAGTGCCTACAATTTTCTCTTACATTTTGATACCTGAACAATTAAAATTATACGAAAAGATCTGCTATTAAAGATTTGGAGTTAATCTCGTGGCATGAATTTTGTACTTTGTGACGTGGATTTTATGGTTTGTGGCTTAAGGGGAGGATTTTGTAGATGCACACGTGACTCCACTTTACCTAATTTTATTAGTAACCAGCATACTCCTCTACGTCTTCCCCTTCATTATAATTATAGTAGACTCATTTAAATATAAAATTCATCCAAACGAAATGTTCCTGTTGATTGGAGCTAGCGTTAACAACATGATGATAAAAAAAAGGATTGACACACTAGCATCACCCCTTTACAAATAGGCTGGTCATTGGTACAAATCTTAGCAAATTTCAACAAACAAAAACTCCATCCAATGCCGTGACAGAAGTTTTACAAAACAAACAACCAAGTGTGCGAAGAAGTGCACAATCCTCGGATTCACAAAATTACCACACTCAACTTTCGATTGCACCACCACCGCCATCCTTAAACAAAATGTAAAATTCGCACACAGTAGCAGTACAGGATAACGATCTGCCACTATGCATTTGCAACGAGGATGAGAGTTAAAAGAGTATCAGCACAGTGGAATAGAATCCTTCACAACTAATTGAAGAGTTGGAGAAAACAGGGCCACCTGGATTGCTAGCCAATGTCCTCGGTCCTTTTTCCTTACTTTTCTCTGATATAAACAACCACTAAGAGAAAAATCGCGCTAACGAAAAAGAGCTAGTAATCTATACTTGTCAGTAGCCGCATAATCGTATTCCTCCTTCCTGTAGCGCTTCGGGCCTGAAAAACAATCGGGATCAAATAAACCGTCAGTCTCTCTCGATAGTCAGTACCACCAGAAAGGCTTAGGTCAGAATGGTGTTTTACCCTTGTTAATGTCGTCCATGTCGATAGAATTTCCTCGTGAAGAACTCGTGCAGAGGAGTTTTAGGGACAGGAATCAGCTTACCAACAAACGCAAGCGGCCAGCTGTTGGAAAAATCACAAGTCACATACCATCCAAACAACCACATAGATAGTAAAGGAAATGAGGAGGGGGTAAGGGTGTACTGCGCACTACAGTCTATAAGGTTAAGCGAGACAAATGTCGAATAATTCTCTTCATTTACATGCTGTGTACTGATGCATATGAACTCACAAGAAAGTATATCGTTGCATACCTGACGAATGCAATACCAACTGAAAGTAACCAGTGCTTCCAGTTCAGCTTTACTGTTTTAGTGAACTTCCCAATGAACTCAATGATGACAACCTACACACACACCCAAAAGATATCAGAAACCTGAAAAGATTTTGAGAACAGACCAAATTGCTGACAGAATTTGGTAACTATTCAGCCGTGCACAATTTGCATCTTAAGAAGTCTCAAGGTGATGGAAGCATCAAATTGGAAGAGCACGTAGTTCCTACCTGGAGTATGAGGGTCATTGCAACTATCCCGATGAAAAGACGGTTTTTTGTAACCCCTCTGAAAACGTTTTTCTCATCAGGCTTCCTTGCATTGAATTCGTTGAAGATCTACAGCTCGAAAGATAAAAAAAAAAAAAAAAAAATACAATTTACCACAGATAACAGACCAGCCATGCCCACAATTCTAAAAACAAGCAAGATATCTCTGGAAACCACCGCTACCTAGACTCATTGAAAATTAATTTGGACAAGTATAATTTTTAATGAAAAACAAGGATCTTCCCAGAGCTTTTTTTACACAAGACCCACAGAGGTCCGCCAGCACAGGAGGCTCATCTGTTGCACGTTCAGTAAATAGGAGACTTACTTGGCAGAGCACAAATGCATTGAATATGATGGTGTTCTTCACTTTGTTCGCATGGTCGGCATTGTCGTGCTGCAAGCTCAGTAACCTTTTTCCTTGGAAGTTCAGAACCAGCAAGACACTTACTTGATATGATGCCTGAAAAGATTTTAAACCATAAGTTGTTGCACTCTGAAGTCATTATATCAAATGTGTAGTCATAATGAAACGCCATGTACCTGTATCAACAGGTTCCTCCACATTATATTAGTTATCAGAGGTTCCCTGAGGCATATACAACATGAAATAGAGTGATTAAGTAATTACATGTTGATGTAAGATGACATATCAATTCCAATGGGCTCATGGCAAAGAATAGAACTCCGGAAAACGGATTAGTCAAGGAAAATTAGGCCCAAGATTTTGTTGCGAATGAACAAGATATTGAGGAATTGTCCATATGTAAAATCATAATTCTTGGAGAGAACAACAACTGTTATGGCCAGACGTTCTAGCCAAACAGAAGAATCAAAGACGAACTCAAATGAAAAGCCAATGAATATAAAAGTGAAGCAACAAAAAGCTGCAAGTGATCTGTTAGCCATCAGCAAGCACCAGTCATATCCTTCAAAGAAGTCCAAACTCGTAATATCCACAGCAGGAAAATATGTCAAACAAAAGTCGGGTCATTAAGACACATGACTTGTTGAAGATCATTTCAGCCCTAACCATTACAAACCATTGCTTACCTACGACCAACTGGGGGCCTATGCATTAGGTGATCTGTAGGTGGCTCAGTGGCCAATGCCAACGCTCCAAGAGTATCCATGATGAGATTAACCCATAGAAGCTGCGGTGGAAGATAAAAAGATCCATTAGCACCATACTTTAAACCTGTTACATGTTCATTATTTAGGAAAGGAGTGCTTAGAACTAGCTATGAGGTTCGCACAAACCTGTACGGCGTTTAATGGCACATCACCAGAAGAAATAGCAGCTACAACATTTATGATAAGTGCAGCAACATTGACAGTGAGCTGAAACTGGATAAACTTTTGAATATTGGCATAGACTGATCTTCCCCACCGGACAACCTACAGTAGTAAAATGCATTAGTTATATAATATAAATATGCATTTTTTCCAAAACACCGACATGCTGTTATAAAAATATTTCAGCTAAACACAAACAATGATAATCTGAAACATGTATGTGAAAAAAAGAACATCTGCAGTTATGGTTTCAAATTTAAGAATGTTACAGAAACATGTAATTGAAGGGATACATGTAAAAACCTTAACGACTGAAGCAAAATTGTCATCGAGAATGATAATATCTGAACTCTCCTTGGCAACTTCCGTTCCTTGAATACCCATAGAAAGGCCAATATCTGCCTGAAATCAGCAAAGAAAAAAAGAGTTATGCACAAACCACAACGGAATAAGAAACTTTCGTGAAACAAGAAAGAAAGTGAACTGTGAGATAATCAAGCACTTTGAGCAGTATGGTGGGAGAGCTAATATTTCACAACAGCCAAGCATATTGAATTAGTGATAGTAAGACCTGGACACATGTATCAACCAATAGTTAAAATGAGAGTAGAGATAAGGATAGACAAACCTCATGCAAAGCAGGAGCATCATTTGTGCCATCCCCTGTAACGGCAACAACATGCCCTCTTTTCCTTAGCGCTTGCACAAGAAGAAGCTTATCATTTGGTGAAGATCGGCCCATGACCTACATGTTGAGGTGCAGATGCATAATTTCCCACGAAATGTGTTTGCTACATACTCTCAGGGGGGAAAAAGATAAACACCAACAGAATAGTAGGTCAAGTGGATACGAAGCATACCGAGATCTTCTCTGCAATTTCTTCTCTTTGTTCATCAGAGTAGGCACGAAATATTCTTCCTTCTATAAGATTAGGCTCCACAGCATCAGCATCAGAGCCTAGTATCCCACATTCCAACGCAATTGCTTTAGCAGTTTGAAGATTGTCACCAGTAACCATCCGCACCTATGAAATATATCATAAGATGTCACAGGAAAGCGTTGAGCATATGAAAGGTGAACACAAAGGCGCTAACAAAGGAAATGCATAGTGCAACATTAAAAGTCCTTTGAGTAGTTACCTACTTTAATAGTCAAAATCAAATTTTGTCAAGTGAAATCAACCACAATTTGATTATTCCCAACAAGTATTTCTACCAACATTATCAAAGAAGAAAATGTTGCAGCATCTCTGAAGCAAAATTATAAAGAAAAGATATGGAAGCGCAACATATAACTTCTGAGCCCAAAGGAGTATATAAGCCACATATCATCCAGAGGTCGAACACATAATTGCTCAAGGAAATTTAACAGGCCAAACTTGATGGTTCATCCACATATACAATGCTTCAGGCATCACTGGTAAACGAAAACCACCTCGACCAGATCAGAGTAAACAACAATGTCGAATCAGGCCGCCCCTTGCCTTGATCCTCCTTTCGGGATATAAGAACGCGAGCGGTGGCATTATGCCTAAAGAGAAACGATGACATACAGCAGAACCAGCACAAAAAAATTATCCAAGAGGCAGGGATGTGAACCCATGCCCTCGTTAGTCGAAGGCAGCTACCAGCACTTAACGGATTCAAATAAATATCCAAGACAACAGTCTCCTTGATGCTGGAGCTTGCACAACCTTCCTCGACAAATATGTCTTGCTCCCTAAGTTCACCTTGTTTGACAAATGATAACATTAAAATATGGTGAACTGAACCTCCCAATGAACAAATTGAGAGGAAAAGGAGTCATCTCTCCAGTCCTTCCAATCTACATGGGCAGTGAAAATATCACAAATAAACCAGACAACAGCAGGATTGCTTAAAACCTGTGTGTCCTTCCATTTTATCCAACAAACTCGGATCAAACAGCCAAGTATTAATAAATTTAATACATCATTTCATTATGAAATGCAGTTTTCCAACCAAAGCAGAAACGACAGGCCACAATAGGTGAGAGGAAGGAGAAGTCAAAGGCTAGAACTGCTTCTGCAGTTTAGGTGCCATCCCACAATGGCATGACCGGAGTCAAGAACACCAAGTATGCTGGTGATTCACATCCAGAACAGATGCAAGGCTACATAAATGTTCCAGTTACAGGAACAAATTAATCCTTTCAATAGCAATATCAATCCCAAGACCTAGGCATCAGCAGAAGTACCTTAACTCCAGCATTTTGGCATAGTTGGATAGCATCTCTAACACCGGGTCGACAAGGATCCTGCATCAATTGTTTGACAGTGTCACAGAAGTCCAGCCTAGAGAGAACTTAGGTCGCATAATCATAAATGGAATCGCAAGGGTCTCAAAATGCCAATTGGGTGAGAAAAAAAATAGAAGGTTTATGATGACTGAAGCATTATGCCTCGCAGTATTTTTACTGACAGATCATACCTTTATACCAACAATAGCCAGCAATATGAGATCATCTTCAGGTAACTTCCATTGCATCAGCTGCTGCTCATCAGCAGGAACTTTCTCCTCATATGGTCTGTATGCAATGGCAACACAACGCAAACTGCGAGCAGCCATATCTTCAATGGCGTTCTTGAAAAAGAGTGACTGCAAAGGAGAATAATTGTAACACAATAAGGAAATAATACCACAGGCTAAAAATAACAATAATCAACACATCCAGGGAAACTTCATCCCATAAATGTAATGACAGAGAAAAAGACATTTCATTAAAGGATTTGTACTGATAACAGGATACAGATATGTCCCAGTCAAGATCTACAAGCAGGTTTTCCTTACCTTATCTTCATCCATGGGTACTACTTCACCACTTGCATCACTGTACCTTGAGCAGCACGCTAGAACTATTTCAGCAGCCCCCTTCCAGTGAATATACACTTGTGACTCAGCCTGTGAAATGGGAATTCAATATCAACCAACAAGCGCAGAGCCCCAAATTCAAGTTAGCGTCTTTAAAACAATGCACCAGCTGCACAACAAATAAAAAAGTAATGCAAAAGAGCAACACATCAAATATACTCAATCATAAATGAAAGGTCATCATATAATATTTTAAGCACAAGAACATGCTTAGTTCAATAATATCTCCAACACTCCTGGGATCTTTGCATTTCAGAAACAGACAACAATGATGAACTGACATGAATCTATATCCTATTGAGTGAGCACAATACACCATGTAATATTATTCAGCACAAGTCACGATTGGAAAAGATGGTAAAACTATGAATAATAGTGAAGGCTGCCAGTCAGATGAATTTGACGATCGAACGACAGTCATGTGTACAAATGATCCAGTTATGTATATTCCGTTCTTAACAAAATACTGCAATAAATTATTTATGACATCACAAAGTTCTTTGCATTCATCACCACAAATTTTGCTCCCTATTAGAAGCTGTTGAATGCCCTGACCATTTATTTTTTAAGCATTGATTGCCTTGATTAACAGAAGATTTTAAGTATAGCAGTAATATTGTCCCCACGAACAAATAAATGGACATGATAGGACCCATGAATCATGCAAAAGGATCCAACAATCCTCCCATTTCCCCAAGACAATCCTCTCCCTCAGAATCTAATTCGTGATTACAGTTGCCAGAACAAAGAAATGATGATGTGAAGGGGTCATAATTCTAGTAGAACCAATTCTCGAAGGTTTGGTCAGTAAGTAAGATAGTCAACTTAAACTGCTTGCTCAATATAAAGCATGCAATTTTGCTTTTTCGAAAGTACTATTACCGATTGCAAAGCAACACCACCTCTTTTCTTCTCCGAGTTGAAAGGGAAAACATGGACCAAGGTTGATTGTGACCTTACAGCACCAAAATCCATTCCAAGCTGAAGCAGGTAACAAACAAAAGAAATTATTTCCAAATACGATAAGCAGTCTGAATAAAAATAATTAATTTTCATCACTAACCTTGAGTCCCCAAACAAGAATAGCTTTCTCCGTAGGTGATCCTGAAACCTCGACATCTCCTCCACCCTGTGAAGTGATATACGAGTATTAACAGATGTATTTCTGCATTTGACACGTCCAATCCAAAAATACAGACACACATGAGAGCAAAAAGAATCTGTACCTCAGGTACAAAAACACTTCCGTTCGTATTTTGTGCAACACCTTGAATGAGTAGAGAAGAAAGGACACCAGACAACCGAGCCTTGTTGTCTGGAGGATCAAGCTTTTGACCTCCAACATAAGCATCAACCACAGTCATCTGTTATCATAAACAGCAACAAATTGAACAAGGGCGATTGTTGGGTCCAAGGTTTGAACCTAGTTATCATCCCCACATTACCACTAGGCTAACCCTTTGGGATTAATTAACAGCTAACAAGTTGGAAGATCAAAACGACTCCAGGGCCCCAACCCAAGATAAAGAAACACTGATATACCTATCAGGAGATAAAATGATATACTGATGCAGTAATAATCAGTCTGCCATATGCTCCCAAACATAAAAACACACTCATCTTAGTACTTACATCAAGGTGAAGGAGTTAATATCGACTTGACAGTAATAATTGTATTATATTTAACAAGAAAGATCGAAGCGAATCCAAAAGTTTCAGCTATAATTTTGACTACAGTTATGATACTGCACATGATCGTGACCCATTAAGAAAAATTTATTACCCTTTTACCCACACTTCTTTCTCACTTGCCTCTGCTCAGTAATATTTTGTTCTGCATAAAAGTACAATTGAGAGAAGTTCAAGATGATTTTACCTCATTCAAAGTTAAGGTACCAGTTTTGTCACTACAAATAGTTGTGGCAGAGCCCATGGTTTCACAAGCAGAAAGCCTACGAACCTGCAATATAACTTTCAAGCTAAGCTGTAGACAATTAAAGCTTGACAGACATAAGAGAATGCAGAGCTGTAAAAAGAAAGTAGCATACTAAGGCTTTGTCTCTCATCATTTTCCTCATTGAGTAGGCGAGACTGCAAATAACAAACCAGAGATGCATGTAAGATGAAAAATCATCCAAGAAAATAAACGAGTCGTCAAATTAGCAACAATTGACCAAAAAAACATTTTAGGAGGCAACAAAAAAAAAAAAACAAGAATCTAGATGCGAAGTGTCTATAAGGCACCTCCAGGATGAGGCACAAGAATCCAGGTAAAGAATAAGAAAGTCAATGGTAACCAAAAATGCATCAATAACCCAAGTAAGGACCTCTTTCCATAGAAAACTTACGTTAAAGTAACAGCTAGGGGCAACCCTTCAGGTACAGCAACTACGACAATTGTAACCTGTAGAGTTCATAACTTCAGTTGACCAAAAATCAATAATTTGGACTGAATATCCAAGATAATGGCACATACCGCAACAGTGAAGATTTTGATAGCTCCATCTACAGCAGCGCTAGCACTTGTCCGGCCTGCTTTAAACTGGATACTTCCATCAGGATTTTTAGTGTGACCAGTAAAGTACCTGTTAAAAAAAGTAAAAACTAATCAACCAATTGGCAAGCTCATACGAATGTACTCTAGTTTCAGAATATTGTGCAAGGAATATAAAACAATAAAACAAAGAACATTTACCTGATAATCAGGACAACCAGGACAAGAACAGCTACTGAAAGTCCAACAATGCCAATAAAAGTAGCCACGCCATTCAGACGCACCTGTGCCCAAATAAGCAAAGATGAGTGGAGCATTGCACAAACAAATTGAGATGTAGGTACAGCACTTAAGAAAACCAACCTGCAATGGCGTTTCTTCACCCGTATCTTCAGAAATGCTTGCCATAAGCAACCCCCACTCAGTATTGATTCCAACACCCGTCACCTAACCAAATAATAGTGGTAAGTACATAGCGAGGTTCGAACTCACCCTTCACCAACTTGGAGAAAAAAGAAGCTAATACTCATCGAGTATAATATGAATCAGGAATACTTATAAGTTATAATATGCACCGAAGGACAATAATTTGTGACAAAGGACATCATCGATACCACAAACGAAGGTTTTGAGAGCTCAAGTTTTCCCAGTGCTACATCCTAAAACCACATAATTTGCACCAATGGTAAAATGTATAGTGCCATGCTTAGGCACTTGTACCAAAATTAAAGTTTACACATTCTCATGTTTCATCAAGTAACTTGGAACCAAGACTAACCATAACTGCAAATTGAGCATACTCTAAACGCCATCTAGCCACAATAATAAATGAATCGTAGAAGTTCAGACAGCAAAAGAATACATAAATATGAAAAAGTAGGCACTTCTCCCACCACATAAGAGAAACATCCATGCAAGCAGATACTAATTCATGACATCCCTCTTTGATGAGAACAGTAGTGGGAGTAATTCCTAAACAGGTGTACTCCAAGCAACATCCGCAGTCACAATCTTGATGTACATACTAATATAAACAACAAGTGATCAACCAGAATGAAGCACCTAAGAACAGTCCTTAACAAATAGAAAAATGCAATTTACCAGCATAGTGCCGCTGCCATCTGCTACCTTACAGCCAGACATGAGAAATGGTTCTGAAGTACTCTTGTGCACCTACAAAATCAGGAAGCCCACATAAATCAATTGACCACTATAAATTCACCTCCAGTACAAGTTGAGATGCTCACAATCTTGCTCTCTCCAGTCATGCTGGATTCATCAATAGAAAGCGAATGGCCAGTAATTAAAATTCCATCAGCAGGAACCTGAATTCAGTCAGAAAGTACAGATTAAATAGAATGCATAAATCAAGAACATATAAATACGTTGGTGAGGGGCTTACCTGGTCACCAATGTTGAGCGGTATGACATCACCAACAACAATGTCATATATGGAAACCTCAACTCTTCTTCCACCTCTGATAACCTACATGGAAAACCCCCCTTTTAATAGAAATTACATAAGGTGAAAGGAACTCTAATAAGTGATGAGCACCATTAATGAGAAGGTAAGATCAGCAATCGCATTAAAACTGAGATGATACTGTAGAGTACATGAAAAATGGGAGAGAGGAGCCTGGGAAACTAATACCAGCATTGCAAGGGTTATATGAAAAGAGGAGGCGGAATGTCAATGACCATAAAACACAATACAGGAGAGCACATATGTAACAGACTGGCAGCGGAAGAGAAATGAGAATAGAAGGGAACTTGGGCTTTTAGAATAATAATACCTCCAAATGTATGTTTCTCTTCTCCTCATTCAAATTTTGGAATTGCAGGGACTGTCTATAATCACTTATAGCTGAAAAACGTAAGAGTTTAAATCAGGAAACTCCAGAGTGGATGGTAGTCATAAACATTTCGAGAAGTAGTTTACCAACATATAACAAGCCCAAATCTGAATAAAATGTTTCCTCTAGTGATACAGCAAGAATCACATAATAAACAATTAGGCGTTAGCTAATAATAGCTAGCAAGGCCCTGACATGTCATGAACTGCTGAGTTATTATTAACAAGCGGTCGCTGATGGAAGACCAAAGTGCTGTCAATACATGCAGGACAAGCCCACAAACAACAACAGCGCCAGCAGAAAGGTTTTCCACAACACACTATGGAAGGCTTGTGAACACAGAATCAGACTTGAGTAGTCATGTAACATGCACATGGGTTACATACTAGCCTCTTCGGTACATTAAGGGCTTCGATTTTTAACAAAAAATAGCTCTATTCTAAAGGTTTGTCTTTAAATATGGTGAACCCCGAGACCTGAAGCATTGAAAATAGAGAGCAGTACAATTTTATTTTTTCATCCACAAACACCGTAGACCAATCTCTTGGGCTTCTTTTCAAAATAATTTAGCTAGATGAAAATTCGACCACAAACCTTCTCCATTAATAAACGAAGCTAGCTAGTATTTTGCTTTTACTTCTTATTTTTATTTTACGGTTGATATTTTCCAGCCTGTGAACTTTTTCATCTAGGACAGACTCTGAATGAGAGATTGAGAGCTTTTATAAAAAGATAAGAAGGGAAACTAACTAATAAAGCACATCACAAGAAGCAGGCTGCACATACTCAAAGTAAAGGAACATGAACATAAATATATATTACTAGCCATAATGAATCTAGCAGCATCTTAAGTCAAGAAACTGATGACCAATATGCAAAACATACAAACAGACAGAGACCTAATAACCAGATCATAAAAATGCACATAATCCTGCTTTCCGTGAGATCCCCTTCGACAAATGACTATGAAGCGACTAGTGAAGCCTTAACAGCAAAAATAGTTATCAGCCAAGTATTAAAAGCGAATATAACGTAGGTGTGCATGTTGACGTTAAAGAGCGTACACATCCAAGGGGAGACACACCACTTCCCAAGCTAAAACGTGATTCCAGACAAAATATCATACCAGTTACAACAATTACGAGAAGAACAGCAAAGGCAATGCTGACACCATCGTACCAGCCTTCCTTGATACCCTGCAAGAAATTGGATACCAAGTAAAGGGACCACGCATCAAAACCAAAATATAGAGTCAGAAGGAGGACAAGTGCAAAACTATAAGGAAATACCTCCCAAGACCAATTTCAAGGGGGAAAACAGAGCAACAGAATGCTGATAAAACCACTAAATCTAGAGAACAAACATGCCTCATCATGTTAGATTGCAATTTGAATTGAATAGGAACTCGATAATCCCATAAACTTAACACAGTAGACTATATATGCACCATAATAAGCAAGCAAAACTCATTACCATCCTCAAAGTGAGGATCAACTCCCCAAAATTGTGAACCTCACACCATACTATATATGCAAATGGATTGCATGATGTGGTGATCAGCAGTTGACACTGAGTCCCACCTCTGTTTTTATGCCAAGGGCCAAAGAAGCAGCTGCAGCTACCATCAATATGATTAAGGTCAAATCTTGCCAAGCTTCCCAAAGAAACATCTACAATAAAGCAAACCAACGAGATCCAGATAAGATAGAGTTCTTCCATGTTCAAGCGGCTAGCAAAATGCAAAGGAAAGATATAGGGACTGTAAAAAGCATTACCCAAAAGCTTCTTCCCTTCTTTTGAGGATACGTATTAGAGCCAAACACATTCTTTCGTTTCACTAAATCGGAATCATCTCCAAGAATTCCTTTCTCCGGACTCGTTTTCAGGGCCTCTGCAAGCCCTTTAACCTGATGAAAAACACAAATGTAGATACTAAAACTCAAAACACAAATTCATAATGTTGAGAAACACAAATGGCTGATACCAAATATCAACGTGGAATGAAGACTTACACCACCAAGTTCCTGCAGAGCAGTAATATTATGATCCCTTGTCACCGTGGTAAGTTGTTCTTGGGAAACTGCAAAATCCCCGCCTGAGGTTTTCTGTGGGTCCGTTGTTCCTGAAAAAGAAAATGGTGCAAGTAATCAGGTAGCCTACGAAGTATGAAGAAATAATTATTCTTAAATTGAACTCTACTCGAAGAAAAGAAGTGCACTATCTATAAATATAATACCAACTTCACCAACAATAGCAGCTAAACAAGGTAGAGCAGTGCACTAAAGATGGCGATCACTAAAGTTAAGAGCCGAATGGGGTAGTTGGCTGTTCTAGATTCACAAACAGGTGCCAAACGAAAACCTTCTATCAGAAGTGAGGAGGGAAAATGAAGAAAGCAACCCGACCATACACATGGATATCTAACCAAAGAAAATAGACAACTTAAAACAGAATGTGATCAACAAGGGAAGGCTAACGATGGCATGAGGAAAAATTATGCGCTAGCACAAACATCTTAACAACAATTTCACTGAGAGTAGGAACCTAAACATGATTGAAGACGATAAAGAAAGAACAGGCAATTCACAAAAGGAAGCAAACCAAATCCTATGATACTTCGAAGCAATTCACATCGCCTAGTGAATTAGAACGGTCATACAAAGGGATAATAATAAAGAATATTGCAAGGGAACAAATAACAGATAGGAGGCAGAAATACTATCCCAGACAACCAATATCACCCGAACAACTTGTCAACGACGATGACCACTAAACACTGAAGATTAGAGAGGAGAAAGTACCATTTACTCGGAGTCCAGCTTCCTTGAAAAGGTATGCAGCCTGTCCAGCATACAGATATTTAACATCATGAGCAAGTGGATGATAGCACAAAAGGCAGAGCTACGAGTTCGCAAATGAGACATATACCCGAATAGCCTGTGCATGTGCCCTGATCTTTCTTAATATCTGCTTCTTCTCTTCTTCCTTCTTCAAGTCTAGGGTATACCGGAATCGGCGAGAAGCATTGAGCACGAGTGCAGCTTGCTGGAGTACAAGGGGAAAAAAGAGTTCAAATGCATAATTCCAGTCGGCAATTTGCAATAATGTCAAATGTCGAAGGTATGCGGTGATAAGAAGAACGGGAACAAGATGCTGCGTAAGCCCAACTAAGTGGCAGGGAGTAGAATAGAAACAACCATGGGTTCAGAGAGGGAAGAAGCGAGAGTGACAGATTATATACTTACCCTCCAACGGCGGAGACGCTCAACAGAAGCATTTTTGGTACTGGTAATGTTGAAAGGACTGGAAGACTCGTAGTCATCGAGGTCGCGGTCCAAGTCAGCAGAGCGGCTACCAGACTCCAGGTCTCGGCGCCGTCTGTACGGCGAACCCTTGAAAAGATTACTCATTTCTTTTCCCCTTTCGGTGTTCACTCACTGTCGCAGGAGAGATGGCGCCGTTTGTTAGCCCCTCAAGTTCGCAGCACCGATTCCCACCATCAAACAGCAAACTGAAGAGCCCAAAACCAGAAGAAAGAGACGGGAAAACGAATCGCCGGCCAACGCCTTTCCCCCCCTTCCTCGCTCGCAGTGTTGCTAACAATTGGGTTCTCTTCGATTTGCTTCAGGATCCAGCATTCACTTGATTCCCCTCCGATTTCACGCTTCCCTTCCTTTTATGGACGGAAAAGATTCTTGCTTGCTTCACTGCTTCTCGTGGGTTCTCCCCCCCAACTTTAGCCTTTGTTTGAGTCTCACGAAAAACCCCGGATACGCAATTATCTATCTGGCCGTCCAGAAAACGCGCTTTAACTTTGGGTTTGTGCTTTCAGAAACCTACTTAATAAATTCATTAACTTAAAACAAACACACAAAAGTAACTGCTAGATTTGGAGATTACGTACTCTGGAGAGGTGGAGGATAAAACAAACACAGCCAGCTTCTTCTTGACTGAGGCGGTGGTGCAGAGAATATGGCAGGCAGGAAAGCTGGGGGTACGTGTTGGCGTATCACGATCTGAATGGAAGCAACACCATTACCACGTGTCATATGAAAGTGACGTTTGTCTTAACCGCGATTGAGATGTCGACATACCAATTGTCAAGGTAGCAAGGTTGTCAACCCGCGGTTGACCCGCGGGTCGACCCACTTTGACTCTGACCCGGTGAGAAAAACGGGCCATACGCACTCGTTGGGCCGATCGCTACAAAGTACCGGGTCGGAGGTCAAATTGTGTCATTTTTTTCTTTGGTTTGCGAAATGCGCCTATTTTCCTATTTTTCTTTTCGCCTAACTCAATCTTTGGAATACTAAGTTGAACATTTGAAGTATTATTGTTATATAAGTGTGTGTGAATTTTCACTATATGTTGGATCTAAGTACGATATGTTATTTTGGTGTAATATTATACATTATAAGTCATATGCTAGATAAGATTTGATATAATTTATGAGGATAAGTATAATATAATGACTTTTTCTATATTTCCGGGCCAAACCGGGCTAAAACGATTGACCCATTAACCCTTGACCCACTAGCTCGACCGGGTCCGGGTCAACCCGCGGGTTGACAACCTTGCAAGGTAGAGTAGAGATTTGGAAGAAAAAAAATTCAGAATTATAAAAAAAAATACAATATATTAATCACAACTATTATGAAGTGGGAAATTACAGCCACAATTCTTCGTACAAATTTTAAAGTTATCAATAGTAAAGCGAACCACCAAGCAATTCGCCTGCTATGGGAGCAAACAACATTATTCGCTAGAAAAGTAAGTGGACTCGAAGTGGTTTACGGGTCTAAGAAGCGAACTAGAGTGGTTCCCTGGTATGCAGAGTGAACGACGTTGGTTCGCTGGAATAATAAGCGAACTCCTGTGGATCGCTGCTTAAGAAAGTAAACCACTTTGAATAAACCTTTCTGCTGACATATTTGTATGTAGTTCGCTTCCAATGTAAGTGAAGAACATGGTTAAATGCCAATTGCAGTGAACCACTTCCAATAATTTTGTGAAGTCGCTTTCTCCCAGCATATCTTATGACTGGGTGCAGTGATAGGTTTCCTAGTTGGAGTGGATTGCTAGGGTGTGCAGTGAACTACTGCTCAGTGAACGAAAATATATACCCAACACCCTTTCAACTCATTCATCTCTTCAATCTAAAAAAAACAACAAAAGAGCAAAAAAGGCAAGAAATTTTCAGCAATGAAGAAAGAGGTTCATTGAGTTTTTGCCATTGAAAGATATGCTTGTTTATGTTGGTTGTGACATGAGTTACATTATCCTTTGAATGTGGTTTGAATGTAGATTATGGTTTTGGTTTAATGCCTGCTTGATATATTGAGGTTTAGTTGTACATGTTGTTATTTTTAAGATTTGTTAAATTGGTTCGTTGAGCTTCTATCATTTTAACATATGTTTTGTTTTGTTGGTTGAAGCATGGGTTACATTAGTCTTTGAATGTAGGTTAAATATGGATTAGGATTTTGGATTAATATTTGGTTGTTTATTTATATTTAGACTTTGGATTCTATCTAACTTTTGGTATTGTAAAATGCATAAATGGAAAGGAATTTCAAAAAGTTCAACCAATTGATTTGATGGAAAGATGGAGTGACAATATCTCAGAGTGTTGACTATGAAGGTGGTGAGTCAAGCACTGTCTGGATTGAAAGAAAAATTGGTTGGCAGGATCTCTTCCTTATTTGTGAGGGAAGGTGTTGCATAGGTGATCATCGAAGAGTATGCAAGATGACATATTGGATGTCAGTTTACGACGAATCAATTCTGTTTGATGATGCTGGAATTAATATGATGTTTGATTTCGTAGCAGAGAACAGATTTGGAGTTGTCAAAGTGTTCATCGTGACGGAAGAGGTGGGCGAGTATGGTGGTGGTGTGATATGATATCAATTCCATCGTCCTTTGGCTGTCGATTAATCGAGCAAAGATGGTGTCAAGTCAACAAGAACAAAGCTGGGATTTTTCTAAGTATGGAAACAGTTTTGGGAAGCCCTCTTTGGAGAGTCGTATCTCGCAATTTATTCAATAGAAATGGGCGAATGAGCACTTGTTGTGAACCTGGGATGTTTTTATACATGTTGGAGTGCTTGGATCGACAAAGGGAAGCCAGGAAGAGGGTGAACCAAGGTCATCAAAATGCTGTCACGAAACTGGAAATCTGCCAGTTTTTGACTAAGGCAGAAAGGGTGTTTGAGATAGTGACTTTGAGGCTCAGTTTCATGAGCATGGGGGAGAATCTTCCTCGAGGCTTCAGACCACATGAATGTATGTTTGTTGTTCTACAAAGACATGGGATTGGCTAGAGGATTGCTTACCTGGAAGGCTTCCATCGAGGGGCTTGAAGATGGGAGGAAGAGCTGTTTTCTGGACAGCTTACTTAGCGTGCAAGTTTTGGTGTTTTGAGTTAATTACTTACCTTGTTGCTCTTGAATTCATTGTCATTGTTTTAGTAGGATTAGGTTAAGTTATTTTGGCTATAAATAGCTTTGCTCGTTCGTTGTAAAAGGGAGATTATCATCGAGTTGAATCAACGTTACTCCGAGGAGTTTTCCTTGAGCACGAGTGCTTGAGTTTGGTCTTGGATCGAGATCCTGGACTTGCAGACTTCGAGATCAAATCCATCATCTTTGATCTCGTGGTGTTCTTCTACCCAAACCAGCCTCTTCCCCTTAGTGTTGAAGTTGCTAGCTTGGTTCGTTTTATCCGCCAAAACCTCTACTCGATTACTCCGAAACCCACCCTCACACTACCACTCTTGCCTTGCTGCGTGTTTGAGAGTTCAAGTTCCGACTTGTCTCGTATCAAGTGGTAATCAGAGCCCTGGTTCACCTCAGTGGACAGGACGAAGGACGACATTGAGGGAACGACGATTTGGACGAGGTCCAAAGGCCCGGTTGAGCGAGACCCTGCTGTTCGACAGAAGGAAGGGGTCGATTTCGACGAGCCAGACCAGGAGGAAGAAATTGCGATGTCGGGACAATTTAATACAACAGAGTTTTTACAGACCATCACCGCGCAAATTGGAGCTATTTTCCAGACGCAATTTGACAAAATCGAGCGCCAGATGGAACAGCAGGGACAGAGAATCGATAACCTGTCTCAGGCACTACCAGAACTGGGGCGAGGAACGGCAGCTCCTCGCGGCAGGGAAGCTGAGGTCGAGCAAGAGCAAAGGAACCGCGAGCTTCTGGCCAGAGTAGAAGAGCTGGAACAGCAGATGGTAGTGCACAATCCTGAGCCTGGACGTCGTCACCGTGAAATTCAGGGAAGGCATCAGGAAACAGAGTCCTTGATTCCGCAAGGAATCAAGTTGATCATCCCATCCTTTCAAGGAGCATTGAACGCGTCAGCGTACCTTGATTTGGAGCGGAAGATTATTCTGTTCTTCCAGTGCGGGCAATTCAGCGAGCAACAAAAATTAGCCATGATTACTTACGAGTTTACGGATTATGCCGCGCAATGGTGGGAGAGACTGCAGCTTCGTCGCCGACAAAATCAACAGCCTCCAGTGGCGACTTGGGACGAGCTCCGTGGCCTGATGAGGGAACGTTTTGTTCCAAGCTTTTATCACCGCGAGATCCATGACGCGTTACAGGGAATTCGTCAAGGTGCGAGGACAGTTGAGGAGTACTTCCGAGAGCTCGAACTGCTCTTAATGCGCGCAGACGTACGCGAGGACAAGGAGGCAACAATCTCACGATTTCTACATGGCTTGAATCGTGATATTCGGCAGGAAGTCGAGCTTAGGTCTTTCCTTGACCTTGAGGAAGCAGTGCACCTCGCCACCAAAATCGAGAAGCAGTTGAAGCTACAAGTCACAGGCAGAAGGTTCCCTGCCGCAAACAGCGCACCAAAGCAGGCTCCTGAACTTGAATCGAAGCCTGAACTGACGAACAAAACCACAAGGCAGGTTGCTACGCCAACCCATGAGAGACCAGGAACATCTAGTGGGAGCATTCGTTGTTTCAAATGCCATGGTTTTGGGCACAAATCGCATCAGTGTGCTAACCAGAAGGTGTTGGTACTCCGGGATGGGCAATATTGTTCAGAGGACGAAGAAGAGACTAAAGAGCAGACAACTGTCGAATTAGAAGGAGAAGAGATGGAGGCAGACAAGGGGCCATTATTTGTAGTGCAACGAGCATTGGCAAGTCAGGAGGAGGATTCCTCTGAGGCGGATCAAAGGAGCAATTTATTTCACACAAGATGCCAGGTTCAAGGAAAGAATTTGACAGTGATCATTGATGGGGGAAGTTGTGCGAATGTGGCTAGTCTTGACGTCGTTAAAAGACTTGGGTTAGTTACGATTCCCCAGGCAGAACAATATTCCCTTCATTGGCTCAGTGACCACGCTGCAATTAAAGTAAACAAGCAAGTAAGGATCCCTTTCTCGATCGGCAACTATCGCGATGAATTGCTATTCGACGTTATACCAATGCAGGCAGCCCACTTGGTCTTGGGAAGACCATGGCAATTCGATCGGAAGGCGTCCCATCACGGTCGAACGAATATCTATACTTTCGAGCACGGAGGCAAGAAGATGATTCTCAAGCCTTTGACGCCGGACGAGGTCCGAGAAGATCAACGTCACATGGCATCGAGACGGGACAGGAGAGGCTTGGAATCGGGCACTGCCGCATCAGTACGAGTAAATGAGAACCAACTGCTGGCTCGACGGTATCTGTTGACCGTCCTTGCAGGCAGGACCCTTCCCCGGCGAAGCAGAGTCCGCCGCCTCTGTTTTCCGGCTCCCCTGAAGAGCCTCGAATTGGGTGGACCAGCTGGAGATGAATCGAGGCTAGAAGCTGACTCCAACATGTTGGAAACTCGCCCAGAAATGTTTAAAACCGGCGAGCACTCGACGAATCAATCTGGCTCAGCGATTCCCGAATTCAATATTGTGCCCTCCCACAAGACGGCCGACGAGCAAAAATTGGGCGAATTGGTTGTGATGATTGGGAATGATTCCGAACAATCTACTGCTTGGAGCAGCTTCCTAGGATCCCATGGAAGGTGTGCGAAGCGAGAATTGGACTTGGGGGTGTCCGTAGAAGAAAGCCCCAAATTTCAGAACAGCTCGCCGGATTTTGGAAAATTGTCGCCGGAAACTGGGATTTTTGAATTTCCAGGTGGCGGGAAACACGGCCACAGCGATTGGGGTCGGATAGGGACGAGTCACAGGCTTGAAATGGAAGGAGAAGGTCCCTGGGAGCTAGGCGAACACGAGGTAGACCGCCAATTGGGTCGAGACGCTCGCAATCCGAAAGTCCCAAATCACAAAGTCTCGCCGGAAAATCGGGCCTCACCGGAAAATAAGGTTTTGGTACTAACGTTTTGTGACCCTGTTTGGGTTGATTTTGTCGACCGTTTTGGGTGTAGGATGATTCAAGCTTTGAGGACAAAGCTTTTTAAAGAAGGGGGGCTTGATATGATATCAATTCCATCGTCCTTTGGCTGTCGATTAATCGAGCAAAGATGGTGTCAAGTCAACAAGAACAAAGCTGGGATTTTTCTAAGTATGGAAACAGTTTTGGGAAGCCCTCTTTGGAGAGTCGTATCTCGCAATTTATTCAATAGAAATGGGCGAATGAGCACTTGTTGTGAACCTGGGATGTTTTTATACATGTTGGAGTGCTTGGATCGACAAAGGGAAGCCAGGAAGAGGGTGAACCAAGGTCATCAAAATGCTGTCATGAAACTGGAAATCTGCCAGTTTTTGACTAAGGCAGAAAGGGTGTTTGAGATAGTGACTTTGAGGCTCAGTTTCATGAGCATGGGGGAGAATCTTCCTCGAGGCTTCAGACCACATGAATGTATGTTTGTTGTTCTACAAAGACATGGCATTGGCTAGAGGATTGCTTACCTGGAAGGCTTCCATCGAGGGGCTTGAAGATGGGAGGAAGAGCTGTTTTCTGGACAGCTTACTTAGCGTGCAAGTTTTGGTGTTTTGAGTTAATTACTTACCTTGTTGCTCTTGAATTCATTGTCATTGTTTTAGTAGGATTAGGTTAGGTTATTTTGGCTATAAATAGCTTTGCTCGTTCGTTGTAAAAGGGAGATTATCATCGAGTTGAATCAACGTTACTCCGAGGAGTTTTCCTTGAGCACGAGTGCTTGAGTTTGGTCTTGGATCGAGATCCTGGACTTGCAGACTTCGAGATCAAATCCATCATCTTTGATCTCGTGGTGTTCTTCTACCCAAACCAGCCTCTTCCCCTTAGTGTTGAAGTTGCTAGCTTGGTTCGTTTTATCCGCCAAAACCTCTACTCGATTACTCCGAAACCCACCCTCACACTACCACTCTTGCCTTGCTGCGTGTTTGAGAGTTCAAGTTCCGACTTGTCTCGTATCATGGTGGTTGCTTTATGCCTTTCAGTTCAGCCTTTGTATTTTCAATGGGTTTACCGGGTACCCATATTACCCAAACGGGTATTTGTGCATAACCCGCATGTAGAAATTTACAATCCCAAGTCTCATCCGTTAATAATATTACGGATAATATGGGTACCCGTAACCCTAAAAATACGGGATAGGTATAGGTATACCCAAATATATGTTTCCCATTGCCCACCCCTAGAGATTATTCTTCAAGGTTAGAGATAGAGAGAGAGAGCTAAGGAGAATTATAGATGATTTGGACCTACCCAAGGCAATTGCAGGGCAGATTTCATCTCCAAGTAATTAGGAAGAAGAAGAATCACTTTCCAATTGGTTTTTCTTCTATTTTAACTGTTGTTTCTCTTTTAGCTATGGATTAGTTCTCTTATTCACTTAGAAGATTGATCACATTCATCCGTGCATATTATTGACAATAGTTAGCACGTGTCAATAACTACCCCATTCTAGGCCAAGTTTAACCTAAAATGACATTGTCATATATGGGTGGTTTGGAGAATATGAGTTTAAATCTATAGATTGTCAACAATCTAAAGATCCAAACTCTTTGGATTGTTAAAAATAGATTTTAAAATGTTTATTGCTTGGTAACTGTGATTGTTAATATTCAATGAAAATAAAAAAATTTAATTTTATGTTAAATAACATGTTTATCCTTAATAAAAAAAATTAGAGTGGTTCGAGAAATATTAAAAACTTTATTAATAAATATATTTAATATGATAAATAAATAAAAGAAAGAGAAAAGTATGAGAAAAAAATCTCACGAATCAAGATATAGAATCTCTGTGATTATAAGAGATTTGATATCCGTAAATTTTAGAGATTTGAAATCTCCAAAACTAAAATCCACAATACAAAAAGCAACAAAAAAACATAATTTTGTACAAAATCTACTAATTAAATAAATCCACGCCCTAAATCTCATTTCCCAAACAACCCCATAGTGGCAATCAAGGTCATATTCATGCGAGTCCTGGTACCTAACCTACTTCCCACGTTGTTATCAGCCGATCGGTTTAAGGTTTTGTTGTACCCAACGCAATATAATTCGGCCAACGACCGGGTACCAAGCTAGTAGTTTTATTAATTTTTTCCTTAATACATAATTTACTCTTAATAACAAACTAACTACTAATCTTCCATAAGCTGACTAAAATCCTACCAGCCAAGCCAATAGAAAAGCTTGCTGTTAGCATATACTTAAAGTTATAGGAGTAAGCACAGAATCTGACCTGTATAAAAAAAAAAAAATAGCAATGAACCATTTCACTTGGACGTTTTGTACAGAGTAATCAGACCTAAGTGAGTGATATTTGTCCTGCCCTGATTCTTGAGACCCAAAAGCCACAAACATATGTACAGAGGAAAATAAATATAGTTAAAATACTAATTTCTTGGCCCGCTTGTGTTTGCCGGCCATGGTAATTTGTACCATCACTTTCTTTCTGTAACTAGGAGGGTTGAGGGGTGCGTTTAGCGCCAGTACTGAGCCCACCTGTGAATGGTCTCAACCATTTGAGGAAACAAAGCGCTGACACTCTCGTTGATAAGATCCTGGAAAAAATGGATGGCAGCTTCATCGTCCAAGTCTAGCCGGAACTTCTCCTGGAGCTGCACCCCACGCAAGCATTTTGGTGAAGCTTGGTTAAGAGATACTAACTACTGACAAATGGGATGTTGGTGAAGCTTAGCTTGGTTAAGAGAAGACTTGTTTAAGAGTGGACACATTACCTTGAGTATGCCCTTCTCCGGGTCAGAAGCTATGTCTGGGATGTTGGAACCCGCCATCAGATGGAAAAGGTTCAGAATCAGGTTGCTTGATTTCCGGAGGATGTTGTATGCTTCACAGCAGTAAGATTTGAACCGGGTGTAGTATTGACTGTTGCCAGGAATTGATGGGGAAGATATTAACAAAGTCAGTCAGTCAGTCAGTCAGACCATGGAAGCGGGAGATAAGATGAATGATATACCTTTCTGCACCACCCATCGCCTCTACCATTTCTTTGCACAGCTTCATTGGTGGTGGAAATGGCTTGGGGTCTCGGCCGAGAATAAAACCAAAGTCAACATGGAACATACGCCCATCATCTCTAAGCAAAAGGTTGTCCAAGTGCCTGTAGGATCACACCATAAAAGCAAAAACTATAATTTTTACACAGAGTCAGAGCCTGCATTGTTGGGAGCGAGATGCTTGCATGAAGAGCCATATCGCAAGAGCAGCACACTAAATGTTGTACTAAAGGAAATCGGTCTCCAGGGTCCAGATAATGAATTTGTGATGGGAACTAATGACGGCCAACTTCTTAAACACAGGTTATAAGAATGTTTTCTGTAAGGTTTTCAAATTTTGAACCGAGTAGAATTCTTACGACCTAAAAAGATTAAGACGATGAATAAATTTGTGTTGGAATGACCAGATGAAACTGAAACATAGCGTAACTGGTTACCTGTCTCCAATGCCCAAAATATACGTGATGACCGAATAGCCAGCACAGCTTTTGATAAACGTCTCCAGGCAAGTGGCAGTAATACCAAAGGGGCCACGATCATCAGGGTGAAACTTCTGCAAATAGCTTGTAATACTACGATGCTCTGAGAGTATCTGGATTTTGAGGACAAAGACCCCACAAAAAGATCCATACGGATGATAACTCAGAAGAATTTAGGATATCGCAGAAGCTGAATGACGGTACTCAAGCATATCGGATATATAACATATGATATTTACAGACTACACGGGATTAACTAATAATGTTTAGTGGCCAGCGTCCTTTAAGTATTCAAGATGAAGTACCTGAGCCAAAGACCGTGATGGGATGAATTCAAGCATGCCTTCATCTTGTCCAGTAGCAAGGACTTTATATGGAGTCAAGTGCAGATCAAGATTTTCCAACTTTAGCAAGCGATCCATTAGAGATACCATTTGAACGACCTACAAGTTCATAAAACCAGGAGACGTATCAAAGAAATGTTATTCTCTTTAAGCATCACAGATTTATAAGTATTAGCATGTGGAGACTTCTCTTATGGAGAAAAGTGGAGAAGAGAAAACTGCACATAAAATAAACAAAAAGGTTTTAGGAAACCTTGCTGAGGAAGTACCAATTGGTCTTGTCGAATATCGTCGCCCTTCTTAAATATGATCTTAGAAGTTCCACCAGTCTGTGTTCTGAAAGTCAGGCGTAAAGGGTGCAGTGCACTTTTGAATATTGATGACTCTGAAGGCACAATGCCGGTAATAAGGAGAGATGGAGCAAGTGGAGATCGTATGGGCTGACAACAAAAACAAATGGGGTGTTACTTGTTAGGAGACTTGATGTGTCAAAGAATTCAGCAGCCACAAATAAACTAATTATTTTGAGACTCGGTAGGAAACTTTGGTTGATCAATACCTCCTCAAAATAAGTGAGTTCACTAAGAAGTCCAGATAGAAGCTGCCTAAGCTTTTCAATTTTCTTTTGAGTATTTCCTCGCACATTTCTGACATCTCTCATTATAGAACACAACTGTGCTGTCAATTCTGTCTGCCGCACCAAACTTTGCCACAACTTGAATCCATCTTCTCCATCTGGACCAGCTTGCAACTAGCAATTACAAAGAGGATGGTTATGACAATGTCCAAAAAAATGAAGACCCTGTCACTTGCTACTTGCAAATAGAAGCCTAAAACAGTACAGATTAATATCCGTAACACTAAAATGATCCGGAGAACAGAATTCCTTCACTTAGAAATTATATAATAGAATGCAATTACTGCCATGATGCAATTTTAAAACAAAGTGGAATTGGTACTGAATGGGATCATAAATAGATGGTATTCTCATTCCGAGAGAAAAACACAGTGTGAAAAAATGATCGGTAATAGATTTTTTTGAAGAATCATAAACTAAGGCAGGAATATAGGCAACGGTGAAACGATGACGTATAAAAAAAGACTTGAGAATCCATACCTTCATCATATTCTCTTCCAGTAGCTCATGAGTACAATAGAAGCGTTTGGTATAACCGTGATCATAAAACTCGACAGCAACATACCATCGGAGAAAGCTAGCCAACTCAATGTTGTTTAATGCTGTCAAAGAGCAATAAGGTTTCAAATATGGGAAACAGGATTCATTGCAAAGTTTGGCGAATACCATATACATCTACACAGGAATCCATGATTTAAACATCAGAAATGCAGTACATACAGCGTTGCACTAGGAACTGAGAAAGCCGAGATTTGTCTGTTCGTTCAAATCTAAGAGCCTGAACTAGTTTAAGCAAGTAACATTGGAGCTCTTCATCATCAGCTCTCTCCAGAACACTGACAGCATATGCACGAACCTGTTCTTGGAGGAATATGATCAAGCATCAAATAGATATTTGATAAATCAAGAGTTTCACCCACCAACATCAATGCATGTAAGAAAGCTGGCATAAAGCATAGTTAAATACAAATAGTTTCTAACTTTATTTAAGAGTGCATGCGACCATATCGCATTCAAAGATTTAAGGTAATATATTTTCATTATATAGACATTATAACCCTCTTAGTTGGCCACCATGATGATATCCGAACACCTTAACTTTGAATATGTGTGCATTAGCTTCGACAAAAGATCTCCTACAGTACCATTAATTGTCCTAACAGTGTAGAGAAAGCTTACTGGCTTTGACCAGTGTAGCCTTGCCAAAGACCCACCTCTTCACTTTCAAAAAGGGGAGATAGAAGCTCAAGTGCATCAGAGACATCAATTGTTTCCCACTTGCCCATCAACTCTAGTGCTTGTTTTGCTTCCTGCATATAGATAGCGTAACATCTATCAGAATCCTATATCTTGTTTGCATCAATCAAGCACAAACATTTCGATGATACTTGACAACAATCATGAATATTGAAAAGAAACACATATACGCAGATTATACAGACAACTAAATGCTTATGGCCAAGTTCTTTCAGTCCTTACAATAGACTATGAAGTGGAGGACCGAAGAACAAGACTCGATGCTAACCTGAACATCACTCCACTCCACACATCGGAGAAACTTTGTGAGTGCCCTCTTCTCAGTCATCAACGAGAAGCGAAATTTCCACAAGAGCTGTCTCTCATCTCCACTCAAAGATCGTGTTGGTGGGTATTTCAAAATTCTTTGTATTGACCTGTAAACGTATAATTTCCACAAGAACTGTCATATACTCTGTTAACAACTACATGCTTTACACTGATAGCGAATTCATCAACTTGACAGTCCAACAAAAATAACTTTACACCCACACCTATAAAACAGACAATTTAAGCTCGGAAATTAAAAGCAACGAACATTTGATACTAAGAACTATCCACTTGCTCACTTACTTTCTCTCATTGTTGCTTGGCTTCAAATCCTTGTCAATGATGCCTCGGGTTAAGCTCCTTGCTAGCTTCAGTTGCTTGTGCTCAGAAGGATTTATCTTACCCACTTCAGGGTCCCACACAATAACAAGTTCATTTGTTGAAGAAATAGGTGATGGTAATACAAAATTTGCCCCTGATTCCTACGAGGGAGAAAGAAAAAGTCACATTCACACACCTTAATGTTATCTAGATCTTGCAATAAAGTTCAAATCCGAAGGTATCACAATCTGAATGACGTACTCAGAAAATGATGACCAGTAACCACTAACAGAAAGCACACGGAAGAGGATGATACCTGGAAAACAACTCTATGTTCAAAGCTACAGAAATCAACAACCAAGTACAGGTGTGAACTCCCAGTTTTAGAGCTCTCGCGGCCTTTGATTTTCTCCATAGCTTTAAACGTAAGCCGATCAAGCCAATCTACACGTTGAATCTGCCCCCTTTCATATTTATTCAGAAGCTTTTCTAAACGCTCCAATTCTCCACGCTCATGCCTGGGGACCTGTACTCAGAAGCACGTCAGATTGTGTTCCAGATCCAAAGTTACCAGCAAAGGATTCAGCAGGAACCTTTCCAGGAGTAGTTGTTGGAAATGATCCATCAGCTACTTTGCCCAACCAAAGCCTAAGCTTCTGCTTGCCTGTTTTGAGTTGCAACTTACTGTTGAAAAGAGGAATGGTAGCCCCACCAATTAGGCCTTCATTTTTTCCATGGGAAACATCCCAAACCTGAATTTCCGAATAGATCAACATTAACAAGAGTTCAACCCCAAATGAGGGTGTAGAAAGATGCAAGCTTCGTCTGTTGCCAATCTAATTTGCAGCACAGCCAAGATCAAAATCTTCAACCAACAAAAGACAGCAACTGACAACAGCATTTCGTAACTCAGTAAGCACCGGAATTCACATGGCCGATGCATTTCATAGAGAAGAGGTGAAAGTAACTAGTTTGTGGACTTACTGTTAAAGCAAGCTGTGAGTATCTACTGAGGTCTCTATATTTAGTACTCAACGTGATGAGTTCATTCCAGCAGTAAGCCGATCCATTGGTCTCTAACCTGGCGAAACATTAAATAAATGGAGGTATGACAGCAAAACAAGTCAAACTAACGTATACTAACCCCAAAAAAATATGGACCAGCGGGGACAATTGACACGATAACAAAGGGAAACTAGTTGAAAAAAGTCATGTAACCTTGTTCTCATGGGAAGACCAAAGGGAGCGCCATCCATACATAATACACACTCAACATACAACTCTGCTCTTCTCTCTTCCGCAGTAGAATCAATTCCTGGAGAATAAACACGAAGTGAAAGAATTGTAACTGAAAGTTAAAGCAGTCCATGGGATTACAAGCCCTTCATTCCTGCTACCCATAACTAGCAGAAACACTATGCGCAATGTAAAACAAGTAACAAAATTAAGCGATGTTTTATTCCTAGAGTACAAGACAGGAGACCTTCAGGGCCTCAAACGCTAAGTAATACAATCCCTGAAACCAACATTTCAGCGAAATTCGCTCTCTCATGATTATACATCTTGCAATAGTTCCTTCGGACTGTCACAGGCACACCATAAACAAGGTAGTAGTCCAGGTCTCTAGCAATTAGGGGCAATTTAAGTAGTGCAATTGAGCTGAATCAAGTCGAAATTTTGTGGCCAAGCTCATTCAAGCAGAAAACTTTAACGCGAAAAAAGGAAAAAGAAGCATGCTAACCAGAATCGGGGACTTCGACAGGAGGCAGTGATCCTTCCAATCTCTCGATTCGGAATGTGACAGGGAGATTGATGTCATACGACAAGAAGAAGCGGAACTCATTCCCACTCATTGAAAAATTTACTTGCAATCACAAATATACCTTTCCTTTCTTCTTCTTCTTCCCAACCTTATCGGGCGCCAAAATTACCAAGGAATCCGAGGACGGAAGTTTCCATGTTTCCGCCCGGGAGTTGGACGAGCTGCACGTTCAAGTCTCCGGCGGAAAGAAGATGAAAGCCGAACACTGAATTCCCAGCGGGGCTTTCTGTTGCTGCACGTTGATCGGAGAGAAGATCGAAACACGAAACGAACGAATAACTTATTCGATTCCGTCCCACGTAAGCAAAGCGCCTTGGCCCTTGTGTCAATGTAGATCAATCAGTTTGGGCCTCCCACAAATTCCCAATGAGCTGGGCTTGAAGCCCAAAGGAATGCAACTGAACACAAAATCGGATAAGGCGAAACCGAGGTCCGATCCGAATTGTGTGAGCACAGCAAACTAAAGCAATACGGTGTCGCATTACTAAAGTAGTGACTAGGGAGCAAGGTTGTCAACCCGCGGGTTGACCCGGACCCGATTGAGCTAGTGGGTCAAGGGTTAATGGGTCACCCATTTTAGCCCGAAAATATGGAAAGCATCATTATATATTTATATTGTACTTATCCTGATAAATTATATCAAATCTCATCTAACATATGAGTTATATAACATATAATATTACACCAAAATAACATTTCGTACTTAGATTCAACATATAGTGAAAATTCACACACACTTATATAACATTAATATTCAAATGTTCAACTTAGGATTCCAAAGATTGAGTTAGGCGAAAAGAAAAATCGAAAAATAGGCGCATTTCGCAAAACAAATAAAAAAATGACACAATTTGACCTCCAACCCGATACCTTGTGGCAGTCGACCCAGCGAATGCGTGCGGCCCGTTTTTCTCATCGGGTCAGGGTCAAAACCGCGGGTTGACAACCTAGGGAGTAAAGACTATATCTCGTGAGCCAAAGGCGAAAAAAGATTCTGGCAAAAACCCAAGATGTTGCACAACCACTCATAGAACATATATATTATCTTCATCTACCAACCCAATACATATGCAAATAAATTGCTTGGTTGTATAGTACAAATCATATTCCATATGATAAAAAAAAAAAAAACAACGCACTCTTCTATATAACTCTCGCGGATATTTTACATGAACTAATTCTTCAAGCAGGACTGCTACGGTAAACTATATATGAACGAACCTGATAAAAGCATTTTTTTTTTGCTTAAGGTGTGCGGATATGGGGTCAGGAAAATGATTGCCAAACCACACAAATCAGTGCACCCGTTCGATCGAACCGCGATTCAACACGTGTCGTGATCGGTTTGTGGGCGGTTGGTGGTTGGCTTGCCGATCTGCAGACATTCGATGGGAGGGGTGGTGGGAGTGTTGAGCTCTCCATACGTCGCCCAGCAGAAAGGATCGTACAAATGGTACTTCTGCTCCTGCAACGGTTTCAGCTCGATGCTGGTCAAGCTGATGTCTATACAGGGCAGGTTGTCGCTGCAGGCGAAATGCACAGGTTTCACCGTGTATGTGCCCTTGATTCGTTGGTAGTTGATCCCTGACACCGACACCGCCGAGGATTGGTTCTTGCAGCTGGTGGACTTGTCGCAGTAGAACTGGTCGATCACGATCGGGAACTGGACCTCGGTGAGCTGGATGTCCGAGAACATGATCCCGGACACCGAGCCCGATCCACCCTGCCAAGTCTTGATCCTGACGCCGGTCATGGTGCTGTGCATGTTGACATTTTTCACGGTGATGTTGGAGACACAGGCTCGTGTGTTATACCTTCCCAGGCTGCCAATGCTGATGCCATGGCCTGGACCGCAGTTCACATCGTGTATGTATACGTTTGTGCACCCTGTTTGTATGGAAATGCAGTCATCTCCTGCAAAAACAGTCCAGAAGATTGTTTAATCATCGAAATTACGTACCCACTTGCGGTTTTACCATTTAGTTGTTCAATTGTCAGGTTCTTTCTCACAGGAGTGTACAGTACAGTCAAGTCTTGGTTGACTCTTAAGAGATCAACATGTGAACCTGCCTCTTTTTTGACATTTTTCCACTGAGGAGAAAGAGGACAAGATGAGAGCAGGGGAGGATAATAAAATAAACTTAGTGTTTGTGGTCCATTCTCGAGTGTTGATCAATGGCATGTGAAGCAACAGCCAAAAGGAAAGGAAGCCAGGTGTGCAAAGTAATTTTGTGGCTACTCACTGGGTGGATGAGGAAGTTGGGTGGCATTGGAGAAGATAAGATTTGAAGAGTTTTTGTTGTGGATTAAGTAAAGAGTATTGATCGATCAAATAATGCAGTGTAGTTACCGCAACCAAGGGTGCTGCTGTGGATGAGCACATCTCTGGAGTTCTGCAAGTGGACTCCATCCGTGTTGGGACTATCTCCTGGGGACGAGACTCGAATGTGATGCACCATCACGCCAATGCAGTTGTCGAACTTGAGGTGGCACTGAGGACTGTTCTGAATCGTGATCCCTGTCACAGTTGCATTCAGGCTTCCATAGAACCTCACCGCCTGCAGTTTTTTTTTGGTTGTTAATCGATTATTCGGGGTTAGGGCATGGTCCGCGGATACAGAACAGTTTTATGCTGCTGCTGCTGCTGCAATTGGTATCATGTTCCTTACCGTTGGTTTGGTGCTTGGCATTTTGCTGCTGAGTTCAGTTTGTAGCGGTGGTGGGTGTTTCTGTAACAATGTGCTGTTGTCCAAGGGGATGATCTGTGGTGCTAGATTGTCAGGTTCGACATACGGGTTGTCTTGCCACCAAACTGAACCACTCCCATCAATGGTGCCTTTCCCTTGAATTGTGATCTCCACAAGCTTGGAGAATTCCAGCCACTGCAGCAGGCCTTTGCCCCAGGCATTGGAGTTCATGGGTGCCACAATTGTACCATCCACCTGCAAGATTTAACTTGTAAGACTTCAACCTCCACTAGTCTGCTGCTAAGCAGGAATTAGGTAAGGTTAATGGAGCTGACCTGAAAGGTGATGCCTTTCTGACAGTATGGACCAGAGAAAGAAATGGGTCCAACGAGGAATTGATATTTCTCAGGAACAAGCATCACTGATCTCTCCACTTTACAGGCAGCTGCCCATGCTGCCTGAAACGCCTGCTCATACCACATAACATAAATCCCATCAACAACCACAATGTCATCAAATATAATAATCCAACTGTATAAACCGGCCGGCATAACGAGAAATGATTTATTGTTTTGTAAGCTACTGATTAACTACTTTTGTCACCATCTGTCCTGTCACTTTCATTTGTCGCCTCCCTTTAGCTCTGCAGATGGTTAATTCATTTTTATCTGTTGGGTTCCATTTTAATGGCTGCTTTCTTCTCTAAATGGCCCAATCTGGCTCACGAGTCTAAATTGGTTGGTGGTTGCCTCTGTAATCATTAGAAGATAAAATAAATACATATGCAGCTCTGCTCCAATTAGCGAAAGCAACAAACATTCGTATTTCGTAACAAATGGAGGAAAAGGGGAATCATTTCTCTGTCCCGACTCTGTTTCTGTTTTGGACCATGGCTCTGGAGTTTAACTACTGACTGAGTAACAAACATGGTGGAACTTCATTTCAGACAATTGAGCGCACAGACATGGTGTAACAAATTGAGTCGTCAAATTACCTTAGTGTCGTCGCACTTTCCATCCCCCGTGGCGCCGAAATCAAGCACATTGAAGGTAAGCGAGTCTTTCAGCGGCGACGGAGTTGCAGCAGTTGGAGGAGGAGGAGGCGCCGGCGATGCTACCGGAACATGTTTCGGCGGTTTCGACGACGACGGAGCAGGTGAATTTGGCGCTTTAGCTGGTGGGGAAGGAGCTTTCTTTGACGACCCACCATTGTGATGGTGGTGACTGCTGCTGCTTCCATGGCTTTTGGGTTTCTTCTTTGACAGAGAAGCTGAAAGCCCATTGCCACCGTCATGCCTCCTCCAATGCCGCCTCCCGCTTCTTGCAATGCAGCTCTCGAAGCTGGACGATGACCAGACCAGGAAAGCAATGCACACCATGGACGTGAAGCTTCTCAAACTCGGCCTTCCCATCTTCCCCTGCCTGTGTTGTGAAAAAACTGCCGAGACAGGGTGAGGAATTTATTAAGAACAGAGGAATAAAATGTGGGTATTAATTGGGAGAAGGAGGAGAGAACAGAGAGAGAGCTGGGCTTCTCCTTCTTTCTCATGCGAGCTATCTTCCCTCCCTTTATATCAATGCAACAGAATAAGCTCTCTTCTTTTTTTTTTCTTTTTTTTTTTTGGCTGCACATTAAATTGTTTCTCTCCTTGTTAGTCTCGTGGGTGTCGTCTTCTCCCTCTTAAAATGGTCCGTGAAGCTATAGCTGCTTTGAATATGTGGCCATGGTGGTGTGTGTGTTTTGGTTTTGATATATTTGATAATATTATTATGATATTACAACACCAAATCCTGTGATGCTTTCCCACCACATATACGCTACCGTAATAAAAACTGCATTATTATCATACCCAGAAACAGAGGCAGAACAGGGGCGACAGAGTTGGAGCCAAACTTAATTTCTTCTTTCTTCTTGATCTGGTTCCACCTTTGCGGCTTACCCGTGATTGAACACTGAAGATCCTAGCCTAGCTAGCTTGATATCAGGTTGATAAGAGAAGCAAAGATAAAGAGGACGAAAATTGCTAGTTGCTGATGGGTAGGGAAAGCTCCTGCTGCTGTTTCAGCAGCCCTGACCTCCATTTTTCTCCACTTAACAAGTGCAGAGAAGATTTAGTTGTTGTTCTTAAGACTAGAGTTACGAGCTTGTAGCTTTAGTTGGTTGGTTGGAGTCACGCTAATAATTACTGAATGTTCTCGGCCTGGAAGAATCCATATAGCTGCTTTGAATGGGGTTACAAGTACCTGTTCTGTTTTGGACCTAACTTTTTGGTAGTGGTGTCAGAAAGTTTTAAGTTGTGTCAAAGTGTTGATTTGAGATATCTTTCTATGAAGAGGTTGGCCAGCCCTAACTCAAATGATGAGGTCATATAAACTTGATCTGAATAGACCTTTTCAGTGTCAGTGCAAGTGCAAAGTGGATTAACACAAAAAAAAAAAAAAAAAATGAACTATGCATCTATGGCTTGAATCACATCATGATCATATGAGAAGTGGAATCCATACTACACAACATGTGTCATAGGTGATGAATGGATGACCACATGACCTTTCCCTGCTTGTTGACTTGTGTAATATCGACGTATTGTTAGACGCCACTCAATGTTTATAAGGTTTGGGGTCCAACAAAACAAAGGTTAATAGATGTATCTAGAGGTGGCAATTTCAATCCAATCCACCAATCCAATCCATCAATCCATTAAAAATATCTACCTAATCCAATCCATTTAAATCCAATTCATTTGATCCAAATCCAATTGGATTGGTGGATTCATGGATTAGATTCATGGATCATTGGCAAATTACGATTTAGTACCTATAATTTTTATTTTTTACATTTTGGTACCTAAAATTTAAATTTTTATACGAAAAATATCATTGGAAAATTACATTTTGGTACCTAAAATTTTTCATTATGACATTTTAGTACCTAAACTTTTTACATTTTACATATTGGTCCTTGATTGAGGATGTCATTTGGATTCATGGATAATCCACCAATCCACTTGATCCAATCCATGAATCCACCAATCCATTAGATCCAATCCGTTTGATCCATGGATCCACCAATCCAATCCATTTGCCACCTCTAGATGTATCGCACATCATGAATATGGAAGAGAAGGCTAAAGGTGGTAACCATGAAGGCTAAAGGTGGTAACCATGAATCCACCAATCCATTAGATCCAATCCGTTTGATCCATGGATCCACCAATCCAATCCATTTGCCACCTCTAGATGTATCGCACATCATGAATATGGAAGAGAAGGCTAAAGGTGGTAACCATGAAGGCTAGCTCATTCTTAAGGTAACTAGTAATTCTTATTGTATAAGAATTACTAAAAAAAACAAAACACTTATGAAATAAGGATTACTAAAACATCATTACGAGATAAGCGAATTCAACATGAATGTTCTGATTGTGTTGCATGAATATGTCAGATTTATTGAGTGAATATGTCACGCATTTTGTATGAACACGTCAATCTATCTACACACACGAAAATATCTCGAAAAATTTAGCTAATATTCGTAAGATTTCCCCTCTCTCTCGTTTGGCTTAGATGTCCGAGATTGTTGAGCAATTTGGTCATCCTAGCTAGCGTGAACAACAAGTGCGTGGTCTACAAATGTTAAGTCGCTTAATGTAATCCAAGTAGTGGCCGGTCTGAAGTCTGAACTGTGAAGTTGTTCTAGAAAATTAAGCTTGGGCTGCTCGTGATCAATGTGTTGTGTGTAGGTTTAGGATACCATATAGAATGCAATCATCCCCCTTTTTTGGTGGATCTGGTCAGCCAAGTACTGTTGTTTCCAACAGTTCGATGGAGGACAAAGGAGTACCAATCGAGTTTTCACGGCGGCACATGCTCGGCAGCTTTTGTTGGTGTTGTTGTTGTACTAATTAGTCCAATAGCAGCAGCAGCCAGCAGGAAACTGAAAACTGGAAAAAAAACCGCCCATGGTTTTGGCTATGGCTGCTTGCTTGCTTCCCGTACGTCCCTTGAAGGCACAGGGTACATACAATAATTGGAAGCGCACATACCTCTTCTGTAATTACAAGAATAATAACTAAATGCATATTGTCAGTATAGTTTGCAAGTAGCGGGGACTAAAAATGTACTTACTGAAAGGTGTGTATGAGCAAAATAGACGATTAAGACAAAAGTAATGAAGTTTGGAGCCTGTGATCGATCCAAAATTTTGGGGGGTTTTCTGTATTAATTAAGTTTGCGGTAAACAAAATGATTCTTGTTATTTAGTGACAATAAATAACCTTATTTTAAGTGTTTAAGTAGTGTTATTAAAGTCGAGCCGAGCCACCCGGTCACAAAACCGGCTCGGAACAGTCTAAAAGCCGCTCCGATTTTATGTAGCGGTTGGCGAGCGGCCGAGGCGGTTAGCCGTTCGAGCCGATCGAGCCGCTCGTCCGGTTTTTGCCATTCAGCCACTAAATTTAATTAAAAAAATTGTAGAAAATTGAAAATTGAAATAAACCAAAAACGTCGGGCTCTCAAATTGAATCCTTATTTCCATTTCACAATTTCGAAGGAAAGAGATGAGCTCTGATTAAGAAATGTCCACTATTTATACTGATAACGTTTATTAGATACCGGTTCTCTAACGGTTTTTAAACGGTCTAATGCCGGTTGGACCACTAAAATACGAGCCGTTCGCATTATCGGGTCATGCTCCGGTTCGGTTCTGACATTTAACATATCAAGTAGCTCGCTTTTTATTTACTCTTGTTCTTGTAATTAGGTAATTACCCTTACATTACGTTATACCCCAATTTACAGCTCAACTAGAGGGGTGATATGAGCAGAATTTACAAGCTTAGTGCTTTCTCAATTCTCATTGCTTGGTAATAATACCATTAATAATCTTATTACCGTTACATACTAGCCGGTCTTACCCAAAAAATTGTCCAATGCTTGCACGTTGAAGCATATACCGTGCATAAATATGATGAAAAGCTACGCCAAATGGGTTTTTGCAGTCCATCCAGCAACTCATAGTATATACCTAACCAATTTTGTTCTATGTTATACGGCTATAATGTTATTTGAATGTGTTACTTTATTTCAACAACGACATTCACTTATATGTAACAATTAAATCATGGTTATAAAATTTAAAAAACATTTTGTTAACTTATCTCGTACTACCTTTGTTATGCTATGTAGTCAAACTATAATTTCTATTTTGAAAAACAAATGCAGGCATAAATGAAAGCGCAAAAATAACGGGTAAGTAACTAAAGACCATGTAAGTATTTATATATCTACTAAAATATATATGACGTATTTCGATGAAAAGGGGGGCGATTGTATTCTATGGTCGAAACATGCTGCTTGTGGGAAGGTGGTTACTAAGGGTAAATTGGGTATGAAAAATAAATTGTATTACTTAAATTTTTTAATAAATTACATTTTAGGTAGTTACAAGAATCTATTAATTACAATTCTCTCTCTTTCTCTCACTTCCATAATATCCAGCCAGATCCCCTTTTCTTATTTTTCTCAATCTTTCTGCAAAAGAAAAAAACACGAAATCACTACCAATCCATTAGACAACCACTACCACTTTGAAAAATATCAAAATCATTGCAGAAATATATCTATACCATTACACGAAAACTACCAATATAAACAATCTACCAATCTAAATCTATACCATTTCACAAAAAATCAATACCATTGCAGATTTAATCAATACCAATACATGCAAATTAATACCATTATATGATAATCAATACCAATGCGACAAAAACAATACCAATGCGAAAAATACTACCAATACGAAAAAATCACTACCAATGCGAAAAAAATAAGATCTAGGGTTTTTATTCATCCCACCTTTTCCAGCCGCCTGTAGATAGATAGATAGATAGATAGATAGATAGATAGATAGATAGATAGATAGAGAGAGAGAGAGAGAGAGAGAGAGAGAGAGAGAGAGAGAAGGGTGGAGGAGGCAGGGACGATGGGGGGAGGGGGTGGGGTGGTTAGGGGAGGGGTGGGGACGGCGGGGGGAGGGGGTGGCTTGGGATGGGGGGGGAGAGGCTGGCGAAGGGGAGGGATGGGGAGGAAGAGAGGGACGGACAGCCGGGTGTGGAGAGGGAGGGACAGCGGGGGAGAGGAGAGGCGGAGATGAAGAACATCTTTCGCTAGAGAGAGAGGAAAGAAGACATATAATTGTTTGTTACGATTGGGATAATTATTAAAGATTTGGAAAATATATGGAAAGTTATATTTAAAGGATAGTAATCCAGTGTGGTTATTATTTTTTGTCCAATTAACCTCAATCAATCATGACCGTCAATTTAAAATTTTTGAGAATGGAGAGTAGAGATATAGGTAGCCACGATGGCTACCAAAAAAAATGGTAACCATCCTAACCCATTCTGTGGGAAGGTCATTTAAGAAGTTTGGGGAACGGGAGGTGGTAGCATTCTGGATAAAGTAAGCACATGCACACGGAAGCTTGAAGCCTGGAGTAGAGAAACATTCCCAAACTTTGCGAAACAGAAAACCCGTATTAGTAAAGCTATGCGAGCATTGGAAAGGTTGAAAAAGACACCGGCGATTATCCAACAACACAAGAGCTGGAATATGAACTTGAAGAGTTGGAAGCAAATGAAGATATCTTTTGGAAGCAAAGATCGCGTGTTGACTGGTTGAAAGAAGGAGATAAAAACACAGTTTTTTACCACTGAAAAGCAATGGCTCGGCAAAAAAGAAATGCTATCAAGAAACTGCAGGATGAGTCAGAACAGTGGTTTATAGGAACAGAGCAAATTTTCCCTTGTCTTTACAACTACTTTATGGAACTGTTTAAGGTAGGACTAAGGCTTAGTGAGACCCCTATACTCAACTCTATAAGTCATAGGGTCTCTAAAGTGGACAACGAGCTATTGCTAGGAACGATCGATGGAGAGGATATTTATGCTTCTTTGAAACAGATGGGACCTCGAAAGACCCCAGGAGCTGATGGGCTGAGTGCATATTTTTCAGAAGTATTGGAGAATTATGGGTCAAGAAGTCATTGATACGGTTAGGCAAATCGTGAGTACTGGTGTGATGATGGGTACTTGAACCACACTAAGACTGCTTTAATTCCAAAGGTGAAGTCACCCAGATCACCAAAAGAGTTTAGACCAATAAACTTGTGTAATGTGCTCTATAAAGTGGTAGCCAAAGTGTTTGCCAATAAACTTAAAGGTCTTCCCAAAAAGCTGAAAATACAAAATAATTCTCCCTTATTTATCTTTCCACAAATAAAAATACCAAAATTTCTACTTCTTTCTCCTCCCATCAATCAAAAGTACCAAAATTTCCCCTTCTTTCTTTTCCCCAAAATCGAAGTGCCAAAATTTCCCCTTCTGTTGTGTGTTCAATCCCTAGCTCCGTTGGAAGGCATGCATAACTGGACAATTACCCTGTTTTGAAGTAGCACACCCTCACCACAAGGTCTGGTGGGCTTCGATCCACAAAACAAGTGGGTGTTTGTTCTTGCACCTCGTGGTTTGGCTCGACAACGATATCATCGAAGGTGTTGAGCATGGTCTGTGGAGTGTGTTCCTCGTTACAATTTTTTTTATAAAATAAAATAAAAGTTAAAAGCACCAAATTTTTCATTTCTTTTTAAATAATCAAATTTATGAAATAAATTATTTTACTCTTTTATATTTAACTGATAATTTTGTCAAATAGTTAAATTAACCATAATTTATAATGAATATACACTATATTAATGTTATAAATTGTCTCAATTATTAATGATTTATTATCAATATGGACAATATGTTGATTTATATTTTGTAGTTTTTTGTAGGTTTTTTACAGAAGTTAATGTTCGAGTGAACTTAATGTTTGAATATTAGAATTTTTATTGAAAATAAATTATTTTAAATGAATTTCATATAATGAATTTTCATTTTACAAAATGAAAACGTGGTTTACTTAGATTTAGAACAAAAAACTTCATTTTGAAAGACTATATATTATAATATAATAATTATTCAGATCACGTGTTAATTATGTTCGGTCAATCGGGTTTGGGTTACTCAGGTTACATTTTAATCGGGTTGCGGGCTAGTCGGGTTGTGTGCTAGTCGGGTTGCGAGTTAATTGGGTCGGGCAGATTACGAGTCATTGAATTTTATTTAATTCGGATTGCAGTAAGGTTGTAGCCTGTAGGTAGGGATGGCAATGGGTAGGGTCGGGTGCGGGTTTACCCTACACCAACTCTTAACCTGCCGGGTAGAGCCTCCTAAAATACCCGACCAAATAACCACCAGGTATGAAAATGATGTAACCATACCCTACCCACCGAGTAACCATGGGTACGAATCCTAAAATATGAACTTATACACATATAGGCACATACATATTGTTGTCCATTAAAAATTCTCAATACTTGTAACTGTTCTAGCTTCAACAATCCACACAAATAAAAACAGCAAACACATAGTAATTGTTCTTGCTTCTACAATCCACACAAACAAAAACACAATACATCATATTTGTTCTAATTTCAACAATCCACACATAGACAAAAACAACAAAGACAATATTAGAACCAGACCATATCATATGCTCACTGCTTAACTTATGCTTCACGACATCCATCAAGGCATCATTAGTAGAACAATTATCCAAGGTAATCGTAGATACCTTTGTGTCAATATCTCAAGCAAGTAAAGTTCAAGAAGAGCCCGAGCAAGCACCTCACTTGTGTGTGGGCAAGGAAAATCGGCTGCTGGGGAGGGTTAGGGCTAGGGGAATTGACCCTTTGGTTGGCGGGACGGGTATAACAGGGCGGGTATTATCAATTACCATACCCGTACCCTACCTTTTATTTTGAAACCGGGTATTACCCGTACCCGCCCTTAACCCGTCAAAGCGGGTAATTACCCTCGTTGTTTGGTTACGGTCGGGTAAGGTACCCATGGTTACGGATTGAATTGGCATCCCAAGTTGTAGGTCTGGTTGACAGGCGGGTTACTCGGGCCAGGTTTTGTTGTCATCTCTAGTTTTTGTTTAAAAAAAATATTTTCCCGTATGAAATTATTGGATCAAGATTGAAACCACAAAATCGGTCCAAGTCTAATGGATGATAATTAATGATTTTTTTTTTTTCTTAATCGGCTTTTATCTTCTTCGTCCTATCCTGGATTTCAACAATTTTACACAAATGGAATGGGTTCGGTGTGATCTGCAAATGATATCAATTTCCAATAATTTCGTGCAAAAAAAAAATTTCATACCACCCATACGACTTGTTACCATCTTGATACCACCTGCTATCACTTAGTACCACCTTTGTTTTTAATTCTAAATTTGAAAAAAAAAAAACTTCTCATAAGGAACGAGTTCGTCATGATCTATCATATCTACAAATTTAATTTATGAGAAAGAAATTCCGGGACAAAAAATATCACCCTATATCACATTGGTACACGTTGATGGAAGGTCGTAAACAACTATTAATATATTATCATATCATGTGTGCAACCATTTTACACTATGATGTACATGCGTTCATACCACCATGATACACTTATATACCAAGCGGTTTAATCTTATGTACATACCAAGCAATACCCTCTATAAATTAATCCGATATGACTTGCGGCACAATTTCGTAAACCGTGATTAATTCCCGCCGGAACTAGCTATGCGATCATAAGAGATGCCGACAGGAGTGTTGTTTGAGCGTCAAGTGAGACCTCTTCTTTCTCTCCAACTCGCAAAGCAAGAGAAGCTTATAACTTTGTCCTTATGGATGGAGTATTTTTTGGAGCATATAAATCCATGCGTACATAGAAGGGCAACTCCACGAAGATGAAGTGGTAATGTGAGGCAGTAGTCCACTCCAGCCCAAGCCTAGGAGAAATAAGATAGATAGATAGATATAGGCGGCCGGCGACAAATTAAGATTGGTTGGCTTGGTCGATCGTTTCAACTTCTGTCGATCGCCATTACTGGCAAGGAAGGAACACGCCACCAAAAGACAACAAATATTATTAACCCTCGCCATCGAACGACGTCTCTATTTCCCAGCCACAGATTAATAGCGACGGCCTCTAAGCTTAGCTTGTCTGCAACCAGCAGCTAAAGAGCACTTCAAAATGCTAGCTAGCTAGGTTTTAAGTATTGGTTTATCATGTTTTTCTGGTTCACAGACTCCCTCCATCTCTATGGATGAGATTTGGCAGGCTGAGAGAAAAACCCACATTCATCATCCATCTACATTGGTTAAAAAAGCTTTGTCCCACCATTGTTGTGGCCATTTTTAGTGCAATCGACAAGGTGTTGGCTTCCACCACAATTGGCGCGTTGAACAAATTAAACCAGAGCTACGAACGGCAAATACGAAAAGCTTGATCAATAATTTGATATTGGTTTAATTTAGTGTGTATTAACCTTTTTTTGTGGCACTACAAGAACTTTAAACTCTCCATTGAGTGTTGGCCTGGAGGGCGAAGGTGTATGCTTCCCGATTCTTTTGTTAATCAAGGTACGGGGAGGATTAACTCCCTTAAAAAAATTTCTTAATCCAAAAAAGATTAGAAATGTATTTATGTGAAATGCTCGTTACTTATATTTACTATAAAATCGATCTCGTTGTGGATTATCTAAGTCTAGTAAGGTTATCTTTCTCCTTTTTGATTGTCACAATATAGATTTTCCTAATACTTGCTTCACTTACTAACTTTTATATGAATTTCTTGATATTTTTAAGTTTTATTTTATATTTCATATAAGTTAGGTCGTATTTTCGCTCCATGTTAAAAAAAAAAATTTGTATGTTGTGCGCTTTATTAATTGGTGCGTGCCTTTGCTGTTGGCCAATTGCATGTCATCTACGCCAGGGAATTCCCCACAATAATGATAAATATATTACAATAAATACGCAAAATGGGTAATATATCAATTTTTGAAACTCAACCAAATAATTCTACTCAATTCCTCTGCCTCCCAGAACACGGCACATTAAAGACGCACACTTTTGGTTTAATTTCATTCCCTTTTTCAAACATGCTACAACGCCATTAATTAAAATATATTATGTACAGAATCCCCCCCTGTATACGGTATATATACGCTCTCTTAAATACGTACACATGTGTATAAGTACAGGAGTACAATTGTAGCGTCTGCCCTGATATACAAAGTTGGTCATTCCCACGAATAAAATAAAACTAAGGAAAATAGATAAGTAGAAGAAAATAAATAGTATGCAGTCAATTTCATTCTCAGCCGGTTTCTGGGCAGCCGTCTTTTACAATATTTATTTATTATTTATTTATAGGTGCTCGTGAACTTATTTCGTCAATTTATGTTTGTCACATGCTTGGATTTTCTTGCCAACTCTACTCCTTGTTTTGTTTCTTATTAATCGTTTGATCACTTGGAAATATTTTATTCCCCTGCCAAAATAAGCAACTGACTGATCAGAACTTGACGTGTGGTTGAAGGAATGGCCTGGTATCAATTCGAGTGGGTAGCTGCTTCATCTCCCTCATCCCTAACGTGACATTTGACATCATGATGAATTTATAGAGAATGGAAGGGAGATTAGGAGGATTTTAGAGTGTTGTAGAAGAAAACGGGAAATATGGATTAGAATATGGGGTGGTTTGAAAGTTGCGATAGTTTTGTTGAGATTGTCATTAAGCATGTATTGTTTACAATGCATCGTTTTTTTGTTTTTTTAGCAGAACCAATACATGGATTATTTCTGTGATGTGACAGAAACTATCACTCATTTTGATTGATTGTTATATATCAACTTTTAGTTGTGATTGTTGAGATAGTTGAGTTGAGATTGTTTTGTCTCAGCTTTTAGCTGATGCGACATACACAATCACACATACCAAACTTTGTATTCTACAATGAATCAAATTCGACAATACATGTATAATATTGTACATGCATTCTCAACAATACATCTATTTAACAATCGCAACTTCCATACGACCCCTAAGTACATATCCCTTAGTGTTTTATCATGCAATGGGGAAATCTTCTCTTTGGTTGTAACTTTTTTCAAGGTTGTAACTTATTTTAAGGTCCACATTGAATTGAATGAATTGGACCAAATTAAACCAACTTAAAGAAATAAGATCAAATCTTCAGGTCAGATTTACTATTTTTCCTTAATTGCAAAATATAAACCTTTTTCCAAGCCCTTTATCAATAATCAAAATAATCTAGTTCACTCTCACTAGCCACCATCAACTATCATCAATTCGTGTCAACTCATTAATCATCACCAACCACCACTTTCCAACATTAACCATGAGAAATTGGAACATTAACTTTGATAAATTATCATTTTAAGTGTTACGGGTCTTTGTGTTATTAATGATTTGCCTTATCACTATTATTTAGTGTTTCTTTTATATGGGCCTTAAAATTTTACGGTTTAACGATTCTAATTTTACCCTAGTTTTTATTTTACATAGAATCCTGACATTGACTTCGTTGCTCTCCATATCTATTTCTCCAAGGTTGAGTTGCTGGAAAATTCTCTTTATCTACCCTCTAACTCGTGTTTTAGGTTTTAGATAAAACTTGTTTGAAGTCTCCTATGAAAAAGCCAAAAAAATCCTTTAAATAGAGTTGTTGTCGTGCCCCAACAACTTGTTTGAAGTCTCCTTGAATACAACCATATTTATGTTTGTGTTACCATGTTATGTGTATAAAGGGTGGGCATGACCATGCCTCTGACCGTGTTTGGCTCTTAAGTAATTTCATCTCCATTTCGTAAAAGATTCTTATTTTTTTCAGCCCCACAGCACGCCCACCAACATGGTCATGTTCTAGGTCATGTTGGACTCGAGAATTTGGTTCCAAAGACGTCCACATGCATTTCAAAACTTCTCGAACTCTATTTTTTCATTCTTTAGTGTAATTCTCGTCAAAAAATCATATAGTTCAATTCCAGTGGTCGGAAACACAATAAAACAACATACCAAGTACAATTAATCTCAACAGGAACTGCCCTATCCTCACTCACTGTCTATTTGCCGATGATATAGTTATCTTTGGCAAGGCGACTCTGGAGGAGGCAACCAGAATCATGGGCATCATTGATGAGTATGGAGCAATCACGGGACATGAAGTAAATGGGTCAAAATCGTCGGTTTTCTTCAGCTATAATGTCCCTCCAACAGAAAAAGAGGAAATTATCAACACCATTGGTTTTGTGCCCACAAATTGCCACTCTCAGTACCTCGGCGTCCCTACAGAATGGGGAAGATCAAAGAAAGAAACTTTTACTTTCCTGATCAGTAGGATGGAGAAGAAAGGAGACAGTTGGAAGAGTCTTCTCCTTTCCCCTGGCGGAAAGGAAACCCTTCTCAAAGCCGTCTTTCAGGCAATCCCCACATACATCATGTGTCTCTTTCTCCTGCCTGGTACCACCCTGAAGAAGATGGACTCCATGCTTAGAAGGTTCTTTTGGCCGGGCTCACTTTAGAAGAAGTCCATCCATTGGTGTCATGGGGACCGACTTTGTGCTCCTAAAGAGGAAGGAGGGATTGGATTCCACTCTTTCAAAGAGTTCAATCTTGCCTTGTTAGCAAAGCAAGCATGGAGACTTCTCACGGAGCCACGGGCTCTTTGGGCCCGCTTCTCTTCTTCCCAGCCTCGGATTTTCTGACTGGCCGAAAAGGCGGCAAACCATCATGGATCTGGTCTAGTCTTTGGGAAGTTAGGAAGCTGCTGGGAAAGAGTACTGTTCGGATCATTGGCAATGGTAGGAACACGAGAGTGTTCCAAGACCCTTGGATCCTCTGCCTCCATGGGGAAAATCTTCTCTCTTCCGTCCAAGGTTAGATGAAGGTGGTGGATCTGATTGATCTCAACAGTAGGAAGTGGAACGACTCCGCTATCAGGACAGTGATTGAGCCCCACCAAGAGGATATGGTCAAACAAATCCCCATTGGGAGGGATGATGCTGAGGATTTCTGGGCTTGGAGATTCACTTCTACCGGGAGCTTTTCGGTCAGTTCGGCTTACCATTTCTTCCATGACATCAAAAGAGGAGTCATAAACAGTGTGAACCCCTTCCCCACGACTGAGAAGGAGAAATGGAAGTGGCTCTGTCCCTCCAAAGATGTGTTTTTTCATTTGGAGATGTGCTCGAGGTGCCTTGGCTACAAAAAGGAACCTTCACAATTGGAGCTGCTCACATCCCCAACATGCCAGGTGTGTAACGCGGAGGATGAAACTATCCACCACTGCTTGTTTGGGTGCAAGCATGCTACTGATTCCTGGGAGAACCTGCTCCCATACCTACCCACACCGCCGATTTCGGTTGGTGTCCTCGACTGGCTGTTAGACATGAAAGACTTTCGAAATGATGGACCCTGGACACCCTCTACCTGCACCAAGGCTGCTAATGATTGCTTCTCTTGGACGTCAAGCCCAAAAATCCCCAGAGGCTTTTCCTTCCACCCCTTGCCAGCCCATCAACCCCCTGAACCAGATTCCCCCACCGCTGAGCAATCCCTCTTTAGAGATTCACTGTGATGGATCATTCATAAATGATTCCGAGAAGGCGGCTTATGGCGTTGTTGCGATCAACGAGCATGGAGTTATCTGCGATGGGAGGGCAGGCGCTCTTCTTTGTTCTTCACCCTTGGAAGCGAAAGCAAAAGCTCTTCTTGAGGCCCTCTTGCTTGCCTGCCACCTCTCGGTCCCATGTTGGATTAGATCCGACTATTTGCCTTTGGTCCTTGCTCTCTCGGCTCCTCATGAGTCGTGGCCATGGAGAATCTCTGCTTGGTTAGGGATCATGGTGGACATTCTTGCGAGGCACCCGAGCATCAAGGTCACTTTTTTAGAAGGAAGCTCAATGCTCGAGCGGATTGGGTGGCATGTTCAGTTCCACGGGATGAACTCCCACGGGATTGGATTTTGATTCTTAATATCATTGTGCCTCTCCTTGTTCATCTTTAGGATTTTGTAACCGCTTCCTGTGGTAATAAATGAAGTTTTCAAGTAAAATAAAGTACAAAGATGGCAAAAGTATATATATTGCTAAAACGAAAAAGCAAAAGACGCCTAAAAGGAAGTGAAAACATTTATAAAACTCGTTTTGTACTAGAGTAATGAAGTATTCTATACAAACTTAAGAGTTTACTTAGTCATTAGACTTTAAAAATTACTCCTTTAAAATGTATAAGATTTTGTGGTTAGCTCTCAATGCATTCAAAGTCTACCTTCTAGGTAGAAAAAAAATTATTGGTAGAAGTGGAAGAATAAAAATGGTCAGTGCCATGCAGGCCGCTACTCTCTATGCACGCGCCAAATTCTAACTACCCCACCTTGAGCCAAAAATAACTCAAGATAGTGTTGCTAGTACATTTGACCAAGGTCGTATTCCACAGATCCTAGTATCCTAGGCTACTTAGACTCGGTTTTTATCTCGTTGACATGTTACTTAGCAGGTGGACTATTGGGGATTAATGAACGAGAGGACAATAAGAGAGAAGATGTGCTTGGGGTGGCTTCCTTTCCCTAACCGCTGGAGATAACATGCAAAAGGATAGAAGGATGATCCATGGTAATTGAGGTGCGGAGATCGCTAATATGGGATTGGCTCAATGGTCAAGCAACCAATCCCCCTCCTACACTGATCCACTAGCCCAATGTCACTTCAGCTAGCTTCACGATGGAGGGATATAACCTATCTCCTCTAAATGGGTTCTACTTATCCACACACTAGGACGTTAAGTTGATGGTCATGCACTCGATGCCCTAGCATTGTCTAGGTGGACGCCTAATAGGCAGGGGTACGATCATCTCGTCCACCATATTAGACTCCTATGATCAACCATCCAAACCAATCATGCCAAGACCGCTCAATCCACACATATCTTAGACCAAACCCTAGCTAGGCAATCATAGATAGCACATGGAGAGACAAATCCAAAGCATAATAATCATAGATGGAGCATTAAAGCTCTAGGTAAACACAATTCATCCATAAATCACATGAAAGAGGATGATAAATCCGTACCACCTAAGTTTCAACTAGGGCAAATGGGATACAAACAATCCCACACTACTTGATGTAAAGAAAGAACAATCATCAAATAGACATAGATAAATAGGTTCATAATCATCCATAAATCAAGCCAAAATGTCCAATTACATATCAAACTCTAGGTTAGCATTTGGGAGACTAAGCCCCAAAGTATTGAGGAACTACCCCTTGTAGGGGGGAAGAAGGGGCATGGATAGAGGGAAAGAAATCAGAAAGAAGTGTCTTCTTGTACTGCTCCTCCTAAGCTTTTCTCCACTTCTTCTACTATTCTTCTCCAACCTTTTACTTCTCTCTCTAACCTCACTCTAGAATAAAAAAAAATCTGCAAAAATTCACTTATGAATTGGGGGAAGACCCCTTATTTATACAGTTATGGAAAAACAGACAAGATCGTTAAAAAAAACTCGGTGTTATTTTCTTTCTAGTTTCGTTTTGACAATTGAGTCCCGCCCTTGAGGTTGTGACCTGCACCAACAACTTTATAATTACCTACTTTGTTATAATTGACGGGGGTGAGATGACCTAGTGTGAGAAGAGAAGGAATTGCACATGCCACGACCATGTTAAAGTTGTGACCATCTTAATGGTTGCGATCTTCATGGGTGTGACACGAACTTGAGGAGGCAATCAGACAACAATGAAATGGACAGAACTTCTCGCGATCTGAGTCGCGGCCAAAGAGGGTTTCATCCATTAAAAAGATCACGACAGTGACCTCTAGATCATGGTTGTAATCTCATACTGATGTCTAGGATCTTGGTACTTGAAAATCATGTCAAAATGCAAAGTTTTGGGTGATTCAAAGTCATTTTGCCCAGGTCGCTGCCAGATTATGGCTATGATCTTCGGACCACAGTCTTGAGGCTGTGACCTGCATCAACAACCTTATGATTACTCCCTTTGCTACAATTGCGAGGGAAGAGCCGCTCTAGAGTGAGAAAATAGGATTTTGGGCAGTTTCTAGTAAGAGCAAACATCTTGGAGGATCTAAGGAAGGAAGAATCCATCCAACATCCAGGAAGAAGGGTGCAAATCACGGAGAAGATAATGATTTTAAGTTGTTTCTCTCTAGTTTGTATTCCCTCACTCTATGAATTGAACCCCTATGGTTGTTTAGGGGAGATGAATTATAGTATGTAGCTAGGTTTTGTTGATTGAATGAGAACCTAGTCTATGTTTGTGTTCTATTAGAGTTATTTTTACTCGTTTCCATGGTTTGAATGCATGAATGGTATATTCACATGTTTTTGCCCTAGGTCGATTCATGTGCATGTATGTTAGTGTGTTCTACCTAGGCTAGATGATCTAGGATCCTAATTGGCGAACGAGGTGACGATCCCCTTCTAATTAGGACCCCACCTAACTGATGCTAGTGAGGTGAGTGCGTGACTATCGAAGCACCCGACTAGTGTGAGGACGAGTAGAACCCGTTTAGAGGAGGTAGACCTTACTTCTAGTTGTGGTGAAATTGGGTCGGTGGACTTGGCTAGAAGGGGAATCAGTGTCTTGACAGTCGTGACAGGCCAGTTTTGACAGTCGTTACCAATCGTTGGTATCCTTGACCTATAATTGCTTCAACCTTACCAGAACCTGTAGCGTTACTGCAAAGAACCCATGGCTCCACCAGGCATCTCCTTTTGGGGAGAGCCCTTCATTTCTTCTAGGCTTATTGGAAATCCTCACCCAATTTTTGGGAAATTGCTTCATTATAGAAATCTAAGAGAGTTGTCTATTCTAAGATGAATTACAGGAAGTAATGAAACTATTTCTTTGATGGACAAACCTTTGTTTCCCACCTCCTTCGGAGTATTATCTTCAAACAATAAGTTTATGTTTCAAGGAAATCTGGAGAGCAAGCAACTCTGGAAGCTCCCAAAATTTGTATGCATCTGTAACATGACAAGGTTCCAAAACTATAAAGGGGACAAGATTTCTTACCACAAAATTAGGATCATAATTTATTAGTTCCCCCCACGTCACAAAGAGAACCGCTCATTAGCTGGGTTTCCTCATATAGAGCTGCAGAAGAGAGGTAAATCTCACCTTGTCTTGTTCTTCCAGAAATGAAATGTTACATATGCCAAGACAAACCAAGCTCAGGGCAGAAAGGGATAATGCCTTTCCTTTTCTAAGGTAGGGATGAACAGCCATGTGTATATCTTCAGAAAGTTTTAGCAAAAGAAAGGCAACAAAATGCATTGCTGTGATGTAACTGAACCCTCCTTCTGGACCACTGTATATGCTGTCTCTGTTATCTGCTGTAAGCCAAAGCCATGCAACAAAATACAATACCCATGTTCTACTTGTCTGCATCTCTTCTAAAGGATAAAACAGTCCCCAGCTTCCTCATTGCTGGTCTCTGTTATCTGATGTAAGCCAAACCCATGAAAAAAAGTTTTGTAGATTTGCCATCTCATTGCTGAATTATTAGCTGCAGTACCATGAACCACGCTAACATATATAGAAAGAAGAACGGGAAAAAAAACCTCGCAAGAAATCAGCTAATAGTAAGGCCCTACATCCTGATTACCGACCTTAGGATACATACTATGGTACGTTACAATTTACAATATACGATGTGATATGATACTGATCAACGACCATTCCGTATTGGGAAACACGACTAGAGCTCGGTGTGAACAATTTCCTGAAAGGTGGCTTCTGAAACTTCAATAATATCAGATGTGGAAGTGTAGTCCTTGTCATGGGAGGTTAGGCAGTCGATCGAAGGATGAACAACGCCATATCCAAAGCCTTGAGCAGAGTTGCAGTAAGCCTCTACAGTGCCATCTTTCCCCTCTAAGTTGACGTTGCTCAGGACTATGTTGCTGCAAGGTACTGTGTCACTGCATGCAAACTTCATGGCTTTCGGACTTTTGGAAGTCCCACTGATGTTTCGGTACATGATCTGGCTTATCTCCACTGCTGCTGTCTGGTGTATATATATAAGGGTAGTTATTATTGGAGGATCAAAAGAAAAATGCAAATTTGATCAAAGGCTCCGATTGTCACAAATGCAGAAATGAGATTCCTTGAAGCCTACACACACGCACAAAAAAAGTACCTGGTTTTCACAGGACTTAGGCGAATCACAATAGAACTGGTCAATGATGATGGGGTTGGCTACATTCTCCATCTCCACGTTTTCATAACGTATCCCGCGCACATAACCATGACCACCCTATTAATGAGAGAATAGTTGAGATTAGTGCCTCGAGTTTTTGGCATCAAGGGCGCTATCGAAGCATTAAATTAGAGTTTCGATTGTTTCATTTCGGTACCTGCCAAGTCTTGATCCTGAGGCCATTGGTCGTCTCCCGGAGCAAAGCTGTGTCGAGAACCACTTTTGTGACAATATCAGTGGAGTTGTCCTTTCCAAGGCTCCCGATGCTAAGTAAAGTTGCAGCGAGAATAGAAAAAACAACCCCTGTTAAGCATAAAGCTGACTTCTTTAACCGTTGGCGTAGAAATTTTATATGTAAAAAATTGGATGATACCTGATGCCATGTCCTGGTCCGCAATAGAGTCTCTTCATTTTGATATTGGAGCTACCGCTGACAATTGAGACACAATCATCTCCTGAATGTTGCAAGTGAAAACAGAGAGGAAATTAAACCTTTCAGTGCATATTTCTATTAGCATACTTGGGTGTCTGTGAAAGCTAAGGAATTAGCTGCACACCCTAGTAAACTTTTAAACAATTAACTAATGAACATTCGGCATAAGAAAGTCATACACATGGTTGGTTAAATGGTTGAAGAAGAACAAACCTGTTCCGATTTTGCTATCTTGGAGAACAACATTAGTAGACTCAGTTATGTGGATCCCATCTGTGTTGGGGCTGTCTCCAGGAGACGAAACTAGCACATTAGAAATTCGGACCGAGTTACACCGGGTAATCACAAAATTCATCTGTTGACTGTTCTTGATGGTTATCCCTGTAACTTTCACACCAGTGCTTGAATCAATAGTTAATGCCTGCAAAAGAACCATCAACCATCATTTTTTGACCCCTTAAGTGCTACTAAACTGGATACTTCTAAGTCATTGATGTTTGTTTCAACGAGCTGTTAAGAAATCCAGTTGAAGTGAGAGAGAGCCTTACAGTTGGTGCCCCTTTGCAAGGCTGCAGATAAAACAGAGAGAGAAAACTGGATTAAGATTACTACATTTGGTTGGTCAACTGAATGAAAGAGGAAACAAGAAAGCCAAATTGAGAAGAAATACAAGAAGTTAGTGGATCAGTAGACTTACATTTGACTTGTTCTTCTTACAAGAAGCAGCCCACCACTTGCTGCCTGAGCCATCAATGACTCCATTTCCTTGAAAGATAACCCCATTCAGCTTGCTAAAATCAAGCCATAATCTTGCAAGCTTTGGATCCCAGTTTGCAGGTTCATCAGGTGCCACTATTGTTCCATCAATCTGCAAATCATAGTGCAAGTAAACACTTGATGACTATGATCATGCAGTTACTACTTGACAACTTCTACACCAAACTCCCCATCTCATGCCACCAATAGTAACAATCCTGAAATGCAATCCAACAATAGTAGTTTATCTGAATGAGCGTCCAAAAGGAAAGTACCTGAATGATTAGCTTATCCGCACAAGGTCCTTTAAATTTTGTTGCATTTACTAAATATTGACGACCTGGAGGGACCAAGAAGACTGCTTTTGTTGTGTTGCACGCTGTGCTCCAAGCATTCACAAATGCCTGGTGATGAGGTAACAAAACACATTCAACTCTTAAGGAACCGATGTCAATACCAGGAAAGCGGAAAACTGTTCATTGTTTAACTGAACTGGATTATTTTATAATCCAATTTCCGTCATTGAGTAACATCACATTGTTAAATCAGATGACAAACTGAGGAATAACAGCTGATGAGCGATAACTGGCAACCTTCATATTCAAAGCCATGGTCCATTCATAAGCATTCAAATGGAGATCTAGAGATGAAAGATGAAATCGGAAGACAATAAAAGGAGCACACTTCAAGAATACAAGAGAGATTACTACACAGACCTTAGTGTCATCAGAAACTCCATTTCCAACAGCGCCAAAGCTGTCAACGTTCACAAGAACTTGGCCTCCACGGTCGCTTGTCTGTGAAGGTACATGAAAACCTTCCACCCCATCTTCAATGTCAACGGTTTCAAGATCCTCAAGCATTCCAAGTTTGTCATATACCATGTTTCCTGCAACTCCATGGCCCACAATCAGCAAGCCAAGGAAAGAAATGAGGAATTTCCGGTCCATGATTTTTGTTTTGGCTTCTTCTGCTTGGTATGGAAACTTGATTGATTTGCATAATTCCTGAGGAAAAACATATAGTTTCAATTTATATGAATAGATTAGATATGGAAATACAAGTGGTTATGTGAGCTAATGGCTTGGCTTGAAAGTACATGAAGAACCAACATTTTCTACATGCCCACACTTAAAGTACAAGGGAAATGTATTTTTATAACTTCTTTGCTTTACTCTTCAACCAGTAAAAAGAGACCATTCAACCAGTTCTTTAGATTCTGCTTTTGGCTTCTGTCAGTTCGCCATTTAAGGCAAAATATAAAATACATTTCCAGTTGTGGTTCAGAAATAAAAGCACAATCTCAATTGAAGTTGACAGGTCAATTGCTCCATTGGGACCCAATAGGCCACCGCAGTAGTATATCTCAAGCAAAAGTAACCTTTTTTTGTTCGTGTATAAGATAAACACACACACAAACAGAAAAAATAATTTACTCACAGGGAAGGGAGGGTCCAGCTTCACGAACAGAAAGTTGAAGTATGCAGGGAGAAGATCCAAGACCCTCAAAGCTAACTAACTGCTGGCAGCTAACTTGTTTTCAATAAATGGTCGATCATCTTATTCATCTTGTCGACAGCTATTGACCTCAACAAAACTGCGACCAGTAATCCGCCTTGTCATCGTCCTTCGTATACCAGTTTCTCTTATCTCCATTGACAAATCATATTCCCCAATGTAAGCATAGTAGTTTGATACCTGCAAATAGACAGCAAAATCCCTTGGTTCAAGATCCAACAAGACCTTTGCCGCCCTTCTTCCCACCATTTCGTTCTTATGATTCCTGCAGCTTTGCAGCAATGAACTCCACATCACACAATCACCAATTCCAGGAGCCTGTTGCAGCAACTCCTCCGCTTCATTCAACCTACCAGCACGCCCCAATAGATCCACCATACAGGAGAAGTGCCCTCTATCAGGAGATATCCCATACAGAAGTTTCATCACATCAAAAGCCATTCTACCTTCTTCAACCAATCCAGAGTGGCTGCATCCAGTTAAGGCACATAAGAAGGTTACTTTATCAGGTGTCAGTCCTTTCAACATCATCTCTTTAAGCATCTCTAGCCCCTCCGTTCCCATTCCATTATGAGCATATCCACTTATCATCGCAGTGCAACAGATGACATTCGGCGAGGGAAGTTGTTCAAACACCTTTCGTGAGAGTTCAATGCAACCGGACCTCGAGTATGCATCAATCAAGGAGGAAGAAACGGCAACATCAGTTTGGAAACCTAGTTTTAAGGCACAACAGTGCACCAAACTGCAGCTGGCCAAGCACGAGAAACCAGACTGTGATAAAGCTTTCAGCACCGTAGAAAATGTAACCTCATCCAGACCAGTTCCTTCATCAACCATTAAACCAAACATCTCACAAGCATCCTCGACAATGCCACAGTGGAGTAAAGAGATCATCAATGTGTTGCAACACTCCAAAGTTTTATCAGAGACATATCCATAAACAGACACTGAACTCTCAATATCCCTGCATTTCCCATACATATCAATCAACGCAGATTGAACATGGCAACTCCCCACAAGAAACCCGACTTTAAAGACCCAGGAATGAATTTGCTTCCCAAGCAGAATATCTGTAGTTTTGCTGGAAAAATTCAAGAACCCAACGAAGGACCGAATGGATGGCCTCTTCCCATAAAATTGCATTGTATGAAACAGTTCAACGGCTTCAAGCACTGATCCCTCATTTACAAAAGCTGCCAACATTGAATTCCATGACAAAACATCTTGAGCTTGAATAGTTTTGAAAGATCTCTTGGCATCAGAGAAAAGTCTACAAGCTGAGTAAAAATCCACCAAAGCATTAGCTACGAAAATGTTTGATTCTTCCCATCCAGCCTTGACCACATGGCAATGCAGCTTTTTCCCTTCGTTGGAAAACCTCTCGTCACAACATCCACGAATCAAATAGCAAAAAGTAACCCCATTTCCCTCCACCCCTTCCAGCCTCATCCTATTATGCAGTTTCAACAACAACTCATCACATCGACCCAGTTCAGAAATCCCACGCAAAACCAAATTCCATGTGGCTAAGTTTCTCACAGGCAATTCATCAAACAAACCTAAAGCTAGATTCTCAAGTCCTACATTCATGTAAAGACCAACCAGTGAACTCCCAACAAACACATTACAACCGAACCCAAGCTTAACCACCCTACAGTGGACCTGAATCCCTTCCCAGAAAAACTTCTCATCATCGCTACATATACTCAACACAGAGCAAACAGTCGATTCACTCTCTCTGATACAGTGAGAAACCATCTCGTGGTAGAGCCACAAAGCATGCTGTAGGACACCGTATTTACGATGCCCAGAAATCAGCAAATTGTAAGAGACAACATCTCGTATAGGCATTTCATCGAACACCTCCTGAGCAACCACAAACTGCCCGGATTTTATCAAGCTATCAACTTTCTTGTTTAGGAAATAGACAACCTCGTGAGGGTAGGGTTCACAGTACGACTCCACCTGCAACCTAGCGGCTGACGGCGGATTCTTGGCTCCTAAGGTTGTGATGGTTCGCACACCAAAAGGCAGCAACTTTCTGCCTTTCATGGCCGCTGTGGCTTCTAATACAAAATTCCGCACGTGATATGCCCATAACATGTTCTCGGACTCCAACCATCAACCTTATATATCCAGAGTCCGCAATCCCAATGGGACAAACAACCCAATTTGCCGCCAGCCGTGCACAAATGAGAGGCGGCGACGATTTCAACACAGAACCGTGTACGTATCAGCCTTTTCTAGAGAAATAACGTCGAGAATTGCAAGAGACCGTCCCGAGTAGGCATTTCATCGAACACCTTCTGAACAGCCGCAAACTGCCCGGGTTTTATCAAGCTATCAGCTTTCTTGTTATACACAGAGAGAGAGAGTGGTTCTGGATTCAGACGAGAAATCACAAGAAAGAGGGGAGCTTTAACAATGGAAACCAGCTATCTTTTGCTTTTTATTATTACGATGGTGAGGCAACAAAACCGATTTTGCTTGGCACCTCAATATGACATAGTACAACAACAACCCATACAAGCTTCGGGAAACGATTAGAGTTAGCTTTTCCAATGGGATAGGCATATTATTAACATGTTGATCCAATAGCCTCGACAACAGAGGCCACGAATTGCATCTGGGTTTCCTCATCAATTCTCGAGAAAAGTGGGACATGAACAAAAAGGGATCTGTGGCCCTTCTGCTGGGCATACCGCAGGGAGTGGTAGTACACGTAGTTGCACACAAATCGGCCAGCATCGTCCGATATCGTCACGTCGAAGCCCTTCTTCTTCAACAACTTCAGGATTTCATCAATGGAGCAACAAGTCTTCTCCAACCCAAAACAGATAAGAAGAAAACCAGAGTGAGTTTAGGAGGAAAAACAGAATAGCATGAAGTTAGGGGTGGTAAATTGAATACCTCTCTTGCAGAGGTAGTTCCTCCATCTTCCAGGATGATGGGGCAGTTCTGAGTAAGAAGTTACGAAAAAATGTTAAAAATAAGTAAGCATCAGAAGTGTAGATCTAGAAATTGCAATTATATGAGACCGAGACTGAGAATCAGATTGAGAAACACAGCAGTCATGTACCTGAGGTTGCCATCCCATCTCATCTGGACATCGAAATGTGGCTTCGTTCACTGCCTGTCGCTCAATGGCGAATTTCATTGCACCACTGTTCACTCCCAAGTGAAGCTGAATAAGTGAACATTAAGAAAGATGTTGAGCATTATTTTCCGCAAAGCTGTAGAGAGAAAGCAATGATGAAGAGCAATTAAGTAAGATGTTCACTCCCAAGTACAGACCCAAACAACAACTGGCTCATTCTTTTCAGCATTCATAGTATTAGTTGCAGTGCTCGATTCTAGGGTCTGGTAGAGCATGTCACGAGCTCCATCTCCAGCAGTTTCAAGAACGGTGCAGCTCCCTAGGGTAACGCCAGCGGGCAACCCTCGCTTTGCCACATAATCCTTGAGCTTATTCACTATAGTCTCCGTGGGATTCAGGGCAACCCCTTGAAATTTCTTAAATCCAGTTACATGAATCACTACAGCCTTTGGTCCTTCGGATCCCATCTCTTCGTGGGCAAGAAGAGCACAGTTACCAATTTTCTTGCCGATGGTAGGTCTAGCACCTCAGCCTACAAACAACAAAGTTCCATTTGGCATCAACACGTTATAATCAAAAAACCTAACCTGAGAAGCAAAAATGTCCCATCTGTGTAAAGAATATAAACTAGAGCAAGATCCCAGTTTGGCCAAAGAATCACTGGGAGGAAACCCACATGTTGGATGCTGCTTCCAGGAACCACTCATCCAAATATCATACTATAAGTTCGATCTCAACAGTCATCAGATCAATGATACGAACAACTGATAACAACAAACAATGATCGGGTACTCGGAAATATGCAACAGGAAGAGCTTAAATCCTAAACCCTCGATCACAATTCAACTTGTTTATGTTTCCTATACTAAATTCACAGGCAGTAATTCAACTCCTGAATCAGAAGAGCAAGATTTCCCTTTCTCCTTCCTACATAAACGACAAAAACGCTGAAGAAACCTCCTATCAGAAACCAGAATTCAACTACACAATCAAGAGAGAGCTTAAAAAAGGAAACCCATGAAGCTCCCTAAAAAATGATTCAACTTTACCGCGGAATTCAGTGAGAAAGCAAAACCCTTCTTGAAGGAGAAAAGGAAGAAAGTAGGAGAGAGCCAAGCTCGTCCTTTGGACCTCAAATGGCGAAAGAGGAGACGACCCAGCAAACGCAGGTAGCTAAAGACCGACAAGACACAGTACAAAAAGCAAGGGGGGCGAGGAACGGAGGAAGTCTTCTTCCTGTGGCCTAGTCTAGTGTTTGTCTGCACTCCTCCACTCCTTCGTGCTTTCTGGAATCCACAAACTTCTTTGCCGTACAAACACAAAACATCTATGATCTATCCCAATTTACAAAAGGAGGAAATCAATAATTCTTTGCGTTTTGATAAAGGGAAGGGAAATGAGTAGGACAAACCGTTTGCCAATCCCACTTTCTCCTTTTCCCGTGAAACCAACCCACAGCAATTCCATTCCCGTTTCTGACTTACGTATTAAGCTTCTTCCGCCAAATTTCCTTGTTTTTTCCCCCAAAGAAATGCAATCCTCGTTTTCTAATGCTTGGATTGGGATTGATCATTGAGCGGTGGTGTACTCTGTACTGTAGTGGAGGAGACCTGCTGGAACTGGTGGTGCAACGTGGCTGGACTTGATTAGTATAGGCTCCGTCTGAATAGTCAAACTGAGAAAATGAATTATTGATGTGGCCAGTGTAGGTGTTGGTAGGGTGACCCTTCGTTCGGTTCGGTCCGGTCGAAATAGAGAAGAAATTATATCATAAAACGACAACTGAATCTGAATAGAACATACATTTGGTTCGAGCGAGAAACCACATCTTTTAAGGGATTTCTCTTTTCCAACCATATCTAAGTTTTTCTTATAGTATGAGAGCAATCGATGTAGGTTGATCACTCTGACGATAGCTTACCAGCTATTTCGTTGGCGAAACTCGCGTGTTCAATGCGCACTTTTTTCAAGTAAACACAAAACACAAAGTCAACACAATCATCAAATATCCACCGCCGAATGTCGGCGGCGTTGATTTAATCGATTAAACAGAAACCAAGACGACCGTCAAATATCCACCGTCGGCGTCGGCGATGTTGATTTGATCGATACACCTTTGACTTCTAACCAGAACAACCGTTACTCAGTCCACCACCTCTCCAAACTACGTTCGAACGAGGGTGTTCAACGAGAAACGAGAAACCAAACCGGGAGTGTTCTAAGTTATGTTACCTCTACTCCTATGGAGGTTCCTCTGCAGATTTCCGCGACTACGACTACTACGACTCAGCAAAAGAGGTCTTTGACAGAGTCAGAGCGGTTCTACGAAACTAGAGAGAAAATGATAATTCTGCGACGGTGCAGTTTGAGATTTGATTTTGCCGTCCCGAGCTTCTATCTCTTCCCGATCTTTATACTTCGCTCTTGTCCCCGCAGTCGTAGTAATTGCCTTCGCGCCTTTATCTCCCACGTTCTTCATTCCTGTCAACCGTGCGGGTAACTTCCTCCTTGTTGCGTAACTCCCACGAGTGCGAAACCGCTTGGACACGCGGAAACTTGGCCAAAACGACACTGAGCCAAAATCCACAATCCTCCACCACGGTTCGATCCCCCAAACAACCCTGTCCACATAATAACAAACGACATCGAGTCCACGACATCGTCAAAACTGAAATCTCGCCACTGTGACGTTCCGCGAAACAATGTTGCTTTCTACACCGTTTATATGAAATTTCTCACGACATTGTTCTATATTAAACACTATCGTTTTCTAATCCGCGGTGTTGTTGATACCTCCCGCGGTGTCGTTTTCAATTAAACAACATCGTCTAAAATAATCTTTAAAATATTAATTAATTAAACCGGTCATCATTGTTGACACACCGTCAAACCCTCACTTCGCGACGCCGTTCTTAGTTAAACAACATCGTTTCTAGTCCTGCGATGTTGTTGAGCTTCGCGATGTCGTTTAATCTTTTTGCGACATCATTTTTCACTAATCCATGCCGACCTTGCCAAATTCACAGCCACAACTCAGCTGCTCCGGCCCGGTCCCATCAAATAGTGTCGTTCTTCATCCGCGACATTGTTCTCTACCAAACGGTGACGTTTTCTCGTCTTGCGCTGTCGTTGGGCTTGACGGGCTGCCCTCACCAAAATCCTACCCGTTGTGGTATAGGTTTTTAATTAAACGGCGTCGCTTAGTAATACCGCGACACTGTTGAGGCCTTTAGCGGTGTCGTTTTTAGCTAAACAGTGTCGTCCAAAAAATAAATATTAAAATATATAATTAGTTGAGCTGGCCTTTCTCGAGATCTCGGCCAACACAAAGTCATTTTTGAATTAAACCCTGACGGTGTTGGGATTTTGTTTGCCAGTTTTGCGGCATTGTTGAGATTTCGATGATGTCGTTGACCTCCGCGACATCGTTAAATCTCTCTGCGGCATTGCTTATCACTAAACGGTGTCGTTTCTCTCCTCTTCCGACTAGGAATAAAAAAAAACACTCATTTTCCAATAGTAATACCAGCATTGACTGAACGGTGTTGTTTCTCTCCTCTTCCGACAAGGAACAAAAAAGCACTTTTTTCCAACCGTAATACCAGCATTGACTGAACGGTGTCGTTTCTCGCGACATTGTTTTTTTTACCAAATAACGTCGTTCCCAACGCCGCGGTACCGTCGGGCCCATTCGCGGTGTCGTTTAAATTCTCCGCGACATTGCTCCACTCCAAACGACACCGTTTTTTGTCATGCGGTATCGAATTAAATGCCGAGACTAATTAATGCGGGGCATTTAATTAACCCAAAATAATTTTAAGGTGTCAACACCAGCAAACATCATCATCAAATAGTGGCGAGTCCTGGATCCAATCAGTTGGGTGGAAATGTCTAACAAAAATGACTCTAGTTTTCAATTTGGAACCAATGGTTTGATTAATAAGCAATTGCTAATTATGAAGCCACTGTCAACAGTTTCTAATGTCGTCGACGATTTATTGCATATGAACAAGAAATCCGGGTTAATGAAAGTAACAAGAAGGTTCAAACCTTGACATGGGTCGTAATCATTAATACTCCAATGAGTCTAAAGAAAGTGATCATGGTCAAGTTTTCGCAAATATAGAAGATTGAATAAGGAACAATTAGAGGAAGTTAGCCCACAAGTTGGAACCCTAAAAATTGTTGAATATGTATCTGAGTGAAGTTCAAGTGGAGACACAAACTGAAGTTGGATATAGTAGTGAAGGAAGCAATGTGAGTCATATTGCTCTTGGATTCACTCGTGAAGAGATGAACAAACTCATATGCATGCTGCAAATTGGTGCTAACATCACTGTACCCAACAACAACACGCTTCAATTCTCACCAACCTCAACTTGTATGTGTCACCAAGCATATTATGATTTCCCATATTTATCATATTTTCCAAAATACTCGAGTAAATATGTCATTTCTCTTTTTTCCAACCATGACAGTAACCATCTAATGCATTTTTTTTAATCTTAGAAACAAGTGCATCGTATTATATTTTTTGCTCTCTTGAACTCTATATGTGTTAGTTATAGAGAAATTTTGAAAGCTCCTAGTTACTCATGTAGAGTCTGTCAAGCTACCTTATGGGATTTGTACAATGTCCTTCTCGTACCTAGTTTTCCCTCTAATATGGTGTTTGCAAGTCGTCTCGCACATAATTTCCCTTTAGCCTTGCACTTTCATTCTAATCTTAGTAAAACTCTGAACCTTCTAAATACGACGATAATTGGTTTAGCAAGAGAAAATAACTATCAGCTTACCTTTCCCAAGCAGCCACATAGTAAAAAAAAAATATTCTACACTCGCAAGCAGCCACCACCATCAATTTCAACTCACACCAAGTTGACCATTGACTTTGAAGATTAGGACATCCTAGTAATGATAGGATTTTATTTTCCAAAATATTGATTCCTTTGTAACCAATTTTAGAGTTGATCATTGTGATATATGTCATCTACACAAACATAAAATACTTATTATCCCTATTGCATTAATGATGCAACTGAAAATTTTCTATTGATTTATGTTTAATATGTGCCTGTGGTGCCTTTTATTATTGTCTCTTATGGTGGATATGATTATTTCTTTACTTGATTGTTCGTGAGTTGTATCGGTGTATCTTATGAAACATCAAAGTGAAAACAAGGGAATTGCTTTAAAGGGGTCGTTTGGATGGATCAATTGTAAAACGAGCAATTTGACCAATTGTTTCATTTTATAAAATGAGTCATTTAAAACGAGTCAATTCAGATTACCTGCCCCCACCCAGACAATAGTAATTGGCTCAACGGATCAATCCATATTTTCTGCTGCCAAACGGATCAATCTGACACAATTGTCTCAAAACGAGACAATCCATTGGAATTCCACGAAGGTTTATCATTTGATGTAAATTAATTTGGTATAATTACTAAAATAACAAAAAGTGACAAGGGCAAAGAATTCCATATGAGTGAGTTTTACATGGAAGAAGTAATGGAACGCCAAATTTTCTATATGTATACTTCACAATGAAATTCCAAGCTCATGAGGAAGCACCGGGACGTTCCAAATATTGTTAGGTCTCCCTCATATGTTCTAGTCTCATATCCCATTATCGTACGAGATTGATTGTGTTTCACGTTCCATTTACTTAGACAATAGATTTCTTACTCCAATTCTAGGCAACAAATCACCATGTGAATTCTTGTACAAGAAGCCACCATTTTATTGAGAATTTGAGTGTATTTAAAAGTCTAGTTTATACTAGTCCTTTTTTATGGAAGACCTAAGTTTGCTCCTCAAACAAGCCAACAAATTTTGTTAGGAATGTTGTCAATGCTTAAGGGTTACAAATTATTGAATCTTGAAGATAGCAAGTGTATGTTTTTAGGGATGTAGTATTCTATGAATCAAATAAAATATTTTTAGTAATCAAACGTGAAACCTTTTAATAATCAGAGCGACTGAACTTGCAATTTGCCCTAAGAAATTGTGAATTTGTGATAGAACTAGGTCGTTTAGCACCAAAACGACAAGCCCCGTAAATTGGCCACTAGCCGCCCCACTTGGATGGCCTTCCGGTGCCGGTGCGGTCTCTTCCGGCTTCCGCCGCCTCCCTTGTCCTTCCCTACCAGTCAGTCAGAACCAGAAAAACAAAATAAGAGCGAAATCGGCTGCTGGGTCTCGGAAATCAGAGGATCCAATTCCAACCAGCCATGCCTCGCCACAAAGACGAGCTCCCTGCAGTTCGCGTTTACACTGTCTGTGACGAATCTAGGTCGTCGGCGTGCGTTTTCGACCCAATCTGATGCGGAAAATTCTGATACGCGACTGATTCGATTTAGGTTTGTGCAGATACCTGATCGTAAGGAACGTACCTGCACTGGGTTGCGGCGATGACTTGCAGAAGCTATTCGCCTCCTATGGCGACGTTGAAGAGTAAACTTCTCAACAAGAAAGAAAAAAAAAGTTCTCTCCTTTTTTCCTTCCGGTGGTGGTGGTTGAGTTGTCATTTCTTTTGTAGGCTAAAACCGATGGACGCAGAAGATTGCGAGCCATTTACAGACGTGTACTGGATCAAATTCGGTTTGGTTAGCAATGCCAGGTTACTGCGGCTTCCCCACGGGGTTCCTGTTTTTGTCTACCATATACCACAAAGATTGGGACTTTGAGAGCCGGTTAAGGAAGTTGAAGTGCTGATGCAGGTTTGCGAAAAGGAAGCTGGACGAGCATGTCTTCTTGGGGAACAAATTGCAGGTTTCGTATGCTCCACAGTTTGAGAGCCTCTCAGATACCAAGGACAAGCTACAAGGCAGAACTAATCAAGTTCTTGCTCGACTCAACCGGGCTGGAAAATCTCCTATCCAGCCTCCCAATTCCTCTTCTCACCCACTATCTAACTCCAATCGAACCCGGTATGCTCTTTGCTAATGGAAACTCATGTGCTGTTGTTCTAACTTGTGTGGTTAATCTCAGCACATACAATCTATGACTCATTGGTTGGTTTTCTCTAGGGATGTACGAGAATTGGAAGGCTTTCCCCGGGCAAATGATCCACCCCTGAAAAGGGTTTCTTCTGACCAGGTCTGCAAATCCGTTTAGTTCTTCTCTGAATCCCTTTCTGTCATGCTAACGAAGGTTAGTCCGTGGATACTGAATAGCGAACCATCATCTGTTCTGCTTTTAACAGGATTACTTCCCATCTCAATCCATGAACGAGACGGTTAATTTGGTCAGGAAGAAGCTCGATAAGGTATTACTGTACATTTTTTTCTTTTTTCCCATTCTGTTGGACATAGCACAGCATATTTGGTAATGAAAGTAACTTTGCTTGGTACTACCACATTTGTTGTTACAGATACAGTCAAGTTCAGACCAGCAAGCTGGAACTGCACCTAAGAAGTTACGAGTGGACAACAGAAGACGAATCTAGATGCTGCTGCTTAGTCAAATTTGTTTGTGATTGTTACTCGTGCATGCCAATATCAGTGTCTCATAAACAGACGATTTGGTTCTTGTTAAGCTTTGCTTCAATCCCTGACCCCAATACACGGTTGTAACCTACTCACAGAAACTAGACTCATTTTAAATGCCACAGTTCAAGAAGTTGTACAGTTGCCCAATCTCTAGTTTCTGCATTTTCTATGGCATCATATGAACTTGCAAATCAACCTTACTGCTAAGGCTAACATTGTCTCCAATGGCAGAAACTCAGAAGAGCCTTTTTATCACCAAAGCTATATAACAGCAGAATGGCTACCTTCTTTCCATGGTTTTAAAAACAAGCACTCTTGACAGTTTCCATAATAGAGGGGGGTAAAAGATTGGAATAGAAAGAAACTTTACTCGAACTCCATTTTCCCAAAAATAAACAAGGTTACTCCAAATACAACTTTTGTAATCCCAGGAAAGACCCTGCCTGAGGTTTGGTTTTTCTTTTATCACAGAAGAGAGTTAGGATGACCCTTTTTTTTTCCTTTCACATTTGAGTGACATTTCAATTTTTCATAATTTAGGACAAGTATACTTGGATGCTGGTAGTTTTGATCAACTGGCATACAGGGCAAACATTGACGAACATGTCGCAGTCTATACATAGGCACAGATGCCTGCAAGGCATTAACAATACCGACACCTCCCTTGCTTTGCATGCTCTGCAGGTCATATGCTCTTTAGAGCCACCTCGCCGAGAGAGAGGCTTTGATGAAGGGCCACAACCACCTATTGTCATCTTCAGGTAGTTGTTATTAGGATCAATGCAAGAGGCAGCATCATCAAACTCACTGTCCCCAAATCCTTCTTTTACTTGATCAGCCCCCTGAGCAATTGCCTGCTGGAGATTGGTCTTGAGGACATTGGCCAGTGATTCGTTGTTCTTTGCCTTGTAGTACCAATTCTGGGCTTCTGTCGCCACTTGTTTTATTCTGTCAATCAATTCCTTGTTTCGACGGTTCATATTCTCTATCTCTATGTCTTTTTCCCGAATCTTCTTTGCAACACCCTTCTCAATAGCACCAAGAAATGAGGCAACATGTCTCTGTTTCATGTCCCTCACTCCCTTAGCCAGGTGCTCCTCCTGTTTCATCATATGGAACCACCATCATCAAAAAGAATGACACACTGACTAAACAACACTTCCGAGAGCCCAAGACGTTTAACACCTGTCAGTTCTTTTTAATCAATCAACATTAGGCTATATGAAAACATAACAGAGGGAGACATCACATCCACAAACAGTATTATACTGGTCAAAATCAATGATCCAGAGAGATGATTCTGAAGGACACCAGTTATGTTAGGTTGGAATGAGGAGGGTGGCATAGCTGAAGAAAGATATTCAAAGACAATGGGGTCTACCAAACAATACAGGCATTAACCAAGGGAGGGGACATTAAGAACAAGAGAGTACCTGAAGTTTGATATATTGATCAAATTCCTCTTTCTGGCGATCAAGCTCAGACCGAATATTGTCCCCAAGGGATGACAAGATCATTGAAGGTCTAGCTGCTGCCATACTCCCACTTGCTGAAGTCAGAGAAGAGTTTCGTTCATCGTCGTCATATGATAGTCGTAACCCAGTTGACACAGCATTAGGGTTGTTCGGAACACTTGCTGAGCGGTCAGCTTCATCTTTGCAAATGTTATAGTTCAATGAAATTTGAAGCTTTTGTTGTCTACTAAAGTCTTCTGGCTCCCTGCTTCGTTTATTGGGCTGAAGCATAGGAGAGATATGCTCATTTCCAAAATAGTTTATAGCATCAACGTTACATCCAGCTGGCACTGACAAACCACAAGTTTAGAAGATATTATCAGTAAAATATACTTTGCCAAACAAGGTTAAATAGCCAACCTAACATTCAAAAAACAAAGACACAAGTTTTAACTCAACAACAAAATAACAGCAAAGTATAAGTACTACATTAGGGAATACAATATCCATCAATATAGATTCTAATTTTGACTATTTCAATCGGTACTAGATGAAATCCCTGTTGCAGATAAAAAACAACATACTGTATAGAGAATCAAGATCTTGACTCCATTGTCCAGCCAAAAACCTCTACAAAAACACCTTGCTCGATGAAAGTTGCTTCTAATGTTTTTCACATGCATTCATAGTTACAGATATGATGCCAGGCAGCACCACAAAATAAGAGCAAGGAAGGCAAAGCTTAACTGTGATGGTATCATAAAATTGTAACTCACAATTACCAAATAACTGCAGCTGGTTTGAAGCGTTGTTCTGATAAGGAATGCGGTTCTCATCCAGGAAAACTGGAACAAGGGGATTGCTGCTATTGCCTCCCAGCATTTTCCGCAATCTAATTTATCATAAACTTCAAAGGCTTCGGATTATAAAAAAGATTCACCCTGCAAAAAAGCAGAACAAAACACTTCTAAAAATACACTTCACAAAGTTACAAGCAGCAACTAAACTAGTTATGGACTTCAACCACCGATGCTACAAGCCAATTCATAAATAAATAAAAGTTAATCTAGTTATTAAGATAAAACATGTAGAAATCCAATTATATACCAAAGAAGAAAACTGCCTTATAAGTTCAGATGCAAGAGCCTAGACACGTGTCTGGACGCAAATAGAAACGCTAAAAAACATCGATCAAGCATTGACGAATCGTGATCCAGATGCCATCGATCAGCATATAAAAAGGAAAACAGAGAAAACTAAAAGCTCGGTCAAAACGGGCTTCCGCTTCTGAGCCACTAATGCTCGAGTTACGTGGCAACCAATAAAGAACAAAAGGCTGGGAAACAGCTTTGGCATCCGTTATCGTCCATACCAAAGAACATTCCTAACCGTGTAGTAACTGTCTTACGAATCAAAATAACGCTTGCAGGTCTCAAATTTCAGAAGACATTACATGCACAAGGTTGCATCCCATCAGGCACCTGATTGTCTAGCACACTATGTGCAATTAAGCTTACAGTCTGAGTCATGCACCCAGATGGACAGGGACTTCACCACAAGTCTAAGAAGGCTGAAAACCATGCTAAAAAGAGCAGAAAGAAACAATGAGGTAAGGTCATCGAGACATCAGACCACTTAGCTCAATGTGATCAACAACTCACTTTCTCGTATCCCTCTGTGAAGGAAAGACATTTGCTTTGCAAATGATACCAGTTCCATCAAATTTACATTCACTGATGAAATGGTCCCCAAAAGAGAGACGAGATTAAAACCCTTGAAATTCAACTTAGCAAAAATTATGCAAAACTTTGGTCGGAAACTGAATAAGACTGAAACCCAGATGAAACTCCAGTTCAGTAAGTAGTAGGATCAAGGGAGAGTGAAACAAAATAACAAAATAACAAAAAAAAGCGATGTCCAGGAAATGGAGGAGCTTGAGCAAGGCCTAAGAGTGAATAACGGAATGCAACGGGCAGGGTGCGGGAAAACCTAAGAATCTGAAAGATTAGATCTTCATGAAGAACCCAGCAAATCTCTCAAACCCCAGAATTTGCCCAGCACTCTAAATGGAAATAATCGAAAAAACCAGCCTAGATGGCTTTCATCCATACATATACACAATCAAAAAAAGAGAGGCACGTTTACCTTAAATATGAAGCACCTTTGATTTGGGTTCAGCAACAGATCCTGCAAATTTCCATCAACGGTGTCAATGATCGCCTCAAGCAAAGGAAAATAACGAAGAAGCGGAAATCAGAAGTAAACCCCCAGAAATCAAATTGTTCCATATCCCCATACAAGCAAGTAAACAAAAGAGAAACAGAAAAAGATGAGACCTTTGGAATCGGGAAAAAAAACAACAGAAGGCGATGATCAGGTTATCGAGAAGATCTAAGGAGACCCAGAAATGCACCGTTGCAGCAGATAGTTTGGTGGGCAAAGATGACGACGATGATAACAAAGACGCGGGAGGGCGGTGGTGGTAGAGAGAAAAAGGAGGGGGGAAAGAAGACAAAAGAAAGTAGGGAGGTTGAAGAAGAGAGCAGATGATGGTGCGGTGGGAGTAGGGAAGGAGGCGAGGCAGGCAGAAAGAGGGAGGTGGGAGTTGATAGATGAGAAAACGGACGAAAACCCTCCCCCGAAAACAGAAAAAAAAAAAAAAAAAAGGCTACCCAACAAAATAAGAAATAAATAAAAAATATGAGTAATAATGGAGAGGAGAGGAGGTAAGCAAAGCAACAGCGAGGGTGGGAAAGAAAGGTCAGGGGCGGGTGAGGGTAAGTAATGGCAGAAAGAAGAAGAAGAAGAAGAAGAAGAAAGGAGGGAAATCGGGCAGCGGGCAGCGGTTTCTGGACTGGGTGCTGGAAGGAACTACCTGGCTACGCAATCTAATGCGGGGTCAGTTAAATTTCTCGAGGGAGAGAGACGATGAAAAATACAAAACATTTTATTTTATGCGTTTATTTAAATAAATAATGACAGTAATGGAAATTGATAGGTAGACGATAGAGAGAGTGGGAATTGAATAGAGAGACGGGAAGAGCTTCGTGACCGCAATCAACAAAAGGAAAATGGGTCCCACTCCACTCACCCCGCGCCGTTAGATTGCCAATTCAATACAGTTCAATTGGCGGAGAAATTTAAAGAGAGAGGTTACGCGGCAGCTGCTGTATTTCAGTTAATATATATGTTTGACCCCCGATTAGTATCGGAGGATTAGTGTGGAGCCTTGATTCGGATTCTCTCGTCTGATCTCCTCGGGAGTGGAAGAAGAATCTTGTGGATAGTCGGGGCGGTCCCCGTGATCTACACTCCGACGGTCAAGTTAGAATAGGATATATAATAGAGTGTAGAGAGAGATAGGGTTTAGAGAGAGAACCATCAGTGGTAAAATGTGGGAAGGAAGAGAAGTCGCCTTGCTTGGAGGGTCTGGTCTCCTTATATAGGAGCCGGAGGCATCCTGTGGACGCCTCCCGTTGTCATGGACGCCCCCGGTAGACTGGACGTAGGGATGGCAACCAAACCCGAACCCACGGGTACCCACCCGACCCAACCCGGTCAACGCGGGTAAAATCCGTGTTGACGGGTTTTGGGTCGAGTTTGGGTTTAAACCCGTTCACTATTTATCGGGTTGGGTTGGGTTTGGGTTTAGGTAAACCCGACCCGTGGGTACCCGCCCACACATATAATTAATTTTCTCTGTATATTTAATATTTTAAACAACTAATCTTATTTATGTTTGTGGAGACATGTCTAATTTTTTTCTTTCTAATTGTGTAGAATGAAGTTTGTGTTATCGAGTGGAGAATGAAGAAACTTAATTGAAAGGAAGAAGCCTTCAATTAATCATGTTATTTATGGATAATTTATAATTTACTTCAATTTTCTTGAGTTTTCTAGATTGGTGTTGAACAATTTGTATAGTCAATTTGTGATTTGCTTGAATTTTCTGGAATGGTGTTTTAAATATGGATAATTTGTATTGAGAGATTGATATTTGACTTTAATTTTGGTAGGAACTTGTTATTGTAAATTTTTTACGACAAAAACCCGTGGGTACCCATGAACCCGCGGATATCCAGCTGGTTGGGTTGGGTTTGAGTTTTTCAAACCCAGTGGGTTTTACCCCGGGTTTTTTTCACGGATAAACCCATGGGTTTGGGTTTGGGTTTGGCAAAACCCGACCCAACCCGACCCATTGCCATCCCTAACTGGACGCCTCCCGTCGATGGACGCCTTCCGGTGGTGGACGCCCCCGGGTAGGCTTGACGCCTCGCGGTGATGGACGCCCCCCGGGTGGACTGGACGCCTCTCGGTGTACTGGACCCTAGAATGGGCTTGGGCCCAAGGTGAGATGCTTTTGGTGGGGCTTGGGCCCGTATTAGGCGGGTTAATACTAGACCCAACAATATATTACCTAATTTGTCTAAATAAAATTAACTTGATAGTTGATAGTCTTTTTTTTAATAAATTAGCGGGATGTTATACTTTGTGATTAATCAATAATGCTTATATAGTATTGAAGTTGAAATAAAACAAAATAATATATTTAAATGGATATATATATTAATGCAATATTGTATTTTGACAGGATTTGGATGGAAACTCCCCACTTTAATGCATAAAGGTTGGGGCGCCCTTTAAGTGCTCATTTTTCCGAAGAAAAAAAAATCGATGAATAGTATTGAGGATTGCTTAAAATTGGTTGTCATTATATTTTATAATATTTATGTATCATATATATGTCTAGACAATGATGGACAATTTTTTCAAATGACAACTTCACAATCGGGTTCAACCCATAGTAGTAACTTTCATAGTCCAATTGATTCTCGTTTTTGCCTCTTTCCTTGTTTTTTATTTCTTTTAGATAACATTTTCTATGTTAACTATGACAATTATTTAGGTTTTTTATAAACTTTTTAGGATTTTTACGATTGCAACAAGTATATTCTGTTAGCGGTATTGGCACCATGTTATGTTAATTGGCCTATTGTATTGTAGTAAATGGTGAATGTGTAGGTGGTGGCAGGTGTCTAACCCTATTATTAGTGATGGTAATGGGGCGGGGAGGGGCGGGTACCTCAATACTCATGTCCTGCCCCATGTTACTACGGATCGGGCGGGTAAAACTCACGCAGGTACGGGGCGGTGCGGGTCGGCCCACTCTTACATGTTATTTGAAAGAAATACACTCTAATTTTACTTTTTCCGATAAAAACAAATGAGAAAATACTTGGTGTATGCAAAATAGTGATATATAGCATGGGTAAAGAAATTGAGATAAAATGGCCAAGAACAGGGCGGGACGGGGCAGGGCGGGTTAGGTAATACCTGCCCCATCGCGGGTCAGGTCGGGTAATACCCACGAGGCGAGTTCAAATTTCCATCACTGAGTTTGAGAGAGCTAGGGTTAGGCGACATTATATATGTAGAGCAAGCCGTGTAAACAAAACGAAGAAAACATATTAATACGATCAGCTAGGAGAGTTCTAGCTCTCTCGTGGACTAGTCCCAATCTCGGAAAAACCACATATATCACGTGTCGTGTTTTCTCCTTGATTTTGATTGTGAGGGAAAGACTATGGATTTCTACCACCATTTCACTATAGGAGAGTTTGGGAGGTGCCGCTGTAGACCCTGTGGGCAACAGAGAGTTTTCTGAGATAGTCGTGGTGATGAAATCAAAATTCATGCTACTGGCTCCCGAAAAACCTTCATTGAAAAGCGGTTTTGTTTCTAGGGATGTTGGACATGTGATGTCATAGGAGATTCACTCTGGATGGCCGGCGATTTCGTCCCAATGGGGATCGTCGGTGCCTCATTCTCTAGTATATATGGATGTGCAGAAATGGCGTGGTCTTTATACGGAAACAGCTCTAACATCCCCCTTTCACAATTCTGTGACGCAGAAGGCATATGAATGGGCTAGCTAATGTCTAGGAAACTGGCAAAATAATGACGTCGCCAGCCGAGTGCCAAGACATGAAGAACATATTAGCTGGATAACACCAGCAGCAGGGTGGCATAAAGTAAACACTGATGGTGCTGCCCAGCTTCCATAAGGAGCAGCAACGGAGGGAGGTGTACGTACTCTGCAACAACTATGAAGATTGGATGTTTTTTCAGTAAGTGTTACATCCCATCATTTTCTAAGCTAAAGTGACCATCATGCCCTCAGAAAAATTTGTCAAATTCCACCATAAAATCGATGAGGACTAAAATGTGAAATCTTGGTTCAAACAATATCGAGTTTTGACAGAAAAATAAAGAACTTACGAATGTTAACTGAGTTTCGGATTAAATCCACCCGGTACCTAATTAACATACCGTTTAGTATAAATGAATTCCATGAATTTTTAGGAATTCATTTTGAAGTGAAATATTTTTGTGTTTGGTATATAAAAGAATTCATTTTCAATTCTAAATTTTGAATTCTACGGAATTGGAACTAGTTATAGCAATTCCGAGGAATTGATATGGAAATTTCAAATGAACTCCACAAGTATTTACCAATTATGATAAAATGACATAATTATTCTCATTTATTAACAAAATTACTTCTACATATATTATTTCGCGCCAATTCATGCAGTATGAGGAACGTCGACAAGAATTTGATTATAACGCTAATAGCACATACCAAACACAGGAATTCATTGACAATGAATTCTACACAGGAATTCATTTTAAAACGAAATGAATTCTAGATTCATTTGGTACCAAACGGTCTATAACCGTAAATTCCCAAAATTCCCTTTCATTAAATAAACCCTAAACCTAACTCTACCCACCCGATACGTCCACCCCTTTGTCCCAAATATATTATTAGCATAGTTAGTAAAATACGGTACGGGAAAGTTTCGCATAAAATAGGTACGGGTATTTTACTTCACTTCTAAGCTAATGTTACGTTAAATAGTACGTTAATAGTTATAATACGGATACGAAAGTTTTAAACGGATAAAATACATATGGGTACATGTACGTGTATTAAACAAAGTATTTACTAACTATGATTATTAGAATTAGTAAGGCACAATTTTCAATTTTGCAAAAATTTCGGTAGTGTTCACCAAGAAAAAATCGAGAGTTACTGTTCACTGAAACCCTCTGATTAGCTGCAACTAGGTCCAGCTTAAACCCAAGGATACTAGTATACTACCACTCTAGGCAGACCAAGCACAACCATTGATCTGTTAGCTATCTAACTAATATCAACCGTTGATTCTTGTGACCTTTGATGATGGATGTTGTTGGCTTTCAGCTGAGAAGCAACTCGTGGGAGATCTGAGTCGGATTTTTTTGCGTTGAGTTGGTGATACCTAGGAAAAAGTGTGAATCCTCGGCGGCGCTGCAGAGAGAGTATGAAGATTGGAGAATGGGTTTTGAGTCTGCCCTTATGTTCTCAAGTCTCAACTACCGGCCGTGATCGATGAAGTTTTTTAATTTCATTCAGTAACTCTTTTCTGTGAGCTTTTTTTTTTTTTATCTCTGTTCAGTTTGGTTCTGTCTGCAGTTGATTTGATGGTGCAGGTTAAGCAGTTCAAAGCACCATCCCGAGTTTGCATCTTTTCTCCGTGGTGTGTCCAGTCCGGTGAGGCCTTGCCGGAGCTGTCGTGGTGTCCTTCCTCTGCGTCTATCTTTTTCTCCGTCCGGGAGGTATCCACCTCCTGGTTGCTTTCCCCTGCTTGTTCATTAACGTCTGGCAATGAGTTGTTGCTCTTATCCTCATTCATCATAGGTGAAGCAAGCGGTGGGTCGGATTAGTATCCCGCAATTGGAGAAATCAGGAGTGATGATGTCTTGTCACGTGGCCTATAGCCTTTGTCCAGTATCGGTTGGGCTTCTTGAGCCTTTTTGCTTGTGGCTTCCTTTTCCTTTGTTTTTTCTGCAGGTGTGCATGTCAGCATGTGTATCTGGCATGGAACTCCTTGATCAAAGAAGGAAGGAAGGAAGAATGAGAAGTCGTGTCTTTGCCTTTTGGATTGACATAATGGACGTTTAAGCTTGGGCAAAAGACACCTGGTTCGGTCACCTTAACGGTTTGGTCTTGACAGAGTGAAGCCATATGCTTTTTATGGATTTTTAGTGTTTTTTTCGCTATTTTCCTAGAGAACTAACAGAGCTTCCCATTTAGTGGCATAAAGGGCTCTTTCATCGCCAGATCGATTAGTATCGACTGACGTTTCTTTTACTCTTTGTAATCATATCTGTCTATTATTTCATCTGACTATGATATAAAAAAACCCTTCTTCTACCTTTCCCATCTCTCGAATCTTGATTCCGACTCTCTCGCACCTCCCCAACTCAACAAATGGACGCCGACGAAGGTCGTTTGATTTCCCCTCTCTTTGAACTCCCCGAACCCACCGAATGGCACGCCGGCTGAAAACGGTGGTGACGACAGATTTCCCATCTCCGTACCCAATGAAGTAGGGCTGGCTATTTGGTTCGGGTTTTTTGGTTTTACCCGAAACCGGACCGTATAACGCGGACCGAGACCGGATGGTAAACAATCCAATCTTTGAGCTTAGATTTGAAGTAAAAAACCATTCGGGGCCGGATCGAAAACTGGATAAAGACCGGATAAGAGAGCTCAACACCCAAAACTTAAGGGTGATTTGCATAAACGTTCACAAACATTTGCACTTAGTACAAAACTTAACCAACTCCTCATCCTTTTAGGCCTTAGGCCACTCAAATCCCACAAGTTCAATATAAAATCAAGACCGAATTGGGACCGAACCGGGTCAAAACCGGACCGGATCAAGACCAGACTGCATCCAATCCAATCTTTAGTCCTTATATTTTTTAAAAGACCGGACTGGACCAGATCAATTTGGGCCAATTTAACCGGAGCGGACCGTATAGCCACCCCTACACTGAACGGACGCTGAAGAAAGACGACAACCCCCTCTCTCTCACCTCTCTGAGCCCACAGAACGACGCCAACGAAAGACCACCATCCCCTTTCTTTCACGTCCCCGATCCCGCTGAACGGCACGCGACGGGAGAATGGTGACGCCAAATTTCCCCGAGAAATCCCGTTTCTTCATTCCGACGAAGTTGAAGCACTAGCTCTATTCTCCACATATCGTAGGAGTGAGAGAATGTCACGATAGATTTCCCCGGGAAATCCCATTTTGTCATTCTGACGAAATTGAAGCAAAGGCTCAAATCGAAGGCATGAGAGACCCCTATTTGAGCGAGTGAGGGGAGATTGAATTGGCATTCTCTGGCTATGGCCGATTATCTGTGGAGGGATAATTCGCTAGCTCCAACGAATGACAATGGCATTGGAGTGGAGGTAAGCATCCAGCTAGCTCTCTTAGTAGGACAATTAACACACAGGAGTTTGAAGAATCTATAATCAGCTTTCTGAAGTTGACCATTTTAGGTCCTGAATGAGACTGAGGGGAGTGAATTAGAAGTTAGAGTGTTGAGTTGTTGACACCTCTCAGTCAACTTGCCTGGCTTGATGGGAAATCGAATAGATTTATTCTAGACTGATTCGGAGGATAGTAAATCTGGACTTGTATCGTATAATAAGTCCGCTGCTACCGGGCATTGAATTGGTCAAAGTGGACCAAGTTCTGGTAAATGGGAATAATAGGGGTGCTTCTTGGTCACCACCGTCAAGAGGATGTGTGCAGATTAATGTTGATGCATCCTTAGGGACTCGACAGGAGTGGGGCTAGGTGTAGTGATCTGGGATGCAGATGGACAGAGACTGACGGGAGAATGGTGATGCCAAATTCCCCGGGAAATCTCGTTTCTTCATTCCGACGAAGTTGAAGCACTAGCTCTATTCTCCGCATATCGCAGGTGTGAGAGAATGTCACGCTAGATTCCCCCAGGAAATCCCATTTTGTCATTCTGACGAAATTGAAGCAAAGGCTCAAATCGAAGGCATGAGAGACCCCTATTTGAGCGAGTGAGGGGAGATTGCATTGGCATTCTCTAGCTATGGTCGATTCTCTGTGGAGGGATAATTCGCTAGCTCCGACGGATGACAATGGCAGTGGAGTGGAGGTAAGCATCCAGCTAGCTCTCTTAGTAGGACAATTAACACACAGGAGTTTGAAGAATCTATAATCAGCTTTCTGAAGTTGACCATTTTATGTCCTGGATGAGACTGAGGGGAGTGAATTAGAAGTTAGAGTGTTGGGTTGGTGACATCTCTCAGTCAACTGCCATTATTTTTTTTATGCTTCCAGAGAAATGAAGGTTTGTTTGCTTCAGCAGAGGAAGAAAGAAAATAAGGCCATTGGATAAATTTCATCAAGGCTAAAGGCTCTCATTCTTTATTATCGACTTCTTTTTTTCTGTATATGTTTATGTCTCATAGGATTCACAAGGCTGTTGTCTTCATCAATGGATAGAGAAGGATTCTCATCTCTGCAACCATTCACTACTCAAGAGGCACTCCTCAGGCAAAATGCAATTTGTTTTTGTTCAAATCTTGGCTGCAACCATAAAGAATGAATTCTTTGCATTTGGTGGGGTCAATCTTATGTTCTCACATCAGGGTATAGCATCAATATGTTTGCTACTTTTCAGCATTGTGTAAAACATAATTGTGGTTCTTCCACTTATGCATGTTTGGTGAGTACTAAAAAAGGATAGTTATTTGCATAATTGAAACAAGAATGTGTTCTTTGTGCCGTCGATCCTTCTCTTTCCCTCGAGAACCCCCCAGAGTTCCAACGTCCATCAACATGGTTTTCCATTGCATCCAGCTAGGGGTGTTCAAACAGTGTGGTTACCGTGTTAACCGTTTTAACTAATAGTATTTGGCTAATATGATTTGGTTAAATTTTTTAGCTTGTTTGGTTTAGGTGGTTTGGTTGGGTTCAGACACTCCTAACCAATCAAACCAAATTAACCAGTTAACTAATTATCCATATACCTAATATATATATGATACACACATACTTAATACTTGGCATAACCACTCAAAAGCCAAACATTCCTTCCTTTAGGCTCATCAACAATAAAGTTTAATATTGTTCTTATACTGTATATTCGTATTTGTAGAGTGCAGACCATGATCTTTGAACGCCCAATTTAGATAAAACTCGTACAATACATTAGATGAAAACTTGAAAGGAAGATGTTTTTCAATCTATGATAATTGCTAAGAGACTAAAATTCAATTCTCACAATCACAACAACTAGTGGTCCTTAGAGACATTCTAAAGGACTTTCATTCTCTCTTCTCGTCATTTATGTTAGTTTTGTGTCCTTTTGCTCATTATAGCTTTTCCAGAGCTACCGATCTAGTGCCAAAAAAACTTTTTCATCAAAAGTCCGATTGCATACGATTATTTATTATTATCTGTTATAAATTTGTTGTCCCGTTCATACTTTCGGAGCCGGGACTTATCTTGGATTACAAAACCCCTTAATCATTATGAGAACATGTACCATCGTGGTACGACTTAGCTTATACCACATCTGTACCAACATGGTATAGATCCTTTGTACTACGTACCGTGATATCTGAAGTTTTGTACCATCATGACACAAAACACTTGAACGCATCCTTGATGAAATGTAGAATTCAAGTAAAAAAAAAAAAAAACTACCCAATGGTGCATAATAATTAATCAAAAATGGTACGTGCTCGTCGTCTCTTGTCCCAGAAAGCCCATGATCAAGAGCACTGAAAATGAGTCTTACTTCCTAGTGAACTTCTATGTGCCCCAAAAAAGTTCTCTTCTTTGGCTTTGATTCACTACCTCTCCTCACGAGTTATTACTGACTTGACTATATATAACAGAGGACCCCAAACTCCAAAGGAAAGATTTCAGAGTATATGTAGTGTACGACAATGGCTAATACAATAAGAGCCAGACAACGAAATTGTGAAGGGGAAGCAAAACGCACCGAAGGTGCACTTTTCATTTTTTGTTTCTAGCGAGGTATGAGATTGAGAGCAAGTGGCTATCACATTGGCCACAGAAACACACACTATATAGAGCTAGCTATGGGGGGAACAAAAGATGTACTGTCTTATTTATACGTCGTTGAAGAAGATCTTCTCTGTATCGATTTAATTTTATAAAATGTTTCCGAGCGACGGTTGAAGAGGATGAGGTATAGAATATTTATATCTCTTTTAAGTGTTTGAATTTACTGGCAATGCTGACCCTCCATTACCATCTATCTCGAGCCTTAATTAGTAGCTTCTTTGACTTTAATCTTAAGTGGTTATTTTGTACTGTTAAAATTGTGTATCGACTTGAGTATCTGAGTAGACAATTTTCTAGCCAGACCACTAATACGGTACAATGTTGCACATACCGATCAAAATGATGCTTCCCACCATTTCTCATTCTCCACACATCTCGACTCCTTTTAGTCCGAGCGCTTTTTCACAATGGCTAGAAGTCGTAACAATACACACCATCAATAATAAAGGCCGGTCGATTTTGTCTTTGTCTTGTTTGTTTCCTCTTTTTGGCTCCCACTTTTAGACAAATACACTTGTGCTTGTCCACCTCCTCCCTCTTGTATTGTCCATTTTTTTTCTGACTAGAATGATTATGCACAAAACGGGGGATAAAAATTATGTTTCATTGCCATCATCATTGTTGCCACCATCACCACCAACGTACGACAAAATTCAAGCTGCAGCAGCAAGGCATCATCCGCCTCTTGCTGCATTGCCGACTGGGAAGCTTCAATCAGACCACTGAATCTGATCAACTTGTTACTAATCAGTATCCTATGATTTTCTGACAAAAGAATCTATTTCGTATATAAGATAGAGAGAAAATTACCTACTCATTTCAAAACTCATTTTGTTGTTTACGAACATCGATCTTATTTTGCAAACCCTAGCTAATAAGAAAAGGTATTAAAAAAAGTGGAAGTTTTTAATTGACCTGTTGAGAAAAAGATGCACGCTTTATCATTTGGATGGATCAAATGAAAAAGGAAATAATTTGACTAATTGTTACATTTTTTAAAAAATAGGTCCACGAGCCAATTAGAATTATATGCCTCATCCCAAACAATTCTAATTGCGTTAAAACGAGTCAATTAGTAATTCATCAGCCATATTGCTTCATTAGAGTTTTGTGCCGAGACAATTCGATTCAATTATCTCAAACGGAGATAAGTGATCAATCAAATTAATCCGATAGAATCCCACATCCAAACTACCCGAGTACTAGAAGAAGCAAAACTATAGCTAGGTAGATAAACATGGTGAAGCTGAATCGTAGGCTTCCCAAGAAAGAGTAGTGATGATAGAAAGTTGAGTGAGTGAGTGTGCGCGCAGCTCAAAATGCCTCAATTCCCAAGGGCATCTATATATGCCACAATTTGACATGAGATTTGACAGCAAACCCTAACCCTAAAAAAAAGTTAGAAAAGCCCTTTACTTGCTATATATAGCTGCTTTCCTGCTTATTATTATACGATAGAGAGAGGAAGGTGTAGGTATTTCATTAAAATAATTACTACAAGAGTGTCTTTTCATATTGCACCAATTGGAACAGAACAGTATTAATTAATATGCCCCAAGCTTAATTTGAAGCTTTTCCTTTGATATTTTGCCGTATATATATGGAATGGAAGGTTAATTAATTCCCCTCCCAAAACACTTTGCTATCTTGTATGCTCACCTGAAAATCTGCACAACATACAGAAATTTATGCACCCTTCTCTTCTCTAATCATCATTACTAGCTACGTGTACATAAAAAGAAATTAATTAGCAATTCTGTACCAGCTGATCAAAGTTGTTCCAACAATTTAGGTGTACTGTGGATCTTGATTATGATCTCCTCCTTCTTGCAGCTGCTGCTTATCAAATCCGATCTCGTTGTCGTCGTAATGAGCTGGTGGGAAGTGAGCCCACTGATAAACCCCAAATTAGTTTCATGATTGCATAATTTCATTTTCAACAAGGATGCATATGATTTAGCAAACCCACATTCTTGGCAGCCATACTGAAAGCTTCCTTGTGAGGCATTTTGGGGTTATCAGCTTTCAGCCTTTTGATCTCCTCTCTGCCACAACAACAACAACATGAAAAGAGATCGACCACACACATATTATGGTTACTCACAACATTCAGAACCCAGTTCCCGAACTATCATGAAAAAGAGAGAGAGATCGATCAGTTCGTCGTCTTAAGTGCGTACTTGATGAAGCGATTGTAAGCCGATGGAGCCCTCTGCCTTTTCTCTGGAGCTGGATGGACATACAATAATTAGTAGTGTTGATTACATATGGATATATAATTAATAAGCTAGCTCGATCACCTACGTTTGTTGATGATGCGGTTGAGATGAACAGCTGCTTGTTCTTGTTCTTGTTCTTGTTGCTTCGTCAGAGAAGCAGCTAAGAGATGGAAGGGAACAAAAGAGGCTTTCAACATGTTCACAGACAGCAGGCTGGTGCACTGCCCACATCTCACTGTTACCACCATCGACAAGCTGCTGCATGGCACGCTCACCTTATACCAACAAAAATGATCAAACACGCAGAGAGAAGTGAAAAGGTGCATTCATTGAAATCAAACACAAGAGAAGTTTTTTCCTCGCCGCGCCGGAAAACACAGCCTATCTATATATGCATACCAGCAAAATGGTGGTGCAGCATCCACACTGGACATAGCAGATCTGCTCTCCCGCTGGAAGATCAAACAGTTGGCTCACTGCCGTAGATGACATTATTTCTTCTTCTTCTTTCTTGGAGTGGAAAACGACGAAAAGAGAGATGATGCCAAGAACACTGGGACAGACTTGTGTGTGTATTTATAGAGGGAGAGGGTAATGATAGTTTCTTTCTTTGATGAATATTGGTATTAGTGACTAATAATCAATGCATGCATAAGTACTAGTATGATCGATTAATAATTTGTCGTTCTTATTAATAACTCTTTCTGTCGTGCTAAATTATACATAAATCCAAAGATAAACTCATAATTACCAACAAGTTTTTAGTTAATTTCCACACCAAAAAAGTTAGGTGTGGAGAGAGAGAGAGAGAGGTTTTTGCTTACGAGATAAACACTCAACCCCTCCTCTCCCATTTAATTTCCCACCACTAATGCATCAGAAACTGTATAGTATAGTACTGCACACACTAATTAATGGCGACTTGTCAAGAAGATGGAGTTTTCAATTAATCATCATTAGGGTTTTGATCAGTACTGTCACCACCACCAACTAGCAATCTTCAACGTTTCAAGCTATAGCAAGCTGTAGTAGCTTTCATGGGTTGTTTTCTTGAGTTATTTACTGCTATATATCTATAGCTGGTAAAGAGTTAAAGAGAGAGAGAGAGAGGATGGCGAAATTTTTCTAGAAGAGTGCATCATGTTCCCCCAGAAAGGAAAGGAGGCATCTTTAATTCTGATAGATTTGTCTTTCTTCCTTTGCTTTTCTTTCTAGTAGTAAATGCATGCAGAGCTATATATGTATGTATCAGTTCCCACATCTACCTTGCCAGGTTTCCATATCAATTCATGATCTCTAACCTTAATCTTTCATTGATCATCAGCCATGATTACGTTGAGGGTTGATTATGATTTGGGTTTTTTTTTGACACTGTGGTTTGGTGATTATGAGAGGGAGGAAAAAAGAGAAGTCTGCCATGTGAACGCACGTGGAAGAATGGATTAGAGCTGGAAATGGGAATGGAGTGCTTAAGGAGGATGATTGGCCATTTTGGGGAAGATGAAGAAGGAAGGAGAGTTCGTTTTTTGAATGTGTTAATCCAACAGCAGATGGAATGGAAGGGAAGGGAAGGGATGGAGTTATTAATTGGCGCACCACACAACTCCAACCACCCATTGTCAGGACCACTGGAAGGGAAAAAACAAGTCTTGTTAATTAGTACGAAAAAAAAGAAAGTAGAATTTTTTTGTTGTTGTTGTTTGCTGGGTTGAGTGAGTGAATTAATATATATGCATGTATGATGATGATTCAAGTGATGATCGGCTCCATTGTACCTTGTGGTTTTGTGTAGTGGCGAAAAGAAGAAAACTTATAACAATTGGTGAGTATGACACCACAACTTTTTGTGATGACCCGAATTTCTTTTGATTGATCTTCGAGATGGTGCGCGCGATGCAATGATATATTGCCGGTAAACGATTTTTGTGATTTAACCTCGGTACTGTAAAATATCACAAACCAAGGGTCACGTTTAGTACAATTTTGTTGTTGTTGTTGTTGGTGCTGCAAAGTTGTGACAACAGAGGTACAAACACAACAACATGAAAATGAAAAACAGAAACATGTTTAGTTGGTAATTATAAGGAAGCATGGAGTATGGGTCACATTAACTATTTAGGGCTTCTACAAACCAATGGTGTATAGCATTGAAGATCTAAGGTATCAAACATTGAACTTAGTCGAGCATAAATGGTTGATCATTCCATTCCATACAAGTCTAAGACAATGAAATATCACACAAGATGTAGTTTCCTGGCAACTTAACTCAAAATTGAAACAACATTATGATTGCACATAATAGATGATGGAGGCATCACATTGTTAATGTATCATAAAATTAAGATACTCAAATAACAAAAGCATCACATGACTGAGGCATCTAATTGTATAAGCATCGAATACCATAAATAAATAAAAATGACCAAAGCATCTCATTATATTATAGAAAGAAGATGCATAAAGCATCAATAGAATTCACATCCTTAACAACAAAATTTGAACTAACAATACATGGAACAAAAGGATGGTACCATCAATGATGAAGAAATCACCTTAGTCGCTACCTCATATGAATGATAATCCAGCCTCCCTCAAGTCGACTGGCTCCTTGCTTGAGTTATACAAAGTGATTTTAGTGAAATTTGCAGCCTAATAATTCTCTTAACCTAACCCTCTACTTATAGTGGAAGGAAGAGGGATTTTTAAGTATTCTCCTCCTAAACCTCTGCCAAAAGCTTCCCGGTATCACTGAGACTTGGATTCCTAATTAACTCAAGGATGAAATAAAGCATATTCCATCGGATTCAACTTGCTTTGCCCACAAGTAATTCCTACCTGAAATTTCAACACGACTTGATGGGTTTGGCATAGCGACGGTTGGCACTATCACAAGGCCTCTATGGGTTTCTGTGCAGGCTCAGGCTGAAATGTCTCCAGTGGACTCCTCTTGCGCTTTTATGACATCTTCGTGAAGACTTCCCCTCCATTTGGCTTCGTTTAATGAACAAATCACCTTGATCTTTTAGTAATTGTCCCTCTTGATCCTCACACTTGAGCCAATTGCTAATCCAAATCATTCTAGAGTGTTTTTTACCTTGAAAAGCACAAAATAATAAAAAGGGATAAAATGATATTAAAACACATCCTAAGTCCACTATAATCACATTGATCTCATATTTATGATTTCTACACAAAATATACTAAAGATGTTGTGATAGAAGGGGTAAATGTATCAAATATGAGAGTGATAAACACTATAATTTGAGTGTCATCACACTTCTTCGTCTTTCCTGGCAGTGAAAAAGGGATTATTCTCAACCTAATGGCACTTTTGGTGGCTTCATCTCCTGGAACAGAATATGCGATCTCCAGTAATGTCTTTAGCTGCTACACCGGATCATCATCACTCCTTTATCGGATCTCCCAGCTTGTTGCACCATCTGCATCAACGATGTGTGAATCTCCATGGTTATTGGTGGCACACCAATGCTAGAAGGAATATTCGCAATAGTGCTTCAATACTCATATAGATCACGTGGAACCACCATTCTTTGTTGCTCTCCCATCGTGGATGATGTGGAAGATGCTACAGAGGATGCTTCTTCTGGAACATCGAAGAGACAATCTTTGTTATCATACCATCACTATAACCACTTACATCACGATATTATCACTGACGGTGGTATGTTATCATAGTGGTATGATGTTGATATGATAATAATACCATGTTGATATAAGATCTTATGTTCAACAAAATAATTTGATGACATCATGTAATGATATTGTCACTATGGTATAATCATGATATCATGATATAACACTGATATGATTGATATGACACTAATATTATGTTGGTATGAGGTCTTATGCTTATCAAAACATAACAAAATGGATATTGTTGTGTGGATCTAATGAATGCATTCTTTCTATACAGTTTTTTTCTTCGAATTTTGAGTTGAAATGAAGATGAAACATCATATCACTGTCATATCATGATGTTGGTATGACAGTTATATGATCTTGGTATGATGTCTTATATTTGACAAAACATAACATAATGGATATAACTTTACAGATATTTTAAATCTCAAGTTTTGGGTGAGATTGTTGAGATTGTTTGGTTGAGATTGTTGGGTTTTATTTTTGTTCCCACTATGACTCTACTTTATTATGTGTGTTGCTTTTTTATATTAAAAATAAAGGGTAAAGTGACATTTCACTCAAAAAGTAATCCAACTTATTAAATATTATAATAACTATCACATAAACCAAACGATGTAAACTACAATACACCAATTTTGTATATACATGTATATTATTATGCATCCATTGATAAGAATGCATCAATTTAATTATCACCAAACCAAACGATCCCTTAATGAATGTGTTCTTTCAATACAAAATTTTCCAAATTTCAAGTTGAAATGAAGAAGATGAGTTATCATATCAATGTCATATCTTGATGATATGATTGATATGACATGTAATAATACTACAAAGAGTTCATTTTTCCTTCGCTTAAATTATAGCAAAATAGACATCAGTGTATAGGTAATAATTAATGCATTTTTCAATTCAATTTATTTTAATTCCGAGTTAAAAAAAATTCTGTAGGATCCGATTAAGCAAAATAGGGATTAAAAAAGTACATTTTCTCTTCTCTGGATCAGTGTCAGGCTGTTAGCTTAAAAAAATGCTTTAGGGGGTGGCGGTATTATCAACCAGACCCTCATTTTTTTTGCTGGGAATTATTCTGGATCATTAGATGAGGAAAGGATGGAGGATGGATGATTGAATTTTGTACTGGTTTTGCAGACAAGAAATTTGTAGCCATCATTTAAAAAAACTACTCCTCTTAATTATTTAGGTTAGGTTAAACAATTAAAATATTCTTAATATTATTAATTAACAAATAACCACTAACTAATTACTAACTACTTAAAATTAATATAACGACCAACATACACTTAAACAACTTCTTAAATTTAGTGGTTTAGTGTATTTTGACCCTTGTTCATTCATTTATATATTTACTAGACAATTATCCGCACTTTGTTGCGGACTTATGGTTTACAAAATTGTCGGTTAATGATAGAATAGAGAAAATGAACTATCCAAAGTCCTTTATCTAATTTGAACGAACAAAAAATTAAAATTTCAATCCTAAAAAAGTTTAAAGGATATTCCAATAGCTCCAACCCACGAATAACACACAAATATAATTTCCTTATCTGAATATATTTCTTTATGACATTCACATCAATGGTTGTTAATGAGGATCCAACGATTGACCTAGTAGCAATTGGGTTAAGGTTTTATAGGTTGAAACAGAAGTAGTGATAGCAATTTGAACTCGACTTACGGAGTATTATCTTACATTATCCGTGTTGAGTAGGACATATGTACTACTTTTGTCCCGTTCTTAACTCATTCTATCTTGATTTAGTTTGTCTAAATATTTAACTGCTTTTTCCTATTTTTACTTATCTTAAATTACTTTTTCGCCCAATGATACTTTAGTTAACTGAAAAACTTCATATTTCAAATAATTACACTCATTTAATCTACCTATTATCTCTTTTTTCTAATTATGAACGATTTTTCCTTTATCGTAAAAAATTAAGATTTTGTTCAAATTACATATAGGAATGGGTTTGACCTGCCTAGACCTGTATAATGCGAGTATCACTCGACCTTGCTCGCATTTAATGTGGGGCGAATTTGGACATTGAGGTACCCCCGCCTCGTCCGCCTCAACATCATCACTAATGAGGAGCAACTCAATTTACCTGATTTTGAATAGGCATGTTATACAATGATTGAAATTTTGTGTGCATTTTATAAGGAATAGGTATGTTATACAGTGATTGAAATTTTAAATGAAAAAATGATAATTTATTTTGAGTACTACATAGTAAGTTTCACATTAGATAACACTAAAACTCACTCCAAAAATGAAAATATTAAAATAAAAATAAAACAAGACCCTAGAATCTAAATCAATTTTCTTAAATCCAGTAGGGAGAACATATGATAACAGAGTTTTTTTCTTCATAAGAAGAGGAGGAAGTGGGTCGAGAGAAAAATATTTTTTATGGAAATTACAGTCTCCGATTATAGTCCATCGTGGTTGTTAAGGAAAATCCCACAAAAAGTTGAAAGTGTATCGCAAGCCAATGAAAATGATTAATCACAACATAACGATCTTTCTGGTCAAATTTTCAACAATACACTTTGTCAACCAATTAATATATATATTTATATGTGTGTGTGGTGGGGGGGGTGGGGGGGGGGGGGGAGTTCTACGGTACCCAGGGTGAAATCCAGGGTACCGCATACCTTGAGTATGAAAATGCTGTCTAGAACTTGAATTGACTGAACTTTCGGATATGATATCATACTCTAACCCTTAAAGATCAAAATCTAGGTCTTAGTTCTCTAAATCTTATACCCCAAGATCAATTTAATTAGAAACAATAATCGACGGTTATGATTCGTCCAAATATAGGCAAAAAATAAATGCACCGTCTTGTTTATAGTCTATGATTTAGATAATTAGGATCTAGAGTTCACTCATTAAGGGTTAGGGTATAGTATTAGGCACAAAAATCCTGCAAATTCAAGGTCTAGATAGCATTTTCATACTCATGTATGCAGTACCCCGGATTTCACCCGGGTACCGTAGAAGCCACCATATATATATAAAGTTTAATAAAAATTCATGATCTATAATCAAAGGTTGGTTTATGGTTTGCGTGAGAAAATGAGATTTATGGTTATGGGACATTAAAATAGTGCTACCAAAATCCATGTTAAATGGTACCTCAATAAGTTAATAGCTTTGGGAATAATATTAAACTTGTGTGCTTCCATTCGCCTATAGGTTACTAAACTACATGACAGTAGTGTACATTAGCAAATCTATATAGGAAGTTACAGTAACACTACTTAAGCTTTATATATATTAATTATTAATCAATATCGATACTGAACTTCTTATGAAATCAATGTTAGTGTTGGTTTTAAACTTTTAAGACATTATCCCCTAGTTGAAATTTGGATATTTGATACCGAGATATGAATACCATATTAATGTTCAACCATACCAATTTTCATCCGGACTCATATCTCCCAAAGTACTCAGATTTTGCAGAAACAGCTTCATATCTCCCAAAGCACCACAAACTCATTTCGCATGTTTACAAAATGAAACAATACATTCGTGTAGGGTTTAGTATGGATGAGCATAGAGACTTGAGAGTACATGACTGTAGACCAATGGCAGGACATAACACAAGAAGGAACAATAACCGAATAAGGCATTTGACAGCAAAAGATAACCTCACCGATCGATCATATACAAGAAAATGAATAAACATTTACCAGCAATTCATCCATGGAATGAATGATTACATAAATACAACGAGACTAAACATGCATAAGCAACAATACATCAGAGAACAAAAGCTACGATCTTGTTGATGCTCACGGAAAGAAATTTCAAACACTGACCTGTGACCATAACATATGAACTACAACAATTACACGCTTTGTTCTAAGAAGATTTGATCTATTTCACAAAAGGGCTACACAGATTACAGCAACACATTCCACCGAAATTTTCTAAAACATAAACCAAAAGGGATGAGAACCCACAAGCCGGCCAATGGATTAAGATAGGACCGCCTAGTGAGTGCAGAGTCGACACTATCGTCATGAAACATCCATAAACCCTAATCTGATCAAATGCAGAGAAGGTTGCACAACTATGCTACATCAGAAAATCCACAACCACAAAAACCAAACAAGAAAATATAACCATTATCTGCACAATCCCACATTCCTATCAAAGTAAATAAGAAATCAGAATAGTACTTTATGGAGTTGGCAAACAGATACATCACCTACATCAATCTGAAAGATTAATCAACTCATACAGAGCAAGAGACAAAGCAAACAGCAATTGTCTTGAGATTTTCAGCAATCCAACCAGAATACAGACAATCCCTAAAGCAGAAAACCTATCACTCTAATCCACCATTGCAAACTTAACTGAAAACTTATGAACACCCGAGGATTTAACATTCTTAGTGTGTTTGCAGAAAGATTATCAACATCTAAGATCGATTCATGCACATCACAGAGTACTAAACGATAGATAAAACAAAAGAAATGAGCAAACCCAGTCGAGTTTTGAATATAACAGAACTAAACCCATAAAAATCCAACAATTGACATCATCCATGGCCGCAAACATACGAGTTCCAACCCATTCGCTATTCGAAACTGTAAACTAGAGATAGCAAAATTTAGAAGAGAACAGTAAATTATCCATTGTACTCTGAAAACATCAAACGGATGATATGTGACTAATCGGAACCAGCCTGGTTGTAGACATAGGTCAAGCCACACTTCCCACAGTAGTGCCTGTCAAAGTGGTTCGCCATGAACGTCCCAGCTCCGCACTCGTCGTTGGGGCACTCCTTCCTCAGCCTCTGCACCTTGCCGGAATCCTCCACCTTGTAGAACTGGAGCACCGCGAGCTTGACCTTCTTCTTCTTGTGCTTGATCTTCTTGGGTTTGGTGTAGGTCTTCTTCTTCCTCTTCTTGGCGCCACCACGGAGACGGAGGACCAAGTGGAGCGTGGACTCCTTCTGGATGTTGTAGTCGGCGAGGGTGCGGCCGTCCTCCAGCTGCTTGCCGGCGAAGATCAGCCTCTGCTGGTCCGGTGGGATGCCTTCCTTGTCCTGAATCTTGGCCTTCACATTGTCGATAGTGTCCGAGGACTCGACTTCGAGGGTGATTGTCTTCCCGGTTAGGGTTTTCACGAAGATCTGCATCGTTGCCGGCGAGAGTGAGAGCTCTGGCCGAATCGAAGATTGTGAGTTTGCGGAAATGTGGTTAAGAGTGATTTATATACCCTAGATTTTGGGACGCTAGGGTTTTGGAGATAATCGGTGGCTTTTTGGGCCCTTATTTATACTGGACTGAACTCAGGCCCAATATTATTCGAACAGCTAGACAGCCCTTTCGGCTGATGTTGGGCCTTGGCCTAAGTCCAACCGTAGATATCTGATTATGTTATCGTCTTCTACCTTCCGGCTTCCTCCACCAGTTCACTGCGATTTTTCATTATCTCGGAGGGAAATATCAAATATGCTGGAATTTTGAAGCTTTTTTCTCCATTCAAGGAGTGGAGCTAAGCTAATGGCGATGGCAATTGTGGCGTCTTTGCCGGGGAACCTATTTTCTTCCGTTCCCTCAACGCGGCCGTCCAACGACTCAAATGCTACTTCTTACTCCCCACCGGCGCCGCCGATTCCCGTCCCTAGATATCCACCGCCGCGAGAAAAATCCAAGCCGCCTCCTCCGAAGACAACCAATCCGGCGTTCAAAATCCCTCACCACAGGACGAAGTACTACAAGCCGGTGAGAGAGGGCGTGATTAGCTCCGATGGGGACCGGTCCGTCGTAATTGGGGAGAACGGCGTGTCCTATCTGCTTCCCGACGCGCCGTTCGAGTTCCAGTACAGTTACTCCGAGACGCCCAGTGTGAAGCCCCTGGCAATTCGGGAGCCGGCGTTCTTACCCTTTGCGCCTCCGACGATGGCTCGGCCGTGGACTGGGAAAGCGCCGCTGAAGCCGAAGAAGAAGAAGATCCCTCTATTCGACTCGTTCAACCCGCCGCCGCCGGGGACGAAAGGGGTGAAATTCGTGGAAATGCCGGGGCCGTACCAATTGGGGAAGTACCCGGAGGAAGGGATGACGAGGGAGGAGATATTGGGGGAGCCATTGACGAGGCACGAGATTCAAATGCTTGTGAAGCCGATGCTGTCCGATAATCGCCAGGTTAATCTGGGTAAGTTCAGTTTTCAGAATGCCTTTCTGATCCAAAAAGAATCTTTCTGAATTCATTGTTTTAGTTGTGCTCCGTTACTGAATTGAAATTGGGGTTGTAGGGAGGGATGGATTGACGCATAATATGTTGGAATTGGTTCATTCGCATTGGAAGCGGAGGCGAGTCTGTAAAGTTAAATGTAAAGGCGTTCCCACCGTGGATATGAAAAATGTATGCCGGCATTTGGAGGTAAAATATATTGTCTTGGATAGGGTTTTGGAACTGCAGTTTCGTTACAAAGGATATGCTGCGGTTGATGTGAAGTATAAACGGTTTTACTTTCTTTCTGCTCACTCTGTCATTTTGTTATACTGGCAGGCCAAAACCGGAGGTAAGATCATACATCGAGTTGGTGGTGTTGTTTATCTTTTCCGGGGAAGAAACTACAACTATGCAACTCGTCCACAGTACCCAGTGATGCTATGGAAACCAGCTGCTCCAATCTACCCTAAACTTATTCAGGACGCTCCTGAGGGATTGACGAAAGAGGAAGCAGACGACTTCCGAAAGAAAGGGCAGAAACTTCTGCCTATATGTAAATTAGGTAACTGAACAGTTACGGCCTGTCTGATCAATCCAATTGTAACCTGTTGCAGTCTCCCGAAATGTTCACCAATGCCACATTACCTTTCTTGCTGCAGCCAAAAATGGAGTGTACATTAATTTGGTAAGAGATGTTAGGACGGCTTTTGAAGGAAGTCCACTTGTGAAGATCGACTGCAAGGGAATGCATGCAACCGATTACAAGAAGTTGGGTGCTAAGCTGAAGGTCGTTTTAAGCCTCCTGCTCTCGTAACTCGTTCCGCAGGGTTTTACAGATTGCATCAGATGCGTGAAGGACTGCTACATTGTTGGATGATCATGATTAAGAAAGAAGAAACAGAACACCAGGAGCACATTTGTTAAGAACTCAATCTCACAACAAAATTGCACAGTTCTTTGATTTGTCTAATTATCTCCGTTTCCATTTTCTTCACAGGAATTGGTTCCGTGTGTGCTACTGTCATTTGATGAGGAGCAGATATTGATGTGGAGGGGACATGAGTGGAGATCAAAGTACAATTATGATTCTCCTTCAGTTCCTTCGTATTCTGACGTTGCAAATCACTCAACACAGGAAAATCCTGGTATGTTATATGGGGTGGGGAAGTTATCAAAGTTACTCTAGTATTAACCCCTTGAGCAAGTTTCTGTGCAAACAAGGAAGTTTCACATAGACTTTTATTATTACGAAGATGAGAGCAGAGCTTGTGATGTAGTACTAGTCCGTTGTTATCCTGGAAATTTCTTGCTGCTAGTCATACCAGAACCCACGTGAGAAATGGAGCTGACACATTTCTGTCTCCTCCTATCTCTCCACCCTTCAATTTAATACAACTCTTTTTGCCCACTTTGCTAGCTGATTCGAATTGCTTATGTTGAGTTGCAAAAGCTTCTTCTAACTTTGGAATTAGTATACAGTCATGTTTAGCCGTTTGAAGTTGTAACCATCTTCGTTTCCTTGGCTCTCCACAGGTCAGTCCGAGGACCGTGACACTGAAACGGTGAGATCAAGTCCTAAAATGATGTCCCTGTGGAACCGTGCCATTGAATCAAGCAAGGCTATTCTGCTGGAGGAGACGAATCTTAACCCAGATGAGCTCCTGACTAAAGTGGAAGAGTTTGAGACCATTTCACAGGCTACAGAACACTCCTATCCAGCTGTAATATTAGCCAGTGAAGATGGTACTTCTGTCCATGAAATTTCTTCTGGTGAAGATGAAGAATACATTGATAATGAGCTAGAAGAAGAAGAAGAAGAAGAAGAAGAAGAAGACGACGATGATGATGATTTCTACGACAGCGATTCATTTGGAGAGGTTGACCTCACAGCGGCTCCAGGATCATTGGCCATTGATGAAATAGCAAAGAGGCTGGACTGGATGAATGAAGAATGAAAAATTAAGGATGTACAGAAACTAAAAGTTGAAGAAGCTGTGACTTGCTTGTATAAAAGATATTTAATTTATTGTTAATTAATTTATTGTCTAAATCGCCCGAAATACTTGCTCCTATAGTTACTTGTGGGCTGTGGCCCATGGGGGAAACGTGTCGAATCCGAGCGTTATCCGAATCATTCTATGGATGGCAACAAAATCCGAACACACGGGTACCCACCCGACCCAATTCAGTCAATGCGGGTAAAATTCGTGTGGACGAGTTTTGGACTGAGTTTGAATTTAAACTCGTTTACTATTCATCGGGATGGGTTTGGGTTTAGGTAAACCCGACCCATGAGTACCCGCCCACACCCATATAATTAATTTTCTCGGTATATTTAATATTCTAAACAATTAATCTTATTTATGTTTGTGGAAACATGTCTAATTTTTCTTTCTAATTGTGAAGAACGAAGTTGATGTTATCGTGTGGAGAGTAAAGAAACTTAATTGAAAGGAAGAAGTTTTCAATTAATCATGTTATTTATAGATAATTTATGATTTGCTTCAATTTTCTTGAGTTTTCTAGATTGGTGTTGAACAATTTGTATAGTTAATTTCTGATTTGCTTGAATTTCTAGAATGGTGTTTTATATATGAATAATTTGTATTGAGAGATTGATATTTGGTTTTAATTTTGATAGGAACTTGTTATTGTAATTTTTTACGACAAAAACCCGTGTGTATCCATGAACCCGCGGATACCCAGTGGATTGGGTTAAGTTTTTCAAACCCAGTGGGTTTTATCCCGAATTTTTTTCATGAATAAACCCAACCCGACCCACTGCCATCCCGTTCTGTCGTCCACCAACAACCACTATCTGCTCTGCTGCATTCTCAATTTCTCATTCTGAAATTTCTTTCTACGAATTCGACGATGCGCCCGCATATCAATCGGGTGGAGGAGTGTCAAACTTAGCTTTTCGTGCTTTCTAGATTCCCGTCGTCTCCGTTGGCAGAACAATCCCGTATTTCGGTATTTGCCTTCCTGTTCGCCTCTGAATCATTCTTCCGAGTTCCGAAGCAATGCAATCAAGAAGCTGGGCTCACATTTACCCATTTCTTCATCCACTCTTCTCTGTCCCTTCACTTTCTTGACTAACAATGATCATCATTCCTCGTGCTTTTCCGTGAAACGGAAGTGCGGATCTTTGTGTCTCTGAAGGAGTTGGTTCTGCTCCGAGCTCTCAGCTTCGCTTGCGCTGCGTTCATCTCAGAGCTGTAAGTGCTGCCACAAATTATTGATTCTTGCTTGCGTTTTGATTGCGCTGTTTATGGTACAGAATCGTGGGTTTGGTTGCATTTAAAGTAAAGAATCCGCCTTTGTGGGTTAGGAATTGCCACTATGTATGGAGGCTTTGTAAATTGTGTTTGTTACTGCTTTTCTTATAGCATAAATTCCTTAAGTGTCTCATGAACATATTGAAAGGAGGAAGGATATGTCGTATCAATTCGCTGATGCTGGTTTGTAGACACTTTTTACATTTATTTAGCTCCACTTTTACTTGCCCTTGCACATTCTCGGGACCCCGTCGCTTGACAGTAGTTCCTTTGTAAAAGATGTTCATTAAAAGCAACTAGATTGAGTAGCAGAGTTTGCTTGCTGATCTGTTTTGGAAGCCTGTGATTTGAGTACAAGGTCTACTTGTCCTTTTCTGAGGAGATATTTGGGCTACTTCCATGCTGCACTATTCTTCAACATAAACTTTGTGAGCATACTATTCAGTGGAAAAAATGTGGCCCTGAGAGAAGCGAGAGATTGAGTAAAAATGTTGACTGTGTTAGCAGGATCCTCGAACCAGACTACTTGGCACCCCATCATGAGTGCCGCTGATACAACTCAGCCAAGTTATTGGTTGAACTGGAGATTCGCCATCTGTGCAGCTTTTCTCGCAGCTGCCATCGCTCTGGCAGGTTTTTTAATATGGAAGAATGAAGGGTCCAGGGAATCGGAGTCCGAGTCTGAATCTGTGAGAAGAGAAAGTCGGCCACCCACAGCTGGGTCCTTGTACGCGGATGAAGCTTGGAAGACGTGTCTCAAGACTATTCATCCTGGTTGGTTGCTGGGTTTTAGAATAATTGCTTTCATTGTACTCTTCGGGTTACTTGCAGCAAATACTATCAGGGATGGAGGTGGCATTTTCTACTTCTATACTCAGTAAGCTCACCCTCTAGTAGAATTCATCTTCTTTTCCCCCGTTTAAGAGTAAACACAAGCATGCATTATCTAGTGGCTCTCAGGTGGTAGTTTCTACAGCCATTATGTGAATGCATGTAGGAAACGATCATAATTAGCTTGTTACTTATAACACCCCCTTGGTATTCCCATGGTTAATGTGCTCAATACATGAAATTTGTCTCCCCTTTGGTCTTTTTAGGTGGACATTCTCTTTGGTGACCATCTATTTTGTGGTATGTTCTCTCGGAAAATCTGTTTATGAATATATAACAAAATCTATCCACTTCTCTATCTGTTGCTTCTGTGGAATATTGATATTTATACGCACTCGTAGGCTTGTAATTTTCAAATTGATTATGGTGTCATTTTCAATCTGAAGCTTGGATCAGCAATGTCAATTTATGGATGCTGCAAACATTGTGATGCCTCGGGTGGGGTTGATGGGGAACGTATGGATGCTGAGAGAGGGACTTACGTGGCACCGACCCTTGGGGGAGTCGTAGACTCGTCCAACCACATAAAAGGTTCAGCTCTGCATCGAGAACCTTTCCCTGAGGAAAAGCAAACTGCAAGTGCGTGGGGCTACATCTTTCAAATCATCTTTCAGGTAACTTACCTTCTGCATCCAGTGTTGCTTCAGTTTAGTGGAGATCTGAGAGTTGTAGTTTAAATTACCTGGCGATACCATGTTCTTTGTCAAGTCTTTTCTTCCTGCATTTGTTAGCCTGACATGGATGATCATGAAGGTCAGAAGGCTTATTAATTATGACACTTCTCCTTAGAGGTGTAAATGAATAGTTTGTTCATTCTCTTCATTGTGTGTAAGACGGTAAGTAAGTTTTGATAGTGACTATTCATCTCCTTCTTCCTCTTGTTTCCCCAGTGTGTTTTCCCTTTCCGGTTTCTATGTACAAATATTTTACACTTGTGTACTAACACGTCACACCCTCTGTGGCTTTTAATGAAATTGGTACTTAATTATAAAAAGAAAAAGGGTAGTTTGTAAGACTCCCATGCCCTATGGGTTGTACACAAGAGTGGATGGTAATGTGGATGAACTCCAGCCGAGTCTACCCGTGATTGCCTCTGGTTTGTTTTTAGCTGAGACCATAATCTTACAATCTCCAGATGGACCTTGTTTTCTTAATCTTATTATAAACCCATCTGATTTTTCCGCTATTATGTGACAGACTTGTGCAGGCGCTGTAGTGCTCACTGATTGTGTATTCTGGTTCATCCTTTATCCATTTCTAATGGCTGCAGATTTCAGGCTTGAGTTTGTAAGTATTAATGGCTTCTCCAGTTATTGTTTGCTTGACTTTATATGATGCCCTCGTATGTATGTTTTTCCGGTCTACGAAATTGTACTGAATGTGTTAAGCCTGACCACAGATTGGTCTTCTAAAGTTGACACTTAAGTTTCCATGTTCGCCCATTTCAAAGAGCATTGCAAAGACACTTAAGTTTCCTAGGAGTTTCAGAATCATTAATAATTATTCAAACTAGTCTAGGAAAACAGCAGTAACCACCTGCAGTTTTTCCTCATTACAAGTCAAACTGTCCGTCTGAAAACTGTGTTTTTCCTTCCTCCTGATTGCAGATAAACGCCTGCATGCATTCGGTGAATGCAGTTTGCCTGCTTGGTGACACTGTTTTGAATGGCATGGTAGGTTCAGCACTATCTATGGCTCTCTTTCTATCTCTAATTCCTTTGCAGTCTAGTCACACTGATATGGTACGTCATTATTATCTTTTCTATCCAGCGGTTCCCCATATTTCGAATCGCGTATTTCATCATATGGACCAGCGTTTTCGTGGTTTTCCAGTGGATCATACACGCATTTGTGTCAATGTGGTTAGTTTGACAGCACACGTTGCTAATTCCTTTCTACTTACTCCGAATCTTTTGACATGGAACACTGTGGAACTAGGATTGAAACGTTTTTCTTCTTCTGGGTATAGGTGGCCATATCCATTCCTTGACTTGTCATCTAAATATGCTCCCTTGTGGTATGGAAATCACCCCCACTTTCTCATATACTGTTATCATTTACTTTTGGACCAAACTAACTGTAAACATCCATGACTGCCTTGGATTTGCTTACAGGTACCTGGGAGTGGGATTGATGCACATTCCTTCGTATGGGTTCTTTGCTCTGGTAGTAAGGCTGAAATACTTTTGGTTGGCAAGATCGTTCCCCAATTCATGCCATGTCATTAGGTGAAAAACATGGCACTTTCCATTCCTGTTGTAGCAGCAAGTGGGAAGAAATTGTCTGTGTACCGAGTAAAGGGTGGCGGATCCTTTGATTAATTGTATCAGCCAATGTTATGAAGCAAAGGGTTTTGGTAACTTGGCTCTCAAGTTCATGTAATATAGCGTTCTTCCTTCTTGGCCCCTATTATAGTGTTCTTCTTGTATCTGTACAACATGCTTTCAATCCACTTGAGGCCAAGCCACTCTAACCTCCATGGCAGATTGCATCCAACCAAAACCAATAAAAACAGCTGGTTACACAGTTCATTTGACTCGATGATAAGGTCGAACGCAGTTAATTACACAAATCTTGAATTGAATGGCTGATAACAATGAATGTCAGTCTAGAGCCTTCCGCTGTTCTTTCTCTTTCTCTCCCTGGTCTATCCCCCATATAGGCATAAGCTGGGGTTAGCTAGCTCAGGGTACAGGTGCACATCCTCACCGCCTCTCAATAGTGTTCTTCAAAAAGGAAACAGCAGCACCTATTATGGCTTTACATTGTCCCTGATAAACTGTTCCACATCTGCTATCTTACTAGTCAAACCAGAAGCTTCTCCAATAGAGACTTTGTTAGTGCATTGTGAGAATGAAAATGCTTTCCCGGGTATACCAAGTGTGTGGTCATTGGCAACATCAGCATCTGATACTGCACTCCTTGATGTCCGTAGCTTGTCACTGCGAGATAGGCGAAATCAGATATTCAGGGTGAGCCTACTGGTAAGAAATAAGCAATGAGTTCTAGATGGAACAACTTTGTCAAGAATAACCATCAGACAACTAAATAGTGATTGCTAGGTGTAAGATGTTCATTAAGGCGGTGTGTGACGCTTCTAGAATTATACTGTGGCTACCAAGACAAGCACCAACATGAGAGGGTTTATTTACTTTCACGCATCATATGCAGATATAACAAGACAAAGACAGAGCGAGAGGAAATTGAGAGCCATACATCTCTTTTTCAAGCTGTTTACAGATGAAATCCTTGGTATGCGCTGTAACCTTCTCTGTCTTGTTACAGCAAATCAGAACAGGAACCTTCTTTTTCACCACACTTGCTTTGGTCAGAATATCATACAAATACCTGTCACGCACAAAACAAAACATCGTTAGAAACCAGTGTCTCCGATCATGCAAACAAAAGGAGAACAGATGTGTAATCCATTAAGGGAGTTGATATAAACATACTCTGAAACTCCACGAAGGTTAGGTAAGAACTCCAGGGCATCAACGACAAAGACAATTCCTGCTGCTTCAGGCAAGAACTCATCTAGCTTTGGCCGAAGACGAGGATGGCCAGGAACATCAACAATGTGGACAGGCTTCACCTTGCGCTCCTGTCAAGGAAACAAAAGAAAAAAGGCAAGCAAACACAGTAATTGTAGGAGCATTCAGTTCATCATATGATCGATAAGGAGAGCATAGATTATATAAACCAAATGCCCACTGGCGTGACAGGTTTTTGTAACTTTCTGTCGACATTGGCTCTGGCATGAATCGGGGCATTTCAAATTAAAGCTTACCTTGCTAGCTTCAGAATGGAGAATGCAAGTTCCTTCATTGGGTTCCATTGAGGTGACAGTACCCTGGTGTGAAGAGCCATCCCGAAGCTATCGAAGAAGGGAAACAATCAGAACCAGGTATGTCAGAAATCAAAGAACATAATGTATGACAGGAGTCCTCACCTGATAGAAAAGAATCGTTTTACCGCTCCCACTGAGTCCGGTCAAGACCACGGTATTAGATTTCGGCCGTCTAAACAAGCTGACTGCACAACAGAAAAGGGTACGAAGAAGAAGGAACATATCAGACACCATTCTCATTCTTACATTTCACAGGAATTTGGTCAAAGCTCAGTCATTGCTTTGCCACCCAGCAGCGATAAATTCTTAACACTCACCATAGCATAGGTCCATCAATCAATTACCAATTAGGTATAAGAACCTAAATCAACAGCCTATCCCTAGTCAGACTCACTGATCGTCCAAACAGGGAGACAAGCAAGCACTGCATTCTTGGACTTTAACGTCAAACCTTCAGGAATTTTACAAAAGGGTACAATACAAGAAGGATTACCGAGAATGAAGAAAAGGGCAGTGAAAACCAGGACGGCAGCAGCGGAGTATAGCTGCACTGGGGGTATCTGACGGCCGCATTCAATCCCTTTCTGAATTGCCGGTATCTGAGAGGCGTATTCAATCCCTTGCTGAATTGCCGGCACCTGACGGATGTACTCGATCCCTTGCTGAATAAATTGCTCCACCTCGCTCTTCCACTGCTCAATCCCTTCCATTGAGAGAGAATGACGACGACAAGATTCCTGCAGTCAAAGAAAAGTTTCAAAATTTTCAGCCGACCCACATCCCAGATTCACTCACTGAGACTTTTCAGATGATTTCTCGACCTTCTTGGGAAAATATGGGCAGCTCGAGTTGGCTTACCGGCTAGAGAAAAGCAGAGATATAGGCGCTGCTACTCCGGTAGTCCCCGAGGTCGCCTGTAAAGCGGATTTCCAAGCTGTGTTTTGGCTTGGGCAAGTGAAGACTCGAAGTTTTCGATCTGTGTAGCTTTGCCATTGTTTGGCAAGAAGAAGAAAAAAAAGAGTGATGAATGAAGAAAGTTCGCGAACTTTGAAGCTTGGCCCAGAGCCCAAACCACTTGCCTGATGAAGGGCTCGGTCGTGTAAACGTCCATGAACGAGAATTGGGCTGGTCAAACTGCGATCTGGGCCATCTGGGCCATGGCCAATAAGTCACCATCCTCCTCCTGCTCCCAAATTTCTGAATTCGCTGACAAACTGATAAGCAATGATTAATTAGCTAGGTCACTATGTATATTAAAAATGGTTTGTGACCCTGTAAGCCCATTACTGTGGAAAATTTGATAAAATAATTAATTGGGTCAATCACTGTACGTTGAATGTTTGGGGTGGAATGTTTAGGTTGTGAGGTTAGGGAAACGGTGTGCTCTAGTCCAGATTGGACTATATATACGATTACCGGCCTAGATTGAAATGTTGGAGCATAGATCATAGATCATACCATATTTGTGGACCTCCTTGCCACTAAAAACAATTACGTAGATTGAAATGTTGGAGCATAGATCATAGATCATACCATATTTGTGGACCTCCTTGCCACTAAAAACAATTACGGGGCTGTTTAGAAGTTATGATTCTGTATGAATGATTTTTTTATTTCATGTATTCTGGAAAATCCATCGTTTTTTTTTTGTTTCAAAACTTTATTCAATACATGCATTTGAGGTGGGCCTTCAAATCTCATATTACTCACAATCACTCATTTTAAATCTCAACAAAAAGGTCAGATTCTTCCTTTGAGATTGTGAGTTTTAATCTGCTCCACTTTTAGCTCATAAAGTTATTTTTTTTTTTTTTTTTTTTTGAATGACTACAACCAAACAATACATTCTTTCAATTATCTAATTCTTCCAATATTTGTATTTACAATAAATGTATTCATCAAATACAATCTCTCCTCCGGAGAATGCGTTATTGACGGAAGCTATCACATTAGAGGTCTTCCTATAGAGAGAGAGAGTACCGAGGGTAGTGATGGCAATGGGGCGGGGCGGGTACCTCAATTCCCATGCCCCGCCCCACGCTACTATGGGTCGGGGCGGGTAAAACCCGCGCGGGGTACGGGGCGGGGCGGGTCGACCCACTCTTACATGTTGTTCAAAAAAAAAAATATAAGTAAATTTTACTTTTTACAATAAAATGTAGGGAAAAACACTTTAAGAATGAAAAATATTGATAATAGAATGGATAATTGAGCCTAACAAGTCGAAAGATCGACTCTAACTAGTTGAAGAAAAGTCAAAATAGGAGAAATATGTATAGATATTGTAAGAAATTGAGATAAAATGAGTCTAGAACGGGGCGGGGCGGGGCAGGGCGGGTCGAAAGTAGATACCCATGCCCCGCCCTACGCTACTGCGGGCCGGGTAATACCCGCCCCATCGTGGGTCAGGTCGGGTAATACCCGCGGGACGGTTTGAAATTGCCATCACTAACCGAGGGTGGTCGGGGGCTGCTGCTGGCGGTGGCCGAGGGTGGTCGGGGCTGCTGCCGGCGGTGCGACGGGAGTGGTACATGAAGGCGGTTGCGACGGGTTTTGGCTGGAGGGAGGATAGAACTAGGGTTTAGGTAGATTATATAGAATAATCAAATGTGGTCACTTTTTAATTTCAAAAATTACCCTAAAAAAATCTTGACCGTAAAATTGAAAAAGAAGGGAAAATAATTAATGAAATGGTATATAAAGAGGTTGCCACCGTGATTGAGCTACTGGCTTACTGCATCACTGACTCTACCGGTAAATAAATAATCAGGGGGTCGTTTGGCGGATTGCAGAACAGCTGAAACAGCGAGTAGGGAAGAAAAAGGTTGAAAACTACTTTCAGAGTTCCGACCGGCTGCTGCCGCCGCTACCTGAGGAGATGGCACTATTGATGGAGAAAGGGTCCAAACCCACTACGGATTCCGAGGTCAGTGACCTTGAAGGTATCGCCGCTCTCAAACAGTCTACTGCTGTCGAGCTCAAGGTATGGTCTCCTCTCGTCTTGCTGCTCCTCCTCTCGCAACTTTCTCTTCCTACTTCTATTTATTGTCGCGAGAAGTCCATCTCCTGGACCTGAACCTGAACCAGTAACCAATTTTTACAACCATTAGTTGAAATTTGATGCCTTGCATGGTTCCTAGGGTCGAAAGTTCACCGCCCTGACATAATTTTCTTCAAAATGAGCAAACCCCTTTTGTAGAGTAGTCCTTCATTTTGGCGGTGTGGAGGCGAACCCCTTTATGCCATTGGTTTATCCTCAGACTTACTGATTAACTGTGCTGCAATTCCAGGAGCAAGGTAACCAGTATGTAAAGATGGGAAAGAAACATTATTCTGAGGCCATTAACTGCTACACGAGAGCAATAAACCAGCAAGCTCTTACCGACTCCGAGACCTCTCTTCTGTACTCAAATAGATCCCATGTTAATCTACTTCTGGGAAACTATAGGCGTGCTATTATGGATGCTGAAGAGGCAATTAAGCTTTGCCCCAGCAATGTTAAGGTGGGGTGGTTTAGTTTTCCAAAGTGCTGTTCTTTTTGTGCTTTGTAATGGGTTGCCCGCGTTTATGTTGGATGCTTTTGTGTTTTCATTAGGCATTCTATCGTGCTGCCAAAGCATCGCTGTCCTTGAATTTGTTGAGTGAAGCAAAATCTTTTACCGAGAAGGGACTAGAGCTAGATTCAAGTAACGTTGAACTGGAGAAACTTGTTAGGCAGATAAGTGCACTGAAGATGGAACAGGATAAGCAACAGGCTGAGATTAACAAGGCCCTAGCAGTGGCTAAGGTTTGATTCCTGGAACGCAGAGAAATCCGAAGTATGCTTGTGAGAAAAGTTGGGAGGCTAATGGATTTGCCATTTGTTGAAACTTTTCAGGATCTCGTTTCAGCATTTGGAGACAGAGGGTTGAAGATGGGCAAAGCTATGTATCGAGAACTTACTGGTTTGAAGAAACCTGTGTTAGATAAGAATAAGATTATGCACTGGCCAGTTCTTTTTCTCTATGCAGAGGTTATGTACAGCGACTTCATTGAAGATTTCTGTGAGATGGATACATTTTCCATGCATCTCGACATGATATCCTTATCCTCCTAAAATTGGCTGATTTTATCTTGCTTTTTTATGCTTTATCGATCTATCCATACATCATCTATGACATCCTTAGCTTTCAAACATGTATTCAGAAAGTAGTCCACCGTTACCCTGGGATACAGAAAATAATTATACTCGTGAAGAAATTGAACTTTACTATGAGGTACACTATCTAGTGTAGTTTGCTTTGGTCCATCATCCTCAACTCTGACTGCCAGTTTCTAACCTTTATGTCACTTACTCATCAGGCAGGTTCTGGGGTTTATCTTCCAGAGACTAAAGTTCTTCAATATCTGCTAGAAGGGACAGCTGGTGCTAATATCGAGTGTGAAAAAGAAGAGAAGGATACAAGTGAGCATGGCTTTTCAAGAGGTTGTATTCTCTTACCATCTTTGCTCTTTACTTGCCCTTTGTTTTTATCATAACCGTGTGGGCACCTAGAAATCTACTGCACTAAAACGATAGATCCATGTAGCATATTGTCACATAAAAATTCTGTTGCCTAGGTGTGTTTTAAGTTTGCTCAAGAGAAATAGAGCTGCAGGAATTTAGAAGAAAATAGAGGAAATTAGCGTACTTTGACAGAGGTAGGATGGGGGAAGCACCACCACGCCGTGATAAGGTCGGGTAACTTACTGTGACAACCTCCTGCCACAAGGAAGACTCTTCTATAGTTCTGAAAAATTATGAAAATCTGGTAATTAGAAACTGACATACAAGCCTTATTACAAAGAGAGGCTGTTAGCAACATAGTTGTTTACTAGAACTAGGTAATGGAAATTTTGCATCTTCCTTAAGGTTGGTCAGCAGCTGACTCAGCTCTTCGAGCCTCGAGAGTGTTCTTAACAACAAAACAAGTTGTTTCATCTCATCTTAATTCCCATAACCACTCATTGATTTCCTTCTCACTCTCTTCGTTCCTGAATGTATGGTGATGGTTGTTGCTCATTTAAATTGGGCATAACCTTTTATTGTGTTACCAAAACGAGAGCTAGATCTTCGTGGTCCTTGGACTTTTCATGCTTTAAGTCCTTTCAATATTGGTTTGATCTGCGAGATTTTAATTTCCCAATTTCAATAAAGCAAATCATTCTTGATGCAAAAACCTTGTTATCATTGTTCTCAGGAGACGCCATTACTAAGTGGGTCAAAGTGCACGAAACGAGAAAGCTTCTTGACGTGATTCAAGAACCTGGCTTCATCATCTCAGAAATCCCAGGTCTGCTTTAAGCTCCTGGACGAATGCTTTTCAAATTATGTTTTTATCTTTTGAGTGCTTAAAATTTTTCTTGCTAGAAGAATATCAGAAAGATTGACCTTTTTGCCGTACTTGTCAGCTGCTCACCCTATTTGCCTCCTGCACTCTATGCAGTTTTCTACGTCGTTTCAAAGCGCTCCAGCTTCTATGAAAAGTTCAAAGCTGGAAAATGGAGACTTCCCTGATATGCTTAGTTTTGCTCAAGATGGCAAGTAATGTGGTTTAGATACACAATGCGATGTAAAGAGCTACGAGCGCCATTGACAGGGACACCCATGGGACATTCATTGCTGTTACCAAGGGACGGGACTCGATTTTACAAAGAAGAGCACTGTCCAGAATCCAGATCCATTGGCCTCACACAGGGAAACAAGCATATCTATAGGTGCTAGCAGGTGGTATTCTGTTGTGATAATGTAAGGGTTACGATCGCAACAAAGAACAATCAAATGTAGGAATTTCGTGTTGCCGTCTATTTGCCTCTAATCGTTTGACGATTCGGGATAATTGGTTCCAATTTCCAAACCAGTAGCATATCGAAGTTTAAGCTAGGTGAATCCTTCATTCCATGTACTGAGGAATTTATGAAATGAGCTTCATGGTCTGTGCTCACCGAAATCATTTAAGAATTGTATGACCATTTTGATTACCAGACGAACTTGTGTGACCATGTTTGACAAATACCTAGTATTGGGGATTGCTATTCGTCGCTCTAAAACTCATTATTCGTCGCCCTAATTATGTTAAATTTACTTTAATGTCCTCAATTTATTTTTGTCTTTCGGAACACTTAAACGCTAAAATTGAATCAATAAAACAAAATTCTCCAATACAACCTGTCCGGGCTCGCCGGCTGCGCGGAATAAGTGTCGCCGATAGTGACCGATCATCTACTTGAACTTCTTGGCCTTTATCTCCATCTGGTCACTACTTGGCTGCTTTGTACTTGAAAGAGTTTTCGATCACTACTTGAACTTGACAGTGAAAGCTTCCCCTGCCTCCCATTTCCATTTCCCTTTACTTCTTCCTCTTTATGCTCCGTCGCCGCCGCTGTGTTTCCAAAAAGCAACAGCCGGTCGGTGGGCTGGGGGAACGGCAGCGGCGGATTGGGGAATCGATGTTTTTACACACTTCAGGCCGGCGAATTGGGAGATTCGCAGCGGGTGCCCAGCGCTCGGACACTTCCTCCTGCTTCTTCTTTCTCCTTCCTCAGCAATTGCACCGGGTCGGTGGATTTGGGGAATCGCCACGGGTCGACTTGCTGGGGGAATGGCCACGGCAGCGAATCCGGCTGGTGGCATTCTTTCTCCTTCTCTGCAATGGTAGCGGGTCAGGCGGTCAGCGGCTGGGGAAAAACAACGATGGTGGGTTGGGGGAACGGGAGGTGCGGCAGGTTGGGTGAACGGTGGCGGCGACTACCTGAATTTGGCCTGTGGGAGGAAGTTAGGGGTTGGGGATCGATATTGTAAATAAGGGTATAAACGTCAATGTAATATGATTTAGGGCGAAAATTTTTAAAATTTAGGGCGATGAATAGCAATTCAGATATTATATTATCCGATACAATTTGGAGGGGGCGGGAACTGCAGCCCATGGCCCTTCATTTCCAGCAATAAGAGCCCATGGATTTGGATCAAAGCCCAAACCCACGCCGGTCTCCTCAATCCTGAATCCCTAGTTTTGCTTTCCCGCCGTTGCCTCCAGCTCCAAAGCGCCCTCCGAGCCCTCCCCGCCTGCCGACTGCTTACTGCTGCCGTGACATCCGTCGCCTCTTCTCTTGTCTCCCGTCGCCACGCACCGCCGGAATCTTTCTCTGATCCACCCTCTTTGATAGTATCAATACCCTGATTGACAAGCCGGACTATAGTCGAGAACTCTCGGTACCTGTCATATTCCTTACTCACTGCGGGAGGTTTTTTCTCACCAACGCTTTTGCTTACTTTAACTCTTCCATCGGTTTTGGCCGAACTTTCTCCCGTTCTGCCTTTGTGTTTTGCTGATAGTTGAGCTTAAGTTGGTGATGGGCATTCTACAGTTAGCCTTATTAGACCTGCGTTTGTGTGAAGCATCTTCTGTGAGCAATGTTGTAGCTTGAATTTCTAACCCATCTCATTGCTGTTGAATAACAGTGGTTTATTCTTTTCCTTTGCCACTTTACCTGTTTTCTCCAATTGGCTATTCATTGTACAATCCTCCATGTTTTATGCTAGATTACAGTATGAAAAATAAGTTGAAATGGTTAAAGAGAATGTGGGATTATATACCTTGCTGTGTATGATGCTAATTGCTACATAATTTCATTTGTTGGGAAGTACAGAACCCACATGGTCTTAAACTGCTCAATACAGGCTGATTTTTACACATTTCGAAGTTTACTACACTACGCAATCCACATCTTATGATTAAAGAAGATGACTGCTGATGCTTGTTTTTATAATGTAATAAACAGATAGATAAGGAATAAAATTGACAATGGGGTTGCTGGACTCATCCGGGGACTTGTCAGCGGAGATGGAAGTGGATGCATTCAGGCGTCTCTTCCCACTACGCTACTATGAGCGCCATCTTGCCGAATCTATACGACCTGATGGTAGGCCTCTTGGAAGGGCTAGAGATACTACAGTGGCCTTGGGTGAGTGCCTCGTTTTTTTTTCTTTTTTCTTTTTCTTGTTGCAGCTTTATGATCCTGTACAGCTTTTTACACTTATTTTTCTAATCTAATTGAAGACAATTTCTATCAGGGGCTGTTTCTTCTGCTGATGGATCCGCTCTCGCAAAGATTGGCTCTACTGTAGGTGGCATCTCCCTCTCGTATATGTTGTCACTGATGCATTTGTTTTATGTTTGGAAACATGGAAGATAAAACCACAAATCCTTCTCTACTTGTCTGTCTGTTTTCAGACAATGCTTGCTGCCATAAAAATGGAAGTCATGACTCCTTCCGCAGAATCACCTGATGAGGGGTGTATAGGTATGTTGAACCTGGTAATGATTTGTGCTTCTGTTTGCGATGTCTTTCGACTGTTAAGTTGTAATCCATTGGACATATGTAACATGCAGCTATTGAGTTCCACATGCCACCAATTTGCTCTCCCATTGTTAGGCCTGGCAGGCCTGCTGAAGCAGCAGTAGTTGTATCAAAGCAACTGTCTGACACCATTTTGAGGTACGAAAGAATGTAATCACTTGATGTTCAACTTGTATTTCATGATGTAGTTTTTTGTTTTTCATCAAATTTATAGTATTTATGAGAATGAAAAAGTACTGGATAGCCACTATTCATACCAGAAAAGGCCATGGACATGTCTGATTAAGTATTTCTCAATGAATCAACTGGCCATTGTAGCATCATGTCTGATTATGCTCTCCTGTTTCGATCTGGTGTTATTTATGCTACATAAGTTGTCAGACAAAAAAGGATTGGGCCGGGATGAGTGGTATCATGTTAGTTGCTTGATCGACTGTCTGAAAGTTGCATGCTTTAGAATGCAAGCACGTCTTTCCCAAGTCTTGTGCTAAGAGCCCGAGTCTATGGAATGTGAGCCATGGGTACCTTGAACTTGCCAAGCAGATCTAATTCTGTACTCGATGGGGTTAATGAAAAAGCTTTTTCTTTTCAATTGGATAAACTGAACACAATGATTGCATTCTTGTACTAGAGTTCGTTCATGATAAGGAAGAACCATCTGCATGGTCTTTGCAGTTCTGGGATGATTGATCTGAAGGAACTTGCTTTGGTCAGTGGAAAAGCTGCTTGGATGGCTTACTTGGTAAGCAGAAATGATTCCCGAGAATTTTGTTTCAAGCTTCTTCATGAGACATGCCAACTATACAATTCTTTCCTACATTCTTAACTCTTTAACAGTAACAAGATGTCATCGTGGACCTTACTTCCACAACTGCTATCTGCTGGGTGACAAACTTGCATAATCTCAATTGCAGGACATATATTGTTTAGATGCCGATGGTGCACTTTTTGATGCAGCATTGCTTTCAGCCGTGGCTGCATTCTCCCACTGTAAACACTTGTCTCCCTTCCTTAATAGTTCCTACTTCGTACACGTTACTGCTTTCCCTAATCCATGTGCCCGCTCGGTATTCTCTTGCAGTGCAAATCCCAGTAGTTTCCGTGAATGACAAAGGAAAAATAGTAGCCTTCACAGAGGAAGGTGATGGGAGGAAGTTGGAGAAAGAAGCAGTTAACAAAGAGAAGATAAAACTAACCCTCGGCAGCATCCCTTTCTCACTTACATGTGCACTACATAAGAAGTACATCTTGGCAGACCCCACGTCAGAAGAAGAATCCATCATGGAAACTCTCGTGACAGTGGTCATGGACTCGTCCGACAGACTTGTCTCGTTCTACAAACCTGGTGGACCCGCTCTTGCCTATACCTCTCTTGTTACAGTGAGTCTGATTACATAGTGACTTCATTTTTCACGACACAGTTTGAACGAACTTGCGAACAACACTAAAGCTTGGCTACGTTCCTGTTTGGTTGCAGGATTGCGTAGCGTTGACGAGACACAGAATGAAAGAACTCGAGAAGATCCTCGACGAAGCCTTTTCAGGGATGGAGGTTGACTAGGTGTGCCTACCCATTTGAGTTTTTACGTTGAGGATGGATTGATGAATACTAGTGCATTCCACCCGGTTGGCTGTTCTTTTGATGTTCTCAGCGGAGCAAGGACTGCTGAATTTGCAGAACCACCAGAATTGTTGTCCCCTGTTCGAGTACGTTGCAGTCCTAACTTCACAATGTTTGATTAGGTAGGGAAGGATGTGCTTCAAGTTACACTATGTAATTTGCACATTTCTCTCTTTCGTCAGTGTTATCAAGAATATGGTAATCTCACTGACGAAAGTGAGAGACCCACATATTACTTTCCGATGATGATTGACGATTACTTTCCTGTCAGTAGTAGTTATAGTGGTTGATGGCCGAGGATTTTCTTGGAGGTAACGATACTAGGCCGGAGATTGTGTTTTGGTGGTGGTGAGGTTGGGTCGGGTAGGGTTAGGGTATGGGGGTGTGTAGAAAAGAAATTAGGTTTTTTTTAATGAATGTAATAATGAGGTGGAAAATATAATTTTTTTTTGTTTTTAATATTTTTTTAGAAACCACGTCGCATAGTTAATGGTCAACTATGAAAGTTGACTACCACGTAAACTAGAGTTAACGGAAATGGACGGAGAGTGACCAAACTTGAACTATTTTACTAAGTTTAGTGACCAAGATTGGATTTAAATATTTCCCGTGACCAAACATGAATGTTTTTTTGTAATGTCAGCGACCAACCATGCAATTAACCCAACAAAAAAGAGTTGCCAAATGAATGGAGCTCACAAATTTGAAACTTTTTAAGTTGCTAATCCGCCAACCTTATAAATTTGGAAACCCCCTATCTAAATAAATATCCCTTATTGAGTGTCCATTCTCTATCATCATTGTATTCATTGACCCTCTCATAATTAGCGTTGCAGGTAAGAAAAAAAATGTCACGCATAATATTAATATGACACAAGTGACGAGATACATAACTATCAAAAGACCTCCCAGATGTCAGGATAAGCATCATTGTCTAGTTCGTTGTTGACCCCTCCAAGTTTGTAGGACACCGAATTATTCATACTCGTAGTTTTTGGAGGTCTCATTGAAACTCCACACAAATAAGAATAACATTAGGTGGATGAACGAAGTGTAATGTTATGTCCGCAAGCAGTACTGAGTTGAAAGGAAAACTATCTTTCGCATGCAGCAACCTGTTTTTGGCTTTTCGACGAAGTAAACGAGCATTGCCGTCTTTCTTCCCTCTCTTTCGACATATATAGCTTGTACGCCAAGCTTTTTCCCCTTTCTTTCCTTGTGTTTGCCTCGCTCTCCACGGAACTGTAGCCCGTCATTTTGACAGCTTGTCATAGGCAATGGCCTTCAGAACTTGGTGTCAATGGCAGAAGAGGGAATGCTATTGCTTCGAGTTAATGGCAGCAGTGACTTCTACCTCGGTGTATATTAGTTCTCTTTTCTTTCTACGTTCTGTACGTTCAAAGTAAGAGTAGTTCCATAACTTTCTCCTCAAGCGATTACAATATCCATGGTGACCGACTACCATTTCTATGTCAACAATTTTGCTTCTACTTAAAGTTTCAACGCAAAGAAACAATTACCACACACCAAAAGAAAAGCCACCATTGTGCAAAATACCAATCCCCCCCACCAGCAGGCTGCCAAAAAGACAACTACAAAGGAACATTCTCCACGTACAACACTTCTGTCTGCACTTTGAATGAGCGGAATCTTAATGTACCAAATCAGCAAATCCTAGCTTTCAAGCAGAATATGATACATTTCCTACCATACCATTCAATGAATCGAAGTGAAGTGAAGTCCGACCTAACAGTATTACCCAGGGAATGGGAAGAACTTGGATATATGACATTCCTACAAATCTGCATTTCGTCTACTCTCCAACATCCATCTACATACAGCCAAGGACAGGAACTGTTTCTATAGATAAATAGGACAAGTCACAACTCTGCGCCATAGAACAATGATTATACAGATATAGAGTCAGAATTTTGGCAGCATCCAGTTAAAGATGTGCCAACAACGTCGGAAAGCTGCAATTCCAGCTCATTGTTTTGCATCCTTTGCCCATTTGGTGCGAGTCTCTGGATTCTGTCACAGGAAATCTTAGTGCTTATCTATTTTCCTTGAGGAGTAAATTGCTGCTGTCAAACCCTAAGGTGTACTGCATGAAGCCAATAACACTCATGGTAACTAACAATGACCAAACCATATTTGAAGATTGATACTCGTATAAACCAGAGCCCAGAACAGATGAAACCCCATTCTGCTACCTAGTTCCTCCAGCTATCAGAGATCAGATGCCTTCATTTTTCTTGGCCGCTTATTAGCTGGAGATGATGGTGTCTCAGATACCCTTCCAGGTCCCTTCACGAGGAAAGTCGCAAGTTAAAAGAGCCAATCAGCTCTCTGCGAAGAAGATATGCTGAAGCTGCGATATGAACAATTATGTGTGGTAAAGAAACATTTTTTACCTTGCGTTTCTGGTCCTTTCGACCACCTCTTTCACCTGGCATCAAAGGAAGGGAAAAAATGACGGAGGAGCATAGGTTGGCAGATAGCATGTGTCTTATAATAAACTGAAAGAGAGATTAGACAAATACTAAATGGACCAACCACATAAGCAAGTATTACCTCCAAAACTCATCGCATCAGGAATAAATGTCCGATCATGATCACGTACTTGACGCTGTTGAAAAGCATTCAAATCATATCAATCCAGGTGACAATTGTAGCCAGTGATGGATAGCAACATCAAATGGTAACAGACAAGCATACAGTTCACTGACCTTTGGTGTACCAGGCATTTCTGAATAGGTAGTACCCTCACGTAATGATGAACCTTCTGCCTCCTTGTATTGCAACTGATTGTCAAATGAAATACAGAATACTAGTAAGGAAGACATTACGCAAGCAGAGTATAATTACCCGTTAGTCTGAACCCAATAGAAACAAAGCCCAAAAAAGAAAACCAGGGTAGTGGAGCAATCACTCAATAAAATCATAATAAGCAGCAGAGGGAAATTTCGGATACACTTGCCTGTTTTTGGAGGTTTAGTAGGGTCAATATTTCCTTTCTCAACTCCAGGTGTTCAGCACAGACAGCTTTTGTTGGCACCCTAGGTTTTAAATTAATCTGTTGGAGTAAAACAGTTCGTGAATTTGTATTCTATTTCTCAGAGTTAAACTAAATTATACAAGCAATTCACGCACAAAAATGAATGTCTCGGAAGGAAAAGTATGGAGAATGATATAACAAACATAGGCATATGTTGATGAGTTACACATAGTAAACATTTAACTAGAGTTCAGGGAGGAAAACAAACCCCAAGATCTTGCAAAGTTTGCTCAACTCGCTTAATGGTACGAAGTCCTGCTGACGAACTCGCCTGTTGCACCATTTGCTCAAGTGCATATGTTCTCAAGTATACTGGAAGCTGAAATTGGGAGTCAAAAGACGTCAGTCTACACGTTCAAGAAATAATACCAAAATAGGCTATATATTTCACTTAAATTAAGTTATCCACAACAAACATTACATACAAGAGAGTTTACACCCGGGCGGGAGAAGAGAGTTGTGGAAAGAGGAGATAGAAATGATGAAGTCTCAAATAAAAATCTCCACTTACCATACGCAGTGAAGCCAGAGTAGAAGAAGTATCTGCAATGACCAAAGTTGAAGGTGGAACTGCCACTGGGGCAAGTCGAACATTGGATAGAGATACAAGAGTATCATTGTGATCAATAGTTGTTTCAGGAAATTCATTCTCAGTCGCAGGCATTACAGATTCCTCGACACCCTGAACAAATTACAGCAATTAAAACATAACCAACAAGTAGACATGGGTACCGACATTTCGCTTCGCATGAATCAAACTGAAGTTTCAGTTTGGAGAGACAGGCAGCATAGACGCCACACAATCTAATAAATCATAGTTTTAGGGACATTAATCAGATAATATTAAACACCATACAAAATACATGTGTAATCTTCTCCTAAACTCATACAGCAAAACCCTGCTCAGGGAATTCACAATGTTATGCAACAATATTTGTTGATTTATTAATAAAAATAAAGCTCTTGTTTTAAAAAGAACATATATAATTAGAAAACACAATTATAATGGTCCAAAACAAAAAAGAGCAAAAAGGATAGAAAATAAGCCTTAGGCAATCAATGCAAGAGTTTAAACCCATTATGCTCCTTGACAATACCATTGTAGTCGTGACTATCCACAACTATGCAACAAATGCAGAATCAACTACTTACTTTAGCAGCCATCCGCGACTCAGCTATTTTTTTGGCTTCAGCGAGGACCTGAAAAATTGAAGAACAGCTGGTTGTCATGTAACAAATACCAAAGATATATGGTCAATCAACAGAAACCAGTATAATTTCTGAAACCAAATAACACCTCTGCATCCTTTTTCTCTTGCTGCTTGGTTTGGGAAAGGACCATGGACAAAGCACGCTTGCGTTCTTTCTCTTGTGAAGCATTATAGTTTTCCTTCAAAACCAAAATGAAAAAAAGAAGCTAAATTGGCATACAAGTTGAAGTACTATGCCCGACCACATTTTTAATTAGTAACTCTAAGCCACGTTACCTTAACCAAAGGATGGCCCGATACATCAGCTGGAGATGAAGCCCTAGCAAGCAATATGGAACGACACACTGGGAAAAGAAAAGATATGATAAACACCCACAAAAAAAATGAAGAGATCGTGACAGATCAAGAACATCCTTCTCAAGCAAATCAAGCTGAGTAGGACCAAAGACATTTATAAGTCCTCCAGAAATGTAACTTAACAATTATTAATTACCACTATAATAGCGATCCTTCAATTCCTCCATAGTCCGAGAAGATGGAAACCTATCTGCTATGATCACAAAGCGGAGATCAAATTGTTCGCACAAATCGAACAGCTGATCTGTCTCTTGCTTGGTCCATGACTGATGGAGAAAAAGAGCAAGAAATAAGTGGATGCCAACTTAGAACTAAGCTGACAGCATTATCAGTTCAGAAGACAATCCTCTCCATGTTTCCAGCATCCCTTGAGTCAAGGTTACAAGCGAAGAGTAACAGGAGCTTTTCTTTTTGAATGAAGCAATAAGAAGAGTTATGAAAATGGCAACCACAAAGTGATATGAGTACCTACAGGATCAGTCAAATGCTGTGCATATTCCTCATCGGTGTACTTGGTAACCTCAATAGACTGTGCTCATTCAACAAAAGAACATACAGGTCATTCAAAGACAAAAATTACAGGGACATAGAACAAATTTAGAGAAGTTCAAGACAACCTAGCCACCAAGTTTGGAAATTTTCAAGTCCCAAAATATCAGAAAGATGAAAAATATACAATACCTTATTATACTTGGCAAACGAATAATCCCCTGTTGGAGGAACACCGTTCACCACCCTAACCTGCAAATCCGAAAAGACACTAGGACTTCTGAGTGACCAACTCCTTTTTTAAAATTTCTCTTATACTACACAAAAAGAGAAACAATCTAGCAGGTTCAAAGCTATACCCAATGATAAAGCTGCAGAGTGTCCTTCCGAGCAGAATTTGTGAAGGGAAGCCATTGCCAAGTGATCTACATTCAAATTCCCAAAAATATATAAAGAAAACACAGTCACAACAGGGAGTACTCCCCCCCAACTGATCTTTACGCAAGAACAAGTTAGCAAATACAGAATGAGTTACCTTCTCGTCAGAAGGGGGCCGTTTCTTCAAGTAAGACGAATCAATCGATGGCATTAACGGAGCCAGCCCTCCCGTAAGAGCATACACCTGCACATTTGGCAGACGATTATCAAGTAAAAGTAAATGGGTTCGTAAATAAGAAACAAAAAAATACTACCCAAGCCTATATTCAGAAACCTCGCGCGAAATGCCATCGGGTTTTCTCTGGGAATCTTTCTTCGGCTGGGACTTCTTTTCCGGAGGTACTGAGAGTGGCGTTTTGGGCAATCCAAGGATGTCCTTGGCGTCCATGTTTGCAGATTAAGGGTTACGATGGAGCTCCACAATCTGAAGAGACATCAATCACAGAAATTGGGGAATTTGTAGCACATGAGAAGAACAAGTCGAGCTGTGTGTAATCTGGTTAGGGTTCGTATCGACACAGGATTGATTGGGATTCGGGGTGGATTTAGGGTTCGCATATACAAAGTGGAGCTGGGGAGAACTTTTCGAGCGCGAAAGTTTTAGCCTAGGTGGGAGAAGAAGGGCTCTCAAACTCAAACACACACTCCTCTCGAACAGGAATGGGGAAGAGGATATTTCAGTAATTGCGTAATAATTGTATAACAGACTAATACTCCGTTTAATATCGGATGTACGTTAAAAACTTAAAATTGTCAAAGCCTTTGATTTTCAGTAAGCTATACGCATAACTTGTTGATTTTCATTTTTAAAATTAAATAGTTCTTATAATTTGTGTTAGAGAATAGAAGATTAGAGTTCATTCATTAGAGGTTAGGATATAGTATTATACTCTGAATTTATACAATAAATAAAAGCCAAATGAGAAAATTTGAAGCCCCATTTCAAATTTCCTACATCCAGAGTGAAAGTAGGAATGACATTTTGGTCTTCACAATTATTTTTTTTTATTCATTAAAAAGACACTTACTAGGATTCCAACCAGTGGCGGATCTAGAAAATTTTAACAGGAGTGTCTTGTTCAAAAAAAATTAAAATAAAATAAATAATTCATAAATAAAAAATATCGAACTAGTACAAATTTTAACATAAGGTCACGATGTGTTTTATATTCTGAAAAGGAATAAAAAATAGGCTTGGTAAATTACTCAACAAATCTGTATATCCTACTAGAAAATAGTTCACAAACTGATCGCATATGGATTTCTAACCTTGTTATTGATGTAACTCAAAGTTGAAAAGACTCTTTCAACACTTGTTGTGTAACCATAAAATCAATTCAAATTAAGGGTAGCCCGTAATTAGTTTAATTGTTAGGTTTTGGAAATAGTCGGGGATAAGGAATAACTTTTTACTATTATGTAGTGTTTAAAATAGAACAACAAATGAGTTACAACTTAATGGAGGACAATGTTTAAAAAATATAGTATATCCTAAGATTGAATAACACAGACTATCACTTATTTTTTCTAAGTATACGCAAACTACTACTAAGGATAGTATTATCGTTGTAGGGGTGTCCCAAATCACTAATTATAATTTTTTATCCATACAAAACTATTACTGGGGGTTGAATAATTGTATTCCCAAATTTTAGGGGTGTCCCCAGACACCTCTAAACCCTCATGTATCCGCCCCTGATTCCAACCATGACCACTTTAAAGAAAAGCAAAGTTCATAACCAATCGCACTAAGTACATTTGTTGTATTTTTTAAATTAAAAACATATAATCGCAGAGAGGAAAAAAACTCTTTCCCCATTTCAAACTCCATGCTCCAAAGCGTTTGTAGGAAGGGTAGAATAGGGAGTGTCAAGTTTTTTCTTTTTCCTCTGTGGAACGGGCCAACTTACCATACACATGCGGATTTTAACGGGTCCAGGAGTGTCAATTTTTTTCTTTAAGTCCTTTTATTTCTCCGTGGTGGTAAAATATATATGAAAAGGCAAAAACAATACTCTTTTTTATTGCTAAAAAGAAAAAAATTAACAATAAACTAATGCATGGATTCTAATGGGCTAACCGCTAATCATAAAATAAAAGAGTTGAATGAGTCTGACTTACACAGGATTTTCCCATCAAGTAAAACAAATGAACATCATGGGTTTGTCATTCTAAAACAAGCTATTTTCTCTAGCATAATATATATTATGCTATTATTTTATATCTTAGTGGCTAAAATATAATGCATTTTAAAGTTATTCAATGGTTCAACCTCGACCAACCCAATTAGTCCAATTTTTATCATTTCAAATATATATTATGTAATTATTTGATATTATAATGATTAAATTATAATGTATATTATAGGGAATCGTTTGGTATTTGTTAGTAAAAAACTAAACAGAAAGATCTATTTGGTTATTTTTAACATTAAAACGATCCTAAACATTTTCAGTTTCTTTTTAAAATTCTATAGTTTTATTCCCGAATAAGTGATGTGCAAATGGCGAATTGCAGTCATCTCTTTTCTTTCATTATTTTTTATTTTCAAATAGAAAGTTTAAAAGTAATGAATAATTAGAGTTTGGCATGGGTTGGTCAAATAGGTTGAATTTCAAGTTTTGACCCGTTTTGATCAAGTCTAATTTATAATCACATGGTTCCCTGATACCCGATAAAAATCTCAATCCAAACCAGTTTGGCAGGTGAGTCCGTGTTTACCACCATTTTCTAGGGATACAGGACCGGTGGTTCCTATCCCAAATCGTGTTGTTCATTCTTGATTTCTTTAGATTTATCATGGCTTGGCAAAAAACCAGAAAGCACAATGATGACAAGATGAAAGTTTTATAAAGCAAATTAATCGGCCAACGAGCCGAGTAAAATCTAGCAACGATTGTGAGATGCTCATTTCCCGAAAAACCGGCGGGGTATGCGATTTTTTATTCGATTTTCTGGAATTCGGTTTCTATAAAACTTACTCCACCTTATCATATTACCCAAAACAATACTGTTTCACAAGGTAACATGTACTTGATTTTAGTTCATAAGGCTGATTTTTGATTCGTTGCATCATTCATGTCTCTTTCCTACTAAAATTCACTATTTTTATCACGTGAACAATAAGCTATACACCAATTACATTATCAAATTTCATACCTCACCTTCCTCCGGCCAAATGGCCGGGGCCCACGCTAGTTACAGTTAATTCATGATCTAAAAAGGCACGCTTAATCTTACGCTTAGGCACACCTAGGCGCAAGGCAATGACAAAACGCCTCGCCTAGGAGTTTCGCGCCTAATTAGATACTGGAACACGTCATTGAGTAAGGCGACATATAAGTCTCTCCTAAACATTACTAGATGGAGCTAGTAAGTCAATATTAAAGGCAAAAATTAACATCAACTACGAAATCAATTTTCTATTGCAATATTTTCAATAGCTCAAGAACTTTGTGAGCTATTGAACTATGATTATATCAATACGTGAACTACATGTTCTTGTCATTAAGTGTTGAGTAAGTTATTAATCATTTTAACAGAAGTGAGGAAGTGTTGTAGATAATTATTTCATTCATCATGCAGTGCGTATAGCTATTTTCTTCCAACGCCTAGGCACGCTTAAGCGAGCTAGACATAAGGCAGAGGCTCAACGCCCGCCTTACGCCTAGCGCCTTTTTGAACCTTGGGTAAATACAATATGATAGTCAAACCTTTCATTTTAAACAAAATAATAGCCAAACCATTCGTAAAACAAAATAATAGCCAAACAGTTAAGTTTCCATTTGATTGACTGTCAGTTAGTTCTGATGTGGCAATTTAGTTGCTCAGTTGGACAATTCCTAATGACGTGGCAATAAGTCCATTGTTTGACTTGTAATTTATTAATTTCAATATTATTATTTATCAACATTTAAAACAAGAAAATAAAAACTAAAAGCTAATCTAACTGCAGCAAAATCCCTTCCCCTCCAACTCCAATCGGCCTCTAAACCCACGGAACCCCTTCCCCACCACTGAACAATGGCGAGCAGAGATCTAAATATCAATATTCATCAAAGTCTACCATAATTTTGTGTCCCAGGCCCTTTATATAGTCCAAGGCAAATAAATCACCAAAACCCCTAAAGGAAACAAAAGCTTAAATCGAAAAAGTAATTTTAACTAGTCACGTCAAATTCAACAGTCTCCTCCTTGAATTCCACGATCGTGGATTTGGGTTCTTGACCGTGAATTCTTCCTGTCTCAAATCCATGAGTACAACCTTGATTCCACGGCTGTGGATTTTGGTGCCCTACCCATGGATTTTGGTATCGCCATTCTGCCTTCCTCGAGGTGTAACCTTCTTTCCACTTCGAGTGTACATAACAAACGTTTATTTTATGTTATAGTTTTAAAGTGATTATGAAAATATTACGTAATGAATATTAACATTATGTTACGTAAAATATTAAGTCATTAAGAAAATTCTACTTAATAAGATTTGTTAATTTTTTTGGTAATATTTAAATTTTGTTTTAAACATGCAAAGGTAAAATAAATAAAAATTATTAACATGAAAAGGTTAAATGACAAAGAAACGGTTAAAATGTGAAAAGGAAAATAAAAATGAAAACAATTAAAGACGGTAGTGATAACCGGCTGCAATGGTTCTTTCTTTTTCCACTTTTTAATAAATTACTTAAAATAATTTTTTATTTATTTTAATGGTTCAAATCTATTCAAATTATCTAACTTGAACAATACTCAAGTTGTTGTAGAAGGTCCCATTAAAATTATTAACGAAATGACTATACTTGTGTATTTTTTTTCACAATTGGATATTATTATTGTAATAAAGTGCAAAATTATAACTATCCAGTCGTGTCCAGACTCCAGAGGTATTATCTCTATTTTTAAATTACAATCGTAGGATGAAACATGTCGACTCCACAATCACATTGGTCCAAGATCTCAGAAGCGCAAAAAAAAACGTTAGATTGATTCATTTTTTAAGGGCATGACTCCCATGAATCTGCACCCAGGAGGAAACCTTTAATAGTGTCCAAAGTCTGGAAAATCTCAAAGTCAAATGTGAGAGACGGCTAAAGCTAACAAACAAATTACAAATATAAAAAAAAAATACTTGGTCACAAAATTTGGCGATTGCTCTATTTCCTTCTCCCTTTTTTCTCTCAACAACCTGAGGAGTTGGCTTTTCCGTAATCCATGCTTCTCTGGAAGAAAGAAAACCAGAAACAAAAAAAGGCTACTGCTACTTTTGCTACTCTTTTCCTCCTCCAACACAACCCACAAACCCCAACAAAGGAAAATTAATAGAGGGGGAACAACAACTTGCTCCCTCCTCCCTCCCATGTCCTCCCTAGTTGCAAATTCTTCCATTGACATAATTCTCTTCTAATTATAGCGTTCCATTGTTTTCGCCTGCACCAGAACCAAAATCCCCCTGCAAACCCCAGGAAACGACAAGGAACAGAAGAAGAAGAAGAAGAAGAAGAAAAAAAAGCATAACGGATTTCTGTCTCATAAGGTAACGAGTTCATGAACAATCCAAAAAGGGCACAACTTTCATCTTCCTTTTCTTTAGGTAGAATGCAAAACTTTCTTCGGGCTCATTGAATTTGTGGAAAAGGGTGTCATTTAATGTTATCCCAACCATTTTTAACCTTCTAATTGAGTTTCTTCCATTTCTTCTTCGAAATGTGATCATGATTCAAATTTTTTATTTTATTTTCAGCCACTCATTTATTTGATCTTGCTGGTTCAGCCGTTCGAGTTTCCTGATTCGAACACTTTAAAGTCTGGACCTTTCTGTCGTTTTGCTTATTGGGTCTATGCTCATTTTGACCATTTCCAATTGAAAAGGGTAAAAAAGAAAGGAAGAAGAAGAAGAACAGGTCGTTAAGGTGTATTGTTTATGTGCATTGAAGGGACGGCCCACATTTCGTCGTCTTGGTGTTACTTTTGTTTTCGTTGGATGTCGAAAGGTGGAAAGAGACTTGAAAGGTTTTCGCTTTTGTGGGAGATTAATGGAAGGTTTCGGGGTCTGAAATGGTGATTGATGGTGATGAGTCAAGTGTTGTTGTAATTTGAATAAGAAGGGGAGGAAAATGGCTAGTTTGCAAGCAGAAAAATCACAAGAGCACGGGCGGAAAGAGGATTGGTCGCCTTCCCCTTATGTGGTTTTGCAGAACGTCTCGGAGGAGGCAATTAGAGTTGCTGGCAACAAACATCAAAGTGTGTACCCCGGTGGCGGCAAGGCTCATGCCGAGGCTCCAACTCCGACTTCCCTGCCGCATTCACACCACCACCAGCGGAGTCAGAGTGAAGTTTTGACTAGGGATGCTAAAGGGAACAACAGTTTTCAGAAATTGAAAGTTCATATGCAAAAAGCGTTGCTATGGGGTGGTAATTCAAGTGAGCAAGACTTATTAGTCCCTACCTTCAATCCAGAGGTTTTGGCTGACCAGAAACGACAGTGGTATCAACTTCATTCCAAATCTACGGTAGGCCTTACCCTTTTCTTCCCTCTTTATTTTTTTTCTTACTTTTTATATGTATGTATACTAGTATAGTAAGGAACTTTTTGGAGGTATTATAGCTCACGACGAGGTTTTCTAATGGTGCAATTTTTGGAAGTGAAGGTTAGAGTCTAACCTTAAGGAACTTGGGACTCAGTTTCTTATGGATTCTAAGAAGCATGCGTTGTTTTAGGAGAAATGATGAACAGTACTGGTATTAGTGAAACATCAACATCAATATCTCTAGGAATGGAGGAACTGATAAATCACAAGATTTGAATTGTAGGATCTTGCAAGTTACAAGGAGCCTAGCTCACTATTTGAGCACTTCATTGTCACGGGCCTCAAACCTGATACTAATCTCCAAGCTGTGGAGGAAGCATTTGCCAAGAGGAAGAAGTGGGAATCTCTACAAAGAAGATCAGGATCAAGGGATATTAAGGCAGTACAGAATCGAGCACCTCAGTTTCCAAAAATGGAACCTCAGGTATCTTATTAGTTTATTTAGCAAAAACTTCTATAATGTCTATGAATTGAAAAATATTGTCCTTCCACTGTTGCTGTCATTTAATGAAAAAAAATAAAAAATTCAAGGCAATAGACATCTTACGCTTGTGCTCAGGCCACATTTTTCATCGCAGATTACAAAGTAGCACATGCCTGTAATATCCATTAAATCATATGTGTTTCCCCTACTTGCACTTGCGGTTAATTGAGCCACAATGTGTTACTTTCTTTCCACTGAAACAAACTTAGCAACTTGTTTGGTATAGACTCATGATATCTACCTTGTTCTGATACACGAATCTTCTCTTGCAGCTACTCTTTAAATATCCTCCTGGAAAAAGATTACCTATGCACGTGAAAGATTTGGGTGCTTTTTGTTTCCCAACTGGTGTTAAGGTTTGTTGCTATTTATCTCATATAAACTTACGATATATCCAAATATGTGATAGTTATTGCTATAACATGCAGTATTTTCAACTTAAAGCTGTTGTTTTTATCAAGTTGATACATATTCCTAAATGTTCACTTCATTATCTTCCAACTCTTTCTCTACCGTGGATGTAAAATGCAATGTTGGATGTACGTGTGTGTACAGATCTATGAGTGTATGTTATATGGATATATACATACACAGAGAGGGAATTGTATATTAGCTCTATCGAGTCCTGGGAAACATGTCATTAAGTAATGAAACAGGCCAACGTCCTCAACTGCATTAGTGCTGAGGTTTAGGTTCATTGTTTCTTGTGACCAAGTCACATGTAGTATATGGACTTCAATAATTCTTTTGTTTTTATTCAGAAATAATTAATGATTCACTGATTCTTCTATGGATTGATATGCAGCCAAGGCTATTGGAGAGGACACCCTCGCTTAGTGAGCTAAATGAACTTGTCTATGGACAGGTATTGTGTTCCTAGTCATATTTTTATCACTCACATATGTGGTTAATGTTTATGAGAAAGATCCATGAGTGGGTAACATAAATGGAATGCTTGTCTTCTCACTCTGGGAAATTTGCCAAGCTATATTCCTCTTGTATGTTGTTACTTACTCATTTTGGTGGTGAAGTAACCTTTACATTTTTTTGTAAACACATTTTGTGCAGGGTCATTTGGGAAGAGATGATTCATCATTTGTATTTTCTCTAAAGGTATGTTTCCTGACCCTTGGTGCTTCACATCTTATTTTTGGCTCAAGCTGTTTGCTGTGGATTTATATCTGCCACACGATTTGTCCTTGTGTCTTCCTTTTCACTGTTTGTGCATGTGAATTATGATGTCTATCGGATATTCTCATTTGCCTAACATACTTCATTAAGTCCTTTTTGATGACTACCGTAACCTGGTTATTTAATTCTAGCATACATGCTTTTGAGAATGACTATACAGGCTGCTCATGGTATCCACCAAATATGACTCAATACCTACTTGGTTCAAGCTTGCCATTTTCTGTACCAGTTTGCTTGGTTTTGAAAAGGACAAAATGATTTTCTTTCAGTAAAAAAATTCTAAGAGTATCTATGTACCATTGGTCAGGTAGCTGACAGTGACACGCTATATGGTGTGTGCTTGCACACAACAGAGTTTGTTCAGAGGCCACTTGGTATCTTAGGCTTCTCATCGCCTCTTTCTTCATCTAGACACTGCGGCCGTTTTTTGGTGTCTGCACCTCGTTGTTACTGTCTGTTAACCAAAGTGCCTTTCTTTGAGCTACACTATGAGATGCTTAACAGGTTTGCCTGTGTTTCACTTGTTGGCTCAACTGTAGTGAAGATAGTGGATTCTTTTTATGTTTAGCTAACATGACGTAATATGATTGCAGCATCATAGCACAGGAGCGTCTGAATAGGATAACACAATTTCTCAATGAAATATCCTTCAATAGTTGTGTCCCATCATTCACTAGACAATCTTCTCAAATTAATGGGGGCATTACTTACCAGGAGCAGGTGGATGACATGGACTGGATGTCATTCGCCATACCAGTTGAAAGTGCTCTGGCCCTTACTGCTGCAGCTGCAGGACTTGCATTAGATGATGATAATTCGTCACAAAGGACATCAGAAGAACCTCATTCCCCCGAGAGTGTAGCTGCTAGTGAGGCTTCTGATTTCAGTCAAACAAGGGAGAGTGAAAAGGATGATGGCAACAAAAATCTCAACAATTCATTTGATGATGGTTGTTCGGAGTCCTCAGAAGCCCGCTCAGATGCTTATGAGCGAGTAATATATGGAAGCTATGATAATGATCATGCTTCTCCAGATGTTTTGATGCCGTTTTCCTGCTCAAGAAGCCCCGAGATGGAGCGTAATTTAAGTTTTGATGCCCTTTTCAGGTACTATATTTGCAGTATCATAAATATCCCCCCATTATATTCAATTAAAAAAAACAGGTTGATGGATTCTAAATGTACATGTGGTTCCCTTGAGGCTTATGTTTATTATATCTGGTTGTTTTTATATTCTACTAGATGACAATTCTTCATTTTTTCATGATTGCATAATTTTTCAAGTTGCAACAGTACATATCAGTCATAAAAAATGTTGTCTTGGCAGTCCAGTAAGAAGCATGACGTCTGAGGATGATGAAGATGAACATTTTGCCAATCAGCGCAAAGAATTTGAGAATGATCTAATTGTGGACTGGGCCAAGGTTAGTTTTATATACAGCATCTCCCTTGTTTATGAAGTACATCCTATTAGTTTGATTACTAACTACTCCTTCTCTGGTTGATTCTATCCGCTGGGGTAGGAGAACAAAAATGATTTGTTGCTGATCATTTGTAGGTACCATGCTATGGATGTTCCCAAACGTGGAGGCAAAATTGTTTTTCAGCCTACTGACCATTTACCTGCTGTTGAATATAACCGACCTCATGTATCGGAGCTTGCCTTTTCTAGAAATTTTGAAGATGCAGCTAATGTTGTTGGGGTATTTATGTGCCTTTCTTTCTTTTTTGTTTGTTAATAATGTTTCACTACTACATATTTACTTACTTGAATGTTAAACCTAGGGAAATGTCAATGCAAAATTAGCTGTCACGGAGGAAGCTTTTGCACTATCAGTATGGACAACTGCAACTCTTTGCCGTGTTTTGTCGCTAGAGAGTGTAATGTCCTTCTCCAAATCTAATTGGCTTGAAACATGTTTTGAAGGATAATTCATATAGGCTTTTTTCTGCATCATTTCTAAGACTTGCATATCGTCTGTCTCTGACGCTATCGACAATTTCATTTATTTTACTGTCGGGTGCACTGCTATGTGATAAATGTCACTATACACTTTACCACTTTAAAATACAGATATGATACAATTACTTACTTTCTAACCCCTTTGTAATAAATACAGTGACCAGTCATGCTTCATTGACAATTACACCCCTATTTTAAATGTTCTTCCTGAGAGTGCATGAATTTTGTATGTGTTATCATATATTGAAATTCCTCCTTTATCTTGCAAGCATTATTGCTCCTCTCTCTGTTGCCTTGGTCTCACTAGCCTGATGTAGTGATAACTTTCTTTTCAGATCTTGGCTCTGTTTGCAGGAGTTTTGCTTGAAAAACAGATAGTGGTAATGTCCCCAAACCTGGTGAGTTGATCATGTGATCTTATAGTACGTGAGAATTCCCGAGCATGTGAACACTTTATATGTATCGTATGTGTTTGGAATATGTGATTGTTAGAGTTCATATATTTTTTTTTGGGTAGAAAAGTTCATATATTTTGAGAATACATACATGTACAATAATATGATAGTATCAATTGACTGAATTATGCACCATTTGGAAATTGTCAAGGTGAACTAACATTTTTTACTCCTGAGGCTAGTGATATTTTTTTCTGCAATTCGGTTTGAAATTTCAGAATAGTTCAGTATAGAAAAAGCATATATCAACCGAAATCATGCATTGGGACATTTGAAATCACAGGTCCAACAAATCCTTAGTTTTTCTGCCTCTGTAAACTCTGAGTGACTAAGAATCTTGTTCATATGATGGTTTGCTTTATGACATTGAATTTTTCATCCGACTCAACGTTCTCTGGATGCAGGGTGTTCTATCTGCTGTTGTGTTATCTCTGGTACCATTGATTCGTCCATTTCAATGGCAAAGTTTATTCCTTCCGGTACGTTGTACTGCCTCTAAGCACTGGCTTTAGCCATATTTTCATGACCTTCACCTTTCATCCTTACATTAAATCAAGTTCATCAAGTTTAAGATCATATTAACATCTTAAAAGGTGTCATTTTTTTTTAGTTTTAAATTGTATGGGACACAAGAACATGAACTTAGAAGTCTGATATTGCTTGGTGTCTCTGCTAACTTTGTATATCGTCTTCTGCAGGTTCTGCCAGATAAGATGTTTGATTTTCTTGATGCTCCAGTTCCTTTTATTGTAAGTTTAACTGCTTACTATATTAATCATTTTAGTTGGTATAATGTCAGAGTAATAGTAAGTAGAGTTGTTACTTTTTCCATTTCAGGCTGGTATACAAGTTCAACCTACTGAAGTGAGGATCAAATCCTCTAACCTCATCATCGTCAATGTGGTCAATGACCAGGTATCCATTGCCTTCGCAGTTCCCCGTATCTTTATTCTAACAAGATATATAGTATTCATGGTTACTTGGTTTTTTGCCATGACGTTCCTGCTGCCGGGAAATTTGTAATTTTGGAATAATTCTGTTGATGAGTTCGAGAAAAAGTAATTAAATGGTTCTTCGTGAATTGCTTGGATCAATTCCTTTTTGGGAAAATGCAGGTGAAATCATGTCAACTGCCTTCACTTCCTAGACACAGAGAGCTCTTCTCTGAACTTCGACCAATTCATGCTAAATTGTCGCATAAAAGTGGCACAGGAAACAAAAATCCCGTGTACAAGTGCAATGAAGTGCAGGTACAAACATGTGCTAAGTTAATCTCATTACTGTCTAATTTTGTGTCTAATTTGCTTGACAAAATGCTCAGGGCAACGCAGCAAACAACTTCTTGAGAGTCATGAGGCGCTACTTGGAGTCGCTTTGTGCAGACTTGAGATCACATTCCATAACTAGCGTGCAGTCTAATTATGACAGGGTAGGGACTTTTTTTTTAGTCTTCTTCAGAATCTCTCTGCCTTTTTTTCTCCCACCAAGACATGAAAATTGGTTGTTTTTTTGCAGGTTTGTGTACTTCTTAAAGATAGCTTTATCGATTCCTTCCCTACCAAGGAACGACCATTCGTTAAGGTCACTCTACTCCCTCTTTTCTTCACTTTTTTCTAAACATCCATGTCTAACCTATCCAAGCACGCTCTGCAAAAAAAGTGTACAGCCTAGAGTACATAGTTAGTTTCTAGGACGATTAGTGTTCTTTCCCGTTGTATTGTCGACTTCCCTGTAACTAAAAAAAGGCTCATCAGTTGGCATGAATGGTTTTGCAGCTTCTTGTAGACACACAGTTATTTGCTTCTCTATCAGATAGCCGTCTGTCAACATTTGAGAGTGGTAGGTTCTAAGTTTTATCGTTCCTTAACGACTCGAACGCAAGCACAGGAGAGCCACCGCCGTGGCTACAAGGCTGCCAAGGTGCTTGTGATCTATATTGTTGATTACACACTTACCACACCAACAACAATTTCTGGGAATCCTTCATCAGTTGACAATCTGCGCGCGCCGGCAGAAGCACTGAAGATGGCTTGAGGAAGAAATTTTTGTAACGTATACCATTGTAGCAGTAACTCCAGATATGCCACGTACATAAACTAGCCAACCAAGTGAAAGAATGAACATGAAGATATGCAGTATGTTGTACTGTGATGAATGCCAAACAAGGTGGGGGGAGAAAGGACCACGATCCCCATTTTCTTTTACATGGATTGTGGCATTTTTACCTCACAAATGATCTGTCTGTAAATATTTGTTTACAAGGAGGGTTTTAATCTTTCTATTTATCTGTAATTTTGATATCCTACTCACAGAGTTAGATTGTGATATGGACTTTTGTACACTCAGCTAGCCTTATATTGGATAGTTAGTCAATCAAAGGATTGTGGAAATGGAATTAGTCAAAGACTTTGAACTGTTTCCTAATCGACTGTTACACTATATTCGTCTATGCTTCACTTGTTAGAGTGTTACAAGACGAGTTATTGCGACAAGTTAGGACTTTCTGGGCTCATATATTTTCAGTAATTAATTGGTATTTTGTTATTAATATGGGATATTAGTGGAAGATTAAAATTTTTATAAGAAGTGGAAGATTAATATTTTAGTTAAAGGAAAGATACACTAATAATAAACGAAAAAGTAAATAATATCACAAATTTTTTTATAAAAATATATTATATTTGATACTGATTTCTCAAGCCCAACTTACTATTTTAATTCATTAGAAACTCTCAATATTTTGGCGAATGATTGATATTAGACCAACCTCAGAACATAACATCAACAACGTTAACATTTTTTTATACTAATCGCTTGGACCTTGGTTACTAAATATTTAAATTGTTCGTCTAATCAACCTAGAAGTATAGCATTAGAAAATATTTGTTACCTATCCATAACTCTACAGCATGTACAACTTGTATGAGCTAATTATGTATGCAACTTGATTATTTTTTGTCCCCGTAAATAGGGGTGAAAGCTTGATCCGGAAGACCCACTGACCCGTCTCGACCCGTCCCGTCGCTAAGGGTCGGGACAGGTCAGTTTGTCTACAGGGACAAATTAGGGACGTGTCATTTGTTGACCCTGTAAGGGTCGGGACGAGTAGGGACAACTTAGGGACGGGTCAGGTTTTGATCATGTGACCCTTAGCAACAACAAATATCTCACACCACATTGGACCTTTTTGTAAAGTTCTAAAAGTTTAGGTACTAATTTGTAAAAATTAAAAATTTTGGGTACCAAAACGTAATTTTACCATTCAAATTATTAACTTATTTGTAAGAAAATAAATTTTAGGTGCTAAATTGTAAGAAAAAATAATTTTGGGTACCAAACGTAATTTGTAAAAAAGTAGTGTGTTGATTAGGGTCGACCCACTGACCCGGCCTGTCCCGGCCCGTCCTGTCCCTTGAGGGTCAGACAGGGTCAAGAAGGAGACAGGGACGGGTCAGTTATACATCTTGGCCCTTCAGGGACCGATCAGACAGGGTCAGAGACGAGACAGAGATGGGACAAACAAATTTTCAGCCCTACTCGTAAACATTCATTGCATATCGTAATGACATATATTACTATGAAAGAAAAATCACATGTGACTTTAGTCAATTCAGTGCAGCGAAAATTCATTGCATATTGTTCAAAGTTAGGGTTTTTTTATCTACCCTGTGCACATGTCAGGAGCTAGTTTGGATAATTGATTTGGGGGGCCGGATACTATGCTAACCCCTAAAGGGGTAGTGATTTTCGACACCTTCCTATTGATTGGTCAGTTTTATATTTAATTATTAGATAAGTATTAATGGCTGTCCCAAATAAATATGAATGGAGAAAGAATTAATTGTCATATTAATTATGCACGGGAATGGGGCAATTTAGCTGGATCCCCTTTCCCTCTGTGGCGTTTCTACTCCCTTTCCCTTTGTTTCTATTTCCCCCCTCCCTCCTCTGCTATTTCCCCTTGTTTCTTTCCATTGTTGTGGAGAACCATAGCTCTGGTTCATCATTACACGGCTGGCGGATATCCCCGCCGCCCTTACAACAAGTCCGACCATCCATGTCGTCGGCCGTCTGCCGTCCTCCGTCTTCCATCTCAAACATCACCTTCCAACAACTTCCTCTTATCCACGGCCTGCGCTTGATCTTTTCCTCTTGACCACCGTCCTTCCACGGTAGAGATTCGATCAACCCTAAGTGGCGGCGACAGAATCTGAAGGTGAGGGTGGTACCACTAGGCGGCAGAGGAAACACACCAATGGACTGGTACATGTACCAGTGGAGTGGTACGTGTACTAGTGGAGTTTGGAATACATCGTCATGAAAATATTGTGGTCTCCACCACTTTTGAAGTTTGGAATTGATTTTATTATTTTTCTTTTGTCTTAATTATTGGTCAACTTCTTTCAATGTCATTGAAATATCTTTGCCGACGAGTAATGAATAGAAATGGTCTTCGCACAACTTCGGCGGTAATCATACTACTTCAGTGGTACATATATACCACTGAACTTGTACTATACCACTAGACTGGTATACATATCAATTAACTGGTACTTATACCACTGAACTGATACTAATTAAGACTGTCCTCAATATACCAATACTCAATACTTACTTGATCATGAAATATAATTCTGGCACAAGCAACACAATAAACATTTAAATCAGTCAACAAAATAGGAACTTTATATTAGTAGCCAAAAGTTGTGTTCCAAAATGGGTTGCAAAATCAGGGAAATGCCAACAACAATGCCAAAAGCAATAAATTATCCTTCGAATGTGAATAAACATAAAGTCTTCACAATTTTTTTAAGCCTAAACAGGACATATGGTTACTAGTACCACTCCACTGGTACACGTACCACTCCACTAGTATCACTCCACTGGTACGCGTACCACTCCACTGGTACATGTACCAGTCCATTGGTGCGTTTCCTCTGACGGTGGCTCTCACAGCGTTGCTTCTTGTTGGTACTCGCACCCGATGAATGATCTTGACCTACCCCAACTTCTACATAACGAGGAAATAGCTTCCATGACTCTTTCCTTTAGGCACTCCAAGTTACGGTCTCTTCGTCTTGACCATTCCTACAGACAATAATCAACACTATCAATTCAGTGATAGAAATATGAGTTTGATAAGTAAGAAAACTATCACTATAGTGGTAGAATTCAGTGGTAGAATTACCAATACATCTTTGCAACTATCACTGCAGTGATATAAATCAGTAGTACATACCAGTACACTGGTACTAATACCACTCCAGTGATAGACATACTACTCCAGTGATAGACATACCAGTACACTGGTACTAATACCACATGAAAAAATCCACACGAAAACCCAGATTTGAGTTTGGGAGAAAGAGACAGTAGGGGAGAGAGAGCTACCTCAGTTTCTTCGTCGTCATCTTCGCCGGGAAGGGGAGGAGGGTCACCGCAGGAACGACATGAGTGAAGTCATCTCGTAGGGAAGGTGAGGAGGGTCGTCGTCTTCTCCGTCAATCCCTTTGCAGTGCCGAGCTTTGTGGAAGGAGATGGAGAGTCGTGGCGGCAAGCCTGGTGTTGCTCGGAGAACAACGACAACCATCATCCGAGACTTAGCCCACGACGGAGGATGGGGGAGAGTCGGAGGGAGAGGATTTTGTTGGTGCGTCGACGATCAGAAACCATGGACTGTGGCGGGGAAGAGGTGACGGCGGCGAGCAGGGGCAGAGCGAAATCGAGGGAGAGAGAAGGAGAAAGGTGAAAAAAATGGGATTGATTTTTGAATTAGGGGTGTGAACTGTTTTTTCCTAGATTCTTTCCATTTTCCAATATAGTGAGAGAAACTTATTGTGTAATTAATACCTAATACACAATAATCAGTTTCAATTGTGTAATTAATACCTAGTGAGAGGATTTTGTAATTAATACATGATTAATCCTTACCATTGGATTAGATGGACGATATCTAAAAGGGGTGTCAAAAATCAGACCCCCTTAGGAGGGTAGTCACGCTAACCGCTCCCTTGATTTGGTTCCTATTTATCATAAGTGAAATTTGTTATGTTGGTTGGTATAGTTAGTACAGAGTATGACAAATTCAAACTACTTAAACCAATCTGACGATGAATTTTGGTAAAATCCAACCAATTAGTCAAACTACTTAAATCATTTGAGGTCTCAGTCATATGGCTAGCTGGTTAGCGTACCTCTAGGTGTGGATCAAACTACAATGTTGGGTGGGCATCTAGGGTATGCAAAGGTGCTTGTGGAAATATAGTTAATAAAATACGGTATAGGAAAGTTACGTATAAAATATGTACGAGTATTTTACGTTGTCTCTAAGTTAATATTACATTTAATAGTATGTTAATAGTGATAAATATATAAAAATAATTATTTTTTAAAATAAATAAATATATAAATAATAGTAAAGTTAACTATTTAATTCATTAAATACGGATATTAAACGTGTTATACGAGTTTTATACGTGTTTAGTATGTGAGCCATCAAATGAAAGGGAGAAAATTAAATGGCTTGACAATAATACGGATACGAAAGTTTTAAACGGATAAAATACGTAAGGGTACATGTACGCGTGTATTAAACGGAGTATTTACTAATTATGATGAAATTAAGGGCTCCAGGTGAAGGATTTGCAATCTTTATCTCAGAAGGATTCAAAGTCCTGGGTGGGGATTAACTTGGTAGCAAGAAGGGGAGCAGAAGAAGGATCTGCAATCTTTATCTCAAAAGGATTCAGAGTGGAGAAGAAGAAAAGAAGGAACGGTGTCGGATAAAATACGTATGGGTAAATATACGTGTAAAAATGAGGTGGAAATGGTAAAAAATTAAATTTTATTATTTTTTAACTGTCACGTCACTTATTTAACGGTCAATTATGAGAGTTGACTGTCACATCAGACAAAGTTAACAGAGTTGGACAAAGAGTGACCAAATTTGAACTGTTGAACTAATTTCATTGACCACGATTGTAGTTAAATATTTATATTGACCAAAAATGAACCTTTTTAGTTTTTAGTAAATCTAGTGACCAAACTTGTAATATATTCTGATGTTGTAGATAGAGATTTTGTATCTTTTATCTCTTTTCATTTTTAAATTTTAATGCTTTTACTTAATCATTTATTATTCAACTTTTGTTTGTTCATATTCAAAAGGCAAACAAATAATTTTCATTTAAACAAGTCTTTATTTTCAGGTTCCAGGCACCTTCGTTTTCTTCAAAATTTGTTTTTCCTTGCCACGTCTATGGGTGTTCAAATGGTTATCATGGTAATTACCAAACCAAACAAGTCAAAACTCTATTAACCATGAAATACAATATCATTATCAAACCGTCCAAACGAATACAACAACCAAATTAACCAAACTAAAGTTTAATCGATTTGGTTAATTGATTAATCAGATTAACCAATATAACATCACATTATCATTAAGTGAGAAAATTTTCGGTTAATGCATCAATTCACAATTTATATGATGAATAAAGCACTACAATGAACACATAGTTATAGTTAACTCTTATAGAAATACATGCAACTAATATAATTATCTGACAGTCAATAGAAGTATTCACCAAACAATAATATATGTCAATAGTAAGGAGTTAATTAATTGTTGTGATTGTGTGAATTGAATTCGTCTCTTAACAATTATCATAGGTTGAAAAGAACTTCCTTTCAAGTTTACATCTAATATATTGTTTGAGTTTTTATCTAAATTGGGTGTTCATATATCATGGTGTACACTCTACAAATACAAATATACTATAATGGAACAATATTGAGCTTTATTGTTCCTGAGCCTAAAAAGAAGGAATGTTTAGCTCTTGAGTAGTTATACCAAATATTAAACGTGTGTATATAATATATATTAGGTATATGATAATTACTTAACTGGTTAATTTAGTTTGAGTGGTTAGTACTTAACAATGTTTGAAATCAAACCAAATCACCTAAACCTAACAAACTACAAATTTTAACCAAACGAATTATCCAAATTAACCAAATTCTACCAGCTAAAACAGTAACCACGATAACCACACCGTTTGAACAGGGACTAGATAGTGTGACAACACTTCTTGTGTTGTTATTTTAACAACACTAGTCTCCAACCAATAGGAAGCTAGGGTTGTGATGACTTTTTATTAGGTTAGTTGACCTAGTGTAAAATCAAAATAGGGGTATAATTGTCATTATGGAAAATATTTTTAAATAATAATAAAAAAATTAAAATTTAAAAATACTTTTTTTATTTTTTGCCCAAAATTTTGGTCGCCGGAATTCTTCGCCGGTCATCGGAATATGCTTTTTGTCGTCGGAATATGCTATTATGTCATCGGAATATGCTCATTGTCGCCGGAATATGCTCACCGTGGTCGGAATATGCTTACCGGCGTCGGAATCTAGTCATCGGGACCGGAATATGCCTATCGGCGCCGGAATCTACTCACTGACGGTCATCGGAGTTTGGTCAACGATTTTCGTTGACTGGTCAACGGTCAACGACCACCGGATATAATGGTTTGCATTGTGAGATTGATGGTTTGGTTTCTCGTGTTCTTTTATGCTATTTGTGGTTTCCTTTATCTTGTTACTGGTTTGCATTAAGAAGTTTCTGGTGTGCTTTAAAAAAAATTGTGGTTTGCTTTGCGGGGTGTAGACACCACATTTTGTCCGGAGCAACCATCCTGCTCAAAACTCAAAAGAATATCCACTTAAGAAGAAAACTCAAGTAAAAATTTGGACGAGGTTGGTTGAGATTAGCAATGGCAAATCAATAAGTACCAACGATTTTTTAAGTCCGTTTTATTTGGTTCGAATGTTTGTACTAGGTAGGATTAGTAGTAGCTAATGGCTACCGAATTTGCTTTATTTAGAATAACAATAGTATTTGGTTCGAATATTTGTACTAGGTAGGATTAGCAGTAGCTAATGGCTACCGAATTCGCTTTATTTAGAATAACAATAGTATGTTGTCACGACCTATGCTAATGTCATTGTATTCAGTTGGTCTCATTGGTCTAAAGTTGGTCAAAAGGTATAGAAAGATTGGTAATTTTGCTTTAACGACCCAAATCCATGGTTTGGGAAGCATTGATTAGATGTTTGGATTTGGTTTGAAATTGGATAAGTGAGCAAATTGGGTTGGAAGAACCAATTGAATGTTTGAGCACTACATACAGATACAATGATCATCTAATTCTGAAGGCAATAACATAAATAAATAAATGTGTAATTACAAAGTACAATTTATAACCTTTAAGATACACTTAGTAATTATACATTAAAAAAAAACTATCAGAAACAAACCCACACCAGCAGCCCAATTCTCAAACTATAAAACTCAACCCAGGCCCATATTTCGGCCCAATCCAGTATGGTCGGCCCAGGTCCACTCTGGTCAAATCGGTCAACTCAGGTCAACCCAATCAACCAAACCCATCATCCTTATCTAAAGGAGCAGCAGAACAGCAGAGTAGCAGAACAGCAGAGCAGCAGAGTTTCTGCCAAATCCAAAAAGAGGATTTCGGCCACCTCCTCCAAGAACCAATCCCAAATTGCCAGCAACATAAGTGGGTCAGGCCACCACTTCAAGAACAAAGGAGGAACAGCCAACACACAGGTATGAACAGTAAAAGGCAGCAATATATAAGAAGCTGTCTTACCCCAAACAAGAGAGGGAGGGGGAACCAACAACAGAAAACACAAAAAAGACAGAAAGGCATTAAACACTAAAGGGGCAGACAAGAAGCATTAAGAAGCACAAAGGAGGAGGCAGCAAAAAAACACTCTAGAGAAATAAAATTTGACATCAAAACTCTCTTCTGCAACTCTTGCTCATAGGCAAAAATTCGGGGGAAGGATTGCGAGATCGAGGAGCGAATTTCCATAGAAACTCCAACCAGGTTGGTATTAGTACTCTAGTTTCATCTTCTTAATCTGATCCTGTCATTTCGTCTAGTTTACAATACCACTGACGCTATAATCATCAATCTACTTGCCCATTTATATGCAAGAGTTTTATTTTACAAGCTCCACTCTATTTACCAAAGATCAACTCATATCAGCTCCTTCAAGCTCCTTCATCCAAGTTGTTTTTTTTTTCAATCGTATTATTAGCTTTGTCTATGCTATAACTACTATGCCAATTAACTTAATCATGAATGAAATCAGATGCTTCACTTTAACTTTCCGGCATGTTGATTTCCCACACCCGTAGGCCGTAGCCATATGTATGCGAATTAAAGTACAACTAAATAATACATTTTTTTTTACAATAAAAAAAAACTGCTTTTTAGGAGTCCATGATCAACCTAGATCTTGAACTAACGAAAACACTATAAACGCAATAAAATTTCAGATTCACCAATTCTAACCAGTTTTTAAATCAACCAAAATAATAATCCAATCAAAATCACGAGCAGTGATTTAGTCCAAATCTCTAGAAAAACCATACGCAAAAGTGATCTATTTTTAGTCAAAATTAGCATTTCTAGTTCATGTCAATTAGTTTTCTATCAAAGGAAATTATTTTCTTTTCACAAACTCTTAAGCCTATCAATAGCCGTATCTAAAGACATCGACCAAACCACGAAGCATAAAATTTCGAGACCATCAAACCCACACACATAATGTTTCCAAACCACAGATCTGTAAATAATAGTCAGTTTATTTAGTCTAATTTTCCCTAATTATACCAAAACCGAGGTTAGAAGAGTCTCACCCAGATCTGGCCTCTCTTCCAAACCTGCAAAAGATGAAGAATAAAGTCTGAATTAGATTAAGCTTTTGTTAAAAAAAAAAGATAAATAAAATAACAAATTTAGAAACCAAAAGTCTCACCTTTCCCTCCGTTCCCTTCTCCTCCTCGTCCGAATCCAAATCCGAAACCAAAAAGAAACAACCACATAATCAGAATTCGTTTTTTTAAATAAGATAAAAAATCAAAAGAAAATCGACAGGCAATAAAAAGAGAATGAACCTTTGAATTCTCTCTCAGTCGCCGTCGTCTGTCTCTGGGTCTGGCCGTCACCGGCGGTCCGCTCCCTTGTCCTCCCCGTTAAAACCCAAAACCCGAAAGAAGAAGATCAGAATTCTTATAAAAAAACAAAAAATAAAAGCAGAAAACCTATGATTGTACAACATGCAAATCAAAACCTCACCCAGATCTACTCGTCATTGACGAAATCGCTCCGCCACCGACGACTCCTGTCCCCTATCATCTTTCCTCGACAGAACAAAAACCCAGAAGCCCAAAAATTAGAAGAGTCCGAAATAAAAATAAAAAAAATAGAAAACAAAACCATGCATGTAACGATCTTACCTAGATCGAAGGTCTCCCGCTCGATTTTTGGCGACTCATGCCATATCGAGGAGACAAAGAGCGGCGGCTAGAGGAGAAACTCCGAGGAGTTTCCTCACTCGGGTCGTTTTGCCGGCGGCGGTTTCGATTGGGGCTAGGGTTAGGTTCTCTGGACGAGAGAGAGACGAGGGATGAGAGGAGAGGAAGACGGCGATTTTGGATCAGGGCTAGGGTTTGGGTTCTCTGGACGCGGGAGAAGAAAGGAAGGAGAGGGCGGCGGTTTTTGTTCGGCTAGGGTTTGGTTTTTTCTGGAAGAGGAAGAGAGAAGTGGAAGGATCGAGAGGAAGAGAGAGAGGCAAGAATGAGATGGACGAGAGAGAGAGGGCGGCCTCCTCTCTTTAGATTGATCAGGGTTTCTTTAGAGAGTATATATAACCCATCGATTACAACGACCAAAATACCCCTAGGGTTTATCGTTAATTACGCGGCCGTGCCACCGTGTTTTCGAGCAATTACTAGAATGCCCTTCCCCCATCCCCACACTAAAACGAAAAAAATCAAAAAAATTGCACTCAGTTCGTTTCGAACCCGCGGTCTCTGGGTCAGAGGCGGCTAGCGGTTTGACCAGTTGGGCTGCCGACAATTATATGTTAAATTAACTGTCCCGCTTAAGTTTATTTGTTTATAGTTCTTAATACGAAATGGTAAATGCGGATTAAGTTTATCTCGTTTCTTTTCCAATACGAGTCAAGCCTCTTCCTAATAACTTAAATTATTAAATTCTCTTTTCATAATTTCATAATAATCAAATTAAATTTTATTAACATAAATTATAATACGAAAATCACGATCAGTGGAACGTGATGAAAATGTCACAATTAAACTATCAAAGTCCAAACGAACTACGTGGACTTTGATCCCGTCTAACGGGTATGTAGGCAACCGATAAGGTTCGAGTCCAATTAATCAACTAACTTTATCTTTAAATTTTTACGTCAGTGGGCGTATAATTAAATTACAACTAATATGATTAAATCATTAAATGGTCCAGTGGGACCCCTAAAATTACAAATTATTACTAAAATACACCCAACTCGTATAAAACTTATCGATTTAAGTAGTACCGATTTAGGGCGTTGTGGGGGTGTTGCTTAACTTCCCCACACGTAACCGTACTCCCGAACCCAGAACTTCATTTTCGCAGACCAGATCTCGGTTCTGACCCTAAGGTTAGAGCCGATCCTAAGAGTGTTCGATCCACTCCAACTAAGATCGATGGCGACTCCCAAAAATGCCGACGCGACGACATTCGGACCCCCCGGACGGGACGGTTGCGACAGTTGGCGACTCCGCTGGGGACTTCGAGAGTCGAGCTACATGATTAAGTTCGATAAGTTTTCTATTTTCCTATTACATGTTGGGTGTTTACTTTCTTATTTGCGCAATTATATTTTCGCAATTTAATTCTGCATTCATGCATAAAAGCTCTATACCCGAGCTATCCTATTAGAAACGGAAAAGGAGTACCGTGACTTTCACAGTAGTGGAAAGCACGCAAAACTTTCCAAACAAGTTGAACTCAGATCCGAGGTTGATCTTGAGGTACCTAGCTAGTTCGAAAGGGCTATAGCGGGGTACAACTTGGGAGCCAAATCTCTAGAAATTCCTCTGCCAGCATATAGTAAACATAGCGACCACCATCAGCCATCCTTAACATATCCCGAAACCACCCTAAAATCACGTCATTATGCCCTCCGAAAGCCCTAGGTCTACCAAATTAGGGTTATGATTTTATTATATCTGTATATATGTTTTCTAACGATGTGATAACTTGTGTTGTATACTTCCAATCGCAAAATAATTTGTATGTGTGAACATTGTAATTTTTTATAAAAAAACTCATAAGCATCACTCTCTCTTTGTTTTTCGCTTATGCATTCAAAATAAATCATGAAAACATTTTTAAAGTGCATGTGCATCCATTGAATCATCAGTGCATCTATGCATCATACACACCAAAAAGGAAATAATTTGACAATATTGAGACAACCCAGGTTTCCTCAAAATTGCTCTTCCTCAAGGAAAATTCAAATCCTTAAACATCGAAAGGATCCAAAGTTACGCTCATTTTGGAGTCACTATAGAGGGAATTATACTTCATCAAAAGAAGGTTAGCGACACTTGAAGAAATGAAAGAACATGTGAGCATTTTCCAAAAGGCTTCGTCCAAAATTTGAAGAAAATCACGACTCATTGCTGGAGAACAACCACAACTTGTAGCCCAATCAAGAAAATCGTTTGGCAAGCCACAAGGCAAACCTCAATGCATGGATGATGTTGATTATCATCAACTAATCGAGACATTTTACCTTGTTAAAGTTGTATCAGTTTTGCTTGCATCGTCATGAATAAAAGATCTTTCAATTTTCGACCTCTTTGGAGCATTGTGTGAATAGTATCAATCTTGAATTAAGAGTTCGCATCAATGGGTTTTTTTTATCAAAATAGTGAATGTCACTTCGGATTTTTTTCTTTTAAAACGGATTTATCTTCTACAAACATGAAAGCCATCAAAATCCAGTTTTATTTTCAAGCTAAAGCCATGAGATTTTCATGCCAAAAAAATGTGAGTACCCCACTGGTGCTGAGATTTGGGACACCCCACTGGTGTCGAGTGATTATAAACACCATGTTACTGTCAATAATTTCAACACCCACTGGTGTTATGAGTGTACGTGTTTTGCTAAAATCGAGAGATAAACACCCTACTGGTGACCATGAATAGTCAAAAGGTGTAATGAGTATACGACATCATGCTACTTGTAGAATCTCGTCACCATTATAGTCGACTTTCACCACCAAATTGAGGCTCAGTTTACGTGAAGTCAAATAGCCAAACCCCGATGCACATGGAGCCAAACATTTCTATAATAGCAAGAAAACCCTCTCAGAGTCTCAAGAGTGAAGCACTCATATATACAAACAAGCACATTGCGTCAGAATCCTCGCTTGTACGGAAAAAAGAATAGTCTATTCAACCTAGCCAACGAGAAGAGGCACCCACATTATCAATCATCAAGACAAACTCTCCACTTTTCGATACTACTCCTACCAAAGACAAATTCTAGATCAAGGAAAATGAGAAGCACATATGTGGGCATACCATAGCCAAGTAAGTCCCGCACGAAGAAAAAAAGCTGGAAAAAAAAAAGAAATATTTTGTGGGACTTACAAATTAGGTGCCCCTAATTAAGAATTTGAAGTATCAACCGCATGCATCAAGTCAAGGTCTTACAAGGAAAATATAATGACCTCAAGCCAAGACCTTCCATGATAAGAAAGCCTTTTCGGCCAAAATCACTTCGTCCCAGATATTCATCATTTTGAGAGCAAGTCAGAAGCTGAAGCTCCACCACAACCCACATTTAGAGGTCAAACAAAAACCTTGACAACTCCATAACCAGATTACATTCGCAAAAACTTCAAAACCACGACTCTTGAAACCATAATCTCAAAGACAGGGGGCAAAGCCAGCCAAACACACATTCCCCCAAATATGCCCAAGACTGGCGACATTTTCAAACAAATCTTCGCCGAAAAAAACCCGTGATAGTAGTGGTTCTCAACCCATCATGTCAATCTCATACATTGGGGGCAAAACCAGAATCCCTCTACAAGAAGCCTTAGGGGTGATATCAAAATCTGACTTATCTGTCACCCATCTGAATAAACCACACTTCAAGAGGACTCCTACCATCAAAGTCATATCGGAAAAAAGCCCCTTTCATGGGAAACCAACGTCCACAACGAAGCCATAGGAAGGTATCCTAAATCAATCACACCAAGGTCTTCCATGTTGCTGCACAAGGAACGCAGTTGGCCACCAACATAAAATGAGACATCTCAAGGTGACCAGAATCTTAATGGTAGCTGAAATGTCGTACACTCAAATCACCTATAGGAATTAGTGATGAGCGAAATCCAAAGCGGGAGTGAGAGCGAGCAAAATCAAAAGCAAGAGTGAGAGTGAGGGAGTATTGATATTCTCATGGCTTGGCTTATATCCTTCTTAAAAAAAAAAAATTTGGCAACATGGCAACTACCACGCAAAAACGATTTTATCCAATTTGCACACACTTCACAAAACAAAGTCTTAATATGGCTTTCATTATTAATTCTCCAATAAACATTTTCAAACATTGTTGCATTCATCTTAAGTCAAGATTGACAAAGTCACTCTTTGTTCTGGAGAATAGAAAGTGAGCAACAGATCTTTGGGGGGCAAAAACGATGCAATATGGAAGAAGGGGAAGTCTGAGTACCCAAGAATCAGATTATTCAACTTCACTCATGAGCTGATGAAGAAATATCAAGGGATTTGAGAACATTCAAATCTCATTAAACCAACCATCCAACTTATTATCCTTAAACTTCAGGGTCAGAAGGAGAGGGAACCAATATACTGCACATACCAAGATATGCGCAACTCCGAAATATGTGGGTCCAAACTTGACCGACAAGAAGAACAGAGATAAAACACATCATTACCTTAGCTCACAAAGTATATCTTCGTGCAATTACCACCAAGAATATATACCTCAGGACAACAAGTTCAAAATCGCTTCAGCATTAGCACGAACTATGGATCAAGTTGATCGAAAGGGATTGACAATCTTCGAAGATGAGCAATTTAAAGGAGACCCAGGCAAAAATTGCATAGAGATTATCAAATGCATCACATCTTCTTTTCACTCAACATTCACGACTTCATCGGCATGATTCATCACGCCATCAATTTCGAAAATCATTTTGATACTCCTTAAACAACATCATATGTTAAAATGGGTCATGCATTTATTGCCAGCAATTCCCAAAATAACTCATACATTTAGTTGGATTTCCGATGTTTGTAAAAAGGAATCGCTACAAGATACAACAACTACATTCACGTGAATTCTTCAAGTCTCATGTTTAGCTTTGACGTGCATTTATGACAAGCCATAACAACGGTTTAGGACGTCCTAAGCAAATACCATGAACATACGATATCGGTGCGGGCGAACAATCGCGAGCCCTCTAATAGACGTGTTCCGTCGACTATCACGGACATTACAAAAACTACCTAGTCAATTTGTTTCGTCGACTATCACGAGCAAATTAGATAATCTTTGTGATGTGTTCCGTCGACTATCACGGGCAATTTAAAAATTACCTAGTCAATTTGTTTCGTCGACTATCACGACAAATTGGATCCCCTGCTAAGATTGTTCCGTCGACTATCACGGGCAAGGTAGAAATCCTAGACAATTTGTTTCGTCGACTATCACGAGCAAATTAGACCATCTTTTTAAATTGTTCCGTCGACTATCACGGCTCAAAAATTACCTAGTCAATTTGTTTCGTCGACTATCACGAACAAATTGGATCCCCTGCTAAACTTGTTCCGTCGACTATCACGGGCAATTTAGAAACTAACTAGTCAATTTGTTTTGTCGTCTATCACAAGCAAATTTAAAACCTCCTTCTAAACTTGTTCCGTCGACTATCACGGCCAAGGAAAAATTACCTTGTCAATTTGCTTCGTCGGCTATCACGAGCAAATTTAAAACCTCCTTCTAAACTTGTTCCGTCGACTATCACGGCCAAGGAAAAAATTACCTTGTCAATTTGCTTCGTCGGCTATCACGAGCAAATTTAAAACCTCCTTCTAAACTTGTTCCGTCAACTATCACGGCCAAGGAAAAAATTACCTTGTCAATTTGCTTCGTCGGCTATCACGAGCAAATTTAAAACCTCCTTCTAAACTTGTTCCGTCGACTATCACGGCCAAGGAAAAAATTACCTTGTCAATTTGCTTCGTCGGCTATCACGAGCAAATTTAAAACCTCCTTCTAAACTTGTTCCGTCGACTATCACGGCCAAGGAAAAAATTACCTTGTCAATTTGCTTCGTCGGCTATCACGAGCAAATTTAAAACCTCCTTCTAAACTTGTTCCGTCGACTATCACGGCCAAGGAAAAAATTACCTTGTCAATTTGCTTCGTCGGCTATCACGAGCAAATTTAAAACCTCCTTCTAAACTTGTTCCGTCGACTATCACGGCCAAGGAAAAAATTACCTTGTCAATTTGCTTCGTCGGCTACCACGAGCAAATTTAAAACCTCCTTCTAAACTTGTTCCGTCAACTATCACGGCCAAGGAAAAAATTACCTTGTCAATTTGCTTCGTCGGCTATCACGAGCAAATTTAAAACCTCCTTCTAAACTTGTTCCGTCGACTATCACGGCCAAGGAAAAAATTACCTTGTCAATTTGCTTCGTCGGCTATCACGAGCAAATTTAAAACCTCCTTCTAAACTTGTTCCGTCGACTATCACGGGCAAGGCAAAAATTACCTTGTCAATTTGCTTCGTCGGCTATCACGAGCAAATTTAAAACCTCTTTCCGAAGTTGTTCCGTCGACTATCACGGCCAGTTTAGAAAACCAAGTCAATTTGTTTCGTCGACTTTCACGAGCAAATGAAATCCCTCCTTCTAAAACTTGTTTCGTCGACTATCACGGACAATGTAGAAAACCTAACCCCGCTCCGCATACCGCGAGGGGGCAACCAAATTCCCGAGTATGCTTACCGCAGCCGAAAAAAAACCCTTCACCCACTCTGCATAGGAGCTGGCGAGCCCCTCTATCAGTCAACAACGCAAGGGAGCTGAGGAGCACCCCTACCATTCAATACCTCACGGGAGCTGAGGAGCACCCCTACCAAATCAATACCTCACATGAGCTGAGAAGCGCCCCTACCATTCAATACCTCACGAGAGCTGAGGAGCACCCCTACCAAATCAATACCTCATAGGAGCTGGCGAGCCCCTCTATCATTCAATAACGCATAAGAGATAACGAGCGCCCCTACCAGTCAATACCTAACCGGAGCTGGCAAGCGCTAACGAAATATAGCAGAAGATGATTGACGGGCATAAGAAGAAACCGTCGACGCTGTCGAGCATCAAGAAGTACAATATAGTGAGTATCAGAAAATTACTCGCGTCGGCAAACGCTATGTAAAAAAGTAAATTTTCAATCAGCAGCAAAGATGATCAAAGAAACAGAAGTTCTCGCTGTCGGAAATCTTATACAAACACACCAAATCACTCACTATCCTAACATCATCCTCAAATCACATCCTATTTCAAGGACGCTAACACAACCATCATGATACTTTTAGAAAATGTGGTGTCTTTATAAGAACTTTGTATAACTCTTTATACAAAGAGATATACAAAGGGGGGCAACTGTAGACACCACATTTTGTCCGGAGCAACCATCCTGCTCAAAACTCAAAAGAATATCCACTTAAGAAGAAAACTCAAGTAAAAATTTGGACGAGGTTGGTTGAGATTAGCAATGGCAAATCAATAAGTACCAACGATTTTTTAAGTCCGTTTTATTTGGTTCGAATGTTTGTACTAGGTAGGATTAGTAGTAGCTAATGGCTACCGAATTTGCTTTATTTAGAATAACAATAGTATTTGGTTCGAATATTTGTACTAGGTAGGATTAGCAGTAGCTAATGGCTACCGAATTCGCTTTATTTAGAATAACAATAGTATGTTGTCACGACTATGCTAATGTCATTGTATTCAGTTGGTCTCATTGGTCTAAAGTTGGTCAAAAGGTATAGAAAGATTGGTAATTTTGCTTTAACGACCCAAATCCATGGTTTGGGAAGCATTGATTAGATGTTTGGATTTGGTTTGAAATTGGATAAGTGAGCAAATTGGGTTGGAAGAACCAATTGAATGTTTGAGCACTACATACAGATACAATGATCATCTAATTCTGAAGGCAATAACATAAATAAATAAATGTGTAATTACAAAGTACAATTTATAACCTTTAAGATACACTTAGTAATTATACATTAAAAAAAAACTATCAGAAACAAACCCACACCAGCAGCCCAATTCTCAAACTATAAAACTCAACCCAGGCCCATATTTCGGCCCAATCCAGTATGGTCGGCCCAGGTCCACTCTGGTCAAATCGGTCAACTCAGGTCAACCCAATCAACCAAACCCATCATCCTTATCTAAAGGAGCAGCAGAACAGCAGAGTAGCAGAACAGCAGAGCAGCAGAGTTTCTGCCAAATCCAAAAAGAGGATTTCGGCCACCTCCTCCAAGAACCAATCCCAAATTGCCAGCAACATAAGTGGGTCAGGCCACCACTTCAAGAACAAAGGAGGAACAGCCAACACACAGGTATGAACAGTAAAAGGCAGCAATATATAAGAAGCTGTCTTACCCCAAACAAGAGAGGGAGGGGGAACCAACAACAGAAAACACAAAAAAGACAGAAAGGCATTAAACACTAAAGGGGCAGACAAGGAGCATTAAGAAGCACAAAGGAGGAGGCAGCAAAAAAACACTCTAGAGAAATAAAATTTGACATCAAAACTCTCTTCTGCAACTCTTGCTCATAGGCAAAAATTCGGGGGAAGGATTGCGAGATCGAGGAGCGAATTTGCAACGCCATAGAAACTCCAACCAGGTTGGTATTAGTACTCTAGTTTCATCTTCTTAATCTGATCCTGTCATTTCGTCTAGTTTACAATACCAATGACGCTATAATCATCAATCTACTTGCCCATTTATATGCAAGAGTTTTATTTTACAAGCTCCACTCTATTTACCAAAGATCAACTCATATCAGCTCCTTCAAGCTCCTTCATCCAAGTTGTTTTTTTTTTCAATCGTATTATTAGCTTTGTCTATGCTATAACTACTATGCCAATTAACTTAATCATGAATGAAATCAGATGCTTCACTTTAACTTTCCGGCATGTTGATTTCCCACACCCGTAGGCCGTAGCCATATGTATGCGAATTAAAGTACAACTAAATAATACATTTTTTTTTTACAATAAAAAACTGCTTTTTAGGAGTCCATGATCAACCTAGATCTTGAACTAACGAAAACACTATAAACGCAATAAAATTTCAGATTCACCAATTCTAACCAGTTTTTAAATCAACCAAAATAATAATCCAATCAAAATCACGAGCAGTGATTTAGTCCAAATCTCTAGAAAAACCATACGCAAAAGTGATCTATTTTTAGTCAAAATTAGCATTTCTAGTTCATGTCAATTAGTTTTCTATCAAAGGAAATTATTTTCTTTTCACAAACTCTTAAGCCTATCAATAGCCGTATCTAAAGACATCGACCAAACCACGAAGCATAAAATTTCGAGACCATCAAACCCACACACATAATGTTTCCAAACCACAGATCTGTAAATAATAGTCAGTTTATTTAGTCTAATTTTCCCTAATTATACCAAAACCGAGGTTAGAAGAGTCTCACCCAGATCTGGCCTCTCTTCCAAACCTGCAAAAGATGAAGAGTAAAGTCTGAATTAGATTAAGCTTTTGTTAAAAAAAAAAAGATAAATAAAATAACAAATTTAGAAACCAAAAGTCTCACCTTTCCCTCCGTTCCCTTCTCCTCCTCGTCCGAATCCAAATCCGAAACCAAAAAGAAACAACCACATAATCAGAATTCGTTTTTTAAATAAGATAAAAAATCAAAAGAAAATCGACAGGCAATAAAAAGAGAATGAACCTTTGAATTCTCTCTCAGTCGCCGTCGTCTGTCTCTGGGTCTGGCCGTCACCGGCGGTCCGCTCCCTTGTCCTCCCCGTTAAAACCCAAAACCCGAAAGAAGAAGATCAGAATTCTTATAAAAAAAACAAAAAAACAAAAAATAAAAAATAAAAGCAGAAAACCTATGATTGTACAACATGCAAATCAAAACCTCACCCAGATCTACTCGTCATTGACGAAATCGCTCCGCCACCGACGACTCCTGTCCCCTATCATCTTTCCTCGACAGAACAAAAACCCAGAAGCCCAAAAATTAGAAGAGTCCGAAATAAAAATAAAAAAAATAGAAAACAAAACCATGCATGTAACGATCTTACCTAGATCGAAGGTCTCCCGCTCGATTTTTGGCGACTCATGCCATATCGAGGAGACAAAGAGCGGCGGCTAGAGGAGAAACTCCGAGGAGTTTCCTCACTCGGGTCGTTTTGCCGGCGGCGGTTTCGATTGGGGCTAGGGTTAGGTTCTCTGGACGAGAGAGAGACGAGGGATGAGAGGAGAGGAAGACGGCGATTTTGGATCAGGGCTAGGGTTTGGGTTCTCTGGACGCGGGAGAAGAAAGGAAGGAGAGGGCGGCGGTTTTTGTTCGGCTAGGGTTTGGTTTTTTCTGGAAGAGGAAGAGAGAAGTGGAAGGATCGAGAGGAAGAGAGAGAGGCAAGAATGAGATGGACGAGAGAGAGAGAGAGGGCGGCCGCCTCTCTTTAGATTGATTAGGGTTTCTTTAGAGAGTATATATAACCCATCGATTACAACGACCAAAATACCCCTAGGGTTTATCGTTAATTACGCGGCCGTGCCACCGTGTTTTCGAGCAATTACTAGAATGCCCTTCCCCCATCCCCACACTAAAACGAAAAAAATCAAAAAAATTGCACTCAGTTCGTTTCGAACCCGCGGTCTCTGGGTCAGAGGCGGCTAGCGGTTTGACCAGTTGGGCTGCCGACAATTATATGTTAAATTAACTGTCCCGCTTAAGTTTATTTGTTTATAGTTCTTAATACGAAATGGTAAATGCGGATTAAGTTTATCTCGTTTCTTTTCCAATACGAGTCAAGCCTCTTCCTAATAACTTAAATTATTAAATTCTCTTTTCATAATTTCATAATAATCAAATTAAATTTTATTAACATAAATTATAATACGAAAATCACGATCAGTGGAACGTGATGAAAATGTCACAATTAAACTATCAAAGTCCAAACGAACTACGTGGACTTTGATCCCGTCTAACGGGTATGTAGGCAACCGATAAGGTTCGAGTCCAATTAATCAACTAACTTTATCTTTAAATTTTTACGTCAGTGGGCGTATAATTAAATTACAACTAATATGATTAAATCATTAAATGGTCCAGTGGGACCCCTAAAATTACAAATTATTACTAAAATACACCCAACTCGTATAAAACTTATCGATTTAAGTAGTACCGATTTAGGGCGTTGTGGGGGTGTTGCTTAACTTCCCCACACGTAACCGTACTCCCGAACCCAGAACTTCATTTTCGCAGACCAGATCTCGGTTCTGACCCTAAGGTTAGAGCCGATCCTAAGAGTGTTCGATCCACTCCAACTAAGATCGATGGCGACTCCCAAAAATGCCGACGCGACGACATTCGGACCCCCCGGACGGGACGGTTGCGACACGGGGTTTCTAATTTGTTTTAATAGATTTGTGGTATGCATCAGGACGTTTCTGGTTTATTTTTGTGGTTTGCTTTACCGTGTTTGTAGTTTGTATTAGGAGGTTTCTGGTGTGCTTTCGAAAACATTGTGGTTTGCATTGTGGGGTTTCTGGTTTGTTTTAGGGGATTTGTGGTATGCATTAGGAGGTTTCTGGTTTGCTTTTTTTGGTTTTTTTTATCACGTTTGTGGTCTGCATTAGGAGGTTTCCGGTGTGCTTATGAAAGACTTGTGGTTTGCTTTGTAGTGTTTTTAGTATGTTTTAGGTAATTTGTAGTCTGCATTATGAAGTTTCTGATGTGCTTTAAAAGTATTTGTGATGTTGTTTATGGTGTTTCTAGTATGTTTCATGATATTTATTATTTACATTACAAGATTTTGGTGTGTTTTTATAAATTCCCATAGTCCTCCTCTTCATTCTTCTTCCTTCTTCTCCACAGATAGACACACCGCCACGACACCCAGCACACCCAGCGCTACCACAAGGTACGCTTTCAAAATCCATCTGTAGCTAGTAGCTACCTTTTGCTCTCTCTTCCCCTAATCATCTCAACCCCCAAACCTTAGCAGTATGTATGAAGCCTAAACATAATCAATTTTTCAGCAGAAAGAATGCACAATTACGCAATAAAAATCATGGTCCTAAAAGCAAGCACGCTTAAACTTACCCACGCGTACGCCTAGGTCATGTTAGACAACGCCGCGGCTAAATGCCTCGTTTGGGGGTTCTACCTAAATTATATATATCGATTGAGAATACGGTGACAATCCATCAGAAGCCTTCTTCTCCCCAATCCCGAGCTCAATCACGAGCAAACAGTGAGTTCAACGGCAATTTCACCGACGATGCAACTGATGCGATGGCGCCGGCGATGGTAGAGATACGGATTGGCGCCGCTGATGGCGAAATCAAACGCCCGATGACAGAAGAAGCATGGGTGGCGGGGAAGAAGCAGGGGCGGCGGGTGGCGGGGAAGAAGGGGAGCGGAGGAGAAGCATCGCACGCAATGGGGTTGAAGGAAGATAGTGGATTTAATCAAATTATTTTATTACTTTCTATGTAATTTACTCTTTTGCTCTTAATGAATTATGATGTTACTATAATAACAATTTAATTGTTGTTATACTATACAGACCCAGACCCGTTTGAACAACACTAACTGACCACGGTAACCACCCATCTGAACACCCTATCAACAGGCACATGAAACAAAATTACAAGTTAACAAACAAACCCACCAATGTGCCGAGGTCGGGATGGGATTAGGTGCTAACCCTTATAGGGGTTAGAACCGTGATAACTAGCAAAAATCACTACGGATTATTATAAAATCAGTACAACATCTAAGCTAAATCACTACTAATTCAAACTAGTAGTAGTTTTCCCCTTGGTTAGGACGGTGCTAACTATTGTACAATTAGCACCGTAGCCGTTCCCGCCGAGGTCGATCCTATCACGGTTCAGATAATAAAACTACACGAACCTCGCTTCGCATTTTAGTGCAGTATTTAATAGCTCTAGAGTAGGGAGTACACAAACAAAAGTACAGGGCTAATTTAATCCGAGTCGAAAATTTTACAAAGTCGTGAATTCTACAAGACGGAAGAGGCGGCGGGGATTGGACAATGGAAGCGGCCATATGGTGTAGCATCAGACTCTCTTGATAATGGTATAGGTATAGAAGCTACGTCCGAGTCTGGAACCCTGGGATTCAGTTAGCTTCTACTACACCTTCAGGTCGTGCAACATTTCAAGTTGATCCATCTGCAAATCGTAATCATGGAAAGTCGAATAGCCGCTGTCAGCATATATTGCAGACGTAGAAAAGGAGTTGTGCGAATCAGATCAAAGCTAAGAAAAGTGTACCACTGCCTTCTGTACCGCCTGTTAGCAAAGCAGGTAAAGGATGACTAATGCGCGGTCAGCGCTTTTCTTCATCTTCAGAATCCGACTCGGCAAATACTGGTTCAGGCTGGGTGTCTGCATATGCAGGAGCTATGTACTTCGGATCCTTAGCTGCAACATCAGCGTATTTGAGTATGGCTTCCCTAGGATCTTCCTCCATCCATGTTTCCTTGAGCATTCCACCTTTCTGCAAGTTAATGCAAACACTCGGCAGATTCAGTAACTGGTCGGAATGGGCATTCGTCGACTTGGGAAAAAAGAAAAAAGTTGGACAGACAACAAAGACATGGGTAGTAGTAGTAGAAATATTACCTTCATCAGATACTGAGTCAGCATGCTTCCTTTACTTGAACCAATTCTCCCACCATGTCCTGGCCCAGTCATGGGAAGATCAGGCTTATGAGACTTGAGGGGATCTTTCAGTATCTTCTCGCGCTGACGCTTGCGGCTTGGTGCATCTCTAAATAAGGGCAGTGCATGAGGATTATGGATAACAGGCTGAATCTCAAGATCATCCACCGATTTTTTCCTCGGAGCACGAGCAACACAGAGCAGAGCTCCTCTCTCACTCAGGGTTGGATCATAAAGGATGTGAGTTCCGCCTTGGCCTTTATCTCCGGTCGTTGCAAAAATCTTTATATACATAAAGAAACAAGAAGAGATTAGCATACTTAATTTTCTAGGCAATGATTCATGTGCATAATATGAATTTACAGCTAGTGAAGCAAATATATCTCTCAAACTAACATGATGATCACTGGCCGTGACAAAGACGATTATATTAGACTAATAGGCAGTAGCCCATACAAAATCTAATTATTCAGCGGTTTGGACTCACCTGATTAAGCTTAGGGTGCCAAGCACATTGCACAACACTGTTTGGGGAGACACCAATTTTCGAAACAAGTTCAAGTTTTGAACGATCAAAAAAGCACAACAAACCTCCAGTTGGGCTCTCCCTTTCAACAGACGTTCCGGTCAAAATTAGCTGCTCGTCAGGGCTTAGAGCAACATTAGTCTGAGAATAATTATTAGGAAGATCCTCAAATGCCTTGAGAGCCTCTTTCGTTTTCCGCAAATCCCAAACCTAGAAAAGCATTTTGAAAAATACATTAAATATATGAGAAAAGAAGGGGTGGTAAATATTCAGAAACTTTCCAACAAAAAAGAATCGAAGAAAAAGTTCTATCACCACCTTTAATGAACCATCAAAACTTCTGGAGAGTAAGATTCTTCCATCACTGGAGAACTTAATCCCAGTGATCTCATCAGAATGAGCCTTCTCTATGTGCACATCTGGTCTGCTTCCCCATCCAGGCTTGAGAGTCCATACCTGTATGAATTCAGTATAATAATAATGAGAACAATAGACGAATAGGAGTTTACAGGTGAGAAGAAGTAGAACAGAAACAATAAGAACAATTTTATGCCGAAAAAAATGTTATCTACAAAGCATTGTTTGCCAGTTCATTAATATCAAAACAAGGGGAGTGAGGGATTGAGGGCGAACCTGTATAGAACCATCTCCAACCCCTCCAGCGATGCACTTCCCTTCACGGTCCCAAGTGCAAGTGGTCACTGGAGTCCTTCCAGGTCTAGCAAGCTTTGGCTTGATGACCTATTATTGGAGAATATAAACATATACCTTTTAGCATAGAGTCAAGTATATTAGTCTAATAAAGCTTACAAACATACTGCAAGTCATATATGCACTCATTTTGGAAGTAAAGCATAACACTGCCTACAAATGCAGGGAACACAGACTCCTCCACATTTGAGGAAATTATCCTGACTATAAAATTTATTCAACCACAGACTCCATAAGTGAAATGGGTAGTCTTCCATTTGGATTTTTCTGGTAGCCCCTTAAAAGAAGTTATCTTTGACTAAAAGGTTGGGTAACTTGTGGTAGCTTTGAACTTAAGGACAAGCACTAGTCGCTCTTAAGAATCAAGCCACAAGCTATCAGGTAGTTCTCACATGCATCTGTGGGTTGCTATGTGGAAATCCTGGAAGTCCCTATACAGAAAACAAAAGATATATTGACCGTCTGAAGTGTACGGAAGCACACATGAAACTGGACAAAGCAAGAGGGCAAGCAGATCATGAGGTAGCCTCCGGAGACTATAAAATGACCAACCTGCTTCTGACTTTTGAAATCATTTATATCCCATATACGCAGAGATCCATCCTCTGATGATGTCAAAACTGTCTCCCTTGCTTTGGGATGCCATTCGCCACAAGTCAACCCAGTAATATGACCCTTGGTATTCTTCAAATCGCGAATGTACATGTCCCCTTTTACAAACTCGCCTAAAGTAAGTCCATCTCGATCATATATCTGAAACAGCAAGGAAATCGGAGCATACATCAGTTCTGGCCTTAAGTTCTTCTACCTTCCAAGCAAAGAAATATAAATGGGGGAAGAAAAAAAATCCCCGCGTACCTTAGCCTGAGCAGAACCAGTGACGCATAAAAATTTGTCAGCACTAGGACTCCAACTTATGTGACGAACTTGATGACCTTCAGATGGTTCTAGCTGCCGGAATGACTGCAAACTTGAGTTCATCCCTCCAAAGTCATACATGCGGACAGTGTAGTCATAACTTCCTGAAAGAACTCTAGACCCTGAATGATCAATTGCAAGGGCTGAAACGATCTGCCAAGCAACACAAATAAATTCATTAAGCAATGCGTAGATTAAGGGGCTGAAACTTTCCATAAGGGCTCCAGCAGCGATGAAACTCAGGTATTTAGCCCTGAAAACGACGAACTTCTGGTGCAGCATTATTACCTTAGTATGGCCCTTGAGAACAATTTCATTGCTCGTAGGAATTCGATGCTGATTCTCCTCTTCTTCATCTTCATCCTCATCCGAGTCAGACACCGGTGCAGTTGGTCTTGGCGGTCCTACCATCTCACCATCATCATCATCACTGTCATCAACAGCCCGTAATGGCGGTCTCGGTGGTCCGACCATAGCTTCGCCATCGTCATCGTCATCCACGGTCTGCCCAGGTGGCGGAGGAGGTGGCCCGACAGGGACATCCCGGTCGTCATCGTCTTCCTCGCGGTTGGAATCGGAATTCGCTAGCGACTGCGGCGGCCGTGAGGGCCCAATCCTAGGTTTAGGCGAAACGGGTTCAGACGAGGGTTTGGAGGATGAAGACTTCTTGTCGCTTTCGTTGCTGGCAGTAGCGGCGGTGGCGGAACGGCGAGTGGCGTTGTGGATCTGCTCGAGAGGGGTTTGGGATTTGGACTGTTTGCCGAAGGTGAGAGGGAACTGAGCTCGGGCGCCGTCGTAGATTTCTGCTTCGTCTTCCATGGCGGAAAGAAATTCGTTGATGTGTGATTCTTCTCAGGCGATTGTTTATTAGAAAAAGGCTAGCCGCCGCCTTCGCGAGCTTGCTCGGTTCATAGCGCGACCGACTATATACGGGGACGGCGAATTGTACCGGCGTGGTAATAGAGATCCAATTGTTGAAAGAAAGAAACCCGCCGCATGCCCGTGTACTGTGCACACAGACACCTTTTACTGTACAACGTGACTGAGATTTACTGTTTCAAACTGGCGTGTCCTTCGGTGTGGGCTGGAGTTGGGTGAGGCCTCATTGGGATCTGGCGGGGTTTGGGGGCTCGGTCGGGGTGGGACTGGTCGTTGGGTTCTGGTTGGCCTTAGTTGCGATCGTTTGGTGGCTCCGGCGCGCGTTGGTCATCAGAGATCGATATTTTACTTTGGCCCGAGCGGGCACGCAGATCGAGGGTTTTCGGTTACTCTCTGGGTGTTCTGCTGGGTAGGGATCGTTGAGTGGTGGGAGATCTGGCGGGTTTGGGAGAGACTGTGCTGGGAGATGGGATAGCTCAGAGATGGTGGCCATGAGAGGAACTGAAAAATTGATTGAAAGGAGTTGTGTTGCTCAGTATCTCTGCATTGGGGTCGTTTGGTGGCTCTGACGCGCGTTCGTCATCAGAGATCTATATGCTGCTTTGGCCCAGGCGGGTGCGTGGACCGAGGCTTATTCAGTTGCTTTGGGTGTTCTGCTGGGGAGGGATCATTGAGCGGTGGGAGATCTGGCGGGTTTTGTGGATGTGTGGATGAGAGTGACATGCCTGGACATTGGAGAGGTGGGTCGTTCGAGAAACAGAAGAGGGTTTCCTGGATACAGAGAGATACCTTGACATGCTTTTTCTCTACTGTATGAAAAGACCGGGTTTTGTTGTCTCTGGAAGGCCTTGGAAAGTCCTTGCGTTGTTCGACGCTGAGAGAGGCTATTACTGTTTTGTGCAGGCTAAGGCATTAATTAATTGAGAGGATCTGTTTCTTTTTTTTTCTTCAGCTTGGTGCTTAAAGAAAACTTTGCTTCTCTTTGGCATGTTACTCTCTCGCCTTTTGTTATTCACCTCTCCCGCTGCTCTCTCTCTCTCTCTCTCTTCCTCGGTGTCCTCTCTGCGTTTGGAATTTTCATCTCTCTTCTTGGGAGAAGGGTGGAATTGAAAGCCACGAAGAAGAAGGTTTAAGAGATCTGGAGGAGATCCAGACCCACTGTGGGATAGTTCAGAGGTCTGGAGAAGATCCAGTTTCGCAGGTTTTGTATTCGTCCCAGGTGATTTATCCGTCTCTCTATGTTGAGTTTGCTTTTCTCTTTTTGCAAGTCTCTGAATCGTTTGGATCCTGTGCTTCTGTTTGTAATTGCAGGTGGTTGAAAGGCTGTTTTGTGTTCAGTTTGCTAACCATAGTATTTGCCAGTAACCTTTGTTAATCACCATCAAAGTTAAGATGCTCATTAATCAAGGGATTTGATCCGTTGTCAGGAATCTCCGATTTATCGATATATAATCACATCTTTCTTTCATCTTTTTGTTTGAGGGATTGTTGGTGATTTCCGGAATCTTAAATCGAGGATTGTTTTATGAGTTGTGTGGATCTGATAGGTTTTTTGTCATTTCGATGAGGATGAAGGGGTTGATTGGATGAGGATTGAGGAGCCAGCCATCTGCTGTTTCCCTGCACCAGTGAGGATGAAGAATGCGTCGTCTATTTGCGCCTACTTCTGACCAGTATAGGATACTGGCTGTACAGATCAGCAAGTTTTCATGAAGTCTTATGCTAAAGGTCGCGTCCACTCCCTGTCTTTCCCTCCATTTTTTTTCTTCTTCTTTTGCGTTTTAGGTTTGTTGTGAATTGTGATCATTGTTGTTACATTACCACCTTTGTGGGTTTCTACGGTTTTTTTGAGTTTGGGCCGGATTTTCTGCGTGGTGCTTTGCGAAGTTGAGCACGTTGCCCGCGGAGTTCCGATCCTTTCCTCCTCTTTTTCTGGCTGTATTTTCTCGCATGCCTTCTTCTCTCTCTGGGCTTCTGCCTTCTTCAAATTTTTTGAGTGGAAATGGTTCTTGCTAATTTTTTGGGTGCGTTTGGAGCCCACGAGTGATTACGTTCTTTAGTAGGATTAGAATACACTCTTACTATTTGTTGGCATTCTTCTCTATAATGTATTTGAATGGTGACCCATGAATTATTGCATGGTGGCAGAACAGGGGTTGCCTTTGCAATTGCTACTATTTTGAATAAATGTATGTATAGAGAATTTCACTTTGGCCCTTCTATGTTTCCAGATGGGGTGCTTTTAACGATAGGGGAGATGGCTACATTTGGAGGGCGGAGGAACAGTCAGAGCTAGGAAGTGTTAGCGTATCTAATGAACCTCTTTTGTACAAAGAAAGTAGCTAAGTTTTTGTGAGAAGGAACAAAAGATATATGTATAGTTAGTGTACGTAGTGTAATGGTGTTGTTTATGTATTTTTATGATGTCGAATATAACGTTGATTGCCATGGTGCACATCTCTCTCTCATGTCACTTATCTTTTGTTTGATATTCAGCTTTTGCAAGTACAAGAGGTGCACTATTGAGTAGCTTGCGTGTTGAGTTTTTCCAGTGTTGTTCATGGATCAATGGTCAAGGTTTCTATCCGATTATGGGTTACAACGGTTTTAGAATGTAGGCAAGAAAAGAGGAGCAACCAGTTGATGGTGCCTGTTTATTTTAACAAGAAATTGCAGGTGGAAGTCATGGCTTTAATTTGGAATTTGACATGTTCCAATCTGTTGCATAATATAGATGTCTGTGGATAGTCATCTAAATATCAGAACAAACTGACCCTAACATCACCAAATTTGAGGAACATAGCCATAAACGAGGAACCGAGTACAGCCCATGTTCTAAATATACAGCAAGAGCAAACTTTAGTTTAATTGTGCGGCATCATCTGGACTATTGACAATGTTAAAAATGAATAAACAATAACAAACTGCGGTTACATGATTAAAGTGTTATCGAATGAAACATTTGTGCTCAATTTGCTTCAAGCCCGGGCGCGTATAGATAAATATAAATAACGGGCCCTCTTTTACGATATGTAAGCAGATATATGAATTGGGCCCAGTATTCTCATATTTAGCCCGAATAGGAGATGCCTTTGTGCTTATATTAAGTTTCTATAGCTTTTGGGAAGCCCATTCTATAATTGTTCGGTCCATTATGGGAACAATTGATAGCCCATTGAATATTATATTTATAATTTTATAATGGTTGTGGGAAAACGTTTTAGGAACCAACTTCCACCGCCTTTTCATTTCGCTCCTGATTCTGCTTTTTAACTTCCCCTGTTCTCTGAACTTCTGCTCCCACGATCTACAGTGTTTCGCGACTTCTGGATCAGGGATAGTCGTGTATTCATGGGGTATGCTCGCCGATAGTTTTTCCTTTTGCATTCTGTTTCTGTTTCTTTACACTTTAACAAATTTTTGATCTTCCGTTGTCTTTCCATATCAGGCATCGTTGTATAATGCCGCGTGATTTCAAGCTTCCAACTCTTCCACGAGGTATCGGCTCCGTTGCTTTCTGTTTCAAGTTTCTATTTATTGGTTTATGAATGAACACTGCCGAGGTGTGAAGTTTTGTGGGTTTTCTTTGTCTTTCGTTTGCAACAGACCCAATTTCCACATGCATGGTGTTTCGTGGTCTACGTGTGGGTGCTTATACTGATATTATGATCATTCGAGTTCTTAATGTATGGATTGAGCATGGTGATGACTCTCAGGGGCATAAAAGAACAATGCATGTGCTGTGTCTTGACAAAGAGGTCTGTCATTCGTCTCTGTAATGTAATATTTATGGTTTATGTTTGATTTTGTTGTAGTAATGCACTAAATCACATTTAACATGAACATATGCTAGAGGCCTGTATTGAGGAAAATGACATTCAGGAAATGCAACATAAGTTGAAAGTAGGAGATTTACATGTCCTGGATGGCTTTCATGTTATTCCTGCGAGGAAAAACAGGCGTGTTGTTCCAGCTGAAGTTCGCTTTGTCTTAAGTCGTGAACAGATCATCTTTTGTGTGCCTGACAATCCGGGTTATCCCAAGTTTCCTGTCAATGCTTTTCTGAAAACTTCGTTCTCGGCTATTCCAATAGAGACAGAGGCAGTTGTGAATTATGGAGGTATCTTCCTCGAAAGTTGTTTGCACAGAAAGTATTCATGATTATTTGCTTACTATGAATTGAATTGCAGATGTCACAGGTTGCGTTGTTCATCTGACGATTCCAGGATTTCCAATTAATGGTGTTCTTAGTTTTGAGCTCATCATAGAAGACATCATGTTTCTTGCATATTCTTGTGCTGATTTTTGTTTGTTAGACTCCATGTGGGATTAACTGATCTTTTGTTATTTTGTATAGAGGGGACAGGGCGACAGTGTACTACTCTGGAACTGAAGTTACAAAGTATTTGGAGTTGGTAGGGGAATCTGAAGCTCGACTTCCTCTCATCACCACAGTTACTGCTGTTACAAGGCTGCCAATTACAGATGCCACTGGAGATGCATATGTATTTCAATCTTCACCTGGAAGTCGTCTGATCATTGGTTCTTATAATCACCATTATGAGAAGATCATAAATAGGTACTATTATATTCGAATTCTATGTTTATATATTGACAGACCTGCTCTGTTGGATGCTAGAAAAAATACGTACATTCTTTTTGTTGTTTAGGTTCATAGGTGATCGAATGCCAGTGACTTATATCAATAGTACTTCTCGCTGCTCTATTGGTTATCTTCGTGGTCTTCTTCCTCCCAAAAGAACCCTAAAGCAGCTAAAGGATGATATAATGTTCCATGCACAGACCTATCAGGTATATGTATGCTTTTTGTTGTTTTGATTGTATTGGATAACACATATCCCAAATATATAGTCATATCTTTTACCTATTATAACACAAATTCCTTCCTTCAGGCTCTCTTTCGTTGTATGCTGGAAATGACAAGATTTACATTCGGTCCATAAGTTTTTAAATCATGTTCAGGTTTTCCAAGGTATGATTCAATTTTATGTTTTACTAATAATCTGTTGTCCATTGCATTTCAGGAAGATCAAAACGTTACTTTTATTGTTTAATTCAGGGTACAATATGAATTACAAGCAACATGTGAGTGTGAGGGAGAATATGTTGATGTTGTGTTTGATCATGAAGCTGTGTTGGGCTTGGTTTGGGTGTCACCCGAGGAACTGTTCAGTCTAACCTATGAAGAAGGATATCAGTACATTCAAGACAGATGTTATGTGCCTTTTATGGCTGAAGCTTATGTTGCTCCTGGGACTCCAGAAAATCCTCCTGCAATCCGAATTGCTTCAATCTGGAACCCTAATGCTTTTGTGTGATTAGAAACTGTTATACTTGGAACTTAGTTTGTTGGGACGGCTTATTTATAATTATGTATGTTATCTATTCAGGACATGTTGCTTTGTTTTCTGTAAACATAACTTAATGTTTTCCCCTAACTACTCTGGTATTTTGGAAATTCACCAATGTACTCGCTTCGACAATTTGCTAGCTACTGGTTATTTTGTTTAGTACATATGGAAATCCTTGATGTTTGTATCTCAATAGTTTAGAGAGGTTAATCTTTTTATTTGATCATGAAAAACTAGCAGGAGACATTGTTTGCGTTTTGAATTCTGGGCATGTTCTTCATGTTCTTCCTGTTCTTGCAGAATGACACAATAGAATATTTGATCATGATCCTTTGATCGAAATTAGCAGGAGACATTGTTTGCGTTTTGAATTCTTCGGCCTTAAACGCTTACTAAAACCGAGCCCACGTTTTCTTACGTTTTGATAGTAATGGAATGGTATTGAGCCCAGCCCGAACGTGCTTTAGAATTGCAGACAGAAGCCCATGGGAAACTGGCCCAAAATCACCGCTTCCTTTATAATCCCTAATAACTGTCTTCATCAACCAGATCCGCCGTCCACATTTCCATACACTTTGCTCCGCCGCGAAAGCCCCACCACCAAACTACACGACAGCCTTTAAAACAAAGGTAACTCCACGTCCTCCTCATCCTCACCGTTTTCACACTTGGGAATTAACTTCTGATCATCATCCACATTGTTTGCGTAAAGACCCCAAAAGACATGGAGGGTTTGGCAAAAAACCAGCAGTCAACAGAGAACGCTCACATGGTCCCCACCGACAACAAAGGTGAATGCTTTTCAATTTTGTTAAAGAATACTACCAGGTATCTCGAATCCTCTGCTCCAAAGATAAAATATGTGTTTCATTTCCCTATACTGTCTTATTATAGATCCGATCGAAACTTGCATGCCATTTCGAGGGCTGCGTCTGGGCACCAATGTCCGCATAGTAATTGCTAGGCCTGTGATGGCATGGCTCGAGTATGCACATGATCTGGATAGATAAAAAGGTTTTTTTCCATTTCAGTTACAGAATTAGATAATCTCTTCATCAACAATTTTAAACTACTATAATACATAATTTGGAACCGTTTAACTGCTTATCTTATAGGCACGACTAATCGAGTCAATGGTTGATGAAAAAGATATCGCCGAGATTTCTCGCAAGATAAAAGTCGGGAACTTTTATCAGTTTGATTCGGTTGAAGCAATACTAGCAAGAGAGAATCCAAGGATCGTTGCAGGAGAGTTAAGAGTGCACATAACCGCTGATCAAAAAATTACCAGGATTGAAGAGGACCCAGATGAGCCACGCTTGCCCGCTGGCTGGGACATTGTGATGGCTTTTTCGATAGTACCACTTCAGACAAACACCATCGACTATCATACAGGTACATTAACCATATCTATTTGATATAATAAAATGAACTTAAGCTTTTAAGTGACAAACTCTTATGTTGCTTATAGACATCACCGTATGCATAAGGCGTCTCAGTGTACCCACAACAATTCGCAGTAGACTCAAAGAATTTCACATGGTCGTTTAGGATGTGAGGTACATTTTGTAGAATAGAATCTCGATCTGCGAATTGTATGAATAAAAAACCTCACATATTATTGTCATTGACAGTGGCGCTAAGGCAACTGTTCGGTATCGTGGATATGATATACCGAAATTCTTAGAGAATGCCCCGACAGCTGAGGCTCATCTGCCTCTAATTGTTACAATCAAGTCTGTCATTCGAGTGGCACCTCTAGCCGACCAGAAATACAAATTTCGGTTCGAATCCACTCCTGCCAGTGCACTCATGATCAGATCTTATACAGTCCCATACCAGGAGATAATGCACATGTACATTTAGTTTGACAGAATCCTTTCCATTTTTGGAATCATATTTGTTGCCAGTAGGCCAAAACCAATTACATTGACACTTTTGTCTCTTTTATGCTACAACCAGTTTCCTTTACAGCCGCAGGCAAGTTTATTTCATGGATGCCAATACCAGCAAGAAGACAGGCTGCCTTCGATCAGGAATCGAAAAGAAGACACTCTCTGACATGGAAACAATGCTTGCATCTAATCAGACTGTCCACAAGGTTAGTGAGGGACAGAACATAAACCAAACTCCTATACTGTGTACCTACATTTTTTGTAGACCTATATCTTATGAATATCTGATGTTCATGCTAGGAACTTTATCGTGTTAAGTTCTTCATCTCACAAATGAAATTTCGAAAAGCCATATGTCAAGCGACTGAGGACTGGCCAGAGTAAGTTTTCTATTTCAAAACAACAATTACTTCTCATGTGAATGAATCTATCTACGAATAAGCCAACAAGTTTCTAAACTTATACTTATGACTAGGCTGCACTATGAGTTGGAAGTCAAATGCAAGCAAGGAGATGATAGTGTTGATGCCATACTAGACCACGAGGCTACACTATCAATAATAGGAATGTCACCCAGCAAATACAAAAAAACTCGATGCAGAATCGGCCAAGGCGTTGCTGGTCAAAAGATGTAGCAGAATGTTTGCAGGAGAGCTCTACATCGGTTCCTCAGATCTGAAGAACAGAACCAGAACAGCCGTATCCCAAATAAGAGTAGCAACACTTTGGCAAACCTCAAGGATAGATAAGTGACCATCAGCACTACTGACAGAAAGGCCAACCGAAGTATCCCATCCATCCCCAGAATTCTCCATTTTAAACTGACGTTTCTATTCCCTATTTTCAGTGAAGACAAAACTATGGCAAATGTGTTTGTGTTTTTTAATTTCGTCCAGGGCATTAGATACTCAAGTTTTTATTCCCTATTTTAAATGATGACAAAACTATGACAGATGTATATGTGTGGTGTGCACAAAGATTGATAATATGTTTGTTAATTTCTGCGCTCTCTCGCGCAATGAATCTAAACTATTTGCGAATGGTATAGCAGAAAGAACATAACAAAATCCACAAAACAACTGGAGTCACACTTACCCCGCCGCGGAGCGCGGGCCAAGTACTAGTAACTTGTAAATAGGGCTGGCCATCGATTTAACCGGCCGGTTAACCGGTAACCGCTAACCGAATGGCCAGCCCTATTTACAAGTTACTAGTACTTGGCCCGCGCTCCGCGGCGGGCTAAGTGTGACTCCAGTTGTTTTGTGGATTTTGTTATGTTCTTTCTGCTATACCATTCGCAAATAGTTTAGATTCATTGCGCGAGAGAGCGCAGAAATTAACAAACATATTATCAATCTTTGTGCACACCACACATATACATCTGTCATAGTTTTGTCATCATTGAAAATAGGGAATAAAAACTTGAGTATCTAATGCCCTGGACGAAATTAAAAAACACAAACACATTTGCCATAGTTTTGTCTTCACTGAAAATAGGGAATAGAAACGTCAGTTTAAAATGGAGAATTCTGGGGATGGATGGGATACTTCGGTTGGCCTTTCTGTCAGTAGTGCTGATGGTCACTTATCTATCCTTGAGGTGTGCCAAAGTGTTGCTACTCTTATTTGGGATACAGCTGTTCTGGTTCTGTTCTTCAGATCTGAGGAACCGATGTAGAGCTCTCCTGCAACCATTTTGCTACATCTTTTGACCAGCAACGCCTTGGCCGATTCTGCATCGAGTTTTTTGTATTTGCTGGGTGACATTCCTATTATTGATAGTGTAGCCTCGTGGTCCAGTATGGCATCAACACTATCATCTCCTTGCTTGCATTTGACTTCCAACTCATAGTGCAGCCTAGTCATAAGTATAAGTTCAGAAACTTGTTGGCTTATTCGTAGATAGATTTATTCACATGAGAAGTAATTGTTGTTTTGAAATAGAAAACTTACTCTGGCCAGTCCTCAGTCGCTTGACATATGGCTTTTCGAAATTTCATTTGTGAGATGAAGAACTTAACACGATAGAGTTCCTAGCATGAACATCAGATATTCATAAGATATAGGTCTACGAAAAATGTAGGTACACAGTATAGGAGTTTGGTTTATGTTCTGTCCCTCACTAACCTTGTGGACAGTCTGATCAGATGCAAGCATTGTTTCCATGTCAGAGAGTGTCTTCTTTTCGATTCCTGATCAAAGGCAGCCTGTCTTCTTGCTGGTATTGGCATCCATGAAATAAACTTGCCTGCGGCTGTAAAGGAAACTGGTTGTAGCATAAAAGAGACAAAAGTGTCAATGTAATTGGTTTTGGCCTACTGGCAACAAATATGATTCCAAAAATGGAAAGGATTCTGTCAAACTAAATGTACATGTGCATTATCTCCTGGTATGGGACTGTATAAGATCTGATCATGAGTGCACTGGCAGGAGTGGATTCGAACCGAAATTTGTATTTCTGGTCGGCTAGAGGTGCCACTCGAATGACAGACTTGATTGTAACAATTAGAGGCAGATGAGCCTCAGCTGTCGGGGCATTCTCTAAGAAGTTCGGTATATCATATCCACGATACCGAACAGTTGCCTTAGCGCCACTGTCAATGAAAATAATATGTGAGGTTTTTTATTCATACAATTCGCAGATCGAGATTCTATTCTACAAAATGTACCTCACATCCTGAACGACCATGTGAAATTCTTTGAGTCTACTGCGAATTGTTGTGGGTACACTGAGACGCCTTATGCATACGGTGATGTCTATAAGCAACATAAGAGTTTGTCACTTAAAAGCTTAAGTTCATTTTATTATATCAAATAGATATGGTTAATGTACCTGTATGATAGTCGATGGTGTTTGTCTGAAGTGGTACTATCGAAAAAGCCATCACAATGTCCCAGCCAGCGGGCAAGCGTGGCTCATCTGGGTCCTCTTCAATCCTGGTAATTTTTTGATCAGCGGTTATGTGCACTCTTAACTCTCCTGCAACGATCCTTGGATTCTCTCTTGCTGGTATTGCTTCAACCGAATCAAACTGATAAAGGTTCCCGACTTTTATCTTGCGAGAAATCTCGGCGATGTCTTTTTCATCAACCATTGACTCGATTAGTCGTGCCTATAAGATAAGCAGTTAAACGGTTCCAAATTATGTATTATAGTAGTTTAAAATTGTTGATGAAGAGATTATCTAATTCTGTAACTGAAATGGAAAAAAACCTTTTTATCTATCCAGATCATGTGCATGCTAAGATTTTTAAGCCCAGGTGCCTCTCGATACTCGAGCCATGCCATCACAGGCCTAGCAATTACTATGCGGACATTGGTGCCCAGACGCAGCCCTCGAAATGGCATGCAAATTTCGATCGGATCTATAATAAGACAGTATAGGGAAATGAAACACATATTTTATCTTTGGAGCAGAGGATTCGAGATACCTGGTAGTATTCTTTAACAAAATTGGAAAGCATTCACCTTTGTTGTCGGTGGGGACCATGTGAGCGTTCTCTGTTGACTGCTGGTTTTTTGCCAAACCCTCCATGTCTTTTGGGGTCTTTACGCAAACAATGTGGATAATGTTCAGAAGTTAATTCCCAAGTGTGAAAAGGGTGAGGATGAGGAGGACGTGGAGTTACCTTTGTTTTAAAGGCTGTCGTGTAGTTCGGTGGTGGGGCTTTCGCGGCGGAGCAAAGTGTATGGAAATGTGGACGGCGGATCTGGTTGATGAAGACAGTTATTAGGGATTATAAAGGAAGCGGTGATTTTGGGCCAGTTTCCCATGGGCTTCTGTCTGCAATTCTAAAGCACGTTCGGGCTGGGCTCAATACCATTCCATTACTATCAAAACGTAAGAAAACGTGGGCTCGGTTTTAGTAAGCGTTTAAGGCCAAAGAATTCAAAACGCAAACAATGTCTCCTGCTAATTTCGATCAAAGGATCATGATCAAATATTCTATTGTGTCATTCTGCAAGAACAGGAAGAACATGAAGAACATGCCCAGAATTCAAAACGCAAACAATGTCTCCTGCTAGTTTTTCATGATCAAATAAAAAGATTAACCTCTCTAAACTATTGAGATACAAACATCAAGGATTTCCATATGTACTAAACAGAATAACCAGTAGCTAGCAAATTGTCGAAGCGAGTACATTGGTGAATTTCCAAAATACCAGAGTAGTTAGGGGAAAACATTAAGTTATGTTTACAGAAAACAAAGCAACATGTCCTGAATAGATAACATACATAATTATAAATAAGCCGTCCCAACAAACTAAGTTCCAAGTATAACAGTTTCTAATCACACAAAAGCATTAGGGTTCCAGATTGAAGCAATTCGGATTGCAGGAGGATTTTCTGGAGTCCCAGGAGCAACATAAGCTTCAGCCATAAAAGGCACATAACATCTGTCTTGAATGTACTGATATCCTTCTTCATAGGTTAGACTGAACAGTTCCTCGGGTGACACCCAAACCAAGCCCAACACAGCTTCATGATCAAACACAACATCAACATATTCTCCCTCACACTCACATGTTGCTTGTAATTCATATTGTACCCTGAATTAAACAATAAAAGTAACGTTTTGATCTTCCTGAAATGCAATGGACAACAGATTATTAGGAAAACATAAAATTGAATCATACCTTGGAAAACCTGAACATGATTTAAAAACTTCTGGACCGAATGTAAATCTTGTCATTTCCAGCATACAACGAAAGAGAGCCTGGAGGAAGGAATTTGTGTTATAATAGGTAAAAGATATGACTATATATTTGGGATATGTGTTATCCAATACAATCAAAACAACAAAAAGCATACATATACCTGATAGGTCTGTGCATGGAACATTATATCATCCTTTAGCTGCTTTAGGGTTCTTTTGGGAGGAAGAAGACCACGAAGATAACCAATAGAGCAGCGAGAAGTACTATTGATATAAGTCACTGGCATTCGATCACCTATGAACCTAAACAACAAAAAGAATGTACGTATTTTTTTTCTAGCATCCAACAGAGCAGGTCTGTCAATATATAAACATAGAATTCGAATATAATAATACCTATTTATGATCTTCTCATAATGGTGATTATAAGAACCAATGATCAGACGACTTCCAGGTGAAGATTGAAATACATATGCATCTCCAGTGGCATCTGTAATTGGCAGCCTTGTAACAGCAGTAACTGTGGTGATGAGAGGAAGTCGAGCTTCAGATTCCCCTGCCAACTCCAAATACTTTGTAACTTCAGTTCCAGAGTAGTACACTGTCGCCCTGTCCCCTCTATACAAAATAACAAAAGATCAGTTAATCCTACATGGAGTCTAACAAACAAAAATCAGCACAAGAATATGCAAGAAACCTGATGTCTTCTATGATGAGCTCAAAACTAAGAACACCATTAATTGGAAATCCTGGAATCGTCAGATGAACAACGCAACCTGTGACATCTGCAATTCAATTCATAGTAAGCAAATAATCATGAATACTTTCTGTGCAAACAACTTTCGAGGAAGATACCTCCATAATTCACAACGGTGGTAACTGCCGGTTAACCGGCTAACCGGCCAGCTAACCGCCACTTGGAACGACGCCGCATTGAACCCATATCTCCTAAACGGCTAAACCCTAATCGAGCACGAGCACGAGCAGCCCTCAATCTTTTCTGCAGCATCGCGACCCTCCTCCATCTCCCTGTCGCTGTGCCGCTGCCGCCTGTCCAACCCTCCTCCATCGCGAGACGGCGAGACCCTCCGAGGCTCCGACCATCTCCCTCCACCGGCGGCCCTCTTATCGACCATCTCCCTCCCCGACTTCCGCGAAGACGACGGCGACCCTTGCTCAGTTGCTCCGCCAGCGCGAAGTCGCAGCCTGCCATCCCCTTCCTTCAGCCGCCGCGACCCTTGCTGGCTTTGTGACCAACCCGGAAGACCCTTTGGTGGAAACTCCAGGGGAATTGATCTGGATAGTGTTCAGGCTGTCGCCTTTGCTGAAAACCCAATTCCAACAAACGGCCATCCCCAAATTCGATGGCGCCACCAACCGTCACCCGCCGCCGTCGTTGATTCTCGATCTGGATCTCGGGCGCCATCGTCGTCTGCCCTCGTTCATCGCCGTAGCTTCTCTGTGATCACCTATCTCGCCAACAATCGTCGCGGCTTGGTGTTGCTTTGGAGACCGCCAGACCTGGGGAGGTCAGGAGCATGGAGGGAGACGCTAGCGGCTAGCGCCTCAGCTGGAAGCTGCGGTGTGTAGAGAACCGGGGAAGAAGATGCAAAATTAGGGATTCGTTTCTGAAACTGAAATGGTCAAAACATTAAACGGGAAACGATTTTTATTTTTTCACGCCGGTTACTTCGGTTAACCGAGCAACTAACCGGTAACCGACCAGTCGGTTGCCGGCTAACCGAAGCGTTTCTTCGGGCGGTTGTCGTAGCCATGGCCTTTGTCTCGGTTAACCGGTAACCAGCATTTCGGTTATCGGTTATAACCGAACTAACCAAAATGCCAGCCCTACTTGTAAACAGCGTACACCTCGACAAGAAACCGACATTTTGTTTATCAGGCTAAGCCCATCTCAGTTTTCTTCCCCTGATTGGGCTTTCATCCCTTTTCGTTCAGTGCTTAGTGAGGGGTAGACTAATTTAGTAATTTTCAAAGGTTGTCAAACCGGTTTAGTACATTGCTCCAATTGACACAAGTGGGTTGAGAGGGCTTGGGATACAGTCAGTAACCAGTGGTTACTGACTTGTCAGTATTAAATCCGGGCCACAGATTTAGGAATCCAGCTCATCGTGCGGTTTGGCTGGACACGAGAAGGAGAGGGGTACTTTTGTCCATTTTTTAATTTTTGATTTTTTTAAAATTTATCTAGCATTTAAGAGCATCTCCAATGGTGCAAATGGAGAGAATTGCAAGCTGAGGTGGTAGCCATGTGCAATTGAAAAAGTGGATGGCATTGATGCAAGACCACTTTCAAGGGATGAAAATTTGCACACCATGAAAATCTGACATGCAATTGCAAGTGGGTCCTTTGTTTGTTTTTGTTTTTCTTTCTTCTTTTCCAACCATTTGTGTGGTATTAAAATGTAAGTGGGACCCAGAAGTGCAATTGCATTGGAATGGCATTGATGTAGCTAGTATGAAATTGATGAGTGAAGTAATTGCTAGAGTTGCTTAGGTGGCAGTAGGGACCACACTTGAAAGTGAAGAAGGATTGCATTATTGGAGATGCTCTAATAGTTGGCTTTCCAATGAAGGAGAGAGAAATAATCTTTTCTCTGCAACTCTTCTTTCTCCTTCTCTCTTCCTTTTTCTCTCCCAATCTTCTTCTACTTATCTAGATTTGCTCCCTTCTCTTCTTCTTCATTTTTTTCAGCAATCGACGAAGAAAAATTACAACCTCTCTCTTTCATTGCATTTCTTCTCTTCATCTAATCGTTGGCCTCAATTATGATCTTTCTCCTTTTTTTGGCATTTTGGTGTTCTTGATTGTAGAGGAGGAAATAAGAGGAGATAGAAGACGAGTTTTTTTCTCTCCCTCCTTCTGTTTTTTTTTCTTTTAGGTGATATATATTGATATACCACACTATACCATATAGTATTGGGTGATAACGAAATATATATTGGTATTACCACACACTACCATATGGTATTGGGTGGTAACGAAATATATATTGGTATTGCCACACTATACCATATGGTATTGGATGGTAACGAAATATATATTGGTATTACCACACTATACCATATGGTATTGGGTGGTAACGAAATATATATTGATGTGGCAAATTCATACAATATGGTATACTCTTAGTTAATACCAGTTAATACCATATGGTACAGTCAATACCATATGGTATAGACTGGTAATAACTGGGAATTTTTTTTTGTGTCAAAAAATATCAAAGTGGATATCATTTTGAAGAACACAATTAATATGATCCAACTGTGCAACAAAAAATTAAATTCCGACTTAAAACGAGTGAGAAATCGTCCGTTAAAGATTAAGGGAATGAAAATTAAAGGTTTTTCGAGGAAAGAGAAAGAGGTGTTGACGTGGTCCGGTCAAAAGTCTGCGTCATCAATAAATAGGGATAAATGCAATTTTACCTTACTGCCCTTTCGCATTTAATTTAAATAAAAAAGTGACTGACACGTGGGGACATGAGAATGGGTTACTGACCCATCAGTTACTCACCCGATCTGCTCCCGGTTGAGAGCTAATGATCTGATAGTTTTAACTTGTTTAGTTTTGAATGATGAAAATTCATTATATTGTTCATATATTTATCAATTATATCAAATATCATTTAACACGTAAATAATAATATATAACGTTAACTAAAAGAAGAAATCGTATTTGGATCCAACATATAGTGAAAATTCAAACACACTCATTTGACATCAATATTCAAATGTTGAACAGAAAAATCCAGAGGCAAGGTTAGATAAAGGGAAATCCAAACTAAAGGGGAAAAAAGACGTCGTGTGACTTCCAACTCGGGAACTTTGTTGCGGATCGACCCTCGAGTGTGTGGCGCATGTTTTTCTCATTGGGTCCAGGTCAATCCGCAAATTAACAACCTTGCCAATTTCAAAATTCATCATTGATTTCACAAATTTCTTTTCAATTTTGTCATTAATATAAGACAATGGACTCGACACGTTTAGCATCATTAATAGTCAATGTGGTGCAATCTTGGGGATAGGTAGGGGCTAACACTAGTTTTAGCCATAGGAACTGTAACACTCTAACCTGGCCGGGCACTAATTTTACTAAAATGCCCTTAAAAAATAAAATAACCAAATCTTGAATTTTAGCGGGAAAAAATTCATAATAAAATACTAAAAACACACTCTTGTAGTTCATAGCAAAGCCCTAACAAGTGGGCAAACTCAATACTAAAAATCTCAAAATGATCTCCAATCTGTACTCATAATCATAAATGTAAATAACTAATAATCTCTAAAGTTGTTGCTACTGAAAACCTTGACTAAGCATCCTCTGTGATGCTTATACTGCTCTCCTCTAGCTGGCTGCCCTCGAACTCGCTGCTTACTAACTGCTCCTCTAGCTCCTCAAACTGGTGAGTGAGATGGGATCAGTCTACGCCCTTACGTTTAACATCTTATTAATACTTGATCACTTTACTTAAGTTAGTATAAGTTGTTTCGTACTTCCACTATTAAAAATCTTAACTGTTAAAACTGTATTCTTAAAGCTCAAATCTCAACTTAAATTCTTAACTGACACGGGGATCCCTCACTAGCTAGTCCGATTGCCAACTCATACGTATGAGAAGCCATCAAGGCTTTCCTTAAACTTTAACTTATCGTGGAAAGCTCTTCTTCCACGATTCTCAAGAGCATAACTGCTGCTCATCCTAAAAATCTCAAGAGCATAACTGCTGCTCAACTTAAATATCTCAAGAGCATAACTGCTGCTCTGTCTCAAAGATCTCAAGAGCATAACTGCTGCTCTATCTGAAAATCTCAAATGGCAACGGACTGACGCTAGTGACTAAAAACACTTAAAACGACTTCACCTTCTTGAAGGTGAGTTACTTCTTAAAACGAACTTGTTTCTTAAACTTTAACAATAACTCATAACATAACATTTTAAGGTAAATAGCACAAAATCACCCCAAATAACCTCAAATAACACAAAATCACCTCAAATCATAGCTCAAACAAAACACAAATAATCAATCATAAATATAATCACTAAAATATTTAAAATCATAATACTTAAAAGAATATGTAAGACATAGAATTTACCCCATTTACACTCACCTTATTGATCAATTCGCCAACTACCCTAGGCCAATTGCTTTAACCACTGCGAGATGTCCACGTGTGCTCCATCCTTCCATGAAATTCCAACTTGTCCAATTCCACCGAACAACCCTTTCAATTCTCCACCACTATTATAAGATGGAGCTGTTGTAGGTGGCGGCACCTGATTATATCCATCATCATCTCTCTGGTTCTTTCGCTCCATCATCATCAAGGATGCGGCAAGAGATCAATAGATAAAGATCCCTCTACAAAGCCATGTCCACTCCCCGATCAATGCCGGTTGCTTCTCCCCTTACCAATAATTCTGGTCCCTCAATTTATTCCCAGCGTCTCAAATTCTTCCAAAATGTTCCAAGTAAATCCCTCCATCGTCAATTCCGTCTTCCACCCTACATTAAGTCAACGCCAAGCTACCAAGTCTTTCAACAACGGAGATGCCCGCAGCGCCAGAAGCATCTTCTCGATCGGACGAGTAGTTTGACGGTAGACAACGTAGGAAGCTGTGGGAAATTGACTACTCCCAGGTCATCGCCGCTAGGCTTCTGGCTTTGTTGGAGGAGCAATAAAATTTTTGTGGTGGCTCTTCTTGTGCCTGGAGAGAAGCCGAGAAGGGGTTGAGCATTCTTCGTGGGGAATAAATAATGGGAGGAGGATTTACGTGGGTGGGGAATGAGATTTAGGGTTAGCTTGAGTTTTAATTAGTTCAAGGGGTATTTTTGGGCATTTTATAAATTACGGGTGAGTTTAATCTGAAACTCAACTAACGTCCATAACTTACTCGATTTATGTCAAAACTCGACACCGTTTGAATTGAGAGAGCGCATTTTTAGTCCTCCTCGATATTACGGTGGAACTTGACCCAAGGGTATAATAGTCATTTTGACTTTTGGGAAGAGCGGGGTGTAACAGGAACATTTTCATTTTGATGGCTTTTTTTTATTCCAAAGGGTTGGCCACAATTAATGTTGATTTGTAACAAAAGGGGCATGCTTGCCATTGTTAAAAATTAGGGTTAATATATTTGTATGGCCTGAACTTTGACCATAATAAACTTCCTGGCCAATATTTTCGATCTATAACATCCTGGCCCAAACTATACATCAAAATAACGAAATTGGCCAAATCCAATGTTTGACCGTTAACTTGGACGGTCAAACTCGTTGACTAACGGTCAACGTCATTGCCAAATCAGCAACTTTCAATTAATTTTTTTTTATAATTTCCACCTATTATAATTTTCCTTTTATCATTTTTAAGAAAAAAATGAATCCCCTGCCCTAACCTCATTCATCCCACCTTCGCCGTCGTCCTCCTTCGATCACCAACAGCAGAGACCTAGAATCCACCGGAAATGGCCGCCATGCCGCCGCGAGATCAGCAACCCCACCGCGGGAAGCTCTGGTTCGGGGACAACATCGAGGATGAGTGGTTCGCCATCTTCCTCCTCTTCGAAATTTCTCGCAACTTCCCTTATCTCTTCATTCCCGCCTGGGACAACGACGATGAGTTCCTCCTCCTCGAGGCCGCCTTCCACCTCCCTTGTTGGATAGACTCGGAGACCAACAAATCGCGTGTTTATCCGTTGTGTCGATATCCGAATCGTCCCCAAGAAACGCCTCCCCAACCCTAGCTTACTTGAGTCATTGAAGTTCCTCGTGAATTTCAAAATCGATTATCGAGCGGCGGAGCCAATTCAGAAGGCAGTGAAGGACCACATTTGGGACTATCCAGAGAGAGCGAGGCGAAACACGCATTGTGTTAGGGTTAGAGTTCCGGTCTCGGTGGCAGGTGCTGATGCACGAGCCGTCGCCATCCATAATCACGCTCAATCTCTTCGACGAGAGCAGCCTGGAACTGAAACTCACCGCCGCGGCAGCAACCTCCCGAGCCTCTGCCTCCACCTCCCTCAACTACTAAAGTGTCTACACTCTGGATAAAGTCAAATATGCCTTAGAGAGGGTGGGGAAGGATCCCGTCCACGCAGCAACGGCGGCAAGGAAACGGTTCTCGGAGGGAAAGTTGTCCATGTCCCCGTCATACTCCTCGTCGTCGTCTTCCGTCAGGGAGCTGGCTTCGTGGGAGGAAGAAACAGAGGAAAGGGCATAATGAAAAAAGGATGTTAATAGGAAAATATTTTTTTTTTCAAAATGAAAAAGGAAAATTATAATAGGTGGAAATTATAAAAAAAATTAATTGAAAGTTTCTAACTTGGAAGTGATGTGGCCTGTTGACTGTTAGTCAACGCGTTTGATCGTCCAAGTTAACGGTCAAACATCGAGTTTGGCCAATTTCGTTAGACCAGTCGGTCTCACTGTCAGGCAGGCTTATACCATTACGCTCACGAGCAGAATCTTAGCTTGAGCCTACCTTCGCACACCTCCGTTACTCTTTAGGAGGCATCCGCCCCAGATAAACTACCCACCTCGCAGTGTCCCGCCCCCCTTCCGAATTTAATTTTTATGTGTAGTTTGGGCCAAGATGTTATAGATCGAAAAGATTGGTCAGGATGTTTATTATGGTCAAAGTTCAGGCCATACAAATATATTAACCCTAAAAATTATAGGGGGTTGGCCCTCATCTCGATGAGTTGGAGTCCCATCTGGTTTCTAAAATCAGATTTCTACTGCCACTTTGCCACGCTGTACCGAGTCCATGATAGATGCCCGAATGTTCAGCTTGGACAGCTAAGCAGGCGCCAAACTTTGAGACAAAACCTATGATCCATCTTCCCTGGTTATCCCTAAATACACTGCCCGCTCCAACAGGACCTTGCGCTCCATAGGCCGCTCCATCAACATTTATCTTGCTTCAACCTGGAAGAGGAGGGCTCAAGCTGATTTCTCTTGGCACGTGTTGAATCAGAGCAGGTCTACGACCCAGGCCGCCTTTTGGTGCCAACCAAGCTTTGTACCAAAGATTAGCTTTGATCTTTATAGCTTGAGTCAATGAGGGCGGTGAAAGCATCTTCTCTCTACCTTTAAAAATTCCTTCATTCCTGTTTTTCCATAAATTCCAAATAGCCATGCTGAAAAATACATTCCACGGCGTGTCATCCACGGTCTTGTTATCTTTCTGGCAGGTTTGTTGATAGCCACTAGATCAGATGCAAGCTGAAGAATTCATGTTGTTGTTCGGCTGGAACTGTGCGAGCCCAAAAAAAAGTTGTCGGAGGCAATCCCGGAGGATGTGAATCGTCGTTTCCACTTGTGATAAACATCTATAGCAGAAGGGGGGAGGGAGAGAGAGAGAGAGAGAGAGGTGTCGCTGGCACGTTGCTCACTGCAGTTGATCCTGTTATGAACGACCAACCACTTAAAGTAGCAAACTCTCTCCAAAACTTCTAGCTTCCAAATAGATGTCCAAACTTGGATCTAATCATTGGTGGAGGAAGGTTGCATGAGTTGGAACACGCATTTGGTTGAGAACCGGCCATCTAAAGTGGGCTGTCAGAACATTTGATAACACCTAAAAAGGTGATATTTACCCTTCATATTTAGGTTTGTTTTATGCTAATTCATGTGCATAATCGGAAGAATATCATCGATTGCATCCCTATTTAATTCCGATTGATTATGTCATTATTATAGAGTACTTTAGATGATACATGTGAATTAGGTACGAAAAAGGTGCACAAGTGTAAAAAATGGGACGAAGATCATGGCCGAAGGAGCCAAAATCCCATTCTTCGGAGCCAAGATCCCAACCATGAAGAGAGGGCATGTACCAAAGCACAAGATCGTAGCCTGCAGTGCAAAGATCCCGGTCGTGATCTTCTGCTTCTCACCCGTGAACTTGACCTGAAGATCGCGACCTCAAGTTCACAGCCACGAATTTTGGAGTCAAGGGTGTGAACTTTAGAAGAGGCCAGCTTGGGAGAAGTAGAAAGTTTAGGCCATTGTTTTATGGCCCACGGCTTCTGTGCCCGCGATAAGGATCGCGACCGTGACACCTCGGATCGTGACTGGGATGTTAGGCCGCGAACTTCACATTTAACAAGGCGAAAATGGTGACCCTCAAAGATCGCAACCACTACTCCAAAGATCTCGTCACGATCTTCTGAACCTTGCCTGCGAACTTGCCCTTAAGATCGCAGCCTCTAGATCATGGGCGCGATCTTTAGCCCCTTACCGTGTCTGCAAAATTCTACAAATAGGGGACTCCTCTCCCTTGAGAAGATGGCTTTTGGCAGATTTCTTATTCTAGAGAGGGAGATTAGAGAGAGAATATGAAGGAAGTAGAAGAAGAGGATGAGAGCTTTAGAGGAGGACTTCCATCAATTGAAGACCCCTTTCTTCATGATTTCTTCCCCTCTTTGTATGTCTTTTCTTCCCACCTTCATGGGGTGATCTCCTAAGGTACTAGGGGTTTTAACCCCCAAAACCCTAGTTTTAGGACTATTATGTAATGAATGAATATGTTAGGATTTTGAATGAATGTGTTTGTCTAGTTGATTTTAATGCTTCATCTAGCTTTAATTGTGCTTGGGTAAGACTCTCTATTCTTCTCTACTAGCCTACTTGAGCTTCTACGATGGGTATGATTGTATGAAGTTTTAGGGTTAGCTAGTATGCGCCATCTGGCATATTAGGCTTAGATGAATGAAAAGGGTCTTGGGGTGAACGAGGCAACCAGACCCCTGTCACAAGAACGCCTTCCTAGATGGAACCCGAGATGAAACCTCGGTGTGGACGGTGGGTTGTACCCGTTAAAAGGAGTTAAGTTCTTAGAGCCTCAGATATGTGAGCCTATACTGAGGCGACAATGGGGTAGGTAGGACGTACTCGGAGGAGTGTGGATAATCACGAAGGCCCACGGAAAAAAGCTCACTCACCATATTCGCTTAACCCGACATATTTAGACGTTTGCATGATAGACCTAGGGTAGGGCGATGGAGTTACCCCAAGTACCTTTTCTCATCAATCAATCTTTAGTTTAGGAATCACCAACTGCCCACCTGCTAAGTAATAGGTTGACTAGATAACGACCAAGCCTAAGTAGCCTAGGATACTGTGACCCTTGGAATACGACCGAGCCACTTAACTAAATCCCTAGCTTGGTTATACTTGGCCTTGTTATGATTGACTAGTGAGTGCGCTTCGACTTTATAAATTTAAAGCTCGATCATGCAAGCGATCAACATTACATCTTTTTCACTTGCAAGGGGGTCAACTGCGAGGGTTGTGATGCGATGGGTCACTTCGTCTGACAGAATGTTGCAGAATTTCTCGGTGTTCTAGGTTCCTTCCTCGTCCACAAAGTCGAAAATCATGGCATGCCTGTCTTCCTCCGGTATCAGTCCGGTGGCCACTTCTTGCAAGGGTACCTATGAAATCCCAACATCAGACTAAAAACATGTGAGGTTTCCTTTGTGGATATTCCAAGCACACCCCATTTTTCAGCAAGTTTCCAGTTTTGGAGATGCTGTTCCAGGTGAAGGAACTTTACTTTATAGGTTTAATGAGTCTGGGATGCTCTATCCTTCTCGCATTTGGAATGCATGACTTGTGCCCACAGAGTTTGTTTTTCGGTCATGAGTTGCCATCCACACTTGGCCAGCATAGCGAGGTTCACCTCTTTGGCAGGCCGAATCACAAAGTTCCCCTTATCTTTCGATTGAGTCAATTGAGGCCATCCGACTAGATGCTCTTCCTCTTTTCTTCGGAATCCCCATAAGAAGCCACGATTGATCGAACGCCCTGTAGACTGTTTTAGGCAGAAGCTTACCTGCATAGGATAGATGCGGATAGAAGAAGCTACCGCTTTAACTAGAGTAATGCGAGTTGCAATGGAGAGGTGCTTGGGTTTCCACGACACCAATTTTCTCTAAATCTTGAGAATAAGATCCTGGTATCTGCCCCGGGTCACTCGACCATGGATAGCCATGACTCCCATATATCTACCCAGATCAACCGTGAGGGGGATCTCCATGCGACCAATGTGAGCCTGAGCCTGCCATCTAGGGGTGTTGGTAGACACGAACATTGAGCATTTGTGTTAGTTCACTCTTTGACCCGAGCTGCTGGAGAATTCATCCAGGAATTGTTTTATGATTCTTATAAACTGCCAGCTTTCGGCTTCTGCAAACAAAACTAGGTCGTCTTCAAAAAAGAGGTGAGAAAGGGTCGGGCCATTTCTGAATAGTTTCAGCGATTTCTAAACCTTGTCCTGGATAGCCCGATCGATCTTGTGAGGAAGCCATTACATACACAAAACAAAAGGTAAGGGGAAAGAGGGACTCCCTAGCGAACTCCTCTCGACAGGGTGATGGTTTGAGAGAGATCTCCATTCTAGAGAAGCCGCATCTTGTTGTTTTCCACACAGTTCATTATGCAACTAATCTAGGAACTGGAGAGGCCAATTTCTTGAAGAGTATCTCGCAAGAACTCCCATCATAGCCAGTCATATGCTTCTCGAGGTCAATCTTCATCACGATCCCTCCCCTTTTCCCTTTCTTCTTCCTGAGAGTGTGGAGAGCTTCTTGAAGGACAATGATATTATCCGTGGTTTCTCTCCATGGAATGAAGCTGCTTTGGCGAGGGAAAACCAGCTTTCTCATGATAGGCTTCAAACGGTTGGTGATGATATTCGTATGGCTTTTAGACACACGTTGTTAAGAGAGATAGGTCTGAGTTGTAAGACCATCAACGTTTGATTACATAATTAACTAATTATTTTATATTTAACCTATTTAATTATTTTCTTATTAAACGACAAATGACTAATGGTGGTGGGTTCTCAATAGGGGTGATATTCAGTTTGCCGGTTAACGATATAACCGATAACCGGCGATTGCTGGTTATACCGTTAACCGAAGGATATGGTTGTCGACAACAAAATTTCTATTCTCGGTATTTCGAATCCTCCCCGGTTAGTTACCGGCGGTTAATCGGTATACCAAATATACCGAAACTCACCCACCCTAGACCCTTCCCTTGCCTATAAAACTTTCCTTTTATCTTCGTCTTGTCTTCTTCCTCAACTAGGTGCACAAGGAGGAAGAAGGAAGAGGCTCAGCCGAGAAAGGAAAGGTGGGTGGGTGTATGGATGGGTCACTAGAATGAGAGAGAAGATGATTGAGAAGGAAACAACAGCAGATCCGGTGAAATGGTCAGCAAGGCCAAGCAGATCCGACGAGTTTTGCAAATTCGGCGAGCAGAAGCAATAACAGATCTGACGCAATTTTATAGGCCTAACGAGATTTTGTAGATTCGGCACGACGACTCTCTATCTCCCTCACGCATGCAGAGAGTCCACAAAGGTGTTGCGATGACGGTGAGGATAAAATTGACAGCGAAAGCGGGCAGCACCGCTGGACCACCATAGTTCTGCCATCTATCCCGACGAACCCAACAACTCCCACGGCCAACGATGGCATCTTTGACCCCACAAATATTCGACCCTCGCCAATCCTCGCCTAAACCGCGGCTCCTCCATCAGTGATCTTATATGCGCCCAACTAGGCAAAAGAGGAAGAAAAATTCATCTAGCGGCAGTTTGGTTTTGTCGAATAGAGGTTGGGAGATTCGATCAGCGACCATCCTTTTGCATTTGTTTTGTTTTGTTTTGTGAATCGCATGATCGAAGGGAGAAGGAGAGAAGATGAAGAGGACCTGAGAATGTACTCAATTAACCGGTGCAAGTATTTAGTCCCTCTTGCTTACCGAGTTTTTGGCTAACCGGTAAATCGGTTAGCCGGTTAACCGATTACTGGGTACTAGTTGTTGGTAACAACTTTTGGCATTTCGGTAATACTGTTAACTGGTAAGTCGGTAACTGGTTTAGCCAAATACCGACAGAATACCACCCCTGATTCTCAACGTTTGGGCGGATTAATGCATAATTGGAAGCGTGCAGATTAATTAGGGTTGTGAATTCGGTTGCGGTTTTGCAGTTAAACTGGTAACCGCACCGAAAAATCGTGGTTAGTGGTTAACCAACCACAAAAACAACCTCTTTTACGGTCGTGGTAGGAGATATTAATGGAGAAGGGCGAAGGGCGAAGGGAGAGGAGTGAATGCCAGCCGAATCGACCAATAAGTGGGCCAGAGGGAGGGGCTCATTCAACACCACGCACGATGTGGTGCGCTAACGAGAACAGAGCCCTTCTCACTCAATCTCAAGCATTTACTTTTCTAGTTAGTGTTTTGCGGTTTAATCGCAACCGAAATCGCAAATACACCTAACTGCATTGCTAACTGCAACCCAACCCACCACTCATTTTCCAGACCAGCCCAATAAGCAACCCTACCCCAGACCCAGTAGCCACCGCCGACCCGACCCCTTCCGGCCTTCCTAGACCCTAGTTCCCATTTCCCCTGCGTGGCTGCGTCTGCGACTTCTTTCTCGACCTCATTCCCAAATTCAAAAGAAAACCCTAGTTCCCTGTGCCACCGTCCCTTCTCGACCTCGTCCAGAAAATCCCACTGCCACGGCTCCACCGTCCTTGATCCCTTGAAAATCCCTCCGCCACGCCACCGTCCCTTCTTGTCTAGAAAATCCCAGAGAGGCAGAGACCAGAAAATCTTCCCGCCTCTCCACCATCCCTGCTCGATTCGAGTTCAGCGATCGACGCTCATCGGCACAACACACGCCGCAGTGGCAAGCTCGATTTCCTCAGAAGCTCAGACGGTCAACCTCAGTTCCTCTCCACATTTGCTCTGCTCGTCGACATCAAAAGTCCAAACGGTTTTTTGTTTAACTGCAATTAGTCACACAGTCGCGGTTACATCGGTTGGTGACGCCATTAATCGCGGTGCACCTTTAACCACATTTTGCTGGCAACCGGTTCGGTAAACCCGAAACGATCCGAAACCGAATTAATGCTATTCGGTTCGGAATTCAGAAGGAAAATATGGATAGTTCGGAAACCAGGGTTCTTTCAACCGAATCGAATTTCCGCCGAAAAACCGAAAACCCGAAAAACCGAATTAAAAGTGAGAAGATACAAGTAGCTTCACAAAATCGATTTTGTGTGAAAAACCGAACCAAATTATAATTCGATTCGAATTCGATTAGAGGTTTGGGAGAATTCGGGGACCCGGTATTCATAATTTCAGTTCGATCGAAACATCTACAGTTTCCCACCCCTAAGATTAATGCATCTACACATAATATAATACGTCGAAGGGAAAAACGGGAGCTCCATTTCAAATTTCTTGCAACGAGAGTGAAAGTAGGAAGGACATTTTGGTCTTCACAATTACTTTTTTTATTCATTAAAAAGACACGTACTGGGATTCGAACCATGACCATTTTAAAGAAAAGCAAGAATAATAACCAATCACACTAAGCACATTTGTTGTATCTTTTTAAATTAAAAACATATAATAGCAGGGAGGAAAAAACCCTTCCCCCATTTCAAATTCCCTGCTCCATGAGTGTTTGTAGGAAAGGTAGAATAGGAAGTGTCAATTTTTTTCTCTTTCCTCTGTGGAACGGGCCAACTTACCGTACACATGCGAATTTAAACGGGTCCAGGAGTGTCAATTTTTTTTCTTTAAACCCTTTTATTTCTCCGTGGTGATAAAATATATATGAAAAGGAAAAACTAATACTCCTTTTTATTGTTAAAAATAAAAAATTTAACAATAAACTAATGCATGGTATCTAATGGGCTAACCGCTAACCATAAAATAAAAGAGTTGAATGGGCCTGACCTACATGGGATTTGGCCATCAAGTAAACAAATGAACATCATTGGTTTGTCATTCTAAAACAAGCTATTTTCTATTATGCTATTATTTTATATCTTAGTGGCTAAAATATAATGTATTTTAAAGTTATTCAATGGTTCAACCTCGACCAACACAATTAGTCCAATTTTTATCATTTCAAATATATATTTTATAATTATTTGATATCATAATGATCAAATTATAGTGTATTTTATAGGGAATCGTTTGGTATTTGTTAGTAAAAAAACTAAACATAACGATCTATTTGGTTATTTTAAACATTATAACGATCCTAAACATTTTCAGTTCCTTTTGAATTTCCATGGTTTTAATCTCGATTAAGTGATGTGCAAATGGAGAATTGTAGTCGTCTCTTTTCTTTCACTATTTTTTTTTATTTTCAAATAGAAAGTTTAAAAGTAAAGAATAATTAGAATTTGGCATGGGTCGATCGAACAGGCTGAATTTCAAGTTTTGGCCCGTTTGTTTTATGCATTGCAAATTTATTAGCATGTTGATGGAAATGGCTTGGAAAAAAGACATATAAGTTGTACCTTTGCAGAAATGTCCTCAAATGTTTGAATGCTTTGTGAATCAGGTTCCGTGACTTTTGTGATGGTGTATGTGCTTGACGATTGCTCTTTTGATTTTCCCTATGAGTTGTGATACCAGTTCTGGTGGTTGCAACATGTTGTCGTTGTTGGCCTGTAAAAGTTGTTCCACCGTGGTGCTAAATACCTTTCTTTCTTTTTTAACAAATTGTGTGGTAGTGCTATGAAACAGACCACCCATGAATGTTACGCTTATTATGGTCTGTTCTTACTTCCGGTGGTGAGAAATTGTGAGTTGAGAATCATATTCGCCTACCGCACTGTGTCTGGCTGGTGGCTGCTTACTGTGCTCTCTAGAGTTATGAAACAGACTACCCATGAACGTTACCCTTAAGAGTCCATAACTTTGCGAAAAACCAAATTTAGGCAATCAAAGGTGGTGGATGTATGATATTTTTTATGGCTTAATTGTTTGTGAATTGGATATATGATCTTTGTATGATTAGAGGGGATGTTTGCTTAATAGAATAATCCATTTTAATTCATGTTTATTTTTAACATGAACTTTAGTAACTCAAAACCTTCGAGACACATATCACCTACTGCATTGTATCATTTTGCCTGGGTGCTTGCTGTGTTGTCAAACTTCTTTGCCGCTGCTGATGCTTTTACACTAACAGGGGAGTTAAGAACCCATGAATGTTTCCGTTTGACACAAACAGGAGGACTTGCTTCTAAATCGTGCAGTTGATATACTGGAGACCAGAACAAAAGCAATGTATAACATCAAAACCAACCATCTGAACTATTAGCATTGTTGCTTTACTCTTTTTTCGTGGTTAGGTCTCCTTCAAAAAATGTAGTTTGATTTTAGAAAATTTTGCTTCTGCAGTCCTGTCTTGCCACCAACGCGTTTAGTAGATGGAGATGGCAGAGGCGAAGGCTATTTTTGTGTTGTTGTTGCTGGTTTAGGGATCGGTTTGTGAAGAAGAGGGAGAAGAGAGGGGGAAAGGGAAATGCAGGAGAGGGGGTTAACTCTTTTCTCTGACAAAAATGGAGTGAAGAAAGGAATTATGATCAGTAAGGATATGGTTATCTTACATAACTGTCTCTATTCTGTTGGAATTGAGCTTGGGAGGCAGTGAATAGGACGAGCTGCAACCAATTCATAGTGAGAAGAGAGCTATGAACTGTGATCATGTCCTATTTCAAGTTAGAAGGTAGTTTTGAGTATAAGGATTATTTAATTTGACAAGTTGTTTCGTCCATGATTCTTGGTAGTTTCAGTGCCATTCTAGCCATTGTTTAGTCTGTAATTTTTGAGAATTGATTTGCGAGTAATGACTTTCACTTAGCTTCACTATTATGCGTGTATTTATTGGCATGTGATAGAATTCTCTTTTCCTTTCTTTGAATTCAGTTTCATACTCTAATTGTATCATTTGTACATAGGCAAATCATGCTCGAGATGACAACTCGCCGATATGGATGGTGCAAGGAACGAAGCCATCATTAGAATTCAGACCGACAACGGGGAGGGATGCCCAGGACTAATTCAATGATGATTGATCCTCATAAAAACTGCAGTCTGCATCAGCACCAATTTCTAGGCCTAAGTAAAGTTATTCAACCAGAACTCTGCTTAGCGCTAAAAATTCCACTCACCCAACCTTGATCCTGTTTGACCCACTTATGAAGATTCAAGATATATGACTAATCCTCTACGTTCGTATTTTCTTATTGACTCTTTCTGACCCTTTAGGTTGGGGCGGGTCGGGAAGAATCAGATTAGTGGGTCGGTCCTAAGCAAGTGGAATCCCAATTCCTTCTACTCTCACTTGCTTTTTCTCCTATTCCACAAGTGGGTAACATACACTAATCCGGCCAACGGGCCGGGTAATAGGCTAGTAATTAAAAGGTGGAGATTAGTGACCGCGTTTGTCCGTCGCTTAATGTGGTGGAATTTGGTTTTTTGCTTGCGATTTTATTCGTTTCCCAGCCTAATTTGGTTAAAAGTTTCTCTTTTTAAGCATTTTTGCATCTAATTGGAGTAGGTATCTTACCTCATTTGGCTCTTTTAGCTTGGCTTTGGAGATAGTCTAATGGAAGAAAAATGAAAATCATCGTCTGCTTCGGTTTGTTATTGAGTGGGTAGTTGACGGGTTTGTTGCTCCCAGTTGGGATCTTTACGATTACTAGCGTTAAGTTTGTGAATGGGTAGTCATCGACCACGTCGTCACTTTTTTTTATTCCGGTCGACCCGTGCCGAACCAAATGTTGTCTTTTCCGTCTGGTATCGGCAGCCTCCGCCCGCCCTTGTTTCCTTGTCATCATTTCCTCGTCGGTTTCGTTATTCCCGACGATTTGGTAGCCAACTAGCCGTCCACTGCAATGCAGGATAGCTCTTCTCTCGCTGCTATTTAGTGACCCTCCATCCACTCCTCTGTCTTCCGCACTGACATTAAGCCCACTCTGCATCGACTCTTCGCTCATCAAATAGTGGGAAAGAGAGCGAGACAATAATGTGAAGTCTCAGTGCTTCTGTTCTGTTATTTAACCAGAAATGGAGGTGGGTTTACTGGGGTTTCGCTCGTTTTTTTTTTTTTCTCATTCCGGTTTTGGTTTCTTCACAGGGACGGGGAAGGAGGAGGAGGGTTGAAGCCGATGGACTCAGAGCAACTGAGAGAGTATGGACACCAGATGGTCGATTTTATTGCCGACTACTACAAGAATATTGAGAATTTCCCTGTCCTCAGCCAAGTCGAGGTTTGCTGCTCCAAGGATGCGCTCCATTTTTTTCTTCTTGTTTCTTGTTGCACTTTTGAGTATTGGGTTCATTGAATGATTGCTCATCTTTAACTGCAGCCTGGTTATCTCCGGAAGCTGCTGCCTGATGCTGCACCAAATCAACCTGAATCATTGCAGAATGTCCTTGATGGTATGATCTGTATATAATATTATGAATGCTAACAGAATTCAGTGTTTTGTTGGTTACTCTTTTGTTTCCTTTTGAACGTATATTTTGTGGGGTATTCATTTGATTGTAGATGTTCAATCGAAGATACTGCCAGGGGTGACTCATTGGCAAAGTCCAAACTTCTATGCTTATTATCCTTCAAACAGTAGTGTTGCGGGATTCTTGGGAGAAATGCTGAGTGCTGCCATAAACATGGTGGGTTTCAGCTGGATAACTTCTCCTGCTGCCACGGAGCTCGAGATGATAGTGCTTGATTGGCTTGGCAAATTGCTTAAACTACCGCAGGAATTCCTCTCGCCAGGTAACTGTTCTGCTGTCCTAGACTTTCTGATTCTCTTGTTCACTTCGTGAATGTTCATGTCAAAGCTATTGAATGCATAGCATGGTCTTTGATATTGCTGGAGGTGGCCACATCCAGTTCTGACATGTCTTATGGTTCATTGATTTGGATGTCTGTCTGACAAGCAAGACTTTTTCGTTTGATAAACTTGGAGAGGTTTGATTTCAATGTTTGGTCCAAACATTTTTAGATATGTAACATACTAGGATTTTGTTACTGTACATTGACCGAAAGTAACATAATGTTGGAAACATGGACTTGGGAAACAGTTGCAATTGATCATTTTATGTTGTAAACAGAAGATAAACAGGTTAAACTTAGCAGAATTTTGATGGTAAGATGGGAAAAAAGATCAACCAAGTTTCTGAAGATTGGTAACTCATTTTAACAGGACACGGTGGTGGAGTGATACAAGGAACTGCAAGTGAAGCTGTTCTGGTTGTACTCTTGGCTGCTCGTGATAAGACGTTGAGGAGGGTTGGGAAAAGTGCTCTTGGCAAGCTAGTTGTTTATGGATCTGATCAAACGCACTCTGCATTACAGAAAGCCTGCCAGGTATTTCTTGCTTACTCGTTGCCTTTCGTGATTCCACCCATATTACTATTCAAAAGTCTTATTAGTGTTATCATATATGCTGAATTCGCCACATCCCTCTGATAGCTTTTGGTGTCTGATATATTAGACACCCATCCTTGTTATCTGAAATATTATTAGCTTGTATTCTTGGTGTGATCTAATGCACTAGCATGCAGCATATATTAGTGTGGTATATTGGGGCCAGTTCTCTTGTCTTTTTTAAACTATTTTCTGCTTTGTTTATGCATATACTGGTTAATCGATGATTACTAGTTACATGATACGCTTTTAGATAAGTTTGTTGATTTTCTCTATTTCCTTGTACTCTTCTGTTTATGGCAGATAGGTGGAATTCATCCTGAAAATTGCCGGCTGCTGAAAACAGACTCCTCAACAAATTATGCTCTTCCTCCGGAAATTGTTAGTGAAGCAATTTCACATGACATTTCTATAGGATTGATCCCCTTCTTTCTTTGTGGAACTGTAAGAGACTGAACCTGCCTTTGCTTTTAATTGATAGTTATTTCATCATGTCAACACTGTTCCTATTTTGCTTCAGCAAACTAGTTGGTGGGAATTTTGTGATTACCTTTTGCTGGGTTTCCATATACAAAATGGAAAGAAATTGGAAGTTGTAGGTTCTATGTTCAGTAGTTGGAGTGACTTCTTTGGACACACCAAGACTACCAAATCATTTTAATATTCCTCATGATTTGGTGATAAACTCGTCGTGCTGAGCTCTTGCTGTTTGGTGGAAGTAGACTAAAAGCAACTAGGAAGAGGATTTTACTTCTATTCTGCATTTTGGAACTTAAAACCCACTAGATATCATGTAGCAGTGAACTTTATATATTTTTCCCGTTTTACATAAGAGAAGTTAACACTAGGATACTTGACTGGAATGCTATTGATAGATTTCACCCTCAAGAAAAAGTCTAGAATTGAAACCAGTTATTATTTTGTATGTTTGCTATTGAGATGCTACACATCTTAAGTTGAATTGGTATTGACACTAGTGCTGCAGTGCATTAACACACCTAGTTGCTTATCAGTGGTTTGTTGACCGTAATTTCTACCAGATAACCTTTGCATGCGTCTACAGGTTGGCACTACTTCATCAGCAACTGTTGATCCCTTGTATTCTCTGGGCAAGATCGCCAAGGTCAGTTATACCTTTTATATTTCATAAATTCCATAAGTTTTTTTGCGAATTCTGGATTATATAACAATTCTGACTACTCAGATTGCAACCATCCAGTAAGACTGAATAGAAACAGGCGAAAAGATTGCAGAAATAAGCATGTAAACTTGGTGTTTGCCAGAACTTTGTCGTCATTGTCCTTTCTCTTCCTTAATAGTCTAGGAACAAAGCAAATTTTGTTCTCAGTTCTCACCCTTGTTCCCTATCAATGTCATTCTCAAGATTACCAATGAACTGCATGAGGCATTCTTATGACTCAGCTTATTATTATCTCGTGACAGAGTAATGACATGTGGTTTCATGTGGATGCTGCATACGCTGGAAGTGCTTGCATATGTCCGGAATACCGCAAATACCTTGACGGTGTTGAAGAAGCAGACTCTTTCAACATGAATGCACACAAATGGTTCTTAACCAACTTTGACTGCTCAACCCTTTGGGTCAAGGTATTTCATAAATATCTTTATCACATGTTGTTGTGGATAGTATGCATTGGAATATCTATAGTTATGGTCCTTCTGCATGTGAGCCGTGTTGGGGGGAAGAGATTCCTTTCATTGGGAATTGTATCACTGAGACTGCATTTCTTGTAGCAGTCTCAATGCTTAAAAGAAGAGAACTTCAACTATTATTGACATCATGGTACTCCATAGGTTCAGTTTCCCTTTGTTCTTCTAAATTGAAGCTAGAATTTATCTAGGAAATTCCTATTCATTACTCTGGCATGTGCCATAATCAGATACCTGCTAGAGTTCTATAGTCATAGTTTTCCTGATGCTACACTCTCCTCAAGTTAACAGTAGGTGGAATTAAGTCTGTCTACTGAGACTTTGCATTAGACCACTTTGGTCTATTGCCAACTTTTCTTGTATATGCTTGCCTCTAGTTGCATGGTTACCGTTTCAGTTTACATGGATATTACTAACTTATTGCTTTGTTAATGTATGATGATACTAGGATAGAAATGCTCTCATCCAGTCCCTCTCCACAAATCCAGAATTTCTGAAGAACAAGGTAAATATTTTGTCTATTTACCTGCTAGATACCACTTTTTTGCAATTGTCAATAATTGTATCATGGTTAGTGGTTTCGTGATCGAGAGATCGATTTGAACATATTAATGTTTATCAAACTGCGATTTAGGCCTTTCTCGTCGAAGTTGTGTGAAGTTGGTGGTAATGCTGCTTATAGACAACCGTTCATCATGTTGTCCCCTCTATCATATCTATTGCGAAGTTGGTAAATTTACAAGTCTTTATCATTGCAGGCCTCACAAGCAAACTTGGTGGTTGATTACAAAGACTGGCAAATTCCTCTTGGACGTCGGTTCAGGTTTTCCTTACATACCTTATGGCTCCTACAAATTTATAATGCCTGATAATGGTTGATCATTGAAACACGAATACAAAGGGTTTGACACCTAACCTTATAAGATTTAGTTCTTACACCAACGCTTATCGTTAGGTCATTGAAACTATGGATGGTACTACGATTATACGGTGTGGAAAATCTACAGCACTACCTCAGAAATCATATCGAGCTGGCAAAATACTTTGAAGAGTGTGTTGGCCAAGACTCTAGATTTGAGGTAAAGGCCATTCCTTTCCTTCCTCCATTTCGACACCAGCAGATATCTTTTGAATCATTTCGATCATTTTCTGTGGGATATGTGTGCGAACCGTGCAGGTTGTTGCCCCACGTCTATTTGCACTAGTCTGCTTTCGCCTCCTACCTCCTGTCGGTGACAATGAAGTTTGCAGGAGCAACAAACTGAACCAGGTCCTGCTGGAAGCTGTGAATTCAACCGGGAAACTTTTTATTTCCCACACTGTAAGAACGTTAGATCCTTCCTGCTGTAGTGTAAATGTAGTTAATTTTATCAGTTGAGCAACTATATCACCATCAGTTGATTGAATGAGATGACGACTTACATTACTGCAATTGCAGGCCTTATCGGGGATGTACACATTGCGTTTTGCGGTAGGAGCACCATTGACGGAAAGGAGACATATAGCTGCAGCGTGGAAAGTACTGCAAGACGAGGCCTCTACTCTACTTGGTACTCCACTTCAGGACAATGGCAACCCCTCCTAGTATCCACCACTTATTTTGCATTTTTTGGGGATGGTTTCCGAGCAAAACCATTACCACAAAAGCGATAAAGCTTTTGTATTTAGAAATTATGGGAAAACTGGAGAAATCCATTAATGTTTGCTCTCCTAAACCTCTGAATTCTGATTTGTCTCGAAAGTCGAAATAATCTTTTCTTCTTCTGATGGGCGTCATGGTTGGGTTTGCTTTGTGGAGTCATTGTATAAGGCTTTGCTTTCGTTGTATAACTAAAGTTATTCTTAGCCAGCTTGGTGAACTCGGTCTGCTCTTTGACCCTATCGGTTCGATGGGAGTGAATGGACGAGGTTGGTTATAATGAAATAGGTAGAATGGTGGTTTGAGGGAGCTTTAGTGACATGAAGTAGTCGAGAGGTGCAATTGAAAGCATAATGGTGATGGTGTATGGATGAGAGACTTAGTGACTTATGGAAGCAACTAGTTTCACTTTGTTGGTTGAATTTCATAAGCACATTAGAAACTTCACAATACAAATCACAAACACGGTAAAGCAGATAATAGGAACACATATAAGAAATCTCCTAATGCAAACCACAAGTCTCCTAAAAATATACTAGAAATCTCACAATGCATATCACGAATATTTCATAAGCACACCAGAAACCTCATAATGCAGACTACCAACACGGTAAGGAAAACCACAAAAAGCAAACTAAAAACCTTCTAATGCAGACCGCAAATCTATTAAAACATACCAGAGACTCCACAAAGCAAACCACAGAAGTTTTGAAAGCACACCAGAAACCTCCTAATACAAACAACAAACAAGGTAAAACAAACCACAAAAAGCAAACAAAAACCTCCTAATGCAAACCAAAAATTTATAAACATACCAGAAACCCCGCAAAGCAAACCAGAAAGATTTTGAAAACACACTGGAAACTTCTTAAAACATACCACACACACGATAAAGCAAACGACAAAAGGCATACAAAAAACATGAGAAAACAAACCATAAATCTCACAAGGCATACCATAATATCCGGTCAACAAAGACCTTTGACCAAATTCTAGTGACCGTCGGTGATTGGATTCCAACTCCGACAAACATATTTTGGGCCCGATGACTAGATTTGGACACGGTAAGCATATTCCTATCACAGTGATCGAATTTCGGCGACACTAAGCATATTTCAGCCATAGTGGGAGGATTTCGCCGATGGTGAGCATATTCTGGCCATGGTGGGAGGATTGCAGCAACAGTAAGCATATTTCGACGACGGTTAGCATTTCTGGTGACAAGATCCGGTGGCCGGTAACTGGATTCCACAGCCATAAATTTGGACGAGAAATAAAAAAATTATAAATAGTAATTTTTCCATCATTATTTTTTATTATTGTTTAAACATAATATTTATAATAGCAATCATACCCTTTCATGATCCTACACTAGGTAAGACTAAGTAATATAAAGTTATCACAATTCTAACTTCCTATTGATTGAAGACTAGTGTTGTCACACTAACAACACAATCAATGTTGTCACCCTATCTAGTCTAGTCTCAAATCGGCCAACAATCATCATCAAGTTGTCTTCCACTCACTTTTGGACTAACAAACAGTCCAACTCGGGTCCAGATCATGTCAGTAAACTTAGGGTCAGTTAGTGTGAGTAACATGTCCACATGGGTGTGACATTAGCATACTCTCTCTTATGAAAAACCTTTAATCTTTTTCCTTCTATCTTTAACGAACGATTTCTCTCTCCTTTTAAGTCTGAATTTTTTTTTGCACAAATAAATAAGATTAATTGTGATATTCAAAATTATATCCATTTTGAAATATTTTCATAACAGAAAAAATTGAGTAATTATTACGAGTCTATACCATATGGTATTTACTGGTATTAAATAAGAGCATACCATATGGTATGAAAGCGTACCATGGTGGTATGAAAATACCAAGACTATAGGATGGTTGAATACATGATAGTAGGAGTATAATAGCTGCCATTTACGACTTTAATCACTCTGCACCACAAATTACCACCCCCCCATATCAGGGTGGTATATAATGATATTTTTTGGTCCTCTATTTTTTTCATCCAAAAATTTGTAGATACAATAGATCATGATGAACTCGTTCATTCTGTGCAAATATTTTCAAAAACGACTTAAAAACGGAGGAGATACCATATGGTATGTAGTTGATAATTAGAGGTGTGAAAAAAAAATTCTCAAAAACTATTGAAAATTGATATCATTTTGTAGAGCACAAAGAACTCGTTCCGTCTATGCAAAAAAAATTAAAAAAATTAAGTTAGAATGAAGAAGATAAGTATCGATTAAGAAAACTAGAAAATTAAAATATTTTTAATTCACAACTCTTAAATCTATATTTCTAAACTCACTTAAATCCAAATTACTTATGAGTCATGGGAGTATCCAATATTTACTAACCCTATCTTGAGCGTTCCAACTTTGGAGAGTCCAAATTTTTTCCGGACAGCAATTATTTTGCCTCGTGCGGGCGAGCCCAAAGGCCCAATCAGCACCGGCCCGTCTCGAAACCAGAAAAAGCTACGGCGGCGGCGGTGCAGAGATGACGGCTGAAGCGGAAGCGGCAGCGGCAAAGCAATATAATTTTTTTTTTTTATCAAAATCAAAATTGACAGTTTCTTGAAGCTAAGAAGTACAGAATGGCTCTGCCAAGTGAATGGCTGTCGTCGTTACACACACCCATCCTTTCCACTCTCCTACCCGCCACAACCACACCCTTTCATAACCCCACTATCCTTCAATCTCCTCCTCTTCCTCCATCGTCCCCTGGTTTCCTTCTCCCCCAGCAGCCATGGCAGCGCTGCAGCAATCCCTTTCGCTAGCCTCCCCAGTCTCCCAACGCCACCATTATCAGCAACCCAGAGCAGCTCTTTCAGGTATTTATCTAACCCAGTTGGGGAATTTGGGATTCCTTAATATTTTACTCCCGCTCTTACTTCAGTTTTCCATAGTCGATGAAATGTTCAATCTCTACTCTGTTTTCTACTAGGCTTGGCGCTCCATTGCTCAAGATCCCTCTTCAATGGGCAGTCCTTGCGCCTACCTTGTAACCACCGCACGGCTTCCATCAAGCGGAATTCACAGGGTTCGTCTGGGGTTGTGGTGACAATGATGGCGAAGCCATCAATTCAGTTCATCCAAGGAACCGATGAACAGACAATACCGGATGTGAAGCTCACCAAGTCGAGGGACGGCACCAACGGCATGGCCATATTCAACTTCGAGCAGCCTTCCGTGTTTGACTCCTCCGGTGAACTCGGCGACATCACTGGCTTCTTCATGATTGACGAGGAGGGTGTGCTTCAGTCGGTTGATGTCAGTGCCAAGTTTGTGAACGGGAAGCCGGCTCGCATCGAAGCCAAGTACGTGATGCGGACTCCCAGGGAGTGGGACAGGTTCATGAGGTTCATGGAGAGATATGCTAATGCGAATGGCTTGCAGTTTGTAAAGAAATGAGGCAATGTATGTTGCTTACTTACTTACACCCTTCTCTCTTGTCTGATATCTCACTTACAAGTTCTATTGTGTTCTTGTTCTCCATTTTAGCTTTTGCTTGTGCACATTAGTGGAGGTGAAGCTTCAGAAATGTTCTGGTACCGTCTCCCGGAAGTGTTTTGTTGAATGAAAGCTATGGTTGCCATTTTGATTTTTCCAATGGCATCCGATTTTTCCAGAGGGATTCTGCTTTGACCTACAGCATGTTACTTTCGTGCATTAGAGATCTTTTTTTGAGAATGTTGTCTGGTAAATGGAGTATGGTACTCTCTTCTGTATGAGAAAGGCAAAAGAGCAAGAATCTTCATTGAACATTACACTAATGTTGTAGGTAAGACAAGATCAAGAGTCTTGACTTGTTGAAGTAAGCTGAAAAACGATAACTCTATCTTAGCCAAGTAGAATATCTAAGATGTATCTGAATGAGCATGGAATCCTCATCAGGTGCAATTCCAATAGTATGAAGTTAAGGTTGAACAAATGCTACTTGGTTGTCCCTTCCGTAAAACGCCACTGTTATTTCCTCTTCCATGTCACTGAGATAGGGCTTCTGACCCTGGTGAGGTGATTTTGAGAGTTTATCCATGTCAAGTGGCCTTCTGCAAAGCTCAGCTTCTCCCTTGTCATTCTCTTCCTCGATATGAACCACACCCTATAGCTCAAAACCTGATTTCTTTGCTTGAAGTGGAGCTTTGTCGGTTTTACTCTGACCTTCACTCCCTCTGGAGCCTTCACTTCCACTGAGTATATGGAATTCGGTCGGCCTACGTTTGTTATTTTCCTCATCATCATCTTCCTCCTTGTTCCCTGCCTGAAAATTACAGAAATGGAGGGGTAATTGAGGCTGAAACCTTTGTTCATCTTCAGCAGCTCGCTGCAACTTGCGTTCCTGTGTGTGATGGTGAAGATCTCTGATCTTGTATACCCAAGTGTGCATAGATGAGTAACATAATCTTCTGGCCTGATATCATATATCAGCCCTGGATAGATGGCTCTCTGGGGGTTCACATGTCCAGCTCCCATGGCGAAAACTCCAGCCGGTTTATCGCCATCCATTATGGGATTCCCAGAATGGTCAGTTACATCTGCGGTGGTCAGCATTGCAGATTTAACAGCTGCAGGGCTCCATTTTGGGTGAGCTGATCTTATCAGTGCTGCAATTCCACTGGCATGGGGACACGCCATGGATGTTCCTGACATGACAGTGAAATTCACCCTTCTGGAATCTTCTGGAAGACCTGTAGGCCCCAGGTTTTGAGGCCAAGCTGCAATGATGTTGACTCCAGGTGCTATTACATCTGGTTTCAGCACTGAGGGGTTGGTGAAGCTTGGTCCCCTGGCCGAAAACTGAGCCACTGCTGGTGCTCTGGACTTCCCAATCACAGTTCCACTAAACACAATGCGAGCTCTTGGATTTCTTGTGGAGTTGATATAAGCTTTCAGACGAAGTGATTCTGTGAAGCCCACCAATGTTGCAGGCAAGACGTGAACATCAACAGAATCCTCCTCCATATTGATGGCTGTGTTCGCTAGGATCATTGCAGCACCACCCGACTGCTTCACCACCTGACCCTTTTCAGCCCTTCCATTGACACCTCGGTCGCAGACCACCATCTTCCCCTGGATCTTTACCTTGGGGAGAGAACCTGCAAAACAGAATTCACTTCCCTTTTTGCCACCTGCTGGTGCGTAAACCAGTTCAAACTCCTTTGTGGTGCTTGGAAACTCGTTTCCCGGGAACATGGATTCCCCAGAGAGGTATTCACCATTCCCGAGTTGAACAATTGCTGGAAACTCTCTGTCCAGTGTGCTTGCTCCTATGGTTGCAATCCATGGAGCCTCATTGGCAACTGAATATTGGAGAGGACCACTGTTTCCAGCTGCACATACAACTGAAATCCCATGCTCCACTGCTCGAAAGCTACCGATTGCTATGCTGTCTGCAAAAAGTGGTAGCGGGAATCCTCCTATGGAGAGGGACAGGATATCAACTCCATCTCTAATAGCTGTGTCCATGGCAGCCAGGATATCAGAGCTGTAGCAGCCATTTGTCCAGCAAACTTTGTAGACGGCAATGTGAGCCCCAGGAGCCATCCCTCGAGCAACACCGCCACCATTCCCGAGCACGCTAGCCCTAGGAACCGAAGCACCTCCAGCGGTCGAAGAAGTGTGCGTGCCATGCCCGTGGGAATCTCTAGGCGATGCGTATTCTTGAATCGTGTTTGCAGGCGACGATGAAGGAGAAGCCACCGTGTGACCTTTAGTGAAGAATCTCGCTCCAATGAGCTTCCTGTTGCAGTTTGAGGAATCAAAGTCTTGCCCTTGTTGGCAAATCCCTTTCCATTTCCCGGGAACGGGAGGCATTCCCCTGTCTTTGAAGCTCGGACTCTCGGGCCAGACTCCGGTGTCTAGAACCCCAATGATGGTGCCGTGGCCGAATCCAGACTGGTACCAAGCATCTTCTCTGGCAGGAGTGAGGCCCATGAACTTGTAGGAGTAAGTAGTGTGGAGCTGAAGCCTGGTGTCCGGCCTAACGGCAACGACACCAGGCAGCTTCTTCAGCAGCTCCAGCTCGGAATCAGAGAGCTGAGCAGCGAAGCCTTCCATGGCGGATGTGTAGGAATAGAGAAGGCGGGTGGAAGAGTCGTCAGCTGAAACGGACTGCTCAAGGAAGGAAAGGTGCCAGTGAAACTTGGAGGGAAATGCAGAGCTTGTTGGTGTGAAACCATGTGGATGTGGGTGGAGCTGGACAATGTAGGTTTGCAGAGGCTTTGCATGAAGGCAGAGTAAGCAAGAGAAGAGGACATGGAGAAAGGTGACAACTTTAGCTTCCATTTGGGAAGTAGGTCAAGATCAAGTAGATGCTTGGAGATGGATGCATGGCTGGGGTCAAGAATCTCAGCAGGTATTTGTAGGAGCCCACCCTGAGTGTCCAAATAGAAGAATATGAAACTCGTGAAGCAAGAAGAGCTCTTCCTCACGAGGATCCCTTGTTGGCGGGAAGACAGAGAGAAGGAGTAAGGGTTATCTTCCTCTGTTTGCAAACTCAAAACTCAGTAAGAGAGCTCTTTCCTCACGGGATGTTTTTTGGGTAGCTTTATTACAAGTTCCCATTGGCGCTTGAACCTTGAATTTCAAACGGAAGGGATCAATGTCTGTCACTCTGTGTACTGCTTGTTTTGAGCTTTTTTTTTTTTTTTTTTTTTTTATATCTCTGTTTGGGGGAGCTAGCGATGAATAAATGCTGCAGTGTACGACTATGGCGGGCTGGGGATTGCATTTATGGGAACGCTCTGCATTTAGAACTTATACAGACGCATACACTAATGGCAGTGGCTCCTTTGTTCTCGTGCAGCTTGTGTTGGTCTGGACTTAAAAAGGACTCGCTTCTCATTGATTTTTGCTGTCAGATTCTTCTGTTCTTGCAGAGGGTGACTGGGATTGGTTAATAAATATGGATGCAGTAATCACTTTTGATGGTTTTGCCCGAGTTGGAATGGAGATCGCCGTTCAGTTGAAGTATTGTTTACATTTTGTTTCTGGAATTTATCTGTCTGGGTTGCCCTGCTAGATTCAAGAATTGAGATTTGCGGAAGATGAACGGAATAATCCGAGTTTGATTGATTAGAGAAAAGTGCTATGTTCCTACTCTACAACTAGTAATACATTACATATACCAACGGCCAAATTACTAACTAGTACCTATAATCTAGAAAATTACATCTAACTACCTGAAAGCAACACAATTACACTTTGTATCCTATACTACGAACCCCCCTCAAGTTGGAGCATGTACATCACACATGCTAGCTTGCCTATCAAGTCTTCAAACATGTATATGGGCAGTGATTTGGTGAGTACATCAGCAGTCTCGCTGTTAGTAGGAATGTGAAAGATTTTGATTAATCCAACATCAAGCTTTTCTCGAATTAGGTGGCAATCTATTCCAATGTGTTTGGTCTTTTCATGAGCAACTGGGTTTTCTGCAATTCGAATAGCGTAAGTATTATCACAGTACATGGAAAAAAGGAGATGCAAATTAAACATTCAGATAATGAAATAAGTAATTTAACCATTGCAACTCACAAGATAAATCGCCCATTGCTCTATACGTTGCTTCAGCAGAGGAACGAATGACTGTGGTTTGTTTCTTTGATCTTACAGAGATCAAAGATTTACCCATGAAGGCGCTAAAGCCAATAGTGAATCTTCTGGTATCTGGGCAACTAGCCTAGTCGGAGTCTGAGAACGCAGGAAGATTTTCATAATCTGCTGGAAAAATAATCCATCGCAAAATTATTTCGCACAAATCAGACTAATCTAGATGCAACATGCATATGCATATCAGTAGGAGAAGCAACAAATTGAGTAAAATGATAAATTGCATACTGAATATCAGATCTGGTCGTGCAAAGATAAAACAAACGCCCAATCAATCTTCGAAAGGAGAAAGGTCAAGAAAGGTATCATCAGAAGGGGACCGATTATTGTAACAACACCCATTGTGTTGTTATTGTAACAACACTAGTCCCCAACCAATAGGAAACTAGGGATGTGATGACTTTTTATTAGTTGAGTTGACCTAGTGTAAAATCAAAACAGGGGTATAATTGTCATTATGAAAAATATGTTTAAATAATAAAAAAATAATAATAAAATTTTATTTTCTGCCCAAAAATTTGGTCGCCAGAATTCTGCCCCGGTCGCCGGAAAATGGTCGCCGGTCACCGGAATATGCTTTTTGTCGCCGGAATATGCTATTTTGTGGACGGAATATGCTTACCGGCGTCGGAATCTAGTCACCGGGGCCGGAATATGCCTATCGGCGTCGGAATCTGCTCACTGACGGTCACCGGAGTTCGGTCAACGGTCTTCGTTGACAGGTCAACGGTCAACGACCGCCGGATGTTATGGTTAGCAATGTGAGATTTATGGTTTGGCTTCTCATATTTTTTTATGCGTTTTATGGTTTGTTTTATTGTGTTTGTGGTTTGCATTGAGAAGTTTCTGGTTTGTTTTCAAAAACTTTGTGGTTTGCATTGTGAGGTTTCTGGTTTGTTTTAATATATTTGTGGTTTGCATTAGGACGTTTATGGTTTGCTTTTTGTGGTTTGATTTACTGTGTTTGTGGTTTGCATTATGAGGTTTCTGGTGTGCTTTCGCAAATGTTGTGGTTTGCATTGTGGGGTTTCTGATTTGTTTTAGGGGATTTGTGGTCTGAATTAGAAGGTTTTTAGTTTGCATTAATAAGTTTCTGGTGTGCTTTCGAAACTTTTGTGGTGTGCATTATTGGGTTTCTGGTATGTTTTAGGGAATTTTTGGTTTGCATTATGAGGTTTCTGGTATGCATTTTGTGGTTGTTTTTATTGCGTTTATAATTTATATTAACAGGTTTATGGTGCTGATAACTAACAAATAAATACAAAATTATTACAAGGCTACAACCCCATTTGACACCAAACTACATATGACCACAAGTACACTCTATAATTAGCAAAATTAAACAACACATCTCAATAGATATACCACAAATATCAACTTAAAACTTGAAAATAGCTTTCCCAGGATCAATGATTCTCTTCACGGTCCATTCAAATTGTCATTAGAAAAAACAAATTCAATTGGAGTACTAATGAAAGAAAGAAACGAGATGGAGAGGAAGAAAAACAATTGAAGCATAGACTTAGTCCGCCGAAAGCCTTGGAATGAATTTCCACAACTCGTCCGCAGGCCGCAGCTGGTACCACCATTGTTGCGAATCTCTAGGAATTTGAGAGATACAAACTGCAGCGAGGCAACATAGGAGCCTCAATGAAGTCGTCTGCAGCCGGTGCCGGCATGATTGCGGAGCCTTCTGCTGCTTCCGTTCACGTACCCTCTAGCAGCGGTAGAATCCGAATTTCCGACAGTTCCGTCACGGGAACAAGCGAACAACCGGAATCCGATGGCGCGATATTCTTGGTGTTTTCAACATCAGAAGAGAGGGAACAGTGAGCAAGAGCGCTACCTCGCCGATGGGGTTCCACGCTACCTCCTCCGGCTCGTCGATGACTCTGAGAACACTTTCATCGAGTAGTGGAATGGCGATGATCGGAAGCCGTGGGAGTCGCAGCACGAGGTGGGCGTCCACGAGCTGATGGATCTGAGGAAGTACACGTCGGTGACCGGCGACGGGAGGAGCTGAGAAGGACGTCGGTGGTGGGGATCGTCGGTGGAAGGCTAGTGTGGAGGCATTGATCGGCGCCGGAACAGAGAAGGAAAGAGAGGTGGAGACGGAGGAGAAACCCAGATCTAGGAATAGAAAATTGGGGCATCGGGAGAGAAGCGCAGATTAGGGGAGCAGGGTTAATTCGTTGCTTTTTTTTGTTCAAATTAATTTTTTTATTTTGTCAATTTACTCTTTTATCCTTGTTGTTACTATAACAAATTAACAACATTATGGCTGTTGTTATACTATCCGGACCCCATCAGAAGTAGCAGACAATAGAACGTTTGGTTCACCAGGAGAGGCAACAACCTTTCCATAAAGGAGATTATAATCTGAAATAATATCTAAGGCAAACTTCCTTTGGCACAAGGTTAGACCTTTAGAAGAACGAGTTATTTCTAAACCAAGAAAATAGCGTAAAGGACCCAAAAATTCTTCTTTTCTGAAAGCAACAACAAGGTTTGGTTTAATCAATTTCATGCCATCTGGATCATCTCCGGTAAGAATGATATTGTAAACATACACTAATAGAGCTAGAAATTTATTATTAGTATGCTTGCTAAAGAGAGTGTGATATGATCTAGATTGATGGAATAAAAGCATTATTAACATCCAATTGTCTTATGGACCAACCCTTAGTAGAAGCTAAAGCTAAGAAGTGCTAGCAATGGTCATTTTGGCCACTGAAGAAAAGGTTTCGAGATTATCAATACCTTTAGTTTGTTTGTAACCTTTTTCTATTAGACGAGCTTTAAAACATTCCACAGTAACTTCAACCTTATACTTAATTCTATAAACCCATTTGGTGTGTATGCTACTACCCTCGTGCCGATTGTGTCAATCGTTTGCACGGTACATCTAACTGCCCCGTTCTGAGGCAAGTATAACTCAAAATGACACTGCTAGTATAGTGGCTATCAATGTCGTATTCTACGGGTCCCCGATTTCCCAGCACCGAGCTCCATGAATTGTAAGCAGAAGGAATCGATTGATTTTGAAGGGAGAGGGAGGATGTGGGAGGAAATTGAAAGTCAGAACCCCAAAATTGCTACTAGAAGGGTGAAAGTCAGAGAGCAGGATAGAGAACGGCGAGAGAGAATCCGGCGCAGCGGAGAGAGGTGGAAGCGTGGGAGGAGAGGCGAGGAGGGTTGCTGGCGGCGGAGGAGAAGGGGAAGAAGGATGGATGTGGGTTTCGGGGGAAGAAGGGGGTTTGGGAATTGGTTTTTCCCCGATTGAGGTGAGAGAGGAGGGGATAAATAGAGGGTTTTTTTTTTTTGCGTTTATTATCATCAAAGTTAGAAAGTATGGTACATAGTTAAGGTTTTTTTTCCGTTTATTATTATTGACGGTCAAACCCGGCTCCGGGCCAAGTTAGAAAGTATGGTTCATAGTTCAGGTCTGGATAGCAATTTCAGAAACCACGAGCCAAAATTAAAAATTTGTGTATAGTTCGGACCAAACGAACGTATTAACTCTAAAATTTAGAAATTATAAAGCCAATATAGTATTTTCATTTTTGTAAGTGTATTTTCATATATCTGATACAGAATAATAAAAATACATACGAATCACAAGTTGACATGTGGTTTTGGGTCCTTCGAACTCCTCTTTCGCAGGTTGTAGCTAAATCTTGTCCTTCAAAATAAGAATAGGAATAAACCACAATCCAAATTTGCTGTCACATGGTAAACGCACCTGGCGTCTAACAATTGTAACAGCAGCTCCATCACTCCCAGAGAGATCAGACCCTGCTCCGACAGCGGACTGTCACTAGCTAGCTTGGAGAAAAGCATTTCGGAAAAGGTCCCATCTCTGCATCGACTCCTTAGCTATGGCCGTCCAGACTATGAAACATGAAACGTTTCTAGTGCGACATCAATTCCAGCCACTCCACAAAGAATGGGAAGCTAAAAAGTAAGAACTTCAAAAAAGGAAAAGAAGAACTCGATAAGCCCTCTGAATCAGAAAGTAGGTATACAGATGAGTGGTAAGAGGACACGAAAAGCAATCTGCAGAGCTGCCAGACAGCTGCTGTTCTGCAGTTTGGCTAAATATGGCAAATGTGACGGTTCATAAGCTTCAGTTGAAGGTTTAGAGGACACACTTTCCAGTGATAAAAAAAAAAGCTCCAAAATATATTGTTTCATTAAACAGTGTAATCTAATACCTTATTTGTTACATCATAACATGGACCAGAGAAGAAACAGAAAGATGACACTTTGCTACACCCACCACAACAACAACAAAAAAATTACAAAGAATCACTAGCCGAGGTAATCAAAAACCAAAAAGCCAGCGCTGGAACTGTAAAATAAAGAGTTCCCTACGGAATCACAAAGTATAGTGCTTTCTTGTTGACTTGATAAAGAAAGCAAATTTTTTTACCACATATGTAGCACTTACAGCCTCATTTTGTAACCCTATTCAAGGTCTCACCTGATGCAAGAAAGTTGAAGCTATTCTAACCGAAGGCAAGGCTGGGGAAGGACCATTGCTGCATTGCTTGGGTCTAGGGAACCCAGTCCAGCTTCTGCATTTTTCGGTATCGTTCATTGATTCATTCTTTACTCTAACCTTCAACATCATTTCTGATCCCTTTGCTCGTTCTTCCACGAATTTTTCGCGGCTTCAGCTGATGAGCCAGTAGAACCATCACCAGCACTTTCCCCCTTTGGTTTCGAGAAGAATGGATCCCATTCATGCCATCCGGCCTCCCGTTGCCCTTCTTCCAGCAAGGCGTACTTCCAGCTATTCTCCTCCACGAAATTGTCGTACTCTGTTCGCCCTACGATGATGTTCTTCCTCAACCTCGTCACCTTGTCAATCACAGCTTGCACGGCAACATCAAACGCGTCTTTGAAGGTCTCCAACTTCGATCGAGGATCTGCATATATGAGCTGGGGGATGAGGTTTATAACATTCTCCCTCATTATCTGAACCTGCTCGGGAGGAATCTGGCTAAGCCGTTCCTCAATGCTACCATTCCTTAATCGGATATCGTCCTCTGGAATGAACACAGAATACGTAGTGAAGTTCTTTGGGAGATGCCATGTGTATTGAGTGTATGCTGACCCAGGATGGAAGAAAACTGGAATGCACCCTGCCAACATGGAATCGAAAGCAGATCTTCTCGTGTATGAATCCCCCTGAGGTTGCAGACAAAAATGGGAGCTTTGGAACATCTGCATTATGCTGCTCGGAGAATGACACTTGCTCTCCCCAAAATCACACTCCAACAACTTGCCCACCTTAGAACCCCTGCACTGGTCTATAATCTGGCCTCTGATCGACTTGGGGTTGCCGGGACGTGGAGCCCCAGCAAAGGAGAAGAGATACTTCCTCTCCAACTTCCTCATCCGGTCTTGCCAAGCAAACACATCAGCATCCTTAGCAGGATGGAAATAGGTAGGATATGGAATCCCGAAATCATTTGCATTCCAAGGGCTCGACTCGACAACAAGCATCGACATATTCTTTGCAGCAGGCAAGAACAAAAGCTTATTCCCCCAATCACCTTCTTCCTCAGAGAGCCTCCTGAAATCCCAGGTAATCCTCCCGGCCACCAGGAAATGATCCCGACCTTGCATGATCTTCCACTCTGGCCTCTTCATGAGCCAGTCCACCAGATCAAGAGAAGCAGCATCCCTCCTCGAAATGTTATATCCCCAAAGGTACCTAGCGATATCGAAACCGGCATAAAAGGGCACAAAAATGGCAGCAGCAAGAGAGGAATCATTGGTCAAGCAGTCATACTGCTTCATCCTGTTACTGAAGATCACATCCACAGCAAATTGATTGGTGGCGTACCACCCAGTGTTGGAGAACACACCTTCCACATTCTCCAATGGCGGGCCCATGCCGGCATTGGTGGTGAACTTGCACATATTGGTCCAAAGACTCAAACTCCTGCACTCCTTCAACATGTCATCGTTGAACCTAGAAGGCAGATCATGGACATAGATATACCTCCCACCGCATCGATCCGTCTTGTTCTGTACGGTTCTCAGAGCTCTCATGAAGGGGAAAGTCTTGGGCTGCTGCTCAGTGACATGAGGGGTAATAACTTCTTCTTCGGCGGCGGCGATTTTGGGTCGTGGAGGCTCTTCAACTACGCGGACGGGGACGGGAACTGGGATTCTGGATTCGACCACCACCGGCGGATTGGACTGTAATCTAACCGTCGATGATTCATCGGCGCCACCGGTACGGCCTCCCAACACGACGAAATGGAAGTAGAGCAAGAGAATCCAGAAGAAAGCAGAGAGGGATGCCAACAAGCAGAGACGGTTCTGCTGGTTCTTGCCATTGCCTTTGTCCATTTGCTCGAAAGGGCTGGTGATTGCAGGGCGGCGTCTGGTTAAAATCTTCAAATCGCCCATAAATTCATCAATAAAAAAAGACAAATCCCAAAACCCAAAGCAAGCTCTGTTTAGCAAAACCCACCTCCCGAAATGCGAGAAATCACTCCGAAGATCACCAATTTCAGCTCTAGCTCTCCCAGTGAGTATTGGTACAGGGACCCAGAACAGAAGCAAGCAAATTCGACAGAGGGAATCGGGTTCGAATCAAGAGCCGGGACAGAATCTGATGGCTCAAGCGATCCAAAGGGAGCTCGAGAGAGAGAACCCAATTAAACAAACAGATTGAAAAGTGAAAAGAGAAATGCTTGTTTGAGTAAGAAAACCAAAGAAGCCTGTGCACTGAGGGAAAAGGAGCTGATGAGAAGAACTCAGAAGAGAGTTAGTGAGAGAAATGAATGGAGAGGGAAACTAGATTCGCTGCCTGCCTCGCTTAAGATCCGAGCTTTGCGAGCGAGCGAGCGAGAGAGAGAGAGATAGAGGGGACTACGGAGAGAATCAGGGGAATGATGGTGATGAGAATTGGGAACTGGGAGAAGGAAAGAAGGAGGTGGGTGCAGGGCAAGTTAGGGTGGAGACTCCGTAGGCAGTATTTTTTCCCTGGCGTCGGTAGCCGCTGGATTTACGCCACGTGGGATCGTGGACCTTGACGCGTCGGTCATGCCAGCTTTTCTTACCGATGCAATTTTTTGTTTTTTCCTTTTACATTCGAGAAAACAAATACGAAAAGAGAAAAAAACAAAATAGCAATTTTATTTTATATTGCTTTTCCGTCTCGTTTCAGTTTTTTTTTTTTTTTTTTTTTTTTTTTTTTTTTTTTTTTGTATGGATGAATTCTGTTTTTATATTTTAGTAATGGCTACTTGTCCTGGAATTGCGTTAAACCTAAACCAGCTCGCCGGAAAGCTAGGGAGGTGGGGGCCACGGGTATTTTATTTTTAACATTTGCTTTCTGGCTTTCTCGATCAACTGGTGACACGTGTGTATGCGTAGCGTTTATCGCCGGTAGCATTCAACTGGAGGTGGGAACTGGGAATTCTACAAAGCTGTACAGTTTCCTATTATTTTCAGTTTTTCTATATAATTTGTTTTTTTTTTTTTTTTCTAGTCTGGGGTTGTAATAAAAAGGCAAAATACACTTGTATAGCCAAAACTTTTGTGTTTGTGCCAATAATAGTCAAATTTGGAGAAATATCATTTATAGTCAAGTTTTAAAATTGTTGTAGGACAAATATAGCCATTTACGTTAGATACTTTAACGGTGTTATTAACACAGTCAACTTATTTAACTATTCGCTGACTAGGTGCCAATTCAGCGGACACGTCAGCGCCAATTCAGCGGACACGTCAGATATTCAATTATTTATTTATACATCATAATTAAAAAAAATTGACCCTCTTTTATTCCACGTTTGCTCCGCACGAGTCACACCCTTTTACACTATCGTTCCTTTCGTTGCCTCCTCGTTCTGAACCGTTGCCGGCGATAGTTCCCGACATCTGCTTCATCCCAACTGCATCGACAACCTCCGCCTTCCCCATTCTACTGTGGGGTTTTCTACGCTTCCCAAAAATAAAAGAAACTTTGATCTTTCTTCTAAACCCCCCTCACAAATCACAATCGAATCCAAACAGAGATTGGCTGCTGCAGTTAAAGAGGGTTCAGAAGTTGAAGGATTTCGAATCTAGAACGTTGCCGGAGGGGAGTGTAGGTTGTCGTGAATAGGCGTCGGCGGGTCAGATCTGAGTATTGAGATAATGTTAAAGCCGATCTAGGTATGGTGGAAGCGATATGATAAGAGGCTACGACGGAGGGGGAGAGGGTGGTGTTCTGGACGAAGAGCCGCCTATAAATCACGAAATCGCTTCCCCCGCCTATGCTTCTGGCCGCCACACTTCTCATTTTGCCTCTCAAATCTGAAAATCCAAGAACCAAGGTCGAGACAACTAGGGAAATTCGCCAGCCGCCAAGACGATTCTGCATCTGGCAGTAGCGGTCGCCATCGTCCAATCCACCACTTCGTCTCCTGATTGCATCTATCGGCATCTCTCTCCAAGACACTTCTTCCTCTTCCAGCACATCAGACTGTGAAACGAGATCACTCCCCAATCTGTCGCCGCTTAGTTCGAAAGGGCTTGGCAATGGTGCAGGATTCGGCGATTGTGAGGGATAGCTCTTGAAAACCCCATTTTAGGTTTGTCGTTTGGGTGGTCCTCCTTCCGGAAGAAGAGCAGCAGAGGTGCTTCCCAGCAACTATGATCTCAACTCGAAATTCTCGCCGACTGCTTCAGCTTGTGGTGTCGCCGCAGTGAAACGGAGGTTTGATTGAGATGTCTTTGCGGGTTTTACATAAGGAAGGGGTTGAGCGGCGAGAACCGAGGAAAGAGGCGGTCGTGGCTCGTGGGAATGGAAGAAAGAGTTCCAAAGGGTTTGTATTTCATTTAATTTATTGTTGATTAACTTTTTGCTTTTATTTTTCATTTTTTATTTTTCATTTATCTACACGTCAAAGAGGCGGTTGTGGCAAATTTGTTGACATAATATCTCCACGTCAACATTTCATTTTTTGTCCAGTCAGCTTATTAGATAACACCGTTAAAGTATTGGACGGAAGTGGCTATAAGTGGTATTCCTTTAAATTTGGCTATTATTGGCACAACCGTGAAAGTTTTGGCTATACAAGTGTATATTGCCTTTATTAAATAGGATTGTGTATTTTAATCATAGTTAATGAAATTGTACCGTACCGGCAGTTAAACCACAAAATACTAATATTGGAGGCCAAATCGGTAGACGGTATTTACTAACGGTTGAACTACGATTAAACCACGATTTTTTCATAAAATATCCTATCGCTGACTTTTCCATGATTTTAATACTTATAAATATTTGGGGTTAATTGCATGGTTGGTCATTGAGATTACAAAAAACGTTCATGTTTGGTCACTGCAAATATTTAATTCCATTCGTGGTCACTAAATTTACTAAAACATGTTACGTTTGGTCACCCTTCGTTAGCCTCCGTTAACGGTGTCAATTTTTTGCTGACGTGACTAAAAGAAATGCCTAATCAGCCATTTTTAACCCGAGAAAAATAAAATCTGACCTGCCACGTCATTAAAATTTGTCACATCACGAAAACCAACCCATTACCCAATCTCTTCTTCTCCAATTGACCCCGCCGACCCGAACCTTCTTCCTCTTCGTCTCCCCCGAAATTGTTCATCTTCCCCATCTTTCTTCATCTCCAAATTAGGGAAATGGCTGACTTCTCAATCACCCATGGTCCACGTGCATCTTCTCATTCACTCTCTCTCTCGAGCCCTAAGCTCACAAACAGATAAGGAAAGGAGGGAAATTGGAAACCTGCAAAACTAATATGAACCCAAAAAAACTGAAGAGGCGGCGGGTCATATAGAGTGGAGACGGAGCGGTGGCTGACCATCGCTGAGAATCTTCTCATCTCCCGGGAGCTCCATGGTGCCAAGTCGTTCGCGGTCCGCTCCTGGGATTCCGACTCGGTCCTCCTCCAATACACCGACCAAATCATCGTCGCCGCCGATACCATGCTTTCCGCCGAGCTCCAGTTCAACAGATTGAGTCAATCCATGGAGCTAATCGTTACTCGGTATCCTCAACCATACCCAAGCAGATCGTCCCTGCAATTAACCCAAGAGAACCCAGAAACTTTTCTTCTTCTTCCAATGGTGACCCAGACAAATCCAAGCAGATCGCAGTGCAATCAACCTAGGGGAACCCCAGCATCCATCGTCTCTGACGCAATCGACGAACCCATCCCGATCTCTGTTTTTAGGGTTTCCATTTTTGAGTTTTGGGGTTTTTATTCGTGCTGGGTTGTGGTTTCAATTTCTGGTTTGGGATTCCGAGATTCGTGCGCTGGTTGGAGTCTTCCTAGACGGACCAAGGGATGAGGAGGCTCGATTTCGTGGATGACGTTGTCGGTTTGGGTGACGTCGTCGAGTCGGACAATTTCGGCAGAGACGGCGGTGGTTCTGGGTATTTCAGATGAAGCTTGTGCGATGGTTCGGGTAGCCTTCATGCAATAACCCAGCTCTATCACTGTAATGCTTTTTTAGTTCGGTCGGGTTAGGTTGGTGACTCGACTCTACTGTCACTCCAGGAATTGGCCAAGTGTAACCACTTCTTAAAGCGTAGTATAGCGGGTTTAGGTTTAATTATCAACCCGGGTCCTAGATCTGATGACTACTCAGTGAATTCTTGTTATCTAGCAATGAAACTGGAATGCAAGTCTAACTAACAAACTAACAAAGCAAGTAAACGGTTGTATTCAGGTTAAAGAGGTCACCCGGATATGGTTCCCCCTAGACTGCAGTTAAGCCGGATTGTAATTACCAAGTTCAGTTTCTATGATAGTTATACTGTGGAAGGTTCTTAAACAGTCTGAAGTCTCGACTAAAGGTCTTCAGGCCCTCTCAATCTGAATCTCTAGCGGGCGACTAACCTCCACTGGAGTAGACAGATTGAGGCCCTAAGAACAAAACCTCCACTACCGGGGTAAATCCGGTACAGAATAGTGAGTTGGCTCCTCGACTAAAGTCACCAACTCCCTACCTTCAATCAAGGATACTCTATTAACCTAGGCAGATATTCTCATTCTATGTTAAAGCAGAAACAACAGGAATTTGATCAGGATTCAAGTCATTCAATCATTAAAACCTCAATCGAATATAATCAATCACAGAATCAGTACTTGGGTTCATACAATCAAAGCCTAACATACAAATCTAGGGTTCTCCATACCCAGATGAATGGGAGAACTACTCCATAGAGAAGAAAGCAAAAGCAGAATCAGACACGGAATTCATACTGCGAAGGATGGATTCCTGCTTCTGGACGTTGATTGGCACTTCTCCAAGCTCAAGCTGGCCTCCAATGGTGTTGAAGATCAATCTAGGGCACTTGGAGACTCTTGTTCGTCGCTTTCTCTCTCTAGAAATCGCTCTCTTTCTCAAAAACCCGAATCCCCCCGAATTGTGGCTGAAATTCTGCTTAAAAGGAGAAAATCCCGACTCACACGGCCAGGGTGGCACGGCCGTGCAGCTCACCCAGTTGCCCGTGTGAGTCAAAACGCATCGTTTCATTTAGTTCGAATTCCAGGCTCTTTGCACGGCCAGAATGGCACGGCCGTGTGGACATCCCCTCTTGCCCGTGTTTGCTCTCGCAGAATGTGGCACGGCCAACCCGGCCACTCGCACGGCCGTGTCGATCCTCTGCTTTGCCCGTGTGTGCTCTCGGCAAAACTCGCACGGCCAGGCCATTACTTCACATGGCCGTGCGAGTTTCAGGGCAGCCCGTGTGACTCCCTTGTGACTTGTCTCGCGCCCGATCTTCACCCAATCGACCCCGAACTCGCTCCTAAACCTTCATTCACTTGCCAGGACCTGAAATATCACAAACAAGCACAACCTAGCGTGAAATCGGTCTAAAACACGAGAAACCACCTCTCAAACGGTGTAAGAACAGGGGTGAAAACATGTGTAACTAACGGTCTATCAGTTGGGTCATGGGTTGAGTTGGATTTATGACGTGGCGGGTTATGTTTTAAGTTTTCTGGGTTAAAATTGTGTGACTGGACATTTCTGTTAGCCAAGTCAGCAAAAAATTGACGTCGTTAACGGAGGCTAACGGAGAGTGACTAAACATGACATGTTTTAGTAAACTTAATGATCACGAATGGAATTAAATATTTGTAGTGACCAAACATGAACGTTTTTTTGTAATATCAGTGACCAACCATGCAATTAACCCTAAATATTTGAGTCTAAGTTTCTCATTTGGATGGAATTTTGAATTGTCCCACAATCATACCCAATGAACTGTTCTGGTACATAATAAGCTTGGAAAGGAAAAATGAGAGATTATAAGCATGACACCTTTTGAAGTTTATCAATTGTAGATTTCAAACATTTGCTCCAAGATATTTTGAAATGTCTTTTTTTTCCATATCATTCCTATGGACCTTATAGAATTTTAAGTTCACTCTCACAACATTTTGAGTTAACACATCTGTCTTCTCCCTACTTCCCTTATTCTCAGTCTTCAACTCTTGCTTTTGAACGCACTCATGCTTAGGAAAAATCACCTCCAGAAGTCCCTTCAAGAAAAATCTGAAGTAGTGACTTATAGATTTACGTGTATATGAAATAGAGGAGGAAAATGGGAATAAGAAGAACTCTCTCTTATAAAAATGAGTTGTGACAACAATTTATTTATACTTGGGGAAAATGAAAGTTACCTTCTGTATTAGGGATGGAAATGGATCGGGTTGGATCGGGGTTTGCCAAACCCAAACTCATGGGGTTTATTCGTGAAAAAAACTCGGGGTAAAACCCACTGGGTTTGAAAAACTAAAATCCGATCCAACCCGTTGAGTATCCGCGGGTTCATGGGTACTCACGGGTTTTTGTCGTAAAAAAATTACAATAACAAGTTCTTATCAAAATTAAAGTCAAATATCAATCTCTCAATACAAATTATCCATATATAAAACACCATTCTACAAACTTCAAGCAAATCCCAAATTAACTATACAAATTGTTCAACACCAATCTAGAAAACACAAGATAATTGAAGCAAATTTATTCATAAATTATCCATACATA